>OX335784.1:2002500-4402500 GCA_946896805.1 Scutellaria galericulata | reverse complement strand
TAGAAACCTACTCCCCAAGGAAAGAAAATGAAAAACAAAATAAAGAGCAAAAATATTAGATAAAAAAGTAAATAGATATCACCTTAACCATGAATCCCTACATATTCCAAACACATTAAGATCCCAAATAATTGAATAAAGGCCTACAATTACATTTATCATTGACGAATAAAAATTAAATCTTCCTCAATTGCTTAAACTATCGTCATCCACTTCTCAAGCAGTTTTATGCTATCATCCTATATAATCGTGTAGGAGCAAGGGTACGTCATCAACAATCCATTTTTTATTAAGATAATTCATATTAAGATGTTGTAATGTTTTTTATTTATATTCAACTCTATTATTCAACCATCTATTCCACATTGAATTGGTTCTTAGTGAAAATTAATCATTGATTCTTTAACCATCTCATGATATGAGGATAGACCTAAACATAATTTTAATGGACTGATTGTCATGAGTTGCAGTAATCATTATATTAGAATAATTTTATTAAATTGTGTTGTATTCATTTTGTTGTTCCAAACATTTCAAACTCAACCATGTTTGTTATTCTTTAGTAAATTAAAGAATTTTGAAGGGAGAGAATGTTGTGGACTAGATGAGAGATGTTTATAAAGTATTTAACTACAAGAAAACTGTCAAATTCCAATGACAGAAAATCCGTTGGAATATGAAATTTCCAACGGTAATATTCCAACGGTAATAACATTCCAACCGTAAAATACAGTACGTCATCATGTCCAATGACAGAAAATCCGTTGGAATATGAAATTCCAACGGTACGTCATCATGTCCAATGGCAGTCATGTCCAATGACAGAAAATCCAATGACAGTCATCATGTCCAATGACAGAAAATCCGTTGGAATATGAAATTCCAACGGTACGTCATCATGTCCAATGACAGTCATGTCCAATGACAGAAAATCCGTCGGTACGTCATCATGTCCAATGACAGAAAATCCAATGACAGTCATCATGTCCAATGACAGAAAATCCGTTGGAATATGAAATTCCAACGGTACGTCATGACAGTCATCATGTCCAATGACAGAAAATCCAATGACAGTCATCATGTCCAATGACAGAAAATCCAATGACTGGACATGACAGAAAATCCAATGACAGTCATCATGTCCGATGACAGAAAATCCAATGACAGTCATCATGTCCAATGACAGAAAATCCGTTGGAATATGAAATTCCAACGGTACGTCATGACAGTCATCATGTCCAATGACAGAAAATCCAATGACAGTCATCATATCCAATGACAGAAAATCCGAATGACAGAAAATCCAATGACAGTCATCATGTCCAATGACAGAAAATCCAATGACAGTCATCATGTCCAATGACAGAAAATCCGTTGGAATATGAAATTCCAACGGTACGTCATGACAGTCATCATGTCCAATGACAGAAAATCCAATGACAGTCATCATGTCCAATGACAGAAAATCCAATGACAGTCATCATGTCCAATGATAGAAAATCCGTTGGAATATGAAATTCCAACGGACGTTACGTCATGACAGTCATCAGAAAATCCGTTTAACTGGACATGACAGAAAATCCAATGACAGTCATCATGTCCAATGACAGAAAATCCGTTGGAATATGAAATTCCAACGGACGGTACGTCATGACAGTCATCATATGACAGTCATCATGTCCAATGACAGAAAATCCGTTGGAATATGAAATTCCAACGGACGGTACGTCATGACAGTCATCATATGACAGTCATCATGTCCAATGACAGAAAATCCAATGACAGTCATCATGTCCAATGACAGAAAATCCGTTGGAATATGAAATTCCAACGGACGGTACGCATGACAGTCATCATGTCCAATGACAGACATGATCCAACGGTACGTCATGACAGTCATCATGTCCAATGACAGAAAATCCAATGACAGTCATCATGTCCAATGACAGAAAATCCGTTGGAATATGAAATTCCAACGGACGGTACGTCATGACAGTCATCATGTCCAATGACAGACATGATCCAACGGTACGTCATGACAGTCATCATGTCCAATGACAGAAAATCCAATGACAATCATCATGTCTAATGACAGAAAATCCGTTGGAATATGAAATTCCAACGGACGGTACGTCATGACAGTCATCATGTCCAATGACAGAAAATCCAATGACAGTCATCATGTCCAATGACAGAAAATCCGTTGGAATATGAAATTCCAACGGACGGTACGTCATGACAGTCATCATGTCCAATGACAGAAAATCCGTTGGAATATGAAATTCCAACGGTACGTCATGACAGTCATCATGTCCAATGACAGAAAATCCAATGACAGTCATCATGTCCAATGACAGAAAATCCGTTGGAATATGAAATTCCAACGGACGGTACGTCATGACAGTCATCATATGACAGTCATCATGTCCCATGACAGAAAATCCCATGACAGTCATCATGTCCAATGACAGAAAATCCAATTACAGTCATCATGTCCAATGACAGAAAATCCGTTGGAATATGAAATTCCAACGGTACGTCATGACAGTCATCATGTCCAATGACAGAAAATCCAATGACAGTCATCATGTCCAATGACAGAAAATCCGTTGGAATATGAAATTCCAACGGATGGTACGTCATGACAGTCATCATATGACAGTCATCATGTCCAATGACAGAAAATCCCATGACAGTCATCATGTCCAATGACAGAAAATCCAATGACAGTCATCATGTCCAATGACAGAAAATCCGTTGGAATATGAAATTCCAACGGACGGTACGTCATGACAGTCATCATATGACAGTCATCATATCCAATGACAGAAAATCCAATGACAGTCATCATGTCCAATGACAGAAAATCCGTTGGAATATGAAATTCCAACGGACGGTACGTCATGACAGTCATCATGTCCAATGACAGACATGATCCAACGGTACGTCATGACAGTCATTATGTCCAATGACAGAAAATCCAATGACAGTCATCATGTCCAATGACAGAAAATCCGTTGGAATATGAAATTCCAACGGACGGTACGTCATGACAGTCATCATGTCCAATGACAGACATGATCCAACGGTACGTCATGACAGTCATCATGTCCAATGACAGAAAATCCAATGACAGTCATCATGTCTAATGACAGAAAATCCGTTGGAATATGAAATTCCAACGGACGGTACGTCATGACAGTCATCATATGACAGTCATCATGTCCAATGACAGAAAATCCAATGACAGTCATCATGTCCAATGACAGAAAATCCGTTGGAATATGAAATTCCAACGGACGGTACGTCATGACAGTCATCATGTCCAATGACAGAAAATCCGTTGGAATATGAAATTCCAACGGTACGTCATGACAGTCATCATGTCCAATGACAGAAAATCCAATGACAGTCATCATGTCCAATGACAGAAAATCCGTTGGAATATGACATTCCAACGGACGGTACGTCATGACAGTCATCATATGACAGTCATCATGTCCCATGACAGAAAATCCCATAACAGTCATCATGTCCAATGACAGAAAATCCGTTGGAATATGAAATTCCAACGGACGGTACGTCATGACAGTCATCATGTCCAATGACAGTCATCATGTCCAATGACAGAAAATCCGTTGGAATATGAAATTCCAACGGTACGTCATGACAGTCATCATGTCCAATGACAGAAAATCCAATGACAGTCATCATGTCCAATGACAGAAAATCCAATGACAGTCATCATGTCCAATGACAGAAAATCCATTGGAATATGAAATTCCAACGGATGGTACGTCATGACAGTCATCATATGACAGTCATCATGTCCAATGACAGAAAATCCCATGACAGTCATCATGTCCAATGACAGAAAATCCGTTGGAATATGAAATTCCAACGGACGGTACGTCATGACAGTCATCATATGACAGTCATCATGTCCAATGACAGAAAATCCAGGAATATGAAATTCCAACGGACGGTACGTCATGACAGTCATCATATGACAGTCATCATGTCCAATGACAGAAAATCCAATAACAGTCATCATGTCCAATGACAGAAAATCCGTCATGTCCAATGACAGAAAATCCGTTGGAATATGAAATTCCAACGGACGGTACGTCATGACAGTCATCATATGACAGTCATCATGTCCAATGACAGAAAATCCAATGACAGTCATCATGTCCAATGATAGAAAATCCGTTGGAATATGAAATTCCAACGGACGGTACGACAGAAAATCCGTTGGAATATGAAATTCCAACGGACGGTACGTCATGACAGTCATCATATGACAGTCATCATGTCCAATGACAGAAAATCCAATGACAGTCATCATGTCCAATGACAGAAAATCCGTTGGAATATGAAATTCCAACGGACGGTACGACAGTCATCATGTCCAATGACAGAAAATCCGTTGGAATATGAAATTCCAACGGACGGTACGTCATGACAGTCATCATATGACAGTCATCATGTCCAATGACAGAAAATCCGTTGGAATATGAAATTCCAACGGACGGTACGTCATGACAGTCATCAATCCAATGACAGTCATCATGTCCAATGACAGAAAATCCGTTGGAATATGAAATTCCAACGGACGGTACGTCATGACAGTCATCATATGACAGTCATCATGTCCAATGACAGAAAATCCAATGACAGTCATCATGTCCAATGACAGAAAATCCGTTGGAATATGAAATTCCAACGGACGGTACGTCATGACAGTCATCATATGACAGTCATCATGTCCAATGACAGAAAATCCGTTGGAATATGAAATTCCAACGGACGGTACGTCATGACAGTCATCAATCCAATGACAGTCATCATGTCCAATGACAGAAAATCCGTTGGAATATGAAATTCCAACGGACGGTACGTCATGACAGTCATCATATGACAGTCATCATGTCCAATGACAGAAAATCCAATGACAGTCATCATGTCCAATGACAGAAAATCCGTTGGAATATGAAATTCCAACGGACGGTACGTCATGACAGTCATCATATGACAGTCATCATGTCCAATGACAGAAAATCCGTTGGAATATGAAATTCCAACGGACGGTACGTCATGACAGTCATCATATGACAGTCATCATGTCCAATGACAGAAAATCCAATGACAGTCATCATGTCCAATGATAGAAAATCCGTTGGAATATGAAATTCCAACGGACGGTACGTCATGACAGTCATCATATGACAGTCATCATGTCCAATGACAGAAAATCCGTTGGAATATGAAATTCCAACGGACGGTACGTCATGACAGTCATCATATGACAGTCATCATGTCCAATGACAGAAAATCCGTTGGAATATGAAATTCCAACGGACGGTACGTCATGACAGTCATCAATCCAATGACAGTCATCATGTCCAATGACAGAAAATCCGTTGGAATATGAAATTCCAACGGACGGTACGTCATGACAGTCATCATATGACAGTCATCATGTCCAATGACAGAAAATCCAATGACAGTCATCATGTCCAATGACAGAAAATCCGTTGGAATATGAAATTCCAACGGACGGTACGTCATGACAGTCATCATATGACAGTCATCATGTCCAATGACAGAAAATCCGTTGGAATATGAAATTCCAACGGACGGTACGTCATGACAGTCATCATATGACAGTCATCATGTCCAATGACAGAAAATCCAACGCGTTGTTTGGGATTCGAACTCGAGTGACAAGGTGGTACTCCAACCACTAGACCACTAGTGCTTTATGTAGTAATATTCCACATGCATTTCTTTTATTTCAATTTGACAAAATTCCAACGGTTTTTCAGACCGTTGAAATTTTCCGTTGGAAATAGTAATTCCAATGACTTTTCCAACGGTTCATTCCAACGGTTTTTACTTATCGTTGGAATTTCCATTGTAAAATTCCAACGGTCACAAATGCCATTGGAAATGCCGTTGGAATTTGACAAAATTCCAACGATTTTTCAGTCCGTTGGAATTTTTCCGTTGGAAATAGTAATTCCAATGACTTTTCCAACGGTTTTTACTTGTCATTGGAATTTCCATTGGAAAATTCCAACGACCACAAATGCCATTGGAAATGTAACACAATATACCCCTATGACGTATACATATATATAATAAAATATTCATCTTGTAGATAAACCATTCTGACATTTCCTTTATCCATATAAGTATAAAAATATTATTCAAATAACTGATATCATATAAGATTAAAACACACTTCTAATATCTCAATATAAGTCATTGCCATATTAATATACAAATCCATGATACACATGTTCCAAAATGCAAAATGAGGAGGAGGAGAAGGGTGCACGAGGCATCAGCTGGCCGACCTGTATAGCATGACGTCTATATATACAAATCCACATCAAAAAGCTATTGAACCTAAAAAGATATATATGCGATTTTTATGAGTCGCAACTCAGTGAATATAAACCATTAATTTAATTAAACAATAAACAAATAACAATCATTAACATTAATCATAAACATATGCAAATGCCACTATGTCCGGTTTATTATTCTGTGAACTGCTCAAGTTTGGATCTGTCCCGAGATTTCCAATATGCCATTGTGTATATAGACCCATAGGTCTCCAATATGATTTAGACCTGTAGGTCTCCACTGTGTATATACACCCGTAGGTCTCCAATATGAATTTGACTCGAAGGTCTCCACTTTGTATACAGATCCATAGCAAGACAGTCACAGGCCTTTTAATTTCGTGCAATTGTAATGCAATACAACAATCATCTGAACATATGATCACGTACACATTTACCAATATATCATTTGACCCAATGACAATCTCGTACCAACACATATTTCTTATATAACACATATAACAGACATTGCATATCAATCACATCACATTGCGTATAAATCACATATACAGTTTATACTCACCTGGCTATGATAAGTAATCCGTTTGTCACTCTGGTTCCTCCTCCCGTTCTACAGCCCGTGCTCCTATATGATTCAATGAAATTTAGCCTAATTGTCCCCTTAATATATATTTCTATTATGCACTGAAATGCAATGCATGTATGCTTAATTAACCATGTTCATTATTTTCCCTATAACTTGAGTTATAAAATTCCGAGTCGAGCAGAGTAAAATTCTGTAGAAACTTAACATATAACTCTACCACTTTCATGTTTATCATATTTCATAATTCAGTCTCCAACTTGTATAGAATTAGGCTACAAACACAGCATAATTAACAGTTTTCAAACCGGGTCATTATAGACCAAGCCCTGTACTTTTGACATTATCTCACTCAACATTTAACGAGTTATGCACGGGTTGCTTCTGAGTTTAGCTAAGAGACAGGGCTATAACTTTCATGTTTTAAGTTTTTTCTAATTCGGCCTATAAAGCTACCAAAACATTCGATGAATTACGATAATTGAAGATATATATAATTCACTAATCTCTTTGTACCTTTTAGGAAAAATCTTAAGAATTCACTCCGATCAAATCGAAGAACATGTCACCACGAGCTCCCCTCAAAGTCTGAAGAAAAATGATGAAAAAACGAACCCAAAATCTCAAACCCTTCTTTTTTTCTAATTTCCGTCTCCCTTGTTTTTCTTCTCTTTTCTCTCTGTTTCTTTCTCTGCTGCCCCTGACTATGAGAAGCTTTCTTTATAAGATTTTATTATTATATTATTATTATTCTTATCAATTGTGGCAAGCCTCGACAACTACAAACGTATCACATATATATAAGTACGCACCACGTACTTTCATATTTTCAAAAGCATGCATTTATATATTTTTTAATATTAATTTATGCCAACCTTTATGCAATGGATATAACATATGCATGCAATTACTTATTACATAAATATATATATTATTATAATATATATAACTCATTTCATATACACAACACACACGGCACTTACGTGTATGTATATATATATATACATATTTCTTTTATTCTTTTTTTTAATTTCTAATTAATTTCTACTATTTATTTCCAAACCAAGTATCATTCTAAATTCTTTACGAATGCCAATATGATATGTTTTAATGCATTATAAAATGAATGCATGAAATGAATGTCAAATGACGTGTAGGTTTTGGTCGAGAATGTTACAGGAAATGCCGTTGCAATTGGACAAAATTCCAACGGTTTTTCAGTCCGTTGGAATTTTTCCATTGGAATTTGGGTGTTTTCTTGTAGTGTTTGTTTTGTTGTCTCGTTTTTGATATTAATTTACATGAAATTTGTATTTTTTTTATAGATAAGTTGTCCAACCAAAATTATAATTAAAATAAACAAACTAATATAATGTGAATGAGTCATTGCTTCCTATGGTTTCATTTGTTGCTAGGGTTTTATTATGTTAAGTGTTGTCATTTTTGACATATTAATTCAATTTTAATTATGTGATAAGTTTTGGGCATTACTGAATTGCTGGAATTTCGAAATGTTAGTTATTTTTGCTCCTCTTTATTTAAATGTTTTGTCGATGTGAATTTTTAAAAATAATTTGACGCCCATCCAAAGCAACATGTTAATAATCACACCATGCAATCTCTTAGTTTCCGGTCTCTATTCTTGTATCAAAAGTAGGTGAGTATGGATCTCGAAAATAATTGAACTGTAGAGAAATCCAATCGAAAGAACTCCGAATTGATAATCGTTGGCTGCTTGACTTTATTTGAACCGAATCGCTCCGATTATTTTTATGTGAAATCAAACTGTACCGAACAGATGAACCAAATTTAGAACCGAATAGAATCGATTTTAAGAAAGTAATAACATAAAAATTTATATGTATCATTTAATTCATTTTTCTATATTTGTATATTGGATTAGTAAAAAAAATTGATTGAATTTTACTATTATTTAATATAATTTGAAGACTTCATAGAAGAAATTAACAATTAAATAATAGAGTATAAGGTTGAGGTTATTCAAATAAATCCTAAAAGAGAATCATCCGAAGAAGAGGTTATCCAACAAGTACCCGAGGGTTACTTGATCGAAGTCCTTTATAGGAAAAAACAAGTTGTTAAAATAACAGAATCAGTGATGCCTGAATTCTTTGAAGCACAAACAACTAATACATTTGAGAAAGAGGCAGACATGATAAAAGTAAGATAATCTGAATAAGAAGCTGAGAATGATGATAAAAAGAATATATATTGACAAAGAAGATATGATGAATGATTCGATACTGAAGATGACTCAAATTTTGATACGAGTTAAACGCAAAGAACAACCTAAAATATTGACTTTTTTTCATTTTCCACCCTAAATTTTTTTTATCAGATTGCAATCTGAACTATTAAAATTTATCAAATTACAACTTTCGATCCATTTTCCGGTGAAAATGTGAACACGTGACCCGTATGCTGGAAACAAAAGTGTTCACATTTTCACCGGAAAATGGATCGAAAGTTGCAATTTGATAAGTTTTAGTAGTTTAGGTTGCAATTAGATAAAAAAAAGTTTAGGTTAGAAAAATGGTTTTTTTTTTTTCTGCATTTAACCCTTTTGATAATAATGAGCTAGCACCTATAAAATAGTTACGAAAAATAACTATGACACACGTGAAGAGCCTAAAGACTTTCTCTCAAACACTGAAGTTTATTTGTTGTAAGAACTTATCCTTACAACATCTAGCCTACAACAACACATCCTATCACACTTGTTGTTCATCTTGACATTCAAAGCATTCTCAATGTTTTCTCACACACAACATAAGTTATCCAATAATTTATTGTCAAGTAAATCGACAGACAAACACATTGATGGGTTGGTCACAACTCTTGAAACCATCATCAAGAACTTCAATGACCTTCCTAAGACCATCACTAACGATGTTACTATCTTTGAACAACATCAACTTGATAATTAATCAAGAACCGATGGTCAGATTCTAAAACTAAGGTTGAAGGATCAGAGAGCATGAAGATTGTGAAGGGGATACTTGGATACTTCTAGCTAATAACGGACCCAGGATTTCGACTCAGGGTGGCCCAAGTCAATTAATAAAAAGATACAATAATATTAGAGAAAGAGCATATATATATCGCAATCTCGATAAAATCAATGTATTACAATATTTCTCTTCTATTTTTCATATTCTAAAATCGTTGCATAATAGCTTCATTACTAACATTTCTAAATACATCTTTTTCAATGTATGCAACTAAACAATCATTCAATAGTGTACCACTCATTCAATTGCGAAGAGAACTCTTAATGATCTTTATTGTCGAAAAAGCTCTTTCTACTTTGGCAGTGACGACCGGTAATATCAACGATAGCTTAATCAACAGATAAACCAATGGAAAAACAATGTGCTTCCTTGTAGAGACCATATTTTGAGCAAGTCTGTCTATTCCATTTACTTTAGATAAGCTTTTATTGAAGCGCACATCAAAAACAAATTTCTCAAGTTGACTCTTAAGTTCATATAAAGCAACTGCAGAAAATTCAGATTGACAAAATTTTGCAAGACGAAGCAGTTTGTTTTTGTCAAATGTAGCAAATCAAATGAATTTCTAGGATCAAAACATGTCATACATAGAAGCAATTCGGGGTTCACTTCATCAAAACGATGATTTAGCTCTTGAGCTTGCATGTCAATCACAGAATAAAATAACTCAACTCTGTAATAGTGAAGATTAGTGAACCTTTCATTCTATGTCTTGATCTTTCCCGAGGTGCATATATATCTTCCATATTTAATAAAACTATCTCATTTTTGCTACAAAATTCTGAAACTTCAGTCAATAAAGCCTCCCAACCATCTTCTCTCAATGCCTGCAAATGACCTTTAGATACTTTAACAAGATTCATTGCATTAACAATATCTTGATCCTTTCTTTGGAGAACTTGTGATAGTTCTTGTGCGATTCCCATAATTTTTCTCATGAGATATAAATCAAATATAAACTCAAATTGCGTCACGATATCTAGCAAACAATTGCATCAACCCTTTGTGAATCATCATTGTCATTCTCTCCAACATACTCAAGAACATCAACAATAGACGAAAATACATACATCAAGTTAATGAGAGTACCATAATGAGAACTCCAATGAGTATCTTCCGGCCGCTTCAATGTCATTTCTTGATTCAATCCTCTCCCAATCTTGACTTCATCATTTGCAATGCCTTCAATGACCTTTTCCATTTGCTTCTCTCGAAGCATATCCATGGGTTTGCAAGAACCTCCAACAACATTACATACACGTGTCATAGTATTGAAAAAATAACCAATACTTGTATGTTTTTAAGCAACGATAACAAGTGTCAGTTGGAGTTGATGAGCAAAACAATGAACATAGTAAGCAGCATAATTCTTCTTGAGAAGTAAACTTTTTAAACCATGAATTTCACCTCTCATATTGCTAACTCCATCATAACCCTAACCCCTCAAATTAGAAATACTCAAGCCATAAGTGGAGAACAATGATTCGATACCTTTCTCAAGTGAAGTTGCAGTTGTATCACTAACATAAACAAGACCAAGAAAACATTCAATAATACATCCATTTTTATTCACATAACGGATAACCACTCCCATTTGCTCTTTGATGGACACATCTCGACACTCATCAACTAAAATGGAGAAAAAATCATTTTCAAGATAGTAGTCTCAATTGCAGCAACATTTATAATATCTTTTTGAATTTTCGGAGATGTAAGCTTGAGATTTTCAGGAGCATTATGCAACACAACATTGTTGATTTCTTCATTACATGAAGCAATAACTTTCAAAAGCTCAATAAAATTTCCTTGATTCAATGATTTTTCGCACTCATCCCTCGAAAAGTCAATCCTTGCATAATGAGATAACACAAGCAAATAATTGATGCATTCAACCTACAACGATATTCAATCTTTGACTGCTCTAATATCTTAGAAAAAGATACTTCAATGTACTGACCTTAATTCATCAAATCTTGACAAGCTAATCTACATTTATTATGATCACTGTTATGATTTCCAACATGATCTCTCAATCTTTCTTTCTTACACCAAATATTAAACCCATCAGACACAAAAACATCATGTCCTCTTTCACTACGTCCCTTAGAGAAAAGATAACAATATAAACAAAATGCCGCATCTTTTGTTATGCTATACTCCAATCAATCATTAAATTCATCAAACCAAGATGGAATAAATATACGTTTTCGATTTTCATCTATATTTTGAGGAAAATCATGCTCACGTGGTTGACATGGACCTTTCAGTAAGTAAGCTCTACGAACCTGTTCAATTAAATTGGGTGGATAGCTCACTATGATGGGTCGTAGTCTTGGATCACTCGGAAGATTTTTCATATCAACTTTATTTTTCTTATCTTGACTCGATGATAGTTTAGGTTGAACAAGGTGCATTGACAGAAGATGATGATGTCTTCATAGTATGTTGCATTTTTCCAAAGTATCTTTCCATTATCTATAAAAATAGGACAAATATTAGAAATACATTAAAAATTCAAGAACTTGGTAAAACCTATGAGCAAAAGAATTTAAATTTCAAGAGATAAGTAAAATAAAATGAGATTTGAGCAAAAAAATTGAAATTTCAAGAGTTAAGTAAAGAAAATATTTTTTTTTTGATTTTTTTCTTTCTCAAAATTAAATCCTATAGTAATTTATTCAATAAAATAATTTAGGCATTCAACAAAATAAAATTTTCCATCTCCTACCACAACATAATTTTTTTCATAATTCAAATCTTAAGTATAGATAAACAATTCGTAAATAAAATGTCAAATTATTTATCAATGTTTTCCAACTTAACACTACCACATCACATATATAACTTAATGCATAATAAATCAACAATAATAATGAAAAAAAAAAGCAAACAAATATTATAAAGAGAACACTTTACCTTGGAATTTTATGGAGGAGCAATTGGGAGAAATGAAATTAGGGTTTGTGTGTGTGAAAAAAAAAGGGAAAAATTAGGGGTGAAGATGAATTTTCTGGCCACTGTAAGTTTTTAGGAAGAGCCGCTGTTGTTTAATAAATTTTCAATATTTTTTCTGTTTTTTTAATAAAAAATGTGAAAAAGACCAATATACCCTTAGTATTTTGCAAAAATTTTAGGGGGCCGAGTGCCTGCCTTGGCCGTGCTGTTCGTCCGTCACTGCTTCTAGCTCACTCCACCCTTGACAAACGTGTTGGAGGTTAGCTTCATTAACATGCATGACAATTCAATATGGGTATGAAACTTGATGAGATCTAGGAAGCTTTGAATAAGTTGCTTCATAATGGAGATGTTATAAGAAGAATAAAACAAAAAAATCCACAGATCAGAGCTCAAGGAGAGAAGTTACTCAAGAAGCTGGAAGCTAATTGTGTTGATGTACATATGAGGTTGCAATAAACTTCAAAGCCACCTAAACATAAGATATTATTCATAGGGCAAAGTTTCTCCTATATTAAGATTATTTCTAAGTGCTAGTCCAAATCCAAATAATCCTTTTTACATGGAGATTTAATTGTCATCAGTTGATCTCCCCACACACAGAAGTCCACCTATAAAGGAGAATAATGAATTAAAGGTTCCACTTGCTTACAAAGAGCCCCACACGTTCAAATACATCAAAACCAACCACGAGGTTCTTATAGGTTTTCAAAATAGGTAGAAAGGAAGTTCTACCAAGGCAGAATTTGCTATAAAAAAAAGGAAAAACGAAAATGAAAGAATACCTTTCTCTGAAGAATGGTGGCTGAGGTGCATAAAGAATACAAGGATTCAAATATATGTTTTCCCAAAGCTTTACATACAAACAACCCCGCTAACCTATCCACTGTGTGCACGTATTAATATACCCACCACCATTGGTGTGTCAAAAATCTAACATGTACAACTATTAATTTCACATCTTATATTGTATAGTGATGAAGATATTTAAACATTAGTAGTGGACATAATCATATATTCCCATGGTGGGCATGCAGACATTATTTAACATACAAAATACCATCTGATCAGTTATAAAAATGATCTCTTCATACTTTGGCAAAAACATTTGTGCAACTTGCAAACGAATTTAGAATCCGTGCAACTCGATCAGACTAATTTTTACACGCTTACACACGCACGTACACACCCCACACATCAACTGTCCATGCTCACACTCTCTCATGACTGTTTGTGAACGTACCAACGAACATGTAATAGCTTTTGGTTATTCTAGTGATGCCTTTTAGTTATGTTAGTAATACATTTATGTTATGTGAGTAATACATTTACATTATAGTATATAAAATGTGATAATACTTTTAGATAAATTGAATAATAAATTTATGTGATACACCTAATACATTGTTGTAAAATAACAAAATGATCATTTTTTTAATAAAATAAGATAATGCCTTTAAGCAAATGTATTAATACATTTATGTTATATTGTTAATACATTTATATGATACTAGTAATATCCTTGCGTTGTATGTTAATTAAATGAGGTAATACCTTATGTAAATAAAGTAATACATTTATATGATACACCTTATAATACCTTCATGTAATATACAACTAAAACTTTTATTTGATACACTTAAACATTTCGGCAAGATAATACAATATTTTTCAAGTGATACCTTTAAGTAAATACATTTATATTATGTGGTTAATACCTTTATATGATATAAGTAATACATTTACGTCATATTTCAGTAAAATGAGCTAATACCTTAATGTAGATAAATTATTACATATAAGTGCTACTCATGATACCTTTATATTACACAATTAATTAATTTATGTAATATATTTAATATAATAATAAAATCATTTTTTGCCTTCTACATTGTTTTGCAACTCGTGATTATGGAAAAAATTTCGTAAAGAAAAAAGAAAATGAGGAGAAAAAGAACTTTCAAATGCAATAAATAAATAAATAAAAAGAAGAAGAAGAAATGAAGATCATGAAGTTCTCAGATAAAGAGAAAAAAAGGAGAAGAAAAGGAGGAGGAGAGTTGAAGGCATGACGTGGGAATTCTGATTCAGAAAAAAAAAAAAAGTATTTATAAGCAAGCATGTGTGGATTGAGTCGAAACATGTTGAGTTATACGAATCTTAGGATTCATGTAAGAGTAACACTTTCGTGCAACTAGTGTATAGAATTGCATGGAAGACCTTTATGTACAAATATTTGTATTTTTTAAAATGAACATGCATAAATGTGTTACCTTTATAATATAAAGGTATTACATTTATAATATAAAAGTGTGGTGCAATCCGTGCAACTGGTGAACAAAAGTTTTTGCCTTCATTGTAATTGATGCATATGGGTCCAACTCTCACGCTTTTATTTACATTAACATTAAAATTAAAATTTAATCATTAATACACTTAAAAATAAATAAAGTTTTAATATTAGCTTCAGAGGATAACAAATGCATTTTCTATATAAAATAATGAGAATAATTATGCATGAAGTAATGGACATACGTACACTACATTCATACACATGAAGACAATATATCATTGTCTACTTGATTTCAATAAATCATTTATCATATATCAATAATTTCAGCACCATGGAACATGCAAATGTGCTGTATACAACCTAATACCATCGACAAAATGGAGTACATCCACAAGTATGCATCCTTAAATAATATATATATATCAATGTTTCAGAAACTTTAATTTAATTTAATTTATTTTATTATATTGTTACGAACAAACAAGTTGCAAGAACTTATATATAGGCATCAAGTTAAACATATATATAAAATTGTATTAGTAAATTGTTCAGATTAATCGTGTAAATTTTTTTTCCACATATAATAAATTAAAAATTATCTTCTAATTTTTAATAGATGTTTATTGCATAAAAATGGTAATTATTTATTTTGAGGGTGTTTGACTAAGTTTATTTAAAAGATCGTATGAGCTACATCCTATAAGATGTCATTTCAAAAATAAAATATGACCTCCTTAAAAAAAAAAAAACCACTTACCAGTTTCTTAGTATCTAAATGTTAACTGAAATAATATTTTATTTTTTAAAACTCTTTTACATATTATTGAGAAATTTAGCCAAATACCATCTTAATTATTTGCAAATAAGATCACACCAATATAGAGAGAAGTAAAAAAAATGAAAACTCTCAGAAATCAATCAGACAAATTTTAAAAATCTGGATTGTAAAAGATAACCCACATGAAATAATGTTCTCTATTATAGTTTGATTTAATAATTTATTGTTACTATCAATTAAATTCTATCACAGAAATGTTATAATGAAATATACAATATTAAACTAAATCTTTAATTGCAAAAAAATGTACAAATTTTATCATTTCTTTTAAAATTTAATCATCTTTATTGAAAAATTGTAACATATATGAAATAATTTTTCAACGAAATTTTGATGATATACGTATACAGTTTTCGGTGCTCGACACTGACTCAACGAACGCTTGTACAATAAGGATTGACAAACTAAATCATACATTTAATATGTCTTTTTTTTTTAATGGGGAGTGGAAAGGATGGGACAATAAATACTAAAGAACTTACGTAATCCAAATTCAAATTATAATCATCATAATTTATATATTTATAATTTATAAAGATATGATACTTTTTAAACTACGAGACTCGTGGTAAATTTAATACATCATAAATACGATCGTTTTCAATAATTACAAAATTTTGAATTGCATCACGTCTCCACCAAGTCATATAATGTGGAGTTTTGAAAGTCACGTCAACAAAATTTTATTGGAAAGCTATATTATGCAAATTTTGATACATAAAATAGATGCGATTATATCCGATTATCCCTAAAATAAGATTTAAAAAAAAAAAAAAAAAGACCTTAATAGGAAGTAAAATCGAAGTGGAATTCGAAAGCCACACGAAATTGTAGAGTAGAAAGGCAAACTCGAAAGCCGACATAGGTGGGCCGGGAGGTGAAATTACGGAATTGCCCCGCAACTGTAGATAAATATCAGCACCATTGATTCATGCACATACAAAAACTCTCCTAACAAACGCCCCTATTTATAGTTAATAATAATGGAGCCACCCACAATTTGTTAGAGCGAGAGAGACCTAGAGTGAGAAAGGAGTTAGCGAATCGATCTATGCAACCGAGGAAGAAGGATCCATCGGTTGTTCTGAATCTGACAGATTTTGGATTTGAATCTTGTGAATGCTGCTTCAAAGCTGATTGCGATTATGATTATTATGAGCTGGTTTGATGACAAGTTGCGCTCCGCTTCCAATCTCAGCCGCATCATTGCCGGCCTTTTGTTGTTCCTCCTTTATCATTCCTCCCAATTGATTTCTAATTTCCCTGTTCCCATACACCCGTAATTTTTTTCCTTTTTTGCGTTTTCCCTGTTTGATAAAAGCGTGTTGTTCTTGGGATCGGGTTTCGTTCTCCATTGCTTTTCAATTTCCCTGTCTTGGATTGTCTGGGATTGGGGGAAAAAGTAGCGAAAGAGAGAGATCGAGAGAGAGATTTTCAGTTGTCTGTTGATGGAGATCAAATATAGCGGCGATTCGTTCTCCGGCGAGTTTTATGATGGTGAGCGCTGAAACCCTCTATTTATTTTTTGAGTTGATTTCTGGGGTTTGGTGTTTCATTGAATTTGATATTTGATGTTTTACTTATTCTGAAAATAGGAAATTTGATGTTTTTTTTGTGTGATGTTACACATCCATAATTATTTTAATTTCCGATTGAATTTCCTATAATTACACATCCATAATGTTCGAAATGTAATTTCCTATACTATCATGGAATCAAACAATTGTGAAATTATCCTTTCAGCTTTTGATGATCATCTTATATGCTGGGATTGAGGACATCTTACAAACTATTGTTCATGTTTTGTCTTGATGACAGTTCCGCCTTTAAAAATGTGGCTAATTTATATATGATTATGTCACTATATGAAAGGAATTGATGCAGTAGATTGTCAACTATACCTCCTCCGTTCCTTGCTTGCTAAAGAAAAAGGATATAAAAATCAAGTGTTTTTGTTTCACAAAACTTATTTACTAAAAATCTAGACATTCAATGATATTGTCTTATTTACTAAAAATCTAGACATTTAATGATATTGTCTTGTACTAGACATTCATAGTTAGTTCAATTTGCATTTGCCACATTCCGTGTATTTGTCGTTATCCCTCTTTGTTATTTTTTCCATTTTTTTTCTGTCTGGTGTCTTTCTTTTATTTTTATGTAATGCTTCTTAATTGTTTTGTCTTGCAATTGACACTGACTTTCATTATTTTTGATGAATTGTCTTTTGGTGACTAGGGATTTATGCATCCCTTGCTGAGAGATCACACAATGCCTCACCTTCTGTTATCGTTATTGGTGGGGGTATCTCGGGGATTGCTGCTGCACGCATGC
The DNA here is from genome assembly GCA_946896805.1 of Scutellaria galericulata. Taxonomy (NCBI): domain Eukaryota; kingdom Viridiplantae; phylum Streptophyta; class Magnoliopsida; order Lamiales; family Lamiaceae; genus Scutellaria; species Scutellaria galericulata. The sequence continues at coordinate 4,384,091 of OX335784.1, read as the reverse complement.
TTCAAAATGCATCTTTTAAAGTGCCCTTTCTAATTCATAACTAACTGGGGTGATTCTGTTATTGATAGAATATTTTTGTATCTTTGTGATTGATATGGGATCTATCTTTGTCCAGGTGATCTTGTTAGAATCTCAAGATAGAATTGGTGGGCGCATTCAGACTGATTACTCATTTGGTTGTCCTGTTGACATGGGAGCTTCATGGTAAGTTTAACTTTTGCTTTTTTCAGGAATATTATTCCTAAATGAGATGCATGTCTTTTGATTCTTGTGTTTGATGCTTTCAAGTGCTTTATTTACTTTGTGCTAACAGTAAGGCTCCAGTGACTTGGGGAATATTTCTATCATCTAGCAGTTACATTTTAAACAAACCCATGTCTATACTACAATTTTGCTCCTATATCCATTTTAGATTCTCAAATGATGTTTCAGTTTCCTTAATGGAAGTTTGTATTACTTGCACTCATGTCTATTTTAAATGTTTTTAAATCATTACCTTTAGAAGCAGTGGTGTAAAAATGCAGAGAGCGTCTACCTTTCCAACTCTCATCTAGAATTTTATATCAAATGGACCCATAGAAACTGTACAAACGGGATATTATTACTCATGTCTTCATACTTCAATGGTCCATATATTTAACAATAAAGATTAGTTCTTTTGTTTGGTGTTATGTGCTTTAGATATGCATTGTTATATGGGCATAACTCTTACGTTTTTTCCTTCTGTTTAAAAATACTCAGGTTACATGGTGTATGTAATGAGAATCCGTTGTCTCCCTTTATACGTCGGTTGGGGCTCACATTGTATCGTACAAGTGGTGATGACTCCATTCTGTATGACCATGACTTGGAAAGGTATGGATCTATCAACCTTTGTGCTGCTGTTATAATTGTTGGTTTGCTACTCTCTAGGCACCTTCTGTATTACTTAATGGAAGTTAGTTTTTTTAGTAGTAGCCAACTTTTAATCCTGAACCCCCTAAAGAAGAATACTGGTTCAACACTGGAGATGCTGTTGACTAGTTTGCAATGTTCAATAGATTTATTAAGGAGCTTCTGAGAATTTTCGTTGTTTAATTCATTATAATATGGCACAGTGATTCTAGATCCCTTTGGAATATATAATGCATATGATTTTATTTCAGTCTTAAGTCATTAAACAATCATATTGTAATATTGTGTTAGGATTTTGATTTTGGGCATTGGCCTTTTCAGTTATGCACTCTTTGACATAAATGGTCATCAAGTTCCCCAGAGCATGGTTATTGAAGTGGGAGTCGCATTTAAGAAAATCCTTGAGGAGGTAGCTTCTTATTCTGTGAATTGCTATATATGCAACATTGTTTATATCGCTAACAAATGTGTTGATGTTATACATCTAGACTGATAAAGTGAGGAACGGACAGAGTAATGACATTTCTGTCAAGGAAGCAATATCGATTGTGCTGGATAGAAATCCAGATTTAAGGTATAAAAACAATTGAATCCTGTGGTTTCTCTTTATGTTCATTTTTTGAATATAGAATGAGAATACTTATAGTTGTTGTATGCATGACATCAGACAGGAAGGCCTCGCATATAAAGTGTTGCAGTGGTACATATGTAGAATGGAGGCTTGGTTTGCTGCCGATGCAGACATGATCTCGCTAAAGGCCTGGGATCAGGCTAGTCTTTGTCCCCTTTTGCGTCATTTCTTTGTGAACTGTTTACCTTGAAGATACTATCAATTTGAGCTCCCATAAAGTAATAATATTATTGAATATAGGGGCATTATTACGAAGTTTATAGAAGAAAATTTTCCTTTATAATTTTATTAAAAGTAATAGTATTGCCTACCTGATTGTTCGAATTCCTCTGTGTTCAGGAGAAAGTTCTTACTGGTGGTCATGGGCTTATGGTGCAAGGGTATGATCCAGTGGTAAAGGCCCTGTCGAGGGATATTGATATTCGCTTAAATCATCGGTATGCTTCCAAATTCTGTAAATGGGTTTTGTGTGATGACACCTTAATTATCTACTACATACATTGTTTGATTAAGTGTGACCTTTATTGACTGTCTCCAAAAATTCTTTCTCCCATTCAGTAAATTAGACTACATAGATGTGCTGGTTAATGGTTATATTCCAAAGGAAATCATGTGTATGCTTTTTAAAAATAAAAAGATTAAAAGATGTTAAAAGATCAAAAATTAAAAAATTAAAAGATGATAAACAGCAGGGTTTGATGCACACAGGTCTCATTTGTTTGCATAAGGTTCCCATTTTCAGTCAACACGCATAGGCTTTGCAAATTAGCTCTTACTCAAGTTGTGTGCCTTGTAACTGAGAAAAGCTTGAACAGTAATTTCAGTGATTACTTGGTATTATATTTTTAATTATGCCCACTCTTTTATTAATGAAATTCTTGATTCCTATTAAAAAAATAAAAAATTATGCTCACCTCTGTAGATTAATTTTCTTAATCTGAATTACAGTGTTAAAACAATCACCAACGGATATAAGAAGGTGGTTGTAACAGTTGAAGATGGGAGTAGCTTTGTTGCAGATGCTGCAATTGTCACAGTGCCATTGGGAGTTCTAAAAGCCAACTTAATAGAGTTTGAGCCTAAGCTGCCAGAATGGAAACTTTCTGCAATATCTGGTCTTGGTGTAGGGAATGAGAACAAGATTGCATTAAGATTTGAGCACGTGTTTTGGCCAAACGTGGAATATCTGGGCATTGTCGCAACCACTTCTTATTCGTGTGGCTATTTTCTCAATCTCCACAAGGCCACAGGCCATCCCGTTCTTGTCTACATGGCAGCTGGAGGCCTCGCAAATGACCTGGAAAAGCTGTCAGACGAGGCTGTCGCTGATTTTGTAATGCTGCAATTGAAGCAAATGTTTCCTGCTGCTACCAAACCTGTAAGTTCTTCATCTATAGATTCAATTAAATAAAAGTCGGTTTATTCTTTTTTGTTATGAAATAGAGATGATGTTATTGACATGATGGCAACAGGTCCAGTATCTGATATCTCGTTGGGGAACGAACCCAAACATTCTTGGATGCTATTCGTACGATGCAGTTGGGAATTCAGAGGATATATATGATCGAGTACGTGCCCCAGTTGGCAATCTTTTCTTTGGAGGTGAAGCTGCAAGTGTGGATCATCAAGGGTCTGTACACGGGGCCTATTCTGCTGGAATTATGGCAGCTGAGAGCTGTCAGCAGCATCTGATGCAGCGGTTCGGAAGCCTCGAGAGGGTTACAGTCGCTGCCTGTCGGGATGAAGTTGTTGAAGCGACGGTTCCTCTTCAGATTTCTAGATTATAAACTCTATGCCAATTGGAGTTTAGACTGCTTGCTGTCTTGTGCTTTTCTGGGTACTGAGAAGTGCAGTCAAATATCATGTTTTTCTATTAATTCTCAGCTAGTTCTGTAGGGATGCCTGAAATCGGGTTGTTCCTTTTCCCTTGTTCACTATTTTAATAATCTAAAATCACATTTCAGTGTGTTTCTTATGACGTATTTACTTATAATTTCACTGACGAATTTATATATACACACACACACACACACAAGTATAGTATAAACCTCAGATACATGTGTTTTATGAAAAAAAAATTAAATAAATTTTGTAAATGAGTAATATAATTTCATTTAATATTTAATTTTAATAATATAATTTCATTTATATATTAGTAAGTTCGTACCGGTGTATTTCATGGAATTTGTGATAAAAATATATTTACAAATGAATATAAATATACTAAAATGTATATAGAATAAAACAAATTAATTTCTCATGATTAATTTCATATTTCAATAATAAAATTTTATAACTAAAAACAATATATTTTATAAAAGAATAAATATTTATGTATAGCATTGATATACAAATTTCATGAATAAATGTGTTATATAATACTAGATTAGACTAGGAACCTATGCCAGTGCACGAGCTTCTATTGCATGTTTCCTTTGGTACTGATTAGATATTTGTTAAGTCTATCTCACCTTTTTTTTTTTTTATAACTAAATTGTGTATACGAATTAGCAAGTTAGTAGAAGACTCAATTAGATTAAATGTGTTATGTTTAAATCATGAATTGAATAAATTTTGAAAAAAATGTATAAAACTCTAATATGATTACATTGTGTAGTGAATTTAAAATATAATTTAGTAGAATTTTACTTCAATAAACAAATAAAATAGTACCGTATGTGGAAAATTCAAAATAATAAAGAATCAACAAAACAAATTATCTATATTTTCTAAACAAATAATTAATCGAGTTATTGGATTATTGGTCCAAGTGACTAAACTGATGTACAAAAATCAAATAGCACATGTATGTAGCATATATATTAATATAGTCATTTATGTAGATTAGATTAAAATAAAAAAGAATATTAAAAACTATTCTAAAAAGTATTACTGTTGATGAGGCCCTTGAATCTATAATTCAAACCAATATAATACTGTTTGATATAAGAGTACGAATATGGTTTTTGTACATTTCCTTAAAACGTCATAGCTATTAGAATATATAAGAAATGAATACAATGTGGTTATGTTTGCATTCAAAGTTTTGAGCTATGATTTGAAATCTACAATTATTGGTGAATTTTGTATTCATGTGAATTTGAAATCCCTCAACACAAAGTAGATAAATTTGCAATATATTCCTTTTCAAATCTTATATTTCAAATCACTAAATTCAAATAATCTAGAATATAAAGTTAAAAATTTCAACTAACTAAGCACATTATATATTTATCGTTTACTCATTGAGTTATCTATCTCTATAATTGGACACAATTGTTCTTTTTTTCTTTTAATATTCTAATCACAGATTGAGAAGACAAAATCAAATTTATTAAATAAGAAAAATCATCCAAACAATTCAATGGACTGTTATTATATGTTTCAAATCTATCATTCAAATTCTTCAATCCAAATGCGATCAATATGAAAACCATATAAATTTTCATTTCTATAACAAGAATCTAATAAGTGCATCTACATTTACTTAATTCCCCCTGCTAAATATCTCACAGTTCTAATTTACAAACTATAAAGTTGAAGTGCAATTGACTTTGTTGGTCCCAGGAGGCACATAGGTTTAAAGGGGGTGAATGAACTTCCATTAAATTCAAAAAAAAAATTCGAACTTGCTGCACTGTTACCTATAACAGCTTACACCGTAGAATGTAGTACAGCTTACTGGGCTAGAATGCAGCGCATCTTACTATATCCAGAGTTCTTTGCCGCAGAAATGTAAAATTTTAAGATAGGGTTCCTTTTGAAATATGAACTTTATAAAGATCCTTTAATGCAATATGACAAGGTATATCAATGCAACAAGGTAACAACAAATATAAACAAAAACTAAAGCACACAAAGATCTTATAATGTTCGAATGTGGTGTACTCCTTCTCCGTCCACTCTATTCCTTCTCTGAGGAGGAACTTTGTTAAGTAAGTTGTTTTATAGGACAAGACCTTACAACTATTAACCTAACAAGTTAACACCTATTAAAATTCAGCTTCTACACAGGTTGCTTGAATCTCAAAGACAAACCCACACTGGATCTTTCAAACTCACACAGAGTTAATGCCTTAACCACTTAAAACTAAACACTCAGCAAGGAATGACTTCCTTTCAACTGAGGACACCTAACACAACACTAAAGGTTAAAAGTATATAGAGGTTCTTCAATTGGTGCTTCGAAGCAACCTTGATAGTTCTCGATCTTGATCAAAGGCTTGATTACTTCTTTTAGAAGTGACCGAAACTTGTAGATAGAGAGTGTTTGAACATTTGAGCTTTTGTATCAGAACTTTGCTTGCTTGAACATTTGAGAAATTATTTCAATCAAGTGTGTTGATGTGTATTCTTCAGTCGATTCTTCCTATATTTATATGAGTGAAAAATATGTCCGTTGAAGAGAGACATATCTACTTGAATTTGAATCTTCTTCTATGTTGTAGGGCTCACATTAAATGTGTTTGGAGGGTTACATTAAATTTTCTTATCTTCCACTCCAGGGTATTAATTGCGGTTGTACTGGTTGCAGTCCTTCCGCAGTCTGTCAGGACACATGTTGGCTGTTTATTGAGTCTTGGTACTGTTTTATTCAACTTGTCTCTACTGGCTAGTTTAGACTTGATTGATCCTCAAACTTTAGTTGATCTTGCTTGTACTACATTAATGTATGTAGCCCATCAATTCATTCTTTTTGTCTCCTTGACTCAGAATCCAACACTTACTTTCTACAATATTGATTATGTGCAGTAATACAACTTTATATTGATTCGTTGTATCCATTCTGTGTGCAATAACTTGACTGCTTACTGTACTACTGCATTTTTATTGCTTTCAGCAACTTTGTGCTGTATTCTTCCCTATATCCAGTAGCGACCTTCTTACTGCTTATAGCGTCTTCTTAATTGAACATTCGACTACTGAATTTTGAATTTCGCCATTCTTCATCTTATCATCTAAACTCAAAACTATTCTAAGTTTCACTTAAACATTGTGAGAAACAAGATACTCTACTTTTCTATTACAATACTGTTTTGTCTCATCAAAATCTAAACAATAATTTCCTAACAGACTTACTGAAAGGGTGCTCCAAAAGTGCCAAAGAATATGACATGGATCTCTGATAATCTATGCATGTATTCTTCATAATTCATAATGGTTAGCACAATGATAGAAAACTTCAACTTAACTCGTTAAATTCTATTATCATCAATGAAATTGTACTTAAACAATCACAATGATAGTGAAATTTAGAATGTATTTATCAACAGATAACCTAAAAAGGTAACACGGAATTTTCCTTTATATTCCAGTTAGAGGTCAAACTCTAAATACATATTGAACATGTTTGATGTGAATTGCATGAACGTCTACAAGAAGTTGGCATCACTACAACACCCAATGAGAGGATTGGAATCCATCCTAAACTTCATGTTTGTAATAGTTAATTTAGTCAATTAAATTATAAGTAAAATAATTTCAACACCAAAAATCGTATCAAAATTATAATTAGACATTTCATGTTTCAAAGTTTTGAAAACTCCCCAAATTAAAAATTTATTATCTTCTTTACCTAATAATTTATCGATTCTAGCAATTTAGTCAATTAACTTTTCAAGCTGCTATTTTATCTTTTTTTTTAAATTCGGAAAGTTAACCCAAGTTCATCCCTAACGGCCAAATCGGGCTAAATTCGCACGTGACTCTATTTTCAGGCTATTTAGCCCAAATTGCTGATGTGTAATTCATTTTAAATAAGAGTGGGTCATACTTCTACACATAGACATTCCATTTGGCATAAAAATTGACACATCATCAATCCACATATGATTAAATCTAGAAGGAAAAACACACATCATTTCCAACCAAAAAATTATTAAATAATCAAAATAAAACAGAAAAATAAAAAAATAAAAAATCTAAAATTAACATTAACATGTGAAACAAATAATCATAATTAAGATTAGTTAAAATCCCTCCTTCATAATGACGAAGATGTGAAACAATTAAAGAGGCAAAGATAAAACAAATGTTGAAAACCCTCTTTCATAGTTAAGAACCCTAACTCCAAATCACAAATCACGCTTTCATTCTCTCTGAAAACCCAGTGAATCATTCTCTCTGAAAGCCCGAAAGAGTTAGTATGAAGATGGCGAAAAAACAAAATCCAAAACTTTTGCATTCCATCCCTCTCGTTATGGTAAGCATTTCACATTTGGCTTCTATGGTTCATATATTTTGTTTTTCATACTTTGAATTTCTGAAAATCTGGTTTAATATGTGTGTTCTCATATATATGTATCTGGAACCTGTAAATAACTTTAATTTTTAATTAATTTGTTATTTCCTAGGTTAAGCCTTAATTTTGTAATGTAGTCAATCTCATTTTTGTATATGTATACAATGGTGTATGAAAAACTCTAAATTCTAATATAATATCGTGGTCCACCAGATTTTTTATTTTTATTTTAATGTAAGTGTTTCTTCTTTACAAGCATGTGAAGTTTTCATGTTTTGTTTGCTTATGGTTCATATGATATTTTAATTGATAGTTAGTTTTTCTGGTTTTCTCCATAGATCCATCTAATAAATTTATTACAGTGGCAATTCATTACAGAGATGAGTTAATTACTACACCTACTGCAAATTATGTTGGTGGTTTTTTTGGTAATATGACTTTGTAGAACCTCCAATACTTACCCTAGATGATTTGCAAATGTTCACTGACACTAAATTAGGTGATGTTGATAAAAGGTTTTATATTATCCAAAACAATGATTTTAGATTGTTACACAATGATATTATGTTTATGGAATTGGTTGAAAAACATGTTCCAGAAAAATTTGTTCATGTATATGTTGAGATTCTTGACCAAGGTTCTGATGATAGGCTTGAGGGTGATGTAGTAGTTGAAATAAAAAAAATTGATGAAATGTTTGATACTGATTATAATATGCAATCTAAAAATGATGATGATGATGTTTTGTTTGATATAAATATATTTTCTAAAATTGGGATGGTATGAGCTTAGAAATGAGGGTAGACACTACAAGAAAAATGCACGACAACGGTTGAAATATGACACGAAACCGTTGTGTTTTCTATCTAATAACCGTTAATATGACACGAAACCGCAACGGTTTCTATCTAATAACCGTTAATATGACACGAAACCGTTGTGTTTTCTATCTAATAACCGTTGTCGTAGAGCGTAGACAACGGGGCTCTACGAGAACGGTTGAAATATGACACGTCATCATAAGGATGACATCATCATAATCAATATTATGCATTGTGTGGGATTCGAACCCGGGTGGTTCAGTGGTACTCTAACCACTAGACCATTGATGACTCATGTGACAATGTCTTGCATATATTTCTTTTATAATATATTTTTGATACTTTTCAATTTTCTATTATTACATATTTTTTGTTAACTTTTATAAAGTACCATTACTTATTAATATAAGTAATTGATTTCCAATTTTAATATATTAATATATATATATATATAATTGAATGATTAATGACTATATTAATAATAATTAATATAATTTTCAAATTATATATATAATGAATATATTTATAAAATTAATAATCTATTGTACATATTTTTTAAAATTTCTTTATAATGAAATAAAATTTAATTCTCAAAATTAGTTCATTTCATCAATTTAATTCAACAATATATAACATTTCTTCTCTCATTTAAAAAAAAATTGTAATATTTGACTTTTTTTTAAATATTAGTCTACGCCAACACTTCTACGAGGCTACGACAACGTTAGAAAACAACTCATGTGACAATTTCTTACATATATATATTTTATAATATATTTTTGATATTTTTCAATTTAATTTCTATTATTACATATTTTTTGTTAACTTTTATAAATTACCATTACTTATTAATATAAGTAATTAATTTCCAATTTTGATATATTAATATATATATATATATATTTATATATATAAATAATTGAATGATTAATGACTATATTAATAATAATTAATATAATTTTCAAATTATATATATAATGAATATATTTATAAAATTAATATATTTTTCAAATTAATATATGTATATTAATAATTAATATATTTTTCAAATTATATTTATAATAAATATATTTATAAAATTAATAATCTGTTGTAAATATTTTCTAAAGTTTCTTTATAATGAAATAAAATTTAATTCTCAAAATTAGTTTATTTCATCAATTTAATTCAACAATATATAGCATTTCTTCTTTCATTTAAAAAAATATTGTAATATTTGACTTTTTTTTTAAATATTGGTCTACGACAACGCTTCTACGAGGCTACGACAACGTTAGAAAATAACTCATGTGACAATGTCTTACATATATTTTTTTTATAATATATTTTTGATATTTTTCAATTTAATTTCTATTATTATATATTTTTTAACTTTTATAAAGTACCATTACTTATTAATATAAGTAATTGATTTCCAATTTTGATATATATATATATATAAATAATTGAATGATTAATGACTATATTAATAATAATTAATATAATTTCAAATTATATATATAATGAATATATTTATAAAATTAATATATTTTTCAGATTAATATATGAATTTTCGGGCTACGACAATGGTTTCAAACGTCTACGACAACGGTAGGTTAAAACCGTTGTCTATGAGAGAATTTTTCGGGCTACGACAACAGTTTCAAACGTCTACGACAACGGTAGGTTAAAAACCGTTGTCTATGAGAGAATTTTTTGGCTAAAGACAACGGTTCCGTCTACGACAACGACATTTTACACTACGACAACGGTTTTTTGAAAAAAACCGTTGTCGTAGGGGTGTTTTCTATGAGCATTTTTCTTGTAGTGAGAGTCTAGTGAATCTGATATTTCCAATGATAGTGATGTGATTATAGAGGATGTAAACTTTGATGAGCATAAAGATTCTTATGAAGATGATAGAGTTCCTAATTTTCCCATTTTCAACTCAGAAACTGTTTATGATCATGTGTTTGTGTGTTGACTTTTAGTTTCAGAGAAGACTTTAAAAAGACAGTAAACTATTGTGTGTTATGTAAGATATAGTGTGAGTAGCTGCAATTGGAAAACACATTTGGTTAAAGTTGTGGGTGAAGAAACTTTTAGGATTAGACTGTATAGTGACATGCATACTTGTGCCACAACAAGAAATGTGAAAATGTTAAAACAAAATGGTTGACTGAGAAGTACATGAACAAATTTACAAGTGATCCAAAAAATAGAGTGTGGAGGTTTAAACAAGATATAATTTCAGAAATAGGGTGTAGTGTGTAAAGAGATGTTGCATATAGAGTTAAGAGAACGACTCTTAAACTGATAAGAGACAATCTGGATGCACAATATGGTAAACTTTGGGATTATGTAGAGGAACTAAGAAGAAGTAACCCTGGATCTACTGTAGTTTTAGGAATTGAGGAAGATGAGAACGAGATTGATAGATTCGATAGGTTTTATGTTTGCTTTCATATTATGAAAGAGGGTTTCAATAAAAGATGTAGGCCAATTATTGGGTTGGATGGTTGTTTTCTATAAGAGCCTCACAAAGGGATGTTATTATCAATTGTGGGGTAGACGACAACAACAATTTGTATCCCTTGGCTTATGTTGTTGTGTGGAAAGAGACTGATGAGACCTGTGAGTGGTTTTTTCAAATTTTGAAGATTGACTTTGGAATTCACAAGGATTATGAGTATACTTTCATAAGTGACAAACAAAAGGGGTTGATTCAAGCATTTAATGAGGTGTTTGCTAGGCTCTGAATGATTGAGTTGAAGAAGATGAATGCAAGTGCTTAGAAATAGTTAAGTGATAAGCCACCAGAGCAATTTAGTAAGTCACACTTTTCTGAATTCACAATGTAAGATATGTTGCTTAACAATGGTTGTGAAGTGTTCAATGCATGCATACTTGAAGTAAGAAAGATGCATATTCTAAGTGATATGGTCAAACTAAGTCGAACCGAGTCCTCTTAGAAACCGAACTTAGTCGAACCAAGTCGAACCGAGTCCTTCTCCTTGAAACCGAACTGAGGTCAAAGTCAATGCATCTGAACTATAGAGAAACAAGCTGTTCGGCTGCCTTCGGATCGAACTAAGGAAGCGCAAGCCAGTGCAGTTGGGAAGTACGATGACGAACTAAATTAGTTATAAGATACGATGATAAACTGGTATGCGGCGAAGCTAAACGAACTGAGTTACGGCCCTATGATCGAACTAACAAAAGAGGAACTGATTTAGTTCGGAGTCATAACAGCGAACTGATTAACGGGGAAAATAACAAACAAACTTTGAACCTAACTAACCGCTATTTCAGCAGAACTGTTAGTCCATATCCCATATTTTGTGGGATGAATCTCAACCAACTCATATTCCAGGGAGTCTATATATACCTCTTGTGTTCATTCTTTAGTTTTTCCTTATGCACACTTATATTCAAAATACACACACGCACAATTGCAAAAAAAAAAAGAACACCAAGACATTCTCTTCTTTTCTCTGACTTGAGCGTCGGAGTCCCATCGCCGGGAACCCCTCCCGGCGTTTGTTTTGCAGGTTTTCAGGTTTAAGATTATCGGTTTTTGGACCGGGAAATCGGAGAATCGAATCGGAGCGACATCAAGGTTCAAGATCTCGAGTTTTTGGGTTGAAGAACCGGAGTTTTGGATTGGAGCAATATCAATTGGCGCCGTCTGTGGGAAAAATCTGAGTTTTTAAGACATTGAGATAACAAGCATGGTGAATACCAGAGGATCAAAGAGAATGATGGAAGTCGGTGATTCATCCAAAAGACCTGAAAATCGAGAGGGTGACCGGAGTCCTACCCCGGTGGATCCCCCTCGTACTATTACTTTAACGCCGGAGGAACTGGCAGATTTGATGGAAGTAGCTGTCTAGAAGGCTATGGGGAAACAAAGAGTTGAGTCACAGCAAGATAACGTGGATACCCATCGGGAGAAGGAGACAAGTGATTATAGGTCACGAACGGATGAGAGGGAAAGTCAGTTTGATCACTCTCGGGAGGAGAAACGAGGCCATGATGAATTATCGGAAAGGGTTGACGAGCTGAAAAGAGAATTGAAAGAAGTCCAGCGTAATATCCGACGAGTTCCGAAAGGTTTAAGGGGGAATCCCTTTTCGGAGGAAGTAATGGAAGACGAACTACCGGCATCTTTTCGACCGGTGAATTTTGATTACGATGGTACTGCTGATCTGTGGGATCATTTGTGACGATTTGAAAATACCGCTCTCTTACATCGGTATTCAGATGGCATCAAGTGCAGAGTGTTTGCTACTACCCTCACTAAGGCTGCTCAGACCAGGTTCAGCCAACTAACTGATGAAACTATTCATGACTTTGAACAATTATCAGAGTTATTCTTGCACCAGTTCGTCAGTGCCAGAAGACAGCGGCGATCTACTCAAACTCTGTTCGGGGTAAAACAGAAAGGGGATGAGATGTTGAGAGAATACGTTGGAAGGTTTACGAATGCGGCCCGGGAAGCTCCTGAGGCTTCAGATGACTTAATAGTCAACGTCTTTATACAGGGTTTGAAAGAGGGCGATCTTCATACCTCTCTGGTTAAGAAGATGCCGAAGAATTTTGATGATTTATTGCAGAGATCCACCAAGTATATCAACCTGGAAGAGGCAGTTCGGATTAAGAAAGGTGAGAGCTCCGACCGAGCTAATAAGTCACAGGAACATGAATCTATAAGGAGGAAGGAGGTGGGAGAATCTCGAGCAAGGTTCGCACCCCCGCCGTTACGAGATAACAAGGTTGGTAGGAGGTATGACCAATATACTCCATTGACTATTTCTCCCGGGCAAGTATTGATGGAGATCTGGAATCTGCCCCAACTGAAATGGCCGACGACCTGGAGTCCGACTCCTAAGAAGCCATCCACCTTCGGAAATGACAAGCTTTGTCGGTTTCATAACGAGTATGGACACGGTACTGATGAATGCTTGCACCTCAGAGACGAACTAGAAAGATTAGTTCGGGAAAACAGGCTAACTCGGTATGTTCACCCTCGCCGACAAGATAACAGAGAACAGAGGAATGCTTGGGATGAACCCAGAAGGGAAAAGAGACAAGAGCGACCTGAACTACCTCCCCCTTCGCCACTTTCACCGCGAAACAGGCCTGAAAGGGAGGAAAGACCCACTATACACATGATTATAGGAGGACCAACAGATGGAGATTCAAACAGAGCTCGCAAGATGAGACTGAATTCAATTCGACAAAAGGGGGACGAGGTTCAGACAATTTTCGATGAAGTAGTAGTACAGTTTGGGGCTCAGGACAAAGTAGCCCTTCAGAGTCCACAGTTCGATGCTATGGTGATTGCGGCTGAGATTGGAGGTTTTAACGTCGAGAGGATATTCGTTGATACAGGCAGTTCGGTGGACATCATGTTTATGGACTGTTTTAGAAAGATGAGATCTGCAGTTGAAGTGAAATCGGTGGAAACTTCTCTTTATGGGTTTTCAGGAGAAGCTGTGATAGTGTTTGGCAAGATACAGTTGCCTATGGTTTTAGGAGAAAGTGAATGGAGGCAGAACAAGACAATAACTTTTCTATTGGTGGACGCACCCTCGCAGTACAACGTGATTTTAGAACGTCATTCATTGAGCACTTATGCAGCTGTTATCTCACCTGCTCATTTGATGATGAAATTCCCAGTAGAAAATTAGGAAGGACGAACTGTGGGGTTCGGAGTAGTCCATGGCAATCAACAGACAGCTCGGCGTTGCTATGTTGCCGCTGTTCGTCAATCTGAATCCCAAAAACGAAAAGCCGAACAGAAAACTGAGGTTGATAGAGAAAGAGATCACAGTCGAAAGAAAGGGTGAGAGATAAACACAGCGGAGTTTGAAGAAGGGGAATTGATGAGCATCGAGTTGATTTCAGAGCAACCTGGGCATGTAGTTCGCATTGGCAGTCATTTGGCCGAACCAAACCGCAGTGAGATTGTGCAGGTATTGAAGGAGAATATGGATTTGTTCGCATGGAAGCCGGAAGATATGAAGGGTATAGACCCAGATATAGCAGTTCATCAACTGGATACTAAGCCAGAGGCTCGACCAATCAAACAAAAGCTGAGGCACTTTGGTGACGAGCAAAATGAGATAATAGAAAGGGAAGTTAAGAAGTTGCTAGAAATAGGGCATATTGAGAAGATACAATACCCTCAGTAGCTGGCAAATGTGGTGTTGGTGCCTAAACCTGGAAACAAATGGCGGATGTGTATCGATTTTCATGATTTGAACAAAACATGCCCAAAGGATCATTACCCGCTCCCACGAATTGATAAGCTAGTGGACTCAACTGCTGGTTGCGAACTGCTCAGCATGATGGATGCCGCACAAGGATATCATCAGATCCTGTTACATCCGAATGATAAGCCCAAAGTTGCTTTCATCACCTCGTCAGGAACATACTGTTACACGGTGATGCCGTTTGGATTAAAGAACGCAGGAGCTACTTATCAAAGGATGGTGGATAAGATGTTCAAGCACCAGTTAGGTCGTAATATGGAAGCTTATGTGGATGACATGTTGGTGAAAAGTGTTCAGGCGAACACTCATGCGGCAGACTTAAGAGAAACAATAACAACTATCCGAAGACATGGGATACGGTTGAATCCATCAAAGTGCTCGTTCGGAGTAAAGGCAGGGAAATTTCTGGGATATATGGTTACTGAAAGAGGAATCGAAGTTAATCCAAGCAAGATCCGAGCTATCCAAGATATGGCTCCTCTGCGAACCATAAAAGAGGTACAGGTTTTAACTAGTCGAGTTGTTGCTCTAAGCAAGTTTATATCAAGATTGGCGGATAAAGGATTGCCTTTCTTCAAAGTCCTTAGAAAGAGTAGTCAGTTTGGCTGGAACGAACAATGTCAGAAGGCTTTCGACGATTTAAAAGTTTTCATTTCTTCGCTTCCGTTGCTGAAGCAACCGATTCAAGGAGGAGCACTGCTGATATACTTGGCGATTGGTGAAGAGTCTGTTAGTTCGGTTCTTGTGCGAGAAGAAGGAAAGGACCAGTTCCCTGTCTACTTCGTCAGTAAAGTTCTTCAAGGGGCCGAAGTGCGATATACTGAGATCGAAAATGTGGCCTATGCATTAGTTACTGCTGCCAGGAGATTACGGCCATACTTTTTGGGTTATGCGATCACGGTACGAACAAATCATCCGTTAAGCACCATTATGGGAAAGCCTGAAGCATCAGGGAGATTAGTCAAATGGGCCATCGAACTGGGTCAATTTAACATCAAGTATGAACCTCGAACAACTATTAAAGGTCAGGCCTTGGCGGACTTCATTCAAGAGACAACCAGAGCACAAGAAAAGAAGGAGTGGGAGTTGTTTGTAGATGGATCCTCATCTCGTCAAGGAGCTGGAGCCGGAATCTTGTTAATCAGTTCGGAAAAAGATGAGTTACAGTTTGCCATAAAATTCTTGTTCAAAGCATCTAACAATGAAGCAGAATATGAAGCCTTTTTGCAGGGTTTGAAGATAGCCGAACAGGCTGGAGCACGCCACTTAATAGTGAAACCAGATTCACAGTTAGTAACACAACAACTTCGAAATGAGTGTGAAGTCAAAAAAGATAGGATGATTTCCTACGTAGACAAGATCAAAGATATGGAGAATAGGTTTGAGAAGCTTCAGATTGAACAGATTCCCAGAAGTGAAAATGAAAAGGTGGATTTTTTTATCAAAGATAGGCAGTTCGTTGCGAGACTGTTCGCAGAGAAGTATAACTGTGATGGGTATTGGGAGAGAAAGTGAAGTTATGAATATTGACAAGGCAGAGCCCGATTGGAGAACTCCTTTTTTGCATTTTTTGGAAGACAGAAGGGAAGGAACAACAAAAGAATTGGAAAGGTTAGAAAGACAAGTTCGTTTTTACTATGTCATTGACGGACTATTATACAGGAAAACCTTTTTACCAACGGATGCAAGATGCTTATCTCAAGAAGAAGGGATCAAGGTGTTGAAAGAAGCTCATGAAGGAGGATGTGCCGAACACTCTGGGGCAAGAGCTTTAGCTCGGAAGGTGGTACGAGCTGGTTTTTATTGGCCCACATTGAAGAATGATGCTGAGGAGCTAGTCAGAAAGTGTGAATCTTATCAGAAGCATGGATGGCGGATCCACGCGCCAACCACAGATATGCTAACCACTTGTTCGTCTTGTCCCTTCGCTAGATGGGGAATCGACATAGTTGGTCCGTTTGTGAAAACCAGGGGAAGCAAACAATTTTTTGTAGTAGCAGTGGATTACTTCACTAAGTGGGTCGAAGCCGAACCTTTAGTTAAAATTACAGAAGCTGACATGATCCACTTCATTTGGAAGAATATTTGTTGCAGATTTGGTCTGCCAAGAATTTTGGTGTCGGACAACGGAGCTCAGTTCCGAGGAAAGAAAATCACGGGATGGTGCGAAGAGATGAAAATTGTACAAGTATTTACTGCAGTTGCACATCCTCAAGCAAATGGCCAAGTTGAAGTAGTAAATCGGATCATAGTGGATGGACTCAAAAAGCGGCTCGAGGTTGAGAAGTCGAACTGGGTAGATGAACTACCATCAGTATTGTGGGCTTATCGAACAACAGCTAGGTCGACGACGGGAGAAAGTCCTTTTAGTTTGGCGTTTGGGATGGAAGCAGTAGTTCCAACGGAAATTCAAGGAGAAGCTTTGAGTATCACCAGTTTCGAACCACAAGAAAACGAGGAGTTGATTAGAACTGATCTAATGTTTTTGGATGAACTGAGGGCGTTGGACGCTATTTGGGAAGGGCCGTATATTGTGTCCAAGATTCTTTCAGAAGGATCTTACGAGCTGACGGAGAAAGATGGTAAAAGGTTGCCCAGACCCTGGCATGTGAGTCATTTGAAGAAGTTCTATGCTTGAAGTATCATCTTTATATAGGTTGTTTGTTACATTTTTAATTTCTGCTACTTAATAAAACGAGAAACATTTACTCTCCGTGGACGTAGGTCAATTTGACCGAACCACGTTACATCGGTGTGTCGCTTTTTTCTGCTTTATTTCATACTATTATTATACTTGATGATTAAGCGAACTACAACATTCCCTCGGAATGTAAACACTCCCTCGGAGTGTCCTGATTAAGCGAACTGCAACATTCCCTCGGAATGTAAACACTCCTAAGCGAACTGCAACATTCCCTCGGAATGTAAACACTCCCTCGGAGTGTCCTGATTAAGCGAACTACAACATTCCTTCGGAGTGTCCTGATTAAGCGAACCAACACATTCCCTCGGAATGTAAACACTCACTTGGAGTGTCCTGATTAAGCGAACCAACACATTCCCTCGGAATGTCCTGACTAAATGAATTAACACATTATCTCGGAATGTCCAGATTACACGAACTAACACCACCTCGAAACATACCGCCCAAGCGGACCGAAATATTCCCTGGAAAGTATTGATTATTCAAACTAATGCTTGCATATCTTACAGTTCATTCGATTATTAATAAAGTTTTGATGATGTAAGTACCTTGTACTTACAAACAAACAAATGAAAGATCAATATATGAGTGGAAAAAGTTGTAATAGGAAATTCGATAGATTGTTCGTAGAAGATACAGAATAGTTCTAGACAAAAAATATGAAAAAAATTTACAAAGTATCATCAGATGGTTTTTTAGAAGAAGAAGGGAGAACTGATAGATCGGCAGCGGAGGTTGGCGGGGCAGAAGGATCGAACATCTCTTCAGAAAGATCCACCATTAGATTCGAAGTTGTTTCCTCAAGTTGAATAGTCGAACTGGCACTAGGAAGAACTTCTGAAATGGCTTGCTGCAGAAATCCTGCCCACCATTTGGCATCAACATCTTCGTTAGGATCCCCTTGCCAACCGGGAGGAATCGGGAAGGATTGCTGCAACTTTTTACCAAGTGAAGAGAGACGGAATCGGAGCTGGGACTCGGGCTGAGCTTCTTTCACCTCTTCCTGGCACAGGCGAACACCTTCTTTGAAATAGGCTTCAGCCATTGGAGCAGCCTTGGAGAGAAAAATGACTAAATTCCACAAGCGATTAAAGAGCCTCTCGCGAAACTCTTCAGCTATTAGTTCCATCTCCGAGCTCTGAGCGAATTGATGGAAGCCTTTTGTAAATCCAGCTCGGAATCCCTCCATCCTAATATCCTCCGCAAACCGAATCCGCGCGCTCTGCTCCCGCTCTAAATCCTCCCTCAATTTCCGAACCTCCGCTTCCACTGCGAGGAACTCTTTCTGTTTTTCCGTAGCGAACTTTTCCTTCTCTAACAGCAATTCGTCCCTTTTAGACACCTCTGACCGAGCCATTGCAAGCTCAACCTGGTACTGCTCCAATTGAGCGGACAACTTGTTCGTCTTGTCAGAATGGATCGCTAGGTCGCTCTCCAAGGCCTTCTTCTCATCTTCTTTCTCTTCCGCTACATGACGGTATTCCAAAGCTTTGTCCCGTCGGCGAAGAGCTCTCTTTCTTAAGCCTTCAAAAAACTTCCTCGCGTTTGCCAGGCGAGCAAGATTTAACCTTATGTCTCTTTCCTCAGCATCCTCCTCAACCTCTGTTGCTTTCCCCTTCTGAACGACTACATCTCTTGAGACCTCCGAACTAATTGGGGGCCCCTAAACTGTTTTCTGCTTCTTGTCGGCGGACTTCCGCGAGCTAGTGGACCCCATTTTCTTCCTCTGGAGGGAAGGCGTAGTCTCCGCCACCTCCCCTGTGATCTCCTCGCTCAGATCGACCAGTTCAGACGGGTGAGTGGGAGGCGAAGTCGAACTGGAGGGAACTTCAGCAGTTGGCAGCGTGATCAGCAAAGCAGATTCTGATCTCTCGGGGAGAACACCCTCTTCCTCCTGGATCACGTGTTCAGTTGAGATTGGAGTCCCCTGGGATAGCTCGGCAAGAAGAGTTTCCTCCGCTTGTTTGAAGGACGTAGCCAAGTCAGTGTTCACGCAATGCTGGGAAGGTGAATAGGGAGTCTTCTCCTCATCAGAGACCTCATCTGCGAAGCTGAAGAATCGGTTCATTTTCCTATCTGCAAAAAGAAAGCGTGGGTAAGCCAATATGCACCCAAGCAGTTCATATTAGCACGATAAATGGCAGGAATTAAAAAGATCGACCTAGATTGAATCGAGAAGGAACGTGACTGTTCGGGTAGAACCCCCAGAATGCCAGCAACGATTCATAAGAACTTAGTTGGACAATATCGAACCACCCATTGTCGAAAATCTTATTCAAAACGGAGATTTGGTAATCAGGGGATGAAGAATGATCAGATTGAGTAGAGGTTTGGACCAGGAAAGAGAATTGAAGAGTTGGTTCGCTGGTCCGCGAATGAAAAAATACTATTTCTCCTAGGAACTGACCTTTTCGTCCCCAGGAGATAGAAATGTAGCTCACCTCTCCCCCCTGCGAGGGCTCAAGTAGAAACAGAAAGGATTCGCGTTTTTTAAAATAAAGCAAGACCGAAATCGGTCGAAAGTAGGTTCGACCCCCATCCATTTACATATCATATAAAATGATACTATATAACTTATAGAATTCGGGTGCAATTGGTTCGGACATACGCCAAAACCCGAACCGATTTCTAAAAAGAAAGGGTGAACAGGGGGAACTAAGCCCAGGGTGACATGTTTAAGAAACCACGTCTGATGACTGATGGGAGCTCGATGGGGTCGGTCTTCTGGGCTAGGAATTGCCACAGAATAACTGCCCACCAAAAGTGAGCTTAGCAAGGTTAGATGGGTTTGGGTGGTTTTTGTGGAAGAAAACACTGTATCTACGGTTTTTCGTCTAGATTTTTTAGGAACATCAATCACGGGACTGGAGGCGGCCATTTGAAAAATAATGATAAGGGAAGAGAAGAAGATGGGTACCTGGAACAATTGAAGAAACCTAGAGATCGGAGAAGAAAACCCTTGATGGATGAGAGAAAATTTGGAGAAGAGAAGCTACAGTGATTTGTGGCGTAAAGATTTTATAACCTAATGAAGGGCATATATATAGAGAGAGATTTCATCGGTTTTTGGGGGGAAAAGGTGAAAAGTCGCGAACTCCCAGCCGTTAGATGCGACGAAATCCAACGGTGGAAGACAAAAAGGCGCTGGGTGGGAATCCTATCTGGCCACGTGTCGATTAGATGGGACAGAAGCGACTGAAGAGACGTTTCGTCTTGGAAAGACGCGTTAAGTGTTCGGCTAATTTGCTAGCGGACTACGTTAGTGCGTGTAAACAAGCACTTCGAAAGGGGGGAGTACTTGATATGGTCAAACTAAGTCGAACCGAGTCCTCTTAAAAACCGAACTTAGTCGAACCAAGTCGAACCGAGTCCTTCTCCTTGAAACCGAACTGAGGTCAAAGTCAATGCATCTGAAGTATGGAGAAACAAGCTGTTCAGCCGCCTTCGGATCGAACTAAGGAAGCGCAAGCCAGTGCAGTTGGGAAGTACGATGACGAACTAAATTAGTTATAAGATACGATGATAAACTGGTATGCGGCGAAGCTAAACGAACTGAGTTACGGCCCTATGATCGAACTAACGAAAGAGGAACTGATTTAGTTCGGAGTCATAACAGCGAACTGATTAACGGGGAAAGTGACGAACAGACTTTGAACCTAACTAACCGCTATTTCAGCGGAACTGTTAGTCCATATCCCATATTTTGTGGGATGAATCTCAACCAACTCGTATTCCAGGGAGTCTATATATACCTCTTGTGTTCATTCTTTATTTTTTCCTT
The DNA here is from genome assembly GCA_946896805.1 of Scutellaria galericulata. Classification (NCBI taxonomy): domain Eukaryota; kingdom Viridiplantae; phylum Streptophyta; class Magnoliopsida; order Lamiales; family Lamiaceae; genus Scutellaria; species Scutellaria galericulata. The sequence goes on along the minus strand of OX335784.1, from coordinate 4,362,762 downwards.
ATGCACACTTATATTCAAAATACACACACGCACAATTGCAAAAAAAAGAACACCAAGACATTCTCTTCTTTTCTCTGACTTGAGCGTCGGAGTCCCATCGCCGGGAACCCCTCCCGGCGTTTGTTTTGCAGGTTTTCAGGTTCAAGATTATCGGTTTTTGGACCGGGAAATCGGAGAATCAAATCGGAGCGACATCAAGGTTCAAGATCTCGAGTTTTTGGGTTGAAGAACCGGAGTTTTGGATTGGAGCAATATCACTAAGCATTCTTGAATGAATTAGAGAATGATTGATGAACATACTTTAAACACATAGAGAAAGGGTAGCAACCAAGTGGAAATGAAACATTTGTTCAAGAATTTCCAAGATAATTCAGAATACAACAGAAAAGGTCAGTAGCTGCATACCAATCAAGAGAGACAACAAACATTTCTAGATTTTTTACCGTGATGGTAGCCAATTTGTTGTGCAATTGGATGACATGTATTGTAGATGTCTTTAAGTGGCATTCCCTGCAAGCATGCTTTGTGTGCAATATACAGTGAGAATGAATCCCCAGAAGACTATATAGGTCTCTACTATTTGATATATATATATATATATATATATATATATATAGAGAGAGAGAGAGAGAGAGAGAGAGAGAGAGAGAGAGAATGAATGGGATAAATGGGCAGCTTCTTTGGGATGAAACTTTGTTTGTTCCACCTATGTCACCATATATTATTAGAGGAGTGAGAAGACCTCCAAATGAAATCAAAAAGAGCAAGAACAAAAAAAATTGTAAAGTTGAGAGGACAACAAGTTTCAATCAAGTGTAGCAAATGTAATGAGAAGAGTCGCAATGCAAAAACTTGTGGAAGATACAAAAAGGGAGGGGGAATAACTACACTACTAGAAAATAAAATAAAAAAGGCTAAGGTATAATATTTTTTAAATTATAATTTAATGGGATTTTTTAACTCAATGGTATATCTATTTTTTTTTTTAACTGTGATTTTTACATTTGCAGGAAAGACATGAAGTTGGAGAAAGTAGCAAAGGTGCTGGAGTAGAAGATAGAGTTGAAGAACAAAATGGAAATGGTAGTGAGAATGAAGAAGAAACATTGCATGTAGTGCTTGAGAGATAATTTTACATTTTACTCTTTTGATAATCTAATTTGTGATTTTTTTCTATCATGTTTGATGATGGTAGTAGGAAGATGATGCCTTGTATGGGGGTGGAAATAGCAATGAAGTACTCTTGAATGAAGATGTCTTGTATGAAGATCACACTGACAATATGGATTCCACAATGCCTGATTTACCTGTAAGTTAATTGTAGTACTCTTCGTTTTGATTGTATTGGATGATCTGCATTATTGCAATAAAAAAAGGACCATAATCTGCCTTTTTTTTTTATATAGGAGGCCACACTTTGTTGCCATCTAGACAAGATTGTGTAGTACAAGAGACAATTAACAATGAAATTCCAACACAAGAATCAGTCTTTTCAGCAGCTCAAGACATCCAATAAGAGTATTTGGCCCTTCAATGTATAGTCAACTCCAATTAGACCATTCAGCTTTTAAGCCAAAAGGTCCCACATCAAGAGGAAAGAAATTCATATTGTTTTCTCAACTTTAAAAGCAATCCAAAAAATAGGGAGAATGTGTCACACAACAGTCATATTGTTTTGATTAAGTCTAACAATTTCTTTTAACTATATTGAAAGACACATGACTCTTTTAATGAATGCTACATTTCTCTTATTTCCTGATATTTTGACATATGGAAATGGTATTTTATATCTTGAAAGTCTAAAACATTTGTTGTAATATGGAATTGTGGGCTGGAATTTGGTGCTTTTTTTTTTATTTGGTGAAGTGTTGTGTATTTTGTTTATTTTGGAATTATGAAAGTAGCATATTTTGTCACTGTCATTAAGATCATTCATCGTACATGTTCTTGCACTTGATGATTTGCATCTCTTTGTTCACCAGATTAACTTGCTTATGATCTCACTTTGCATGTCTTTATTCACCCGATTTTGAATACTTAGAGTATGTGCTACACCATGTTATCCATCATTCTTCTTAACACAATGTCCCAATAAACCGTCATCCTCATCTTCAGATCAAAAACCTCTTTATTCACCACATTTGTGGCACTCATAATTTTATTGTTAAATCTTGCATACTTTAATTCTCAATAAGCAAGATAACACAATTTCAGCTCATTTATTCAATCTTGCCTATTTATTCAATTTTAGCACATAATTCAATGCAAAAAGCTTACTTAAAACAACATTTTAGTACTATGAATTTCATTGCAGTTATATTCCATTACAAGAATTCATCAAAATAGATAAATCTTAAGTCTTACATTCTATCATAATTCCATTAGATTTCATTCAAGCTACACTAGATATATTACATTCTAGAAAATTAAATACTCATACTTGATGCAAAATACAATAATAACCCTTAAATTTGTCCCGAACCCAACAACAAAAACTATTAATAACAGGCATCATAAGCACCATTTTCAATAATATTCTATTGGTACATTTCAGTTTCTCAATCTCTTCAACCAAGGTATTGATAGCGTTGTTCAACCTCACATTCTCCACATCCATTGTGTTAATCCTCCTCAAAAGCACATGAATCAAAACTCTTACTCTAAGGCATATTGGGGGATCCTCCCAAGCAAAAAATCGACACCCACCACTCTGAAGAATTCGAAAATTGTAAAAAAAAAAAAAAAAAAAAAAACTCAAATTTTTTGCCATCTAGAACGCAAAATCCAGGGTAACAAAAAAAATTAAAATAAAAAACAAACAAAGAGCTTACCAAAGTTTTCTTACATAAATAGAGGCATAAATTTAATCTTCTTCTAGGATTGTCATTTGTCCATGACGTCTGAATAACAACACTTCTTCCACAATTACGATATATATCGCCTGTTACGTATGATATTTGAAGTGATATTCTCTTTTTAAATTAGTGAATTTTGTTAATCCTCTTCAAGAGTTAGAGTTTCTTCTTCTACGTTTGGGGAAGAACACTTAAATATGTGATTTTTTTATTAATTTGTTTTATTTTGATTATTTATAAGTAATGTTTTGGTGGGAAATGGTGTGTGTTTTCCCTCCTAGATTTAATGATATGTGGATTGATGACGTGTCGATTTTTATACCAAATAGAATGTCTATGTGTACAAGTATGGCCCACTTTTATTTAAAAGACTTTATTACTTTTTTGTCCAGTAACTGAGGGGGTCTGACACTTTCGGACAAAAAAATTTCGGGCTGACAATTTAGGACATTAAGTTGTCGGGTCTCGCCAATTTTACCCAATTTCAGCCCGAATCACTCAATTGGGCCGAAATTGCACGTGAATTGCACGTGAGCTCATCAATTCGGGCTTTTCGGGCCAATTTTGCTGACGTGGCTTTTAAATTTTAAATTTATTTATTTTTAGAATAAAAAAAATCAAGATTTAAAATATTTTAAAAAATCACAAAAAAATTCCCTTCTCTCTCTCTGTAGAATCATCGCCGCTCTCTCCATCTCCTTCCCCGATCACCCCTCAGTTCGCCGTCGAGTTCCAAAACCGCCGCCCATACCCATTTCCTCACAAATTCAGCAAAATTAGTCTCCATCAACCTTCTGAATCACTTTCCCCATTTCAGCATCCTTCAAAATCCCCACCACTATTTCATTCATTTCCTCCTCCCCAAATCCCTTTCATCTCTTTTAGATTCAATGAATTTTTAAAATTACGGTTTAGAAAAACAAAAAAAAATTGATTTGGAGAAGCGGGATCATTCTTCGAGAAAATCAAGGCGCCGAGATTGGAAGACGCCGGCTTGGAAGACTGCACGCTGCCGCTGGAAAACTCATACTCAATTTGGAGCGTTGGGGTCGGCGGTGGGAGCGTTGGGATCAACAGCGGGAGGATGAAGAGGATGATGAGCAGTATTTTTTTTTCTTTTATTGTATTTTTTTAATATATCTATAATTTTCTTTTATTGTAATATTTAATATATCTTATATTTTTATTTTAATATATTTTAATAATTTTTTATCCACGTCAACTATTTCATATCAAAATGGCTGTCCAAGTGTATAATTAAATTCCACGAGTGCTAAATTAACGTCACGTCAGCAAAATTGGTCCGAAAAGTCTGATTTGGCGACCTCACGTGCGATTCACGTGTAATTTCGGCCCAATTGAGTGATTCGAGCTGAAATTGGGCAAAATTGGCGATGCCCGACAACTTAATGTCCTAAATTGCCATCCCGAAATTTTTTTGTCCGAAAGTGCCAGACTCCTTAAGTTACTAGAAAAAAAAAGTAATAAACTCTATTTAAAATGAATTACACATCAGCAGTTTGGGCCAAATAGCCTTAAAATAGCTGTCACGTGTAATCTTGTGTGAATTTAGCCCAATTTGGCCTTTCAAACTGAATTGGGGCTAAATTTTCGAATTTTTAGAAGTTAAAGGATAAAATTGATACCAACAACATTTCAGAATCGATAAGTTAAGGTAATTAACTCCCAAAGTAATGGAAAAAAACTAAAGTATCAATATTAATTGCACAATCATGAATCCCAAAGACATACAACAGCCTAATTGATTAACTCCATATAAACATGCAAATACTTATAAATTACAGAAAATAAAAATCTACTAAAAATCTATCCATTAAGGTTGCATAGCAGAACTTATACTTTTTAACCCAAAAAAATCAACTATTAAAATACGTGTGAAGTAATAACCACATTACACAACTATGCACTTTAAAGAAAAAACATGTGATTATTTCCCAATCAATAAATAAATATGAAAAAAATCAATCCAACATTACCCTCACCATAGTAGTGATATCCCGGAGAAGCTTTCTTAGGTTGATAATTGATACCATGTATAAATTGTAGTTTATTGACCTTGAAAGTGTTAAAAGAATTACACGTAAATATATAGAGATATACAGGAAAATAAGAAAAGGAAGATAATTATAACAAGATCCTAATCACAAAGAAACTGTCAATTAAGATCTCTAAATTTCTCTATCACAACTATATAAAGAGTACTAGTTTGAAACTTTACAAAAACTTATGTGAGATGATCTCACGGATAGTTTTCATAAGACGGATTATTTTTACTCACAAATCATGAAACTTATGTGAGACGGTCTTAAGGAAACAACATGTGAATTGTAAGATTTGGGTTGTAGGTGATTGAGTTCTTATGTGAGACGGACTTACGGAAACAACATGTGAATTGTAAGATTTGGGTTGTAGGTGATTGAGTTGTGGATTGAATGGTAGGATTTGGGTTGTAAGTGATTGAGTTGTGGATTGAATTGTAAGATTTGGGTCGTAGGTGATTGAGTTGTGAATTGACCCGTTTCATGCAATGCAGGAGTGAGACGATCTTTCAAAAGACTCACTCGACCCAGGAATAGGTAGGGAACAACCATTCTTGGTTAGTAATCAATACTGTAATTTTAGTTATTTTAAATACATTTTCGTTGAGGAATCCTTCCTCAGTTTTCCTCATTCCAATCTTGTTCTTCTTTTTTGAAGCAATCCAAATTTCTGAGGTTAATTTGTGACATTTGTTGTGAAACTAATCTATAACTCGTAACACTACTTGAATGAATTTTAGAACAAACTCTTCGAACAAATTGAATAATAAATTGTTCAGTTGTTTCAAACTCACCCAAACAATTAGGTTAGCTTTGAATAAATTTGGAAAGATAAAACAAATGTTTATGGAAGGAAATGCAAAACTTAATAATGAAGTGGGCTAAGAAAAATATAATTTAAGTAAAATATAATTTATACACAAAATAAAATGTTTTCGATGTTCATTAAAATTGTCTCCTATATGTCTTTGGAACATAAAATTCACAATAATTGAATCTAACAAAGACTCTTTTAATTCAGAGCTTTAAACCATCTCCAAAATAATCATCCCAATCTTGTTAATAAGTTTTTAAATGTATTATAACAGGAGAATGAAAATTTTATTATTAAGAAATGAAAAAAACAAAAAACAATATAATGACAAACCAAACATTAATTAGTATGTCACTTTCATAAAGCCGATGACACGTCATCAGTATTTCGGGTCGGTGGGAAAAGTCCACCTGAAAGAAACAACTATATCTCCTCCCACCTCATAAATTCTTCGTTGTTGTTCAAATTCCTCTGAATTCACTCCTCCTTTTTCTGAGCTTCATTGCAGTATCCTCTTTCGACTATAACCTAATCTCCATTGAAGAAGGCTTTCTGTATTCATATGGCTAATATGGCTCACAACAATCTCAACGCCAAGCTTGTTAGTGCCATTTTCTCCATGTATTTTTTGCATTTTTTTGTGTTGATTTCTATTTTTGTATGATTTTGGGGTTTAAATCTTCAGGTTTTGCTCGGGGATATGGGCGCCGGCAAATCAAGCCTTGTAATACGCTTTGTCAAGGGCCAATTTCTCGACTTCCAAGTAATTTTCCGTACATCTGATCTTAATCCTTGCAAATTTGGGTTTAATTGAACTCATGTCGATCGTAATCGTCAATTGGGGGTTTTGATTTATGTTCATAACGATCATCGCTGTGGTGATGATATCGTGACTGATTGTTCGCAGGAATCGACGATTGGGGCGGCCTTTTTCTCCCAGACGGTGTCTGTGAACAATGCCACTGTTAAGTTTGAGATCTGGGACACTGCTGGACAAGAGAGGTACCATAGCTTGGCCCCAATGTATTACAGAGGCGCTGCTGCTGCGATCATCGTTTACGATATCACTAGTTCGGTATCCACTTTATCCCACTATGAATGTGCTTGTATATCTGTGATCTGATGAGCTACAGAGTCTGTTTGAATGTCTTTTGCTGAATTATAGTAGTAAGAGGGTTCTTTAATTGGAAAATTAGAATGCTCTCATGATTTATGTATGTGTGTTGGTCCTGTAAAATTAAGTTCGATAAACTTGCCTAACTTTTCAATTTAAATATCGAACAATGTGATATTTTTTATTGTCATGTTCTTTCCGGGAACATGAATAAATGTGTGTTTCTTTGAGGCTGCTTATGTGGATTTTCTTTTTGCTTCTGGTTGTTGATGTAGGATTCATTTGGACGGGCTAAAAAGTGGGTTCAGGAATTACAAAAGCAAGGTGCTTATAATTTGTTGATTCTTCTTTTTCTACATGAGAAAAGCATTGATATGATGTTTCATATTGGGTTGACCACCCATTTGAAATCATACAATAGAGTAGAGCAAGATTAGGGTGCTTGGGATTGAGTGAAGGAGAAATACCGCATGTTTTATGTTTATATATTTCCCTTTTCAATATTACTACATGCTTCTTGGTTATTTAGGCCTTTGCGATTGTTGCAGGTAATCCTAACATGGTTGTGGCACTTGCTGGAAATAAATGTGATCTTGAAGATAAAAGGAATGTAACTGCAGAAGTAAGTATCTCTGGGTTTGTATTTCAGTGTACGTATTTTTTCATACTTTGAGTCTCCTTCAGCATTATCAGTTCCAAGTACTATATGCTACTCCCTTTTGCATGTGTTGTCTATTTGTGTAGAATAAGAATTTGAATGGCATCAATATTTGTTTCATTCTTTCTTGATCAATTTCTAATGACCCCTATGAAGGTAATTATAAAATACATTAGAAAAATAAAAAGAAAGAATAATAGGGTGATCAAGAAGTTTAGGGAAAAGATAGGGCTTTAGAACCCTATAAATTTGTAAAACAACAGAATCTCTCAGAAGGAGTAATAAGAATCTCGCTTAGAAAAAAGTTTATGGAGTCTCACCATTAGGATTGCAAAACTTGCTAGAATCTTGTATAGATGTTTTATGAGGAACAATTTAATTTGTATTTATAGACATTTAAGTAACAGATTCTCCATGGGAATAACTAGGAAATACACGAAATAGAATAAATAAATCTTTTGTCTCAATATGATGATGCTGATCTAATTAATTAATTACAATTTCCTAACTAGAAAAGATTCTAAAGTATTAAACTCTGACATCAGGAGATCTTATTTTCAAAATTAGAGGTAATTCATAGTTGACAAAATTAATGAAGTTGCTTATCAACCTACTAGCTATGTTAGAGTGATATTTAATTCATTTTGGTATATATTCTTTGTTATTGTTAGACAATAAATCTTTTTAGTTTGAGATCTCTCACACTACCACAATGCCAAACTTCCTTTAGGTGGGAAGATAAAATAAAGCTTATGGTCTGTTCTTTTAATTATTTTGGTAGTTGACAAATATTTTTTGGTGATAATGTACAAGAGTGCATTGTCTTTGAACAAAGAACTTATCAAACCGAAAATTTAAAAATGTTATAGTTGCTTATAGAAAATTGTTTAATTTCCTTAATTTTAGAGTTTATCTTTATTATGGCCTGATTCTGCCATCTTTTACACATTGTTACTTTGTTCCTGAGCTGTATTTTCTGCATAAAATATCCTTTATGAAGATTTTATTTTGCTTGTACTAAATAATTCGTTTGAGGCTTTCTTTTTCTGACTTCTTTCATTTGGCTCCGTTTTTGTAATGTAGTTAACTTGACATGTGAACTGATATCAGTTTAAATTAATTTATCTAATTGATGCTATGAACAATAACAACAATGTCAATTGTAAGTTTTGTTTCTTACACATGCATTTCAGGAAGCACGTGCATATGCTGATGAAAATGGGCTTTTCTTCTTCGAAACCTCTGCAAAAACTGCAGTTAATGTCAATGATGTATTTTATGAAATAGGTATCTTTCTTTCTTTATTTCTTGTTATCTATTTTGGATGTTGACTTGGAAGAAAGAGTTATGAACTATGGAAGTTTAGAAACATCTATATATCACCTGTTCCCTTTTTCTGTTTTATTCTACATTTTTCTTACCATATAAATATGGTTACGGGGTAGTGGCAGAAGGTTTCTGCATTCTGTAATTTGTTTCAGTTATTATCTCTCTTGAAATACTTTTAAAATGTATTTGGGTTTTGTTGATGTTTATTGCTTGAAAAACAGATCTCTCCAGCAGCGCAAGAAACGAATAAAAAAATCCTTTTTTTTTTCATGAGATGTATGGGAAGAAAATGGGCAGTAGAGGTCAATAAGTTCTATTGATTATAGCATCAGAAAGCTAGCTTCATAGCTTCATAGCTGAAGCCTCATCAAGTTGTCACAATTTTGAAATGGAAACATAAACATGATTCTTGAACTATTAGGTGTCCTTTCCACTCTACTGCATTAGCATGGTCATGAAATATAATATCACTTTACTGTCTTGCTATACACTTTCCTTTGGATTTGTAAGATGCTTTGGCTATGGAACAATAATATTTGCAATATCTTTGGATTACATGCTCAAAATATTATAGAGGTATAGATGGAAAACAATAGTCCAGTATGTGCTTATTTAAATAATACATGGAGTAATCATTGATTAAATGGATAAGTCCTTTTACCCATCTCTCATCCTGATTTGATGTCACTTTATATGTGCCGGCTGTTTCTGTTCAGATGGTATCTGTCTATTTGAAAGCCTACATGTACCTTTTGTTGCCGTCTTTCCAGACTTAACAAGAAGGAATCTGCTGACATCTTTTCGACTTTTAAGGATAATAAAACTTCTATTATCAGTAGTGCAGTCCCCTCTAAATTTATATTTCCATGTAAGGAGCCTGAAATTTCCACTTGAACCTTGTCAAAGCCCTTTCTAGGGCCCCAGACTTCATATTCTTCTTTAGTTATAGAAAAATTGTTGCAACAAGTTTGAGTGGGTTGATTTATCAAATGAACTGGACAAGGAGATCCTGGGCTTCCAAATGGATATTGTTATGCAATTATTTATTGCTGCTTTATTTTCCATCTGTAAATGTGGATTATTTCAAACAAGCAGTCCAATATTTTGAACTGTGGCAACAAGTGGTAGGCTTCTTTATACTTATTATGTGTGGTTGGGCGATGGAAACATTATTTATACTTCATCTTTATCCTTAAAGACTGTTGGTGGACATGAAATGAAGATAACCAAGTTTTACGTTGATGATTTTGATGTCTTAACAGAAGTATTGATAACATTGTGAATGTGTTATTTCTCAGTGCAAATCTACTATAACTTTTGTCAAATTTCTTAGTGCTATCTTTTGCTTTCTGATTCCTTGCAAAATTAAATTTCCATTTATAACTATTGTTATTCCACATTTTGATATTCACAGCGAAGAAATTGCCTAGAGCTCAACCCACCCAGAACGCAGCAGGAATGGTTATTGTTGATAGACCTGCAGAAGGATCCCGAGCTGCATCATGCTGTTCTTAAGCGCTGCCCAGAATTACGTGTATGATTCTATTTCCTTTTTTTTTCTTCAGTACCAATCTATTTTGCTTGTTATTTTCATGCATTTACCTGAAGATTAATCTGTACTTACATTCAATTCCCTCAAATATTCTCGTACCGGGAGGTATCTTTGTTCAAATTATTCGATGTTGACTTAAGGAGTTTTATCTGATATTATTGAACAGGTATTTTTCCTAATATGTCCTAATCCTCATATCCATAGATGATGCTGAAAAGGTATGGCAAGTGAGACTCCTTGGATTCTTGATGGTCTGCTTCTCATTCGAAGTTGTAAATAGTTCCTTTCATACGGGTATGTCGTTTGCTCATTTCTTGACAACCATCGTACTGCTAAACTATGATTTCATTCTCAGATGAAGTACTTCAGCTCATTTATTATTATCTCTCTTATTTGATATTCTTTAGTTTCTTGAAACTAATTGATTCCTCAAAGAATGTATTGCTTCACCCCCCTTCAAGTTTGCTCAAAATAGGTTCTCATGGATGTGTACGATTTTCTTCTGTCCAACATTAAACTGCCCCTAGTTTACTATAACTAATATAGAACACCTGATAAATACTCGTAATCACTGGGAAGGGTATATCATTGTTGTTGCAAAATCATATTTTGGTTTGTTTTCTTTTTCATCGTGCCTATATTATGATGATGTCATCTTTTAGTTTTCTTAGGTTGTTGATTAAGTTAAAAGTGTTTTTCTTGGATCAGGATTATTTTACTGACTCATTGCTAGTTTATTTTGGAAAATGAATTGCTATGAATTTAATTAGAATTTACGAATAAGTGACTTTTGCAGTATGCAAGAGATCAGGAGTAATTTCTAATTGATTATGGATGTTTTTCCTTAAAGCCCATCAAAGTTCATTCCTACAAATAACAATAATAATTAAATCAATTAAAGTACAAATGGACTATAACCAAGGGAAATTATGATGATAAAATATATAAAAATAAAGACACACCCATCTCACAGGATGGGATCCGTGAGACGGTCTCACCCAAGACTTACCCAATATATATATATATATATATTTTTTTTTTATTATTATTTTTTTTGTACTAGATATGTTTTTTATATGTTCCATCAAATTAAATTTTAGTAATTTAATTATATTAAAAAAAAGTTCACGGTATATATGTATATGTATATATATAAATATATTTGGAGTAAATCTCCTGGGCACTTGTTGCACATGCAATTCATGGGTTCGGGTCAACCCAGATTCACGTATTTGTTTTTTGCCCTAACCTTTATATTACTTTTAATCATACATTTATGTTATATTAGTGATACATTTATGTCCAAGTATCATGACCTTAGTGAAATACTTTAACTTTAAAAAAAAAATCGTTGATATTTATATTATGTTAGTCATACATTTATGTTATATTAGTCATACTTTTATGTACAAAATAACATAAGATGAAAGTAGGATTAACATAACATAACTGTACATCACCTAGGAGCAAATTTGGGTGAGTTTGGGCACACCCACACAGACGCATGACAGTGCGTGCAGGCATGTGTGTGGCGTGTGGAGGTGCGTTTCAATGGGTTTGGGTCAGATCGGGTCAAGTGCTGGATCTATGATTCAAACACCAGGTGCATAAAAGTTTTTGTGATATATATGTGGTAGCCTATTGCGTGAGAAAATAATTGTGTATAATATGGAATATTAAAAATTAAAAATATGAATATTGTATAATATAGAATATTAAAAATTAAAAATAAGAATTATTAAAAAAGTGTGTATTCTTCGTGTGCATGTCTGATCAAATTTATATATAGGTAAATAGATAGCTTTTCAAATTTGTTGTTTGCCAATTCGTGTTGAGCCTTCCAGTTATATACAAATGAAAATCATGATTCACATTTTTTTTGTGAGTCAAACTATGTGTGATGGAGAACCTTCAATGCTACATGATGATACGTGAAATATGTGGTACGCCATACGCTCAATTAAAATCAATGTATATCAGATGTTAACTAGAATCAAAAAATAAAATAAAATAAAATAAAATAAAACTTAAGGAGCCATTAATTACATGTTACATTTTGATGGATTTTGTTGTTACATACGTTGTCTGATGTTTATTTTATAAATAAGATTAACATATGTATGTAAATCGATTTTTTTTAAGTGCAACTAATATTTAATATTTATCTCATATATTGCACGAGTTCTTATATAAAAAATTTTAAAAAATTAATTTTTAATTAACATAATGTAATGATATATTATCTTAACGTAAAATATATGATGTTTTTAATATTTATATTAATAAAACTTATGTATTTTGACTTTGAATTTTTTTCTAAATATTTATATTTGATGATGTTAGAAATTTGAAATGCAAATAATTTTGGAATTTCAACATTTTAAATTTGATATTTTTGTATACACAATGTAAATAATAAATTAGTATTTTTTAAATAAATATGAATTTGATATAGTATGCATTAAAAATGAAATTAAAATGAAAAACTCATTTAAATTTGAATTCAATTTATAAATAGAGAAAAATTAGAGCGCCCCACTTCATTCCATCACATTCAAAATTTAAATATGGCATGAAAGTAATAATAAATAATGTTACAAATAAAAATGATAAATTTGATATATCATATAGTAAAATAAATAAACTATTTGAATATATAAATTATATAAACACAATAGAAAAAAAAAAAAAAATATATATATATATATATATATATAGCAAACCCCTAGGGCTCCACCCTTCATACCCCTTTCCAGTTGCCTATCGAGTTGAACTGAATTGAGTTGAGTACTATCAGGTTTGAGCTCAACTCAAATTCAACCAATCTTATTTTTTTAATATTCGAGTTTGACTCGACAAATAACTCAATAAGCTCGAGATCAGCCTGGTTCGACTCGCTACCTGAAAAATATTTATAAAACAATTGAAAATGAAAATTTAAGACAAATATCCAGTAATGAGATATTCAAGACAAATAAATACATTATATGAGAAAACAGACGTATTGATCTTTGGGATCACAATAACAAACCTACGGTAATCATCACTCATCACTGTATTGTATTTTCGATTGCAATACATTGCAGTTTGACACATCAGCTTCAAAAGTGTGAATTTAATTAAATATTGAACTAAATTGTAGTATACTCCCAACAATTAAATCATCTTAATAATAAACAATCAGCACTGATTTTAAATCTCAATAATTTGTGGATTTTATTAGAATAAAAATTATAAATAAAATGTGTAGTAAATTAACTTACCACGAACATATTGGCTAACGTTGATTAACACATAAATATTATAGAAGATGAACAAAGTAAAAGAAGATAAGATAGATAAGACAAATGCCTCAACCAAACTCTTATTAAATCAAAAGAGTACAACATATATACAAGACATTGGACTCTAAAGGTCTTGATAAATGAGAGGTCAAAGGACACTAAAATTCAAAAAGACCTTAGAGTAACTTCCACATAATAATAAGTTATAACAAAATGAAAATAAATATATTTACTCAGTGTCTTCCATTGGAAAAACTTGATAATTTGATCTCTTTATAAGTTTTTCACTCAAAATATCATGAAAGAGCCTGAAATCAAACATGCTTCCTTCGAAAGGCTCGATAATTTGATCTCTTTATCAAAATTTCCTATATCTCTGTGACTTTTCACCAATTAAATTATTCAATGAAATATAGATGTCACCATCATTGAGTTTAGGCATGACTCAAAATATTGTTTAATTAAGCATGAACTTTGTTCCTATATATGGATTAAATTGAATAAATATCAGCTAGCTAGTGTATGCATGAAATGAAGTGAGAATAATCAACAAAATATAGGGTGTTATATGAAAATTAGTAGCATTTTATCCTTGAGATTCATACACCATAAAGTATTGGTAGGATTAACATCTTTCACTGTATTAAAACCATTGTGTTTATGAAAAGAAAACTCAAATTCAGCTGCCGTGTGTATAAAATATTACTATCAATATCTATCTATTTAAAATAAAGAGAGATTGAAATATCTATTTATTCAAAATCTAGAGACTTCTTCATAAAAATAACATATCTTTATGCCATAAAAATTAACTTAAAATATGAGAATTTGTTAGTGTACGTGCATCTGTTTTTTCACAAAAACTCATATTAAAATATCAGAATTTGTTAGTGTACGTGCATCTGTTTTTTCAAAAAAAACTCATATGAGACGGTCTTATGGATAATTTTCATGAGACGGATCTTTATTACTCATAACTCAAACCCATTTTAATAAATTTGCATGTGAATTGTGAAATATGGGTTGTGGATTGACCCGTCTTATATAAAAAGATCCGTGAAACGGTTTCAGGTAAGACTCATTCCTGTTTTTTGTTTTGCTTGCGGATGTGATATTTAATATATGAAATATAGATATTTATGGATATCCAAAAGAATTTATTTGATCTGTATATTTAGATTATCTGAAAATTAGTTCGTTGTTAAATCTATCCACGCAATTCATCAACAAAATATTTTATACAGATTATCAATATTATATATATATTAAAAGATGTAAATAAGAGAGGTAATATGTAATATGAAAATGATAAAATGTCCACCGTAGGCAACACTTAATATGTCCGCCAATGATGTAAAACATGTTATCATTCTATCTCTTTGAATTATGAAATGTGAAATTAATAAATACATCAAATCTTTAACATATCAATGATGAGCACATATTAATGTTTCAACGGTGGATAGAATAACAAAACTGATATATAATACACATGATGTGTATATTAGGTAAAACATGTGATATAAGTCAATGAAAAACAAATACATAATTTGAAATAATTGTATCCTATCTACTCAAAACAAATCATAATAATAATAATAATAATAATAATTATTATTATTATTATTATTATTATTCAAAGTGAGAAAATCACGGATGTTTCAAATTAAAAAAAAAAATGCAATTGATAAATTTGGGTAAGATTAATAAAATAATAAAAAAAATGAAAAATCAGAATTTGAAAACATAATATATTTTTCTGCCATTAAATCAGCTAAAGTCATAGTTTGATAGCAAACGTGCATCTTCAGTTTTTGCATGCATAATATCCTCGTATTCGCTAGTTTAGTTTAACGCAAAACCTTTCATTCACCAGGTGCATGGGTTATACATCCATGCAATTCGAATCAATCCAATTTGGATCTGTGTTTTCTAGATTTTATTTTATTTTTTATTTTTTGTGTTACATTTATGTTATATTATTATAATCCTTATATACAAATATCATCACCTTTATATACTGGAATTTAGAAAAAAAAAAAAGGAAGAATTTCAAGGTTTTTTTTGGATTAACATATATTTATGTGATAGTACTCATACATTTTAGTTATGTTAGTTGCACCTTCATATATTACATGAAGGTAAGGATATTTATACATAAATGTGACATGAATATAACATAAATATCACATAAAAGTATATATATGTACAAATTGTGTTGAAATTCTTTTTTTTTTTTATCTAAATTACAGAACATAAAAGTAAGGATATTTCTACATAAATGTCACACTAATATAATATAAAGGTAACACATGAATATAAAAAAAATTCTGAAAACACACGTATTCGGGTTAACCCGAATCAACTCGGATTGCATGTGCACATGGTGCACACCAAACTTACTCTTAATTTAATAAGTAGTGAATGTGATTTGATTTTTGTTTTTATTTAAGATGCATATTAATTATCGAAAATATGTTCAATAAAAGATCAAATATATCAAATATGAGAATTGTCAGCTTAGTCGTTCAACCGTTAATAAAAAAAAAAACAAAGTTAAGTATTATATATATATATATATATATAATTATTAGTGATTATTGTATATATATATATATATATAATTATTAGTGATTATTGTATATATAATCCCTAAAGTATTATGTTCAATTTTCTATACAGACTATTTATATATTATAAAATAGCAAAAATAAGGTTTTTTAGTTCTCTATGTTTGACTCATTTAGATTTTTGGTCTTTAATCTTTCACTTTTAGATTTTTAGTCCTCTATATTTAAAAAATATCATTTTTAGTCCTTTTACCTGCAATTGTAGGTAACTTTTTTTTTTCTTTTTAATTACAATTTATTTTCAACACCAAAAAAAGTTTTACTTCATTTAACATGTCTAAATTAATAATAATAATTAAAAAATATATTTTTCATCCTGATACAAGTGAGTTAGAGTTTTGTGACTTATGAGAAATAAAATATTTTAGCATCAAATTAATATTAAGCAATTAACAAATTTATTTTTCACAGATTATATACATTTCGTGTCAGAAACGGATAACACAAAACTAAAAAAATATGACATTAATCATATTCTGCTTGTTCTCAAATTACACCAAATGATCCATGAAGTTGTAGTTAGTTAAATTCTCCAATAGATAAATTGATGTAATTTTAGAACTAGCCGAATATGATTGATGCAACGTTTAGTTTTGTTATATCCTTTTCCGACACAAAATGCATATAATTTGTGAAAATTATAAATTTGTTAATTGCTTAATATCAAATTTGATGATAAAAATAATTTTATTTTCATAGTTACAAAAATTTAACTCACTTGTATCGAGATAAAAAATAGAATTTTTAATTATTAATATTAATTTAGACATGTTAGATGAAGAAAAACTTTTCTTTGGTGTTAAGATTAAATTGTAATTAAAAAGAAAAAAAAAAGTTAACTGCAAGTCTGCAATTATAAGTAAAATGACTAAAAATTGATATTATGTATACATAGATGACTAAATATCAAAAGGTAAAAGATAAAAGATTAAAAATCTAATGAGGCAAATATAGAGGATAAAAAACTTTTCAAACTAAAATCTATACATGCAATTCATTAGAAGAATATTTTATATAGATCATCAACATATAACAAAATATGTAAAATAAATCAGATAAAATATAATGTATATCAATATATAATAAAATATGTAAAAAAAAAATCAGATATATATAATATACATGTTAAAAAACATTAAAAATATAGTAGGTAAAAAACATTAAAAATAATTGCATAGTCAAAAGTAATTTTATCATATGTACTCTAACAAATCAATAAATACATTATTTATTTTCTATAAATTCAAAGTGAGAATATCACGGGAGATTCAAACTAAAAAAAATAGTTGAAAAACTTTGGTGAAATATATATATATATATATATATATATATATATATATATATATATATAAAATAACAAAATCACAAAAAAATAAAAAACTTTTTTTAAAATGGTAAAATCCTGTCAAAAGTCAAAAAGGCCACTTTTTTTTGTTTTCATTTTCAAATTATATTAATCTCACCCAAAATTGAAGCATGTCCGGATTTTTAGGAACAGACTAAATCATTGTGATATATTGAAATTAAAATATTTTCTAATCACAAATTGATAATGTAACAAATTTTAAAAATCTATCCTTTTTTTTTTCTTTTTCAAAATTGATATGGCCGTATAATCTAAAAAATGTCTTCTCCAAAATTTAAGAAATATATTGTGGGTCACATTTACCATATTAATCGATGATTTAAAATTATTTTGATGTTTTTAAATATTTTTATCATTAATTCATAATTTAATTAAATGTCCTAAAAATTGCACGTGAAAAATATTTTGTGAATCAATATTTCATGCTCTATAAATATTAAATACTACACACCAATATGAAAACACATATTGCTTTTGATTAACGAGGTTTTCATAATATTTTTCGTCTTTCTCAATTTCTTCAAATTAAAAATTATCTATCATAGTGTGTTGTTCATCTGTTTTTTTATAATATTTTTAGTCTTCCTCAATTTTCTTCTACGCCATATGATGTTTCATTAAGTCTAAACACATCAAGACAAAAAATTGGGTGGGATTGTATTGCATTTTTTTTAGAATAAGTCTACTCTTTTAATTTCAGTTTATTATTAAATCAAAGTAAATTATTTATATCTAAATTTTTTAAATAAGGTTTCATTTTACCAATCAAAATTTGTGAGATGTTCTCATATAATCATATAATGCTCCTCACCTATATATATATATATATATATATATATATATATATATATATAACATCAAAAAATTAAGATGCTTTCCAAAATCCAAGTGAAAGACCCTCTCAAAAGCTACAATAAATATAACCATGAGAGTTATTTTTTCCCATTGTTAAATAAGACTCAGATCTCAACTTAGTTTAATTTTTTACACTTATTTATCCTTTTTTTTTCTTTTTTTTTTTCCTTATCGATTTTCGACTTTAATTAGATTTTACCGACTTCAAGTTCAAGTATCGAATAATTTTGATTTTATTTTCGTCTTTACATAAATTGTAGTTGTACATATCCACACACATGCACATGTATAATTCTATAAACAGTGAGGTAAAACTCACATTGAGGACCTAACATCTTGTAGAATTCCATCTTACACATGATGAATCGAGAAATGGACTTATGCTAAATCACACCCTATGTTTATTGGGGGGAGGGGTTGGTTTGCTTACTTGTTCTACATTTATATGGAAAACTTATTCGAATAATTAATTCGGTTATTAAATAACAATTTGGTCATTAATTTAATTAATAGATTGTTTTAAGAAAACCAATTTTCCTAACTTATATATAATAATAAATAAACAATATTTTTATTAAAAAAACCTACACGTAAAGATTGTATTACATAAATTAGAATGAAATTATAAGTAACTCATTACTAATAGTTTGAAACTATTCTTTTTAGTTAAGAAAATATTTGTTTGGATCATTGTATACTTGATGAAATTAATCTCGTACTAGCCCGTACCACCATACTACACCCCCATATCATAATTAATGTAGTATGTATCAACATATTACATTCTCGTACCATTATTAATTTAGCTTGTACCATCATAATACACCCTCGTACCATCATTAATATAGCTCATACCATCATACCACACCATGAATTATTATTAATGTAGTTCGTACCATCATATCACACCACAAATGTTAGAAAGATATAATTGGACATAAATCATTTCTCTTGATTAAAAAAGAACATAATTTAATAAGTTAAAGGAAAAAATGTTTATAAGTAAAAGTGGTTAAAATTTGAGTTTCTACTGAAATTGTTATTTTAAATTTTTTAATTTTAATCTATTTAAGAAAAATATCTGATTTGAGTTCGATTTCCAACTGAATTGTAAAAGTCATCGAAATTGGCTACTTCATTATTGCATATAGATATCTTTTGCACCTTTCTATCATTTTTCATGTGACACAAAAACTTGCATAAGACGATCTTACGGATAGTTTTTGTGAGACAGATTCATTTTACCCATAAATCAAACTCATTTTCATAAATTTGTATGTGAATTGTGAAGTGTGGGTTGTGGATTGACTCATCTCACGTAAAATGATCCGTGAGACGATCTCACATAAAACTTACTCTTCACGTGAAGATTATGTAAATACACATTTGGTATACAATATAAAATTTTTAAAAAAGAAAAATGTAACTAATGTCATATCAACGCAACATAGGTCTCAAACTCTCAAGTGCCATATACATATGGATGTAATCGAAACGAACCAATCAAAATAGAGTTGAACCGAATTATTGAGTGTTTGAGTTTGATTTGTTTAATTATCGAACGTACTCGAACTTAATGTACCATGTTGGTCCCAAGTGGTCAGAGGTTCAGAGAGGGGTGAATGAACCTCTATCGATTTTAAAAATCTTTCTGTTATAACAGGTTCCTGATTTATTGAGAAATGCAGTAACCTGACCAAAGGCTGATTCAGGTTAGTAACTCGGTATCAGATTGCAGCGGAATAAACAACGATAGGGTTTCTGTTTTGCAAACCAGTTTCCTTTTCAAAGTCTTTTATGCAGGATGCTTGTGATATGCAGTAAGCAAGATAAAAGTAATGCAATAAGTAAATCAAAGAAATAAACACTTATGGTTTATAGTGGTTCGAAGGTGGTGTAAGCATACTACGTCCACTCTACTCCTTCACAAGGAGGAACTTCGTTAGGTCAGTTCAATTTACAAGCCTCGCTTTACAAACCTCTTCCTAACAAGTTACGCCTACTAGAATCCCAGACTCTAGTTCAAGGCCACAACCCACAAATGGTATAATCCCACAAAGGGCAAGTAGTATACTTCTTAAACTACACACTTAGCAAGGATACAATCATCTCAACTAAGTACACCTAAAACAACCTAGCGCACACAACACAATGGTTAAAAGATAAAAAAAAAGGTTTTCTTCAACTAGCGCGAAGCAGTCTTGATCTCTGAAAGCTTCAATGCTATGGTAGACTGTTCCTGGAAGGTTGAGTGGCTGAACATGTATAAGCTTGAGAAACTTTGGAATATATTTAAGTTTTCTCTCGACTCTATTCAACAATTTCTTCAATCAGCCACAACTTCTATTTATAGATCTTGAGAATATATCCATTGGGGAAGTATCCGTTGAAGGGGAACACTTCTCCATCTTGAATTGAAGCTTTTGATCTCTAAGATCTTCTTTGTGGCCACATTAAATGCTTCTGAGTTGATTCTGACATGTGCATTTAATGCATCCACCATCTTTGACTTCTCATGCAACGGGTAGCTACTCTAGTTTGATAGATAGCTTTGCTCTTCTTCACCCTGCATGATCTTCCTGATGCTGTTTCTTGCTGTCTTTGGCTTGCTGCTTCCTTCAGCTTGCTTGTAATCTGCCGACAGCTTTTTGCTTGTAGCTTTCTGCTTCTTTCGTGCAGCTTTCATCATGTTGTTTTCTACAGCTTGCTATCTTCTTTTTGCAGCATCCTATCTGCTCCAAATGCAAATACTCCCTTCAGCTTGTTGTTTCTTACAGCTTGCTGACTCTTAGAAGATGTGATCTTATTCTTCTAAGGTTGGTTTTCCTTCCTACTAGGAAAACCATTGTATGATCTCTTAACTTAGAGTCATGTAGATAGTATGGAAACTGGGTACTGACATCCCTAAGCAAACTATTTTTGTCTCATTAATATAACTATTGAAATATCCCAACAATTTCCCCTTTTATATTGATGATGTCAAAACATAATAAAGGCAAGAGTCATTTAAAAGAAATGAGTGCTCTTTATTGAAACTGAGTATATGTACAAATACAAGTTCGTCCAAGAACAAATGTAAATGTAAGTAAGTTGTTACACCTTCATTAAGCTTTAGCTTCCTTCTTCAGTTTCAGACAGTTTGCTGTTTCCATACTTTTCCACCTAGAGTTCTTCTTCTCACTCTCTACCATCTCTGATCTCTGCATGCCTTTTTCAGCACGCTTTCATCAGCTTGCTGCATCCTTCATCTTCTTGGATGATCAGCTTGATGTTCAACACGTTGCTTCAGATGGTAGGTGCTTCCTAACTGCCATAACTCATTTCTCTGCTTCCCCCTTGCTATAAGGCTTCAGCAGTGACTCTTGACTTGGAACTCTTCCCCCTTTTTGTCATCATCCTCAAGCTTGCTGCTCAGGGGTGGGGTTCCAACGCCAAGGTGGACAAAGGTGGAAAATGCAGGTTTCTTTTGTCTGATAGTTGTGCTTGAGGTGATGCAGCAATCTACCGTATTTCTTTCTGAGCATCCTCCTTCTTATTCCTACCCAAGGGAATAAGTTGTTCAGCCTCAGTACGTGACAAGAGATCAGAGACCTGATTGGTGGTTAGATCAGGTATCTTTTCAGCTTCCTTCAAATCCCAAGACACATTCACCTTGGATCTTTGATTGTTGGTCTGGCGTCCCCTTCACCGCATCCTATGAGTTTTGCTGGTGAGAATTCGTCCTTTTACCCTTAGACCAGGTGGAAGTTGTTGACACAGTATCTTCGGACATGTAGCCATCACCCTCGTTCTTGTTTGGGTTTCGGGCTCCATAAATGACAACAGATGCTGTCATTTTCGGAAGAGGGGCATCATGAAATAATAACTTCCATCTCGTTTTGTGAGAGATATGAAGCTTTTCTCATGATCCTAAGTACCCCATCTCTTCTATTGAGATGAAGTCGGCCCTGTGTCTAATGAATGGGGGATGTACGTATGCTTCTTTTTTATAGCGTCCATTTTGTAGAGGCCCGTCTTCTCTTTTGAAGACCTTCTCTGCTTCTTGGTCAACAAATATTCATCTTCATCTTCTCCATTTTCATCTTCGTCTCCGTATTCTCCTTAAATCTCCATTTCTTCCTTTAAGACAGTAAATGTAACTCACATGTGAAGATTTTTTTTCCAAGCATATAGTGAGTAGTGTATGTGGGGAAGGATGAAAGGGATCGGTTATAAATAGGCGGATGTGAGTGGTTCCTTGGATCGACGGTTGGGAGATGAAACGCATGATCTGATGGTTGGTTCTAAAAATGTGGAGGGGCCTTTTTGTAAAAAGTTGATCTTCTAGAAACGCCGCCGGTTTTACTTCCAAAAAGATTGAATATGTCTTCACATTGATTTGATTGACAGTCATGTCTATAGATCTTCTGCACATAGCTATATCTCTTGGATCGATGTCGTAGAATCCTGACATTACTTGATGGTACCACTTGATGGTTACACTTGTTGATAGTTGATACCGTTTGTTCTCTGGATTCTTCTGAAGAAGCTTGCCTTAATATTCTGTTTTGTCTCTTTAGGTTCATTAGCTATATCTTTGAGGAAGCTAATTTCCCTTGGTAGATTCGGCAACCTGTTCAGGCATAATGATTACTTCTTTTGATCTTTCAGACTTCCCTCAGCAACCTTCTTAGTTGTTGCTTCCTTAGTGACTTCAGCTACTATAATAAGTATAGCTTTAGTTACTTAAATAACCTCTTTAGTTGCTTCCTTAGTGACTTCAGCTACTTTAAAAGGTGTAGCTTTAGTTATTTCAGCAACCTGACCATCATGATCGTTTGTTGATGATATGTCTGTTTGAGATCTTGAGTATGTATACTGTCTGAGTTAGTGGGATCTTTTTTACTGTTTCAAGCTTTGTGGTAGACAGTATTTTCCCCTTATTTCATGCATTCTTCTTTTTGATGAAGTTCCAAGAAAAATTTTCAAGGAAGTCATTAGGCTTCCTTCAGTTGAGGTGTCATCTCTCCTTTCCAGCATCCTCAGCCACAACTTGTTGATTCTGATCAGTTTCCTATTTGAGAGTCCTCTTCCTAATTCAAAGCAACTTCCTACAAATCTCAAAATAGATATGTCAGATGATTTTGGATAATCAGAGATGTGAAGTGTGTTTATGCTCATGCTAGAGAATAAGTTTTGGTCTTTGAAAGAAAAGGTTTTTCCAATGCAGAAACGGGTGGATTTGGGTAGGTTACCAGTCAAGTTGGCATTTAACCCAACTTGCTCTGATACCACTTGTTGGTCCCAAGTGGTCAGAGGTTCAGAGGAAGGTGAATGAACCTCTATTGATTTTAAAAATCTTTCTGTTATAACAGGTTCCTGATTCACCGAGGAATGCAGTAACCTATCTCGAATCAGTAACCTGACCAAAGGCTGATTCAGGTACCTGATTCGGTACCAGTTTCCTTTTTAAAGTCTTTTATGCAGGATGCTTGTGATATGCAGTAAGCAAGATAAAAACAATGCAATAAGTAAATCAAAGCAATAAACACTTATGGTTTATAGTGACACGAAGGTGGTGTAAGCATTCTATGTCCACTCTACTCCTTCACAAGGAGAAACTTCGTTAGGTCAATTCGATTTACAAGCCTCGCTTTATAAACCCCTTCCTAACAAGTTACGCCTACTAGAATCCCAGACTCTAGTTCAAGGCCACAACCCACAAATGGTATAATCCCACAAAGGGCAAGTAGTATACTTCTTAGGCTACACACTTAGCAAGGATACAATCATCTCAACTAAGTACACCTAAAACAACCTAGCGCACACAACACAATGGTTAAAAGATAAAAAAAAGGTTTTCTTCAACTGGCGCGAAGCAGTCTTGATCTCTGAAAGCTTCAATGTTATAGTAGACTGTTCCTGGAAGGTTGAGTGGCTGAACATGTATAAGCTTGAGAAACTTTGGAATATATCTAAGTTTTCTCTCAACTCTATTCAACAATTTCTTCAATCAGCCACACCTTCTATTTATAGATCTTGAGAATATATCCGTTGGGGAAGTATCCGTTGAAGGGGAACACTTCTCCATCTTGAATTGAAGCTTTTGATCTCTAAGATCTTCTTTGTGGCCGCATTAAATGCTTCTGAGTTGATCCTGACATGTGCATTTAATGCACCCACCATCTTTGACTTGTCATGCAATAGATAGCTATTCTAGTTTGATAGATAGCTTTGCTTTTCTTCATCCTGCATGATCTTCTGTTGCTTCTTGCTGCCTTTGGCTTGCTGCTTCCTGTAATCTGCTGGCAACTTTCTGCATGTAGCTTTCTGCTTCCTTCGTGCAGCTTTCAGCATGTTGTTTTCTACAACTTGCTATCTTCTTTTTGCAGCATCCTATCTGCTCCAAATGCAGATACTTCCTTCATCTTGTTGTTTCTTACAGCTTGCTGATTCCTAGAAGATGTGATTCTATTTCTTCTAAGGTTGGCTTTCCTTCCTACTAGGAAAACCATTACATGATCTCTTAACTTAGAGTCATGTAGACAGTATGGAAACTGGGTATTGACATCCCTAATCAAACTGTTTTTGTCTCATCAATATAACTATTGAAATATCTCAACATATCAAATAGATTCATGGTTCACAAATTTATTCGAACTTATTCAAACCTTAACAAACTTAATAAATAGTAATAAAAAATTATATTGTCCATCAAGTTACTAAAAATTAAATTACATATTCTTTAAAAATATAATATATTAGCTAATATTTATAATGTAATTATAAATATTTCTATAACTAGATATTTATATATTTATCATAAGTAGAAGTATATAAAATATATATCAAAATGTTAAACATTAATATTATATCTTACGAACCAACTCACGAGTCTTGTGAGGAACTTATTCACGAGCTAACGAATTGAATAACATTAAGTTTGAATTTATTTGTTTACTATAACAATCAAATAATTGAAATCGAACGAACTTTTATCATATTGAATTCCGAACAGTTCACAAACGATTTGATTCACTTACATTCGGCCAGGTTGTTGAAATGGTCGGAAAGCATTAAATTTGCCAGCTAACTTTTGAGTTTCTAACTACTTTGGG
Source organism: Scutellaria galericulata (assembly GCA_946896805.1). NCBI lineage: Eukaryota > Viridiplantae > Streptophyta > Magnoliopsida > Lamiales > Lamiaceae > Scutellaria > Scutellaria galericulata. The sequence goes on along the minus strand of OX335784.1, from coordinate 4,337,148 downwards.
AGCAATGAAATACGGTATCATTTTTCGAAATTATGGAACTAAATTTAAAAATTAAATTGATGTTATTTTTCGGACAGTCAGATATTTTACGAGGATTTCTCCTTTTCCGATTTAATGTATGATGACAGTTGTCGCATTTTCTTAGATGCGTACAAATAAATTTAATGTAAATTTCTAAAATAGAAAACTTGCAATTTAGAACGTTGTCCATCCTCATAAACATGGGTGACCCAGACATCTGCAAAGTTCACGTGTCACAACTACCACATCATTTGCATGTTATCTTCTGACCAAGTTTTCTCCATCTCACATTTTGTTGTGATTAATATTTCTTTGCCTGTCATTTTATATATTAATATGAACTCAATTTTTTCTACATTAGAGAGGTTATGATCAGTTCACTGGTTCATAACCAGTGGCGGAGTTACATTGGAGCCAAGGGGGCACTGGGCCCCCTGAGATTTAAAAAAAAAAAAAATATATATATATATATATATATATATATATATATTAGGTAATTTCAAAAAATAGATATATTAATTAATTTTACTTGTATATTATCAAATTCTTATTAAAAATATCAATTTTTAAGATTTTTAAGGTAAATTGTTCATATATCTAAACTCATTATTTATTTTTCTTCATTGAGTAATGATATTATTTTAATTTATTTGATTATCAATTGTTATAGAATATATAATATATTCGTTATTTTGGCTTAATAAAATATGAAGTGATTGTAAATAATTATTATCATTGATTATTATTTTATGAATTGTTAGCTTTGATAAGTTAGATGTTGATTTATAGTTTGTATAATAGTAATGTTAATTTAATGATATTTAATAATTCTAATTTTATCTTATCTTTCATAAATAATGAAAAATTATTATAGAAAAATATCAGTATTAATATTAAAAAATGTTTCAAAATGAACAACATTCAAAGTTCACTTTTGAATCCAATGAACGATATATTATTGAATAATTATTTAATAATACATAAGAAAATGATGTATTTGGAAATGTTAGCAACAAAGGTAGATTGCAATGATTTCAAAATAGGAAAAAATACAACATAAATATTGTAATCGTTTTTTTTTATTTGTGATGTTGAAATGTTATAAAGATATTGATTTTAGATGTTATTTTATAATGTGATACATTGACTTTATCGTAATTTTATGATTTTATTCTTAAAACTATTGTTATTCTTTTATTAGTTGGGCCCCTCGATAAAAATCCTGGCTCCGCCACTGTTCATAACCCTGGTTACAGTGCACTGGTTCATATGTTATATATGTGGCCTTTAACCCTTCTACCTTTGACCAATACCAAAATGTATATATACGAGATGGTGATGGTCTTATGAATCAACAAATTAAAAGTTTGTGGGATAAAGTTCCATAAATGCTTTCAGACTAAATTAATTTTCACAGATTGCGAGTTGTGATTATGGTTGACCAATTTCACAAAATTAGATTTGTGAGGTAATCTAGTAAAAGTCTTCCTCTTTAGCAATATCAGACTAAACAATAGATATTGAGAAAATGGGGAAATGCATGAAGCTTGGTACATTTTTTCTAAAGCTCATTAGAGGCTAGATCATATGTATGTAGCATTTTTCATTTCAAATTTAGTCATAATTCCAATTTGTATTCATCTATATTTTAGTCTTGTAAGACAATGAGTTTTAGAGATTAACGAAATCGAACCGAAACGCAACCCAAAATTTTTCGAACTGAAAATATTTGTTGATTTTTGTTTAACTTTTTCTAAATCATATGGAATCAAAATAATTATTTTTTCATTTTTTGGTACAATTTTGGAGATTTTTCAATTATTCAAATCGAAAACTAAACTACCATGAGACTAAACCAAACTGAATTGGACTAAACCGAAAAATCGATTTAAAGAGTTATTTAAATATAAATGTATATATATGTATGATTCATTTATTTTATATCTTGATATAATTATATAATACATATTTAATTAAGTTGATAATTTATAATGTTACAAATAATTTAAATTTTTTTTTTGTTTATAATTAATAATAATAAACTATATTCTATTGGCCCTCATAAAGAAAAAATGTGTATATCGTATATATATTAGAGAAGTAAGTAACAAAATAATAAATAAAAACTAACTATAATTTTTGATCAAACATCAAATAAACTATTTGAATAACTTAACGTAGAGATTGTCTCTAATCTCTATAGCCTATTTGGATCAAAATTAATTAATAATTTATTTATTACTAATTTAATTTTAGACAGTTATTTTATATTTTAATTTTATTATACTAAATTATGTAAAAAAATAATTAAATAACAACATTTTTTTAAGGTTGTTAGGTGTGTATTTTTTTTCACCCTACAAATTACATATTTAATATTTACTACCTTATCTATGTATAAAAACAACAAAACCTAATTTATCTAATTTATTGTAGAAAATAATTAAGGGTTAATTGTCAGAAAAATCACAAACTTTACTTAATTTGTAATTTTAACCAATTTTTTGAATATCATCAAATATAACATGAACTTTCATATTTTTTGCAATTTTAACCAACGAGTAGATTTCGTGTATATTTATTTTGGAAATAACTCCCACCATTTCAAAATAACTATCATTTTGTAAGTTAAATCATGGTTTTATTTTGAACCATGTAAAAAATTTGTTTCCGCTGCATAAAGAATTCCGATACAATAAGCTGAGTTGCATTCTTGCCCAACTCACTGTATTGCATTATGTGTTGTATTCTACAATAGAATACAGCACCGTAAAAATTCCAACAGACTTTAAAAATTAGATAGAGATTCATTCGCCCCCTCTAAACCTTTGAACCACGCGAGACTAACATTAATCCTCATGTTCTAAGCATTATTTTTTTGTTAGTCTTTATTACTTTCCTTCACATCTCAAGAATCTAGCTTCCTCTTACCTTCATTTTCTTTATATTTTCTTTTCTTTCTCAATTTATTTTCCATTTAATTCATTTATTTTATTTTTTTTTCATTTTCAATTTATTGATTAAATTATTTATGATGTGTCTGAGATTGTCAAATCGGCTTAATTTTTTTTCCTCCAACTATTTGGAATTCCCAATTTTGAATCCCCCAACTTATTTAACCATGGTTAATGATCCGCACCTGCATGGATCAGGTCCTACACATTTCATTTAAATTAGTGAAGGTAATATTTCTATCATAATCTCCATTTTTTTTTTTTTTTTGTTAGAAAATCTATTAATTTCTTATAAAGTTCTTGTTCTTCTATTTGGCTACTTGTAAGTAACCATTTTCACTCTACAGAATCACACAATACTAGTTACATCAGTGATTGTTCGAATAATTGTTGGTATAGTATTAATTATATCAAATATTATTTCCTCACACATACAAATTTAATTTTCATTCATAAAATAATTTATATTAATATATGAACATTAAGTGATTGATAATATGAATTACAAAGCGTACGCAAAAATCGAATCTATGATACAAGAAAACACGTGTGTTCCTTGCAACCGCCAAAACAACTACTTAGGTGTTATCTATACTTACTATAATCAAACATCTTAATTAATTAATTGTGATTAATTAAGATGTTAAAGACGAGACAACGCATGAATCTGCTCCTGATTCTGATGGTTATAATTATGCCAATTGCTTTGCGAAGAAGAAGATGATGAAGCAGCAGTCTTCTTCTCCGATGAAACCACCATTGTCTTCGCCATAGCTCTGAGCTGATACTTCTGTATCTTCCCCGTCGACGTCTTGGGCAACTCCTCCACCACCTCCACCTTCTTTGGCACCATGAACCCCGGCAGGTTTCTCCTGCAGTGCTGCATGATCTCCGCCTCCTTCACGGCGGCGCCGCTTCTCAGCGTCACGAAGGCGCAGGGGCTCTCCCCCCACCTGGGGTGAGGCATCGCCACCACCGCCGCCTCCACGACGGCTGGGTGCCGGTACAGCGCCGCCTCCACCTCCACGCTGCTGATGTTCTCCCCACCGGAGATGATCACGTCCTTTGACCTGTCCTTGATCTCCACGTACCCATCGGAGTAGATAACTCCGACGTCCCCCGTCAAGAACCACCCGTTCCGAAACGCCTTTCCGGTGGCCGCTTCGTCCTTCAAATACCCCTTCATTATGCTGCTCCCTCTCAGCATTATCTCCCCCATCGTCTTCCCGTCTCGCCGGACACTCTCCATCGTCACCGGATCCTTCACGTCCACGTCAGCCAGCGTTAGGATGCTGATTCCTTGCCGAGCTTTGAGCTTAGACTGATCCTCGCATGGCAGACTGTTCCACTTGTCCTGCCACTCGCACACCAGCGCCGGCCCCGTCGCCTCCGTTAATCCGTACGCGTGCACCACGTGAAACCCCAGGGTTTCGATTTTCTCAAGCAGCGCAGCCGGCGGCGGCGCGCCACCGGTCAGAACCTCCACCTGAGTCGCCATCGGGCGCCGCTCGTGCGGCTTGGCGTCGAGGAGGATGTTGAAGACGATCGGCGCGCAGCACATGTGTGTGACCTTGTGGGAAGCGATGCTTTCGTACATCTCCAGCGCGGTGGTGTTGCGGATGCAGACGTTGGTGCCGCCACGCGCCGCCACCCCCCAGGTGAAGGTCCAGCCGTTGCAGTGGAACATCGGAAGTGACCATAGATAAACCGGCGCCGTCTTCATGCCCCAGCCGAGGATCAGGCTGAGAGTGCTCAGATAAGCTCCCCTGTGGCTGTACACCACCCCTTTCGGCGCCGAAGTTGTGCCGGAGGTGTAGTTTAGGGCAATGGGGTCCCACTCGTCGGAGATTTCCTCCGGGATGAAGCCGGGGTTTCCTCGGGAGACTAGGTGCTCGTATTCGAGCTCGCCTAGTCGAGTCCCCGTGGGGCGGTCTATGTCGTCGATTACGACCACCAGCGGCATGGATGTCTCCGGTGCCCCGGAGTTCTGTAGGTCAGCCATTAGAGCCAGCAAAGCTTCACGAGCTAAGGGTACGTACTGGTAATCGATGAAGAAAATCTTTGCTTCGGAATGTTTGAGAATGGTGGTTACATTGGTGGCGTCCAGCCTCGTGTTGATCGCGTTGAGAACAGCTCCGGCCATCGGCACCGCAAAGTGCATTTCGTACAAAGCCGGAATGTTCGGCGCCAAAACTGATACCTGCGTCAATCAAAAGTTTCATTGTTAATTTATGTCGAGTTAAATAAATTTTTATATATAATGATGTGACATCACCAGTTCAAATTTAGTTACAATCTAAAAACAAAAAATACTTACCACATCGTTCTTGGCTATGTTGAGCAACTTGAGGGCGGAAGCGAGGCGGCGACACCTCTCGTACGTCTGGCTCCACGTGAAACGAACGCCTCCGTGAATTATAGATAAACGATCGGAGTAAACGCTGGCAGCCCTCTGCAAGAAAGTGAGAGGAGTGAGAGGTACATAATTAGCTCCACATTTAGGTAGTCTATCCATGTTCTTTCAAGTTGATATATGGAATTTGAGACTGAAAATAATGGAGAGAGAAAGAGAAAGTTATGGTATGATTTGGAGAGGTAACTCAAGAATGAGATGCATGAGTGTATGTTGGAAGCATATTTATATGTGTTAGGGGGGTGATGTTACACAAAATGTTGGGGAAATTAAATTGAAATTGCTATGATATTTACACATAATTAATCACATAGTAGTTATGGAGATTATTTGAAGAATGACTTTTGACTTGAATTTTGGTACCATTCACATTAGTGGGCTGCTTGACCCCTCCACTTCATCTCATACGTGTCCCCTATTGCTATTTTTATTTGTCTACTTTATTGCAGAAATATGGTTAGAGAATTGCTTCATGCCAAAACCTTGATGGTTAGATTTTCTTCATACTCATTTTTGTGAAAAATGAAGATGCTGTCTATCTTCTGCATACATGACTTCTAGGAATCTTCTGCTTTTGCAATTTTGTTTTGTCTCACACTCATCTCCTATTTCATTACAATTAATACATATTCGTTTTAATTAATATTTTCATTTGATGCATGTGATGTATGATAATAATTTAGAAATATATTAATGTAAAATCGAGTGAAACAGAAGAATTTATATGATTCTATCTGATTGTAAAAAATAAAAAATGAAATTTTTTACCATATTTGATATTTTAGCCACTTCTGTTATAACTATCAATTTAGTCATAATCACTGGGTTAATTGGGGTTTCAAACAAGATCTGTGTCCTTTCTATATATATGGTTTAATTTAAATTGTCCTGATAAATAGTCGAAAATTGCACTCATTCATTCAGATTATACTTAAGTAGAAGATTTCAAAGAATTTATTCAATTTTCAATGCATCACAAAGTTTTAATTTTTGTTATTAAAAAAATTGATATATATTAATTATTTAACTAATGATATAAAGCATAAATCTGTCATCATATATATAATTAAACTCAAAATAGACATCACATGAAGTAAGACATTCTCTTTATTATATATTAAATGAATGGACATGCCAGTTACTTCATTTCCTCTCAGTTTGAAGCAGCCAACTTTAGCTTTAATTTTCAATTAATTACATACCTAATTCCATGTTTGAGTTATTTACTAGTATTATATAAATCCAACTTACCTTTTGACTTCAAATGAGTCAAGAAGCGAAATGACATATATACCCTCCTATGTTTGTTTTTTGTTATTATAATTTTTATATGATACACCCTCAATATTTTCTGATTTGTGTCCAACTATACAGTTTGGATCCCCCGTACTAAATCTTTGTACCATTTATGTATTATATTAAAATTACGTAATTTTTTTTTTCAATTGACCCACAATTAATTATAATCATTATTATTTTCATATTAATATCACATGAACTTGAGATGTGACACGTGATTGTAATAGAGATTTTGGATATAGAGATCTCAATTGCCAACCATACTCCTTTTCTTTTCCATAAATAATAGCTTTTTAAATTTTCTAGGCCAAACTCTTCTTTCACTTTTGGAGGTAAGAGATGTAAAATTTTGTCTGATATATAGACAAATGAAATACATATATAACTCTCTTATATTGAGTATAAACTGTCTTAATTATTTAAATAAAAAGAGTAAACAAGTCTCTTTCTTCCTTCTTTTCAAAATAAAGTATTAGCAATTTTTTTGGGTGATTCAATTTCTTCACTATATCAACCCGAAGCACCTTATCATCTCTTCTCTATATCTCAATCATATTTATATATGGTAATAAAATAAAATATGCGCTTGTAGTTATAGTTTGAGAAAAAAAAAAAAGATGTATTTTCTCCCCTCTGAATTTGTCTATTCATTTATATTTCACATTTTATATATATATTTTTCTATATTTAAGAAATTTCATTTTTTTAATTATTTATCCTCTATAACAAGTAAATGTTAGTCGTTAATGTCTTATGTAATTTGATTACTTTTTATAATTGAAAATTTATTTGTATTTTCAAAGGATAAAAATTAATATTTTCATTCTATGATTAATTTGTTATTTTACATCGAAAAATAAAGGGAATTTTCACTTTCTTGATCTAACCTACCTAAATTGAAATTAGGTGACTATAAATTTTTATTTTTCATATCTCAATATGTTGGTTGGAATTTTGTGACTATGTAGAATACAAAACACATTCAAATGAAAATTGATATTAAGTAAGTTGAAATTTTATTTTTTTCACAAATTATATTCTACTTGGAACTGGATAATTCAAAAATGTTGGGTGTGAATTTTAATATTTTATTAAAGTAGAAATTTGGTTGAAAATTAAGAATTGATTTGGGGGTTAGGTCGATTAATTTTAGAGCTTGAGTTTTTGGGAATCTGAGGGACGTATTTCTTTTATGTTTGTGTTATTTATTTTTTTGGTGTTCGCTAAATTTTTTTTTTTTTAATAGAATTAAATTTGTAATTAAAAAAAACATTTAATTGCTTTTTATATTAGGTCAAATGACTAAAAATAGACATTTCTTAAACATGAAGGTTAAGAGGTTGTTTGACTAAGCTTATTTTTAGAGTTTATAAGCTCGTATATCTTATAAGATGTTTTTAGAGCTTATAATTAAGATGTTTAATTTAGTTTAAATATAAATTGTTGAAGTGTTTGGATACATGAGGTGGTGGAGCTTATAAAATGTTAGCAATGATAATTGTGTTTTTTTTTTTGATAACATAATTGTGTAATTTAAATGATCAAATTTCAAGATGTTTTTAAAAAATAAAGGTGTTATTTTTAAAATAAGTTGAGATTCTCTTACTTTTCAAAAAGAGCTTATAAGCTCTTAAGCAACTTATAAGATGTTTTAATGAGCTTATAAGCTCATCCAAACATCATCTAAAAAACAAAAAGTCAAAGATAAAGAATGGAAATCCAATCAAATAAATTTAAATGACTAAATTTAATTTTTTTTTTTCCTTATAGTTTTAACATTAGATTGATAAATATTATATAATATGATAAATATGTACGTATGCTTCGGAAATGACAATATTAACGAGATTGGAAAAATCGAGGTAGGTCATAGGAGTTAGAATAATATTTCTCCATAAGAGACAATTTCATCGTATGAAGAAAAAGTCTATTGTTAAAAAAAACAAATATTGGTTATGTTTCTAATTAAAAAAACCTGTATATGTTTATTGTATCGACAATAAAAGGAAATTTCATGGTCCCATTTATTCAGATACAAATAAAGTCTCTAACTTTGAAAAGTTATGAAAGTTGTTTGTTTGATTAGATAAGGAAAAATGGTAGCTTGTTCCATTTAGAAAAAAAATAGCATTGAGTCGACACGAAAAAAACAAAAAACAAAAAAAATTAATAAGGAATTGATTTTCAAATAATAAATAATAAGAATTTTAATGCATATTTTCGTTAAAATTGTGTTGGGGGCAAAATATATCTCGTTCATTTAAAAATTGAAATTTTAGTATCACATCTTTAATTGAACATTTTGATTTACAGACTCCATATATGGAGCTTGTCATGTTCAGAGCACATGACTATCACACAAATTACAATGTGAGATTTTAGTTATAGTTGTTAGTGATAAAATTTTGGTCAAATATGAGCTTCTATATGTATAGAATATATGATATAAATTTTTTATCTTTCATATATATACATATATATATATATATATATATATATATTAAAAGAGAACTCAAAACTTTAATACCTGCCAATTTTTTATTAAATCATTTCCCACCTAAATTAAATTGTTGTTAACTGTACACTTGTTCTTAGTCTCCGATTTTATATTATTATTAGACAAAAACTTTCGTGCACCTGGTGCACGAACCCTAAATCCATATACTTGGGTAAATCCAACCCACTACGCGTCCGCACGCGCCACCAGGTCGCGAACAAAATTCGTCCAAACATGCTTTCAGATGCCAGACATTTATGTTATGTTTAACTATATCTTTTAGTAGTGTTAGTCATACATTTTAGTTATGTTAGTCATACCTTTTGTAAGGTTAATTGTACCTTAACTTTTTTTTTTTAAACAGACATATTAACATTTTATTCCTTTTAGTTATAATAGTCATACATTTTAGTTATATTAATTATACTTTTATATATTACATAAAGGTATGACTATGTTGATATAAATGTGTAAGTAATATAACATAAATGTATGAGTAATATCAAATAAAGGTAAACATGTACAAATTGTGGTAAAATTAGGGTGTTTTTTTAAAGTTAAAAGTATTAAATAAATGTATGATATCTGGACATAAATGTATGACTAATATAATATAAATGTATGATTAACATAACATAGAGGTCAGAACTAAAAACAAAAAAAAAAGTAAAAGTGCGCGGATCTAGGTTAACCCGCATCCAAATCCGACTCGCATGCATGTATACATTAGGTGCACATGAGTGCTACTCTTATTACTATATATACTAAAAGAGAACTCAAACTTCAACACATGTCATTTTATGGTTAAATCTTTTTCCACCTAAATTAAATTGATTTAACCATACATGTGTCTCTAATTTGTCTATTTATGAATTTTTATAATTATATTAATTTAACTCTTAGCGAAAATGAAAATCTCTCTTTCTTAAAAACTTCTCTCATTTGTTATATTTTCGTAATGATAATAATTCAAAATTAATACCTATTGATAAATACATCGATATAATATAATATAACATATTTATTCATGAAATTTGTGTATGAAGTCCATACATAAATATTTATTCTTCTTAAAAATATATTGATTTTATTCATTATTTTTTATTATTGAAATTAATCATGAGAAAATTACTTTTTTTTTAAAAATTTTATATACATTTTAGTTTTATATATATATATATATATATTCATTTTTTAAATTTATACTTTTGATGAATTTAATGAAATATATGAATACAAACCTTATTAATATATAAATCAAATCATATTTTATTTAATATTAAATGAGATCACAATATTTGTTTTATTAACTAATATAATAATAATAATATTATTATTATTATTATTAAATTCAATTAAAAAAATTATTTCAATTTTTTTTATAAATCTTGTATATATGTATTACATCAGGTCTTTACTAGCATCTTTAAATGTAAATAAATAAACACACACATACACACACAATTTATACACATTACAACTAACAAGCATACAATATTTTCACATTAAATATGATTAATTAGTTATTTCAAAATTTATGTTACTAAGAAAGGTTATTAAATAACATAGAAATATTAATTAGATTTATTCAAATAAGATATGATAAACTTCATTAATATAAATTAATAACATATTTGAAATTGGTTAAATTTAAAGTTTAGAGATAAAACATAAATAAAATAAAAAGAAAAAAAAACTAATATAAAGGTGGGCTGATCGAAAATGATTATTCAAACATTTCAAACTTATTAATTAATAAAATTGAATAATTTTTTTAAATATGTGTTTTAAAATAAGCTATGGAATTTATATTTGAAATTTTGACTTTCATATTTTTGTCATTTAATTTAAAAGAAAAAGTTGTTAGAACAATTAAAAATAAAAAGCAAACTAAAAAAATGGGTTGAATAATATAATAGACATAACAATATATATTCTTTTCAAAATAATAAATAAGAAATAATTTAAAACCTTCTACAAATCCAACTTATATTTGGACAATTAAATAAATAATTTATTATATTATATTATATGTAATAATAAATTAAGCAATATGTACTATACAAATCATCAATTTAATCTTAATGTCTAAATAATATTCAAATTTATCACCAAGTTTAGTTTTTTTTTTTTTTATAAAATCCGGTGTATTACACGGACCCTATATTAGCTATATTAGTGTGTATATGTAAAGACCATTAAAGACGCGTGACAAACTCACACATTTCTCACATTTAATTTTTTTTTTTACTTTTTTTTAAATATACAACATAATAAAAATATTTAATATATACTAATAGAAACCAAAACTTTAACACATGTTAACTTAAGGAAAAATCTTTTCTCTCCCAAATTAATTAATCTTAACCATACAATACTAAAAGAGAATCCAATTTTGTCATATGTCAACTTATGTTGAAAGAGTAAGTTTGGTGTGCACCTGGTGTAGTGTGCAATTCGGACCGTGTGTGGGTTGACCTGAATCTGTGGGTGTTTTTTTTTTTTTTTTCACTTCAGGTGTTGACCTTTATGTTGTATGAGTGTGATTTTTATGCTATATTAGTATAACTTTTATATACAAGTATACTGACTTTTATGTACTGGAACTTATAAAAAAAAAAGGATGAATTTCAACACAATTTGTACGTATAAATTTTTATGTGATATTACACATACCTTTATATTAACATAGTCATACATTTATGTGTAATATAAAGGTGCAACTAACATAACTAAAATGTATGAATAATATTACATACATGTATGTTGATCCAAAAAAGCGTTGAATTTTTTTTTTTCCTAAGTTACAGTACATAGAGATGATAATATTTGTACATAAAAGTCATACCTATATAACATAAAGGTCACACATTTATAATATAAAGGTCAATACATAAAAAAAAAATCAAAATTCGCGGATTCGGATTGGATCGACCCGAATTACACGCATCTTAGATCCGTGCACCAGGTGCACAGGAAAATTTGCAATGGTGAAATAGTTTTTTCCTACCTAAATTGAATTGATCATTTAACCATACATGTGTCTCTAATTTGTCTATTTATGAATTTTTATAATTATATTAATTTAACTCTTAGTGAAAATGAAAATCTCTCTTTCTTAAAAACTTCTCTCATTTGTTATATTTTCGTAATGATAATAATTCAAAATTAATACCTATTGATAAATACATCGATATAATATAATATAACATATTTATTCATGAAATTTGTGTATGAAGTCCATACATAAATATTTATTCTTCTTAAAAATATATTGATTTTAATCATTATTATTTATTATTGAAATTAATCATGAGAAAATTACTTTTTTTTTTAAAAAATTTATATACATTTTAGTTTATATATATATATATATATATATATATTCACTTTTTAAATTTATACTTTTGATTCATTTAATGAAATATATGAATACAAACCTTATTAATATATAAATCAAATCATATTTTATTTAATATTAAATGAGATCACAATATTTTTTTTACTAACTAATATAATAATAATAATAATAATAATAATAATAATAATAATATTATTATTATTATTATTATTATTATTAAATTCAATTAAAAACATTATTTCAAATTTTTTTATAAATCTTGTATATATGTATTACATCAGGTCTTTACTAGCATCTTTAAATGTAAATAAATAAACACACACATATATACACACACATTATACACATTACAACTAACAAGCATACAATATTTTCACATTAATTATGGTTAATTAGTTATTTCAAAATTTATGTTACTAAGAAATGTTATTAAATAACATAGAAATGTTAATTAGATTTATTCAAATAACATATGATAAACTTCATTAATATAAATTAATAACATATTTGAAATTGGTTAAATTTAAGGTTTAGAAATAAAACATAAATAAAAAAAAACTAATATAAAGGTGGGCTGATCGAAAATCATTATTCAAACTTTTCAAACTTATTAATTAATAAAATTGAATAATTTTTTTGAATATGTGTTTTAAAATAAGCTATGAAATTTATATTTGAAATTTTGACTTTCATATTTTTGTCATTTAATTTAAAAGAAAAGGTTGTTAGAACAATTAAAAATAAAAAGCAAACTAAAAAATTGGGTTGAATAATATAATAGACATAACAATATATATTCTTTTTAAAATAATAAATAAGAAATAATTTAAATCCTTCTACAAATGCAACTTATATTTGGACAATTAAATAAATAATTTATTATATTATATTATATGTAATAATAAATTAGGCAATATGTACCGTACAAATCATCAATTTAATCTTAATGTCTAAATAATATTCAAATTTATCACCAAGTTTAGTTTTTTTTTTTATAAAATCAATGTGTATTACACGGACCCTATATTAGTGTATATATGTAAAGACCATTAAAGACGCGTGACAAACTCACAAATTTCTCACATTTAATTTTTTATTTTACTTTTTTTTTAATATACAACATAATAAAAATATTTAATATATACTAATAGAAACCAAAACTTTAACACATGTTAACTTAAGGAAAAATCTTTTCTCACCCAAATTAATCAATCTTAACCATACAATACTAAAAGAGAATCCAATTTTGTCACATGTCAACTTATGTTGAAAGAGTGAGTCTGGTGTGCACCTGGTGTAGTGTGCAATTTGGATCGCGTGTGGGTCGACCTGAATCTGTGGGTTTTTTTTTCTTTTTTTTTTTTCACTTCAGGTGTTGACCTTTATGTTGTATGAGTATGACTTTTATGCTATATTAGTATGACCTTTATATACAAGTATACTGACTTTTATGTACTGGAACTTAGAAAAAAAAAGGATGAATTTCAACACAATTTATACATATAAACCTTTATGTGATATTACACATACCTTTATGTGTGATATTACTTATACCTTTATATTAACATAGTCATACATTTATGTGTAATATAAAGGTGCAACTAACATAACTAAAAGGTATGAATAATATTACATACATGTATGTTGATCCAAAAAAGCGTTGAATTTTTTTTTTCCTAAGTTACAGTACATAGAGGTGATAATATTTGTACATAAAAGTCATACTTATATAACATAAAGGTCACACATTTATAATATAAAGGTTAACACATAAAAAAAAAATCAAAATTCGCGGATTCGGATTGGATCGACCCGAATTACACGCATCTTAGATCCGTGCACCAGGTGCACAGGAAAATTTGCAATGGTGAAATAGTTTTTTCCTACCTAAATTGAATTGATCATTTAAACCATACACTTGTATCTAATTTATCTATTTATGAATATTTATAATTATATTAACTTAAACTCTTAGTTAAAATGAAATCTCTTCTTTCCTAAACACCACCTCTCAGCTATTACATTTTAGTAATAATAATAATTTTAAATAAATCTCTATAGATACATCCATCAACAAAACACAAATTAAAACAGTTATTCGTGAAATTTGTATATCAACTTCATACTTTTGTATTTATTTATCTTAAAGATATATTACTTTTGCTTATTGTTTTTCATTATTGAAATTACTCATGATAAATTTTCTTTTTTTATTCTCTATACATTTTAGTTTATTTATATTCATATTGTGAATTTATTTTTTGACAAATTTATGAAATACACATATACAAACTTAGATAATAATATATTTGGAACCCTAGACGGCCGTCCTCTAACCACCCTGCTTTATCTCAAAAACATTTTTAAAGAATGAATGCCAAGGAAAAGAATTAGGTCAATTAAAGTCGCATGTCTTTTTCTTTTTTCTTTTTTTTTTCTTTTTTCAATTATATTTTATACACAGTATGTATATGAGACCATATCTAAATTCGTTTACTTTTGAACTTATGGTTAAAAATGATTTTTCTTCATCTTGACCTTGTGGCCATATTTATTCAATGAAGCAAATATTATAATTTTGATTCATTTGTAATTTTGTATACTAATTTTGAATAAGTCTTGTGAGACAATACCTCATGGATCTAATTCGTGAGATATGTTCAGTCATAATTAACCCACAAAAATACAGATTGATTTGTAATAATAAGTTCGAGTTGTGGTAACTTTGTCTCATGAAATCATATTCGTAAAACAAATTAATTTATATAAATTTTGTGTTTATTACAAATGTAGGTCCATAGTGAAATGAAAATTGCCCGACAATAATTTCAAAGAAAAGAAAAGGAAATTGATACCACGTCTAATAACCTTATAAATAATAGTCACAATTGATCTTCTCAGCATTTTCTTCATGTCTCCTTACCAGTTTCTTTCTCATTTCCAAAGTGTGAACTGATAGTCAACGAATTATATAACACCCTAAATCTATTTTCATTAATATATCTTTGCAGTTTTATAAATAAAATTAATTGTACCTAATATGTACGATGTGAAAAAGAATTATTTGTTTAAAGTTGGGCAACGTGAATCAGTATTTGTTTAAAGACGAATCCAACCACTACTTTCCAGTTGACTATATATATATATATATATATATATATATATATATATATATATATATATATCCCACCATTTATACATTTATATATATTCTCATCCACATATTAAATTAAAGGACAAAAAATATATACGTCCCTTTTTCTGTTTTTCCTCGTAATTGTACCTCCTTTTACAGTCTTATTCTTGCTGAATGTCCCTTCGATCTTCTTGTTTTTTTTTTGTTTTTTTTTTTGTCCTATGGTCTTTCCAATCCTGTTGAAGTAGTGTTGAAATAGTCAAATACTGTTTTTATGACTGGAAGTTTTAACTAACGACTTATAAGCTTAGTATATTATTGTCTAAATTGATTAATTAATTTCTTGGGTGATTTCTATGGTGGTTGGATATGTCCCATGTCATCGTCGTATAGTTAATGTTCGACTTAAATCCTATCAGATTGATAGTCCAACTATTTATTGAGAATTAATTTTAGTTTTTGTGTAATATGAGGTATACCCAAAAACCGGATTTCAAAATATAAAGATTATTACTATTGAATAATGATGATTCTTTAAAATAGGGAATAAAGATAGAATATTATTGTTGGAGAGGGAAAAAAAAACTCTAAATAGTGTGGAAACTGCAATGCTCTAATTTAGACAAAATTCGTAGTAATATAGTAATTAGCTGTTTATATATAGTTAAGCTTTCGCAAAATTCATTTTCAATCAATAATATAAAATTAGTAATACTTTTAATTTTTCTTGTGACGTAGTTGAACATAAATTTTGATTTATAAAACTTCTTTAATTTGTAGATGCCACACTTATATGATTAACAAAATCTGATGAGCAATCCAACAATTGGGAAAATAATTTAATACTTAAAAAAAAAAAAATTAGGACGTGCTTGCAAACTTTGCAACTAAACAATGGAAAGAGAATGAATTGAAAGTGCTTAGTATATAACTTTGATTGCTGCTTCAGTTGTTTCAAATCCTAATACTAAGGAATCAACGATTCCTTAGGTTTTCCTAAAGAATGACTTTCATTCCACAACTCTATTTTATATAACAAAATATTAATTAAGTTGATTCCATTCCTAAAGAATTTTGGTAAACCAAACAACACAAATTCAAAGAGAATATTCATTTCATTCCTCACTACTATCATTACCATTCATTTTCTCATTTCTTAAAACATACCAAGCGGCACCTTAGTATTCAAAGTGTTGGTCTCTTGTGAGACCATCTCATGTGTGACGGGACCGTCATGATCGTGCCCTAAAATACAATTGATTGTGCGTGACAAAAAAAGAAAACTTATAGTTCTAAAGGGCACTTGTAGCTAAAAAACACATACTTATATCGCGCACGGTCGACCGTGTCTCGAAACATGACCATGCGCCACACTCACGTCGATGTGTTGTCGTGCACGATCGGACCGTGTTCTAGGACACAACCGTGCGCGAGGAAAAAAAATCACATACTTATAGTTGAAAAACACATACTTATAACTAAAAAAAAACATATTGTGTCGTACGATCGACCGTGTCCCGAGACACGATCATGCGCGGTACCGTCGCACATGAAACAGTTACACATGAGTTTTTGTGATATTCAAATGATGTTTATTCCAGTACTATTATTTTATTGTTTTGTAATAATATCTTTGATTAACTAGTTTGATTAATAGTCTGAATAAATTATATGGCATGCTATTCGATTTTGGAATTAGATTTAAATTTTATTTGAATTTTACTGAAATAAACTATTGAAACTATATTTTATATTATTTGATTCAATATTGTTTGGTTTGTGCAACAATCGCTCATATTTTTCTAATTGAGAGATGTGTTGTATATATTAATTATTTTAATCAAATGTTTCACCGTCTAATAAGAATTTACTTAATTTGAGATATTGATTCTAGAAAATATCATCAGTATATCGACTAAATTTCTACAAATATTGTGACAAAAACTTATATGACACGGTTTTACTGATAATAATCATGACACATATCCTTATTAACTATAAATTAAATTCATTATCACAAATTTATATAGAAATTGTGATTGTAGATACTAATGTGGTATTCTTGATTTTAGTATGCTACTAGTAGAGACAGTCGTGAATTAACCATACAAATTCTAAGTAACATTATCATCTTAAAGACAAGAACTTTAAAGTGTTACTATTCTAAAAACATGAATTATTCAAACCAACCCATCAACATCCCGATAGGAAAAAAAAAAAACACACTTTAAGCGAAAAGAAATATAAACACTTCCTCATTCTCCCATGATGAGAAAATGGGAGTAAAAGATGGAGGAGGTTCTTCTAAGACTAGAATAAAGTTATAAAGAAGAGAGATAACTTATTTTATATATCCACAAGACTTTTTAATTGTCTTTAACAACAAAGTTTTCTAAAACCATCAATGTTAAATAAGGAATCTCATTTTACAAAAAAAAAAAAAAAATCAAGTTTAGGAATTATATTGAATAAAAAGAAATAATTTTGTAATTTCGATCGGGTGTTGATAAATTTTAGAGTTCAAATTGTAAATGGAAAATATCTCTAATTTCATGATAAAAGTTTTTTTTTTTTTTTTTTTTAGTAAACCCATTTTTATGTTTGTTTGGCCTCTCATCTCAGAAGAGGGAAACTGACAAGAAACGGAGAATTTATAGATGAGAAAAAAAAAATGAAAAAAGAAACTTAGATTTCTCTATTTCAAATGATATTGTATTTTTTTTTAATATTATAAAATGCTTATTCATTGACACTATTAATTTATACATATAATATGTATTAATGAAATTGAATACAAAATGAAATACAATTTAATATAGAGAATTTCAAAAATTGGTTATAACATAGGAAACGATAAAGATTTTCTCAGAAGAATAGTGGAAAGCGATATATGTGCTACTAATTTCCAGTCCCAGAAAATTTCCAAGAACTTAACAAGACCATGGATTTTTCTTACGTTTAATTATTGTATTTCTGCATAATTTCGAATGAATTTTCGTGTTTATAATAAAGTGGAGAAGAAATTCTTAGTACTTACCTTTTTCTTTTATTATTGACCACTACTTAATTTCCAAGCAAGAATGGTACTTTACTTTGAGCTACATGGTATATTTTTCTAACTAAGAAATTGCAAAGAAATTAATGGAAGAAACTATACTTGAGATTTTACAAATAGGGTTGTGATTTGTGAACCTGTGTGTCACAAAATAATTAAAATTGATATTTTAGATGGTTCTAGAATTGATATTTTAAAATTGATTTTTATGCGTGATTTTATTTTTAAAGATATTATTGAGGGTGGGCAACTCGATTGAAGACGTTAGTTAGGTAATATCTATCATTAAACTGTTCTTGAGTATAATTTTTTCGATGAAAGAAATAGAAAATATAAAATTAAAATAAATCAAAATTTCAATTGAAATATTAATTAAATATAATTTGATCTTTGAAACGGTTCCAAATTTTTGCTCACCCCTAACTTTAAACATTTTTTCCTCATTTCTCATAAATCTCAATAAAATACTCAATATGTCAAGTCATCAACATACTAAACAATTGTTCATAATAAAATTATATAGTTATATCTGCTCTATTTTTTAATTATTTTTGTGGGCATCTTAATTATAATCATATATAGTTTATAAAATCTCAAAACAAATTCCAATTTTCAAAATCTAAACTTACATAATTTTAAATCCAAGCTTGTAAAATTCATCTACAGAACTCCTGTTGAAACATAATTTTTTTGTTTTTTACTGCATTTCTTATTTTTTACTTCCAAGAACAAATATAATGATAATAGCCAAACTTCAAATCCCAGTTTCTGCGTAGTGCGTATGTATGTTGTATCCTCAAAAACTTGGTTTTTATATTTTAATTTCTTTGAGTCGAAAAGAAATTAAGAAATTTGGGATTTTAGCAAGTGAAATTTCCCCTCAAATTACCTAAAATAAAACATAGCTGTTACTAACTTACCAACTCATGAGTGTATGGTAGACAAAAATATCTCACTTTTTTTTAAGAACAAATTTTGTAAATTTCCCTATTTTAGATGATCAAGTTGAAATTTGATTTTGTAAATTTTCTTTATTTTGAGTTCGATTAGATAATGAATTAAAGAGAAAATTTTACATTACATTGTTATCACCAAAGTACATATCAATTTGTGGGGCAAAAAAAATCCATATGGGTTTGGGGCCCGGGTCTCTATTATGAGTAGTATTATCAGTTACCAAATGAAAATGATTTTTTTTAGAATGAGATGAGATTATACCCATCCCAAAATATTAAATACATATTGAAAATTTTGTTTTTATTTATTTATTTCATTTTTTTAAAATGAAATATGTTTTAGTAAGTTTTGGTTTCATTCATTTTTTGGGAAAAAAAAGGAGGAACTAAACATGAAACACGGAGCCGGAATAGTCAAGTTTCTTTCAATAGTTTTCATGGACAATTTTATGTTGACTATTAAAAGAATTGTTGAACATAATCATCTCATGTTGTCAAGATATTTTCTACTATTAATTGTAACAATTTATAATGTGTCGTCTACGCATATCATGAATATGATGGGAGGATGGGAGGAGGTTGGGTGGGGCCAATTATTAAGGTTATGTTTGTTTGTTTCTACAACAAAAAATATGGGTAGAAAATATTTTTGTTATGAAGATTGGTAGAAATGATTTTTGTTTTTTTTTCTTTCTTTTCCCAAGAACAATGCGTACCTCTTGAGGGTGAATTTACACAAGTTTCCACATAGACCAACTATTGCGCAAAATAAAAGATAGTAAAATATTTTATATACTTCCTACTATGATTGGAAGGTGAGTATGACTTGACTGCTCTACTTTATGGTGTGCATCCAATCCCAACTCTAATTTCTTTAAGTAATATTATTAATATATTTATATGTAATAAGTATTAATATATTAAATAATATTTTTCAATAAATTATATATTTTAGTTACATAAGTAAATAATTTATAAATAAACAACTAATACCATATGAATATACAATTAATATGTTTTACTAAAAGATATATATATATATATATATTAATTATACAAATAATACCTTATGAGTATACAACTAATACCTTATAAATATAAAACTAATATCAAATTAATAATACTTTTGCGGATACGTATACTGGGGTATATAAGTTTTTGCCTTAGAAGTTTGAATATTATAGTGTTTTCCTCTTGTTATTTTTGGTGGATTTTCTTGTTATATATGTAAAGCTAGGATTACTCTCCCCTAACAAAAGTTTAAGATTATGTAAATTATATATATATATATATATATATATATATATATATATCTTTATATTTATAAAAGTAAGATAATTAAGGACATGTGTCAATCCCACAATTGTCTAACATTTAATGTTATATTTAATGTTTTTATTTCTAAAATTTAAAATATACATTTAAAAAAAATTGAAAATGCAATGATAATTATGAAATGGTGGACTACTAAATGACTTTTAATATAGTAGGCTATCAATAAAATATATTTTAAAAATCTTATATAAATTTTGAAAAAAATATAAACTAAATATATGATGAAAATGTTTAAAAATTTTAAAGTTATCTTTCTCTATAAATCAACAATAAAATATACGGCTTGAGGTTTCAATATTAAATAGAAAATTTTAGTATCAACAAATAAAATTTTAATATATTTATTCACACATAATAGAAATTGGTTATTCGAATAGTTAAATAATATATTTATCAAAATACATTATATTTAGATGATAGATATAATACAAAATCATTAATATATTTTTTTCAATATAAATATATATATATTTCATTTTAATGCATTCAATTTATTTAAACCCGTATAATACATGGGCCTTATGTTAGTGTATATATATATATATATATATATATATATATATATAATATGTCCATCATTAATTATATCGTATGTACATCTATATATTATGATTTAACATCATTTGAAATTAACCACTCTGCCAATTTGTGACATATAAATATTAATGAATACTAACATATATTTGTCAAACTGAAGTTATTTCAAGTAAAAATAGATGAAACGAGTTATATAAATCATTCTATAAAGTCATACAAATTTAGAACCATTTACACCATGATGATTTCATGCATTTTGAATCCATGCAATTCAAAAGAACAAATCATCATTATTTTCTCGAAATTTATTTGACTATAATAATATTTTAAATTTTGAATAAATACATTTTTGCTCCAAACATTTAGTTTAATGTCAATATTTTGTCCTGGTAAACAATTTTCAAAAACACCCAAAATTTTCTAATTTGTTACTATACATGAAATAATTTGAATGTTAACACTATGCGATTGACTAAAATAACTAATTTGATCAAGTGCAGGATATTTATAACTTTATTTGAATTTCATATTAAAAAATTAACAATTTAGATCAGTACAAATTAAAGAATTCGTATAAATTTTGGGTATATTGAAAATTATTAGGACAGCTATGATGGTTATCAAACCAATATTTGGGGCATTCAAAACCATTACTCTATTTATTAAAATGTATTTATTTTAACCGTTATCATGACCTGGTTGGGGTTAAGAAAAACAACGTGTTCATCTATTCAATAAGGACACATAATGTGTTCACAAACACACTGAAATTCGTGGATAGTTGTCAAAATAAATATAAATTCTTAATTTTACATTATAAAAGAATGTATATTTTACACATCAATGACAAGACAAATGACTGATGATGGATAAGAGCATTTCTAGTGGTGCTACCCAAAATTTAGGTATTTTGGTGCCACATCACTGCCACATCAAAAGTAAAAAATCTCAACCTCTAACAAATATACGTCACAAACCATTCTACCCAAAAATAAATTATTCATATATTTTGTACATCTTTATTAATTTACCATTTCTATTTATTATTTTATTTTATAATAAATAAAAAATCATAATATTTCAATTGATGTAATTAATTTTAATTATTTATTTAATTTAGTATAACATGAAAATTGAAATCTGAAAATTTAAAACATATTAAAAGCCCAAAATTTTGCTACAGTAAAATTCGAAAGCAATAAAAAAAATTATAAATGGCGCGGACCCCACGCCTACTCGCACGTGGAGGTCACGCATCAGATTTCTCTTCTTCATTTTTGTGCGTGCATCCACTCCCTCTCTCCTTCTTTCTTTCTTCTTCCCTTCTTCTCCCTGGGCAGTGATCCTTCTCCCTCTACCTCTACCCATCTTCCCCAACCATCTTCTACCTCAAAAACTTAAATAGCAAATTTTGCCACATCACCAAATACCCACCTATTGGTGATACTCTAATGCAACATTTTCTCCAACATTGCTGACAAATCTCAATCATGACCCTTGATAAATGTCATGTAATTGTTAAGAATTGTGACCACTCGTTATTAGTGGATCCAATCTCAAACTAGACATATTGAGACATATATTGCAATTTAGATATATAATATTCATCAGGGTTGTCATTTTCAAATTAGTAATTATTAAATAACCAAGATAATCTTAAAATCCAAAGGAAAATAATTATTAAATAACCAAGATAATCTTAAAATTCAAAGGAAAATATAAATATCACATATAGTCTTTCCAACGTGCAAACCCCCATATCATGGCCAGTTAACTACCTAAGAAAGAAGATGTTCTTGAGAAAGATCACAATTCACAAAACACTTTCACAAAATGGCCATTATAAAACTTATATAATCCAATTCCACCTTTACATATAACTTTGTACGTTCACATTATTTTCTCTTGGGCTGGGTATTCAATAAATCAAGTTTTGATACATAAAGTTTGTAACGAATATTGAACCGAAAGCTAGTTTAGTTATGTTCAATCGGTAATTACCAAAATACTTGAAATATTCGTTTTACAATATAGTAGTATAATTTATGTAACAGAAAAATTTATGTACAACCATCACACTATGCAACGGTTGAAAAAACACATACTCATCGCAATAAATCACATACTTATAACTGTAAAAACACGCATTCATAAAACTCATATGTATGGCTTGTAAACCATATACTTATAAAATACATATTTATAGCTAAAATCCGTATATTTATACCTGTAAAAAATATACTTTAATCTTGTCGCATGTGCGGTTCACAAGAGATCAAATCTTTATATAAATTCATTTATTTAAAATATGTTTTCATATTTGCTTTTTATTATATTATCGTACTAATTAAATTAAATAAATAATTTTTTAAAAATGTCCAACAAAATATCGAACCAAACAATTTTGTTTCAAAATTTCGATACAGTTTAATCGATTACCAAAATTATTGGACCCTAATTGTCTCTAACTCTCCGGTCCTACAACTTGAAATCATGAACGAAGAACTTATGAATGACTTAGATTTTAGAAATTCCAATGTTTTTAATTTAAAATAAATAAATAAATATATCTAAAAAAATCCGCATACATGCAATACACATTTCAAAAGGACAACCTTTTCTTGACTGGTCTGTCTAAAGTGGCCAGATCACAAGGAAATTTAACGAATCATATGAATCACAAATTATATATATTAAAGAAAAAGATATAACTTGATTAGCTAGACAGGGCGCGTGGCACACATGATGAAACAATATCTTTTCATGTTTCTTAAATTCCGATAGGGAACATTATCTTTTCCGAAGAAAATTATAAGCAGTGTGAGAACCATAAAATAGATTGCATTTGGACGAAGGTATTTGATGAGAGACTTGAAATTAATAATATTAATTATTAATAATGTTTGTATAGATATGAATTCAAAATTTATAATTTTTATTTTGAATTGATTTTTTTAATAATATGAGTGAATTTTAAATATATTCTGATTTGAGTGGATTTGAAATTTATTCATTTAAAATCTTGAATTTCAAATTCCTCAATTCAAACACAATCTAGATATTACAAATTTAGGTAAAAGATAGATCAACACAATCTAAGAAATTTTATAAATCCGGGTGAAAAGATATATCAACTATCAATATAGAGTTTGGAAGATAAACTCATCAATTTAGGATCTAACAAAAACCTCAAACTATCAAATTATGTATTCCATGTCAGTAAGGGGGTGTTTGGATTGGACTTAAGGTGACTTTAGCAAATCTGGATTTAGGCTTGAGAAGGATTTTGTGAGTTTGAATTTTGAGTAGAATTATTGTTAAGATGTCATTTTCACATAGAGAATTATAGAAAAAGTAGATATTTTTTGTTGGGAGTTGTAGAAAAAGTAGATGTTTTTATTGAGAATTGTAAAAAGTTGATGTTTTTATTGGGAATTGTAGAAAAAGTAGGATTTTGCAAATCCTTGTCCAAACATGGACTGGACTGAGTCCATCCAAAATCCGGATGTACCAAGTCCAGTCCAAACATCCCCTAAGTGTCGGAGTCTTGTAAGGAATTTTTTTGTTTTTCGTTTTTCACGATAATGGCTTATTATATTACTAGTAATTTTCAATTGTTGAATGATATTATTTATTGTAAGTTTGATGTATGATTGTTTCACGGATTTAGTTATGTGAGACGGGTCAACTCATAATTAATATTTCACAATTTATATATGAATTTATGAAAATGAGTTTTGTTAGAAATGTAAATTTAACGAGACGAGTTCGAATAAACAATGATTGTTCAAGTTTGTTTATTTATCTTCAGAGAGTGTTCGTATTCATTTATTTAATAATTGAACATGTTCATGAACGTTAAGGAACAATTCATGAACATGTTTATCAATTTTCTATAAGGAGAAAACATTGAAAATGTTCATGCAAAAATTAAAAATACATGTTCATGAACACTTAATTGAAATAAATGAATAATATAATAAATGTAAATATAAATGTGTTATATTAGAATACATTAAAACCAAAAGAAACATAGATGAATATTGAATAAATAAGTATAAAAGTGTTTAACTAATAAATAATGAATGAATAATAAACGAATGTTAAACAAACACTAAATGAACATGTTCACGAATATGTTCATGAACATGACCGAACAAGTTTTCTTCTTCGTTAAGACTAACAAACGGACATATACGAACACTAAATGAGTTCAATTGCGAGTAGTTTGTCGAAAGCTTTGTTCATTTACAGCCCTAGGTTTTGTTTGTGGGTAATGAAGATTCGTCTAATGATAACTATCCATGAGACCGTCTCATATAAATTTTTGTGTATTATTTAAATAATGATCACATGTGTACCATACATGTCTTAATAAGTGAATTATTGAATTGTAAAGATCATATCCCTTTAATACTAATGATTTGAAATTAATGATTGTATTGAATTTATGACATATCAATGGTGGTCACATTAGGCAAAAACTTATATACCCTGGTGTATGTACCCTCAAAGGTAATATTAGATTGGTATTAGTTATATACTAATATGGTATTAGTTGTATATTCATAAGGTATTACTTGTATAATTGAAATATATGTTTTAATGAAACATATTAGTTGTATATTCATAAGGTATTAGTTATTTACTCATAAATTATTTATTTGTATAACTGAAATATATGGTTTAATGAAAATATTATTTAAGGTATTACTTGTTACATGTTAAGGTATTAATCGTATCACTTAAAGTATTAGAGTTGGGATTGGAGCACACCATACCAAGTGGCTCACAAACCCTACTCGCCACATTAATAAGTGTTCTTGATGGATAGGGAAACAAACTTGGATAGTATATCGAAACAATTGAATTATTTAATTTTTGTAATAAGATTTAAAATCTTAAAAGCCGCATAAGTATTCAACATACTATAATAGGTTATAAATAAACAGGGATTAATATAATTTTACTTATTTTGTAGTTATTTACTGCTATATTAAATACAAAAACATAACAAAAATGTAATCGTTCAAAATTTCTCTTTAAGAAATGAAATTTTGTTATTGGGTCTCATTAAGGGGTCATTGTGTATGTGTACCAAAATAAGTTTGTATGCTTCAACTTGTTTAAAAAACTAAAGGCCCAAATCAGACCGAATTTCGGTACCTCCAGATTGTTGGGTCTCAGCCCATATGTTTTAGCTGAAATTTGTCATTTTGGGCCCATGTATCTACAAAAAGGATAGGCTCATATAAATCAAAATTTCTTTACCAACAATAAGAATGACACAGTAAACTATTTGTTTGAATTTTGATATTTAATACAGGCGTGACATTAATTCCAAAGAGTTATTGTAATTCCATAAGATAATGCTATAGACTTATAGTAAAGCAAACTTTAATAATATTCATCAAACAACTAAGTTTAAACAAAGGGTTTATATACACACACAAACAATTTGAAGTATCATCAATTTCCAATTTGCAACCCAAACTTTTTTTTTATTCGATTGTATTTCAAAGTTCAGGAGGTTTTTAAAATGCAGTCTTAAATCATTTTACAACAAAAGACAAACACATACATGTTCTAATCATAAAGGTATAAGTATGTGTTTTCATTTCTTTATAGGTTGCAATTTCTGATCAGGCTTGTAAATTCGAATTTTGATTTTGGCTAAAAAAATAAGTTTAGATTGCATTTTGAAAAATTCTTAAAATTGCAGATACAATCAAATAAAAAAATATTAAAAAATGTTTATACTATTATAATATTGAATATAAACTTAGTGATTAAGTAAACTTAGTGATCAAGCCACATATGTATCATATTTTCCTCTATATATACATGTAATGAATGGAAGAAAGAAACACAAATATTCTCCTCTCATATACTTTTTCCTTCTCGTCTCGTCTTTTATTTACGCATTGTTTTCGTTCACTTTTCGTCTGTTTTTCTTCTAGTTTATATTATAGTTATCGTAATTATTTACAACACATTATCAACACGAATTTTTGCTCGGGAAAAGGCTATCAGTCGGATCGTACATTGTGATACTTGATACTTGTTACTCGACAACTCACGTGATAACCACCGAACAAGGTGGGGGTAACTTCTAATCCTTAATAATTATATGTTTCCGTTTTTAACACATAATAATGATAAATGAACGCATGCTTATGAACTTGATATTAAATGAATTATTGAACCTTATGTGTTGTGATTATATGCTATGATTAATGTGTTCATGCATGGTTTATGATAATGTTGTGAACAGGGGCGGAGCCTCATGGTGGGTGAGGGGGGCTTTAGCCCCCCCAAAAAATTTTAAAAAATTAATTATGTATATATACTTTTATGAATTTTTTTGATTTTTAGTGTTAAAATACAGATTTTATAGTAATCTAGCCCCCCAAAATCGTTCAGCCCCCTCCGGATTTTTAATCTAGCTCCGCCCCTGGTTGTGAAATGACGAAAGTCCATATTTATATGAAGAGACAAAGGTCCACATTCATGTTGAATGGACGAAGGTCTACTTTCATATTACGGGGGAACAAAAATACCTGTATAATAAATCGGGGAGTACCGCACCTGAGGTCAACGGGGAGTACCCGGCCTCGCTGCAGATATGAGCTCTATGGGACCGGGTGTGTCCGTTAAAGATCCGTTTTATGTGCTATGCATTCTATATGTTGTGTCTATTTACCGAACTATATATGTTTGAGTTAAACAACGCACTCAATATTCACAGATAAAATATATTTCTCGAGTGTGACATTGTGCAAAGCACAAGTAAGAACCATATCAGGTCCCGTTGAGATTATTGATGGCTCAGGGAATGCAACAATTGTGTTGCCTAATGGTACCACTCTGTATATTGAAAATGCACTTTTATCTGGCAGATCAAAAACATGTCTACTAAGTTTTAAAGATGTTAGACGCAATGGATACCATATAGAGACATTGGTTGAAAATGTCAAATAATATCTATGCGTCACATCATATGATATGAACAAAAGGAATGTTCATGAGAAATTTGAAGCAACAGCTTCTAGACTATATTGTGTCCCGATTCGAGCTTTCAATCCTATGCCACCATGACATGGAAACTAGTTAATCCCAATATACTTGGATTATGGCATGATCGTCTGGGTCACCCCGGAACTACTATGATGTGTAGGATTGTAGAACATACTAAAGGACACCCTTTAATGAATACAAAGATATTGATGTCAAATGATTATTTTTGTGAATCATGTTCACAAGGAAAGCTCATTATAAAACCTTATGTGACAAATTCACCCATCAAGTGGACCATTTCGATATTTTATGGTTCTGATAGACACATCTTCTAGATGGTCTCACGTATGCTTGCTATCTATGCGCAATGTTGCATTCGCGCGTTTGCTTGCACAAATTATTAAACTCCGAGCACATTTTCCTGATCATCCTATTAAAAATATAAGGATGGATAAAGCCGGAGAATTTACATCAAAATATTTTGATGAATATTGTGTAGCATTGAGAATTAATGTTGAGCACCCAGTAGCATACGTTCATACTCAAAATGGATTGGCAGAATCTCTGGTCAAGAGAATCCAAATTATTGCTCGAACTTTATTAGTGAGATCAAAGCTCACTAGTATAACATGGGGACATGTCTTATTGCATGCATCATCTTTAATTAGATTACGTCCCAGTGTGTATCATATGCATTCCCTAATGCAATTAATCTTGGGCTTTGAGCCAAACATTTCACACCTTCGCACATTTGGGTGTGCTGTACAGGTGCCAATTCCACCTTCACAAAGGACAAAAATGGGTCCCCAATGCCGACTTGGCATATACGTCGGGTTTGATTCACCATCGATAATTAGGTTTTTGGAACCAATGACGGGTGATTTATTCTCTGCTAGGTTTGTGAATTGTCATTTTAATGAAACGACATTTCCATCAATCGGTAAGACAATCCTTGATAATAATAAACCTATGCATGTTGAGAATCTCACATGGTATGAGCAGAATTTGTCTCATCTAGACTCATGCACACTTGAATGTGAAAATGAGGTCAACAGAATCATACATTTACATAATATTGCTAATAGACTTCCTGACGCATTTAATGATGCCAGTAAAATCACAAAGTCTCATATTCCAGCTATGAACGCTCCAGCTAGGATTGATGTTCCTAATGAACATGTGAAAATGAATTTTGATGGACCAAGACAAAAACGGGGTCGACCCATTGGCTCAAAGGACGTTGTTCCTCGAAAAACTAAGAAAGAGGTTTATGAGCCCATTAATCAAGTGAGTTATAATGAGCAAGCTCCAGATGAATCTGTAGAGCCTAGTAAAACAATCATGATGATATCAAATCCAGAAAATACCGAGAATTCCATAAGATACTACAATTATGTATGAGATAGAAATGAGATCATTATTGATGATATTTTTGCATTCTCGGTTGCTCAAGAGATTTTGAGCGATGATTGTAACAGTGAACCACGTTCCATAATAGAATGTTGTCAAAGGGATGACTGGCCTAAATGGGAGGAAGCAATCAAATTTGAATTAGCTTCACTAAATAAACGGAATGTATTCGGGTCTATCACTCAAACTCCGGATAATATAAAGCCTGTTGGGTATAAATGGATATTTATCCGTAAGAGAAATGAGAATAATGAAATTGTAAGATATAAGGCCCGACTTGTTGCCCAAGGGTTCTCTCAGAGACCTGGGATTGATTATGATGAGACGTATTCACCAGTAATGGATACGATCACTTTCCGTTTTCTCATTAGTATGGTTGTCCATGAAAATTTGGACATGCGTCTTATGGACATAGTAACAACTTATCTATATGTTTCACTTGATTCTGATATCTACATGAAAATTCCTGATGGATTTAAAATACCAAAAATGGGTAATCCCCGTGAGCTATACTCGATCAAATTGCAAAGATCATTGTATGGACTAAAGCAGTCTGGTCGCATGTGGTATCACAGACTAAGTGAATACCTTATTAGAGAAGGTTACAAAAATGATTCAATTTGCCCATGCGTTTTTATTAGAAAAATCAGAAACTGGATTTGCTATAATTGTAGTTTATGTAGATGACATGAACCTCATTAGCACCCCTGAGGATTTGGCCAATGCTACTGCATATCTGAAGAAAGAGTTTGAAGTGAAAGACCTTGAGAAAACCAAACTCTGTCTCGGTCTTCAGCTAGAGCATAGAGCAAATGACATTTTTATTCATCAATCTGCGTACACTGAGCGACTGCTTAAAAGGTTTAATATGGAGAGTGCTCATTCTTTAAACACTCCTATGGTGGTACGTTGTTTAGACCCTAATAAAGATCCATTTCGACCTAAAGAGTTTGATGAAGAGATACTTGGCCAAGAGGTGCCGTATCTTAATGCTATTGGAGCATTGATGTATCTAGCACAATGTACAAGACCAGATGTCATATTTGCGGTCAATGTGCTTGCTCGATATAATTATAAGCCAACCCAGAGACACTGGAATGGAATTAAACATATTTTCCGTTATCTCCGTGGTACTATAAATTTGGGATTGTTATATTCAAATAATACAACTAACTCGGGGTTAGTTGGTTATGCAGATGCGGGATATAGATCTGATCCGCACAAAGCTCGATCACAAACTGGATATTTATTTTGTTATAATGGCACAGCCATTTCATGACGATCTACTAAACAGACATTGCCACATCTTCCAACCACTCTGAACTTATTGCTCTTTATGAGGCAGATAAAAAGTGTGTTTGGTTAAGATCAGTTATACCTCATATAAAGAATGCATGTGAGTTAAATCTGACTACCACTACGCCTACTATCATTTATGAAGATAATGTTGCTTGCATAACACAAATTAAAGGCGGGTATATAAAAGGTGATAGGACTAAGCATATATCACCAAAAATTTTCCATACTCACGAGCTTCAGAAAAATGGAGAAATAAATGTTCAGCAAATTCGTTCGTGTCACAATTTTGCTGATTTATTCACAAAATCCCTACCTACATCTACATTTGAAAAATTGGTATATGACATAGGTATGAGAAGATCCAACGAGAAGCAAGATTGACAGTTTACTTCTAGACTCATACTAATCGTTTCAGGGGAAGCGAAAATGTTGCATATATGTGTTGTACTCTTTTTTCCTCATCCCAGTTTTTTCCCAATGGGTTTTTTCGGTTTGAGGTTTTTAACGAGACAGCTTATGCACATGACATAACAAAGTTAAATTCAAGAGGAAGTATTATAATATTGAATATAAACTTAGTGATTAAGTAAACTTAGTGATCAAGCCACATATGTATCATATTTTTCTCTCTCTCTCTCTCTCTATATATATATATATATATGTAATGAATGGAAGAAAGAAACACAAATATTCTCTTCTCTCATATACTCTTTCCTTCTTGTCTCGTCTTTTATTTACACATTGTTTTCGTTCGCTTTTCATCTGTTTTTCTTCTAGTTTATATTATAGTTATCGTAATTATTTACAACATATACTTCTTTTTTTTAACCATTTGAACAAATGGACTTCTCGACTAGTTTTAAATTGCATGACCATAATTATATATGATTGAAAGTTATGTCAGCACAAGGTTTAACACCCAAGTTTTCCAAGTTATATATTTAAGTTAAGGCTATGTTTGTGCTAGACTTTAGTATTTTTTTTATGAAAATATATGTAATTAAGAATATTAGGTTGATATATATTTGTATACTTTATAAATTTAATATGTAAAATAATTTGCATTTTTAATTTTTTTGGTTATTAATTAAATATGCAATTAAAAGATTATAAAATAAAATAGTTAATAAGAGAAATAGAAAAACCTTGACAAGTGATCAAATAAGTAAAATCTCAAACAATTAATTCAAAAAAACACATCATTAAAATGCGATAGTAGCATATAACATAATTGGATGAAAATTAAGAAATTCGATAGCAACGTGACTTGGAATTTAGCAAATGACTAAATTATTTTAGAAGTTCCATCACTTTCTTCCAAGATGGACGGCTAGAAATATCGATCCACCAAGAGTAGAGATTTTTGCGCCGTTTGATGGAGTCGGCCATTCCTCCTTCCTCAACCAAGAATCTAGTGTTGGGCAAGTGGGTCAGATCAGCTATGGTGAACCTCTCCCCACCCAAGTATTTGCTCTTCGACAACCTATCCTCGTACACGTCGAGCACTTTCTCCAATTTGCCCCTGCACTCCTCCACTAATTCCATGTTGGAAGCCTGCCCCGTTTGAGGAAATATCTTAATTTGGAGGACCATTGTGTAAATTAGTGGATTGTAGTTGTTGACTTCCACTTCTAGCCATTGCTCCACTATGGCCCTCTCTTCCAATGTCTTGCCCAATAGGTTTACGCCACCTTGGCTCGCACTTTTCGCTGCGTAGTACCTCATTATCGCTCTTGATTCTGCCCTCCATTAAATGAAGAAAATAATTAGTGGGGGATTTTTAATTTTTTTTTTAAATTGGGATTTGATAATTATAATGATAAATAATGGAATATTTAAATTACCAAAAAGCCTGAAATCCCCATCTTCTATGGCAGGAGTTTGTCCAAAGGGCTGCAAGACATATTATTAAATACCAAACACCAAATCTTAACATTTGAAAATTCTACTGCTAAAATACATTATCAACCATCATATGAGTACAAAATAAATAAATAATAATAAATAAAAACCTGTCTTAATAGGAAATCTGGTTTTTTCTGCTCCCCTGATGGAAGATCAATTGGGATGACCTCAAACTGAAAGTCCAACTCTGAAAGACAAACCAAAACCCTTTGTGGATTGGCTGCGTAGGCTGGGCCAAACACTTTAACCACCATTATCTCGAATGCCAATTAAGCTTTGGATAATTTGATATGCAATTCTCTTACACTTGATGTAATGAATTGAAAGAAATTGTACTTGTCTTTATATAGAGGAAAAAGAATGTTGATTGTTGGTTGGTGACATGGACTAGCAGCAACTCACCCTTCAATGCTTAATTTAACTCTAATTGTTTCGTGTTGATTTTGGTCATTTTCCAAGAATGTAATTTGATGGAGATGAAAATTCATTTATCTTCTCATCGTTGCTTGTTTTGGTTTAAAAGAAAACAAAAAAAGTGCATATGGTAATGTTGTTATATTATAGTCAGTGAGACTGAATAAAATTATTTTTATATTATTATAAGTAAAATATATATTTAGTAAACATAGTTTTTGACTCTAATGAAGCACGTGAATATTGGAAATGTAACTTCAAGTTATCTATTTTTCTAAAATTAAGCTGACAATATAAATATATATACGATTTTTATAAATTAATTATTTCGATAACTATTATTATATTCTATATTTATTTATACGTACATTTTGATTGCATCCACACCTACCTTTCACATTTGACCTGGGCCTGGTGGTTGTCATGCGGAGGGTAGTGTCAGCGAACGGGATGAAATGCACCTAATTAAAATGTTAAGAATTATATTTATTATTTGGTTTTATAGATTTATTACATATAGTCCTATATTCTAATCATCCATTAACTTTTAAATTACTGCCAAGGAAAAGTGTTAATTGCTACTTGTTCTTTTTAGCTATTTGTATTACAGAAATTTCATTTCCCGGTCATAGTTCAAGAGTTCATTTCTTTTTAACAAAAGAACTTTGATTTACTAGACATTTTTATCATTCTTATCTATATTGTTTATATTATTACTTAATTTAATGATAATTTATTAGAATTTTTATCTAAGTCCAGAAAAGGTCCAAATATTTTAACCTTAAGATTTGACTAAGATTTCTTCTCCACAAAAAATTTGAGTCATAGTAATTGAAGAATCTTCTTTCTTAAATTTATAAATATAAGATTTTACGTAAAAGATTTATATTTAGTGCTTGTATTGATGTTATATGATTTATGTTTTATGAGATGAAAAAGAATCAGACCAATGACATAAAGAAATGAATGTCGGAGTAAGATGATTTGTAGATCTCATTGTGGTAAGATGAAGTAGCCTATTTAATTTAATAGTTCATAAGAAAGTATGATGTGTTTTACGAGTGATGAGTTTATACAATGTTTTTCATTTTGCCTTTAATTTAAACAGACATGACCCCACTAACCTAATGTTGTTCATCCCTATTTTATTATTACTTTTTAAAATTGAAGAGTTCGGCGTTGGTGGCACGGTAGAGGCTAATATTTAGTGAAATGGTATTTTTTATTTTATAAAACGTTAAATTTATGAATTTTTTTAGGGTAAGGATTTTTACGCATTGATTTATGATTTAAGTATTTTTTATGATTTAAGTATTTTTCATGATTTATGATTCAAGAAGAAAAAATTTAGTTGAAAGTTTTAATTGATTCTTTAGACTTACATTTTATTTAAATCACTTCCCCAAATGTTTTATTAAGGGTTAATTAAATAAAAAAATCACGAATTTGTGTTAATATTTCAATTGGAACTTGAATTTTTCACAGTAATATTAGAAATATTCAATTTAAAAATTTGTTTCAATTCAGGACATTATTGAGATTTTTGGATCCCAATTGCAAACGTGGAGTCTTGTAATTATTTTATCCCAATTTATCTTGATAATGATATACTGTTGAATGATAATGATTTATTGTTGAATGATTTCGTGATAATGATATTACTAGCATTTCAATTGTTGAATGATATTATTTTATCGAAACAATTGAATTATATATTTGTAATGAAATTTAAAATCTTAAAAAGCCGCATAAGCATTCAACATGCTATAATAGGTTACAATTTATCGGGGATTAATATTTTATAGTTATTTACTGCCTATTAAATGCAAATACACAACAAAAATGTAATCTTTCAAAATTTCTTTCTGAGAAATTAAAGTTTGTTATTGGGTCTTATTAAGGGGGGTTTTTGTGTTTACCAAAATAAGCATGTATGCTTCTAGATGTTTAAAAAACTAAAGGCCCAAATCAGACCAAATTTTGCTACCTCTAGATCTTTTGGGTTCAGCCCATTTATTTAACTGAATCCTATCTTTTTTTTTATTCATTTTTCTTCTTTTTTTTTTCTTTTAATTTGTATTCATTATTTTTTTCTTTTTTCCCTTATATTAAATATTATATATTTGTGTACAGTGTATATCATAATTAATATATGATAAATTATATGTAATTAAAATGTTATTTTGGGGATTAATATTAAAGTTCTTTTATTTATATGTAATTAAAATATGAAATAATATGATATGTTATTATCATTGATTAAGATATGTTGCAACTTTAATTTAGAGAATTATTGATGCATATGTCGATATGTTGAATACTGTTGGAATTAATTATTTGATCTAGGTTATTGGGCTGGGTCAATGGGTCACCCATCTTTACTAACCATATTCCATATATAATAGATTTAAAGTTTTGGGGCTAAAATGTAAATAGAGAAAAGTTGTGGAAGTTATTTAGATAACTTCCAAACTTAACTCATATATATTTAACCTCTCTCTTGTTGGGATAAACACACGAATAATAGTACAAATATTATTCGTCTACGCAGCGGAATGATCAATTATCTCTCTCTTGTGTGATTCTAGTAGGAAGCAATACTAAATAACAATGCACAATAAAAGACAATGTCCACAACAAGAACACGATCAATTTTTCACGTGGAAAACCTCCTCAATGTAAGGAGTAAAAACCACGGGACCATAGTCCACCCAAAAGCTTCACTATGACAAGAAACTAAGTATTATAATCTGTCAAAACAGATATACAACCACAAACTTATCAAGACACAATACTTGATAACTACAATGAGATAAGAAGGATCTCACCAACAACACCAAACTATCCGTCTACTTTTCCAATGCTAAACAAGTCTCAAGACCCGATCTTCACCGTCCAGAATGAACTACAATGTCTTCTGAACGTGCTGTCCAAATTACAGCTCGATCCAAAAGTTGGTTTGTGAGAAACGACCTCTTAAATCCAGTTGCGTAGAAGTGAATCGCCCAGAAAACAGACCCTTCTGTTTTTTGCTATTCCTGACAATACAGAGCTCCAAATACGATCTCCACCGTTCAGAATGTACCTCGACGAGTCTTGAACGTGTTGTTCAGATTTCAGCTCGATCCAAGGATTGAAACTCAAGATATTGCTTCTGCAAATTTCTGGCTCTTGGAATTCTCTAAAAAACTTGAATAGTAGTTTTCTCTGACTATTCTCGCCAACTTCCCTCAATGCCTTCTAGAGCAAGATAACATCAAGTATTGGGCCTTCTTGGGCTCCACAAGTATGTCGGCTATTGGGCTTCTCCACATGTTGGAAACCCAACCCAACAAATCTCCCCCTTTCTGACTATGTGAAGAGATTAGTCATTCCGGCTATCACACGACAAATCTCGAGCTTCTCTCTAGGCAATGCTTTCGTTATCATGTCAGCACCATTATTATTTGTGTGAATCTTTTCAAGTTCCAGCAATTTATCATTGATAGCATCCCTCATCCAATGATATCTCACATGAATATGCTTTGATCTTGAATGGAAAACAGCATTCTTACTAAGATGGATATCACTTTGATTATCACAAAATACTACGTACCTTTCTTACTTCAGACCAATCTCCTCCATAAACCTTTTGAACCAAAGCATCTCTTTACATGCTTTCGTTGCAGCAATATACTCGGCCTCTGTTGTGGAGAGTGCAACACATTTTTGCAATCTTGATTGCCATGACACAGCGCCACCTGAGAATGTTATCAAGTAAGCTGAAATCGATTTTCTGATATCCACATCTGATGCCATATCTGAATCGGTATAGCCAACTAACTCGGGCTCCCCAACTCCAAATGTGAGTTTCAAATTAGATGTACCTCGTAGATATCTCATTATCGACTTAACATCATTCCAATGCTCCTTTCTCGAATTAGACAAATAACGGCTAACACCACCAACTGCATGAACTATGTCTGGCCTCGTACACACCATTGTATACATCAAGCTTCCCACAGCTGAAGCATATGGAACTCTCCTCATTGCTTCCTTCTCTTCATCGGTTGAAGGACTATGATGAGCAACAAGCTTAAAGTGAGTAGCGAGAGGAGAACCAACCACTTTGGCTTTGCTCATGTTGAATCTCTCAAGCATTTTCTCAATGTATTGCTCTTATGATAAGTACATCTTGTTTGTTCTATCTCGGGAAATGTTGCTGCCAAGGATTTTCTTTGCTGGTCCCAAATCCTTCATGGCAAATGATTTGCTCAACTGTTTCTTCAACCTGTCAATTCTTGAAACATTTTTACCAACAATCAATATATCATCAACATAAAGCAATAATATGATAAAATCATCATCCAAGAATCTCTGCACAAACACACAATGGTCAAAGATGGTCTTTTGATAGCCTTGCTCCCCCATAACTGACTCAAACTTCTCATACCACAATCTAGGCGCTTGTTTCAAACCGTAAAGACTTTTCTTCAGTTTGCACACATAATCTTCTTTCTCTTTCACCTTGAAACCTTTAGGTTGCACCATGTACATTCTTTATCTAGTTCACCATGAAGAAAAGCGGTTTTAACATCCATCTGCTTAACCTCCAAGTCATGGCTAGCTGCTAAACCAAGCACAAAATGGATGGAAGACATCTTAACAACCGGAGAGAATATTTCATCAAAATCAATCCCCGGTTTCTGACTGAAACCTTTGATAACCAATCTAGCTTTGAAGATTTTGAGGTATGCCCATCTTGTTTTATCCGATACACCCACTTGTTCTTCAAAACATTTTTCCCTTTGGTAGTTTCATCAGATCAAATGTGTCATTGTCATGCAGAGACTTCATCTCGTTTTTTATTGCTTCCAGCCACTCACTTTTATGCACACTTTGAATTGCTTCTTCATAGCATTTAGGCTCTCCTCCATCGGTCAGAAACACATACTGATCAGGAGGATACATCTTAGAAAGTACATGAGGTCTGCTTGTTCTTCTAAGCGGGTCTTGAGCTTTTGGTGACTGTAACTGCTGATCGACGTCATCTCCCTTTTGTAAAGGAACATCATCATTACCAAGATCAGACTTCTCTTGATTCTCTTCTCCATCTTCAATTGGACCTTGATCATAAGGAACTATATCCAAGTCAATCAAGTCGCCACTTGGAGTAGGAACTGATCTATCCACATTCTCAATATCTTTTATGGTTTGATCTTCAACAAACACAACATCTCTACTTCTGACAAGTTTCTTTTCCACCGGGTCATAGAATTTGTATCCAAACTCATCTTGACCATAACCAAGAAACACACACTGTCGAGTCTTCATGTCTAACTTAGACCTTTCATCTTTAGGAATGTGCACAAATGCTTTACATCCAAAGACACACAAATGATCATAGGAAACATCCTTTCCCGACCAAACTCTATCTGGAACATCAAAGTCTAGAGGAACATATAGTGTACGATTTAAGACATGTACAACCGTACTCAAGGCCTCACCCCAAAATGATGTAGTTAAGCCTGCTTCTAAAAGCAAACATCTTACTCTTTCGACCAATGTTCTGTTCATTCTTTCAGCAAGCCCATTCAACTGTGGAGTCTTTGGAGGAGTCTTTTGATGTCGGATGCCTTGCTGCTTGCAATACTCATCAAAAGGACCAATGTATTCACCTCCATTATCTGTCCTGATGCACTTCAGCTTCTTCCCTGTTTGTCTCTCAACTAAGGCATGAAACTACTTAAACACATCAAGCACTTGGTCCTTCATCTTCAATGTGTAGATCCACATCTTTCTTGAGTGATCATCTATAAATGTCACAAAATATAAAGCACTATCAAGAGTTATAGTTTTCATAGGACCACAAATATCAGAATATATTAAATCAAGTATACCCAAGGACTAAAATATCGGTATCGACGGATATATTGATATCGGTTGATATATCGGTTTTTTATGCAAATTTTTTTAAAAATTTGTAAAAAACAATTGAAAAAAATATCTAGTACTTTATATAATATTATAAGTAACATTAATACATATATTGAACTTAAATTTCAAATAAAAAGATATGTTTACAACAAATTTAGAGATAAACCATTATATAAATGTTGTCTCATATGATAACATGACAAATTATCATACAAAATTAATACATGACCTAATAATAGCTTGAACTCCTATGAGGTTCAAATGTATAAGATGACATGCCATCTTGAGTCAAACAATATTGATGCTAACTTAAGACACTAGACCAATTTTCAGCGTAATCATGGAGATAACTTTCATATGTTTCTTTATTTCTTCCAACTGTAGTTCCATAAATCGGATAATGTGGATTGACCCAATATGGTTGACTATGTTGATGCATGTTTGAACCTCCATGTGACATTTGAGGTAGTTGGTTATAAAATGGATTTTGACTAGACTAATCAAACTGTGAAGTGCTATGTCTGTCGTGAGAATACGATGGTTGATATGCATTGCACGGATCATTGCTCATATGCATTGAGTCAATACTCATAAAAAGTGATTCAATATCAGGGTTTGAGCTCTCATCTTCGTTCCAGTTCGAAGTATGTCTTCTTCCGTAATTCTTAGGTGGTATATAATGAAAGGAAAGATGCAACGAAAGATCGATGGTATATAAATTTCAACACCTTAGCTAGACATTAATAAGCACAATATTTTATTAATTATACTGATGCTACATCATTAACCGATCTAGTTAAGCGTATTACTCTGAATGAGATTGATTTTTTTCCATAAAAAAATTAAAACTATAAATATATTTCTTAAGAGGTAATAAACATAACAAATAGTTTCTCGATCGATGGACTTTAACTTTTATAAATGCACTTATTACAACTCAATGAAATGAATAAATATTTTAGTAGATGAATGCTAAAGAGAATAAATCGCCGAAAATAGAAAAGTGCCATGAACAAAATATTATAAACCTCTGATATTTAAATAATCAAGAAAAGATCACATATATTATGAAATTATAACATTACAAATTTACAATATAGATTACCACATTACTTCAAGAAATTAAATATGTAGTTAAGTATTTAAATTAACTAACCTTTAAATGATGAACACTCTTGATGTTGATGAACAATTGACGGAAAATTGAAGGAGAATTGAAAAATCGAAATAACTAACAAATAATATAATCCAAATGTTGAGCAAGCAAAAGAAGTGATACGGGATGTATATGAAGCAAATTAGCAAACTATTTATAAATTATAATATATGAAGGCATGAAGCTTTGAAAGAAGATAAATAATTAATAATGTAAGTATGGGCATGGCAAGGGCAAGGGGACAACAATATATGGTTGTCCAATAATATCATCACATTTGGCATCATTTTTTATCTTCATATCATCACAATAATGCATGCAAGGAATGAGGCAATTAAATTTTTTTTACAGAAATTGGAAAATGCATCTATTGTATGCAAGGAATGAGGCAATTAAAAAAAATTACAGAAATTGGAAAATGCATCGACAGATATTTCGGCGATATAATGGCGATTTATCGGTGATAAATCACGAAAAGATGACAAACGTGACTACCGCTCCTCCGATATCGAAAAATCGACGATTTATCGCCGATAAACTAACGAAAATTGATGACACCCATTTTTTATCTTGGTGGTGAGAAATTCGTGATATTTCAGTGATAAATCACCGAAATATCGCGATTTTTCAGACTATGAGTATACCTGACTCTCTAGAGGGAGTTGACGTCTTGAAAGCAATTCTAGTTTGCTTTCCTGCCAAACAGTGAGCACACTTCTTCAGGGATGCATTCTGCATATCTGGAATACAGTTTTTCTTCTCCAAAATCTTCAATCCCTTCTCACTGATGTGACTGAGTCTACTATACCACAACTCAATCTTTCATTCATTCTCAACAACATTTATGGAATGATCAAATAGTTTTGCTTGCATTAAGTACAATGAGAAGTAATTTTGGCCTCTAGCAACCACCAATGAACCTCTTGTGAGTTTCCACTGACCATCAAAAAACAAACTGCAGAAACCTTCATCATCAAGTTTTCCAACGGATATCAAGTTCAAACGAAGATCAGGTACATGCTCGACATTTTTCAAAACTAGTGTAGCACCATTACTAGTCTGCAAGCATACATCTCCAACACCAATGGCTTTAGCCGAGCCATCATCACTCATCCTAATGTTTCCAAAGTCACCTGACTTGTAAGATGTGAACATATCTCTCCGAGATGTAGTATGTATGGATGCACCACTATCAACCACCCAACTACTCTCACGCTGTGCAAGATTGACAACTTCATAATCACGAAGGATAAGAAAGTCACCTATTACAGCGGACACCTGATCATCATCTTTCGTTTCTTCATTTTTCTTTTCTTTTCCTTTATCTTTCTTGTCATCTTGCTTGGGCTTTCTACAGTGCTTCTTTATGTGTCCTGGAGCGCCATAATTCCAACACTCAACTTTGCTATATCTGTTGGATTTGCTTCTGTCTTTCTGTATGCCTTTTGGACCCCTACTTTTACTTCTCCCCCTCTTCTCTGTAACCAAAACCTCTGACTACTGAAAAGAGCCTTGCAATTTTCTTCTTATTTCTTCATTCAAAATGCTGCCCTTAACTAAATCTATGGTAATGGTACCATCTAGGGCTGAATTGGACAAGGATGTCCTAAAAGTCTCCCATGAATCCGACAATGTACCAAGGAGCCATAAACCTTATACTTTATCTTCAAATTTGATATTCATTCCTGTCAACTGGTTAATGATGCCCTGAAATGAATTCAAGTGATCAGTTATAGGAGTGCCATCTTTGAACTTCAAATTCATCAACTGCTTGATTAAGAACAACTTATTGTTCCTAGTTTTCCTAGCATACAATTGCTCCAACTTTTCCCATAATGCTTGTGCATTAGTTTCTCCACTAACATGGTTTAACACGTTATCATCCACCCATTGTCTAATGTAACCACACACTTATCGATGCAATATATTCCACTCAACATCAGTTTTACCATCAGGCTTGTTGGTCTCAAATACTAGTAGATAGAAATCTTTCACATACAGAAGATCCTCCATCTTTTCTTTCCACACATGATAATTTGAACCATTGAGATTCACCATCCCATTAGTATTAGTTTCCATATTCACCACAACGCACAGAGCAGAAACCCCGTTTTGATACCATGGGATAAACACATGAATAATAGCACAAATATTATTCGTCTACACAGCAGAATGATCAATTATCTCCCTCTTGTGTGAATCTAGTAGAAAGCAATACTAAATATCAATGCACAATAAAAGACAATGTCCACAACAAGAACACGAACAATTTTTCACTTGGAAAACCTCCTCAATGTAAGGAGTAAAAATCACGGGACCGTAGTCCACCCAAAAGCTTCACTA
Organism: Scutellaria galericulata; assembly: GCA_946896805.1. NCBI lineage: Eukaryota > Viridiplantae > Streptophyta > Magnoliopsida > Lamiales > Lamiaceae > Scutellaria > Scutellaria galericulata. The sequence goes on along the minus strand of OX335784.1, from coordinate 4,294,124 downwards.
TGATAAGAATCCAAGTATTACAATCTGTCAAAACAGATATACAACCACAAACTTATCAAGACACAATACTTGATAACTACAATGAGATAAGAAGGATCTCACCAACAACACCAAACTATCCGTCTACCTTTCCAATGCTAAAAAAGTCTCAAGACCCGATCTTCACCATCCAGAATGAACTACAATGTCTTCTGAACGTGCTGTCCAAATTAGAGCTCGATCCAAAGGTTGGTTTGTGAGAAACGACCTCTTAAACTCAGCTGCGTAGAAGTGAATCGCCTAGAGAACATACCCTTCTGTTTTTTGCTATTCCTGACAATATAGAGCTCCAAATACGATCTCCACCGTTCAGAATGTACCTCGACGAGTCCTGAACGTGCTGTTCAAATTTCAGCTCTATCCAAGGATTGAAACTCAAGATATTGCTTCTGCAAATTTCTGGTTCTTGGAATTCTCTCAAAAACATGAATAGTAGTTTTCTCTCACTATTCTCACCAACTTCTCTCAATGCCTTCTAGAGTAAGATAACACCAAGTATAGGGTCTACTTGGGCTCCACGAGTATATTGGCTATTGAGCTTCTCCACATGTTGGAAACCCAATCCAACATCTATCAGTTGCGCAGGTAACATGTATGTATATCCTTCAAATATCTATGACAATATCAATGCATTTCTCGATGTCGTAACTTAATTAATATTATAAAAAAATAAATTAGATTATCACAACTTTGTTAGGGAAATATTAATATTGATATAGAATATCAATATTGCTAACTTATCAATATTTATACACAAAAGTTCAGGTGAGACCGTTTCACATGTGATGGTATCATGCACAGGTTGTGCCTTGGGACACGGTCGATCATGCGCGACAACAATATATAATATTGGTTTTTACATGTATTGGTGTGGATATGTAAAATATTGGTTTTTACATGTAAGTATGTGAGATTTAAATATGATAGAGATCAATGGTTATTATACAGATTAAAATATCTCGCAACCTTGATTTATGATATGTTGAATATTGATGAAAATATTAATGCATATATTGATATCATAACTTATTCTACTATTTTGTATTTTATTATTGCAATATTATTGGTTGATATTTGTATTTTACATTATTTTTATTTAGTTTAACTTATTTTCTAAAACTTGATTAATGTAAAAAAAATATAAAATGAGCTAAAATATTTTATTAAATAAGATTTAAACATATATAATTTTGTTAACAGTTACAAAATAATAAAGATCAAAATTTGATTATTTAATAACAACAACGAATATTAATAAATGTATGATAAAAAAATTAATAATAAAAAATATTATGAAATATTTCGTTTTAGTGTAAAAAATAGTGAAGAACAATTCAAGATACGATTCTTAAATTTAGAATACTACAAATTAAAAAAAAACCGTGTTGTGTTAATCTTGAAGATGGTCTAAATATGGCTTGTCACACTATTAAATGATTAAATCATCGTCAAACTATTAGAACTCCGAGAGAGACTCATGTGCAACTTGTGCACGAATCAATGGATTCATGCACAACAAAATAGATCATTTTTTGTCCCACTCGCACCCATCACGCGCTACTAAATGATGGGCGCGTGTTAACACACGCCCTCAATAAAAAAAAATCTACACGTCACTGTAGAAGAATAAAAAAAAAATAAAAAAAATTACGCGTCACTGTAGCAGCTTGGGGAGAAAGTAATACTGTTATGTTACTTAAGTAATACTGTAATACTGTTATGTTACTTAAGTAATACTGTAATACTGTTATGTTACTTAAGTAATACTGTGCTTGGGGAGAAAGTAATACTGTTATGTTATTTAAGTAATACTGTAATGTTACTTAAGTAATACTGTGCTTGGGGAGAAAGTAATATTGTTATGTTATTTAAGTAATACTGTAATGTTACTTAAGTAATACTGTTATATTATATAAAGTAACATTGTTATGTTACTTTCATGTATACAGGTTTTCTTGTTAAATGTACTAGTACTGTTATACTTCATTAGATAATACTGTTATATTATGTGAACTAATACTTTTATGTTATCATTAGATAATATTATTATATTATGTGAACTGATACTTTTATGTTATTTAGATGTTGATGTAATATTTAATAACTAATACTGTTATACATTATTAGGTAATACTGTTATATTATATAAAGTAATACTGTTATATTATTTTCATGTTAAAGTAATATTTAATAACTAATACAGTTTAGTTATACAGGTTTTCTTGATAAAATGTTGTACTAATACTATTATACTTCATTAGGTAAAATGTTGTACTAATACTATTATACTTTTATATAGGCTTTATTGATAGGTGTTATACTAATACTGTTATACATAATTAGGTAATACTATTATATTATATATAGTAATACTGTTATAAAAATATGCATAAGAGTTTGCTCAGTGGTGGCTTAAGATAAAGGTTCGATTCTGCCAGCAATTTTCCACAACTAATTTCAGAAGAGAGAGCTTGTAATCCTCATCGTAAACAAACTAATTTAATCAATTTAAGGAGTGAAAAAATCACATCAAAAAATAATTAATTCAACTCAATCTCAAGATTCGTTCACAAACGGGCATGGATACCCACCCTGACCAGACATCGCCACCACGAATCACCACCAATTCGACGTACTCCGTCGCGACGCTGCCTCCGGGAGTGGTGACGAGATAGGTGGCTTGGATTAAGCATCTAGAGGACTGGATGAAGCAGAAGAAGGCTAAGAGTGAAGAAGAAGAACAACGGTTATGAAGAAGAAAAGGAGAAAGCTGAGAGTGGAGAAGAAGAACAGCGGTCATGAAGAAGAAGAGGAGAAGGCTAAGAGTGAAGAAGAAGAACAGCGGTCATGAAGAAAAAGAACAATAGCTGTAACCACATCAGTAGAGGAGAATATATATTGTAGGGTTGGGCGGGTTAATGGGCTGGAGAATATATATTGTGGGTTGGGCTGCTCACTCACCAAATTGTGGTGCACGGATCTAGGATCCGTGCACCTTGTGCACAAATTTTTTTGCCTAGAACTCCAACTTCCTGTATAAAAATATATGTTAGAATAGTTAGTCGATAGTTATGTGTATACCTTATAAATTTCATATGTAAAATAATTTGCATTTTTCATTTTCTTGATGCAAAGGTTATTAATTAAAAGATTATTAAATAAAATCATTAATAAGAGAAGTAGAAAAAACTTGACAAGCGATCTTGTTAATACCACAATTAATTGAAAATTACACATTATTATAACACAAAAACTCATGGACAACCGTAGCACATACTTATAGTAGTAAAAAACATATTTATAGCTGCAAAAACATATTTGAAATATATTATAAAATACATATTTATAAAATACATATTGAAAAACACATATTTATATATATAAAAGAAATAACTGAATCCCGTTGCATGTGAGGCGGTCTCACAAGAGACCAACTCTTATTAAAATGCCACAATACCATAACATAATTGGATGAAAATTAAGACACCGGATAGCAAGATGAGTTGGAATTCAAATGAAGGTAGGAAATGAGCTGATGCAATCCTCTACTAGACTTATGATATTATTAGTTAACACGTGACGTGCATTAAATACTATAAAACATGAGATGACAATACCAAGAATCCGGAATGGGAAATGAGGCAATTATTTTCGAAGCTCCATCACTTTCTTCCAAGATGGACGGCTAGAAATATCGATCCACCAAGAGTAGAGATTTTTGCATCGTTTGATGGAATCCTCCATTCCTCCTTCCTCAATCAAAGAGTATAGTGTTGGGCAAGTGGCTCACATCAGCTATGGTGAACTTCTCCCCACCCAAGTATTTGCTCCTCGTACACGTCGAGCACTTTCTCCATTTTGCCCCATTATATTAAGTTGGAGGTGCATTGTGAGAACTAGTGGATGTATTATTAAACACTAAATACCAAATCTCTTAACCTTTTAAGGATAAACATATTAATATTGAACTGTTAATTAAGTGATTTGATTGGAAACGATATATGTGTGTATCCCACACATGCTATACAAGTAATGTGGGATCTAAGATCAAAACATGGAACACCACAAAGTAGACTACACTTTCAACCATCATTTGTAGTACAAAATCAAAAAATTGAGAAAGAGTAATAATTAAAGAAAAAAACCGTCTTAATAGGGAATCTGGTTTTTTTCTTTTTCTTGTCATCGTTGCTTGTTGTGGTTATTAAAAAAAAACAGTGCAGTTGTTATAATGTTGTTATATTGTAGTTAGTATGATTGATTAAATTATTTTTATATTGTTATAAGTGTATGATACTCTGGAGAATGAAAAAAAAAAATATTTAGTAACAAAATATAGTTAGGATGAGTCATCCTTATGATTGAATATTGGAAATTTTACTTCAAGTTAATCTATTTTTGTAAAAGCTGACAATATATATGTACAATTTTTATGAATTAATTATTCGATAACTATTATTAAATTCTATATTTACTTATCTGTAAATTTTGGTTGAATATAGCTTTCACATTTGACCTGGACCTGGTGGCTGTGTCAGCAAACGGGGACGCAATGCACCTAATTAAATGCGTCATTTCTGTCAAGAATTATATTTATTATTTGGTTTTATAGGTTTAATGGTTCTACATTTTAGTCATTATTAACTTTTAAATTACTTTCAACGAAAAGTGTTAATTTCTAACATCAATAGAACATTGTTGGTCATTATACTTGTGAGAAAATATAGCATGCAATCAGCTCGAAAGAAGAGGAAATAAAGAAAAAAAAAGGAAAATCGACACATCCTTTATTTTGCTAAGTATAGGAAGAGTTGTTACTTCACTTATAAAGTCGCACTTGGAAAATGCAATTTCAGATGGGTAAAAACGGTTATGAACATTTACTTTGCAAAACTCATTTTCTTGAATCTGTTTTGCCAAGTAAACTTGCGGGGTGGATAACTTACTCGTTTCTCAACGAATCTTGAAGCGGTTTTCTTCTACGTTTTCTATAAAAGGAGTAGATCATTTCATTAGAAGGCATCGAGTTCATCAGAGCACTAGAGAGAGAGAGAGATCACTGCAAAGTTGTATAGAGTGTTTAGGATTTCAGTTTTTCTGATTTCTTGTTGGTATTGCTTTGTAATTCGAATTTCTTGATTCTTTAGTGGATTGATTCTATAGTGGATGTAGGGATAGTTAACCCAAACCACTCTAAATCGTGTGTTGATCATTTCTTCTTTGATTCGTTCTTCAATTTCTCAGTTTAGTTCTTGATTGTTTTATGATTTTATGTGAGTGGAGTTCTTGCATATTGTGTTTCTTGATCTGAATTGTGAGAAGTGGCGCCGTCTGTGGGAACGTAACTGATCAAGAAATGGGTTCAATCAAGTTCGATGTGGAGAAGTTTGATGGTTCAGGTGACTTTGGTTTGTGGAGAATCAAAATGAAGGCATTATTGGTTCAACATGGAGCTGTTGCAGCCTTGCAGGGCATTGGAGCGTTTCCTGAAGGAATGAGAGCAGATCAAAAGGCAACTCTCATAGAAAAGACACATAGCATGATCATACTCAGCTTGGATAACAAGGTACTGCGTGAAGTTGCTAAGATTGAGTCTGCACAAGAAGTTTAGGAGAAACTTGAAAGTTTATATATGGTAAAATCTTTAGCAAATCGTCTGTTTCTGAAAAAGAAGTTATATGCTTTCAAATTTGTTGAAGATAGACCACTGCTTAGTCAACTTGAGGAGTTTAACAAGATAGTGGATGATCTTGAAAATGTGGATGTTAAACTCGAAAAAGAAGACAAAGCATTGATGTTACTAAGCTCTCTTCCCAAAAGCTTTGAGAATTTCTGTGATTCAATCCTGTATAGCAGACAAAAATCTATCAACTTAGAGGAAGTAATCACTGTCTTGAAGACTAAAGAACTGACAAAGGAATCAGATTCTAAAGCTCGGAGTAGAGGAGAAAGCTTGGTGGCCAAACAAGCTGGAGGAGAGAAGAAATCATTCAAGAAAGAGAATAAGAATTCTCAACAATTGAATCAAGAGTCCAAGGAAGATATTGAAGGCAATAGATGCTTTCATTGTCATAAGCCGGGTCATCATAAGAAGGACTGCTTCAAGCTTAAAGGGAATAAGAAAGGAAAGCCAAATCCAACAGGAAAACAAGCAAATCAAACTGCTGAGACAACAAGTAATAACTCCGGTTATGAATCCGCTGAGGTTTTGGCAATCACTTCAAATGACACCAATAAGGATTGGATCTTGGATTCAGGATGTTCTTTCCATATGTGTCCTCACAAGGAGTGGTTCAAAGATCTGACAATAAAGGAAGTAGGAGTTGTGTTGCTTGGAAATGACAAAACCTGCAAGATAAAGGGAGTTGGATCAATCTCTTTAAAGATGAATGATGGCTCAATCAAAATCCTATCTAATGTAAGGTTTGTACCAGAGCTTAGAAGGAATCTCATATCACTTGGAATGTTAGATTCACAAGGCTTCAAACTCTCAGTTGAAGGTGGAGTCATGCAAGTGATGAAGGGTTCAAGAGTGGTAATGGAGGGCTTCAAAAGTCATGATCTCTATTATCTAAAAGGCATGACTGATATTGGTGGATCCTACTCTATAAAGGAGATGGATAAGACTCAGCTTTGGCATAGAAGACTGACACTCATCAGTCTAAAAGGGCTCCAAGAATTGCATAAGCTATAGGTGTTTGGAAGGGACAAAATCAGTGACCTGGAATTTTGTGACCATTGTGTCTTAGGTAAGGCAAAAAGATCCAAGTTCTCTACAAGTTCTCACACTACCAAAGGTATATTGGAGTATGCTCACTCAGATCTATGGGGACCAACACAAGCATCAACAAAAAATGGTGGTAAATATTTCCTATCTATCATTGATGATTTCTCTAGGAAATTATGGGTGTTTGTTCTCAGGAGTAAAGACGAGGCTTTCCATAGATTTAAGGAATGGCTTGTTGAGGTGGAGAATTTGACAGGAAAGAAGTTAAAGTACTTGAGAACAGATAATGGATTGGAATTTGTTTCAAATGAGTTCAACTCATTTTGCAAAGAAAGAAGGATTGCTAGACACAAAACGGTCCCTTATACTCCTCAACAAAACAGCCTTGCTGAGAGGATGAATAAGACACTATTAGAGAGAGTTAGATGCATGCTTCTAAGTGCTGGAATGGATAACAGTTTTTTGGGAGAAGCAGTAACAACGACAGCCTATCTCACAAATAGATCATCCTCCACTGCTATTGATTTCAAAACTCCTGAAGAAGTATGGAGTGGAAAGATTGCTGATTATTCTAAGCTTAGAGTATTTGGATGCTTAGCCTATGCTCATGTTAAGCAAGATAAACTGGAATCAAGAGCATTAAAGTGTTTGTTTCTTGGCTATCCAGTTGGTGTTAAGGGATACAAATTGTGGTGCTTAGAAAAGAATAATCAGAAATGTATAATCTCAAGGGATGTCACATTTGATGAGACATGCATGCCACTAAACAAAGAAGATCCAAATGAGCAATTAAATCATGAAAAGAGGAAATCTCAGTTGGAGGTGGAGCCATTGCAGCTAGTTCAAATGATCAGAATCAAACTGATGTTACAGATGATGAAGTTCAAGAAGAAACAAATCAAGAGGAGCAAGTCCTAGCCAACTATCAACTAGTCAGAGATAGGACAAGAAGGTTAGTCAAACCACCAACTAGATATGATCAATCTAACTCAGTTTCATTTGCTTTTCTTACAGCTGAAGATATTGAATATCAAGAGCCAAAAGATTACAAAGAAGTTGTGTCTTGCAAAGAAAAGAAGAGGTGGATAACAGCTATTCATGAAGAGCTTGAATCTTTAAACAAGAATGCTACATGGGTAATTGTTAACAAGCCCAAAGATCAGAAGTTGGTGGGATGCAAGTGGATCTTCAAGAAAAAGATTGAAGCTGCTCAAAATGACAAGATAAGATACAAGGCTAGACTAGTTGCAAGAGGTTTCACACAAAAGGAGGGGGTGGATTACTCAGAAATATTTTCACCAGTGGTTAAACATTGCTCAATAAGGATTCTACTTGCTATAGTAATTCAATTCAATCTGGAATTACATCAAATGGATGTAACAACAGCCTTTGTTCATGGAGAATTACAGGAGCAGATCTATATGCAAGTTCCAGAGGGTTTGGAGTCTCCTAACAGTGATAAAAAGGCTTGTCTACTCAAGAAATCACTATATGGATTGAAGCAATCACCAAGGCAATGGTATCTCAGGTTTGATGAGTACATGAGAAAGATTAATTTTGTTAGAAGCATGCATGATAATTGTGTATATTTCAAGCATGAGTCTGATAAGTCATTTACATTTCTATTATTGTATGTGGATGATATGTTAATTGCTTGTGATTCTATTGCCAACCTAAATAAAATCAAATGCTTACTTAAATCTGAGTTTGACATGAAGGATTTAGGTGAAGCTAAAAGGATATTGGGCATGAACATCACAAGGAACAGATTGCTCAGTGAAGTATTTCTTGATTTGAGTACTTACTTGAAGAAGGTGTTGCTAAGGTTCCAAATGAACCAAAGTAAGAGTACTTCCATACCCATTGGACAACATATCAAGTTATCTAAAGATCAGTGTCCTAAGTCAAGTGAAGAAGAGCATAAAATGGATAGAATTCCATACTCAAGTGCAGTTGGTAGCATCATGTATGTTATGGTTTGCTGCAGGCCTGATTTGGCTTATGGAATGAGCTTGATCAGTAGATATATGGCTGAACCTGGGATAGTACATTGGGATGCAGTTAAGTACATGATGAGATACATTAATGGTTCAGTTTATTTGGGATTAAAATTCAAAAGATCAGCAGACTCAAGCACTCCAATTAAAGGATATGTGGATGCTAATTATGCTACAAATTTGGATAATAGGAAAAGCTTGACAGGTTATGTATTCACTTTGTTTGGAACTGCTATTAGTTGGAAAGCAACTCAACAATCAGTGGTTGCTCTATCCACTACAGAGTCTGAATTTATTGCCTTGACTGAAGCAATCAAGGAAGCATTATGGCTTAAGGGAATTTTGTCAGAATTTAGTATAAAGTAAGAGAAGGTTTCAGTCTATTGTGATAACAACAGTGCCATTCACTTGTCTAAACATCAGGGATTTCATGAGAGAACAAAGCATGTGGATGTAAATCTATACTTTATAAGGGAAATCACAGACAAAGGAATGATCAAGGTATGCAAAATACCAAGTGAAGAAAATCTTTCCGATGCATTGACAAAGGCTTTACTTGTGAGCAAATTTCAGTTGTGTTTGGAGCTTATAGGGTTGGAAGGAAAGTCTGCAGTGCATGTTACATGAAGGTGGAGATAAGTTCATCAGAGATTCATGTTATAAGGTGGAGTTTGTGAGAAAATATAGCATGCAATCAGCTGGAAAGAAGAGGAAATAAAGAAAAAAAAAAGGAAAATCGACACATCCTTTATTTTGCTAAGTATAGGAAGAGTTGTTACTTCACTTATAAAGTCGCACTTGGAAAATACGATTTCAAACGGGTAAAAACGGTTATGAACATTTACTTTGCAAAACTCATTTTCTTGAATCTGTTTTGCCAACTTGCGGGGTGGATAACTTACTCGTTTCTCAACGAATCTTGAAGCGGTTTTCTTCTATGTTTTCTATAAAAGGAGTAGATCATTTCATTAGAAGGCATCGAGTTCATCAGAGCACTAGAGAGAGAGAGATCACTGCAAAGTTGTATAGAGTGTTTAGGATTTCAGTTTTTCTGATTTCTTGTTGGTATTGCTTTGTAATTCGAATTTCTTGATTCTTTAGTGGATTGATTCTATAGTGGATGTAGGGATAGTTAACCCGAACCACTCTAAATCGTGTGTTGATCATTTCTTCTTTGATTCGTTCTTCAATTTCTCAGTTTAGTTCTTGATTGTTTTATGATTTTATGTGAGTGGAGTTCTTGCATATTGTGTTTCTTGATCTGAATTGTGACAATACTCTTTTAAGTTTTTTATCTATTCATTGTTATTTACCAATAATAATCACCGTACAGAAACATCATACTATAGAAGATATAAGAATATATTTTCTATGATATATTTTAGAAGAGTGTACTGTACATCCATATATATATAAATACAAGAGGAATTAAGTCAATTCTACCAAATCCTTATCTATCAAAATTAAAAAAAATACAAATCAAAAAGATATACAAAATCAATTATTTATCTCGAGAGATTTCATTAAATGAAGTCTTGTGAGGATATTCCTTAATACGCACCCGCAAAATTGATGTTCTATCAGCAATAGAGATTTTGGTGCGTAATAGTTCGAACTGCAGATGGGGCAAAGATTTAGTTAGGACATCAACTAATTGATCCAAGGTATTGACATGCGACACATGCAACAATCCTTTATCCGTCAAATCACGAACAAAATGAATGTCAATAGTTATGTACTTCATTTGTGAGTAAAGAACCGGATGGAGAGCAAGACAAGTAGCACTGATATCATCACAAAGAAGTCGTGGAGGCAAGCGAGCCAAAATTCCAAGATCTCGAAACAAATGCTTTATCCAGCATACTTCGGCAACGACAGATGCAAGAGCACGATACTCAGCCTCCGTTGAAGAGCGAACAACCCCATTTTGCTTTCGAGAACGCCAAGAGATAGCATTTGGTCCCAAGAAAATAACGTAAGCAGAAGTGGATTTTCCATCAACCAAGTTGCCTCCAAAATCTGAATTTGAATAGGCAGTGATCGATAAATCAGAGGGATGACGTAAGAGTAGGCCATGATGCAAAGTTTCCTTGAGATAACAAAGCAACCGCTTCACATATGCCCAATCAAGAGTGGATGGATTAGACAATGAAATCTAAAATTCATAAACTAATTTGAGATAAATATATAATTTCTGGAAAGTTTAAATTATTAAAAGAAAAGAAGCAAAAGTCATCCCTTATTGCTTCTCTCTCACATCTTTCTTTCTTTTCCTTTATCTATCTGCGGCACCTATTCGATTTCCCCTCTCTCTCTCTTCTTTTGCGTTCTTACCTACTTTTCTTACTCTTTGTATCACCTTTTATTTATTTTTTTGGGAAAAAAATATTTTGGTCCTCTAAATTTATTTTATTGGATTTTTCATTTTTTGTTTTTTATTTTTTGAATTTTAATCTTTTATGTTTAAAATATTGTAATTTTTAAACATAGAGGACTATAAATCTAGAGATGAAAAATAAAGGATGGAAAATTAGATGAGGTAAAATTGAAGGACCAAAAAACTTTTTTCCCTATTTTTTTATTTTCTTCTGGACTTCTTCTATCTCTTACCATATCCTATCCCTCTATGTTTCTCCCTCGGACATTGGTCACAATATTTAGAGGAAAATAAACGTTCCAAAACGTGAGTGATGGGATACAAGACTTAGAAATTACCTTTTCTCTTGAAATCATAGATTTAAAGAATTTTACGTAAAGTTTTGTATTTATAGAATAAAGAAAATAAGATCCTGCAATTAGTAGAACTTTAGTTTTGATTTGTTAAATTAGATATTTTTTAATTATATTAGGATTAGGAGTTTTTTGGATAACTTCTTCATTGATTCCTTGTTAGACTAGGATTTTATATATTAGAATTGTTGGAAAAGAAACTTAGATAAATGTTTAAGAGAATTGGGTTTTGTTTTCGGCTTGGTTAAAAAATTTAATGAGTTATCATTAAATTAAACGTCATGTTTTAGGAGAAAATTAAAAAGGCCGTAAAATTATTAAATTCTAAAGTTACGAATTAACCTAATATTTAATTATAAAATGAGATAATTTTAGGATATTACATTTTTCATATTTGTGTCAATATTGATATTGTAAATATTGGAATATAATAAGAACATTCCCAATTAAGGTAAACATATCATTCTCACACTTTGATATTTTGTTTGATTTAATATTTTTTACATGCTTGAATTTCATGTTGATTCACATACTATAAATGCACCAATAATATATTTTTTATGGAATGAAATAGGGGATCATATGTCAATGTACTAAGAAACATTTTTCTTGATGCATTGAAACAGGGGCTCATATGTGGATGTGCCAATATAATTTATTTTCATCTTAGAGTTAAGACCTTTTAAAAAAACAATTTATTGTTTTCTAGTTTTTTTTTTTTTTTTTTGTACTATGAAGATTTAGTATATATTTAATTAACTTATTTTTTATTACTGAATTATGAGATATCAGTTATATACTTTGTATATCTAAAAATTGAATTATTTTTTGTGTTTCATTTTAACATATATTATTTGAATTTTTTTTTACATAAATTTAGAAAGTGTCACCAATTCAGGGAATACAATTGTATATAATGAAGTATTCGTAATTTAATTAGAGACTGTAATCAAATAATGTATTAAAACTTAAAGATGTTTTTTCTTAAAATGTGTCTTATGTTGACGTCAGATTTTGTAGAGCACAAAATCCTAGCCAAACACCAAAAGTATCGATCCGGCTCAAGGAAATCGAACCAAATAAAAAGTAACAAAAATCAAATAGAATAAGAAAAAGACTGTACCCGGTGCCTACTCGGGCAAATTTGTTCGACTTGTTCTGGTCGGTGCCTACTCGGACAAATTTGTTCGGCTTGTTCTGGTGGCACCGAGCACATTTGTTCGGCTTGTTCTAGTTGGTGCCTACTTGGGCAAATTTGTTCAGCTTGTTCTAGTGGGCAAATTTGTTCGGCTTGTTTTGGTCGGTCAGTTTTGGCCGGACAGAATGTTTTTTATATATGAATTGAGAGAAAAGAGCTCTCTAATGGCTTGAATACAATGATTTCGGAACCCCCTAACGAGGATTTAGGGCTCTATTTATAGACTAAATCTAAGATAGGAAACTTGGGGAATAAGAAATAAATCCCTTGATTCTAGGGCCTCGATGGAGATAAATCGGGTAAAATTCTATATAAATCGGATATGATTTGATTGTTGATTTGTTTCCTCCTTTGAAGATTCTGGCGTGAAATAAGCCAACTCTTTTCTGCTCATCTTATGTGAATTACCTTCAACTTCGTCTTTATTAGTCAGTATTTCTAATAGATCCGTTTTTACCGAATTGATATGGTCGGGTCAACCCAAATCTGATCGGCTCGGGTGGTCGGATCTGGCTCGGGCCGGGGCTCCGAGTGAAGCGGTGCTAGCCCGGTTCCATGCTCGGTTCCACTCTCGTTCCAACTAGAAATCTAGTCTAATGAGTAGGTGATCAACATCTTAAAATAATTTACGACTCATATTTATAATAGGGTCACAAAATTAACTACATTAATAATTACTCCCTCCGTCCCACAAAGATAGGACTAGTTCTATTTTCACACAAATTAAGAAATTTTTTGAAATTCCAATTATACCCTTATCATACATTAATTGTTCAAGGAATTAATTCAACCCCAATTTTGAAGTTTCATTAATTGAAACAAAAATTATTTTCACACTTATAATATTGCATTAATGATATTGTTTATCTCAAGATACATTTTTCTACTTTCAAGGAAGAGAGACAACTAAAAAAATTTAGAAGAGAGGCAACTAAAGTTTTTCAACAAAATTTGAAACTCAAATTGTACTCCAATTTAAATTTTCGCCATTTCTTCTGCTCTTGAGAATTCATGGAGTATTAGTTTTTTTTTCACATTTTAACAATGAACATGAATTAAAATGAGCATTTATTGATTAGTGTAGTGGTAATTCAATTTAATCATTAATGACAATTTGGAAATATGAAATGATTATGAGAATTTGTTAAAAATGAACAAATGAAGACCACACATTCAATGCAACTTTTTTTTTTCCTAAAAAATAAATAAGGGCATATATGGAATTACAAGTTAAAAACTACACTAATATAGTAACATGCCTATCTTTGTGGGACAGACGAAAATAATATACAAGTCTATCTTTGTGGGACGGAGGGAGTAATATATTGTTAAATTAATGACACATTTATGAAAAATGGTCAGTAAAAATAGTGGCACATTCAATAAAAAAATGTCACTAAAATTTGTGACATATTAAATCAAATATCAGTAAAGTTGGTGATGCAATTAAAAAGAACGTCATTTCGATTAGTGGCGCATTAAAAAAATTGTCGCTAAATTTTGTGACACATTAAAAAGGTGTCACTAAGAATGACGATGCAATTGAAAAGAGCATCGGTAAAGTAAGTAACATTTAAAAAAAAAAACCGTCGACAAAATTGTATTTAAGGTACCATAAATCTTCAAAAATATTGATACAATTTAGCATCGTTATTTTAATTTCCTGATGCTTACAACAAAGCATCACAATTTCATAACGACAAATATAAGAACACAACTGATGATGCTTTCAAAGTATCAGTACTTTTTTAATGACAAAAAAAAGAAGTCACAAAGTTAATTTTTTTTCGCCTTTAAATGACTTTAATAACGTTTTATGTGATATATTATCAACATGATTACCTTTTGCAATATTTTTTACATACTTAACAATTTGAGAATCATCTAATAACTCGATACTTGTCATGGAGGAGAATTCCGTAATTTTGTACACATGTTGATACTTATATGGAAGGATGATCAGTATTCCTTTGCATATATATTTCCCCCTTTTATTCATTAAAATATAATTGATTGCTGGGAAAATAGAGAGTGCATATCATTGTAAATATAATTGATTGCTTTTGACTATCAGACAATTGGTCACCATATAGGTTTTCTTGTTATAGGACATTTCATCATATATCTGGAGTGGAAAACCTGCTGAGTAATTAATTATAAGATTATTATGAGGTAACAAACAAGATTACCATTGTAGGCCCTACAAGATTATGAGGTCCCTACAATTTGATCACAAAACAATACATATTCCACTGACTTAGTTGATTCATTGAACCAATGATAGTATTATGGTCCAATTGAGTTAAATTCAATGATGGTGAGTTAAAGGAAGAGGTATATGCTTGCTAAATTCCTCTTGCTCACTTTTCATCATCTATTTATTTTTCTACATGCACCTACATTTCTTGATTTTCTTTGTTGGATACTCATATTTTGTTCTCTTTTAGTTTCTTATTTCATATTAATCCTCGACAAATACCATTTCATTTAGTTTAAAAGGAGAAATTGTGCAATCTTCTGTGAATTGTACGTGAAAAGAAAATGCTCAAGAAAGCTAATCTTATATCTTATATAAATCATTTTCCAATCCCAGATGGTTTAAAGGACCAAAAGCATAATCTTTTGGCTGATTCACCGAATATATCATGGGATGTTTAATCATCAGCTTGGCTGTTGATAAGTTGTAAAATTAAAATTTAGAATTTGAGAATTTGGAGATAATGTGTGCTTGTTTTGGTGACTTTTAGTGGCATGTTGGTAACAACATGTCTCATGTACTTTGTTGTTTTGTTGATTGAGTTGAACTATTTGCTAAAAAAGAAGGTGGTGTTTTATGTTCATGACCTAAAGAAAAGTATTGGGGTTTGTATTTGGTTGGCTATGGTGTTTTTCACTTGGATATTTGGTTTTGGATTTCATAACTTGGGAGTATTGCTTCTTTGCTAATTGGTTCCTTTTTGTGGGAGTTGGACATTTGATTGGTTTATTCTTATTTACATATTTTGATAGTGGTATTGAAGAAAGTGAGAAACTAAATAGTAGTGTTGCCATAAGAGAATTGAGAGAAGACACTTGAGTATTATCTGCTAAAATAGTAGTGGTAGATGAGGTTTGTCTCTAATTGTTATGGAGTAAGTCTCTTGTGAGACCGTCTCACGAAATTCTAATGCATTGTGTGAGACTGAGTCAACCTACTTACCCACCATCAAAACCCTACAATTTACATATTATTTGTGGGTGATGGGACTCTGTCTCATGAAAACTATCTGTGAGACCGTCTCACATGAGTTTTTGTGATTGTTATGTTTATTTTTCGTTTATTCATTTCTAAATTATCTGACCGGTCTATTATGATTTAACGTATTATGAATTTCATGCTAATATTTAGGCAAAATACTTGTTATTGCTTGATGAGAAGTGAGATAAATTGATCTTGCATGTTTTTATATCTTCACATTATGTTGGGCAAGATTTGGCTTATAGTTTTTGACCTTTAATTGGACAGTTAATGGTTAAATTCTTGTGAGTGTATTGGAGAATTTGAAGATCGAATATTTGGTTATCTTATTTAGTTACGGTTTGTATCCGTAAGACAGTAAGGGGTTTGTAGTGTCTCATCGATTCAATTATCTTGTTACTCAAATTTTCTGATGATTTACTCTTTTTTTTCAAGTTCTTGATTAATCAAGAAAGATTCATTCTTTATTAGGTTGTTGAACGTAATATTACTAATATCTACTCAAAAATATTTGAATTGTGTTTTTATTGCATATACTTTTGAATTGAGATTTTGAAATGAGATTACAAATCTTATTTTGCAGCTTATTTGTGAATGTTTTAGGTATAAGATTATTCCAAATGTCTTACAAATAAATGGCCACAAGCTGGGTCTGCCACACCCATGTAGCTACAACATTAGTAACGAAAGTTTTTCATCACTAAGTTGGTTTTGAAACGAAAAATTTGTTGTTGCTATTTGCGTTTTTCATATTGTGAATGTTCTCATATATATGATTGAAGAAAAGGTCTCTTCTTTTCAATTTAAATGGAGAATGATAACACTATCTGCCATCCTCGAAATAAGAAGGAATTAGCTACCTTGTTTACTAAACTTCACTACATGTACCATGAAATTCGGATTTACAAAGTATTAGGTTTTCTTGACTGTATATTCCAGTAGATTAGAACAAAATAGTAACACTCATCATGTCTTTACAAGAGATGAGGTTCTTGATGGAGGAACAAGAGACTTTGCATATGCCATCGGCAACGCAAGAATCTTCTTCGGTTTGCTAACATAAGCCCTCCTCGTGAAATTGTTGTAGTCGTTCACTTCTATCTCGTCCAGTATTTGTCGGTACAATAGCAACGATGCCCACACCTGCAAAACCCACCATCATCATCTCACACATATAACCCAAATACGGTCCCTACATAGGCCGTTCATATAACTAAACTCGTTCTTGAAATTGAACGTAAAATTTAGACTTACTGGCCATCTACTAGCTGAGCTGAGTTCTTTCACTCCATCCTCTGCATCATCAAAGAATTTCCTTGCCCTCTTAATTTGCTTTTTCATGAAATTTCTCCACTTGTCGGTTACTTTCCCAGCAAATATGTCTTCATCGGATAGCCCCGCCTGTGCCAGCTCATCCTGAGGTAGATACACTCTTCCACGTCGTGCACTGGAGCAAAAGATCATGTAAGAACAACGATGCGTTTATAAATGTCATGTTGAAATGTTATACTATACATACTCTTCTCCAACATCTCTGAGTATATTGGTCAACTGATTAGCAAGGCCCAACTCCAAAGCAGCATTATAGACAGTCTCGGTAGTGGCCTGTGATTCGGGTGCTATCCCCATAACCGGGACACTCATCAACCCCACAGTACCAGCAACGTAATAGCAATAGAGATAGAGCTCGTCAAAGTTTTTGTATCTCGTTTTCCACAGGTCCATCCTCATTCCCTCAATCATATCCCTGAATGGCTGCAACCAATGATGTTGAGATCAAATCTTGAAGTGTCGGAACAACATTAATGATGATGATTCAATGACAAAACCGAGCATGTAACAAGGTTGGTTGGAAAATTGTAATAACCTGGATGTCAACTGGAAACTTGGCAACAGTATCTGATAAAGCAGCATCGAGCATGTCAAAAGGACGTCCTTTGAATATATCTTCGAGCCTTGCTTCCCACCTATCCAATGCTGTTGGAGTTATATGTGATGCATTTGGCCCATCAACGAGCTCATCTGTTCTCCTACACCACACTGTATAATATAAAAAGCATGGTCAGACCATTATTATTTTACAGATGAATTGTTCTAGGAATTTCATGGAGTGATTTCTTATGCAACATAACACACATCCTTCATTAGAAGAGATGTCATACCAAACCATGGCGTACAATCAATAGTGACTAGCATGAAATACAAATTTTAGATATGTATCATTTACAGGTCAAAGGAAGCCACCACAGCAGAAAAAAGCCAAGCTTTTTCATCAAGATGATGCTTTAAAACTAATCAGCACCATCAATGTCCCAGAGTTGACCAACCTTATGCAGCTTGCAATGATGGTTAAGTTTCAAAATAATAGAAGTTTTGGTTTATGATAAACGTTTACATTAGAAAAGGATTAATCGTCGTAGAATTCATCTGACATGAGGAGATTTTATACTTCTGTTCTTTCAGTTAGTGCAAAAGATGAAGAATTGAAAAAATAAAAAGGATTAAAGAAGTTAACTCTTGCAAGGCAAAAGACACAAACGAATCAATATTGTTTCAACCAGATAGATGTGGATTCATTAGCAATAGCCAGAACAACAAATCAAAGTAATGAGAAATACTCAAAGAGTCTTACCATATATTGCCCAGATAGCTCTTCGCCTCTCTGGGGTCATCAAAAGTGTCCCTGTCAAAGATTGAGACAAGGATTAGGCCTTGTTACCAACTATCACATAAATTAGATTCTATACCTTTAACAATTCTTGTTATACAAAGAATGAATAAAGAGGTCTAACCCAAGTAAAATGTCTTGGCATATTCAGCACAAACTTCACCACAACGATCATAAGCTTCAGTCAACAAGCCAAGTGATCCAGGAAGAACAATATCCGGCTTCACTTCCAAATCCCCACTCGATTTCAACTGTCTCTTAACCAAGGCTGCTTGCTTCAAAACCACATCATAAACCTTCTGCTCAGAAGATAAGGTGATTTCCCCTGTTGGGGTAGCCACCATACTTGATGTGAGAGAGAGTCGGTTTCCACTCTCCAATCCCGAACCCCCCAAGCAAGCATACTTAAAATCTGCATTCATAGACCTAAACTTCCTCCTATTCTTTTGGCCCTTATTGAAGATAACATTCTTGCACCTACCAATGGACCTAAATGAATCAAGAATTCGGCTCCCCTCACGGCCCGAGTCCAAGAATCCGGCCCCGTTGGAGGCCTCAGAAGTAGGAGAAACCACCCAAAACAAAGCAACAGACATGCTCAACCCACAACTTTTTGAGGGATTAAACAATTTCAAGATTAGATAACTCTTTCTATTATCTTATCTCCTAATGAAATTGACCACCCTCTAAAGTATATCAGCTCTAGAACCGGTCAGTTCACTTTCGAAACAATCCGACCACAAAATCGAAAACCAACTTTGAATTCAAGCAGAGCCTCAGTTCTTTGATTCTTTCAAAGCCACAATCCTTTTATGGGAGTTCTGCAAAACAAATCAACAATAGTATTAGCAATCATAACAATAAAAAAAACATTATTTCCACCAAAAATCCCATTAAAAAAGGCATAAACAACAGCACCAACCAAAATCAAATCTAGAAAATTACTCCTCAGACACAACTCAAAATAAAATAATCCCAAAATCGCTATCATCAAACATATAAGAATAATGGGCTATGAGCACTTTCTAAATTTAGTCAACCAGCTACAATACACTCACTTTTTCTGCTGTCCATACACGTAAGAAAGTTATCTTAGTACAGAAAAAGATGAAAAAAAATTATACATCACAAAACCCACAAACCAGATTAAATTAGAAAGCAACAGATTACATAATCAATTCAACACATCTCAATGAAAAAACCTGTTTAATTAGTTGGAAACAAGGTTCTCTGCTATGGTATCAACGTCACTTAACAAAAACTAAAAATCAAGAAGCAAATTAATAATGGCCATCCAAATATATCACAATCTGAGACCTTTCAAAGCAGCTCTATACTCTTCCAGAAGTACTGTAGAAGTCGGACCCCCCTTCTTTGTTTCTCTCTCTACACTCTTTTTCTTGCTTTCTAAAAATTTTCTTTGAGCGATGGCATTTTTCAAGCTGAAAAGATGAATAGAATTGAGTGATTCGTATTCAATGCTGTAAATCCTCAGCCTTTCTACTAAAGTGGAAAATATATAAATAGCTGTTCAACTGGAGCTTTGCTAAAGTGGGTCCCGCTTCTGGCAATGACCCGTTTGGTTTGGCTCCAAGAACCCGGAATCTGTTTTGCTCTCTAAACTAGATACCATGGTATCCACTATTCCCTTTTATTTTATTTTTTAGGGGATTTTTTTGCCCTTTTTGTTGTTAATAGAAAATTGATTGAAAGTTTGGAATATAAAATTAATTTGGTTTTTTGTAAGTACAAATTAGTTGCATTGAATTATGAAAGAAAAAATTTAAATGTATGTGAAACAAAAATGGTGTTCTATAAAATTTAGTTTTCCTTAATTGATACTAGAAGTAAGAAAATGTTATTTCTTTTATGATGATTAAATGATTATTTGTATGAGAGTTGTGTGTCTATAAAAAAATGAAATATTTTTAAATTGAAATCAGGAATGGAGAGACTGAAACCTTTTTTTTTTTTTTCAAATTGAAAGATATATCTACTGTCACACTAACATACAACACAAATATAAATATTTATTGCTAAGATGAAATGATGTGATTTTATCATTTCATATTACATGGTAAATATTACTACTTTATTTGAAGCCTTGATGGAAGTGTGAAAAAAAAAATTACTATATTTTTCTGAATAACTAATATTATTATCGTGTTATGAATAATTTAAAAGTTTTATAAAACAAATTCATCAAAGATAAAAATATTTATGTGGTATGATGAATTAAAAAAATGATAATAAATATATCGATAACTTAAATAAAAAATTAAAAAGATATCCAAAATTATTTTTACTATAATATTCAATTAATCTTCTAACAAGACATCATTGTCACCATTATCATCACTATTATATGAAAATAAAAACTTGAAAAAATAAGCAACAAAATTTGATGGTATCGAGTCTGAATTTATTATTAACCGTATTTTTTAAGAAAAAATTTTGAAAAATCATATTTCGAAATTGAATGTGAGTTTCTAATTAAAAAAAAAAAGTATATAATGTCTTTATGAAAAAATGCTTACAAATAAATTTGATTGGATAAGTAGCATGCAAAATAAATGGACTCGCATAAGTTATTATTGATGACAAAAAACAAAAATATTGTATTTGAAAGACACTTCTTTTTTCAGACAGAAAGTGGAAAGTGCAACCATATATCCTTTGTAGGAATGTTATTATTATTATTTTTAATTATTATTCTTTTTTTTTTTTTAATCATAGAGGAAATATGATGGTTGTCTTAAATGGGATCCACCCTAGTAGAGGCTAATGAGAGAGTGAGAAGACACGTGAAGTAAGCCACCCAATGAATCGACGATAACCTTATCAAATAAGGAGGTTGAAGTGGTCGGTCCGTCCACGTGTCACTCTCTGAGTGGCTGTGGTGTGATCTCATGCATATCCCACGAAGACCTCAGTGGACGAAGTGGGTCCCACAAAGCTTAAATGCCAGCTTCGCTGTTGGGAGATTTCGGTCATTGCTTACTGCATTTTGTACTAAATGCACCAACCTACATTACTTAATTCATCTTTCCACCAAAAGAAATATGGTAGAACAATCCTATACGCACCACTTATATTAATATGTGTAATATCTATTAATTTTATATTTTATAATTTAAAAAGATGAGATCATTACATATCATTGATTAATATATTAAAAGTTGTTCGGTGCATTTTAACAATTTCACTATTGTAAGAATAATTATCTTTACTTTCTTTTTTATTTTATTTTTGCTAATATAAGAAAACTTATTTTGTAAGTTGTTTTTCATCTAAAATATCAACATTTATAAAAAAAAAGTGTTAATAAAAGAATTTTTTTTCTTCTTTAAGTTAAATTGAAAGGATACTTTAATCCCACGAGTAGAAAGTGATTAAAAAAAAAAGATGATTCATTATATTTGTAGGTAGAAAACATATTTACTATTTGTAAATGGATATTTAAATTTTTGACAAAAAATTATGTATATTCAAAGTAGAGTTTTTATTTTTTGTTTTGATGGTTTAGAGAAGATATAGTATTTCATAAATTCTCAATTATAGTTTATACTATTTATGTATTTCATTTATTCATCAAATTTACTATCATAAGACATAGTAACTGCTCATAACTAATTTTGTAATAAGAGTATAATACTGAAAATATTATTTGACTCTTTGAAACATGATTGTTTTGATGGGAATTTTTTTTCCTAAATATTACTCTATTTCCAAGAGTAAAGTATGTCATTTTACACAATTTGAAATACTTATAACTTGGTGCAAAAACTTTCGTGACATCTATTTACTTGAGACGGTCAACACAATCAACTCAAGTTTGAAACCTCATTTATCTGGAAAATATTATATTTGTAGAAAAAGTATTAGGTTCCCAAAATAAAAATATTTTTTTGAGAAGTATTACCTTTAATTTTAAAAATTATTAGTTACTATTTATTTCGATACTTTAAATTTGAAGTAATATTTTGTTTTAAAAATTATTACTTGATAGTATTTCTTTTATAATAATTATTTATTACTTTAAAATATATTATCTTTGACTTAAAAAAGTATTACTTTACTGATAACGAAAAGGTGTTATTTTTAATTGAAAAAAAAAATATTATTCTCTTGACCATTGTGAGACTGAAACAGAAGAGATCACCTCATAATTTATATATTATTCCCAATCTATATTATATATTAGGAGTGTCATGATTACCAAATCATAGATAAATGGAAAATAGGCTCACTGATTAGCAATATTATATTACCACATAAGACTATTTGTAGTTGACCCATCTTTCAATAAAATATATTATAAGAATTTTTTGGAAAAATTGGATGTAAATTAGATGTACAAGTACAACACACCACAACAATAAGTTTTACAAGTAAATAAATGGAGTTACATCACGAGTACCATTCAAATAGAAGCATATGTTGTTGGAGATGTTAAAACACATTCATTACATCATGAGTAACAATGTGAGAAAAGATTTTGAACAATGATTAATTTAAATCATAGTCTTTAAACAGTCTTAGCAACTGCAAAAGATAATACAAAAGGTGTTGTAGAAGGTGCAGGCAACACCCAACATTATACTTTAAAACTATCCAATAAAATTATTGCAGAAGATATTGCAACACATAAGGAAAAATACATAACACCCTAGAAGAGAAGCAACCTAAATAGTGTAGAAGGTGATGCCAAAATTTTGGTAGCAATTATGAATTTGTAGAGCAAGTGTTACGAAAAGTGTCGCAACACTTAGTACATTAGAGGTGATGAGTCGGGTCGAGTAACAACATTGTATAAGACAAAATTTCTCCGTATATGATGTTCACGGGACACGTAAATTGTTTCCAATCTTTTGCACAAAAGACTCGATAGATGTAGAAAACAACAACATGTTGGACTCATGGTCCAAATGCATAACACAATGCAATGACTACTCATATATTTGTAAGCATTCACATATGAGGGGTTTAATGTAGTCTCATAATGACAACCCTAAATGTAGTCATAAGGATGAGACTTAGAGAGATGTATAGTTTTAATTTGCCTTTAGAGTCACTTAAAAGATGATGGGAATTGGACTTACACATCTTTCATGTCCAAAACTAAGTTGGTTATTACAAGCACATTAACATAGCTAATGTTGGAACAAATTATACCATATATAGTTTTTACAATAAAATTTAAAAGATAACAAAAAATTCTCACAGAATATGAGAAAATAGGAAATAGTGACTTGTATTGATATTGGAATTAACGACACAATGACTTGTTTTGCAATAAATACTAAAATATATATACTATGAAAATATTGTTAAATAGCTTGGCTAGCGTTTGTTGTCCGAGTAGTGGTTTATTTGGAAGACTTTTCCTTGTTTTAATTTTTGGCATTATTTTGAAGTCAAAAAAAAAAAAATTTGCTAAAATTACAATCTATAAATTGATAATGATTTTTCAAATAAAATTTCTGACTTCGTCACAAATTATTTTTGAGAGGGCTTGCTAACGAAGGTAGTCGATTATTGTTCCTTTAATTTGGTTCCATGGTCGGCACAAAACTATGAAGCAAATTTATGAATCATCTGACGACATGTTAGTATTCAATTTCAATTTGTCTCCACGAGAAACATGGTGTGTTTGACACTTCTAATTCGATGTGTCTTGCAATAGTCACACTTTCTATGGTTTTGAATATTTTATTATATTTTGATGTTTATTTTATATTTTATTATATTTAATAAATGTTATATGTTAATTAATGATGTTTTTTTTTATAAATGGGTATGGTGGTTAATTATTTTGAAATATTAATATGAAATATAGAATTAAATACAATATATATCATTTTACATAGAACTAAACAGATGAAATCTCTTCTCTTTTACTCTCTCTTATTTGGAATCGAATTTTTTTCGAATGATTTAAGAAGTTTGTATTTGTAGTTTCTTCACACTTATGTGTGAATAAAACTTGACCTCTCTACTCAAAAAAAAAAAAAAAAGAGTTTAAATTGTTTTCCTTGTAGTAAATATCACCTTATAGATAATTATTGTTAATTAAGATTAAGCTCGTTTTTAATAAACTAATTAAGTTGTAGTAATTCATTTTTATAATGCCCATCTCTGTTTATTCCAATCTTTTTAGAAAAGAAATTCATATATATATATATATGAATTTTTATATTTCTTTCTTAGTAAATTATAAGAGTGTATTCAAACATTATGAAAAGAAAAGTACAAAAGATGTTGGTTAGAGAGTGTTTAAAGAGAGTTTTAAAGACATACCGTAAAACATTTATAAATTAATACTTTATAAATTAATAAACTTTTTAAAATAATAATTTTCTTCGATCTCGATTTGTGTCAATTCAAAAATTTACCAATTTCGATAAGATAATAAGATAATAATTTTTCAAAAAAACCCATATATAAATTAGTGGTCCCATTAATATCATAAATTAATAATTTCTTCAAATTAGAAAAATAACTAGGAAAATTTAGTAAAATAGGAATCTATTATCAATTGGTTCTTGTTAAACGTCAAATCTACTTGGATCTCATCTCTAACTTTTCTTATCTCATCCAATAATTAAATGTAATGACTTTCAACTTTATACGTACATTGATGGATATGATGCATGAAGAATATATATATTTATTATGTTATGTATGATGAATATATTTATTATATTAGTAGTTTAATGGATATAATGCATATATTAATTAAATGCACTCACTTTTATAAAATAATTTTTTATTTATCATACTGAAAACACTCTTTAAATTAATAAATTATTAATTTATAGATAAACTAATACCTCTAAAAAATAATAAATTTTCCCGATCCCACAATATTAATTTATAGAGGTTTTTTACTATATTATATAATATATATTATAATATCGGGATAATGTTTTAAAGACATGAGGTACGTTGGATTTTGTTTAGAAAGTGTATTTTTAAGCAGAAAACTAGGGTTAGAACTTGAATTCAAATATCGCTTAAAATAGGCAAACCCACGTCCAATAATTCTCTAATAAATTCTAGTAAATTTTTAATTCATGAATTCAGAGTTATACGTAATTAAGTTCCCCTTTTAATTTATTAATTTTTTTTTTAGCATTATGCATATTTAAAATTCATCAAAATATGAAGTTATTTGCACCGTTTCGAATTTTCTTTTTATTTTTCTATTTTTTAACAAAAAAATTGTATAACACATACATGTCGCATTTTATAGATGAAATCTCAATTTATCCCACTTTAATATAAAATCAAAAACAAATTAGCTACATTTAAATTTTCTAAAAAAAAGTCACATTTTAAGTCCTCTCAACGTATTTAATAAATCCTGAAAACCGGTGAATTGAAAAGGAGAGTTTCTAATAATGGGAAAAATGACCTCTGTACCACTTTTGTAATAACAAATTGAAAAAATGCCACAAAAATGCCACTTTTGTAAAAAACTGAATTTCGTACTATCTTGTAAGTACTGAAACCCAAATTTCATCCAAGTAAAACATAAGGCTTCACCAAATGCCACGTGGCCCTTTGAACTCCCTCAATCTATAATTTGTCACATTTTCACCAAGTTGATTTCGGTCCCAAAGCAATGTATTTTCATTGGCCAATATTTATATAAACAAAAAGGGTCAATTTCATCTCCATACCATCATAGTATGGAAACAACAATAATTATTTTAATTAAATAAGTTGTGGTTTTGGATGTGGACATGAAATTGTTGCAATAGAAAATTATAAGAAAACTTTCGTGCTAGGGGACAAATGTACACATTAATTGAGGATCTTTTTTAATGTTATTTCTTCGTTTAGGACATGTGATGTGCTAGCTCATGACATGCATCACTTGCTATTAAACTATATATGTTGGTGTTTATTTTTATTTTTGGGATGGAATTTTCTGGTTGTTGTATCTATAGATAATGCTTTAAAAGTGGCCTAATTGTAGTAAAAATAGAAAATCAATTCTTTTTAAAAATTGTAATCTAATCCTAACCTTTTAATAATTTGGTGTATATATATTATTTAACTTATTATTACAATTTTTTGCAAAAAAAAAAAAAAAAAATCTTATTATTACAATTTGAATCATAATTGTATTCTCTGACTAATTGCGTTCGCGTTTTTCTGGTTAAATTGTCACATCATAACTTACGTAAGTTTGAAAAATAAAATAAGAATTTGATCTTCATCAAAATAATGTGGTTTTTTTGAATGAAATATGTGGGCATTAATTTATATTCATCTAAAACGATGTGGTTTTGATGAAGAACAAAATTTATTTTATTTTTCAAAATCACAAGACTTATGATGTGACATTTGACGTTACTATTTAACTAGAGATTTGGACTTAAATCCTTGGAAAATATATTTATATAATTTGACTTTGCAATAATGATTTAAATCGTTATTGTATTTACTGAATTAAATATTCATGATCAAACTTTAAGTTTTGAAAACTTTGAGAATTTCTTTTCACTTAGGCCTGTAAAATTGATCAGACATAACCGCTAATGTTTCTTTTTCCATTTGCCTAAATTCGGTGTTTATTTAGGAATAGAAGATGTTACATTAAATGAAATAGAGAATCTCATGTTTATTTATATTGTTTAAAGTTGAGATATGTTGAGAAGAAATTTAAAAAAAAATTTAAATATTTAGAATGTGAAATCGATTTTCATTCCTTAGAAGTTAGAACCACAAGTAACTATACTTTAATTTGTATTGTTATTGCAACTGCGATATTATGACATTTCACTAACAAGTACTTAGGATCCATTTACGCTCAGCAGTTAACACAAATCGTTAAAGGTGACATTTTAGAAATCATTTAATTGCACTATTTTATGGGGCAATAGAGTTTAATAGAATTAACAAATATGTTTATAAGTTCAACATTATATTAAGGTAATTGGGATGTGATGATTGTGAAATATGTTACTTGAAGGTATGTTATGGGCTGCAGAAAAATATTGTAATAAATGATTTTTATTATTTTACTGAAATATGCTAATTGAGGTATGTCAATATTATACAAAGGTATCACTAGTATTATATAAAAGTGTTTATTTTATTATATAAAATATTAGCTAATTTTACTGAAATATATCGTAAATGAATTGTATCACATAAAGGTATTATTTGTATAACATAAATATATTATTCATATCACATAAAAGTTTTATTTTATTTACATAAATGTATTATCTTATTTAATTGAAATACAATATATATAAGGTTATTACTTATACCATGTAAATGTATTAATAATATAACATAAAGGGTATTAGTACATCTACTGAAATATATTAGTATATTGTATAAGGATATTAGATGTACCACATAAAGGTAATAGTGTATCACAAAAAATATTACTTCATTTATGTAAAACTATTACCTCATTTTATATAATATAATGTAGCACATAATATAAAAGTAGCACTAGCATAATTAAAAGGTATTACTAACATTATAAAATGTATTTTATGTTTGTCAGAATACGAACATGAATATGATGTAAGAGTATTACTAACATAACATAAATGGACCAGTCTATCACTAATATAACTATGAAGTATCACTAACATAATTAAAAGGTATTACATAATTATTAGAATACGAACACACGAGATAGAGTCCATGAACCAGGTGTCATAAGTTTTTGTAGGAATTTATATGTTTTAAATTTGAAAATTATGTTTCAAATATTAAAAATAAATATAAACCACTAGTCTAATCATTAATTAATATATTTAATTTTTCAAAATTGATTTAACTCACTACAAGATAAATGAGTATTTAAGATAACAAAATATTGTCGCAAAAATATTTTGCAACAACATTTTGTCGCTAAGTTATTATCTCAAAAGCCTTCTCGCAAATAGTTTATTTGCGACAACATTGTTGTCGCAAAAAAAACCTTTTTATCATTGCTTTTTGTGACAAAGTATTGTCAATTTATATTAACATTTTTTGCGACAATTTTATCACAAATACTCATTTTTCTTATAGTGACTTAAAATGTCTTATATGTCCTTATCTCTGATAATGGTTTCTTTACTATGAGAACACTATAAAAATAAAATTGAATTATACAAATACAGGGAAATAACAACAAAAAATAGATTTAAGAAATATTATAAACACCTATAAATATTCATATGAGATGATTTTATTGATATAATTTTATAAGATATGTTTTACCTACGAATCAAATTGATTATTTTCACAAAATCATATATGATCGATTATGAATTGTGTTAATTGTGAATTGATTTGCCTCACAAAATTAAATTTATGAATCATATGAAATTAAATTTATAAGATGATAAAAAAAACGTTTAATACATGAATATGATAACTTGCGTTATTTGATGCATTTCGGGGCTTAATTTCATATCATTTTGTGTTAAAACACACGCATTCGTTATATTTTATATAGATTTTATTATCTTTTTAACATTTCATGTATTTACTTGATTTTAGAGGAATTTAATTGATTTTAGCACAAAGTGAGCTCAATCGATTGAAAAGTCAAGTTGGAGTCAAGATACGAAATCGAAAAGACACAGTTTTGGGAGAAAAATTATATCTCGAACTCTAGAAGTCCAAATTCGATAATTCATATCTTGTTGCAAAGCTAAGAAGACGATCGACACCTTTTATGTTCAACACTTCCTAATTTTACCTCCAAGAGAGCATAAAATTACAAAAAGACGGAAGTTGTGCAAAATGATCCAATTTTTCGTCTTGACAGGGTTCGAGTATTTTTGGCATAACTTGATGTAGAGAATTGATATCGGGTTGAAATTAATGGAATTGGATAGTCAACTTCAAGGGCTACAACTTTTATGAAGAAATTAGGGTGAAATTCGGAGCATAAACGGGTCGGGGTCGAAATAAGGCCGAAAGTTAGAACTTGGGTGAGGTCGGGTCCCAATGCGCAAGTTGAAGCAGCAGCAAAGTCAGTATGTTCGACCCGGTCTGGGTCGTCCATGACCCGGCCAGGTCGCGTGTTTTCTTGTCTAGAATGCCAAAATTTCTGACCCAGTCCGAGTTGTCCGGACCTGGCCGGGTCACATATCTTTTACCTATTTTAGACTCTTTTTTCGACTAAAACTCTTCTCCAAATCCAATTCTAACCCTCCTAGGTATAAATTGAGGTTTTGAGACTCGAAGTAGAGAACTTTTGAACTCCGATAGGATCTTTGGTACCCATATCAACTTACGAAGACCCATATCCACAAAATACATCTTGAGAGCAACCAAGGAAGTAAGAATTTGAAGATTCAAGATCAAAGAGGAAGCAACCAATCGCAAATTCACCTAGTTTTCTTTGATTTTATTTCTTGCTTTTATCATGTTATCTTGGAATTTATTTTGCTTTATGAACATGATTATTGGTTAGGGATATCGTGGTCTTATTAGGGCACGAGAGTAGTTTTATGGATATTTTATTGAAATTCTAGTTTTAATCTTTCCTCTAAATCCATGATATCTTATTCATGCCTTTTCATGCTTATTCCATGTATGAATCCTGATCAAATTTATGCATGCTTTAATTAATTGGATTGAGATCGAGAGAAGATATCTAATTATAGATTTGAGAATGCATGTCTCAATTAATTGCTAGATCGAGAGATTGATAATAATTGGGGTGAGAATACGATCTTAGGAGCTTTTGAGAGTTGGTTATTAATTGCGAGGTAGAGATACATACATTAATAATCAATTTACGGGTTAAGTTGCTCGAGAGAGAGGTTAATCTATAATTGTGATTGCTCACATAAGATAATTTGGATTTGAGTTTGATTTTGCTAGATTAGTAAATTTGATTGAAGTAGAATGAAATCGTAGCCTTAGGATCCTTGTTTGAATCTTGATTGTCTTGATACTTGGTTGTTTGATTTTTTATTCCATTTATTTGTTTTACATTTAGGATAATTAAAATCAATTCTCATGATTCGGTCGCCTAGATAAAGTTAGATAAATTAATTGGGTAATTAATATTGTTCTAATTCATTAGTCTCTGTGGGATCGACCTTACTCACCCTATCTATAGTTGACACCGTGCACTTGCGGTTAAGTAAACTAGAAATAAGCTTCGAACATAATAGAAAGTTAGTTTTCTATTCTAAGAAAATACACTTAAATTATTCAGAACTAAAATATTACCATGTGCATCATCAACGCTAATATTTTTCATTCACATGAAAATGGCATAACTATAATGTTGATAGTTTAAGTTGTATGATTTTTTCGTATTTAATGTTGACTCTCCTGAGTCTCCTCTACCTTAATAAGGTATTGTTAATCTAGATTATCTTGAAATGACTTTAAATTTTTTATTTAATTTGTGGTTTTATCTGCTTTTTGGTATTTAATTGTGATTTCCTTTTTATCGTTTGTTAGGCTTTAGAGTTTAGACAGGTAAAGATTGTGATTTAACATCCAAAGAAAATTGGAGTTGACGGAGACCAATTTTCGGTAGGTAAATGGCGCGTTGTCGTGTGATGTGTAACAATCGCTTTAATTAGATAGAATAACACTAATATGAAACAAAATCTTTTCAAATCTATTAAGTCCATTTATAACAAGAGTAATACTTCTGTGCACCAGTTGTATCGTGCAATCCATACTTTTATGATATAAATGTAGTACATTTATGTTATAAATGTAATACCTTTGTGCATGTTTATTTTAAAAGGTACGGATATTTATATATAAAAATACTATATTTATAATATAAATGTATGGATTGCACAGAATTTCACTTCTGTGCAATTGGTGCACAGAAGTTTTTTTGTTATAACAAACATAATACTCACACCAATCTCCTTTAATTAAATGATTTTTAGAATTTTATCATAAATTAAGAAATTCAAATAAAAACTCTTGTAAGATCATCTCTCATTTGGACAGACGGGTCGATCTACCACCACAATTATAACATGATTGGTATGATGGAATGAAATTAGGTGTCGGCATGATTGGTATGGTGGAATGGAAAAATGAAATGATGATATGAAAGGGATGGTATAAAATGATTATTCCTATGATTGGTATCACAAAAGAATATGAAATGAATAAAATAATCATTAATTATGTTTATATTTCATAATTAATAACTATAAATAAAATATTAAATCAATGTTTATTTGTTCAAATTACGTCAACTATAATTTTATTTTAATATTCTTGTTCCATTTATCATTCAAATTTAAATTATTTAGTATATTTAAATTTAAAAACCTACGAAAAATTAATCATTGCACTAATATTAATGTATATTATATTTAAATATTTTATTCTTAATTTTATTATTAATTTTACTAATTTTGTATTTTTTACATATTCTTAAATAGTTAATTATATTATATTTATCATAATTTTTATTAATTATTTTGTATGATTTCATATTATTAAAATAATATTTTATATTATCTAAAAAATATTTTAATTAGTTATAATTTTTTTTTTATATTTTTTACATAAACTATTAATTATTCTAATATTCATTTATCTTATTTGTATATATTTAAAAAAAATTAGATAAATCTTATACTAAACTAAAATTATTTGTATTATTAATATTATACTCATATTATCTTTATATTTTTAAGATTTGTAAATTAATTTATTATTTTTATACTATTTATGTATTTAATTTTATTATTTATTTGATGTTTTGATATTTTTATTTTATAATAATTTTATATTTTATATTATTTATAAATAATTTAATATTATTTACCTATAATAATTTAACTTTGGAAGTTAACTTGTAAAAAAATAAAATAAATAATGATGAACTTGTCAAAATTAATAAAATTAGATAGTTCATTTCCTTGAAGGCAAAAATACATAATACCATGGGGGTATGAAGTAATTGTCAATCCCACCAATTCCTTAAGGGAATGATGATTCCCATTTATAAAATATATCAATCAAAAGAATATGAATGAAGGTAGAAATGATGATCCATTTCCACCCCATTCCATTATACCAATTATGATTGAGTTGTGAAAAAGACTAGTATTTCTCCCATGCATTGCACAGATTGTCATATTTGTAGTTGGATTTTAACCATAATAATTTTTACTAAAAGTTTGTTTATTATATTTTTCTCAAAACATTATATCTCTCAAAAGATGAAGTATGAGACAATGTGATTTAGAAGAATTTTTCTACCTTTAAATGTTTATAGCAAAATCATGTATTCTTTCATTTCTTAGTTTTATGTATATTTGAGAAATCATTATATCTAATGTTTGTATATCATGTTAATTTCTTCATTCTCTATATATCTTTATTTAGTTGAAAAATCACTATTTTTTCTTCATTTGTTAGTTTTACATAGATTTGAGAAATCAATGTATCTTCTCTTCATTTGTTATATAAATTATAAAATAACTTCTAGAGTAAGATTGATCTTATAAACTAGCTTACCAAGTAAGATTTACTATTTTAATTTTAATTAATTAATTTATTTTATTGATAAGACACTTTTAGATGGGAAAATTACATTCTTGTAACTTTTTTCCAACTTTCTTACTTTAATATACAATATAGATTTTGAATTGTAAATAATGGTGTGGCTTCCACATAAATTTTACGTAAGAAATTATATGATTGTTATAGTAAATTAAAGAAGATTGAATCTTATTCCATAAATACAAAAGAGATTAGATATATTAGTTGAAAATGAAGAAATATCTTTTGCTGGTGATTGGGATAAACTTGAAATAAAAGTGGGATACATTATAATTAATAAGAAATATTTGAATTGGTTTAAGGGATCCTAATAACCCAATTTTTATAAAATCCGGACCTCCTCTTTAATTGGGTCCTTGACCTATAAACCAAACAATATTTTAAATTGGTTACAGAGTCCTAATAGCATAAACTACATTGGGCCTCTTGACATACAGCAGAAATAAATGAAGGTTGTTTAAAGTGATGAAGCCCACAATTCTATTCTGAGGCCCAATTGATAATAGTAGTATATTAGCATAAGAATTAGGTATTGTGAATAAATTATACATGTATTCATACACATTTTCCATTATGCAGTGAAATATGTTAAATTTTTATTTATAATATTTTCTTTTCACAAATTTTAAAATATGGAAAGAGAACTCCCATTTAACAACTTTTCAATACTTCTAGTAATCTATCCATCCATTTTTTCAAATTATTTTAAATGTTTGATGATTAAAATAATAAAACTCAAATGTTTGATATTTAAAAAACACAAATATAGGTGACCACAATTATAATTTACCAATTTTAATTTTTTAGAAAACTCACATGAACATCCTATATTTTGAATTTGGTACCTAAAACTATTTTAAAAAAATGAAAGGTTGAATATCAACTTATTGTAATATGTAAAGATATACGACTCATATATAATTAAGGAAAAAATATTTATTAACTTAAGAAAATATAAACTTATATATCAGTACTCAATTATACCTTAATATTAAAAAAAATTAATTTTGACATCATAATTTTTTTTTTCTATATGTAAGTTTCATAAATAAGTTCAAAATTACTAAAATAAAATATAATTATCAAAAGTTTTAGGGGGTGAACGCCTAGAGGTGCTCACACGATTCGAACCATCGGTTCGGAAAACTATGGAAGAAAATATTAGATACCCTGGTAGTCCATGCATCCAAGAAACGATGAGTGTTCGCCCTTTGTCTACATTGATCAGGGGAAAGGGAGGAGTAGAGAAATCCTATTGATTACAGCTTTCTATAGACCTTCCAGGAAAATAATGAAAAAAAAAGGCTCAAATGGTACGATCCCTCCGTCACAATGAAAATACATGGCGAGTGCCTGATTGAATTGAATCAAAATCGAACTATGGAAATTTCGGTTTTGGTTTCGATTTGTAAAATGCCGGTTTGGCGGTTTCATTTTTTAATATTTTTTTAAAATTAATTTTGCATATGAATATTAAAATTATCATATATTACAAAATACCAATTTTGTTTGAGTTAATAATTTGATGTAAATTATAAATTAGAACTTACGTTTATAAGTTACAACAACACAACATTACAACTTACAAGTTACAATTTCAAAAATTAGATATTACAATTTAAATACAACGAAATACAAACCATATACCTAAAAATATTAAAACTTATAAAACAAATTAAAAATAATAATCAATACAACTTAAAATAACATAAAATACTTACTATTATTTAATATATAATTTAAATTAAAAGAATAGATGCCAATTCGAATCGCCAGTTTCATGGTTTGAAATTACCCCGAATCAAAACCGAATCATGTAACCATGGTTCACGGATCCGATTTTAAACCGAAACTAAATCAACGATTTTCCAAACTTTTGATCCCGATTCGGTTTCGATTCAATTTTGATTTCTTAAACAGTTTGAGCATTGTCCACCAACGCCCCCTTTGACCCTCACTTGGCTTAGTCCATGGTTGTTTTACATCCTTTTTTTTCTTTCTTTCAAAATTTATAGTAAATTACCAATAGAATCTAATTTTTAATCAACGTACACGTCTAGTAGTTTTTCTTTTATTTTCTAAGTATATCGAAAATAAACGAAAATATCTACAAACATTTGCATTGTAAGAAACCTTCGCATGTCCAACCCATCAGACCCACGTCACCCACCAACCACTTTAAATTTATAATAATCTATTAATTCTTTCAAGGAAAAATATTTTGTCTTTTATTATATTAGTAATCCTTCCGTACTATGTACATATATTTTGTTTTGTCAAAAATAATTATAATGATATAATTTTCTATTATTAGAATAATAGTTTTGTGGACGTATGAATAAAAAATAATAGATAATTTGTCAAATAAAATGATATGCGAAGTAATATTATAAATTCGTAGTGTGCACAATTTGGAAAAACTAATATCAATATAATTTAATCTATCTAATACTATTATAAAAGTGCCTTGTTCGGCCAATTTTTGTATCACCTATTATATTCTTAATGAGTTTAAAAATTAAAAATACTTAAATAATTTTATAAATATTTGATAAACACAAAAATAAAACCTATTATTCTTGCGTATAATCCAGAAGATTTCTTTGATATTTAAGAACCCGTTTAACCTATATATGGGATATTATTAAATCCCATTATTCTCGCTTTTAAAAGATATTTTTGCAGTTTTTATTATTTTGGATAGAATCTAGCTACCAAAAAATTCGATATGTATATATATGTTAAATTTTGTACCTGTTCAAGATATAGTTTGCGTAGATTTTTTCTTCTTTCTTACTTACGCACTCAGTTATTTAATTCTTTTAGTCTTGATCATCATGTTAGCCAGAGGTATATATTTCTCTAGGTAAAAACTTATGTGCACCAGTTGCACCGTGCAATCCGCACCTTTATATTATAAATGTAGTATCTTTATATTATAAATGTAACAACTTTATGCATGTTCATTTTAAAAGGTATAAATATTTATACATAAATGTACTACATTTATAACATAAAGGTCTTCCGTGCAACTCTGTGCACCAGTTGCACGGAAGTGTTACTCATTTCTCTAATGATTTAAGTGTTTTTGTAAAAAATCCTATTTTAGATTTACTTATCTATCATTTGTAGATATTTATAGTAAATGATTTTAGTTTTTATTTTTCGATGTATCTAGAAAATTTCAAATCAGTTCGTTGAGATGAATCGCCGAAATTCACCTATAAATTACTTATTTTTTAATCAATGGGGAATAACTTTTGAATAGAAATAGTTAAACTTGAAGGTTGGTATTTCACTATTGGTTAGAAGAAAATCGAGGGTTATAAAGTATGATGATTTTATGATTTTTGTGTGATCGTCTCATGCGTCTAATTACGTGAGACAGATCAATCTATAACTCTCACTTCACAATTCATATATGTATTTATGAAAATGAGTTTGTTTGTCAATAATGAAATTGTAGGTTCCAGAAGAGTCAACATGGAGTATAGGGGGTAAAAGACTTCATACGTTTTTCAAAACAAAGTGTTTTCAAAGGTTTGTGTTTTTAGCGTTTTCAATCAAAAGCGTATGTAAATTGACATGAGGTCAACTAGTAGACAACGAGAAAGATCTCAGCAATGTAAATTGAGCACAACTCAAAAATTTACTTGTTAAGTTGTTGACAAAATATCAACTAAAGCACTTGCAGAAGTTAGGGGGCCCGACTTTTCTCAGCAGATGGTCAGCAAGATATTACATATAAAACATGCAAAGATGTAAGGTGTACGTATGTGTTCTTATTTAGTCAACTAGTAGAGTATAAAACAAAGGGTTAATTTTATTTTCCAACTTATACTTTGTCTGTTTTTTAATTTTACATCCCAAACATTTTTTTTTCGATCACATCCTGAACTTCACGTTCCCATTTTTTCTGATGAGAAATGAGTCACATGAGTTTCGTGTGGTATTTGAGGGGTAGATTAGTCATTTTAGGTGCTATTAACTACTCTACCTCCAAAACTTAGCCCTATTTTCCCCCATTTCCAAACACAAACCCTCAAATCAAGTCACACGCATAAATCACCTCTCAAATTGAATGGAAAAATTTGCATACTTGAATGAACAAATCAAATTCAAACCACTGACTAGCCAAACCACTTGATTAATTTAGTTTTCTGCAAAGTGAAATTAAAGCCATACTTGAATAATTTTCTGCAAGAATGAGTCCTTCAAAGACATGAGTTGGAAAATCAGAGAAGAAAAGGGGAATGAGTTAACCACTGACTATATATGCCCTAATTACGGTACGAAAATAGTGTTGTTTATTCCTTTAAGATTTTTATTTGTTTATGATGCATGTGTGTGAGGTTAGTGGGTGGCAAACATGTGATTGTCCAATTTTATAATGGTTTTACACTTTACTGCCTCGTGTGTATTATTGTTTATCATGAGTGGTCAATTATTTGGGTGATTGTCACTGTTTTCTGCTATTTCTTTATTATTTTGTGTTACTTGTTTCTTTATTTATTGATATTGGGTTATATGTGTGAATTTGAGTACTGATTTTGATACTTGAAATTGGGGGTTTTCAAAAAGAAAAAATTGGGGTTTTCAGTCTTAAAGTAGATGCTTAAGATTAAGTTTAATATTATATTTATACTTGGTTATTTGTCTTTTAATCCAGGTGATAACTCAAGAAAATTTACTATAAGATTGCACCATTTTGGGACATTTCATAATCTAGGGTTGTTGTGTTATATGGGTGGTAGTATTACTCACATTGACTATTGTGATCCTGATGAAATGTCACTACTTGAGGTGACATAAATGGCTAATGCAATAGGTTTAAAAGGGGCTTAGAAGATGTATTACAATAGGGATGAGATCAATCACTACACATTTTTATGGCCTATTGAAACTGACATTGATGCAATGAATTTAATAGGTTTCATTGATAGTAATAGAATGATTGTGATCCTTATAAACCATGTTAAAGAATTAGTGAATGGAGATGAAGAAGAAAATGAAATTGCAAATGAAGAAAAAAATGATGTTGAAAATGAAAATGTAAACCACACCCCACCTACAAATTTCACAAGCAATGAGTTCATTGATGTTAGTTTCAGTGATGAAAGTGATTATTTGCAATCTTTAGGCTCAGATTCTGACATATTTGAGAAGTTTGTAGATAGTGAGTTTGAATTTTCTGATGATGATGATGATGTGATCTTTGATTAACATGTTGATGATGATATTGAGTGGAGGGGTTTGAAAAGAGTAAGGCCTCACACAGATGTTGCTAGCTTTAGTAAAGTCTCTAAACCTAAACAAACACATAGAGGGAACCCTGTATTCAAACATGACAATAAGGGGATAAGTAATCCAAATGTTTTTGTCTCTCAATACTTTTGATGATATTGCATCTTTTAGAAAAACTATTAGGTTCCATTCTATTCTCAGTGGGAGGGATGTTAGTTTCACCATTAATAATTCTGACAAAGTCCAAGCAAAATGCAAGAATCCCACTAGTACTTGGCAAACTTTTGGCTTTTTTAACCAAATATTGTGGAAAAAAAATCGTTAATGATTTACGGTGTTTTGGAAAGTGTTAATATTATAAGTGAAGTCGCCTTTGGTATAGGCGACAATTAGAGTCGCCTATACCATAGACGACTAATTATAATTTTTTAATATATATATATATATATATATATATATGTAAATGTTGCCTATAATATAAGCGACCTTGTAAATGCACATATTATTTTAATATATATCACAATTGTCGCCTATACTATAGGCGTAATGCAATAGTGTGAGTCAATGTTACTATATATGCACATGTGTGTCCTTTTGTAATTTTATTTCATATTCCAAGTCTCATCTGTATGTGTACAACTTTTATGTATAGTGTGTGCAGAAGTTGTAATTTTATTCAATGCTTGACTTGAAAGACATGTGGTTTGATTATGTGCACAAATTATAATAATACTAAATGATTATAATGAGTATAATTAATTATTGATTATAATTAGTATAATTAATTAGTATATATATATATACTTCTTAACAAACTAAGAAAAAAAATTATTACACTACATCATAATGTGTATACATGTATATTATTTTCCTTAACAAACTGAATAGTCACAATAGTTTTTTTCATTTAAAAAAATTGGGATAAAATCAGCGGTGGAGTACGACTCCAACACTGTATCATACAAACAAAATAAACATATGAAATAACGATAACAATATAAATACTAATAATAATGACAAGTCTTACACTAGAGATAAATACTAAAGATAAATAATACTAGTAATAATGACCAGTTCCACAACGTCGTTTCTGTTTGTTTCTTCGTCCTCTACCTTCAGTTACATTTGCATCAGACTCACTATCCGATACGTATTGTGTCTCATTATTTGTTGGGGGTAATATTCAAACTAAAGGTTGGATGATCAAATGATGATGTATGGCTTGAATGTCTACCATTATGACCTATGTTTGGATCAGTTCCAAATGAAGAAAATGGAATATGAGACACGTTGAAATGTGGGCGATCGCTTCCATAAGTTGACTGTTGATTAGATGAAAATGGTACCTCACTAGGGTATTGCCCTAACTCCAAAAGAGCAGTAAATGATGGACCATTATCAATAGAACCATGGTAAGAAATGTTAGGAATAGGGTCTTGTTGGTATGCTACTTGTGGAACATAATAATCAGAATGTGTATTCATACCATGATATCTAGTAAATGTTGATGAAGATGGACCTCTTTGATCTCCTGTCGGAGGCATAAATGGATAAAGTCTACTATGTGATGTAGTAGCAGCTTCTTCAGGTCTGGAATCTCTATGTGATGACGTACCACACCTTCTTCCATGTTGATCTCCACCAGATAGCATTTGTTGTGTTTGTGCATCATGTTGTGGTAGGGGATAATGGAAAGATGGACAACGATCACTAAAATGGGGTCTAGCCTACTGATATAATTCCTCAAAAGATCTTCTCGTAGGCTCTCTAAGATACTCTTGATCGTCAACTGCTAGTTGATGCATGCTGTCAACTATCATTTCCTAAAAAGACATTTTAATACACAAGTATGATCTATAAAAAAATTTCTTATAAATATGTATCATATTTTATTTATATATAGATAAATATTTACGTACCAAAATTTCTAACGATGCATTAGCTACTGGTTAGTATCCCTCCTCTACACTTAACCCAGGAGTTATTAGACGTCTTGTAATTTCCTGATACCATCTCATGTATCCAACTTCCATATCATCGTCTCCTTGACAAATGAAAGGGCCTGAAACAATAGTCCAGTTTCTATTAAT
This sequence comes from Scutellaria galericulata, assembly GCA_946896805.1. NCBI lineage: Eukaryota > Viridiplantae > Streptophyta > Magnoliopsida > Lamiales > Lamiaceae > Scutellaria > Scutellaria galericulata. The sequence goes on along the minus strand of OX335784.1, from coordinate 4,253,664 downwards.
CCACAAAGTAAAAAACTCACCGTAAGTTTTGACCTAATTTTGAGTGTGGCGTCCTCTTCGACATAGATTGTACAATGTATCATGCATATCTAGAATCGATGGTGGAATTAATTGTCTTATCCCAAACTGTCTAAAAACACGATCGGGATAGTACAACTCTATAATAGAGTAATGAATTAGGGGACACTTTGATAACCATGTATTTGTATTTCTAATTATACCCTCCTCAATAAATGTCTGGATTGCACTTGGAAGTGGTTCATAAGATCGCCAAATAAACCGCACAATACATTATTATTAAGTTTAATTAAATACTAATTTTAGTTAGACAAATCTAGGAGTCATATTCGTTTACCTCATCTGAAGTTTGTCTATCTAAACACTCTCGAATAGTCTTGACATTGTTGTTGAGGCTGTGTGTGAAGTTACGGTATTGTAGCCACTCTACACCATAAGGTGCTATGGGAAGTGGTTCATCAACACCATCAATTGCTCCAATATTAAATATACTACATCTCCTTCGAGGACTTAGAAAAGTAATTCGCGACCAAGCCCAAATCTAAGAGATACAAATAATATTGTTATGAAAATGGCTGAAACTAATTATTAATTAGAATAAGTAACAAAAATGAACAATAGAAATTGTACCTGTAGTAGTTGCACTGCCCCGCCTATTTGTGTACGACTTCTTTACGCCGCATTGCATAACTGGTGGTACAAGTGACCTAATATTGCACTACCCCAACTATAAATACCGCATTGTTCAATATCCTCCAATTCAGATAAATATAACAATGATTCATATCTCCCTGAAGTGTCCGGACATAGAAATGACCCCAACAAAATCAGTACAATGCCACGAGCATATTGTTCAACACGTTGTTGTGGGGTGTTATCAGTTACTGGATGACTGCTGAGATATCTACCCAATGCTATTAATGAAAATCTTGACCCTTTTAACTCTTTCTCATAAGTCATCCATCCTAAAAGTTGAAGACAACGTGCAGCCCAATAATCTGAACCCGACTGTGTCTCCTCACATGTAACAGCAAGACCATAAATTGGAAGACCCTAAATATATGCAACATCCTGTAAAGTGATGGTTACCTCCCCTACTCTAAGGTGAAATGTGTGGGTTTCAGGTCTCCATCTCTCAATCAGTGCAGTAACTAAAATTTGATTAATTGGAAAGTCACCACACCTATAGACCCTGTAAACGCCCATTTTATAAAGTATGCTTATAACTCTACAATGTAGCCTTTGGTTACGTTTGAGTCTGATATTTTCCTCATCATCGCTATGATGGTCATCCTGAAGATCACGAGCATCTAGCCTCCAAAATATTCCACTTCCGTGTCTGCATCTCAATATCGACTCTACTTCTCCTTCAAACACATCTTGAGAACGATGATGGACTTGTTTTGCCAAGATCCTACCATCAATAGGGCCATACTCACCGAAATAATCCATTCTCCAAAATCCCTGTAAAATTAATAGAGTAAGAAGTATGAGGTTATAATATATAATAAATTATAATAAAAGGCGTATAAGAACCTTGTAACACTTTGAATATTAAAAAAAACACACATCTTAGTAAATTCCATATAAGTTTTAAATGAATGGTCTCTGAATTACAAAATAACTAGAGTTGGATTTATAATCTAAACACCATGCTCACTAAATTACAATAACACTACTACTGTTACTACAAGATACATATCAAAGACGTCGAGAAGATGATTCTGGTTGGTTTGCATCGCGATCTTGCATACGAGCATACTATTGTCTAGTACGGGTTTCTGGCCAATCCATTTCATTTGGCATTCTAGTACTCTTGTATTTTCCCCTACTTTTTTTGATGCGCAATTCTAGATTATGGCACAATATGAAAGATGGTTCATCCCAATGGTATTCATCTGGCAATGACTGAAACTTCCCACTATAAGTGTCAACATATGAGGATGTACTATAGTATGAGTTCATGTAAACAACATGGTCAATTCCATAATGTCGACAAGTTTGCATTGCATGTGAACATGGCATCCCATTTCATTTCCATTGACCACATGTGCATTCTCTTTCAGATAACTTCACAACATGTGTAAATCTATTGGATGAACCAGGCACAAGTGCCATCACTGAAGCTAATTGCTCGGAAAAATCAATCATGTTTACAAACATATACAATCCTTCATTCTGTCATCGATCATACTTCTTGTATATTTCATCAGGCCATGGTTGGCCTTTTTGTTGCATTGTATGCTCCGATGCTAGTCAATCGAAGAAGTATTTTGCTGATCGAAAAAATGTTACTTGCACAATTGCATAAATTGGGAGTCGTCTTGCACATTTTAACACTCTGGTCATACACTCAGACAAATTTGTTGTCATTATCCCACTCCTCCATCCTCCATCATGAGCAAGCATCCATTTTGATTTGTCAATCTTCTCAAGGTAATCATGTGCTTTTCCATTTAATGCCTTAATTTACCCCATTACTATGCCAAACTCTCTAATTGTTTGGGTTGATCCTGTCTCCCAACACTTGTCCTTCAATTTCACATTTTTTATTTTATTGTTGAAGTTCGAGCAAACATGCCTTAAACAAAAACGATGAACTCCACGAGGGGCCATGAAATCAGGGATGTGCTTTACTACTTCAATAAGACCAGTGTGTCGATTAGAAATGAGACATATTCCTTCTATTCCACGTACAACATATTTGCTCAACATTTTCAAGAACCATTTTCAAGAGTTTGTTGTTTCTTCAACAAGTGCATAAGCCAAATGAAGAAGATGTTGGTTGGCATCCATAGCAACGACAATCAACAACTTATGTTTGTATTTAGTATAAAGATGAGTTCCATCAACACTGATAATCTTACGACAATGTTGAAAACTGTTGGGATATTTCAGTAGTTATCTTGATAAGACAGAATAGTATGCGTAATAAGATAATGAAGTTTGCTAAAAGAAAGTTTCCACTGATTACATGATCATAAGCTTATCTCTCTATGAATAAGATCATGTAATGGTTTTCCAAATGATAAGGAAAACCAACCTTAGAAGAATTAAGAAGACATTCTCTAAGGGTCAGCAAGCTGTAGGAAACAGCAAGCTAAGATGAAGTATCTGCATAGGAAGCAGATAGGATGCTGCAAGGAGTAGACAACAAGCTGTAAGGAACAACATGCTGAAAAAGAAGAAGAAAACTTCGAACAGAAAGTTGTCGACGAAAGAAACAAAAAGCTGTCAGCAGATTATAGAAGCCAACAAGCTGGAGAGAAGAAGCAAGTTGAGGACATCAAGAAGCAGCATCAGGAAGATCATGTAGTAAGAAGAAGAGAAAAACTAGCTGACTTCAAGCAGCCATTGCATAAACTTCAGCCTTCGACCCATACCGACTTGACAGGTCTACAGGAATGACAGAGAGGTCCAAGAGTAAATTGTAGGCGCATTAAATGCATACGTCAAGATCAACTCAGAAACATTTAATGCGGCTATAGAAGAAGATTTTGAGAAATTGGAGTTCACATTCAAAATTGGAAAGTGTCTTCCTTCAACGGATACTTTCCTCCAACGGATATATTCTCAAGATCTATAAATAGAAGGTCTGGTTGATTGAAGAAAACCGCTGAATAGAGTCGAGAGGAAAATCAGACATATTTCAAAGCTTCTCTAGTTTATCCATGTTCAGCCACTCAACATTCTAGGAGCAGCATACAACAGTTTTAGGACTACTGTAACACCCCCTTCTAGTAGGGTAATTACTTATACTAAATCAAGCTTAACTTTCAAATTATCGTTATGATTTTTTTTTAAACAGCGGAAATAATTTTGTTAAGAAACATATCAAAGTTTTAAAACGGTCTAAAACATCCAAAAAGAATTAAATTATTTATGCAAAACTTCACGTCAAAAGAACTCAAAATTAAGTTTACTTTGCACGCAAATTAGAAAGCTCTTAAACATCTTAAACCAATTCTGAGGCCGTCCCCACCAATCATGCTTCAGCGCTGCTACCTCCTCGCATCACATCTTACCTTTGCCTTTATCTGCAGTATGAGGTAATACTATAAGCAAAAATGCTTAGCAACTATCTCACAAAACATATATCTTTACAACTTAATAAAACAAGAACATCACTAATAAAAACAATAATAAACTCTTGTACTTGAAAATAATACTATGGGCCCAGACATGGTACCAATGTGCGCAACTCCGAAGAATCCGGGGTAGCTAGCCACCGAATCCAAACGGAGCAACTCAATACTCATAGGGCAGCCTCGGGGCCCTTAACTTCTCTAGTGGGCGTCTCGGTGCCCGGTACCAGTCTCTTAAAATTATCGAAAATAAAACCATATATATATATATACTCTATCTCAAAATACTTTTCTCACTTTTCGTAGAACAATACTTGTACCTTGTACCAGATCAAACATATGAAATCACCACACTTAACAAATCATCTCTTCATATTCACATAAATCGTAAATAAAGAAACTCATGAAGCATTTAATTTAGCAACTGATTAAAGCATACTCACATAAAACATAAATAGGCATTCACATAATTTTGCGTAAACATTAAACAATTAAAACAAAGCTACTCATACTGCAGGTGAGAGATGTACTTACCTGAAGTTTCCAAAACTTACGTATCTCACGATCCTCACACACTTCTATGCTTTCTCAATCAACTCTAAAACGTGGAAGAATAGATGAAAATACAATTAGGATTTATCCACCTAATGCGAAGGTTAAAACTAATCTATTTCTTATAATATTTGTAGCTTTATTTATTTATTTGTTAATTTATTAAATACTGTTTCATTATAAAAGAAATCTTACATGCTATACAACTATTAAATTTCATAGAATCATTAATCAGATGGCAGTCTGTTTCTAAACCAAAAAGGTAGACTAATTAACTAATCAATCATACTATGAATTAATCAAATTCTCAGGTTATACACGTATATGGCTAAATGGTGGTCCAAGTCTTATAATAATTACTTTATATCATCACAGGCACATTCATTCTTTTTCCTAAACATTTATTAATATTTGTATAACCAAATTCTTAAAAGAGGATAAAAGATAAGAATAGCCAGTACGTAGATAATTATCTAATTACTATCCCCAACTCTAACAACATTACTGTCATAACTTAATTCTTTATTCCTAAGACATGAAACTGGATATGAGTATATAAGAATAGTTTATATTAAATCAGTACAATTAATTAATGTTCATCTTGAAAATAATTTCTCAAACCAACTAACCAACTGGTTTAATAAGAAAAGCCATTTCCTCCAATATTCAACTACCACAGTAATCTAAATTTAAAGCTAAACCCTGTGAATCAATAATTACTCATGCAAAGACTTAAATCCTCAAACCATACTGCATAATTAGTTAAGTAATAGCTCCTACTCTTAAAATTACTAAATCCAAAATTTAAGAATATTCATACACAACATAAATGCCCAGATTAGCTATTTAGATCACGACCCATCAATTTTAGTATAGCTGTTAACTTATTCAAAATAAAATACAGGAAAGCCCCAATCTAGCCTATTCAATTAACATAAAGGTATTTTACCCCAATAATTAATTACTAATTTGCGGAACATAAAAGAGTGTTATATCCCAAAATTTAAATTATGATCTATGCATGAATTTACAAAAACTCCCACTATTTGTATCAGAAGCAATATTTAATGATTTCCTACTCCGTATACTCTACCACTATTACTTGTTTTTCTTCAACTTCAATTAATAATTAATGATTTCCAAGGACTAACTCAACCACATAGATCCCTTCTGAATGCAGACAAAATAAAGACGTATAGTACCTTATGACTATTCCAGCAGTAGAGAATTTCCTTATCAAGTTGCCCCTTTTCTTCGTCTCGTTTTCTTTCTTTCTCCTTCTGTTCTCTTTATTTTATACGGCTTTATGTATTTAATAACTTCCAAGTTGCTTCATGTATTTAATATATCTAGGGTTTCAATCCCCCTTTCTTGTAGGAGATCCTAAGTGGTGTGACTCCTAAATCTTCTCAACAACTTAATTCTTATCTCCATATCTAATTTAACATGATCTTTAATCTACTAATTATTTAAGAGTTTTAAACACTTCACATAACTAGTTCACTATATATCATTATGAGACCATGATAAAATAAAAATAAAAATCTATTATTTATAAAAGAGATTTAATTAGAATTTGGGGTATTACAACTACAAAGATCAAGACTGTTCTGCACCAGTTGAAGAACCTTTTATTTTCTTTTAACCATTGTGTTGTGTACGCTAGGTTGTTTTATGGTGTAATTTAGTTGAGAGGAGTAGATCCTTGCTAAGTCTTCCTTTTGTGGGATTGTACCCTTTGTGGGTTGTGGCCTTCGACTAGAGTCTGTGATTCTAGTATGCGTAGTTTGTTAGGAAGATGTTTGTAAAACAAGGCTTGTAATCCGAACTGACCTAACAAAGTTCCTCATTGAGTAGGAGTAAAGTAGACGTAGAAGGCTTACACCACCTTCGAACCACTATAAACCTTGTGTGTTTATATGCTTTGATTTACTTACTGCTCTGCATCTTACATCATCATATATCTTGCAGTATACATCATAAGCATCGTGCATTAACGTATTGGCAAAGAGCATACTTGTAAAAGAAAACTGGTTTCTAAAAGAACTCTATCCAGTTTATTCCGTTGCGTTATATTCTGATACCGGGTCAGTAACCTGATTGAGCTTAGATTAGAGCCAGGTTGCTGATTCGAGACAGGTTACTGCCTTTAGGTCAGGAACATATTAGACAGAAAAAGTTTTCAAAAGAGTTTGCAAAATCGATAGAGGTTCATTCACCCCCCTCTAAACCTCTGATTACTTGGGACTCATGAGACCAACAAAAACCTTCAACGCATGGTTTGAATGCCCAAAACACATACTTAATCATATATTCAGTATTCTCATCTTCATTCTTTCTCTCCTGGGTAAGTTTTATGTGATGCCACTTGACAATTGTACCGGGATTCCATTTTTTTATAGCTCTCATGAATTTAAACAACTTTCTTACCGAGCTTTCCCATGTGCCATATACATTTTTTCTTGTACATTGCATGCCATGCCTTATGATATGAGATCTCATATTGATATTTATCTTTAACTTGTTGTTGGACGAACTTAAACCCATATCCCGGATCTATCTGAACCATACCCTTCAAAAATACGACAATCATGTTTTTGCACAAATTCTGATGATCAATAGATATGACATTCATAAGACAAGTATGACGACCTTCATATTTAGTAATTTGCCACGTATTAAACTTTTTCTTGAAAACTGCACAAAGTCCACATCTGCAATTCGTAGACACCCCATTATGTCTACAATCAACTTTCCATAATTGTGGTGTGCTTTTGATCACTTTATACTCACGTCTCGATATACGAATCAAGAAATCTTTCACTGCAGACTGTAAGTTCTTCTTATCTTTGAAAACCATTCTTTTTTCAAGCACCCCTTTATTGACATCATACATCCTAAGTTTCTTAGGTATATCAATCGAGTCAACAAGTATCTCAGGATACGATGTATTGAAAAATGGGATTTCTGGATGGATGGGATATTCTGTATGGCCAGTACGTATTACATCCTGATAGTTCAATGACGCACTTTGATCACGCTGATTATACAAATCATCGAGATTTTCAACATTAACATCATCTTCATTAGATTGAATTTCAGATCCACTACTATCAGATTCAGAATCTTCAAGCTCATCAACACCATGACCATCAATTATAGGATCATAATCTTGATCCTCTAATGAATCTTCTTCATTACGACTTGTCCCTTCTTTTCGACGATAATTCTATCTAGCATTTGAAAACCCAGTAGCAGAGTCTGTAATTCCAACATTTGCTAAGCTTTGAGTGACAAAAACAAGCACATCACCTCTTAAATAAGATGTATACTGATCATACTTATTACTCAATGGCATATCACATCCAGTATTTGCTTGCAATTCTTGAGTGTCAACTTGAATATGCACATATTGGTTTCCCGACACAGGATCATTATTTATTGGGATCAGGTGCGATGTATTATTTTCACAAAATACACCACATATGTGCAATTGATATTGACTGGCGTTGATGCCCATCATTTGGTTTAAAATAAAAATCAACCCGGAGTATCCTATGTCACGAGATACTCTCCCCGCACCTATAGGTGGATGATCACTACTAGATCTATGATGCACCACAATCCCGATATTGTTTGAGGTGTCCATAATCTTCAAAAAAAAGTAAGATTTTCACTTATAATTTACAAAATTTAAGTGATTCAAATGTTAATCTACTGCAAAAGATACAATAAATATATTAATTTAATATATACATTTGACCGAGCTTACTTACTAATAATTATAACTAAAATTACATTCATTTAACATTTCTAAATGTGGTAATATAACTAATATGTCATAAATCCATTCCAATTTGAAATATCTACGTTCAAGATTGAATAAATAACTACGATTAACTAATATACTATATTATATTAATAATATAGACAAAGGACAGTAAAATTAGAAATAAATTAAATATGGCTCGAAATATGTTGATCATGTTTAAAAATACTAATATACTATATTATATTAATATTTTATCACATTGCTTAATTTTTGTGTATTCACTTTTAAATTATGTTATTAATTATCGAATATTACAATTAACCAACAAAAATAATCAAAATTTCATTACGTACATCTAAATAACCAATTGCATATTATTTGTAAAATTAATAATTCAAACTAATAATTAAAGCAAACATGTTCATAAAATTAAAGCAACTATTTCAAATATAATTCGAACCAACTAATTATATAACAAACTAAAGCAACACATTGTCACAAATTTATCTTATATGCAACATAATTATATCATAAGTAATGTAACTGATATAACATATTCTTTGTGAGAAATAAAAATATTAAATATATGTTGTAATTAACTAACCCTTCACAGTAAATATTATATAATAATCTTATACTTTAACAAATTAAATAACCTAAAACTATCATATTTGTATGTACAAAATTTAGATTAAAGATTTTACGAGCATAAAATAATGACTTCAAAATAATCATTCATTAAACATTTTGAAAGAATTCATGAAAGATTATTTAAACATAACGGTTATCAATTTGATGGATTTGCCTTCCTTTGGCTAATGAACTTCGGTTTACTATTCCTTTGAGATCTCCAAACAATCTCAACCATATAAATGGAGCAGAAATGACAGAGACAAAAAATTCAAAATAGCTAGAAGAGAACTTCAAATGGTGAGAAGAAAGTGTTTTATTGCAACTCTATGTTAGTGGTTCAACAATTTCTTTTCTCATACTTAAAGCAACCAAAACAATTTCACGGAGTTAATTTGTTTAGTTGAATTGTGCAATGTTCCATCACTCTGCAAAGTTGCATTCACTATACACCTGCACACACACTGCAAACCTATACACACACTGCAAAAACATTATTCACACTCATTCACACACCCAATTGACATAAAAGCTACACACTATACATAAAATAAAATTACAACTTCTGCACACACTATACATAAAAGCTGTACACACATAAATAAGACTTGGAATATGAAATAAAATTACAAAAGGACACACATGTGCATATACAGTAACATTAACTCACACTATTGCATTACGCCTATAGTATAGGCGGCAATTGTGATATATATATATATATATATATATATATTAAAATAATATGTGCATTTACAAGGTCCCTTATAGTATAGGCGACATTTACATATATATATTAAAAAATTATAATTAGTCGGGTATAGGCGACTCTAATTGTCGCTTATACCAAAGGCGACTTCGCTTATAATATTAACACTTTCCAAAAACACCATAAATCATTAACGATTTTTTTTCCACAATATTTGGTTAAAAAAGCCCAATTTTTTGCTTCAATGCAAGGTGAAAAAACCATCTAGGTTAAGACATTCTGTGATAAACACAAATGCCCTAGGGTCCAAAGGGTAAAACATGCAAATGCTAAGTTGATTGCTAACTTGTATAAAGACAAAAATCTACACTGATTCTAATTAGCTAATTGACTCAATGATGGCATGGGTTCAGAAGGATTTAAAAGTTATAGTGGAGAAACAGGTCTTGTATAGAGCAAAGAACATTGTCTTGAAAGAGGGTAGTATGTGTGAAAGTTAGGAGTATATTCTTCTTTGGTCTTATGAAGAAGAGATAATGAAAACTAACTTAGGGTCAATAGTGAAGATAAAATGTAAACAAACTGAAGAGGGCACAAGATTTAAAAGGATGTTCATTTGTTGGGGGCTTTGAAAAGAGGATTTTTAGAGGGTTGCATACCCATCATATTTCTTGATGGTTGTCATCTTGAGACTAGGGCTAGGGGAATAGTGTTGAGTGCAGTAGAGATTGATGGAAACAATGAAGTGTATCTCTTAGCTTATGCAATGGTTGAAAAAGAAAAGAAAAACACTTGAATGCGGTTCATGAATCGGTTGGAAGATTTAGAAATACAAAATCATAGTTTGTGGACCATCATGTCTGATAAACAGAAAGGGTTGATAGATGCTATAGAAACACTTATACTAGGGTGTAAGCACAGATTTTGTGTCACACACTTGTACCGGAATTTTAAACAATTGCACAAGGGTTTGGCATTGAAAAACTATTTGTAGAAGGCTACTAGGGCATCTAGGATAGCTGATTTTGACAAAGCAATGAGAGAACTTAAACAGGTGGATTGTGCAGCATTTCAGTGGTTAGCATTTAAGCCACCAACCACTGGTCTAGATCACATTTTAAAACTCATAATGTGTGTCACAAGTTAGAAAATAACATGTCTGAGAGTTTTAATGCAATGATATTAAAGGCCAGAGCAAAACCAATTGTCTCCAAGTTTGAGACAATTAGAGTGGGGTTGATGAAGAGGTTGCACATTAGAAGAGATAAGGTCAGAGCACATCATGGTGACATATGCCCTGCAATTAAAAAGATGCTAGAGGAGTTAAAGAAGAGGTCTATGGATTATATAGCTCATTGGAATGGTGAAAACTAGTTTGAGGTTGAGAGTTCAAATGGCACTAGATTTAGAGTGCATCTAGGAGAGAATTGTAGTTGTAGGAGGTGGGAGTTATGTGGCATCCCTTGTGCTCATACCATATCTAGGGATGGGGAAAATACCGAAAATTTTGGTATATTGCACATACCATACCCAAAAATACCGAAAATGTCAAAAATTTTGGTATACCGAAATTTTTGATAAGGTATGATATTGTACCAAAAATTACAGTACGGTATCGGTATAGCGATTTAGAATTTTTCAGTATTTCGGTATATATACCGAAATATATTAATATTAATAATATATATAATATATTCACCCAGGGCTTTGACTTTTTTGAATCAATTTACTCACCTCACAAGATCTAGCCGTAAGTAATTCTCACTTCACAATTCTCCTCCAACTCTCACTTCCCTTAACTCACGCAGCCGCCGACCAGCTAGCCATCATCCTATTTGCCCATAAGTTCTTTAGTTTCTCTACTCTTTCCTCTTTTGATTTGTTTACTGAGATTTGGAGCACTAATTCTTGTATAATGATTACTGATTAGTGGGTCAGTGGTGGGGCTTGATTATAAAAATATCATGATTAGTCAAAAAATGCATCCTTAATCTTGAAGTGTTATTTGATTTGCAATTTCTTATTGACTGTAAAAACTCTGTATTTATTAAACCTTGTAGAGATTTTGTTTCTTGAATAGAGTTATATATATTTAACTGTTTGAAAATATATGGAATTAACTGTCCAGTTGATGGCAAAAGCCCCAAAATTTGGTCATTTACTTGAGCAAGATTTCTTAAATCTTGAATTGAGAAGCTTTACAGAAGAAATATAGCAAAAACTCCATAGGCTCCAAGAGATATATTTTTTGTATAAATCTATAAAATCCAAAGGTTGCCAAAATCTTTTACATCCATCTATCTATTAGATACAAAATATCAAACAAAAAAATTATACATCTAAGAAACTAAGCAGAAACCATGATAGGAAGCCTCTTGTTTCCCATCCATTGATAACATTTTTACAACCACTAATATTTACTTTTCAGAATTTGGAATGGAATCTGATTTTTCTCATACGCCACAACCAAGTCAATCTGAAACATTAAACACAGTGAAATTTGAAACACGTGATAAGTCTACAAGTAAAAAACAAGCAAGAACAAATTTGACATCAAGACCTCCCATAGCTCTTAAACAACCTAGGAGTCAATATTGGATGCATTGTGAAAAAAGAAATGAAGAAGTTGGATAATGAAAGTGTACAACAAATTGGAATATGTAATTATTGTAAAGTTGAGATCCTAGCGGCTTACGGAAGTACAAATGGATTAAATAATCACTTGGTGAATAGGTGCAAGACAAGTCCACTATACAAAGCGAGTGGGAGTGAGAAAAATCAAGTTGTGTTGACGAATGAGACTATGGAGCAAGGAAGTGCATTGGTTTCTTACACTTTTAATCAAAAATAGTGTAAATTAAAGGTTACAGAGTTTGTGATCATCGATGAAATGTCATTTCGAGTTGTTGAAGAGAGGGGATTTGTAAGTCTTGTGCATGAGTTACAACCGAGATTCAAAATCCCAAATCGAAAGAAATTTACAGGTATGATTTATGATTTATTCTTAGTTAAAAAGGCTAAGATAAAAAGTGTGCTTAGTGGCCAAAGGGTAAGTATCACAACTGATACTTGGACATCCACATGGTTGTTACAACTCACTTTTTGGATAGTGATTGGGAGTTGCATAAAAGAATAATTAACTTCACAAAAATCACTAGCCATATTGGGGAATAAATTGGCAAGATGATTGATGTTTGTTTAAGGAAATGAGGGATAGAAAAAGTATTTTCAATAGTGGTCGATAATGCTTCTTTTAATGATACATTTATTGATTACTTGAAAAAAGAATGAAAAGTGATAATGCATTATTGTTTGAAGGGAAGTACTTGTATTTGAGGTGTGCATGTCATATACTTAACTTGATTGTTAAAGATGGTTTGAAAGAGCTTAATGCTTCGATTAAATCTATAAGGAATACAATTGTTTTTATTCATTCTTCCCCTTCTAGATTAAACAAATTTAGGGAGTTTACCGTGCTAGCCAAGTTTGCTAGCACATCAACTATTCCTATGGATGTGAAAACCAAGTGGATTGCAACCTATATAATGCTTGAAGTTGCATTGAAGTATAGAAGAATATTTGAAAGGAAGGCCGAAGAATGGTTCCCTATTGTGAATTATTTTCGTGAAAAGGATGAAAATGGTAAAGAAAGAATATGACCTTCAACTATTGAGGATTGGGAGAATGCAAAAGCTTTTGTACACTTCTTGAAAAAATTCTATGATGCCACTTTAGAGCTAAGTACATCAAAAACTCCTACCTCTCAATTGATATATCAATCAATGATTGCACTACAAATTGAGATCAAGAAAAAGAGAAATGATGATTCCGTTCCAACACTTGAAAAGGTTGCAAGTGCAATGAAGTTGAAATTTGATAAGTATTGGGGGAATTTGAATAACTTGAATCCTTTGATTTTTATTGCCAATGTTTTAGACCCGGGAAACAAACTTCAAATTATCAAAGTTAGCATCAAGAAATTGTGAGGTACAACTATAAAGGTTCAAGAGTTCATTGATGTGGTTAGATTAAATTTGGTAACTTTGTGGACGGAGTACAAGGGTATAAATGATACCTTGCATAATGAAAAACAATGTATGCAAATAAAGTGTAATGGTGGATATGATACTACAAGTGGTGGTGGTGGTCTTTGGGATGAATTGTTCAATGATGTGGAAGCACAAAATGAAGAACAACTTCAAGAGATATCTAATGAGGTGGATAAATACCTAGCGGATGAGATTGAAAAATGATTGAATCAATCTTTCAATCTTTCGGAATGGTGGAAAGGAAGTGAAACTAGGTACCGAATCCTTTCAAGTATTGCCAAAAATATTTTTGCCATTCCAAGCTCAACCGTTGCTAGTGAATTTGCTTTTAGTTTGGGCAAAAGGGTTGTGAATCCTTTTAGCAGTAGTTTGAGTCCAAAAATGATAGGTATTGATGTGCACTCATAATTGGCTAAGAGGAAAAGAGTTCAACTTTTATAAGGATCCAACCGACGATGACCTTGATTTATACAAGGAAATTGAAGAAATTGAAAAGAGTAATATCTTTTTTATTTGAGATGTTTTTATTTATATTAATCTAATATGAATTATTTTAATAATCTCTCATGATTCTTTCATAGTTGCAAATGTCAATCAAGATCGTTCTCAAACTTTCTCTCCGGCCTCCACTTTATCTAAGGTGTAATTTTAAAGGTAAGATTATATTTATGTTTATTTATTTCTATGTAACTTTGAAAATAAGATTACATCTATATATTTTTCAACTTCAATATTTGTAACTAATTTACTTGTAACTTTTACAGGTCTCGTGCCTTGATTCTTGAGGTTTTGGAGTTTCAAAATCAATTGGATTTTTGTATTCGCACATGAATTTTATTATTATTATTGTCATGTTTATTGCTACTTGAATTGGACTTTTTTGTATTATTTGATGTGTTGGGTTGGGACGTGAACTTTAATTTTATGTTATTTTTTATGTTATGTCATGAATAGGTTATCATTGACTTGTTCATAATATGTACATTTTTTTCGGTAAAATTTGGTAAATTTTGGTAATTTTGGTAATATTCGGTAGTTTCGGTAAATTTCGATATATCGAAAATTTTGGTAATTCCGTATGAAACGGTATAGGCTTTCATCATACCGAAAATTTGATATACCAAAAATTTTGGTATGGTATCAGTAAGTTTTTTAACATACCGAAAATTTCAGTACGGTATGGTATAAAATTTTCGGTATACCGTACCGGACCACCCCTAGCCATATCTGCAATATACTACATGAATCTAAAGCCAGAAGACTATGTTGACAAATGCTATAAGAAAGATAGCTTCTTGAAGACATAACCATTTGCTGGGAGCAATGAATAGCTCTAACATGACACCAAAGACTAATTGAGCTCCTATAAAGCCTTCTGTTGTTCAAGAAATTCTCGGGAGACCTAAACTCTACAAGAGAAAGCCTTAACCCCAAGAAAATTCCAAGAGTGAAACACAAGCAAAACCAAAAAGAAGGGAAAAACGGCTGAAAAACCTGTGAAGTTAACTAGGAAAGGTGTTGTTATTACCTGTTCTTTATGCCATAATCCAAATCACAATGCCAGGGGTTGTCCCTTAAAGCCATCACCACCACCAATATCATTTGTGAATCAAGGAGGACTGAATATTCCAACAGCTACTGAAGAAGAAACCTCAAGATCAAAACAAAAGGTAATTAATCATTAAACATTTATATATAAGACTAAAGCATTATATAATACCATAACTAACTATATATGTCTAAATTTGTCATTCTGCATGGTAAAAAAAGAAAGAAAACATCTAATGTTGAAACTTACACATCGGATGTTCCCTTTAAAGGGAAATAAGCTAAACAACCTTCTAAAAGGTTACTATTTATCATTAGCCAACTCTGACCTCAATTGTTTTTTATATTTTGTATAATCAAGTTCTTCTCTTCTGATATCTATTTGTTCTAAGAGAAGTCTTATGTATGTGATATCACCACTAATCATTACCATATTGTTGGTTGCACTTTAAGTAATTGAATTTCATTTATTTATTTATTGTTAGGGGATCAAAGGAAAGCAACCAACAACTATTAATCATAATGAAACTCAAGAAGACTTCTCTTTTATACCTAATGAATGGTGGAACATTACTTCACCTAAACAGGCTAGCCAACTCACCAATGTATGTAGCTCATGTTAATCATCATGATATCTTTATAATAGAGTAATTGTATTGTATTTTATTCCTATTTTTTTTTTCTGTTTTTAACTAATTTCAGGATTCATCAAAACCACAAGTAACCCCAACAAGGGTAACAAGAAGCAGAGTTGCAACCTTAGCTGAGAGTGAAAACTTTACATCAGCAACAAGAGTGACAAGAAGTTGTGCTATAAAACAGAGTATGCCATCAATCAAGGTTACTCCAAATAGAATTGTAAAGAAGAAAAAAACTTAATTTCTTGACCCAAAGAGCACACAAGAGTCAAACAATGTTGCTATCCAAAAAGCAGCACCAGTGAGAATGAAGTTATAGGTAAAAAAGATTATTTCATATCGTCTTCAATCATTTGAAAATACTTATTTAGTCCGTTTGTTATTTATATCTTGTTTTGTTATCATAATAAGTAAGAAAGCCACCTGCTAAGGATGTTTTATTTGGACCTTCATGTCCCCCAACTATAATGGATAAGCCAAACCAAAAAGCTCTAATACACCCAAATATGCCTCAAGGAGCCAGTACAATCACAAGTGAAATCAGATTCTCGAGGGCATCACAAAAGAATGACACCTAGAAGATGTTTATTAGTCCCGATGCACCACCATATTGAAGATAAATGTAGTGGTGTTTTGTTACTACTTGATTTGGTAGTATGCTATTATTTTTGAAAAACATAAAGATTTGGATAATTTGGGATATTTTGCCTTGAGGAGTGTTTCCCCTGTTTTGGATGCAATGAGGAGTGTATACCTCTGTTTTGGTTGCAAAGAGGATTGTGTCCTCTTTTTTGTCCACAAGTAAAGTCTTATGTTTTGTTGGTAGTCAGTAGCCAAATCATTAGTAGCTTTTATGGTGATATGTAAACATACTTAATCAACTTTCAGCTTTATATGGTACACATCAATTTATTTTTACAAATGTGTGAAGACTTTTAAAGTCTGTTTTAGTTTTTGTGTCTATTGTTTTTGTTAATTGAATATTGTGATGAAGGACAAAACAAAATATTGGGATATTTTTTACTAGGCTTTGATGAGATAATGTAACTTTAGATAGAAAGTTAGAGTATCCATTTTCCACGTTTTATAAGTGGATTATAGCTTGATAAGTTTATCTTTCTAAGCTGTGTTTTGTAAAGATGTATAAAATAGAAAGATATAGTATACTGATCATAGTAGGATTCTGGAGATGAAGAAGTCTTGAAGACTGATTTTCAGTTAGGAAAGTCAGTAACCTGAAGAAGGAACCAGGATCAGGAAGCTGGATCAGTAAGCAGCAAAATAGAAAACAATTTGAAAAACTGGAAGCTGACTGCAGGATTCTGGAACAGGAAGCTGTTCTGAAACAGAAAGCTGACGCAGACAGAAAGCTGACGCAGAATAGAAAGCAGTTACTGCGACCTGAGCAGTAAGCTGTAAGTTCTCTAACTTATTTATTTCAGTACGAGGAATATACTAAATGTTGTACGAGGAATCTATCTGGTCAAGTTACCAGTAGATAGAAGTTAGCACCGAGCTAATGAGGTGATGCCACCTGGACCTGCGGTCTGCAAAAGCATTGTAGTTGAGGAGTGGCGCCATTAATGCGGATCAGAGTAGGACATGCCCTACAACTCAGTTTTTTCAGACGCAATTATTGCAAAATATTTGAAGATCAAGTTTGAATTGCAACAAGGACAATGTCTCTTTTCAACGGGCATTTTTCTACCGATATATATAGAAGGATGGAGTGGCTGTGAAGACAACTGAACTACTGATTATTTTCTTAAGCTCTCAAACTCTCAAGCTTTTCTCAAGCTATTCCAAGTTCAAACACTCAACCTTCAAGAAGCAGTCATTCAAGCACTCGAGCTTTTAAGTTCAAGGTTGTCTTCTAGTTGCACCAGTTGAAGAAATAAACATATACTTTTAACCATTTGTTGTGTGCTAGGTTGTTTTAGTTGGTGTCTTTAGCTAAAAGGATTAGATCCTCGCTAAGTGTTTAAGTCTTGTGTAGGCTTTGTAACTCTGTGCGAGTTTTGTACCCTGTGTGGGATAGAGCCTAGAAATCTTTGATTCTAGTAGGTAAACTTGTGTTGGGAAGAGGATTGTAAAGTGTAACTTGTAAATCGATTTGACCTAACAAAGTTCCTCCTTGAGAAGGAGTAGAGTGGACGTTGAAGGATTACTCCACATTCAAACCACTATAAACCATAAGTGTTTAATGCTTATCTTATTTGTTGCATTGCATTGATATATCTTGTTGCATACATCATAAGCATTCTGCTAAAAAACTTTGATAAAATCATATTTGTGAAAAGAAAATTGTTTGTCAAAAGAAACTCTATCGAGATATTTTCCGCTACATACTGTGATACTGAGATAGGAACCTGATAAACATACTGCTAGGTTTCTCAATCGAGAGGTTACTGTTTTCTCTATAGAACCAGTAACCTGTTAACTCAAAAAGTTTTAAAGTTCAAAAATCGATAGAAGTTCATTCATCCCCCTTTAAACCTATGACCATTTGGGACCAACACAAAAGGTTAATTGAATATGAGAGGTGATTACACCAGATTTCATTAACTTGAAACACGAGTCTAATGTGGTATATTTCTCAAGCTCAATTTGGAATCTTTGTGCAAGGAAGCTCTTCATAGTTGCATGAAAACTTGAAGCAAATACATTACATCATTATGTCTAAATTTCATAAAAGATTGAAAATTGGAACTTTGGACAATCTTAAGCATAAACTATTGCAACTAGATTGCAATTACATACTACTCATAAACTAGTGCAATTACATATTACTCCTAAAAATTGCAATCTTTTTCTAAAATTTCAACAAGTACACAGACAACTAATAGCCAAAACAACCCACACCACTTCTCTCTCTTTTTCACACGTCCAAGCTCCTCTTCAATAATGACAATTCTACTCACTTCATCCTCATTGTTGTTCAATCTACCCAACTCAGCTTGAAGATGATTGACACATCGTAATATTCCAGGTACTATCTGTCCAGCTCTTTCACCCATTGATGGATCAAGCCAGAAAAAATAATCACACTTATTTGTTGTCTGGTCCATTTTCAACAAGGAAAAATCAAAATTCAAGATTTTAAAAATCACATTCATTTGCAATCTGGTCTATTTTTAGCAAACAACAATAAAAAAAATTAGAGTTTTAGATTGTAAAATCATACCCGAAATCTTTCGCAACAAGCAAAGCGACGCCCATGGTTTAAATCCGTCCAGGATGTTCTCTCAATAGCAGCAACACCACACCTACAATGGAGATCCATAACTTCTTGTTTAAGGTGGTTTGGGAGGTGATTATGGGTTGACTTTGATTTACTCAAGTGTGAGACTGATTTTCTTTTCTATATGAGGAAGTGTGGATGATGGCAGATGGAATATGATGAAAGATGACCTACCTACAAAACAGCAGAGGTTTTATTTTTTGGAATGAGAGGAAAATTAAGGTTAAGTTAGATTTTGGAGGGGGAGTAGTTAATAGCACCTAAAATGACGAATCTACCCCTCAAATACCACGCGAAACTCATGTGACTCATTTCTCATCGGAAAAAATGGACGAAGGTTGCCAAAATGAAGGAAACATGAAGTTCAAGATGTGATCAGAAAAAAAAATTGAGATACAAAATTAAAAAACGGGCAAAGTACATGTTGGAAAATGAAATTAACCCTAAAACAAATAAATAAATAGATAAGTAGAGAACACAATCGACTTATAAAGATTTGAAGGTGGTGTAATCTTTCTCAAACACATAGGAAAATCCACTAAACAAGTGTGTTTGACAACACATTACAATGTCCCTTTATAGGGAAAGTCCTCTCAATACTTGGAAAATCAATGTCATCCTAATAATTTAGGGAAACACACAACACTTCCCAAAACTTGGGGAATTACTCTTCCCAAAACTAAGGAACAACTCTTTACCAACCAAGGAGGTTCGATTCTATCTTTCAACTGATTTCAAACACAAATTCAAGAATTTATCAATTCTTCTCAAGGAGGTATGAATTCTCTTCTTTTTAAATTTAGTCAATTGAGCCATAAGAAAGGTGTAGCCAAATTTCTTGTCAAAAAACATCTTCCATTTCAATTTTCATGTGATGATAGTTTTGAAGAATATACTAACACTTATTTACAATGTAATAGTAAAAAAATATTTAGAAATATCATTATACGTGATATAGAAAAAATTGTATGAGAGTTATAAATTTAAATTAATTGAAGATACTAAAATTTTCGAATAAAAAATTTCTATATGTAGTGATATTTAGAAGGATCCTTATAAAAATCATGATTATATGGGTATTACTAGTCATTGAATAGATAATACATGGAACATGCAAAAACGTTTGATTGTATATGTTGAATTTGATATTAAACATTTAGCTATACATATTGCACAAAAAATAATTCACGTTTTAAATGATTATGGTATGGTACAAAAAATATTTTTCATTTGATTTGATAATGCTAGTGCTAATACGGTTAGTATACCTATGCTTATTGAATTTTGTAAACCTTTAATTCATGGTAAAAAAATGACTTAGAAACATTGTATATATCATTGTTTAAACTTATGTGTTCAAGATGACTTAGAAACATTAACCACTCATATTAAACCTATTAAAGATGCAATTATTGAAATTGCTAAATCTACATCATCTCATAAAAAAATGAGCTAGATTTTGTAAGAAAAACGAAATAGAAGTTAAAAATTTGTAACGGATGTACAACATCATTGGAATTCTACTTATAACATGCTCCAGGATTCTTATGATTATAAAGACATGTTTTGTCAAATTTATATGGAAAATCCACATAGTGATGTTATTTTATTTAACAATTCATGTGGTACATGTCTTAATTTGATTCAACTTTTAATTTTTTTTTGAAGAGACAACTAGAGAATTATCCGGTTGTCATTATCCTACTTCTCCATTAGTTTTAGATTATTGATAACAACGCTCTCAAAAACATTATCTCAACTCTTCAAGAGGACCCAAAGGATGTGAAAATAAAGGTTTTTATTTTAAAAATACACTCTCAAGGTGCTTATCAATCAAGATCTAAGGCTAAAAGAAAGTGTAAGTTGAAGAGTTTATCTCGATAATGTAATTTGTCTCTCAGCTCAAGAATGTATATCTCTTAGACTTTGATCTTTAAGTTTGAGCTATTAGTTTGAAGATTATTTTTAGGGTTAAGTGATAAGTTTTGATGATCAATCTTGGTTTTGTCTCTTGATGATTTGTGTAGGTTTGGTAATCTTCAAAGTGTGAGATGTTTTCTATTTAAGAGATATATGCTTGATTCCAGCCGTTGGAGGGAGTTATGAATTTGAATTTGACTTGCTTTTTAAGACCTTTGGTTGTCATTTGTTGTCCAATGTTGCTGCAAGGTCGGCTACATTTCTGAAAATGTTCACATTAAGGTCAAATTGTACTTGTCAACTCCAAAGATCTGTAACTTGACCTTATTCTCTTGTATCTAACATATACCTTACTGATTTGGCATCCTTAAACTTTAACCTTATTTAACTTTTATAGATGAGACAACATTTGTATTTCTGTTGATCTTCAATTATAGCTCGTTAATCCGTGTAGCATCTTTTCGATTTGTACCATGTTGACTTTAACAATTATCTTTGTGGCTCTTGTAGACTCATCATAAATATGCCTTGTCGACATATATTAAACTCTTTATTTATGAGACTTCAACTTATTTAAGTCTCCAAACTCTCATCATTTAAGTGCCTTCATTTGGATCAACAAATAAGAGTCCTCAACTCAAATGGTCAGCTAATAAGGTTTCTTCATAATTGTGTCCTTCAAGTGAATTTCAATTTTTGATTGTCTTCCATAGTTTCAAGTTTTGTCTTGTTGAGATCACTTCTTGTTTTTCTAAGTTTGATACTTAGTCTTCAAATTTCTCAATTTGTAGTCTTCAATATTCTGGTCATCAGATTCTTCACCTCTTCAACTCTTCAGTAGAGTTTTCCCTAAGTAAATGCTCTTAGTATAAACTCGAACTCAACTAACAAGAGACTTGGCTAACCTAAACTTAACTAATCTAAGACTCGACTAATTTGAGGCTCGACTAACCTAAATAGAGTTTAGTTGTCATTAAAATTATAAGTACTTTCCTACAAAAATTGTCTCGTATAATTTTTTGTGATAAAAGAAATCCTAATGTAATAGAGATGTAATCGAATCGAGTTGAACCAAACTATTGAGTGTTCGAGTTTCGTTTGTTTAGTTATCGAACAAACTCAAACTTAATTTAACGAATATATTCATGATTCAAGAGTTTAATCGATTCTTAACGAACTTAATAAATATTAATACTAAATTATATTATTCATCAACTTATTAACAAAATAAATTATATATTCTTAAAAAAAGTAATATATTAACTAAAATTTATAATTAGATATCTATATATTATTTTAAGTAAAAGTATAAAAAATATATATATAAATATCAAATATTAGTATTATATCTTAGAGTTAGTCACGAGTTCTTGTAAATTCTTTTTCTTCTACGGAATTTGTTCACAAAATAACGAACCAAATAATAAGTTTGAATTTATTTATTTACCTTAAAAAATTACAATAAACAAATTCGAAAAAACTTTTATTAAAACGTGTTTGGAATAATTCACCAATCGGCTTGGTTGAATTAAATTATTCACACACTCCTCCTCTGTCTCTCACAATCTTTCTTTGGGAAAAATGGTCTTTGTACCACAAATGTAATAACAAGTTGTCAAAATACCACATAATATAGTGGGAATTGAAAAGATACCACATAATATAGCAAACTTGTAAAAATACCACAAATTTTGACTTGGTCTAAGATGAATAGTGGATCAAGTTTGAAAAGAACAAACATCTCCAACTACCTGTCAAATCCACACTAATGAGAGCTAATAAAAAATTACATAATATACAATATATAATATATTTCTACATGTATATTTGTAACACCCTAAACCCTAAACGAAAAATCATGGATATTTCTACATGTATTATTTTATTACTTTAATGTTTACACGGACAATTGCTCGTGACAATCTGTAATGTTTATACGGAATTAATTGCCTTATTAAACGGAAGTAAAATCCTAAAACCCTAAACGAAATTAATTGCAATAATACACGAAAATATTGTACTAATAAACGAAATAATTATACTATTAAACAAAGTATTTTGAACTGTTACACGATTTTTTTTGACATTTTGAACGAATTTCTATGCTTCGAAAATATCCACTATTAAACGAAAATGTTGTACTACTAAACCCTAAACGAAAATGTTGTATAATACTTCATTTAATAGTATAATTATTAGTGGATATCCTAAACGAAAATGTTGTATAATATATTTCTACATGTATATTTGTAACACCCTAAACGAAAAATCACATGGATATTACTGAGAGGAGATCCCCCACTGTACATTTATATACTATATTTATATTTATAATATAATACATATAATATATGATACAATATATAATATAATATATAATATGATATAATATAATATATATTTATATTTATAATATAATACATATAATAGGTCAGTAGCAGTGGCAGTGATTTTTCAACCCTAAATTTTAGGTCAGTGGCAGTGATTCAGTTTAGGCCAGATTCAGTGAGGAGCACCTAAACGAAAATAAATTTCTCACGTTTTATATTGTAATTGGGTGAGTAGACATCATACCCCTTTATTTAAAGACTACATCCTTATGAAATTAACATGCATTCCCTTTTCAATATTTTAGTTGATATTAAGAGGTGTATTATTTCAAAGAAGAAGGTCCACGGATAAAGTGAACTGGTGTAGTATTTTTACGAATAAGGTATGTACTCATTTGAAAGTGTAGTGAGAAATTCAAATTTTCGTTTACAGTGTATACTATATGCCATGCAATGTGTATTTGTAATTTCTGTTGAAAGGGTATATTATATGTTATGAAACGTGTATTCCATAATTTTCGTGTAAATGTATATTTTATATGTTATGCAATCTTTGTTCTTTCATTTTCGTTTAAGTATATATATGTCCATCGAACTATTCCATCATTGTAAACGAATTTTGGACATTTAAATTTTTTTTAAATGAGAATTAAGTATGTATATGCAATTTTCGTTTAGGATTATTTATGTATATGCAATTTTCGTTTAGGATTAAGTATATATATGATTGTCGTTTAGGATTATACTTTATACATGATTTTCGTTTAAGTGTCCATCGCACCATTCAATCAATGTAAACAAATTTAGGACCTTTAATTTATTTTACTTTAGGGAGTAGACTTTTTTTTTGTTTTCGTTTAGGATTAAAATAAACCATGCCATTTTCGTTTAGGATTAAAATAAATCATGCCATTTTTGTTCAATTTTGTAGATTATTAAACGACATTGACTTTATTATTTTATATTTTATACCTCAAATGTAGTTCGTTTTTGTATAAATATTCATAAATATTATATTTTGTAACAGTGACACGAAAAGATGACTTCTATGTCCGTATTGATTTGGTTTGGAGGTTATTGGGAAGGGTTAGAGTATAAAAATGGTCGTAAACAGCTGCTTCACCTTCAAACAACGAGATATGAAGATTTACTCCACTCAATTCATGCAGTTGTGGGTGCTAATCTGAATTTTTCACGATATGTGATCCATGCATTAATCGAGACTAATGGCATTGTTACAAAAATGAAAATAAAAAATGATTCTGATGTACAATGATTATTGTACATGGGCAACGAGCTTGTCATCATTTTTGTTTCACATAAACGGATTGATGTTGAAGTATCCTCATCATCACAAGAAAGAAATGCCCCGGGACTCGACTTTCCTTTTGGACTTGACTCGAATGATTATTGTGCAAATACCTATGATTATTTTGCAAATTCAAATGATTATTTTTCAAATTCGTTGGATATTCCAAACGTCCCATTTGGAGTACAAGAATATCTTGGGACATCCTCAAGTGCACAGTGGGAACCTTTTCCACCGTCGTTTGGTCGAGTAGACATCATATCAGTGACTTCGGGTCTTGATATGTTCGACTTGAATAGGTCCCCGACTGCTATTATGGGATATGAAGGCGTACAACGTAATGAAATACCATATCCAGATGATGTTGCCTTCGTGGTACCTGATAGACGTGATAATCGAAGTGGTAAGAATACTTGAAATCCCAACCATCCTTATAGTACTTGCAAATTGGTTTTTTTAACTAATGTGCACTTTGTGTTTACTTTCAGATAATGAGGATCGAGGATCGCCTTCAGCATTTGTCAATGCAGAAAATGATGCCGAATTGGATGGCGAGGATGAAACTGCCTTAAATGTAGACCAACAAAGAGCTTTAGAGGAATTTGAGACATATATTGAAAGATGAAATTGGTTTATTCCTGATATTCCAACATTCAATGAGCCCGAGGTCGCCTGTGGTCATGACGATTATGCGGCTGCACACGATCTATATAGAGGATCCCAGTTTGATAGTAAAGATGAACTGAAGAAGGCAGTTGGTTTGTACCATTTGGAGAATCAAGTGGAATTCTGTGTCGACCATTCGGACAAGCAAAGGTGGTTTATTAAATGCAAACATTGTAGTTGTGGATTCATGTTGTACGCCGCGGAGAAATATGGTATATGGAAAATAACCAGAATTGTTCTCCCACATGATTGCCCATCCGAAGAGATCCGTTCTGGCCAACGCCGACTTCCATCTCAGTTGATCGGTGA
This sequence comes from Scutellaria galericulata, assembly GCA_946896805.1. Classification (NCBI taxonomy): domain Eukaryota; kingdom Viridiplantae; phylum Streptophyta; class Magnoliopsida; order Lamiales; family Lamiaceae; genus Scutellaria; species Scutellaria galericulata. Next base: position 4,227,888 of record OX335784.1, on the reverse strand, counting down.
GTACTTCGCCGAAGTAGTACGAAAAGAGAACTCCAGACTCAAGCCGAGGACCATCATGGAAGAAATGCACGTACGCCACAGTTTGAAGCTCAGTTACAATGTTGCATTGTGTGCAAAATATGTGTCTGGACCAATAGGCTCGTCATCCACATGAGTGTCCGCGAAGTCCTCATCTGGTGAAACGTGACGAACCGGCACCCGTACAGATTTTCCTTTAGCCAATCGAGAAGTGGTAGCAGGTCTGGATGTCTCCTGCACTACTGGAGCCCTGACACGACGAGTCCCACATGGCTGAACTCTTGACGAGAGGTCCTGGTCTATGTTTCTCCAATACAATTTTCTCATCTCCGTTGGAGTCGGCTCCCGGGGACTGTAACACTCAACCTACACAAAAATCGAATTATATTTGTGTCATTAAACATTAAAGACATTTAAGGTCTTGAATAACTAGTTATGCACTTAAACTATAAATAAATTGTCGAACCTCGTTGCTAAGTATATCTGAGATATTAGTCAGCGCCCTCTTTGTTGACCATCTCAAACACCTCGGTACCCTCTACTCATGCCGATCGATAACCTTGCCGACGAGTGTGCTGGTCATCGGAATAGCCTCGTAAGCCCATATCTGTAAAATACCGAAACTATGTTAGTATTCAAAAAAAAAATTGACAATTGAAAAACTTGAGACGATTTATTTAAAAAGTACTCACCAGTAGAGCCGCCGTGAATCCGTAGAAGTGGTAGGTGAAGGGTCGTCTACCTTGAGATGGACAAGCTGTGGGGATATTGTCCATATGTCTTAACAGGTTAAGAAAAGAAAACTTCTCCTATGGAAAGGTATCCCACAGCTCCTCATCCTCCACCAAAACCCAAACCCACTTATCAACCTTCGACTTTCCAATGTCGAGTCCTAGTACGATACAGTACAGAACAAGCATCTTAGCCACATTAATGCTATCATCGACACTACCACGGAATTCGCCTGCAACAAAGCGCTGATATATATCCAAAATAGTCACACGTTGATGTCCGGCACACACTCTGTCGTGTAATCCACCGTTAGGGGATGTATGCCGGTGAGACGGATCAAAGTCTGAGTCACCAAAACGCAGACCAGTACAAAGAGCAAACTCCCTCCTGGAGAACCGACAGAGACGATCTCGCCTAATGCAAAACCATCTCTCATACTCCTCATCTACACTAGTCCTAGACACCTCACAAGTCATGAGGATGTGGAGAAACGTCTTGCATGACTCGTGATCAGTGAACCACAAGAGGAAATGCCCGAAACATGATTTCTTAAATTCCGCAATCCCTCTATACCAACTTCATTCAACTCAAGCCTAATGTCATCCAATATTCTAAGTCGTGTGTATCCATTAATATACGCATTTGTACCCTGAAAATCCCTTCGGATGAACACACGACCCGACTACAATACGTACCACGAGGTAAATTAATACATACATCCATATTACGTTGGATTCTGTCTATGTTCATCTAACTGCATAAAATTTCGATTTTTCAATTTCGTTTAACTTAAGGAATAATTCGTTTAATAGTTCACACTTTTCGTTTAATAGCACAAAAAATTAGTGTAACTAGAGAAATCTCACAGAATTAGCCGTTTAACAGCACAAAATTGTCGTGTAATAGCACAATCTTTTCGTTTAACATTACATAAATCCAGAAAAATTAGTCTAACTACATATGTATCGAGATTCAACATTCAACAACATACAATTCATGTTTCCACATTCAACAACATACTTCATAAACGAGAAACAACATTCAACACAAATTGGCTTCAACAAAAATAGACATGCTTCAACGAAATTCAAGAACCTTGAACGAAAAAAACAATTCTCCCTTACACGAAATTCATTTGCAAAAGCATTACTAACCTGGTTCAATGATTGAGAATCCATGGATTGAATGAAGTGTAGGTGTATTTCCACGAATTGCCTAAACGAATTGCCACAAATCTGCCTAAACGAATTGCAAGAAGAAACCCCCTTAGCCTAAACGAATTGCCATGAACTGCCCCCAATTTTTTTGGTTGGGTAAACTGAAATTTGACTACAAGGTGAAAGAAGGTGAAAGAAGCGGCGGCTTCAATGAGGTAAATAGGGCAACATTTGACTCTCCATTATTTTAATCATATTTCATTAAAGTTTGACTTGATATCTCATTTATTTTATTTTATTTTATTTTAGGGAATTTGTTAACAAATGATTTATTATGTTATAACAATTATTAAACGAAGTGTCACAAAATTAAAATTATTGTAAACGAATTCTTATAAGATTTGTTAAACAAAATTACAAATTAATATTGTAAAATAATTTTATTAATAATTTTTTTAATATAAATTATTACAAAATTTATAATTTTAAAAGCAAATTGTAATTATTTTTATTTAATTGTAACAAAATCTTTTAATAGATATGATTTTACAAATTCATTTAATAGGGTTTATTTTCAAAAACTAGACATTGTTCAAATGTCGTGTAATATTTGTAATTTAATTGGTATTAAAAAATCAATTGTTAAAAGTCAAAAAGTGGTTATTTCCCTTAATAGTTGTTATTTTCATGGCCAAAATTCGTGTTACAGTATCTATTTTCGAAGCCAAAAAATTCGTTCAAAAAGTCAAATATTTTCGTGTAATAGTTCATCGAATTTCGTTTAATAATTCAAATATTTCGTTTAGTAGTACAACATTTTCGTTTAATAGTGGATATTTTCGAAGCACAGAAATTCGTTCAAAATGTCAAAAAAAATCGTGTAACAGTTCAAAATACTTCGTTTAATAGTATAATTATTTCGTTTATTAGTACAATATTTTCGTGTATTATTGCAATTAATTTCGTTTAGGGTTTTAGGATTTTACTTCCGTTTAATAAGGCAATTAATTCCGTGTAAACATTACAGACTGTCACGAGCAATTGTCCGTGTAAACATTAAAGTAATAAAATAATACATGTAGAAATATCCGTGATTTTTCGTTTAGGGTTTAGGGTGTTACAAATATACATGTAGAAATATATTATATATTGTATATTATGTAATTTTTTATTAGCTCTCATTATTGTGGATTTGACAGGTAATTGGAGATGTTTGTTCTTTTCAAACTTGATCCACTATTCATTTTAAACCAAGTCAAAATTTATAGTATTTTTACAAATTTACTATATTATGTGATATCTTTTCAATTCCCACTATATTATGTGGTATTTTGACAACTTGTTATTTTTACAGAGACCATTTTTCCCGTCTTTCTTTTGCTTCCAATAAACTTAGAAAGCTGAACACAGTATTAGGAAATTGTTGCACTGAGAAAATGGAAGAAGAAGAATCAGCAGCAGCAAACCTGAAGAGCTTCCTCCATTGGGCTACTGCGATTGGAATCTCAGACGCTCCAATTTCCCACAACACTTATTCTTCTTCTTCTTGTCTGGCCCATTCTTTGTCCGTCTCTCATTTTCCTGATGCCGGCGGGTACATCTCTACCATATTCATACAATTTTCTGCTCATATATTTATATATGTAATATGTATGTAATTGGGATGATTTGATGCAGGAGAGGTTTAGCTGCTACGCGAGTTTTATGGAAAGGAGAGTTGATTTTGAGGGTTCCTAAGGCCGCTCTCATGACAAGTGATTCTCTGATTTCCAAGGATCACAGTTTATGTGCTGCTTTGGGGAAATACCCTTCACTCTCTCCTACTCAGGTATCTCTCTCTCACACACACAAATTTGGGGGTTTTTTTTTGGTAGGTATTATTAAGTGTTTACTCATGTGATTGTTACTGCAAGGGTTTGATAGTTGTTGTTTGATGGATGAAACGAAATAATTGTCAATTTTGAGTTTTTTTTTTGGACATGCAGTTGCTAAGTTTTGGAATATTGTGGCATTTGAGTTCAAAATAAAAAGGGCTACAAATTTACTTGAAAGCAAAAACGCCGAAAACTTAATTTATTTGGGATTCTGTTGTTTGCTTTGAAGTGAAAAGGAAAGCATGTAGCTGCAGATTATGCAATTGGCAGAGATATTATTCTGTTTCTTGATTTATTGAATGAGGTTACAAATGAGAATGCTTCACTTATTGATTATTGCAGAGAAAGATGACTAATAAGATGCTTTTAACAATACCAATTTCGATTCAAATTAGAATACATTTCAAAGATAATATCACAAGTTCTTAGCAATTGTCTCACTTGTCTACGAACAGTAGCCTTTCGTCCCAATGTGTGCTCTGAACTTCAAATCAAGAGTTGAGGTGAAACTTCTCGCTGAAGATTGGTTAACTCAATAATGCTGAATACTGATGTAGCAATTGAGTTGGTAAATGCTGACACTTAACAACAACACATATGTGATATTGGGTATATTTTAATTTTGTCTAGATATTGTCCATTGCTTTACTAAATGAAGTGAACAAGGGCAGGAGTTCTTGGTGGTATCCTTACTTAAAGCAGTTACCTCGAAGTTATGACTTGCTCGCGGGGTTTGGGCAGTTTGAGATAGAAGCTTTGCAGGTCAGTTTTGGTCGATTATCAGTTGCTGGCATTGTCTTGATTTACATTTCCACAAAATTTATGCGAAATGATTATGCATTGGAAGGGATGGTTTTTTGAAAGCAAGTACAAAATCACTTGTAGATTGATGATGCCATTTGGACTGCAGAAAAGGCCGTACATAAAGGTAAAATGGAGTGGAAAGAAGCTACTCCAGTTATATGTGAACTTAGTCTCAAGCCACAGTTCACAACCTTCAATGCATGGCTATGGGCTTCTGCAACTGTAAGCACCTATCATTTGTTCACGATCATTTTTTTGTGCATTCCTCCTACATCTTGGAACCCCTATAGAAAATTATAAAATGAAAAAGAGGAAAATGATGATATGCAACTACGCAAAAAATTCTTAATAAAGAAAAAGAATTTGTCCATTAATAGCTTTCTTGGCCAGTTGATTTTACTTAAATAATGACCTGGCTTACTGCCTTCATTATTTCACAGAAATCTTGTTGGGGAAATTTCCTCATTTTTTTTGTTTTTGTTTTGAAAGATATCGTCACGTACTATGCATATATCCTGGGATACTGCGGGCTGTTTATGTCCTGTTGGAGACTTCTTTAATTACGCACCCCCTGAAGATCCCTATCATTTGAACAGTTCAAAGGCTAGTGATACTGAGTCTTTGTTGGACATAACCTCTTCTTGTGAAGGAAAAGGAGGACAAAATTCAAGTGCAGAGCTATTAGATGCCAACACAGATAGGCTGACGGATGCTGGTTATGATGAAGCTCTTTCTAGTTATTGCTTCTATGCTAGGAGAAACTATGAAAGAGGAGATCAGGTATTGGTCATATCTTTGTCCTTTTTACTTGTTGTTTAGTTGGTATTGCAGGTGATAATGCATTTTGCTGTTATGTGAATATAAAGGATTCTTATTTGCTTTTCTTGTTCTGTTTGCCTCAAGTTCAGTCTAGATGGTGTGAACTTTTTTAATCTATAAAGGACTGTTAACTACTGCATTTTACATTGTTTATTCTGTTTAGTTGCTTCAGCTGCTATAATTGTCTCGGCCCATTTCATTCTTGTAGCTCTGAATATTTTTATTTAGTGTTTGAAACTATTGCTTGAACAGAAAAGCTCTTGATATTGGAGCATTAATGTTTATTCTATTGTGAAGCCTATTTAATTTGAAAAAAAAAACATGCACAAAGATGGAGGTAGTTATTGGTTCTACATGAATCAGATGGGATGAGTTTGATTGCATAAATAGGGTAGAACACATGCATAAAGAATGGTGTTAAGTTTGGTTGGCTATGTTTATTGACATGTCTCCAATTCTAGACCTGGTTGGCTGGTTTATCAATGATTTTGTTAGTGGCTCTTACTGTGTAAACTGCAAACCATCTTTGCATACAATACATCTTTTGAGTTATTGAATTGTTTAGCATTTCCATGAGTTATTGCAATATAGAATGATCAAATCATAGCTATAGAATGAGATTGTACTGATGCACTTTTAGCTACATATTCGATGATCAAATTCTATTATACGTCTCAGCTGAAGATATAAAACTGATGCATAAAAGACATAAACTGAGGTCAGAAGATGAAGAATGTTTTCTGTATAATGATCATCAAAGATGCAGCAACCATCAACTTGTAGTATGACATAACTCTGATCTTCTGTTTCAGAAAAAAATGTTCCAACATAATGCTATTTGTTGTTGCCCCATAGCAACTTATTGTTCTTTTTTTTCATCTGCAGGTTCTTCTAAGCTATGGTACATACACAAATTTGGAGCTTCTCGAACACTACGGTTTTCTCCTGCCAGAAAACCCAAACGACAAAGCTTTTATTTCCTTAGAACCAGAAATGTATTCCCTTTGTTCGTGGCCCAAAGAATCGCTATACATATCTCAAGATGGGAAGCCTTCATTCGCCCTCCTCTCCACTGTCCGTTTGTGGGCCACCCCTGTTAGCAATAGACGATCAGTTAAACACATTGCTTATTCAGGGCATTGCATCTCAAACAAGAATGAAGTTGCAGTGATGGAATGGATAGCAAACAAGTGTCGGGTACTGTTAAGCAGTTTCTCGACCTCAATTGATGAAGATTCATTATTGCTCTCTATCATTGATAGAATTCAAGATTATAGTGGGGAAACAGAGTCATCAACACCTGCACTATGTAATGAGATTCGTGCTTTCTTCGAGAGAAATAATGTGAAGAGTGGAGACCTCTCTGCCAAGCAACATGTTTCTGCAAAGACAAGAAGGTCCATTTTTAGGTGGAAAATGGGAGTTGAGTGGAGATACAGGTACAAGACAATTTTATCTGATTGCATTTCTCATTGTACTAAGATGTTGGATAATCCTTCTGATTCATTTTAATCTATAGCAATGGATGTTGACAACTAGCTGTGTTCTTCATATTTGATTTGTTATTATTGTTTGAGGAAATTTTATTTATTTTTATACCTGTTATGTTTCTAAAACTAATTATTTTGGTATTCAAGTTTGGAATTTTTTTCTTTTACACCAATTAAAAACTTTTTTTTATCCAAACAGTCCATAAAAATAGTCAATTCTACTAAACAGATGTTTTGGAATACAAATTGTTTAGGTGACAATAAATATTAATAACGGCCAATCAAATAATTATTTATATACTTTTCCAAATATCATCCATCAACAAAGTAAATGCTGATTAATGACGGTACGTTATGTTGTTTTTTGAATGCATGATGGTACACCAAGTGTGGATGAGTTGTTGTAGATGGTTGGGAGTCGAATTGGTGATGTCGTCGTGCCCAGTATTACTTTTCTTACAATTCAGTATCATGATCAAAGGAAAAAGAGGAAGATACATGGGCTGTATTTGGAAATGTATCATTTGGTTGTTATGGAAAGCTAGAAATGTTATGGTGTTTAGAAAGAAAACAGGCAATTGAGGAAGTTATGGAGGATCTTAAAATATATACTTGGAACTGGATAAGAGAAAGGGATAAGATGAAGGAATTGACCGACTTCAAAGAATGAGTATTAAACCCAAAAAGAGTGTTGGAAGATTAATTATAACTGAATTTACATTTGTTGGAAAATAAATAGTTTTTTAAGGTTTGGTGAGTTTATGTATTAAAATGATGTAACTTTGGGTATTTCTTATATCCACACTTTTTATTTTTATAAAATTTCCTTTACTGATAAAAAAAATAAAAAATAAAAATTCAGAAATATGCTTATACTTGGTCCCATCTACTATTTGAGCATAAAATATTATATGTTAATTTGTTGGTAATGGAACTCTTTTCTTTCAAAAGAGTAATCTCACAATTTTATAGAATTCTAGTATGGATATGTGCTAGGCTAGGCGTATTATTTCACTCATTAGTTGTAATTAACTTAATTGTGAGTAGATTAGGTAATAATTTTTCTATTGTAAGAGTGTTTGAGTAAGCTTTTTAAAACATTTTATAAAATGTTTAAAAATGAATAAGATTTTATTTTATCTTAAAAATAAGATATTAACATGTAATCTCTTTTAAAAAAAAATGGAGGAATTCATATGTTGTAATTTCTAAAATAAGATCCTTTTTTTAATATAAAATTTATTCAAATTCAATCATTTAAACCACACAATTATCATTACAAATATTATAATTTCCACAATCTCATTTCTCTGTACATTTCAACAAACGTATTTTTATTTAAAAATCAAACCACATAAGTTTTAAAAACATATTATTAGATAAAAGCTAATAAGCTATTTCAAATTATCTTTAAAAGAACATAACAAATACTTCCTCCGTCCCGGCTTATTTTGCCTACGTTGACCGGCATGAATCCTAAGAAAATACAATTGACTGTTGGTTGGATGTGTAAATTTATGTTTTTTTCACTTTAATTAGGAAAGTAGGCAAAATAAATTGGGACAAGCAAAAGTGGAAAGTAAGCAAAATAAGATGGGACGGAAGGAGTATGTTCCAATGGCTTTACAATTCCAATATGTGCATTAAACTAAAACAACTATAAAACTAAATTCATAAAATTGATAAAATTAAGTGATGTATGAGCTCTTTTCAGGTTCTTTGAAATGAATGGTAAGACAGCCCCAAGATGAGTGCCCTGTTCTCTCCCCCATCCAATAGGATTCAACTATTGTAGGCCATAGACTCCAATTCCATCACCATTTAGGGCATTCGATTAAATTTGTGATTTAAAAAAATACAATTACGCAATAAATTTACAATGCTAAATATTTGCACTAAAAATATAAACATATTAAGCATTTAAAATATAAAAATATTTAGATATGATTATACATGAAAAAAACAAAATTAACAATTGAGAATAATTGAAGAACTAATTTATATGCTTTTGTCCAGAATTTAAAAAAAAAAAAAAACACTTCGTTTGGTATATACGAGACACAATTATGTATATAAATAAAAAAACTTAAATTGAAATTGAAATGATAAATGTTATAAATTTTCAAATAGATGGATCAGAAATCTGGCTTGGTTTTTCCTAGGAAAAACAATGATAGCGCTCAGTAATTTCAGCGTCGAATCATCTGGGGAAAAAATCATCAGTTCCATCATACTAATAAAAAACATCTATATTAAAATTCTTAATTCAACACTGAACTTGTTGAAACATTTTAGGAGAAATTTAAATGGATCAGATTTCTGGCTTGGATTTCTCCTATAAGGAGAAAAAAATAGTAGCACAGTTATAATCAACTTCGATCATCTGGGGAAATAATCATCACATCCATTAAACTTAAATTGCAAATACAGATTTTCTAAAATTTTCAAGTAATAATAAAAATATTATCTAATATTTAAATTATATGCAGAAAACAGAGATGGATCAGAATTCTGGCTTGGATTTTCTCCCAATAATGGAAGAAAATTAAAGAGCGCTCAGTAATTTCAGCGTCGAATCATCTGGGGAAAAAGTCATCACTTCCATCTCATAAAATAAGAAAAAAAAAATTCAAACTGAAAGAGGAAATAAAAGAAATTTCACCAGATCTGACAGAGTGGAGCTAAACAAAGCCCCGTTCGAAAAGCAGAAACAGGCAGAGAAGAATTTAGCGTCGGCTCATACGCAACGCCCATTTTAATCTCGAGCGCCGGTAATCAGTAAATCGACGCGTTTGTTCGATCGATTATAAATTGATTACAAAAAACACTAACATTTTGAAATTAGAGAGAGAAAATGAAGAGAAAAACAATCGGAGGTGGATGGAATGAGATGAGAAGAGGCTCGCCATGAATTGGTACTGTGAGATATGGAAGAAGGGTTATCTGATATATAGGCGTCAAGGAGGTGGCGGGCGGAGCTAGGGCTTTTCCAAAACCCTAATTTTACTCCTCATGAAAAACTGTCTTTATATTTTCTCCAAAAAAAAAAAAAAGAGATATAAATAAAAAGACTGTTTTATAATTTAACCAATATAGTTTAATGAATATAATATTTAATTGTTAATATATATTGTATTTGTAATAGAATATAATTTTCTAATAATATATTATTTAAGTTTATTTATTTATACATTCCAAAGAGTAAATTTAAGGATCTAAACTTTAAAAAAAAAAAAAAAAAAATTATAGCGTATATTAAATACATGTTCGCTACAAAGTAAATTATGATTAATATATTTCAATTAGGTATTAGGGCTTGAAAGACTTTAACCCAAAACACAAATACTTAAATGCACGGGTGGGGAACTATGTAAATGGGTTGATCCAATCCGACAGTACTTTTCACATGCTTCATGCACCTTTTACGCGTCCCCACGTGCCCTAGGTCCACATTCAAACCCTAGTTTACGCGTCTAACTTTTTAGTTATGTTCGTTTAACCTTTTAGTTATATTCGCATAACATTTATGTTATGTTCACATAGTCTTTATATTTCTGCTAGTTTAATTTTTTTACAATGTATTACAGATCTATAATACATTTTTAACATTTATGTTGTTTTAATATTACCTTTATATTTATAATAATTCAACTTCGATTCTATGAAATATAGCATTTATGTTATTCTTTAAGTACATAAAATTTATGAGATTTGTACATAAATGTTATACTAAAATAACATAAAGGTTAAATATAACATAAATGTTCAGCTATACTACATGAATTTTTATACTGAAAAAAGTTCAAGTGTTTCACTTAGAAATTATGATATATATATATATACACACACACACATAAGGTTATACTCGTATAACATAAATGTTATGATATAAATTTATAAGAAAGAAAAACTTGGGTGCGGATCTGGACCAACCGGACCTGACCCAACCCGTACCTGCCCAATCACACAAATGCATAATCCGTGCACTTGATTCATAAGAACACTATTCCTAACAAAATTGAGCGAAGCGCTAAACATTTTTATATAATGAAATTGATAGAAGCTTAAGATATTTTTATATTAGATATTAGATTAGATAATAGAAGATCCAAACTTAATTGATTGCTTTGACACCAAACAATATTTTATTATTAATAAAATGAATCAAATTATGTTAAAAACTTAAAGGTGATTATTCATTCTTCAACGAATTATGTTTGGTTATTCCCAAAATACAAATAGGAGCTATATATCTATATACCTTTATTAAATATAGGAGTGATGATACATACATCACATCTCCATTACTAAATACATCATATTTAAAATAAATCAAAAATAAATAAATATTCTTATTTTTTACTATTTATTTAATTTTATGTTATAGGATTGACAGAGTAAAATGATAATGTTTTCGTATGTGTTTAAAAATTTGGAAGTAATGGGCGTGTTTAGTAATTAGTCCCCACCCCAAATATAATATACACATGTCACATTTAATTGGTTACAAATGTTAACAATAACCATTCATAACACAAGAAGATATCGAAAATGAGTGGAATAATTCACAAATTTTTATATGAATGATACAAACAAGAGATCTAGTCTTCTAGCAAAAAAATTTTTTATATGATATTCTCTTAAAAAATAATATGATACAATCGAATCATACTACTCACAATTTAAATTTATTTTCACAAACCAATTATTAATTTGTGAATTGACTTAGGAAATTATATTTCTAGCAAAAGTTCTATTTACAAATATAAGAACATTTTGCCCATTTGAGAAGTTAAGCACTTTTGTTGATTTACTTTTCCTCCTAGTATTCCTAAAAATACTAAAGCTACTAACTAGTAATATTGCATGTCTTTTTATCAATGGTATGAAATAAAAGGAAAGAATGATACCAAAACCCAAAAATCCTAACAAGAAGCACAAGCTTTCAACTATGCATTCCACTAATTAATGAATCAAAGATTCCTTTCTTTTGCAATTTCATGACCAGAAAGAATGTTCTTTCTCCCCATTCTAACCCCTCCCTTTGCCTTGTTTGCTTCATTTTCTCACCAATTCTTCCATTAAACTACCTCAAAATGCATAAACAAAGATGATACAAAATCTATAAATGCATGAAAAATCTTGGAATGAGGCATTGAACCAATCTCAATTTGTTTACATCATACAATCCAAATCTTGCTCTCTTTTAGCACTACAATTGAAATGGCTTCAAATGCACCGGCATTGAAGAGATCAGAGTCGATAGCAGACAGCATGCCGGAGGCCTTAAGGCAGAGCCGGTATCATATGAAGAGATGTTTTGCAAAGTACATTGAGAAAGGAAACAGGATGATGAAACTTCAACACTTGATGGGAGAAATGGAGCAAGTTATCGATGATAAGGCCGAAAAAGCTCAATTGCTAGAGGGATTGCTTGGTTACATCTTGTGCACAACTCAAGTAGGATCAATATCTCCTCTTTCTTTATCTACTTTCTGCACCTTTAGTTTGCTTTTTCTATCTAGTTTCTTATACTAATGCAAAGATGAAAAATTCGAGGAATTTTACAACTTTTGAAGTTTAGATATTAAAGTGGGTTGTCATGAAATTTTGTCATAATTTCGGTCAAATATTGGTATCGATATCAAGATCAATGACTTCATAGTATAAACTTTGAAAAATCGGAGAAATATTGACGAAATATGATAAAATCATTCAGTAGTAGAATTTTATAATGAATTACTCCATTTTTTGTAAGGAAAAAAATATATATTTTGTACCTGAATAAAATTATAATTTACACATTTTAGTTAATACAGACTATTTGTATCATTTATCATTTATATACTTAACATGAATGTCAACTTATTAGTATTTCAAACTTTTAATATAATTTCCGACATTATTTTAAATTTTATTACTGAATCGATATCAATATTGATATTTCTACCGATATTTCCAGAAAATTAGAATCTCGATACCAATATTTTCAAACTTGAATAATGCTAATCATTTATATGCTTGTTTGGATGTGTAGGAAGCAGCAGTTGTTCCTCCAAATGTCGCCTTTGCTATTAGGCCGTCTCCGGGTTTTTGGGAGTATGTTAAAGTGAGTGCTAATGATTTGTCTGTGGAGGGCATCACTGCTACTGAGTACTTGAAATATAAAGAGATGACAATGGATGAAACATGGTATATATGTTGCAAATCTATATAAATGCATATTGAAGTGTGTAAATAAGAGTTAAACATACATGATCCTGTTTGAGTTGCAGGGCAAATGATGAAAATACATTAGAGATTGATTTTGGAGCAATGGATTTCTCTCTGCCTCACCTCACTCTATCTTCTTCGATCGGTAATGGAGTTAGCTACATTTCCAAGTTTCTTACTTCAAAGCTGAATAATAACACCCTTTTGAGTGCTCAATCTCTTGTCGATTATTTGCTCACTTTGAACCACCAAGGCGAAGTATGATCATCTCATCTCATCCCCAACTTATCTTAGACAACAGTTATCCAACAAAAGTGTTGTGTATTAACCATAATGTGGTCCTATATTTGCAGAAACTTATGGTAAATGAGAACCTTAACACAGTCATAAAGCTTCAAGGTGCACTGATAATAGCTGAGGCAGCTTTGTCTTCACTCCCTAAAGACACACCTTATCAGAGCTTCGAGATGAGGTTAATATAATGCCTTTCATTTGCTCTTATCTTCTTCTTCTTCTTCGAATATACAATGAGCTGAGAAATCAGGTGTGTTTGGGTGCAGGTTTAGAGAGTGGGGCTTCGAAAAAGGATGGGGTGATAATGCTGAAAGAGTTCAAGACACAATGCACTCGCTTTCCGAAATTCTTCAAGCTCCTGATCCATCAAACATTGAGATGTTCTTTGGAAGGCTTCCTATAATCTTCAACGTCGTTCTGTTTTCTATCCATGGGTATTTTGGACAATCCGACGTTTTGGGCTTGCCAGATACTGGTGGACAGGTAAGAATGAAGTTTATGGGATTATCGAAAAGTTGTTGCACAATGCTGATTGATGTTTTTTTGACAGGTTGTTTATGTTTTGGATCAAGCGGTTGCAATGGAAGAGGAATTGCTTATGAGAATTAAGCAACAAGGTTTGAATGTGAAGCCTCAGATTATAGTGGTAAGCAGCATACTAACTTATTTCTAAAATAAAGTCTTATTTTTTAACTTGATCATTTCAATGACATAATTGTCTTTACTAACATTTTGAAAATAAGATAAAACATTTTATAAGTTCTAAAAACATCTTATTATAATGCAGGTTACTCGACTCATCCCTGACGCTAAAGGGACTAAATGCAACATGGAATTTGAACCAGTTATGAACACAAAGCATTCACACATTCTAAGAGTGCCATTTGTAACTGAAAATGGAGTTCTTGGACAATGGGTTTCTAGATTCGATATCTATCCTTACCTCGAGAAGTTTACTCAGGTTTCTTGCTACAACATTCATCACCTTTCCTCTACTTCAAAACCATTGTTCTACAATCTTTTCTTTGTTCATAATTTGACAGAATGCCACGAACAAAATAGTCGAAATCATGGAGGGAAAACCCGATCTGATCATAGGAAACTACACGGATGGAAACCTTGTGGCTTCACTCATGGCTAGTAAACTCGACACAACACTGGTACTTAACTGCTAAATGCTGGTTTTTTCGTATTCTTTCAGCTATAAAGACTGGTGATTTTATGCGTTTTCTTGAATAGGGAACGATTGCACACGCGTTAGAGAAGACAAAGTATGAAGATTCAGACATAAAATGGAAGGAATTTGATCCCAAGTACCACTTTTCATGCCAGTTTTCAGCTGATTTGATTGCAATGAACACAGCAGATTTCATCATCACAAGCACATATCAGGAAATTGCTGGAAGGTATTATTACACATACACAGTTTCTCAATTAGTTTGATTTTTACATTCTTCAATGCATATTAATGGCAAAATTCTTCGTTGTTTCAGCAAAGACAGGCCAGGCCAATATGAAAGCCACAGTTCTTTCACCTTACCAGGGCTATACAGAGTTGTATCAGGGATAAACGTATTCGATCCTAAGTTCAACATCTCTTCACCTGGTGCAGATCAGTCTGTATACTTTCCTCACTCGGAGAAAAACAAACGATTCACAAATTTTGGTACCGCCATTGAAGAACTTCTCTTCACTAAAACCGACAACGCTGAACACATGTCAGTTAGTTATACTATATAGTACATTCCCATCTTATCTCTTTCTTGAAACTGATTTCCTTGTGCAAATAACAGAGGATACTTAGAAGACAAGAAGAAACCGATCATTTTCTCCATGGCTAGGCTCGACACAGTGAAGAACATCACTGGACTAACAGAGTGGTATGGTAAGAACAAGAGGCTTAGAAGCCTAGTCAATCTTGTCATCGTTGGTGGCTTCTTCGATCCATCGAAATCCAAAGATAGAGAAGAAGCATCAGAGATTACGAAGATGCATAGTTTGATCCAAAAGTATGAGCTCAAAGGGCAGATGAGATGGATAGCTGCTCAAACTGACAGGAAAAGAAACGGTGAGTTATACCGTTGTGTTGCTGATTCAAAGGGGGCTTTCGTGCAACCAGCATTGTACGAAGCGTTTGGTCTAACAGTGATCGAAGCAATGAACTGTGGCTTACCAACTTTTGCAACAAATCAAGGTGGCCCGGCTGAGATAATCGTAGATGGGGTTTCTGGTTTTCATATTGATCCCAACAATGGAGATGAATCTAGCAACAAGATTGCTGATTTTTTCCAGAAATGTAAGGAGGATTCGGAGTATTGGAACACCGTGTCGATTCAAGGCCTACAACGTATAAGTGAATGGTATTGTTACTTCTTGCTAACAATGGATGTAATATAGATCATCTTATAAGGCCAAAGTAGTATATGATTATTGCTTTTTGTTTGTTGAAGCTATACATGGAAGATATACGCGAACAAAGTCTTGAATATGGGCTGCATCTATAGCTTCTGGAGGCGATTGCACAGCACTGAGAAGCAAGCTAAAGGGAGATATATTCAGACATTTTACAATCTTCAGTACAAGAACTTGGTACATTGGATTCATATTTATCTTAATTTATCAAATCAATTCTGGTTTTTTGTTAAGGAAAGTTGGTAAATAATATCCTCTTGATGAAAACTGATGCAGGTAAAAAATCTTGAAATAAAAAAGGATGAAACTCCAAAGCAGGAACCAAAGCAGAAACCCAAGCAACAAGTCTCACTAAGGCAAGATTACGAGCTTTTTTATGACCTCTATATCGATAACTTTGATTGACTCATATTGTTATTTATGTCACCGATACTGATATAATGTCGCTTTAACTACAGGCGATCTCAGTCAACATTGCAGAGGTAATTATTATACTATTCCAACCATTTCTGAAGTTTCTAGTGAACTTTATGTTTATGTGAATAAAAACTTAATTCATGTTATTTTTAACTGCTAAGGTTGTTCGGAGCTTGAAGATTCCGTAAAAACGGGAGCTGGATAAAGATCACAACATGAAAGATGATGAAGAAACTCTTGATTGTTTTTACATTAGCTAAATGTGATAAATAACTTCACTACCTAAGTGATTGTAATCTTACACCAAAACAAGGTCATTCTCTTACATAATGTGTTGGAATTGATGTCTAATCTTGAAACTAATGTAGCATAAAATTAAAAAATATAGAGCTTGGATGGTTTGATTTCTTTGGTAAAATTGAAGAAACTAAGCACATGGAACCATTGATCCCACCTCTTAAGTCTATGAACAGCAACTGTATTTGGTATAAGATCATGTGAACATCTTCCATTAGTCCCAGGATAATCATACATTGCAGGTTTCTCAGAAAACCTATTCTTTCCCCTGTTTCCTCTGTTAAGCCACTCTCCGACGAGCTTATCCTCTGGTCCAAACGTGTGATTAACCGGGATTAACGAGCCACTGATCCACTCAACAATGTCCCAAGAAAGCACAAACCCCATACCAGACATGTAATGAACAAAGGGGTTCATGCTAGTGCAAGGTATGACAAAACCATAGTACAAATCAAATCGTGGTAATAAATTGAGGGACATTGCTAAGGGCTCGAGTCTCAAGAAAACGTCGTCGTCTGCTTTCATGACGTAGTCATATCGGGTTGGGAGTATTGTTGGGAGAGAGGAGAAGTAGGTGTAGGTCTTGCCACTGTTCATGTTTTCAGAGCAGTTGAGAATGATTATGTCGTCGAAGCGCATGATCTCGAGGGCGATGAGGGCTCGTTGTTCTTGTTTGGTGAGGTGGCAGAAGACGAACTTGACGTCGATTCTTGAGATGGGTGATGACTGTGTTCCGTAGACGAGGCGGAGGAAGTGGCGACGCTCGTAGTTGTCGGGGCGGGTCAGGATTCCGATGAGGAGGCTGAAGTTGAAGTGAGGCTGTGGAAGAGATGTGCTTGGAAGTGTTGTGGTTGATGTTGGAGTGTTGTAGTTGGTGGTGAAGGATATGAAGAAGATGAAGATGATAAGTGAAAGTGTTGATAATATGGCTTGCGTCTGTCTTAGTGTTGGCATTCTTTGTGTTTTGTGTGTTTAGATCAAAAATTAACTGCAAAAATGGGCTAAATTTTCTTTGTTAGACAATATTTTTTTTCTAACATTTTCATAGGAAAAAGGTATATTTTGTAGACATTATGAGGAATGTGAAAAAAGTGTAGAAAGATGGTTTTCATGATGGGAGAGAAGTTACACATGAAAAGCAAACTAATGGGTGATTGAAAATGTGAGTTACTTTAAAGTGGGGTGGGAAATTTTTTATTAAATGTAAGATGATTCACACAAGATTCTCGATTCCATAAAATCATTTCATCTTATATAGTTATTGGTGAGATCCTCGATTCCATAAAAGCATTTCATCTTATATAGTTATTGTTGAAATGTAACTAACTTGTTAAGTTAACCTTTTAACGACTTACTAACTTAGTGGTGTCTTGACTCAGTGCTCGCACTATATAAGAAGCACACATGATTAGATTCATTACTTTTCTGATTTAGAATGTCATTTCCTTTCGTTAATTTATTTTACATGTTTAAATTGACACATTTATCATCTACCCAAAATTACATTTAATAAAGTAAATATACTAAAGTTATCTATTCGGAACGAAGATTCCAATTTGACAAATCATTTTCATTTCAATCAAACTAAACACTATATAAAAAGTAGTCAAAAAAATGGTCAAAATACCAACTTTCTAAACCAATTTCCAACGGTTATATTATCAACACACGCCATAGTATCAAATGGTATCACCAGTGTCTAATAAAAAGTGTCGTTATAGGATACAAAAACGCGTTTTGCAGAAAAGTAACAGTGTACTTTAACAGAAAATGTAGAAAAATTTGAAGTCTCTACTCTCATAAGCAGCAAAAAATTGTGAGAAAGAATCATCAAGTTTATGATGTTTCTATTGACAAGCTATAGTTGTTGGTTCCATCGGAATCGAGCTGTCTCTATCACACATTTCCGGGCCAATGCTTACAACTCCTTCTCCCTGTAATATAACAGGGCTTAACTAGATGCAAAGCCACAAGATATTTCTCAGTTTAAATAGTAAGATCAATTCTTACCTTAGCAATGTTTCTAAAATAAGTTGTAGTGTAGTTTCCAGATGGATATAAAGCTTCGATGAGATCTGCTAGAACGACGTGAGGTTGAGAGACTGCTCCGTCATACCAATCTTGATCAAGCGCGACGAGCATATCAGTATATTTAATTTACGAAATATACATAAGCATTTATCTATGCAGATTTAGTAGTTAGTTTGATAAGTTACCAAGAATGATGGAATTTTGAAGTCTTTTGTCATATCTCCAGAGGCTTTGATTGGCGATGAAGGCGAAACAGGATTGGTCTTCGATGTTCAGATTTTGAAGGAAGGTGGATGCATTGTAGGCCGTTGGATCAGATGTATACGTCTCATCAATCACCACATCAACCGTCTAATTCACCATAACGAATAACATTAATGATCAACGTAAGATGATCGAACATTGTATTAATTAATTGACTTACACATAGGACTGCATGAAATGCATCAAGTTCATCTGGTATGGAGATGTTGTATGTGACTTTGTTGATCGAGTTATCAATGTTTTCGCCCCCTGAATCCTCCACATACTGATTCAACCGAAAAGAGAATATATAATCACAAATGAAAAAATCATTTCTTTTAAAATAGAAGAAGAATCATACCTTTAGCTTGTAGGCCTCTTTTGTGAAAGACCAAACACCCTGTACAAAAAAAGCAAACATGAATTTTGGATATGATATTCTCAGAGATTTGATAAAATGAAGTTGAATTTAGTAAGAATCAAGAATGGTTCATACATCTTCATATTTCATCCAAGCCACTATTGGTTGGAATGCTGATTTCTTGTTACCTGCACTTTTACTTAGGCACATGTAATTCTGCTTTATCTGCAAAATAGATTAGCAATATTCACACTTATTAAAATCATACATATATATAAATATTAAACCTTAGGGTTATTCGCAAGTATGACAGTTTTTCAATTTCCACGTACAGTATTGTAGACTTGGTTGGCTCGTGTTTCAAGATTGGCAAAAACTCCCAAATACTTGATCCACTCTGCCTTCTGAGAAATTCATGAAAAAGATCAAATTAAGTTAGGAGATTTTGAATGGTACATAATATTATTGTGTGCTGTGATCAAGGGCATTATGGTCATTACCTGAAGAGGGGCCAGCTCACCAATAGGGAGAAAAGTTGCAAAGTTGCATGATTGTGGTTGATTAGTGTTCACAATGAAATGAGCTGCAAATTGACCAAACTGGGTTGTGTTGTTGATCATCTCAACTTGTCCCTCATTATACAGTTTTAGGACACATTGAGATGCCACATTTTCTGATGTTATTCCCTTCAAACTACCAAGTAATCCCAGTAGCTGTTTATTTTCAGTTGTAAATATATATATGTTAATAATTCACAGTTCGATGAGATAATTAGATTTTCAACTCAATTTGGCAATCCTCACCTCAAAGAAAGAAACTGCAGATTCACAAGGAGTAAAGTTATCATCAGATCAATGGAGTTTTTGATTATCGATTAAATGGTACTAACATATGAAATTAAATACTAATTAATTAAATCACCTGGAAAATAATCGGCATCAATTGAATAATTGGCTAGTGGAATGACGAATGATTTTATCCTTGACGTGCAGTATTTTGTTTTGTCTGCCATCTTGGAATTATTCTGCACAAGTATTCAATACATAGTTTAAATATTAATTTCAAAATATATAGTTTCTTTTCTCTTTGAAAGTAGAACACTATATTATTTCTTTTCAAGAAAGGAAAGTGGTATTCACATTTCACATATAAATTTATGAGAGTTTGATTTATAGTAATAACTATTACATTCTATCCCACAATATATATCCTCAAAATCATCTCATATCAATTTTTGCATGAAAATTTTATTGTGGTACCATATATAACTTGCATATATGGGTGAGAATAGCCAATAGGCCAGGCTACTCAACAGGGACCATGACTCAATCTAGTATTGGCCAAACTCAGTTTGGCCTATTTAGTAAATAAGTCGGGTCAAAACATTTTATCAGACTTTTTTTTATGAGAACGGGTTAACAAACATGGGCTTAAAAACTATAGGGGCCAAAATGTATCTTTTTTTTTTTTATAAAAGGAAAACCATTTACTTTGTAATTTCTAAGGACTAATTTAGTAATTTTATATTAGAATTTTAATCCTAATTCTTATAGAATTCTAAAAATTCTGGATTTTACCATGTAATTTAATATTTTTAATTGCATTATAAGGAGTAGTCATCCAAATCCACCTTCACCAAATTATATTAGGCTCCATTTGGATGCAAGAATTTGAGGAGGGACGTGAAATCTTAATACTCACATTGATTGATTAGTGAAAATGTAATAAGTATCCATAAGATCTCGTCTTTTTAATATACTAGTTTTAGATGACGAGGTGAATCATCTCAATCAACCTAATCCATTTTGACAATTTGATACTACTTGTGCATGTAAATACAATATGTTTCGTTTTGTCTAATTCTTGATTTTGATGAAAAACAAATCTGGAGTCATAGTTGTTGGTTCCTACTACACGAGATTTTGTAATGAATATTCAATTATTATTCAAAATTATTTAACAGTTACAAATATATTATATTATTACTAATTTGCTTAACAATTTTATTTTATTCAATCTTGAGTCATTTATAATTTTATTCAAAATTGCTTAACACTTACGTTTATTACAATTTTTTACAAATAATATATTACAAATATAAAATATGTGAAAAGCATAATCTACCATTTTAAATGACGGAGAGCTATATATATATATATATAAAGGAAACCACATGCATGATTTACCCCATAAATTTACCATCAATTTTTCAAAATGCAGATCCTAGTACACTATTGGTGTTATTATTTTATTCAAATACTCCTACTACAGTCTTTTCCAGACCACTATTCACATAATTTGTGTACTTATAAAATAAAATATTTTTTTATGAGAATATAAAATATAAAATAGGAATACAAAACAACATATATCTGTCTTATCATCTTTCACATTCTCAAAAAATCGCAATTATTCATTATAGTATCTAACTAATTAATTAATACCTTATTATCCTCTATCAACGTCAACAAAATGACATTAATTGATAATATATCTACAATTAAAAATATCTTTCATACGATTCAAAATATGCTCCAAAAGAATGATTTTTTCTCAACAAAATATCCCCACACATTTTCATTTCCAGAATTTGTTTCACAATTCCACTATTTTTATCAAAAAATCTCCACCCAAAACAGCAGAAAACACTCGAATTGAATGGTTTGAAGAAAAAGAGATCATCAAACAATCAAGAGAGAGAGAGAACCTGAATGAGAAGATAACTCTTGCCATCAAAGCCATTCTTGATGACTTTAAAAGTTTGTCCATAATATATCCGAATATAAGCTGCATCTTCAATCTCTGAAATGTTGCCATTAATTTTGACATTTGGTGTAGCTCCTTCTATCACTATTATCCAAAAACTACAAATCACCAACACAATGTGCAAATGCCACCAACTAAACATCATCATAATTAATTTAAATAAATTGAACCCTCTTTCTTCAAGATAAAAACCCACCAAAATTTCAATCTACCTTTATATCACATATACATATATAGACAACTATATTGTAGAGTGGGGTGGGTGGGTTGGATGGCAGAGTTTGAATTATTTTGGAGAAAGAAATGTTTGGCATGTGTAAAAGGGAGGATGTTGCTTAATCCATTTCAGATACCCGTGACCAAATTTCACCTTTCTTTCTGTCATTTTCTTCTCAACTTTTTCCAAATTTTTTTTTTTTTCAAGTTTTTTGTTTTTTTCTAGCATAACCCATAAATCAAAGATTGACTTATAAAAATGAGTTTGAATTGTGGATAGTGTTATTTTGGCTCGCAAATTTTGTGAGAGAACCTCTCGAATAAATTTTTATTTTTTTAATTTTCCTCTGAGTAGTCTAGCATGTGATGTGCACCAACTTACTCTACTTTTCTACTAATAGCAGTGATATCATTTTGCCTTTGTGTTGGTGTAAAAGGCTGTTTCAATAAACGTAGAATGAATGAATAATTGATCCATCTTCTTGTTGTCACGGTTCAATTTGTTACTTTTTTATTTTTGTTATAACAATATATTTTATTATTTAAGAAAGTACTAGTTAATTAAGTCCAAACTAAGAAAAGAGCCAGATATATGATATTGATGTATATTACTCTTATATATAACGGGTTTTAGATCACGTGCGTTGTACGTAGATATCAATTCAAATTAAGAAAAAAAAATATAAATATCTTATATATAACACTTTTATATTAGAGTTCTAATTATAATAGGATTCTATAAGATTTTGAACTAGTTAGGATTCTAATATAAAATTATTTAATTATGAAAACTTAAATTACCATTATAACCTTAAATAATAATCTTTGATATGGATATATTAGACAATTCATATTTTGTAAGATACATTCACACGTTTATATAGGTAATATATATATATATATATATATATATATATATATATATATATATAATTACTGCATAATGAATTATTCAGTTATCAAATATAATTAACATGACATTCATCGATCTTCTCCAAAAGAATATGTATATGGAGTGACTCATGAAGTCATGATAGGCTACAATGAACCTTATATTAAGTGGGTCAAATAAGTGACGATAAATAAAACTCTAATAATTAAATCAAGTCACGAGTTTTGGTAAAGATGACAAAATCACCCCATCTTGGATGTGGTTTCCATCCTCACGTCGACTAGGTTAATGGGGCAAGTGTCATATATCTTATATATTTTATTAGAAATATATAATTCTAAATTAAAACTTAATTTATTTAAACATTTTATAAGGACTTACCGTCAAACAATTTGGATATGATGAGAATTAAAATGGAATGTTAAAATACTAAATGCAATTCAGTGTTATATTAAAAACAAAAAAAAAGTTTTATAAACTCTTGACATCACACCATAGAAGCAATTAAAATCTTATAACTATATATGATTAAAACCCGAACAAATGGTAACCTATTTATTAGATCGTGATATGTTTTCCTAAGATATAAGATGGATAACCAAATAATCAACCAGGATTCTTAAGCAATAAAAAAAGTAATCAACAACTAAAATAAAATTAAATAAAAAAAAAAAAAAGAATTATCACATGACATTATTCTTTCCTTCATGAGTAATTCTTTATTGACTTGTACATAGTGTACTCTAATTGGCCATTTCAAGATTATATCCTAATTGGCCTATATATGTAAGGGAATTATAACTAAACTAATTAGGTACAAAGGACAACCTAATATATCATCAACTTATTTTCATCCACTTCATTATGTGAATATCCGTCATATCAATTTTTTATAAATCTAATTTCATGAGACGAAATAATTTGTAATTTACAGTTTAATCAACACATGAATTTGTGAAAATTTTGGTTGGTAAAAAATGAGATATGTCTCATGAAATTATATACATAAGACTAGTAACGGATCCAGAATATTGATTATGGAGGTACATTGAAAAAAATTTGCGCATAATCATCGTTTAATGTTTAACACGTACAATATTCAAAATAGACAAATAAATAAAAAATTTAAGTAAACCTTAAAATTACAAATTACAATTGAGGTTGTCAAGATATTTTTTTTTGGCTTTCTCGTTGTTTTAATATATATATATATATATATATCATATCACCCCTAATTTACTAATTGAATTGGTAGTAAATAATAAGAATACATTCATATAAAAAGAAATAACCGCACCCTTATAACAAATTATCCACAATTAAAATGACAATACACAACAATTTTAAAAAAAAAAATTAACAAATTTATCACAAAATCAACTAATTTCACACTCATAGACAGAAAACACAAACCATAACACAAGAAGCACCAAATTAACTCATTAATAAACTAACCTTATAATCAATCAAATAATAAATATTAATAGTGTGAAATCATTTATGGATAAGATGTGAAAAAAAAAAAACCTATGAAACTCATTCAAATGTTAACACCTATCTCTATTCTCATATCACAATTATGATTTTCCAAACAAAATATTTTGTTTTACTTGATTATTTAAGCTATAAAATTGCAAATTCAAAATAAGTTACTTAATGTTTTTTTTTTTTTCTTAAATTGGGGATACAAGTGTACCTCCTTTGTCCCTCACATCTTATATGAGCTTTTGTAGTTTTTTGACCTATATAAATATATAGATCCTTCATCTGTACATGTAATATGGAAGCGTGGGAATTTTCTAATGAAATAAGGAAAAGGTTGCTTTTTGCTAAATGCGTCTATACAAGTAATGACAAAGGGGAAGGCCAAAAGCAGTTGGATTTCAGCAACATGATTTCACTTCTTTATCTGTATTTCCACTTTCATCATACATGCAACACTTGTAACTATATTAATAGGATAATCTTGGGCTTCATTCGGATGAGGTGATTTGAAATTTCAAATTCAATTAAATTGGAGTTGATTTGAAATTCACCAAAATGATGGATTTCGAATCAATTGATGGATAAGTGGATTTGCGGAGAGATTTGGAATCCATGGTAGCAAATCCGTCGATAGTGTTTGGATAGGTGTGGATTCGAAATCCATTACTTTTATTTTGAATTAATTTTGGAGTCATTTTGGTGGATTTCAAATCCACCCCAACTTGAGTGGATTTTAAATCCATTAATTTGGAATACGTAATTTCACATCACTCTATTCAAATGGAGCCTTAAGGATATTGATTTCTCATTTTATTTCCTATAAATAGCAAAACATTAAGTCGAGTGAATCTTATGTGAAACCGTCTCACGAATCATCTTACAATGAGACGGGTTAACCCACAACCCACACTACACAATTCACAATTCACATACAAATTTATAAAAAAAGAGTTTGATTTGTGGATAAAAATGATTTGTCTCATGGAAGTAGTGTATTAAGTTTCACAATTTTATTTGAGTAAGTATTGAAATATAAAGGTTAAGTGGAATAATAAAAAGAGTAGGTTTCATGGAGAGAAAAATAAAAATAAGACACAACTGTATGTAAAGAAAATAACACATACTTATAACTAGTTAAGAGACGAAACATATTTATAATTGGAGAATGCATACTTATACATTTGTTGTCGCACACAGTTGATCGGGTTTTTGTGCAATATAAATAAAGGAAAATGTGGTGAAAAGTGGAAAAAATGAGAGGGTGGTTGGAATGGTGAGGACAAGTGACCGCGAGAGACGCACCCAACGTACAAGCGGCACTACCTTCTAACCAGTCCAGGGGTATTTTCGACTCCGGAAATTGCCACGCAGGGCATCGGGCTTTTTTGTGTTTTTTAAAGGGGGAAAAGCCCGGAGAAAGACCACCCTCTCTAATTTGAATGGGCCCCACTAAACAGGGTCTGTTTAGGGTTTTGGTAAAGCGTGTGCAACCCCCGGCCCCACACCCTCTCAAGTGCACTCTTTTTCTTACATTTCTGTATTTAAATACCTTTAGCTTTTGGTAATGAAGCGATGTGGGATGGGATTTTACATATTTTGCCACTTTTTCAACATTATTTTATTGAATTTATTTTCTTTAATTCTTTTCTCAAAACCCACAAACACTACTTTGGATTCAACCATCTGCCAGAGAGAATCCGAACGTCTTCTTTGTTTCAATCTATCATTTATATTAGAATCGTTAAAATATGGTATTATATCCAGAATGTTAGATTATGGCTTTTATATATCCCCTGCCTTTATTTTCTTTATGGCACGGGTCGAAAAATCAAAATGTGTCACCTGATGTTTATTTAATAGAATTTAAAGTACGATGAAACTCAAGCTTAACTAATTAATTCGTTTTTGGTTTGGATATATATTACTTATTTTTCATTCTCAATTGATTCATAAAAATTCTATCTCTAAATAAATAATGCATAGATAAATCATTATTTTCGTAAGGATAGGATTCTTCTTCATCTTTTTCTTAATTTTGTTTGGTTTTAATGTATATTACTTTTATTATCAAATTTATCTGATGAAAAAAACTCTTTTTTATCTTTTATTTTTTGGCGATATATTAAAATTTTCATTTAAATTTGATAAATGAAAAATAGCATCTTTCATTATTTTAGTTGTTGCCCAAAATATTCCTTGTAAATAAATTGAACTCAAAACTGTTTTGGTAAGGTTATGAATTTGCTTTTTTTTTTTTTTTTTGATAATATTAATGTTCTTGTGAATAATTATATATAGTGTAATATATATACACACAAATAATTCTGTACAACTGGTGCATGAATTTAATTAGATTCATACAATTTGGGTTGGCCCGACCCAATATGCGCTTCCACGCATCGAAGTGTGTGTGGTCACACACTCTCCCGCGTATTCATGTTCTGGAAAATATGTATACATTTTAGTTATAACATTCATACTTTTTAGTTATGACATTTATACATTTACATTATATTACACAAGCATGTAATACCTGGTTTAAACCTGTTATGTTATATTAAGTGTACCTTTATGTTATAATAACATAACATTTATATATGTTGATATAGAGATATAAGTAATATTACATAAATGTATGATTATGTTGATATAAAGGTATGAGTAATATCATATAAATGTATGTTGACACAAATTACGTTAAAATTTTTTTTTTTTTTTAAGTTATAGTATTACATAAATATTATAATATTTGTATATAAATATCAGCACATGAATAAAAAAAAAATTCGGATCAATCCAATTGCACCATCCAACTAGTGCACATAATTGTGATTCATAAATAGATATACTTTGAGAAGATAGTATATGTATATCTTAATTTCACAAGTATGTATTATAGATTTTTGCCCGACATAGGTTTGTCTTATTCAAGTTATGTATTAAGTTTATCATTAAAGGAAATACAATCGTTTTGCCACAGCATGGGCTCCTGGAATTGCAAGACATGCTTGGATCAAATGCAGCCCAATTTCAAATTGGAGAAAAAGTGAAACTTAGCATGCAGCATTCAGGTATACATAAAAGTGGGTCCAAGAAAAAGGACAAATGATAGAGTGACATGAACTTTGTTATTGATCATATATTCTCTGGTGGGATTTTTGTCACACCGTTTTATGATTCAAATTTTATGTGACATCAATTTATAATTCTTAAATTAAAGATTGATTTGTAAAAATGAATTTGAGTTATAATGTTGTATCTTAAAGAATTAAATTTGTAAAACAATCATATTGTTTGTGTATATTGTCAAAAATATTAATGTTGATCATGGTTTATTGGAAATGATCTTCTACCCAAACATCAACTCTCAACTGCTCTGTAAAAATCATAACTTCAGTTCAAAATTTGTTGATATGATTTTGACATGTGAATAATATACATATTTAATGTAATTTACAATGGTAGGTGATCATTTCCACACCATGAGCTATTTCTACATAATAATGAATATCAGAAGGAAAAAAAAGGTAGGAAAAAAAGAAAAGAAGTAAAGAAGAATATTAAAATATTTGATTGGATTAGTGCATGTATATAGACTCTAAGATCTTCTAAAGTTTACAAGTATAATCAACTGAAAAGCATGTCAATTTCAATAAAATTACAATAGACCTTCAACACTCCCACCTTTCTATCCAATTAATTAATCCAAAAAAAAACAATTCTACTAAACTTATAACCTTTTCCATGTTAGAATAGTAATTATTTATGACCCTAAATATTAAA
This sequence comes from Scutellaria galericulata, assembly GCA_946896805.1. Lineage (NCBI taxonomy): Eukaryota > Viridiplantae > Streptophyta > Magnoliopsida > Lamiales > Lamiaceae > Scutellaria > Scutellaria galericulata. Next base: position 4,199,584 of record OX335784.1, on the reverse strand, counting down.
GAAATCAAGAGAAAGGTGTTACAATTTGTACCCAAATAGCACACAATGCCAAAGCAAAAGTCAAGTAAGACTTCATATTGTTGACCTCCCCACACAATTTCCCTCCTTCAACTTCTTTTGAACTTCCATTTTCTTGATTCTGGGATTTTGTAATCTTCATGCTTTCTAGCATATTTCTTGAAACAGATACCAATTTTTCAGAAAATGATCCAATCTTAGGAGACCCCAATTTCGATATCGGAAAATGATGCACCATTGTAGGGTTTATGTGGACTTGAAGTGTCTTGGATGGCACAACTTTGTGATAAAAGGTGTTGGGTGCTTGTCGAGTTGAGACGAGCAATCCGTGATTGATTTCGATTTTTTCGTATACCTCAAAGTTTGGAGAGCTCGAGAAATCGTCGATGTCTCCATCATCCAAGAAGTTGTCTTGATGAGCATCACCACTTCCATTGCCATGATTTGTAGTGTTGGTGAATAGGGCATTGAAGTTGCTTGTTTCTCCTGTAAATCAAGAAATGTTTTGTCATAAACTCATTAAGTTAGTTATTAATTAAAGAGAATGTGGGATCATGAAATTGAAGTGATCACAAACCTTGAAAATCATGTTGGATATTGGAAACATTCTCTATTGGCACTGTCTTATAGTCATCTGAAAATGCCTGTTAAAATCATGAAGAAGCCAATGTTTTTTACATTCCGAAATTAACTTCCAGGCTAAAATCATTTTTTATCCAATAATTATAGTGTCTTCCAATTTTGGTCAAAGAATCATGATTTTCAATTTACTCTCATAATTTAAGAATATGTTAGATTTCAGTCCAATTTTTGCCAAAATTTTCGAATTTCACCGGAAAATGGCTTTCCAGTGGTCTAGAACTGACGTGGCAACATGTGTCAATCAATAGAAATTTAACACGTGTAGCCACGTCAGTTTTAAGTCATTGGAAAGCCTTAATTCAACAATTGAACTGAAATATGATGGATTTTTAAATTGTGAGACTAAATTGAAAATTTTTATAATTGTGGGATCAAAATCAAAAGACACCGTATAACTATGACAAAAAATGATTTTAACCCTTAATACTAGAGAGAGAGAGAGAGAGAGAGATAAAATTACCTTTTCAAGTTCTTTATTAGACATGCCAACCCATCTCAAGTTCTCCACCATTCTCTCTCTTTGAAAAACTCCATGATCATTATGATCTCCAATTTCAATGGACCTATGATTTTGTTCTTCTCCCATGTTGTCTAAATATCTAGAGGTGTTCAAATCAGGGCCTTGGCTATTATGAAGAAAGAAGGAAAAATCATCGATGGGAGCATAAATCCCAGCCATTGAATCTTGATTTTGAAGATGATGAGAAGCTTGAGCAACTGAGAGAATTTCCTGTACAATATCAGGTTGATTTGAATTTCCATGGAAAATAGTCGAATGTGACATCATCCTCGGATCATTGGAGAAACCAGCCTGTGAATAATCTTGGACCTCTAATTGTGGTAATGAAAACCTATGTTGTAATCTTGCACATTCTAATGCTATGTCAACCTATTAAACACAAGACATTAACAATCATTAATCATATATGTAAAAATTCAAATGATAGTTTAAATATTAATTACCTTTGATGGTGGATATGGCATAGGAGCAGAATTAGGGTATGGATTATTGGTGAAGGTAAATGCATCTTCTGATAAGTATTGTGCCCATGTTGCATCATTACTTGATGAGCCAGCCATGTTGATGGTGGTCGATATCATCGGATAATCGGAGCTATCAAGATCTTCGTATTTTCCTTCGCAATGTAGCTCGATGCTGGATGATCGATCACTAGCAGAAGTTACATAATTGTCCCCAATTTTCGGGATATTCAAGCTCTTCTTGAATACGCGACAAAGGGCATAAGCATCCTGATTAAAAAAGAAGAAGATGTTATGTTTAGCAAAGTCAAGTAAAATATTTACAAGAAAAGTTAGCAAATAATTAAAATTTATTTAAAAAAAAAGAAAAAGAAAAAGGACCTGCAAGCCTGAAGAGGGAGTGTCACATTCGCGATCATCTAAACGATATTCATGCATAACCCAATCAGTTCGAGCCCCATGAGGAGCTCTTCCTCTGTAATAAACTAGGGTTTTCTTCATTCCCACTGCTCTCATCTGTGAATTTACCTTTCTATCCTTCCCCGTCGCCTTCCAATATCCAGCTTTCGTTGCCCGATTCGTCCTCGACCCGTTTGGATACTTACGGTCCCGAGGGCTAAAGAAGTACCACTCTAGATCTTTGCTTGGCAATAACGACTTTCCTGCAATCCATCATGCTACTTTATCAAATAAATTGAGACTAAAATTAATATACCAACTATTTTATATTCAAATGTCAATTTAATTGCTTCCAAGACATGGACTCCCCTCTCTCTCTCTCTCTCTCTAATCTCTGTCACTTTTGATTCAAAGTTACCCTTTATTATATGCCTATAAATTAAAGCTTGCAATAACTAAAAAAATAAATGTAGAATCTTAGCTATTAAAATGGCAAGTCATGCTATATATATATATGCAGCTCCTGTAATTGTGATGAAATTAATCCATTGTCGTCTTTTACTAGCAAAATTTTAATACACACTAAATCATGCTTTTTGACTTTTGTAAAGCCAAATTACAATTTTGTTTCATTGTCCAATTATTTAAATGGTTAATTTCAATTTTGGTGTTGTATATAAGACTCTTTCCATTTTTTGATAATCAAGTATATATTTTCCTATTTTGATCATGTATGTTTCAACCCTTTTTAATTTCAGTCAAAATTGAAAATTTTGATCCTATATGTTTCAATTTTTTCTGATTTCAATCCAATTTTGATATGAATTTAAAAAATCGCCAATGCCACGTGAGATTTCCTAACGGCCATTCAAGCAAAATTGGATTGAAATTGAAAAAAATTGAAACATATTAAAACAGAATTGGAAAATGTATTATTAGTTGTCCAAAAGTGGAAAATGTCTTATATATAGGACTAAAATCGATATTAACCCTTATTTAAACACAACTTATATGAGACCATCTCACTGATATAATTTTGTGAGACAGAGTCCCACTGCTATCTATAACATCCAAAACTCATTTTCACAAGTTAATCTCTATCTTGTTGCTTATTAGTTGTGCCTTGACTATCTCACGAAATTAGATCTGTGAGGCAGTGTCATAAGAATCATTCTGATCTTATTTTAATTATATATATATATATATATATATATGTATACATCCTTCCATTAGTAATTTTTAGATAAATGAAAAGAGTGGTAGCCGAAAAGGGTCGAAGGTGGATTATGCTTCAATCCAGTGTTCTTTCTATTGCTTAATGAGTTAAGAGAGAAAATCTTGCATGATAACATATAGAAACTAGGTCATCAAAAGATGTAGGGACCACCTACAAACTTCCTTTTTCCTTAATCGGTTCATGTAAGAGGAAGATGCTATTTCAACAAATCAATAAAGCTTATCAATTGTATATTTTGACTGAAGTTTGAAATTTATTAAAAGCATACATGATACATATATACATACAAACACATAATCTATAAAAATATATCCATTAATTTCCACTTTGTGAGACATCTATCTTTTGTGTTTTATCAATTGTTATTGTCAAATTCAATCATGCAGAAGGGCTTCAATTCAATCAATTTCTCGTAACGGTGGGGATTCAATGCTATATAAATATATATACCTTTCTTCATTGCTACTTTATTAAATTTCAATCTTGTTCTATTCTTGGCCTTCATGATAATCAAAGTATATGATCGTTTTCTTGTGAAGTATGTAAAATTTTTCATGCATATAAATAAATATATGTTTTTTTAAAATTAATTTACCTGGAAGATCCCATGGCTCACACTTGTAGAGATCAACTTCTGGAATGATTTCGAGGTCGATTTTTCTGCCATTGATCTTTCTCTTAAGGTAATAAGCCACAAGCTCTTCATCGGTGGGGTGAAACCGGAACCCGGGGGGCAATGAAACTGGTGCCATTTCCCTCTATATATCTCCTTCCTTTGAAGCTTCTTTTGATTTGATGATGTTCTTGAAATAACAATAGAGAGCTAGCCTCAACTCCAAAATAATAGAGACTAGTTTCTAATATTGTTAATCAAGAACTATACAACTGCACAAATGAAAGAAAACCCTAAATTAATTAGTACTTCTTCTTCTTCTTCCACAAAACTAATAATTATTCGTATGAGAGAGAGAGAGAGAGAGAGAGAGAGAGAGAGAGAGAGAGACCTTGATGAGAAGAGAAGAGAAGATCCAAAGGAAGGAAGGAAGGAAGGAGGAAATGAAAGAAAAAGGAGAAGATGATGATGGTGGGGTTTGAGAAGTTGTGTGGGGGTTTTGATAGAGAACAAAAAGGGAATAGAGAAGCTAAATTAATCTAAAAGTATTCTTGGGAGGCTGCCACCCCTCTATCACCTTCACTTTATCTTTACCCAAAATAATACTATTTTCCTCCCCATTTAATCTTTGCTTTCTTTACTAGTCTTTATGCTCAAGCTCCCCCTTATTTTCTATATTTATATTTTATTTATATATTGCATCATCAATTGCTTATAAATTTCTTATATACCATCTCTCCGAAAATAGGTCTCATTTAATTAGACTTATAATAATATTACTTTCTACTGTATTATTAATAGGTCATGAACTTAAAGACTCAAGACGTGTCTGATTATTATTTATCAATATTAAATTTGGTATTGCAAATTATCAATTCTCAAAAAAAAGATATTATCTTGAAACATTTATAGAAATACTTGTAAATTGAAATGATCCGAAGCTTGGTAGTTGTCCTTTCTTGGAATCAGAGCTTGCGTTGTCCACGTGGTGGCGTGTTATTTGATACATTACCCACCTGAGCTGTGTTTGGTTAAGGATCTTTTACACACAAACAAACTAACATTGCTGCTCACACAAAATCTATTCCATTTGCCGCCTTTCTTAACTGTATTAACTGAACAAATACATTGTTCCTTTCACATACCAATCCTCCAAACCCATATATATATATGAGTTAATTTCAATTTTGATATAGTATATAAAATATTTTTCATTTTTTGACTACCAATATCTGTTTTTCAATTTTGATCTTTTATGTTATAATTTGTATTCAATTTTTGTTCGGAATTTTTAAAATCGCTGACATGACTGCTAAATTTGGTTGTCACGTTAGAATTTACGATGGCCACATTACTACTTTTGAAAATCCCGATCAAAATTCATTTGAAATTATAAAATAAAATAAAAAACTAAAACTTAATGGACCAAAATCAAAAAATGGATATTTGATTGTCAAAAAATGAAAAATGTCTCACATACAAAACCAATTGAAATTAACCCATATTTTAATTATATGGATATTATACGTAAAACAGGTGGGTTAAATTGTACGTAATAATGGATAAAATGTTTACTACGATGTAAGAGAAACATCATGTTCTTATAAATTAATGAAATAAATGAAAAATATAAGAAAAAAATTATATATTAAATAATATTCTTAAAGTTCAAGCGATGATCCCCTAATACATCCATGTACGTATTATGTAATTCTTCACGCAACCATCACCGTATCAACATGTTTTTTTGTTGAAGCTGCAGCCAAATTAATATTTTAATGTAAACTTGTAGAAAATTGTTCATTAAACATGATATCAGAGTCAAGAACATATTGCAACAAATAGGATAAGAAAATGTTACGAGCTATATATAACCTTAGTTGTTTAGTTTGTAGCTATATAGTTGCATGAATCATGATTGTTTCATGTAGTTACAAAGTTGTGAAAGTCTATATATTGTTCTTACTTCAAAAACAACAAGTTACCCTTAATATGTTGAAGTCGAATTTCATAAAAAAATCCAATATCGAATTACATATTAGAATTCATATATGCATGTTTTATCATTTATATGTCATTGAGCTTAATGTATATGAATTGATGGTAATGAATCATGTTGGGCCCCTACCAAACCGATCGGAAGGTCAGAATCGGCATAGGTGGAGACCAGAACTGACCAGAAGGTCAGAACTGACCCGATTGGAGACCGAATCGACCAGAAGGCCAGAGCAGGGCCGACCCGACCCGAGCCGGCCAGGGCCGAGCCTAGTCCTAGGCTAGCCCACTTCGGCTGTTAGGGTGGGCTCGTGATTGATCCAAATTTAAGTATTATAGTCGGTGTGGTCCAAAAGTTTTATTACTCAAGACATTTCTGGAAAATCAAGTAGAAGGCCAGGAAAAATCGAGGCCATCATCACAAGAAGAGCAGGAAAAACTTAGTTTATTTCAAGGAGTCTTCAAGAAAGGAAACAAATCAAGATCAAATCATATCCGGTTTAGATAGATTTTAACCCGATTCTTCCTTATCTAGACCCTAAAATCGGGGGATTTGAGTCTTATTCACTAAGTTTCATATCATTACATTTAATCTATAAATAGAGCCTCAATTATATTCAAAGAGAAGGAATTCTAGGTGCGAAATCATTGTATTCAAACAATTAGGGAGCTTTTTACTCTCAACTTTGTATAAGAAAAACGTTATGTCCGGCCAAAACTGACCGGCCAGAATAAGCCGAACAAATTTGCCCGAGTAGGCACCGGGCACCGTCTTTTTCTTATTTTATTCGATTTCTATACTCTTTATTCGGTTCGATTTCTTTGAGCCGGATCAATATTTTGGGTGTTTGGCTAGGATTTTGTGCCAGAATAAGCCGAACAAATTTGCCCGAGTAGGCATCGGGCATTGTCTTTTTCTTATTTTATTCGATTCTATACTCTTTATTCGGTTCGATTTCTTTAAGTCGGATCAATATTTTGGGTGTTTGGCTAGGATTTTGTGCTATACAAAATCTAACGTAACAAATCCTACTTAAACCAAATATAAAAATGAATATTAATTTATTAACTAACAACACCCACCTCAAATATAACAATGTATTTATCTTCACATTAAGAAGTTAAATAAACAGTAGTACATTGAAATTTCCTATTAGAACTATAATCATTTGTAGCATGAATATAATTTTAATGTTTTGCATTTTGCATTTCAAGCAGGAAGTTTTTCTAGTCAGAATATTAATCTTTAATTTCAAAGTAACTTGAACTCACAATTTTCAGAATACCAAATGTCTTGAAGCCTAATAAAAAAAACGTACTCCCTCCGTCCCGTTCAAATTTGCACGTAGGGACGGGTACGGAGGTTAAGAAAAAACTGTTTTTTTAGGGTTAATGTTGAATAATAAAGGGCAATTTTGTATATTTTATTTGTCATTTTTGGAGAGTGCAAATTTAAATGAGACGGAAGAAAACGGAATGAAGGTAATAATATTTAAACCATTAAAATTATGGTCCTATGGGCAATTGGGCAGGGGATCGTTATAAGGGCACCCACATTGATTCATTTGTGGGTGTTTTTAATTAAAACAAAAGGTGTGTTAATTAATGTAGTATGTTTTTAAGTGTGTGTTTTTATATAATTAGTGTGTGTGTTAATAGGGCACAAATACCAATTCATTTTGAGGTGTTATTAATTAAAACATGTGTGGTGTTAACTAATGTGGGAATGTTTTTAAGTGTGTGTTTTTGTGTAAGTATGAGTGTGTTAAAATGTAAGAATAGCATTCTTGTCCCCTTTGTAATTATTAGCTAATGATTGGAAAGAGTGTGTATTTTAGTGGATAAAAATAATAGAATAAAAATTAGTGGATAATGGGACCCCACATGTAATGATTGCATTTGTGTTAAATTGATGTAAATTTGTGACAAATTGATGTTGATGCGTGTTTTTAAAAAGTAGATGTTTTTAATTAGTGTGTTGTCATGTGGGCCCCACACAAAAATGGTGTGCTAAAAATCCATTAATGTTGTGTGATTTTGCATTCTCTTTCTTTGTGTTAAATTGATGTAGGGGTGTATTTTTAAAAAATAGATGCTTTTAATTAGTGTGTTGACATGTGGAACCCACACTAAAATGGTGTGCTAAAAACATGTTGATGCAGATGCTCTAAAGAAGTCACCTTAACAAATAGGATATATTGTTTTAATCATGATGATTGATGGATATCTTTCCAAACTAAAAGTGTGTAGGTCCCATGTCAATTGGGGTGGGGACAGCAAATCAAAGCCATGATTTAAGCGGGCCCTACTTTAACCACGTGAAAGAAAGAATTCCAACGTGGCAGATGGCAGGACAGAATCACTTGTTCCAGTCTTGTCTCTCTTACCTTTTCATCAATCCATCTTTTTGTGCTTTTCTCCTTTCTTGGTTTTCTGCATTTCTTGTAGCAAAAGGCGAAACCCTCGCCCCCAGGGCCCCCACCCCCCGGCCCGACAGGGATTGGTGGAGGATGTAAATCATGGTGACTTAGCGGCCCATTAGGTGGGAGGACCAGTGCCTGGTGCCCACAAGGAGCTATCCCCCAAATTGAGGAATAAAACTCCCACACTGCGGCTGCCAGGACTCGATCCTGCGTCCTTGTAGCAATCTGCCACCCAGGAACCGACTAAGCTACGCCCATGCGGGCGGTTTTCTGCATTTCTTATTTTATTACTATTTCACATTAGGTAAGATTGTTAACAAACTGTATCTCTGAATCTTATTTAGTAAAATATATCATTTCATAACTTATAATCTATTAAAGCAAGATTAAATTGTGAATGTTGGGATATTGGCCCAACTAGAAACCCACCGGCAACCCATTATCTAGCAAACTTATGCAGCACTTTTGACCTAAGCCCAATTGGTTGACATTTGATGAGGTTTGAAAATTCCTCCATTAATGAGTTAGAAGAATGAGAGCTAGAGAGTATATGTTGAGGATTTAAAATATCAATTTTTTTTGGGGATGAATGATGAGAAGAAGTTACTCATTTTTTCTATTTATATCTATATTTTATCAGGGTAAAAGAGACTAATACTTTCTAATATGAAAGTCTTAATTAAATGAGGTTTGCGGTCCATTGAACCCAGATTTGAGGAGTCTAAATCAAATTTATCTTGGGCATATCCACAACAACTACTCCCCCTGATGTGGTCAAACAGATCTGGTGGCAGAGCTAGTTGATTACAACATAAGTCCGTCGAAGCTGAAATCTCCTTCATCTATTCTTCCTAGTGTGGTCAAGCAGACCTGATGACAAAGTTGATTGGTTGATCACAACATAAGCCCGTCGAAGCTGACAGATTTTATAAGATAAAAATGATTTGGAGGAAAAGTTACACTAAATAGATAGTTACAAATTATTTCTAAGTCAAAGGTAAAAATGTGGAAGAACTTATTTTTCATATATATCTTAAATTTGATCATTTAAATTACACAATTGTTATTACTGACATCTTATAAGCTCCAACATCTTATTTATCCAAACACTTCAACAACTTATTTTTAAGCTAAAATTAAACACTTTATAAGTTTTAAAAACATCTTATAAGATGTAAGAGCTTATAAGCTCTAAAATTAAGCTTAGTCAAACATCTATCTTAGTGATCCTTTATATAATTATCTCACTTCATAATTCAATCATTGATTCAATGATCATATCCAATTAAGTGCAAAGATAAGTAACCATTAATTTCATTATCATGATATTAAAAATTAATTTATGATTATTTTGTTATCTTTAGATATGAATTTACGCAAATTTTAATCAAGTCGATCATAAATATATTGATATTTTTATACATACTTATCTTTCTATATTCTGTTAGTTTTAATTTTTTTTTTTATATAAGTAATAAATGGGTAGTCAATTCCATTTTTCCCCACCTTTCTTGGCTCTAATTAGAAGATCAAACATTTCTCGAACAAAATAAAATCAATGAGAAGTAGTACAGTATAGTGTCGTAGTCAGAATAAGAATCTTATAATTGATGAAGAAAGTATTCTCATTTAGTTTAGAATACCGAAAGTGCATTTTCATCATAATATCAAATTGATTTAAATATTTTCTCTTTTAATTTTCGTTACTATTTATCACAAAAATTGGAGAACTTGCCGAAAGGAAGCCAAATGCTTTCTTTGAATTTGTTTTCTTTCCTATTTTAAGATGTGAAAGTGCAATGCCACGTCACACATTAAATTAAATCCCAACATCAAATTAGGAATACATGAAAGAAAGAGCCAAATAGAAAATGGAAATTCGAAAAATAAAAGTATTGATAAAGTTTAATTTTACAACAAAAAGAGCATTCTATAAAGAAACAATCATTGAGCTCTAGAAATAAAAAGTTTTCCCTCCTAAACTTTAAATGATACTGTTTTTAATTATTGTTATTTTTATTAATTATAAGTATAGCTCTTGTGCGATACACGAACATATAAATTTCACTATTTTAATGTTGTGATGTAAAAATGTTGAAGATGAAAACTAGTAAACTCCTTGAGAATATATACTATGAATTTAATTTGTTACCCGTGTAATATATGGTCATAATAAAATTTAAATATTTGAAGTTCGAAGTGAAAATATTAATTTACGAAAAATCAAGTTTTTAAGAATATTTCAATCACATTTGATACATGTGTGATGCACTGGCATTTAAATTTCAAGTGTTTGTATTTTTTTGATATAAAAAATGTTGACAATAAAAAACAATATAGTTCTTCGACGAAGTTATTTCATTTAAATCTAATACCATATAATTTATGAATTTTAAATATTTCATATATTCATCATATGTTGATTTGTCATAATTGATTTGGATTTACCATTTGTATTTGTCATAATTGATTTGTCATAAATCTACTTTACCATTTGTATTTGTCATAATTGATTTGGAAATAAAATATTCAATCATATGTACAATAACATATTCATAATGAGTGTAAAATGATGATTTTGTATATTCCAAAAGTAAAATTTTAAATTTAGCATACCATTAAAACAAAGATAATACAATATTTTCAAATACCTTAAAATCACAATTTCTCTTTTACAATTTTTTTTAAAACTATGTGATTGAAATTGATTTTTAGTAATATTTATGTATTACTTAGAAAACAATAATACAAAAATGTGCCCATAAAAGTTATGATTTTAAAGGTATGACTATGTTGATATAAAGATACAAGTAATATTACATAAAATAAAAGTAATATAACATAAATGTATGATTAAAAAATATCAGATAAACATTGCACATAAAAATAGTTAACATTTTAAATAACTATGGTACAACAAATAAAAAGATTTCGTTTGCATTTGATAATGTTATTGCTAATAAAGCTAGTTTACTATTTCTTATTGAGATTTGACTTTCCACAAATTGTAAAATTTTCAATATTCGTGTATGTAATATTGTTGAAATTCATGTGTACAAAATGTCTTAGAAACTTTAAAAGATAAAATAAAATCTATAAGAAAAACAATAAAGAAATTTCTAAATCTACAAATATAATTAAAAAAATGGGCTAGATTTTGTAAGAGTAAAAAGAATGGAACTAAAATAATTGTTTTGGATGTGGCACATCGTTGGAATTCTACTTATAACATGCTTAATGATTTATATGATTATAAAGACTCATTATTTTTTTGTACATATGTTCAATATGATATTATATTATTTCAAAATTCATGAAATACATGTATTAATATTCAACTTTTAATTTTTTTTTGAAGAGGCAACTAAAGAATTATTCGGTTGATATTATCCTACTTCTTCATTAATTTTAGATCATTGTTTAAAAATTGCTCTTATTTTCAAGTTTCAATTCATATTCTACATGTCCTATTTTAGGAACCACAATCAAAGTGATGAAAATAAAATGGTTAAATATTTTCATAAAATACCAGAATTATATTTTGTTGCTAAGTTATTAGATTCTATAATTAGTGAAGATGAGTTAGAGAGAATTTTTAAGCATGTATTATAATGTGTTGTTCCCTGGTCTTACATTAGAAGAAGAAGAATATGATGAAACTAAATATGTTCATATTCTAAAGAAGTAGTTGCTAGAACTAAACAAAGTTTGTATGATTTGTATAAAGAGTATAATTTAATTTATGGTGAATCTAGTAATGTAGTAGGTAATCAAAACGTAGGAGGTAGTTCTTCCTCTTGTTTTGGTTATGGTGTTAATCCAGTTCTTAGTCAATTTTATAATTTTTATGATTCTTGAACCAAAAAAAAAGAAAAAAGAGCTAGAGGTTTAAGTCTTATCAAGAATAAGAATCATATTTAAGTGCTATTTTTGAACATATTGCATTAGAAACTCCTATTGATCTACTGAAGTAGTGGTCGACAAGGATTACCACTTTCTCTATTATGACTATAATTGCAAAAAACAAAATTGCAAGTCCCACATCAACCGTCTCCGTAGAACATGTCTTTAACAAGAGGTCATATTTCGAGTCCAAAAATATCTATATTGTTAGTTGAGAAATCTACAAGACCATAAACTTCTTGAATATTGGATAAGAGCCAAAACCATCAATAAGATCTTGATTTACCTCATTTAGATATGGATACAATTCCAATACATGATTCTCCTCTGCCGGAACTATCTGAAGGTAAGTTTGAGGTAAGAAAAATACGTGGGCTTTGATTCTTTAACATTTGATAAGGATACGAAAGCAATTTTATTTTCTAAGTTAGAAGTGGAATTTTAATTAAACTCCCTTTAACCTATAATGAAACTCAAACTCTTTCAAAAAGTTTACCTCCTTTTTCCCTTGATTTGAATTGTAATTTTTAATTTATAAAGTTGTAATTTTTTTATTTTAAAGTTATATCATTGTCATAAGTTGTAACATGTAAGTTGAAAGTTGAAAGTTGTAACTTTAGTTTATAAATGTGACATGTAAGTTGTAAGTTTGTGACTTTATTTTATAAATGCAAGTTGTAAGTTGTAAAATTTATCTTATATATATGTGACTTGTGAGTTATAATTTATTTAATTTATAAATTTTATTAAATAAATGAAAGTTATTATTTTATTTTAGTTGAACATTTTACTGAATAAATGTAACTTAAAATATAAATTGAAGTTTCAAACTTCAAATTTGTTGATTAATGTTTCAATCTTCAAAATTTCATAAGTCATATAAATTACTTAAAATTTGAAAATACATTCAAAATAGTGTAAAAAACAATGAAAATACATTAAAATAAATAAAAATGAAAAAACAAAACAAGCAAAATAATAGGCTTTCTATATAAAAATTGTAGGCTTTCAATACAAAATAATTTAAAATCTTAGATAAACTTTGAAAAAATATACAAATAAAAATATAAACTAAATATATGATGAAACTGTTTAAAAAAATTAGAGTTATTTTTCTCAAAAAAAATCAACAATAAAATATATGACTATTAACAAGAGTATTATTACTAGCATACGACCATGAAATACACAGGATTTAAAAAAACATATATAATTGAATTAGTAAAATAAAAAACTCCAAGTATATTTTTTATTTAATAATATTAACATAATTATTAAAATTGTCATGTATTTTTCTGTAAACCTAGACTTTTTAGATTAATTTCATTTTGTCATCCTCTACTACTATTTTGCTCTCTTTAATCTTAATCTACTTAGACTTCTATCTATCTTGAAATTGCATCTCCATTCAACTCTACTTACTCCATTTTGTTGCTTACTCCATTTTGTCATCCTTTTTTATGTATCTCAATCTGAATAAAAATCATGACAATCTCAAAGAACGTGATATCTCAATTTGAAAAATTACACCAACATTAATCTTATATAACAAAGAATCTCAACAAACAATTTCAAGATATAAAAATCACGACAATCTTAAAAGAACAAGATAATGTGATAAATGAGAATTATGCCAACCTTGATTTTGAAGCATTTATTAATAAAGGAAATAACTAAATACTTAGTGACTATACAACACCTTTACCAATGCATATCCTAGAGACAGTCCCTCATTCCTGATAATTGTTTTGCTTTAACAAAATTGACAACCAATGCTAAAAAAAAAAAATGCAGATATGAATGTGTCAGATATGAAGATGTTTTATTTTAGAGGATATGCAGATATTTTATTTTAGACGATAAAATAGTCAGATATGAATGTGGAGCAAAAAACCCAACCTGTAAATTTGATCAACAAACAAAAAGTAAGTCGAGTTCATTAAAATTTGAAGAAAAAAAATAGGGTAGCATTAAGAGAAAATATTTGTCTTGTGGAAAAGGAACACGGACATTGATGAAAAAATTTCACATTTAAATGGGAAAAGAAAAGATATAGAAAGTGATGCGGTTGAACTGAACCAATCGAGTTATTTGGAAAGCGAATCAAATCGAGGACAAAAACCAACCGATATGAACTATTTAGAGAAAAGCGAACAGACACTCTGAGATGAAGGAACTGAATTCTAGTGCGATCGGACACGAACTACACTCTGTTCGATGAGAGTTCGTAGTTTATATGAGGACAAACGCAAACTAACCAGACTTTCGAAATAAGAAGACGAACTGATCTTGAGTATATGAGGCGAACTAGCTCAAATTCAAATAACCGCCATGCTCATGGAGAAACCACTCACTTTCCACTTTTCTCGGATAGATTTAACTGCCACATCTTTCAGGGAGTATTTTTAACCTTTTCCTTTCATTCTTTTAAGGACTCAGATAGTATATACACAATTATTACAAGAAAATTGCCAGTTTTTTCAGATTACTAACTTGAGTGTCGGAGTCCCTTCACCGGGAAAAATCTCCGGTGTTTTTTGTTTTGCAGGTATTTTTAACTGGAGAATTCCAATTTTCACTAGAGAAGAAGAAGACTGAACCGGAATCAAATCAGAAAGAACTTTAGAGGTTTTTTTTTTTTGGTGTTGAAATCATTTTGTGAAACTGGGAAGGTACTTCATCAATGTCGTTGTCATTCTGCACCCACAACTTTGTACTTCAGGCTTCAGCCAATAATTAACCTGTAAATTAGGATTTACAAGCAAAGAATTCAAATCAAGTTCAGCATAATTCGAAAAAGAAAAACTAATTTTTTTTTCTGAACAAAAAAGAAAAGAAGAAACTAAAATGATTTCAAGGGAATGTTATGATACAACCAAATAAAATTTAGCAAAAAAATCAGTGAAAGAGACTTTGTCGTCAAAATTGTTGAAAAGGAGGAAGACAATGTGCCAAATTTGCAAATGGTAATTTGATAGGAGAGCTGAAAAGAGAAGTGCAATTAGAGAAATTTATGGGAGAGTTTGGCAGAATGAAAACTAAATTTGATCGGGATTTTATAAATTACTATTTTGAAGGAGATAATATATGCATCAGTTATATATATATATATATATATATATATATATATATATATATATATTTGAGAAATAATTTATTTTTAATATGATTGTGGTGCATTCATGTTGCTAAAATAGAGTATATATCATCTTTTAAGGAAAGTGAGTACTTAAAAATAACATTGATAGTAGAGATTTGTATTTATTAATTGAAATAATAATTGTTGACGTCAGATTTTGTAGAGCACAAAATCCTAGTCAAACACCAAAAAATACCGATCCGGTCCTAAGAAATCGAACCAAACAAATTATGAATAAAATAAGAGAAAGAATGGCCCGGTGCCTGCTTGAGCAAGTTTGCTAAGCTTATTCTGGTCGGACAGTTGTGGCCGGCCAAAACGATTTTTATATAAGTGCTGAGAGGAAAAGAACTCTCCAATTGATTGAATACAATGAATTCGGAACCCCTTTTACAGAGGGTTTTGGACCTTATTTATAGGTTAAAACTAAGATACATAACTTGGAAAATAAGAACTAAATCCCTTGATTTCAGGGCACAGATAAGGAAAAAAAATCGGATAAGATCCTATCTAAATCGAATATGATTTGATCTTGATTTGTTTCCTTTCTTGAAGAACTTATCACGGAATAGACCAAGTATTTTCTGCTCTTCCTATGCGGGATTCCTGGTCATCCGAGCTCCAGTACTCATGTTCTAGGTCTATCCCAGCCGAAGTGATTCTGGTTGGATGAGCTAAATATCTGATCGGCTCGATGACCATGCCTGACGCTGCGATCCAGATTGGGTGATCAGCCACTATGGTCGGATCGGACTTTCTCCGGTTTAGTCGGCTGATCGGCTCTCCATTCTGTCTCCGGTTCACCATATATTTAAATCATCTCGAGTCTATTGAGTGGGGTACAACATTAGCCCCTTAGGCCGCGGTCAGAACTTACTCTGGGCGCGGCCTAAATCCGTTCGACCCCATGAGACCGACCAGAACTCTAAATGCTATATACTTAGTGGTTGCGCTGAGTGCCAGGTGTCGGAACCTGGCGCCACGTGTCATCATCTCGGAGATCGGAAGTCGAAACGACGCGGTGGTCTCCTATAAATAGGCGAGAGACAAACTCTTTTCTCCACTTTCACTCTCTGCGAACTCCAAATCCTCGCATTTTTCACTCTCTTTTCCGAGCAAAACATACCGGCCTCAGCTTACCGTCTAGGATCTTGATATGTGAAAAATACATGCAATTCTATGATGATTAATATGGGATTTTATAATTGATTATTTGATTGAATGCATGATTTTCCTATATATTTGTGTTTTGTGTCTCCAAGTACTTCATAAATTATTTTATTGATTATTTTAGGAGTTTTGAAGTGTTTTGGAGACGAGATGAGATGAGCATGGATCGAGGGAATCAAGACGTGGGCTAAGAAGAATGGGCCTAATTAATTAATTGAAGAGCAGGCCCAAAAATCGGCCCATTACCTAAGAAGAATTGGAATTGGTGGCCTAGAAGGGTTGGAGAGACATTGTAACGCCCAGGAAAAATGACGCATAAATTGACGATTAAATAATTCAACCTTAATTATGTGATTTATTTATGTGTGTTTTAGATTAACCGAAAGATGCATGATTTAATTTATCGAACGTACGATTAATTCTATCGGATACATAATTAATTGAGAGAGCTTACGTTTATGTTTATCGAGGGTTTAAATTATTAGAAATGGTATATACATGTTATGGGAATGACCGCAATTGAAAAACGAAGAAAACGAAATGAGAATCGGGCCAATCGGAGTTTCGAGGCCCAAACGGGGCCCAAATCAATGAAAATAGAATATGGATAAAACTCTATATTTGAACTTTTTTTCTTCACTTTGGAAAAATTCACACAAGGTAAAAAAATGCTCTCCTCTCTCTTTTCCTCTCCCTGTTTTCCGGCGGCCGGAGCGCCGCCGCTGTCGCCGGATTTTTCCTCCGACCCAAAACCTATCGAAATCTATACCGTCTTGAAGCTCTCGCCGAGCCCGTTCCAATTCCGGGCTCGGAATCACCATCCGCCGCCGCGTTCGCCGGCAATCAGCCGGAGAAGTTTCGGCTTTCTCTCTCTAGAAACCCACCTCTTTCTCTCTCTTCGTTCTCGGCCATCCGGCCATCGATCGAGGCGATTCTTGAGCCTAGATTGTAGTTCTCGCCGAGCCCGTCTCGATTCTGGGCTCGGATCGTCGATCGGCCGGCTCGATCTCCGGCATGCAGCGGTCAAAGTTTCTGAGTTTTGAAGCTTTCTCTCTCCTCTTCTCTTTCTCTCTCTTCGATCTTCTCTCCCTCGCTCCTGCTATCTCTCTCGTCTCTCCCTCTGGTCGGATGTCGGGAGGCGGCGCATACAGCGCCGCCGTGTATGTGAGTAGCCGGCGCAAGGAGCGCTGGCGATGGGTGGGTTGAGCGGCGGCGTTGGCCGTCGGAAAAGATGTGCAGTGTGTGTGTTTTGAGCGTACGAGGTGGCTGATGTTGGTGGTGGATGTGGGCGGTGCTTCCAGCGCCGCCGTGTGTTGTGGTGGCCGGCGCGAGGAGCGCCGGCGAGTGGTGGTGATGGGGTGAGTTGGCCGGCGACGGGTGTCGTCGGCGGTGTGTGTGCAGCGGCAGTAGGGGGGTACAGTGGCGGGGGATGGGTTTGGGGGAGGAGGGGTTTGTTTGCAATTTCCATAACCCCAGAATTTCCAGAAATCCCTTATTGACCCAAGAACTTATCTGTAATTACAGTTTCACCCCGAGTCAAAGTCAAACCTAACCAGAAATTACGTTTTTGCCCCTAAACCCTAAAACGCTACGTTTTCACTCGTTCCTCGTCCGATTAAGCTCATTCTTTCGCCTATAGAACCGTAATCGAACCCTCTTCGATATGTGATCAAGTTCTAAACCTTTCGAATCGTTTTTATTTCCATCATTGTTTCTTTCGAAAGAGCTCTTTAATTAATATACGTAATAATCATAAAACGGACTAATAAGGATTACGTTTGCATGTGTAGGCTATCGCAATTAGAAGCATACGTGTTTATCTTTAAAGCTTGCATCGCTCGTAGTTGAACGCCACCTAGAAAGGTGGGGGTAACTTCTGAACTTAACGACTTTTACGTTTCCGTTTTTACTATGTTTTATCATGCTGATGTTATGCCGATATGCTAAATTATTACTGTTATATCTTTGATCGCATGCTGTGAATTGTCTGAACTTATATGCCTTGGGATTACGTGCTGTGATATTAAATGCTCGTGCATAGAATGATAATTGTTATACGAGGACAGGAGTCCACGTTCATCACGGAGGGACTCATGGTCCGTAAAAAACATCACGGAGGGACTCATGGTCCGTAAAAAACTTCACGGAGGGATTGGTGTTCTGTAAAAGGCACCCCCGGTCTTAAAACCGGTTGCGGGGTAAGACGGGCAATACCCGCACCTAAGGGAGAAGTATGTGTAATGCATTTATTATGTGCTGTGATTACTTGTTGTGCTAATATCTGTACCTGTAATTCGTATGTTAATTAAACTGGTAACAGAAATTACTTCCACGAGTGTATTCAAACGCACTCACCCCTATCTGTACTCACCCTACAGGAAATAATGAAAGATAAAACTTGCAGCGAGAGGGGTGCCGTATCCAGTGTTCCTCTTTCAGTTATTTTGGAAACCAATGTCCGTCTATGCTTCATGACTTCTTATATTTTGTAAAAACCGTTGTATTTATTTAGAAGGATCCTGTTTTCTTCCGCTGATGGTTTAAAAATGCTATCTTCCGGCAATGTGCCGATGTTTTGAAAAACATGTAAAGGATTTGTATGGTTCTGTCAGTATTTCCTTGAATCGGTGTCACAGGTCTCAATGTTTTGAAACGGTTGTCGTTTTTAAATGCTTTATCGGATGTTTGTTGGTTTTATTCTCAAAAAAAAATTTATGTCTCTTTCCATTTCTTCTCCCTGCACGCCCATGAGCAACTCTGATATTTAAAATAAAATTAAGTATGAAAACGGGGCGTGACACATATATTCTGAACAGCTGTATATTTTGACTTACTACACAAGTCAGAGGAGGCACGCATTAGAGAGAGAGTTGATTTAGAGAGAGAACAACATATATTTCTTATTATTTTCTAGATTAATTAGGATGAAGATAACAAATATTTTGGTGAATTCGATGCTAAGGATGATCGGCTAAACTTTCAATTCCGGTTAGCAGGGATGTTTGAACCCATATTTCTTTTATGTTTTAATTAATCTCGTTTCTCCTTCTCGATGTTTGATTGGAATTGATTATGCTATCTGTGAATATCATTTTCAATTGTTGATGCTTAATTTGGATTGACCACCTAGGTTAAGTAATTGATAATTGACTGCTAGAATTTTAGATCATGAATCCTAATTGTTGTGATTTAACTTTCATAAGTGGTAAACTAGAGGTCGTGCATCTCTAGGGTGGCATAATCCTAGATTATCGAATCGAGCTTGTGTATTCGGAGTCTAGTTCATCCTATCGTCTTGGTGATTAATGCATTTAATGAATTAAATCTAGAGAGCTTGTTCTAGGTTATTCAATTAAATAGGGTTAATTAGAGATCTTATCCTAATTTAACTAATCTTAAGAGACGATTCGGTTTAACAGAGCTTGTTGTTAGACTAGGGATGATAATTCCATGATAATCTGAGAGAGGGTGTTACATTGATTAAGACATAATTGAGATTGAGGGATAACTGAACTGTTAACTGGAATATTTACATCCATTGATCTCTTACTTAATTAGCTTTCTAAGTTTACTTAATTTAATTCAGTGATAGATATTTAATCTCAAAACCCCCCCTAGTTTGTTATTTATTTGAATTGAACATAGGTGATATAATTTATTCTTCACTCCTCGTGGGATCGACTCTGACTTACCCTAGCTACTAGTTGGTTAGGTTAGGAAAGACTTTAATTAATTTTACCGCGTTGCGACGCGCGGTCAAATTTTCCGTTGCCGGGGAGTGATTTGCATTTATTGTGTCATCTTATTTCTTTTCTTGTTTTGTTATATTTTTTATATAAAAAAAAATTAAAAAAATCAAAAAATTCGAAAAATAAAATTTATTGTTCAGTGTGTGCATCCCTTCTGCTCTGTTCCTGCTTAGTTCGCTCTCTGTTCTGTTAAGTCTGCTTTGTTTTGTCATACTTTTCACATTGGCTAATCTAGTGTGATTTGGTCTTTCCAGTGTCAGTTTCTGCAGACTACTTTGGCGGAAATTTTTCTGGAAATTTACTGGTGAATGCGCACTCGGTCTCAAGGGTCCACAGATTTGGAATTTGATCCTGAAATAACTCGAAGAGATCGAGTCTTGAGGCGACAAGCTAAGCAAGCCTTGGAATTTTCACACCCTTCTTCAGAATCTGACTCGAGTGAATCTGATCACGAGGAAGGAGCAATGACACAGGAACGAACGTTGAGGGAGCTAGCAAATCCTGCACTTACTCAACAATCTCTTTGCATCACTTATCCTGCTTTAACTGACGAAACTAATTTTGAACTTAAATCTGGGTTGATTCATTTACTTCCTTCTTTTTATGGACGTGCAGGTGAGGATCCTCACAAGCATTTGAAACCGTTCTATAGTGTGTGTTCGAGCATGAAACCATGGGCTGTGACGGAGGAACAAATCAGACTCCGAGCGTTTCCTTTCTCTCTGAAGGATTTAGCGGAGGATTGGTTGTATTATCTACCCTCAGGTTCCATCAAAACATGGGAAGAAATGGAACGACTGTTCCTGGAAAAGTATTTCCCTGCATCTCGAGCGGCGAACATTCGAAGAGAAATATGTGGAGCTCGACAAAGGCATGGGGAGACATTGCATGACTATTGGGAGCGTTTTAAGAAATTGGAAGCAAGCTGTCCTCATTATCAAATCTCCGAGCAGCTCTTAATCCAATATTTTTACGAGGGGCTAATTTCGATGGACCGAAACATAATTGATGCGGCAAGTGGAGGGGCACTGATGAATAAGACGCCATTAGCAGCAAGGGCTCTTATCTCAGATATGGCTGCCACTTCTCAACAATTTAACACTCGAGATTCGTCGGTGCAAGCCGTGAAGGAGGTGAATGCCTCCAATTTTGGGGATCAATTAGCTGAATTGACTTCTTTGGTTCGTCAAGTTGTTGCAACTGTTCCCCAGGTGAAACCATGTCGCCTTTGCAATACCACTGATCATGCAACTGAATCATGCCGATTTGTGATTGATGAGAACGATGCTCATGCTAATGCTGTGGGAAGTGGGAACTACCAAGGAAGGAAGTATGACCCCTACTCCAACTCGTACAATCCGGGTTGGAGGGATCACCCAAATCTAAGGTGGGGAACCCAGCAAGGAAATCAGCAAGGAAATTACAGTGGAGATAATAATAGACCTCCACAGCTTTTGAGAAATCCTAATCATCCAGGAGGACATTCAAACCATCAAGGAGGAAATTCTAATTACCATGGGCAGTCATCCGGACAAAACTCCAACACGTCTTTAGAGGATATGATGAAAGCACTGACTTCCAATACAATGCAGTTCCAAAAAGATACTCTGTCGAGTATAAAAAATCTTGAGACGCAAATGAGTCAATTAGCGACAGCCGTGAGTCGATTGGAAGCCCAGAATGGAGGAAAATTGCCATCTCAACCAGAGATAAACCCAAGGAATGTCAGTGCAATAACTCTGAGAAGTGGGAAGCAGCTGGAAGAGCCTAAAAAGCCTGAGAAAAATCGAGAAAATGAAGAGGAAGAAAAACCTGCTGAACAGATCGACACTGAATCACCCAGTGTCAAACCATCATCTAGTGTGAAAACTTCGAAATCTGCACAGGTAAACTCCGATTTGTCAAATCAAACCTATGCTAATATGGTCCCTTTTCCTTCCAGATTGGCGAGAGCAGCGAAGGAGGATAAAGAGAAACAGATGCTAGATGTTTTTCGCAGGGTTGAGATTAATATTCCCTTGATTGACGCAATCAAACAAGTTCCACGATATGCAAGGTTCCTCAAAGACTTATGCACGAACAAACGAAAACTCAAGGGTGATGAGAAAGTCATAATGGGAGAGAATGTGTCTGCAATCTTCCAAAGGAAGCTTCCCAAAAAACGAAAGGATCCAGGTATGTTTGTTATTCCATGTCGCATTGGGAATGTTAGAATCGAACGTGCTATGCTAGACCTAGGAGCTTCAATTAATGTTATGCCACGCTCTATATATGCATCTCTAGATCTAGGGCCATTGAAAGATACACGTGTTATCATTCAACTAGCTGATCGAAGTACTGCATATCCTGATGGGGTTATTGAGGATGTCCTTGTTGAAGTCAATGAGCTTATTTTCCCTGCAGATTTTTATGTGTTGGATATGAATGGTGATCCATCAGTTTCACCCCCCATTTTGTTAGGGAGGCCGTTTTTGAACACCTCCCAAACAAAAATAGATGTTCGTGAGGGAACCCTCACGATGGAATTTGATGGGCAAATAATTAAATTTAATATTTTTGATGCCATGAAATATCCTGAAAATGAGAATGATGTTTTTGCTTTGAGTGTCATTGATCCTCTTGTCGAGGAAGTTTTTGAGATGAATTTCAGGGATAATTTGGAGCTCGTGGTGACTAAGGACTTGAGAGGGGACGAAAGGCAGACTGCTGCACATGGGAACCTGGACATACTCGAAATTGTGGCTGCACTTCAATCACAACCTTCTTTGCCACCCAAGTATGATTTACACTTTATTAATTTACCTGAGTCTGACCACAAAATTCTTCCATCTGTGTTGCAGGCACCAGAACTTGAATTGAAATCATTGCCAAATCATTTGAAGTATGCTTCCATTCAAGAAGAGGCTCTACTACAAATTCTAAGAAAATACAAGGAAGCTATTGGGTGGACGATTGCAGATATTAGGGGTATTAGTCCAGCTTTGTGCATGCATCGCATCCTTCTTGAAGATGGTGCCAAACCCTCTCGAGAGGCGCAAAGAAGATTAAATCCGCCCATGATGGAGGTTGTTAAAAAGGAAGTTTTGAAACTCTTAGATGTAGGAATCATCTACCCAATTTCTGATAGTCGATGGGTGAGTCCTACGCAAGTTGTGCCTAAGAAATCTGGAGTCACGGTGGTCGAAAATAAGGAAGGTGAGTTGGTTCCTACTCGAGTACAAACTGGATGGAGGGTTTGTATTGACTATCGTAAGTTGAACTCCATGACTCGAAAGGACCATTTTCCTCTGCCCTTCATTGACCAAATGCTTGAGCGCTTAGCTGGACACTCTCATTACTGCTTTTTAGATGGTTTTTCAGGATATTTTCAGATTGCCATAGCACCTGAGGACCAAGAAAAGACCACCTTCACCTGCCCATTCGGTACATTTGCTTACCGACGGATGCCCTTTGGTCTCTACAATGCCCCAGCCACTTTTCAACGGTGTATGGTAAGCATATTTTCTGAATATGTGGGTAGTATTATTGAGGTTTTTATGGATGATTTTAGTGTTTATGGTGATTCGTTTGAAAATTGCTTGAAAGGCTTAGAATTGATTTTAAAGCGATGTATAGAAACTAACTTTGTTTTGAATTGGGAAAAGTGTCATTTTATGGTAGAACAAGGTATAGTTTTAGGTCATATTGTTTCTTTAAAAGGCATAGAAGTTGATAAATCTAATATAGATCTTATTTCGGCATTACCTTACCCCACGAATGTGCGGGAAGTGCGTTCTTTTCTTGGCCATGCAGGATTTTATCGAAGATTTATCAAAGACTTTTCCAAGATATCAGCTCCTATGTGCAAGTTGCTACAAAATAATGTGGAATTTCTGTTCGATGATGAGTGCAAGGTCGCTTTTGACAAATTGAAGGAGCGGTTGACAACACCACCAATCATCCAACCCCCGGACTGGGACTTGCCATTTGAAGTAATGTATGACGCCTCGGGCCACGCGTACATTCAAATCCCCAACCCTCACAACATCCTATTCGCGGGGCCTGGACATTACCGGCGATATGTGGCCCTCAAGGACAGAAAGGTACACCCCTCGATTTATCTTGATGATTCTGTCCTGAGGGAGTTGGGATTGCATGATGAAGTAATGGCATTTGTTGAGTTTATGCATTGGGGGAAGGTTTTGACTGGAGGATGGCCTGTTTATGAGGATTTAGTCTATGAGTTTTATAGCTCGCTTATGAGCCACAAACTGGTGGGGAATAGGGTGTCTTTTCGATTGGGTGGACGCGCTTATGAGTGGCGTTTGGAGGATTTTGCTGTGATTTTTGGGATGACAGCTGCAGACAATCGAGAGATGTTATTGGATGCTACGGCATGCTGGGAATTAATCACCCGACATGCCGACCCATTTAGGGCAGGGAGAAGCAAAGCTAATGCGATTCGAAATCCTTTGATTCGTTATCTCCAGCGTATCATGGCGTACACTGTTACAGGTCGCTACTCCAACAGAAATGTGCCGGAGGTATTCGAGCTCAGAATGATTCATGCCATGTTACATGGGCAGTGCGTGCCGACCATTCGCGAGTTTGTTGAGCACTTCTTGGGAGTCATTCGCACCTCGGAGCCTTTTGTGTTGGGTGGATACATGACAGCCATCGCGGAGGCCCTCGGGATTGATTTAGAGGACCGTATTCCGATTGCCCCCGGTCGACTTGACAAGGCTTTATTGGTGAAGATGGGCATTCTGATTCGGAATAACGAGAACCTCTTGTGGCTTGTCTCTGATTCCGAAACTCTGGTGTTGCCGAACGCTACTTTCACAACCCTTAAGGTGGATCGAAATGTCTCCATGTCATACACTAATTTCCCACAAGTGCCAGCTCGCCAACTGCCATCGGGTTTACCACCACAAGTTCCTCATCCCGGCTCTTATTCCAGTTTGACGCAGCGCGTAGATCAGTTAGAGCACGACAACGAGGAGTTACGTGCGCGAGTTGCTGAGCTTGAGGGAAAATTGCAGAATCGGCGACGTGCTCGATCGTCCCGCCGATGACCCGGTGAATTCTTCTCCTCACTATCTCTTTTATTCTCTGCTTTCCTGCTTTCTTGTTCTTGTGTTTGTCCTACTTCTTTGAGGAATTGTGATTGCTTGAGGACACGCATCATTTCAAGTGTGGGGGGGGTTGTGTGTTTGTATTTGTCCTTGGTAGTGAGGCGAAAGATTTCACGTTTGTTGCATATAGTTGCATTTAGGATCATGTAGTTGCATTAGGATGCATGTTTACTTGCTTTAGCACGTTTAATTTATGTTTGCATTTGCATATAACAAAAAAAAAAGATAAAAGTTTGCTGTGAAGTTCGCTGTTTGCCTCATTTTCGTTTGCTGACCTGTTCTGTGTTGCTTCGTTTTTCACACTGGCTGCTCCAGTGTGATTCTGGTTTCCCAGTGTCAATGAGTAAATGAGTTTGCAATGATGATCCGAGTGTGTTCAATTATATTTTGGGAATTCGTTTGTGTTGAATGAGGTGTTGCTGAGCATTGCTTTCTGTTGGTTAAAAATGCTGAATGTTGTTTTGGGAAATTGCTGTTAGATGCCAAATAGGATAACATTGGTTTGAGAATTGATCTATGACGTTGAATTGATTTGTTTTGCTCATCTATGTCTTGAAATGTACTTGAATCCTTGATGGAAGTAGTCTTGATTGAAATTTTTGAAGTATTGATCACTGTTGATGAACCCCTTGGTGAAAAAAAAAAAATAATAATAATAATAATAATAATAATAATAATATAAACGATGTGGTTGGAGATAAAGGCGTGGAGTTGAAAAAAATTGAGAAATGAAAAGATGATGGGGTGTGGAATCAGCTGCCTGCTCTTAGGGGTCCCGTGTGAAAAGTTAAAGTCAAATAAAATGCATAGTATGGACTAACCTAAGAGTGGTGTGGAGCTGCCAATCCCATCCAAAAAAAAAAAGATGGAGAAAAATGGGGGTGAGTCATTTTGTGAGAAGTCTTAATAAAATTTTGATCTAGATGAAAGATATCGTGGAGGAACTAGAGTATGTTGATTGATGTATGTGGTGGAATGGATTAATGATTTGTCTATGAAAAATTCAATTTCCGATGTCCTGTTGACACTTGTAATTTCCTGAGATAGTTACATTTAGTCCAATATGTTTTTGCTTGCATATGCCTTGTGTTGACATGAATTGAATTCCTATGAGTGATGGTAAGGATCTGAGCAAACGATACTCGTTCTTATTTGTGATCCCCGATGTGTTTCGATTCTTTTGTTGCTTGAGGACAAGCAATGATTTAAGTGTGGGGGAATTTGATATGTGGAAAATACATGCAATTCTATGATGATTAATATGGGATTTTATAATTGATTATTTGATTGAATGCATGATTTTCCTATATATTTGTGTTTTGTGTCTCCAAGTACTTCATAAATTATTTTATTGATTATTTTAGGAGTTTTGAAGTGTTTTGGAGACGAGATGAGATGAGCATGGATCGAGGGAATCAAGACGTGGGCTAAGAAGAATGGGCCTAATGCAGGCCCAAAAATCGGCCCATTACCTAAGAAGAATTGGAATTGGTGGCCCAGAAGGGTTGGAGAGGCTTATATTCTGAACAGCCGTATATTTTGACTTACTACACAAGTCAGAGGAGGCACGCATTAGAGAGAGAGTTGATTTAGAGAGAGAACAACATATATTTCTTATTATTTTCTAGATTAATTAGGATGAAGATAACAAATATTTTGGTGAATTCGATGCTAAGGATGATCGGCTAAACTTTCAATTCCGGTTAGCAGGGATGTTTGAACCCATATTTCTTTTATGTTTTAATTAATCTCGTTTCTCCTTCTCGATGTTTGATTGGAATTGATTATGCTATCTGTGAATATCATTTTCAATTGTTGATGCTTAATTTGGATTGGCCACCTAGGTTAAGTAATTGATAATTGACTGCTAGAATTTTAGATCATGAATCCTAATTGTTGTGATTTAACTTTCATAAGTGGTAAACTAGAGGTCGTGCATCTCTAGGGTGGCATAATCCTAGATTATCGAATCGAGCTTGTGTATTCGGAGTCTAGTTCATCCTATCGTCTTGGTGATTAATGCATTTAATGAATTAAATCTAGAGAGCTTGTTCTAGGTTATTCAATTAAATAGGGTTAATTAGAGATCTTATCCTAATTTAACTAATCTTAAGAGACGATTCGGTTTAACAGAGCTTGTTGTTAGACTAGGGATGATAATTCCATGATAATCTGAGAGAGGGTGTTACATTGATTAAGACATAATTGAGATTGGGGGATAACTGAACTGTTAACTGGAATATTTACATCCATTGATCTCTTGCTTAATTAGCTTTCTAAGTTTACTTAATTTAATTCAGTGATAGATATTTAATCTCAAAACCCCCCTAGTTTGTTATTTATTTGAATTGAACATAGGTGATATAATTTATTCTTCACTCCTCGTGGGATCGACTCTGACTTACCCTAGCTACTAGTTGGTTAGGTTAGGAAAGACTTTAATTAATTTTACCGCGTTGCGACGCGCGGTCAGATCTCCCGTTCTTCAGCTAAAGGTATATATATATATTTCCTTGTTAACTTATGGCTTTAGATTCGTCTGCCGGTGGCTCGGTTCAGGATTACGATCAAGGAGTTAACCCTGCTTTCGAGCCATCGTATTCCTGGACCACTAGTTCCGATCCGTCCTTTTCCTCGACTGACTCAGAACCCACTCCGACCAAGCAGCTGATCGACGTTTCTAGTGATGTCTATGCCGATCCGAGCCCGTCATTCCGCGGTTCAGGCGAAACCAGTGTCTCGGGGCGGGAGATCTCAACCATCCCCGAGGGCATTCCTATCCGTGGCGTCTCATCTGGGCATCTGAGCCGGATGAGCGCTTCCAACCCTGATTCGGAGGCCTTCAATTATTTGGCTTTCGTGACCGCAGCTGAACTGAACAAATGACGTGTCCTTTTCAATATCCCGAAGAGGGTAACGTTCACTGTTCCTCACCCAGCTGATCGGATGGATTAGCCGCCGGAGGGTCAAGTTGCCATCAGCGTCCGAGCTCTTGAAGCTGATCTGCGTTTTCCTCTTGCTCCCTCTCTGGCCGGCTACCTCCAGTTTTAGGGGATTGCGCCGGGACAACTTCACCCCAATGTCTGGTCGTCTATTATCGGCTTGGTGGTGATGTTTTGGTACTATGGCCTCGGTGTGTCGAGCCCCCACGAGATCGTCTGGATGTTTCGATTGAAAACGGCTCCTGGTCTGAGGAATCATTTCTACTATATGTCGGTACGGAAATACCGACCTCAGCTGGTACGCTGTTTGCCGTCGTCGATCAAGGACTGGCGAGGCAAGTGGTTCTGGGTCGGAGGGGATTGGACCGATATATATGCTCGGGTTAACTGCCCGACACAATTCGGCGATGCTCAGGGTATTTAACGTTTGATGTGTTAATTTGTTAACACCTTTTCTGATTGTTAACTTTTCTCTGTTCTGCAGACACTCCGCCCAAGAGTTTGGTGATCGGTGATTCCTTCACTCGGAAGATCCGTTACCTGCGAGACTTCTCTTCAGCAGACCAAAGGCATTACAAGGTTCTGCTCGCCAAGAAAAATCTCCTTGGTGCTGGCCTGATCTCGCCGTTTCGTGCTGCCCCCTCTCGCATTCAAGGTGAGTTCTCTTGTTATTTGTTTCTCATATATATTCTATAATCTTGAAGTATCTTCTGACCGCTCCTGTTTCTTTCTCCTGTTTCTCTTCCCGACTAGGGCATCTCAATCAGGATGGACCCCGCGGAACGCCTCCGACAACGCCAACAGCGCGCGTCAGCCCCGGCTTCTGGTCGGGTCGGGGTTCTAACTGTCCTACCCCGACTCGGGCTACTATAGTCAGGCGGCCGCCTGGCCCCGAGTCGGCGCCGAGCAAACGGGCTCGCCTGGAGGAAGGCAGCCCTTCCAATGTTGGCCGCTTAGCTGCTCGGCAACCGCCTGTCCCCAGCCCAGCCCCCAAATCGGCTGGGTCGGTTAGCATCACCGACTGGGACCCCCAGCGGATTGAGGCGATCGAGGAATAGGTGGGGGCGGAGGCCTCCCTTTCAGATCTGCTTCACCCGCGCCCGCTCTCCTTCTGAAGACATGCGTTTCCCATCTGGGATGGAGGAGGCTATGGAGGATCCTGCTCGGGCCTGGACTGGGGAGCTGGAAGAATATGTTCAGCATATGACCGGCATTGATCTTGATACCTGTTCTTCCATCCTCCTTGCCCAGGCCTCTGTCTTTTCTTGGAGGGCCCAGGCCTCGCACCATGCTGCTCGGGAGAGGCATGAGCGGCGGAGGGATGAGCTGCGTGATACTCGAGCTGCTCTGGCTGCCGTCAGGGACGAGAAGGTCACTCTGACCACTCAGCTGACCTCTTCTCAGGAGGAACTCGGCGAGGTGACCCGAGCAACCGAGATTGACCGGCAGCGTCTGGCTGACCAGACCGTGGAGGTGTCTCGGCTCCGTGCCGAACTGGAGGAAGTCCGGGCTACGCAGCTAGATATGAGATGACGATTGCCCAAAAGTTCAAGTTGTCGGCAAAACACAAATATGACAGTGTTCTGATCTATCTCTTGTGCTACATAGATAATATCCAGACCAACCGTGCTGCCGGCGTGGATGACAAGCCCCTGATGGAGGCTCTGGCCTCCTACCTGGAGAAATAGCCTCTGCCAGCTTATCATCTTCGTATGATGGACGAGCTGCTGGAGTACCTGCCTTCGGGGTCTGAGCATCTCATCAGGCCGGCTCCTCCCATCGACTTTATGTCGATGCCCAATCCTCCGGAAGACTTTGAGGTCAGAGAGGGCAGCGGCGTCGGTGCTGAGGGCGTCCCGGGTGGAGCAGTGGAAGAGGTGGCGCCGGTAGAGGTAGTTGGAGCGGTCGGGGCGGCTGTGGTTGCCGGGGCGGAGGATGAGGTGATTGAAGTTACTGACCAGTAGCTTCTATCCCTCGTTGCACATCCTTCATGTGCTCGGCCTTCACTTCTGTCCTTCATTGCACCTTGTATCCGAGGTATCAACCCTTGTCCTCTTTTTTTATCTAGTTCAGGTCTTTCGTGTTTCCGTTGTTCGGCTTTCAGCCTTTTGTAAGAGGTTCTGGCCTCCAAACCGGGTTATTTGTAAATGATATATGTTTTTGCTCGTAAATTTGTGTATTTTCTGCTCGTTGTACATTGTATATATTCTTGCTCTTCTAAAATTAATATTCTTTCGTCATAACGCAAGTAAACGATGCTCGTCTACTCTATTCTCTGGGACGCCTGTTCGGGGGCGGAGCTTTGATGAGTTTGGATTAGGTCGGGGTCCATGTAGTTAGGAACTCGAATGAGCTTATGGGGTCGGAGCCCCTGTCAGAACCCGAGCTAGTATTGTGAGCTTTGGATTAGACCAGAGCCTTTGTCAGATAGCTCGAATGAGCTTGTGGGGCCGGAGCCCCTAGTCAGAACCCGAGCTCGTATTGTGAGCTTCGGATTAGGCCGGAGCCTTTGTCAGATAGCTCGAATGAGCTTATGGGGCCGGAGCCCCTAGTCAGAACCCGAGCTCGTATTGTGAGCTTTGGATCAGGCCGGAGCCTTTATCAGGTAGCTCGAATGAGCTTGTGGGGCCGGAGCCCCTAGTCAGAACCCGAGCTCCCATTGTGAGCTTCGGATCAGGCCGAAGCCTTTGTCAGATAGCTTTGAACAAACTAAAATGGAAGTTTATTAATCAAGTGATCAAAATAATAGAATATACACAATAATTGGAACCTAAAATCTAAAGGGCATCCTAGCACTTAGTGGTAATACTTCTTCAAATGTTCTGCGTTCCAGGGTTTGGCTAGCGTCTTTCCGCTCAGGTCAGTAATTTTGTAGGCTCCTCTGGTCAACACTCGGACCACTCTGTATGGTCCTTCCCAGTTCGTGCCAAGTGGCCCGGCATTGAGCTCAATTTATATGTTGAAGCACTTTCTTGAGAACCAGGTCTCCAATTTCGAATTTTCTTGCTCGGACTTTGGAGTTGTAGTATCTCGCACTTTTTTGTTTGTAAATTGAATTTCTGAGTTCGGCTTCTGCTCTTTTTTCCTCGACCAGATCTAGACTGGTCAGTATTGCCACCTCATTGTTCTGCTCTTCCATATTCAGCGTTCTCCATGTTGGGATTCCGACCTCCACGGGTATGACGGCTTCCGATCCGAAAGCTAAGCTGAACGGAGTTTCGCCTGTTGATGTTCTGGCTGTCGTTCTATATGACCATAGAACCCCTGGTAGCTCGTCCGCCCATGATCCCTTTAAGCTTTCGATTTTTGCTCTCAAGGTGTGTTTGATGATCTTGTTTATGGTCTCCACCTGGCCGTTTCCCTGGGGGTGATATGGGGTGGAGAGCAGTTTTTTATGCCTAGTTTTTCGCAAAACTCTTTGAACCCCTCTGAGTCGAATTGGCGACCATTATCGGAGACTACAGAATGTGGAATGTTGAAACGACATATGATTGACTTCCAGACAAAATCTGTTATTTTGGGCTTGGTGATTTTGACAAGCGGCTCGGCCTCTGCCCATTTGGTGAAGTAATCGACGGCCACGATTACAAACCTTACTCCGCCTCGGCCTGTTGGCAGGGGACCGATGAGGTCAATCCCCCATTTGGCGAATGGCCACGGTGCCATTATTGAGTTCAGCTCTTCTGCTGGGGATTTTGTCAATGGGACACATTTTTTACATCTTTCGCACCGTCGTGCGAAGTTAATTACATCTTTCTTCAAGCTTGGCCAAAAGTATCCCTGTCTGATAAGTTTGAAGGTCAAAGCCTGGCTGCCGGTGTGATTTCCGCAAATCCCTTCGTGGACTTCCCTTAGTGCGTAGTCAGCTTCCTGCTCGTCTAAGCATCTTAGAAGTGGTAGGAAGAATCCTCTCTTGTACAAAATTCCATCATTCACTGTGTACCGAGCAGCACGGATCCTCAGTTTTCGAGCCTCGATCTGATCATCGGGTTCCTTCCCTCTTTCCAAGTATTGGATTATTGAAGTCATCCAATTGTTGTGTTGCTCGGTATTATATATGGTTTTTTACTCTAAGGTTGAGATTTCGATCATGCCAATATTTATCGACCCAATATCTTCTGCTCCGTCACTTGTCGCGAGTCGGGTGAGGGCGTCAGCTTGAGTGTTTTTGGTTCTTGGAATCTGTTTTGCTCGAATTTTTCTGAAATCTGCTAAAGCGACCTCTACCGATCTTAGGTATCTTGCCATCTTGTCATCTCTCGCCGTGTATTCTCCTGAAATCTGGTTGACGACCAGAAGAGAATCGTTGAAAACTTCGAGGTCGTTTGTCCCGAACTGCTTGGCCATCTCTAATCCGGCTAGGAGGGCCTCATATTCTGCTTCATTGTTTGTTGCCGGGAATCTAAACCTCAATGCCGAGCAAAAATATTTGTTGGTGGGGCTGATGAGCACTATTCCGGCCCCGGCTGCCGTCTGTGTGAAGGATCCGTCTACGAACATTTTCCAAGGTCTCTCAACTTTTTCCTCTTGGAGTATGATCGTGGGAGTGAATTCGGCGATGAAGTCTGCTAGGGTCTGGTCTTTGATTGATGTCCTTGGAGAATAGTGGATGTCATATTGTCCGAGCTCGACTGACCATTTGAGTAAACGGCCGGAGGAATCAGGTCGTCTGAGGACTTGTTTCAAAGGGAAGTTCGTCAGTACCTCGACTTGATGGGCCAGAAAGTATGGTCTCAACTTCCTGGCCGAGATGATCAGGGCATACGCCAACTTTTCCATGGCTGGGTATCTGAGCTCGGCGTCATGGAGGGATTGACTTACATAATAAACTGGTTGCTGGGCTCTTTTTTCTGCTCTGACAAGGACTGCGCTTATCGCATAAGCTGATACTGCTAAGTATAGTTGTAACTTTTCTCCAACCTCGGGTTTGGCGAGTACTGGGGCTTCCATCAATGATCTTTTGAGTTCTTCCAGAGCTGTTTCACATTCGCTATTCCACTCGAATTTTTCGTCCTTTCTGATCAGTTTGAAGAATGGTCGGCATTTATCTGTTGATTGGGATATGAATCTATTTAGTGCCGCCACTTTTCCTGACAAGCTTTGCACGTCTTTCACCTTTTTTGGCGGGATCAGCTCCATGATTGCTTTGATCTTTTCAGGGTTGGCTTCAATCCCTCTCTGACTCACCATGTATCCCAGGAATTTTCCGGATCCGACCCCAAATGAGCATTTTTTTGGGTTTAGCTTCATTCGGTATTTTCTTAACACCTCGAACATTTCTGCTAGGTCAGTGATATGGTCTACCCTCCTTTTGGACTTCACCAGCATATCATCTATGTAAACCTCCATGGTTTTTCCAAGCTGGGTCGCGAACATTTTGTTTACCAGTCTCTGGTAGGTTGCTCCAGCATTTTTGAGGCCGAAAGGCATCATTCTGTAACAGTATTTTGCTCGGTCGGTGACAAATGTTGTGTGTGTTTGATCCTGTTCGGCCATTGGTATCTGATGGTAACCCGAGTAAGCATCCATGAAGCTCATGATCTCGTGCCCCGCTGTTGTGTCGACGAGCTGATCTATGTTTGGGAGAGGGAAATAGTCTTTGGGGCATGCCTTGTTGAGGTCGGTAAAGTCAACACAGAGACGCCATGCACCATTCGGCTTTCTTACCAAGACGGGGTTGGCTAACCAAGTGGCATATTTGCATTCTCTGATGAATCCGTTCCCGAGCAGCTTTTGGACTTCTAACTCTAGTCCTTCGTATCTGTCGGGACTCAACCTCCGTCTCTTCTGAGCTATGGGCTTGGCCTTCGGATCGATGTTCAAGTGGTGACATGCGTCCGTTGGTCGGATGTCTTCCATGTCTTCGTGGCACCAGGCGAAGACGTCTGTGTTATCTTTCAGGAATGCAATCAATTTCCCTCTGATCGGCTCTTTTAGCTCTTTTCCAATCTTAAGTTCCAGCTCTGGTCTGCTTTCATCTAGCTGAATTACTTCTAATTCTTCGATGGGTGTTGCTCTTTTTGCGGGGACTTCCTTCCTCGGGTCTAAAGTCTCATTCTTCACTCTGGTCGGCATTCTCTATCTCCATATCTATTTTCTGGTCGACCGTACTCAAGTTCACGATAACCTCAGAGTTTCTGATCGGGTCATTAATTGATTCCTCTGCATGTGGTCGGATCATCCTTTGCTCGGGTTCTACAATTGTGAGTTTGGGTTCTGGCTCTAAACCGGGAGATCGTTTGACGATCTCAATGCAATCTTCTGACGTCATTGTCTGCTCATCGTCTGATCTGGGCCCTGCTTTCTCTAAAATGTTCAGCTCTCTTGGCTTTAGGCCTGATTCACA
Source organism: Scutellaria galericulata (assembly GCA_946896805.1). Taxonomy (NCBI): domain Eukaryota; kingdom Viridiplantae; phylum Streptophyta; class Magnoliopsida; order Lamiales; family Lamiaceae; genus Scutellaria; species Scutellaria galericulata. Next base: position 4,164,913 of record OX335784.1, on the reverse strand, counting down.
TTCCCGTGCTGCTAATTGGTTACCTCGGATGACGTAAACATCGTTGCCGACTGGGAATTTAATGGTCAGGTGGTGAATTGACACCACTACCTTTAGCTTGGCTAGGAGTGGTCGACCCCAGATTGCGTTATAGACTGAGTTAAGGTCTACCACTTTGAACTCAGTTGTTGTGTGGACAGTTGTCTCCAGCCCCGAACACGACCTTGAGTTCGCATGCTACGATTACGCGTGTGATTTTTCCTCCGAAACCCTGGATTGAATCTGAGCAAGACATGAGATCGGTTTCGCGAAGACCCATTCTTCGGAAGGTGTTTAAATGGATTATGTTGGCGTAACTCCCTGTGTCGACCAGAACTCTGTGAACCATTGTCAGACCGATGTTTAGAGATACCACCAAGGCATCATGATGAGGTTGTACTCTTCCTTCAGCATCTTGCTCGGTGAAGGTCAGTGGTGGGTGAATCGGTTCTGACCTTGGGGGATTACACCGTTGATATCCATTTTTTGCCTCTCTGATCTGCTCCCTCCTCATTCTTTTAGACAACCTTTGTTCGCCGTAATTGTTATTCACAAGGGTGTGAATTTCGCGAATGGTACCGAGCTGAGGTGGTGGAGGTGGTTGTTGTGGTCCTTGCTCTAAGTTCTTGACATATTCCTTCAGATGTCCTCGGTTGATTAAATTCATAAGCTCGATCAGAAGAGCCCTGCATCTATCAGTTTCATGTCCTGGAGATTTATGGTATTGGCAGTACCTGTTCTGGTTCAGCGTGGCTGGGTCGGCCTTCATTGGCCTTAGAGCTGGTAACACGTTTCGGTCTTTTAGCTCGGTAAGGACTTATGTTGGGCTGACCATCAGAATGTGTTTGACCCGCTCGAGCTCTTCATTCTGGAATACTCTGAATTCTCCTAGAGGTTTGAAAGATTGTGTACTCCTCCTCCTTTCTTTCCCCTCAATCCTCTCTGAGCTTGGTTTCTCCTCCGGAATAGTTTCTTCTGCTCCGATGTAACTTTCCGCTCGGCTCAGAAAGTCATGGTATGTCTTTGGGCCATGCTCGTGGACATTCCACCAGAATCTGGTTTTTGGTCGGAGGCCGGCCATTATAGCCATCAGCACGACGTCATCAGATACGTGTTCCATCTCCAAAACCAGTTTGTTGAATCTACTCATGTAGGACCTCAGTGACTCTTCTCTGTCCTGTTTTATGTTCACCAATCTTTCCTTCGGGGTGGATCTGGTCTTTGAGCCCATAAATTGAGTGATAAAAAGGTTGGTCAGCTCTTCCCATCCGTTTATGGAGGAATCCGGCAGCGAGCGGAACCATCTTTGAGCTTTGTATCCTAGTGTTAGAGGAAATGCCTTGCACATGAGCTCCTCTCTAACTCCCTGTAGCTCCATCCATGAAGTGTACTTGTCTATGTGTGAGTTGGGGTCGGTTTCACCGTTGTAAAGACCGATTGGTGGTACCTTGAATTTGGTCGGGGTGACCCGATCAGAGATCCGATCTGTGAAGGGTGAAATTTTTTTATGTCTTTTCTGTTGTTCAGGTACCATTCTTTTAGCTTCAATTTCTGCCAATCTCTGTCTGAGCCTCTGCTCTTCTTCATCTTCCCTTTCAGAATATCTGCTCTCTGCTCTTTGCTCAGTTCGTTGATAATCGTTTTCAAAATCCAGAACCTTTCGAGATTTTCTAGCCTCTCGAGCAGAGGTAGGGCCAATCCGATCAAACACGCTCCTTGTTTTGGTCGGATATTCTATCCGGGTCGGGTAAGACCGGGATTGTGTTCGACTTTTTTCTATTGTTCTTTCAGCTTGCTGGTCGTCCATGATAGTTTTCCCTCGGTCCTTCCGTTTATTCTTTAGTTCATCTGAGGACTGAGTGTCCTCTAGATCGTAAGTTCGGGGATTCTTTTCCCTTGCTTCAGCTTCTTTTAGCCTTTCTCCGAGTTGAACCATCATTGATTTAATTCCCTTCGAGGTCATCTCGACTCCTCTAGGCTCAGTTATTAAGGGAATTCCCATCGAAATCCTTTCCTGTGGTGTGTTAATTGGTGATCTTTGTGCGTTGTACTAACGTTGTTGGTCAGGTCCGTCTTGAATCTCGTTATCCCCCATACCTTTAGTTGTGTGAATAGTCGCAGAGCTGTGGTGTTGTTCGTTTTCGGTCCAATCCCCTTCTTCTAGCGCCAAAATGTTGACGTCAGATTTTGTAGAGCACAAAATTCTAGCCAAACACAAAAAAATACCGATCCGGTCCTAAGAAATCGAACCAAACAAATTATGAATAAAATAAGAGAAAGAATGGCCCGGTGCCTACTCGAGCAAGTTTGCTAGGCTTATTCTGGTCGGACAGTTGTGGCCGGCCAGAACGATTTTTATATAAGTGCTGAGAGGAAAAGAACTCTCCAATTGATTGAATACAATGAATTCGGAACCCCTTTTACAGAGGGTTTTGGACCTTATTTATAGGCTAAAACTAAGATACATAACTTGGAAAATAAGAACTAAATCCCTTGATTTCAGGGCACAGATAAGGAAAAAAAATCGGATAAGATCCTATCTAAATCGGATATGATTTGATCTTGATTTGTTTCCTTTCTTGAAGAACTTATCACGGAATAGACCAAGTATTTTCTGCTCTTCCTATGCGGGATTCCTGGTCATCCGAGCTCCAGTACTCATGTTCTAGGTCTATCCCAGCCGAAGTGATTCTGGTCGGATGAGCTAAATATCTGATCGGCTCAATGACCATGCCTGACGCTGCGATCCAGATTGGGTGATCAGCCACTATGGTCAGATCGGACTTTCTCCGGTTTGGTCGGCTGATCGGCTCTCCATTTTGTCTCCGGTTCACCATATATTTAGATCAGCTCGGGTCTATTGAGCGGGGTACAACAACAACAACAACAACAATAATAATAATAATAATAAGTTTGAGTGCGAAAATGGATACACCTTAGCGCGATATGTATCCTTAAATGATTATTATTCTTTTAGTAGGTATGAAAGAATATATTATTATTATTATTATTATTATTATTATTAAGCTTACAATATTAAATCTAAAATTTTAATCAACACAAAAAATTTCAAGAAAATATTTTAATGTATAAAATATCATTTATTCACACATTAGAAATTGTTTAATTCAATAGTTGAATAATATATTAACCAAAATTATAATATATTAATATTAACTTAGCTAAATATTTTTTCCAATATATATAATATTTAAGGTTTTTATAATTAATTTTGTGAACAATGCGGAGTTGAATTTATTGAATCTCGAATACAAAGATATCAAATGGGCTACATCAAACTCGCATGCCCAGCAACCCATGTGTGGTATTTAAACAGTCTTCCCAATTATATTGTGAATCTTTTAGATAAACTTTTTAAAGAATTAGAAGCCTAGTATACTACGATGTGTATGATTTGATCAAAATTCTGATTTTACTAATTTAGAATGAGAAGCTGTCATCCCAATTTAAATTCAATATATTTAAACTCATGTAATATGCGGGCCCCATGCTAGTATACATATAAAAGAGATTCACAAGCCATTCATTTTATTTCTATCAAATTAACACATAAAATACACAAGTAAAATGCAGGCCTCTCCAACCAAGAGTTAGAGGAACATTATTCTCATTTTACTCTTCTACAATTATTTAGCCTAATGAAACCATAAACACAAACCAAGAAGATGAGTAGATGACCACTCATTGGTTGGTTTGTGACGAACAATATGAGATAAAATACGAAATTAAAACACAGTTGAAAATAAACGATCGGCGCGTTCATTGGAAATCGGAGAATGGTGTGATTTCCTCATCATTCAATCCCATTCATCTTCCTAAGCATACCCACAATCTCATAAACTTGTAGAGAATCAGGCAAACCTTTGGCCACACTTGGCCTTGCATTGCACCTCTTCATCCACTCTGCGATTTTAGGGTTCTCCTCTTCGATCTTGAATCCTCCGTACTGCTCGTATGCGTAAAACCAGGATGACAGTGCGATGAGAAGGATGTCCACGAACCCGAATTTGTCCCCATTGAAGTAGTCCTTGTCCCCCAATGTACCCTCCAGTTTCTTCAAAATGTCAATGAATTCTTTCTTGGCCAACTCTAGTTCATCTCCTTTGCTCTTCCAAATATTGCTCCCAGCATCAAACACCTGGAAAATATGTATGCACCTTGAAATGATTTCTAATTTTTTTAATCATATAAACATCTATTCTATGACATAAATATGTATGGACCATGAAATAAAATAAATAAATAGAAGACAGATGAAAGACAGTATCCGGACCAAACCTATCGGATTCCAAACGTGTTTTAAACTTATTCATACCTTGAACAAAAACGACATAAACATAGTGATGATAGAGGTAAGAAAGGGACCTTCTTATCGATGAAATCAGCCCAGAAACGAGCCCTGGATCGGCCATAAGAACAAGCAGGAAGCAACTGTGGCTCAGCCCAAGTCTCATCGATGTAATACACAATGTTGGTAGACTCAACAACTGGTTTTCCATCGTGTAAAAACACAGGGACTTTCTCATAAATAGGGTTGGATTTCAAGAGCAGCTCACTCTTGCCACCAAACAGATCTTCTTCTTGATTCTCATAGCTCAACCCTTTCTCTGCCAATGCAACTCTCACCCTTGCGCAAAATGGGCTCGCCCCGAAATCCAACAGCTTCAGCTCATCTTTCGACATCTTTTTGTTTGTGATTTTGGTTTTTCCTTGTTAACAAAGATGATCCTGCTTTTATAGGCTCCATTATTAAGATTCTAATGCAACATTGTTGGTTGCTTAGTACGAAAGGAGCTTTGGTTTCAACGTTGTTAGTAGATTGGACAAATAGCCAGCAAGATAGTGTTTTATAAATCCAAGAGATGTTTGATGGGAATGCAGCCAAGTTTTTTATTGTTAATACGTCATGGCTTATGAATTCAAAGAGACAGCCAACAAGTGCTACAGATCTTACCCAAAGGCTCACAAGCCTTACCAGGCTTAGGGTAAAACAGTCTTAGATTATTTGTAAACAATCAAGTCGAGCTCAAATTTATTGAGTTTGTCACGAAATCAGGCTCCGTATTCAGTTTTTTCATCAAGTTTTCATCTTCAAGTTTGATGGTGTATCAACTCAACTCGATTACACTCATATACCTATGCATCAAAACATCTTTCTTTTATGAGCTATCTTAAAATTTCAAACTCACAAGACAATTTAATAAGCCATGCACAGTGAGATTTTACTTAAAATAAATCTCAACAACGGAGCCTGTACATAAATGGACAATTACATCATCCACAATCACTTTTACTCTGTACATTTATCAAGTAAAAAACATATCTTGTCTGCAGACACAAGTATAATAGACTAGGTGTGCTGCAATAAGCAGACTTGTTTTAACAAATTGTGAATGGTTGAAGAACTTTGACATATATACAGATATGAAGGTATTGCTCAGGGTTCATCAAGTTCTTCACTACCCAACCCAACGGAATTTCCAGCTGCGGCTCGATTCCCTGAATACGAACAATCTTGATTTCAGCACCATCTGATATTATCCCCGTCCCTCCACTCAACGCCTCTGTGGACTTTTTGCTGCTGCTTTCATCAGATCCTTCAGATTCTGGACCGCATGGATTCGTAACTACCAAGGATGCGTCTGTAAATAGCTCCGGTAATAGACTTTTGATTGCATCATGCAAAGTGAATTGTTTTCCTGCAGCTTGATGATGATATGTATAATGTTATCAGATCAGACACGCGCAATAAACACCTGCTCAAAACTAGTCCTAGATTCATCGTCAGCACGACCAGAACTAAGGGGATGTTTGGATTGGACTTGGCCCCTCCGGATTTTGGATGGGCTCAATCCAGATCGTATTTGTTTTGGGACTTACAAAATCCTATAATTCCACCCTACTTTTTCTACAATTCCTGATAATAATATCTACTTTTTCTACATTTCATAAGATGAAAATGACATTTTAATTGTAATCTTACTCTACAAAAATCTTAATACAAACATAAGATTTTCAAAATCCAGACTATCTAAATCCTATCAAATCTCAAATCCAAACTTGTCAAAACTACCTTGAGTCTAGAACATAAAGAAACGTACATAGATTATTCTGTAAATCAGCTTATAGACAATAGTATAGCACACGATACATATCTAAGGAATTGTACAGAAACAACATGACTATAGACCAGAGGTGGTAAAGGAAAAGGTCAATCAATGCGTGGAGAAGAATAATGTGTTATTTATTTTCTCAATCAATGCATGGTTTCGACAATACCACTCATTACTGACTCAATATGAAACAAAAGTTCAATAAAGAAACACTCAGACCAAAGATCAATTAAGTGAGAATATGATTTTAGTCTTACCTTCACCATGAACCTCAACAGGACGATTTATGTAAGAGATTTTTTCCCAGCTATCAACAATAGGGGCTTCTTCTATGTCACCAATATCTTCATCAATAGTCCTTATGTATAATCGAACAGGAATTTTACCTGAAGAAAGCGGCCGACTTTTATTAATGGATTAGAGTATAACCAAAAAGTCGAAAATTAAGTACCAAATAGAGATGCTAATGGCATCCACCATCAATAAAAAGATATGGCACTCTTAACTACCAGTAAACAATTTTTCCTTCTGGTATCAATAGAATATACTGTCTTTCTAAAGACTTGCCGAGTAGAGTACACTGTTACAAACCAAAGATTATCATAAATTGAAACTTGAAACTTCAAATGAAGATTCTCGCAGCAATTTAGACAGGAAACAGCTCTCTACCTTTAGTAGCTAAAGATGAAAAAATTAATATAAGTCAGCTCCCTCGAATAGAGAGACCTTGGATGAATCACTCAAATTACTTTTCTACCTTCTTATGGTTTTTTTATTCTTCACTTGCATCAAACTTATCCTAGAGACTAACGGTACTCGTCCTGGACATTCCACATTTTTTCAGACAATACCAATTTAAATTATGATATATCTCTACATTAGATAATGGGATATCCCTTTTAACTACAATCATACACTGAACCACTTTACAGATACTTAAAATGTTTTACAAGTTCCAAGGTTGCTACCCATCGAAGGAGTAACTTAGTTACAAGAGGTAACAAAATGGTAGATCGAGTATGGTTTACAGACTTGAAAGAGGTTGCTAAGCAATGGGCTAAGATTAAACCAAGTTGCATTTGGGAGGTTCAGATATAACACAATAGTTAACTTGAAACCCATGATTTCTCCGAGGAATATGAAGCGGTGCCATAGAGTGTAGGGTATGATGGGATATGTCCAATTAGATTGTTGAATAGAGAACAAACTGATATGAACTACAAAGGGATTTGGAACTCATTAGAGTATGAGAGAATTTGTCTTTTCAAAGAAAACAAGGGGAAAATGGACACAAACATGCACCACTGCACTGAAAAACATGCCACACCCACATATTAAAAGTTGATTCTTCGATATATTTGCAAGATGACAATTATAAATCCATGTTTCATTATTGTGATGTCATTAGCTAATTTTGACATGATTCCTTCTCTTTTTTTCCTTCATATATTTAGTTATCACATGTGCACTTTAATTCTGTAATAGATGTTCGTTAAAATATCAAACTTTGTTACCCTTTGGGCATTTTGTCCATGACTATAGGCCAAATGATCAAGCAATTTTATATCCTCGTTTCTTCTTCTCTTTTATCAAATATAATAAGATCCAGTAACATTCTATCAAATATAATAAGATCCAATAACATACTCAGCTGCATTATGTAAAATGCATTAGTTTCTTTATTCCAAAACCCATTGAATGGTCCTATTTTAGTCCTTCTTGGGTTTACGGAACTTATTTTGAAGCACAAATAAACCCAGCAATCTTCATGTGGCCCACATAAAAATCCAACTCAAAAATCTTATGGAGCAACCAAAATTATCATGGAAATTGGGTTCTTCGGGGATCATAACCCCATTTGCCATAACAAAACTAACCATAAAATAATCAATTCTGCAGCAATTGGTAGGATTAAAGCTCAATTCTGGTATTTATTTTCTTAGCACTTCTTTGAAGATGAGCAGTATTACAAACCCAAGGTTTATTTGACATATGAGCCCATAATCAACTGATATATCTTTAATGCATCTTCTTTTGGTGCCTTTCAAGAAATGAAACACAGCATAAAAACCCTCACTGAGTTTCTGAAAGGACCACAAAGGAATGTAAAACTGCACATCCTTCACATATTCACTAAGCACATGATACTTTCCAACATTTTACCTGCCCTGGTTGGTCCAGTAGCTTCTGCATCAGAAATGCTTTGACGAGAAGTGGTCAATTTGAGAGAAAAGTCATCTCCAACTACATCAAGTTTAAGTTTGGAAGAAACACGAAGATAAGCTTCCAGCTCACCTGAAACATAACATCAATTTGAAGTTACGCCACTATATTTACATGTTTTAGGAGAAATAAACACATCAAAATGAAGAAACAGCAAGTACAATTAAAAAATTTCAGAACTCTACTACTTCAAATCACCACTATAGTTAAATTTTAGGAGAAATAAACACATGAATCAAGAAACAAAACAATAGGTAAGATAAAAAAATGAAGGAAAACTACTACTTCAAATTACCATAAGTCTGATAAGGAGAAAGGTTATCTATGCACTAACAGAACAACTTCAGGACCCTGCCTGTGTAAAGACTAGAAACAAATGGCCAGCAACTGAATATTTAGTGAAGAGCACAGCATAATATACACTGACTTCATAATTTATAGCATTATTAATACATGGAAAATGGGGAATATAGGGGTGAAAGTATTTTTTATCCATTTTAGTTTGAAATTCAACATAACACAAAATATCAGTCAGAAGTAAAGATGATCATATCCCAACTATATAAATATTAAACAAGCCAAAAGCTAAAGAAAATTAATTATTTAGTACCCACCATTTAACACAGAGCGCCAAAGTTCTGTTTGATCAGATTGGGACATATTCATTATATTCTTGCAGTTGCCATTGATTATGTACGCTGCCTGTACAAAAGTTTGAACAACCATGTTATCTCAACTAGTCGAGATAAACATTCATCATCACCAATTCCACCTTTAAAAACTTGTACGTACAAATTACAAGATGTTAACAGATGAGAAAAAAGAAGAGGCTCAAAAGGCAAGAATGAATGAATTAGCAACCTACAAGCGACGTACAAATGCAAAATATTAACAGATGGAAACTCAGTGTGAAACATATCCATCCACCTAAATGTTCTCTAATGAGGATAAAGTTTGAAAAGCATACAAAAATTATACCTAACCTCTTTCAGTGAATTAATAAAGCTCCACTTTACACTGTCTTCACCTTCACACGGGATCAATACATTTCCTGGATATCCTCTAAAATGTATCTGCATAAAAATTATAATAAAAATTTGAGAAGATTTGAAAGACCAGTTAAAAAATGATCAAGGATGATAAAAAATATTCCAAAATTGGGGTATGGATGCTTCTCTGTTTTATAAGCTAAAAGATTTAAACATAGAAAAACATAATTTTGTGACAATATTGAATAAACATAAATATTCTCTATATTTGATTTAACTCTAGTTCTATTTTTACTTATCTAGTAAAGAAGATAAAACAAGCTAAAAAATTTACACATAGAAAAACATGATTTTGCAACAAGACTTAATGGATATAGATATTCTCTATGCTTGATTTCACTTTACTTCTATTTTTACTTATCTAGTAAAGAAAAGAAAACATGACAAAGTAATCATGCAATAATTCAATAACAAAGGATAAAATTTAAGATAATCTATAGCATACTATTGCTTAAACATGATAAAATTTTGCAAACAAGAAAACAATGTTACAAAGTTTTTTCAATAAAATGCCTAAAAGCATTGTTCATAAACATTTATGTAACATTATATGATGGCAAACTAACATAGAAAACTCTCATAGATGGAGCTTAAACAAAAAGTCCTTGTGATATAAATGTTACTGTTTTATAAACATTAAAATTTAAAATAGTTGATTTGCATTTACAAGATGTTATTCCATTCTATTAACCCACTTCAACACGAGGCAAGAAAGATTTTTGTTATCTTATAGTTATGCCAAATCCCCAAACCCACATTTCAAATGGAAATGAAGCATGAAATTCAGTACTATTCAGATTTTGAACTTGGAAGCAACAGGCAATAACAAATCTAAAATCTAAGATAGAAATTGTTGAAATAAAGGTGGATAGTTAAAATCCGTGTTTGTTTGAAGATTTTATAAGGTAAGATTACTACTGTAGATGTCAAATCAATGCTAAAAAAAGTGTTATTGTGTAATATTATATTGCTATTTGATGTAATGATAATGATTGGATGATTGTAATAGTAGAAATTTAGGTGCATATTGAAATTTGTGTATTAATAAGTTATAGTATAGGGCTAATGATTGTGTTTATTTAAATAAAATAGGATTTTGGTAGATTATATAATCCTCCTTGTAAACTCGAAACAAACGGGATTTGGAATTTTTCAAATCTCAAATCCTGACTCATGAAACCCAAAACAAACACCATACTGATATGACTAGCTTACTCATACAAATTTTACCAGTCAGAGTTTGAATAAGATTCACAGTAAGCAAGAGTATATTTCATACAGTCAAGTTCCAAGGCCTCTCCGGTTCCACGCAAAGTAGATCAAAAAGTGTCCCCGTAGGAATATACCTGACATGGTTTCAAATAAAAAACAAGATCAAAAGTAATTAGAAGAAGCATCTTGTTACGAAGATACAAAAAGAAATAAGTAAAGTAAGACAAAGACAAAATTAAAATGAGAAGACAACCAATTCCACCAAAAAATAAAAAGAAATAAACAAACAAACTTCCATTGGTCAATCCCAAGCACCGAATTTTCCCAACACAACATGATTAAAAGAAATGCCGACATTGTCAAGTTAGGCCTTACAATAGAGAAAGAAAAGAAGCAAAAACATAAACCATTTAGCTGCATCAATTAAGATAACAGACATAAATCAAACATAACTTTTCATTTCTGTATAGTCATCTACACCTCCTGAAAGTTCTCGAGATGCTTCAGAGTAAGCAAGGGTCAGGTTCCAGTTATCATTAGGTGAAGTCTCTTCTTTATGGTACTAAAGCAATACCCTAGTTAATCAATCTGGTAGCAATTTTAACTATTAAAAGCACGTCCAGATCACTTACACAAAAACACATAATCTACTATCAATTAGGTAGAACGAAAAACAGTAACAACATGACCATCAAGAAGAACCAAACTAGACATTCGAGTTTAAAAACAAATTCAAGTAGTTTGTAAACATTGCTCAAGCCAAGCTGACAAAGACATACCATTTGAGTGGCAAACCTTTGTACTCAAACCACACAGTGTCAACACCAGGAGGAAGAAAACTGCTAAAGAATGGCTTGATCTGACTTACTAACAGAGGTAAATACCCCAAGCGAGGGGCCAATATCTGCAATACAAAATGCAAATAACAAAAGAGAAACAAAAATTCAAAGATCAACAATCATCACAACTTATTCTAAAAAAAAAAATGATACAGAACCCAAAATTCAATCATAAACAGTATAAAAACACGGATTAAGAAAACTGCACCCAACAAAAAAAAAAAAAAACCTGGAGCGATAGTGGTGGAATACTAAGCGTCATTTCATCAAACAACATATAATCAAAACACAGATACTTGAAAAAAAGAGGAAAAAGTACCAAAGCAGGGGGAGGGGGAGGCAGCGTAGTGACTTCGGATTCGTGGAGATGAATCTGAAGGGGAATTGCGCCACCCCACACGTACTGCTGCGCCTCTGTTCCTGCTCCTTTACTATCCATTATTATCATTACCCTTACCAACAACGCTAAACGGATTCTGCAAATTCGTATTATCTATTCTTGCAAATTTTATTTCTTTTCTCTGCCTCTAGGTTTTAATCAACTAGATTTTCTGAATTTCAGCCAATTTCTAGGGCTTTGTTTAGACTAAATTTAGGGGCTTTGTTTAGTCCAGAGGCTGTGTTATTTGCAGGTTTGTATTTTAAAAGAGTTCCGGAATTTTAAATATTGGGATATTGAAATAGGGATATCACGAGAAGAGTTATAAAAAGTTATAAAAATTTATAAAATTGTATTATTTCATTATAAAAATGTATTTGAATAATGAGTCCATGATCAAGAATAATGGATTCTTTTATGGGATTAGTTAGAAAGTAGGATATATTAGAGTCCCACCCCCAAATTCAAATGGAGCAATTGTTTATCCAAACAAAGCATTAAAGTCAGAGGCAAAAACTTATATGTACCCAGGCACGGATCTAAAATCCGTGCCCCCAACTCGGTTTGACATGCGGGCCGCTCCCAGGCGCGTCCACGTGCCCCACGCGCGGCCACACCATAGTTGTAGTGCGTCGCGCACAAACCTAATTATATATATACAATAAAAGTATCGCACATTTACTCTTCAGATATTATGCAGAAACCTGATTATATACAGTAAAAGTATTGCACATTTACTCTTCAGGTATTATGCAGAAACTGTGTTGTTTTATTTTTCTTCCTCTTTTTTTTTTCTTCTTTCTCCTTCTTCTTCTTAATCTCTTTTCTTATCAATTTATTATTTTTCTTATTTGTTTTGTATATCCTTCTTCTTCTTCTTGTCTATCTTCTTATTCTTATTTTTCTTCAAATTGCTATGAAGTCATTTATGAGGTTTTTTCTCCTTCTTATTTATGAGTAATTTTAAAATTTTGAAAATAAAATTTTCAAACAATATGAAATCATGATTTGCAAAAAATTTGACGAAAAATATGATGAAATCATGATTTGCATAAATTTTGAGAAAGAAGATGATGAAACATTTGAAATCTTAAGATTTTCAATGAATGTATTAGTTATATGCTGGTATCGGATGTTTACTCTTTAGATATCTGTTGTATACTCTTAAGGTATTACATATTTACCTTTAAGGTATTAATACTTATAATATAAGGTATTATATATGAACCTTTAAGGTACTACATTTTTTCTTTTAAGGTATTAATATTTATAGTATAAGGTATTACAAATGCACACATTTAAGGTATTACATATTTACCTTTAAGGTATTAATGTTTATAGTATAAAGTATTACATATACACCTTTAAGATATTACATATTTACCTTTAAGGTATTAATGCTTATAGTATAAGGTATTACATATGCACCTTTAAACTATTACATACCTTTAAGGTATTAATATTTATAGTATAAGGTATTACATATTTACTCTTAAGGTATTAGTTGTTCATTCAATGAAAGATATTACTTATATACTCTTTAAGTATCACTTTATACTCTTTAGGTATCACTTGCATACTCGTAATGTATCAAATTGTATACTCTTACGTATTACATATTACCTTTAAGGTATTAAGGTATTAATGTTTATAGTATAAGGTATTACATACTTATAGTATAAGGTATTACATATGCGCACATTTAAGGTATATTTATCTTTAAGGTAATAATGTTTATAGTATAAGATATTACAAATGCACTTTTAAGGTATTAATTGTTCATTCAGTGAAAGATATTAGTTGCAATACTCTGAAGGTATCAGTTGTATATTATTAAGGTATCAATGTAAAGATGAAAGCAATATCAGAATTAGCAACTGTAAATTAAAGAGAGAAAGAGAAACTGTTCTAGAAAAGATATGTGTTGAATGTACATCTGATGATAAATCAAACATATCATACAAATATAATCAGCATCTCGCAAACTTGTGTGTTTAATTATTCCAACACTGAATTCACCATTTGGTTACATTAGAAGATACAATTCACAAACTCATCAATCCCTATGAATAATAGATGAATGTGCAGTGTTTGATGTTATGCCCTTAGCTCCTCTTACTCAATTAAAGGAAAAACGATTACTCTTGAACTTCATCATGTCTGTTGCCCCCACCCCCTTCAACGAAACTAGCCCTCAAGAGATAATTGTCAACTCCTCCCACCCCGTCACTCACCGCCATTGCCCAGGCGACAAAAAGCGTCGCCGCCGTCTCAAGGTCTAGTACAAGAACAAGGAGGTTGAGACCCAAAGAATGACTCACATCGTTTCATATTCGGAAAAATCTATTTTCATGTCATCGAAAGAAACCGCAGAGAAGAAGAGTAGAGTGAAAAGTTGAGAAGAAGTGGAGAAGAAGCGGAGTGAAGAATGGAGAAGAAATGGAGCGGAGAAGGAGAAGGAAGAACAACGTGAAGAATGAAGAAAACTAGGAGTATATATATATATACTAAAATTACCTTTGGTCTTTAGTATTCATGTATTCATATCTCCTGGGTTTGAAATGGTATCAGAGCCATGTTTAAAAGAAAAGTAGTAATGATCTAATACATGTTCCTATATTCTAATGAATATAAATCCTTTTAAGGTAAAAAATACTGTTAAAAACAGTATGACAGAAGAATATGATGTTCCACAAAATTTAGAATTATTAAATAATTGGACTATTCCTAAAGTTAAACCTAATAAAATTTACCAAATAGGTAATTTTGAAAGAATGGGATTTAAACAATTGGTTAAAACCACTGAATCATCTATTCCACTTGATAATCAAGAAATAATTTTAAATTTACTAGATAAAAAGGATATTCTGCCGTTTATAAAGACGCATAATTATTTACATATCGGTTTAGTACAAATTGCCTTTAGACCTTTAACATTAAAAGGTTTACCAGAAAGCTTTATAGCAGCTTTAAGAGATGGAAGAAACAAAGCATGGAATAAATCCCTAATGGGAATAATTCAATCTAGTCTTGCACATGGACCGGTTTATTTTGATGTTTATCCTGATCTATGTTTATCTCTTACTGATAATAATATTTTAAGTGATTTAACATTAAATGTTAAAACTCATGGATATGATTATATTCCAGGTTCTGAAATAATATGTATATGTTATATAATATACTATAAACCTTTATATACTATGAATCCAAAATGTAAATTAATGGATAAATCTATTAATGAAACTATTCTTATTGAAACAAATTTCAATAAATCTAATATCTCTACTGGAAGAGCTATTAAATGGGAAAAAATAAATTTTCCAGAAAAATGGACTATAGAACAAGCGGTTTATAAAGAACCTCTAATAAATAAAGATTTAAGGAATATAATCCAATCAGAAGAAGGAACTGTACAAATACAATTCTTTAATGAACAAAGAAAATTATTACCGTCAACTTCTTTATCTAGAACAAATTCTATGTTTAAAACTAGGACAACAGATTCATATATTTCACCTCTAGATTATTGGGTAGATCTACCACAAACTTCTAGAGCTTCTACTTCTCAAATAAAAGAAGAATTAGAATCTGAAAGAAATAAGAAAAATGAGGAAGTTTTTATTGATAGAAATAATATTGTTAGGGATTTTAATTATGGAAATACCCATAAAGAAAGTGACACTATGTCAGACGCCCCATTTAGTCTTTAATGATTAATAAAAAATTTGATTTTTCTAAAGGATTGCCTGCTAGACAGGAAATTCATAAAGAATTTAAAAATTCTAAATGGATACTTTTCAGAAAATGGTTTTTTCAAAATTTCTCTGAAAATCTTGAACAAATTCAAGAAGATTTCTATGAATGTTGTAAGGAAAAGAATATGATAATATTGTTTGTTCCTTGGTTTATAAAAAATTATATTATAAATAATATTTCTGTTCTAGAAAGAACTTATAAATTAACAACAGGACAAGAACAAAAATCTTTGTATCCTCCTAGTACTTCTTTCCAAATGGAAAAAAATAATAAGATAATGAGTTTTACAGCCTTTTCAAAATTAGTTGAAAATGATACTTTACAAGTTACCATAAAACATATAAATGTTTTAATGGAAAAACAAAATTATACTAATTTGTATCTTAACATTATGGGAGAAGAATTGATTTCTTTACATAACAAAGTAGAAACAATAATTTCTGCTATTAAACAAATTAAACCAGATGTTCATATAGATATTAAAGAAGAAACAGATATAGTTTCTATTGCTTCATCTTCTATACAACCACCTCCAGAAATAAAAGATTTTAAATTAAAATCAACAAAGAATAATTTGGAAGAATTAATTAAGGATTTAACTAAAAAATTTAAAGGTCAAAATATTTCTACTATAAATAATGAAGTTGAACCTTTTAAAAACAAATAAACCATTAGACAATTCGAAAGTACTATAAATAAAATAAAATGGGCTGATAGACCCACTCAACAAAGATATTATTATAGAAGACCAACTCCTATAGATGTTCTTCATGAAGAAAGAGACTTTTTTACTGAAAAAAGTTATAATGGAAAAAATATTTATGAATGGAATATAGATGGTTGTGCGGATGGACAAATATATAATATAGCACAAAATATGCTCATGTATAGCACTATTTGTACAACAGCAGGAAATACTGACAGCACAATTGCTAAAATGATAATTATTGGATTTACTGGACAGCTTAAAGGATGGTGGGATAACTATTTATCCCAAACAGCAAAAAATATTATTTTAACCTCTGTTAAAATAGAAAATAATGTTCAATTTGAAAATGTTGTTTATACTCTTGTTATGACCATAATTGAACAGTTTACTGGAAAATTTTCAGATAATAGTGAAAATATTCGTACTCTTCTTAGTAATTTAAGATGTAAGACTCTAACGGATTTTCGTTGGTATAAAGACACTTTCCTTTCTAGAGTTTTTGAACTCCATGATTGTAATAATATATATTGGAAAGCTAAATTTATTGATGGTCTTCCTAGTCTTTTTGCTGATAGAATTAAAATAATTCTAAGAAAAGATAATCTTAATATTCCTTATGATAATTATACATATGGAAATCTTATCAGTTGTTGTGTCCAAGAAGGCTTAGCCCTTTGTAATGAATTAAAGCTTAATAAGCAAATTAAAAGACAAAGTCATATGGAAAGAAAACAATTAGGATATTTTTGTGACCAATTTGGTATGGAAATATCTAAAAAAAATAGAGATGAAAATTATTCTAAAAATAAAAAACTTTCTAGAAATTCTAGAGATAAAAATGAAAAATATCATAAGAAAAGACGTTATTTCTCTGAAAATACTAAAGAGAAAAAGAAAAGAAGGAAAGAAACCTTTAATATTAATAAATGAAGTAAAGATAAAAAAACATATTGTTTGTCATAAACCAGGACATTATGCTAATGAATGCTGGACTAAGACAAAAATAAATGAATTAAAAATTGATGATAATATCAAACAAGCTTTATTACAAATTATGATAGATTCTGATTCAGATAATAAATCGGAAGAAGAATCATGTTATTCTGATGATATAAATAGTTCAGATAATGAAGACCTTTCTACAGAAAATGAAGAATGTGATAATTGTATACAAGGAAAACCCTGTATAAATCATATCAGTAATACTGATGAAAAAGGAGATGAGTTTTATAAACTTTTATCTCAATTTCAGGATTTAAATATTAATGTTTTAGATAATAATTCTTTTATAGAATTACTAAAAAATATTAAAGATCCTGATTTAAGATAAAAAAAATTATTGATGAAATTGAAAATACACCATCTTCAAGTAATCTTAAGAAAGAAGAAATAATTTCTTTGGGTCAAAATCGAACATATTCTATGAAGGAAGTTAATAGAATGTTAAAACAAAAATTTGGAAATAAGAATCCCACAACTATTAAGGATCTTTTAATAGAGATTAATAATCTTAAAAAAGAGGTAAAAGAGATTAGTAATCTTAAAAATGAAATAGAAAATCTTCATAAATGTAATATACATCTTCACAGTAGAATTTCTAATATAGAAAATAAAAATTCTATAGAAAAAGAAGAATTTGAATCAGAAACAGAAGAACAACAAGAAAATTTCTTGTCTTCAATAAATAAAATTGAATCTTCAAAAGAAATAATTCAAATAATAAATATGTTTACTTCACAAAAATGGTATACAAAAATAACTCTTTTAATTGAAAAGAATTATCAAAAAGAATTTATTGCTATGATTGATAGCGGTGCTGATTTAAATGTTATACAAGAAGGATTAATTCCTTCAAGATTTTTTTCATAAAACAACACATTCTCTTTCACATGCAGGAGGAGGTTCTTTGGATATTAGTTATAAACTACCTGAAACCTTAATATGCAAAAATGGAAGTTGTATTCCTACTTCCTTCCTTCTTGCAAAAGATATTTCAAGTCAACTAATTTTTGGCTTACCTTTTATACATAGTATATATCCTTTAATCCGTGTTGATGAAAAAGGTATAATTGGTACTTATAAAAACAAACCAATTATTTTTCAATTTATTAATAAACCTATTCAGAAGGTTCTTAATGAAATAAAAGAACAGATGGATAGAAAAATATTTCACATTAATTCTTTAAAAGAAGAAATTAATTCTATTACTATTGAAGAAAAATTAAAAAATCCTAAATTACAAGATAAAATTAAACTTATTTATAATAAGTATTCTCTTGAAATTTGTGATGATCATCCAAATGCTTTTTGGGATAGAAAGAAGCATGTTATTTCTCTTCCTTATGAAGAAGATTTTAATGAAAAGGATATTCCTACTAAGTCTAGACCATGTCAAATGAATGTTGAATATTTAGAATTATGTAAACAAGAGATAAAATCTCTTCTTGATAAAAGGTTAATAACCCCTTCTAAATCGTCATGGTCTTGCACTGCTTTTTATGTTAACAAACATTCTGAACAGGAAAGAGGTGTACCAAGACTTGTTATTAATTATAAACCTCTTAATAAAGTCTTAAAATGGATTAGACATCCTATTCCTAATAAAAAAGATCTTATAGATAGACTTTTTGGAGCCTTGATTTTTTCAAAATTTGATTTAAAATCAGGATATTGGCAAATGCAAATAAAAGAAACTGATAGATATAAAACAACTTTTAATGTTCCAATAGGACACTATGAATGGACTGTTTTACCTTTTGGTTTAAAAAATGCTCCATCTGAATTTCAACAAATAATGAATGATATATTTATTCCTTATAGCAATTTTATAATTGTTTATATTGATGATATTCTTGTTTTCTCTAAAGATATTGAAAATCATTTCAAACATTTAGAAATATTTAGAAAACTAATTGTCCAAAACGGTCTTGTTATATCAAAACCTAAAATGAATTTATTTCAAACAAATGTTAGATTCTTAGGACACAATATAAATAATGGAAAAATTATTCCTATACAAAGAAGTATGGAATTTGGAAATAAATTTCTAGATGTTATCACAGATAAAAAACAATTACAAAGATTTCTTGGAAGTCTTAATTATGTTTCTTCCTTTGTTGAAAATATTTCAAAAATATCTGCTATTTTATATGATAGACTTAAAAAGATCCTTCTCCTTGGACTGATGAACATACCAAGACTGTCAGGATCATAAAAGAAAAAGTTAAAAATATTCCTTGTCTTATGCTTGCAAATCCTCAATGGGAAAAAATTATTGAAACAGATGCTTCAGATATAGGATTTGGAGGAATTCTGAAACAAGTAAATCCTAAAGATAAACAAGAAATTCTTGTCAGATTTTATTCAGGAAAATGGAATCCTGTACAAAAAAATTATGCAACTGTAGCTAAAGAAATTTTAGCTATTGTAAAAATGTGTTATAAAATTTCAAGATGATTTATACAATCAAAAATTTATTATAAAAACTGATTGTCAAGCAGCAAAAGGATTGTTTAAAAAAGATTTTAAACATGATATTTCTAAACAAATGTTTGCTAGATGGCAAGCTTATTTAGCTCCTTTTGATTTTGAAATTGTTTATAAACAAGGAAAAGACAATAATTTGCCTGATTATTTAACAAGAGAATTTATTTCATGACTACAGATATGAGTCAATCAGGAAGAGGATCCTATTTCCCTAATAGGGGAAGAGGAAGAGGAAGAACTCCTCATGTTATTGCACAGCATGGCAAACAAAAGCTTATTTCCCAGAATATTTCTGGAAATACATCAGGAAATATGCCTGACAAAAATCACCCATTATATGGAGATTTTCAGGAGTTTTTAAAACAGAAAAATCAGGAATATACTCCTGAAAACAAAGAAGAATCTTCTTATGCTAATATTACCACTGAAGAAAAGAGTAATATACTCTTCAAGAGAACTGAATTCAGAGATCTAATTCTTCTTATAGAAGAAAAAGATATTCAGTGGAAAGATAGTCCATGGACGATTATGGATAGATATATTCCAAATGGAACCTTTATATGTGGTTCATATAAACCAAGAGGATTTTATGAACAAATGCTTAAAGCATTAGAAAGTGTTGATATTGAACATTTCAATTCTGGAAATAGCCAGCAAAGTGAGTACGCTTACTCAAAATTTACCATCAAGAAGATTATATCTCTTGAAGAATGGGGAATATCTCCACTTATTGAAAAGGAAGCTATGCATCCTACTCAAAGACATATTTATAAATTTAATTTTTGGGATTATGTCGAAGGTTTTTATAAAACCCTTTTCTTTGGAAATAAAAAAAGAAAACATACTTGGCTTATCAAGATATGTAGCAATTGCTCACACAATCCGGTTAATAACTGGTTTTATGATTGGTGGAAAATGTTTGGAACTATGGTAGATATTCTAACAGAAAATTATAAAGTTTTAATGGAGGAATGGACTTTAGTATCACCCTCTGTTGAAAAGAATTCCATAAAGGGTCAAACCCCTTGTCAATTCTTCATGGAATCAGGCATTCCATGGATATGGAAATGGTCACCAGAATTCGGTTATACCGAAAATGGTACTCCTTGTTTATGGAGAATTGGTTATACCAAGATGTGGGATAAAATGACAAGAGTTGATCCTAATACAGGGGAATTATATTCTCAATCTACTATTGATGATCTTAATGAAAAGATCAAGTTTTATAAACTTCAAAAAGAAAATAAAAAAGAAGAAGAAAAGGATTCTAATAGTCCTTTTAAAAGAATTTCCCAGAAATATTCTGGAACATTTTCCAAACAAAAAATGATTGAAATATACATTGAAGAAATGAAGAGTGATCTTTTTAGAAATCTTCAAAACACAAGTTCAGGTTCAAAATATGATACTTCCATGTTATCTGATTCTAGCAACAGGGAAGAAACAGAGAATATTTTCTCTGATCAGGAAGCTCAAGAACAAGAAGAAGACAATCCTGATCTAAGTGTGTCATTCGACATACTAAAAGAATCTCTAATAGAGAAATTCAAGGATTAATAATGATTCTATATTTCATTATCAGAAATTTTCCACATACTCTGTGGAATCCCTATTTTAATCCAGTTTTATATGAAGGCTATGGAAGTATGAACAGGGCCTTTACTATCAAACACAAGATCAAGATTATCAAACAAATGATTAGAGAAACAAAAAGTCTTCTCATTGATGATCCATATTTTCAGAATGATGAAAATACAGCAAGACTTGTTGACTTATTCAAACTCAGAGAATCGCTCAAAGCATTCAAAACTCAAAGTTCTATTCTTGCAGCATAAAGACAACAGCAAGTGGCCGACAAAGAAAATATAAAGAGATAAGATTCTCCTCTCCACTTATTGGACTTTTGTAATAATTTGTGGACTATACAGTCCAATATATAGAGCATCTCTACTATTTGCTTTTATAAAGCAAGTCTGTAATAGTATAGTTTTTCTCTATATATAGGTTTAGTTTTTTCTTTTGTAAGCACGCTGGAGTAAAGTACTCGCCCCTTCTTCTCTCTCTCCACACTCTCAACCCCTATTGTAAAAACCTCTTTATGTTTGAATAAATCTTTCAGCATTTGGTGTTCTTCATATTCTGTAAGTGTTTTATTTCTGTTTTTTTATTTATATTTATGTTGTTTAAAGGCCTGCCAATGGTAGGCTAGATCTTTATGTATTAGATCATAGCTACTATTTCTTTTTATAAAAACATGACTATCTAATTGGGAATATGGAAACATGATTACTAATGAAAGGTTAAGACACTCAGGTTTGAGTCTTATTACTAAGATGCGTTATAAGAACCCAATGTTCACCCTTTTAGCCGTTTTTGCCGGGAAGGCGTTCAGGCGTTTGTGGGTTGAAGGGGAACTTATAAACATCAAGGTCTTAAATGCTCAGTAAAAATCCTAAGAGTTTAAATATCTTGTAAAATTACCTTTGGTCTTTAGTATTCATATATATATATATATATATATATGTGTGTGTGTGTGTGTGTGTGTGGGATCCAAATCAAGTAAGTTGGGTTGGGGATACGGGTCTGTGCCCCCAAGAATACATAAGTGTGGTCCTGAAGTCGAATAGTAAAAAGATTAATTTTCTTCTTTATATTTTCATTTATAAGGAAACCACATTGATTCATTTTTAGCTCATTGATAATGTCATTATAATGGTCAAACCATGGTTTACATGTCATCAATTAATACTATGGTCCACGTCGGAAATTAATCTGCATTAATTTTATGAAAGTACGTCGGCATTTCTTTCTTCTTTTTTTTTTTTTAATGCTTGGGCACTTCATATATTTATTCTTTATTTTAGTCTTTTATTTTTTCCCAATTCCTGATTTTGGTGAAAAACATTTCTAAATGTAACCTTTTTTTTTCTTATATTAACTGATTACTTCTGAAATTTATTTATTCTTCTAATTTTAAAAATTAGTTAAAATGACAAATATATCATTTTTATTATTTTTGATGTAATTTTTTTTAATATGTATTGTTGACGTCAGATTTTGCATGGTACAAAATTCTAGTCTAACACAAAGAAATATCGATCCGGCTTAAGGAAATCGAATCGGATAAGTAATATGAGAATCAAATAAAATAAGAAAAAGAATGGCCCGGTGCCTACTCGGGCAAATTTGCTAGGCTTATTTTGGTCGGTCAATTTTGGCCGGCCAGAACGTTTTTATATAAGAATTGAGAGTAAAAGGCTCTCTAATTACAATGATTTCGGATCTAGCATTCCATCCTTTTGAATGATAATCGAGGCCCTATTTATAGGCTAGACATGAGATATGAAAATTGGAAAGAAAGAAATAAATCCCTTGATTTTAGGGTACAGATAAGGGAAAAATGGATTAAATCCTATCTAAATCGGATAAGATTTGATCTTGATTTGTTTCCTTTCTTGAAGATTACTTGAAATAACTAAGTCTTTTCTGCTCTTCTTGCAACAATGACCTCGATTTCTGGCCTTCTAGTCTTCTCAGGCCTCCTGGTCGGCTTGGCTTCCTCGGGTTAGACCCTAGCCCGGTCGGCCTGGTTAGGTCGGGATCTTGTTTGGCCGGGTCGGCCCTTCTAGCCAAGTCGGGTCTTCTGGCCTTCTAGCCGGTTTTGGACTTCTAACTGGTTCTGGTCTCCACTTGGGCCGAACCCTAGGCCGAGTCGGTTTGGTGGGGGCCCAACATTAGCCCCTTAGGCCGTGGCTAGATATCATTCTAGTCGAGGCCTAACTCAATCAGCCTCCTACAAGCCGACCTCATCTTTCCTTTTATTCCGACATACCATGATTTTTTGGGTAAGTGTAAGTTTCTTAGCCCTGCTATCCATACTTCAATTTTTTATTTTCTTGTGTTTGAGCTAGGCTTGCTTCGGCGCTGAGCTCGGCTGGATTGGTTTTGACCGGGTCGGACTGTGGTGGCTCGAAGCCTGGTCGGGTAGGTCCAAGACGGGTCGGACCTTGATGGCTCAAAACTTGCCCGGAACGGTTATGGTCGGGTCGGGTCCCATCGGTTCAGTCGGACCCCGCCGATTTGGGTCTAGACGGTTCGGTCCCCGTTGGCTCGAGCCAAGTCTGCTCGGTGCGCATGCGGTCTAACCAGCTCCCAGCGTGCGTACACGCGGGCGAGGTCGGCTCCCGGCGTGTACGCGTGCGGGGGTCTGTTCGGCACCAGGCGTGTGCGTACGCGGGGGTCTGCCCGGCACCCGGCGTGTGTGCGTGCAGGGGTCTGCCCGGCACCCGGTGTGTGCGTGCACGGGTCCTGCTCGGCACCCGGCGTGTGCGCGCGCGTGCCAGGTCGGCTCCCGGCGTGTGCGTGCACGGGTTCTACTCGGTACCCGGCGTGTGCGCGCGCGGGTCTGTTCGGCACCCGACGTGTGCGCGAGCAGGCCAGGTCGGCTCCCGACGTGTGCACGCGCGGGTCTGCTCGGCACCCGGCGTGTGAGCGCGCGTGCCAGGTCGGCTCCCGACGTGTGCGTGCGCGGGTCTGGTCGGCTCCCGACGTGTGCGCGCGCGGGTCAGGTCGGCACCCGGTTCGACGCCGTTTCTGCTCGGCTCCCGGTACGACGCTGGGTCCGTTTTTAGTCGGCTCTTGGCATAGAGCCCTTAGTTCAGATTTCAGAGCTCAAATGAGCTAAGGTGGGGGCCGGAGCCCTTGGTTAAGTTCACGAGCTCGGATACGCTTGGATTGGGCCGGAGTCCTTAGTTATAATTTGTGCTCAGCAAATGAGCTCAGATTGGGCCGGAGCCCTTTATCAGGTTCAGAGCTCGGAAAGGCTTTGAGCCAGAGCCTCTAGTCAGAATCCGAGCCTAGCGAGTGAGCTCGGATTGGGCCGGCGCCCTTGTAATTTGTAGCTCGGATGAGCTTAGGGCCGGACCCCTTCTAATTTGTGGCCTGGATGAGCTTGGGGGCGGAGCCCTTTTGTGGCTCGGATGAGCTTGGGTTGGGCCGGAGCCCTTGGTGGGATCGAAACCCTTAAATTTGATTCCGAGCTCAGTGGGAGAGCTCGGGTTGGGCTGAAGCCTTTTTGGGCCGGAGCCTTCAAGTTTGATCCCGAGCTCGGCTGGCGAGCTCGGGTTGGGCCGAAGCCTTAGGGGGCCGATGCCTTTGTGGGGTCGGAACCCTTGTGGGCCGGAGCCTTTGTGGGCCGAAGCCTTAATGGGCCGAAGCCTTTGTGGGGTCGGAACCCTTGTGGGCCGGAGCCTTTTTGGGCCGAAGCCTTTGTGGGGTCGGAACCCTTGTGGGCCAGAGCCTTTGTGGGCCGAAGCCTTAGTGGGCCGGAGCCTTAGTTTGGTCGGCTCGGTGAATGAGCTTGATGTGCTAGGAAGAAATGTCCTTGTTTTTGTCTCTGGTCGGATCGATGGATGAGCTCGACGTATACTCTATGGTCGGCTCGGCAAAGGAGCTCGCAATCTCGAGGAGCAGTTCCCTTATTTTTATCTTTGGTCGGCTCGATGGATGAGCTCGACGTGTAGACTATCTGGTCGGCTCGACAAATGAGCTCGACATCTTAGGAAGTGGTTTCCTTATTTTTGTCTTTGGTCGGCTCGATTGATGAGCTCGACGTATAGACCTTGGCACCTTAGAGAGTAATTTTCTTGATCTAATATTTGGTCGGCTCGGTAGAAGAGCTCGACGTATAGACTCTCTGGTCGGCTCGGTAAATGAGCTCGGCACCTTGGAGAGTAATTTTCTTGATCTAATCTTTCAGTTCTTTCCCTAGCCCCACTGCATCGTTCTAGTAATAGGTTCTGGTCTTGGAGACCAGGTAGGACATTCTGTGTTGGTAGTCTTCGAGCTATGTGTTGTTTTTCAGCCCCCTCCTTCTAGCGCCAAATGTTGACGTCAGATTTTGCATGGTACAAAATTCTAGTCTAACACAAAGAAATATCGATCCGGCTTAAGGAAATCGAATCGGATAAGTAATATGAGAATCAAATAAAATAAGAAAAAGAATGGCCCGGTGCCTACTCGGGCAAATTTGCTAGGCTTATTTTGGTCGGTCAATTTTGGCCGGCCAGAACGTTTTTATATAAGAATTGAGAGTAAAAGGCTCTCTAATTACAATGATTTCGGATCTAGCATTCCATCCTTTTGAATGATAATCGAGGCCCTATTTATAGGCTAGACATGAGATATGAAAATTGGAAAGAAAGAAATAAATCCCTTGATTTTAGGGTACAGATAAGGGAAAAATGGATTAAATCCTATCTAAATCGGATAAGATTTGATCTTGATTTGTTTCCTTTCTTGAAGATTACTTGAAATAACTAAGTCTTTTCTGCTCTTCTTGCAACAATGACCTCGATTTCTGGCCTTCTAGTCTTCTCAGGCCTCCTAGTCGGCTTGGCTTCCTCGGGTTAGACCCTAGCCCGGTCGGCCTGGTTAGGTCGGGATCTTGTTTGGCCGGGTCGGCCCTTCTAGCCAAGTCGGGTCTTCTGGCCTTCTAGCCGGTTTTGGACTTCTAACTGGTTCTGGTCTCCACTTGGGCCGAACCCTAGGCCGGGTCGGTTTGGTGGGGGCCCAACATGTATAATTATATGTATGAATTTATCACTTGAAAATGATTAATTTCATGTTTTTAATATATATTAGTTATTAAAACTAATTTACCAAATTAACTTATTTACATATTATTCGAATAATTAATGATTTAAAATTGTATGTCAAAATTTTAATATATTTAGTTGATAAAATATAAATGACACAAAAACTTATGTGAGACCATCTCACAGATCCTCTTTCATGAGACGGATCTATTTGACTCACTATCCAATCCAACCCAAACCATAACTCAATCCAAAATCAAATTAAAACCCACAACCCTACACTCAAGATTTCGTCGCACAATCTGAGACAACCCGATACACCATCCACTCGTCTTACCTATCCTCGCACATAACTATCATTGCACCGTCGCATCATGAGTTGAAGTCGTCGCACCTTGCAATGAGTGCCGGAGGACTTGGATCTACTGATTCAATTGTCGTTAGAAGAAATTTCAAATGACCTAACTGTATCTTTCTCTTCCTCTCTTTATTTTTCCTTATACTGGTGAAGAACCCATGCTTTGCACGGGCTTAGTCTGTAATTTTTTATTTATGGAAATTTGTAACTAAAGTAGCTTAAATAATTTATTTTTATTGGAATTCATTCTAAAAATAATAAAAGAAATTGACTTTGTTGTAATGGTGCATTGTATTTGTGTAAAACCCAACTTCATCTTCACAATTTATGATAGCCAAAAGAAAGGACACTGATAGAAATAAATAATATATTAAATGCTTTGTTAGTTTTTGTATGGTCTGAGATTGTTTCTCCCACGTTTCATAATTCTTTTACAATTAAACTTCGTCAATTTGATATAAGTAATACATAATTTGCAAATAGTAGTGTTTGTCTACACCAAGTACATGGATCATGATATATGCAATTGGACGTACGAGTCGGATTGGGTCCGGTGTTTAATGTAACCCGAGCTACTGGTGCATATGCACTCATGTTTAGTAGCAATTGTAAGAAAAGCTACTCTACTTATATTGTAGAATTGAATCCTTTTCAGTATGCTTGTAGTATTGAATCCTTTTCGGTATGCTTCTCATTATGTGCAATTTAGTTAGTTTTGATCATCTGGTGTTGTGTTGACTATCATATCTAGTAAATATGTTCTTTTGTTTTTGAATTTTTTTTTTCTTCTTGTCAAAGTAATGTGTTTCTTTGTTTTGATGTTTTTTTTACAAGGTAATATTTTCAATTATAGTGAAAGAAAAGACAATTCTTGTGTATTCACCTTGACAATCAAAATGGGAAAGAAATGACAATGTGGATGCAGGAAAGAAACCACAACAAAAGGGAATTAAGAGAAAAGTTTCAAAAGAAGAAAACAAAAGAAAAGGATAAAAAGAAAAAGGAAGAAAAAAATGGGAAAAAGAAGAAATTTAAGTGGAGAAAAAGATGAAAATGAGATTGGCGATGAGGAAAATGATAAGTAGTTATTTTTATTTTTTCACAGAATTTAAGTATAAGTATGTTTTTTGTTGTTATAAGTATGTCTTTTAAATCTATAAGTATGTGTTTTACTTTTTCATTTATTTTTTGCCCTAGTGTTCTTCACGAAAGTTGTTGCTCTTTAAGTTGGCCGTTCAATATCAATAAAACAATTATATTATATTTATCTTGATGAAGTGAACTTAATTTATATTATTCTAACTTTCTCACCGATTTTAAGTATAAGTATGTCTTTTAAACCTATAAGTATGTGTTTTATATGTTCTACTTTTCCATCCGTTCTTTGTCATAGTGTTTTTCATGAAAGTTGTTGCTCTTTAACTTAGTCATTAAATATAAAAATATGTTATTCTAACTTTCTCACAAAATTTAAGTATAAGTATGTCTTTTGTTGTTTTAAGTATGTCTTTTAGATCTATAAGTATGTGTTTTACTTTTCAAAAAAATAATTATATTATTTTTATCTTAATGAAGTGATCTTAATTTATATTATTCTAACTTTCTAAATTTAAGTATAAGTATGTCTTTTGCACTATAATTTAGTTTCATTTGTCATTGCAAGACAATGACATTTATGTTACCTGTAATAATTATAAGTATGTGATTTTTACTTATACGTATTGATTTTATGACTAAAAGTATTGGTTTTCTGACTACAATTATCCTGATGAAAATGCATGTTTTGTTTTTATTTTTAGAGTTTTATAGCTCACTGCAGACCTCAATGCATTTACCATGTTCTCCAAAGCTTTAATGATAAACAAAGGGATGATGTAATGAACATAGGTTTCGGTGGATTATTGAAGTTGGCACTTGGTAAATGCATTCATGTTCATAAGATGAAGTGGCTAACTATAAATTTTAATGGAACTAGCAGAATGTTGACAATAAGCTCAAACAAGAGTTTTGCAGTCACATCCAATGATATATGTGATATCTTTCTCCTACCTTCATCTATGAAGGGTAAATAAGTACTAGAGCTTGGTAGAAATCAGAAAAGTGTTGTGTTAGGTACTTTAAATGAGAGAATTGATATTGATTTAAAGACACCTGTCAGCAGGTTGAGTAAGTTAATGATAGATGATTTGAAAGAGGGGGTGATGATTTAAACGTATTTTTACGTTGTACAGCCTGTCTACATTTCTAACTCCTACCACAAACGGGCTTGTTGATTTTAATGTGTATAATTCAATCATAGATGTAGATAAAATCTGTGACTTCGACTGATGTAGCCAATTCCCCCTTTCGTTTAGAAAATTTAATAAAATGACTTCCTCCAGAGAGTTCTTCCTCGCCAACTTTCTCATCAACATGAGTTTCCTTTTTTTATCAACACCAACCTCCTCTTTCTCATCAAAAATTTTATCTTTCTCACATGTTTCTTCTTCTTCGGTTTCCTTCACACTTATTGGGTACCCATCCACCGATTCGTCTTGCCCATACTTCTCTGCCTTTGCTTCGTCTTTCATTCTTTTTCTCAAATTTTCATTGTTCCAATAATGGAGCAATGACAACCTGTGGGACTCAACCTTACCTTGTCATTTAACTCGATGGGAATAAATTATTTGAAGTGCTAGGACATAACCACTTATGTTTCTTTGAGAAAGATTTCTATTGTAGTTGTCAATAGCTACACAGGGTTTTTTGAGAATATAACTACGTCAGTCGCAGTCATAGATTTTACCTACATATATGATTGAATTATATGCATTGAAATCAACAAGCTCGTTTGTGGTAGAAGTTAGAAATGTAGACAGGTTGTACAATATAAAATACGTTTAAAATCATCAACCCTCTTTTCAAATCATCTATCATTAGCTTACTCAACCTGTTGACTGGTGTCTTTAAATCAATATCAAATCTCTAATTTAAAGAATCTAACACAACATTTTTTTGATTTCTACCAAGCTCCAATTCTTATTTACCCTTCATAGGTAGAAGAAAGATATCACATATATCATTGGTTGTGACTACAAAGCTCTTGTTTGGGCTTATTGTTAGCATTCTGCTAGTTCCATTGAAATTTACAGTCAGCCACTTCATCATATATATGAACATGAATGTATTTACCAAGTGCCAACTTCAATAACCCACCGAAACCTATGTTCATTACATCCTCTTTTTGTTTGTCATTAAAGCTTTGGAGAGCATGATCAAGGCCTTGAGGTTTACAGTGAGCTATAAAATCTCTAAAAATGAAACGAAACATGCATTTTCATCAGCAATAATTGTAGTCAGAAAACCCATACTTTTAGTCATAAAATCAATATGTGTAGGCAAAAATCGCATACTTACACTTATTATAGGTAACATAAATGTCATTGTATTGCAATGACAAATGAAACTAAATCATAATGCAAAAGACATACTTATACTTAGAAAATATAAATTAAGTTCACTTCATTAAGATTAAAACACATAAAACATATCTATATATATAATAACATAAGTCACTTTGATAACCGCTACTTAAAAAAAAAATTTAAAAATGTTTTTTCAAATGTATTTTATAAAAAAAAATGTCCTGCTCAAATTCAGTTTCCATTATACATAACTCTCTCCCTAAATCTCTCTAATTTTCAGTTATCAACTCGAACTCATTTTCTTCCATAAATTTCTAATTTTTCTTCAAGATTTAGAAAAATCATGTCCGTTTCAACGGCAATCTCTCTCTTGATCACAATCATTCTTTAATATTTTTCTCTATTTTCTTCACTATTTTCTTTTTTTCTTGGAGTGTGATGTGTGGGTAAGTACTATTAGATGAATCTTGAAGAATTTTCCTTTCGTATGTACTATTAGATTTCCAATTGCAGTCACATGTGTTTCAACGACAATCTCTCTCAAATCTCTTTGTTGATCACATTGATTCTTTATTTTTTTATATCTATTTTCTTCTCGGGCCCGGCTATCCGCACCCCCAAATCTTCTAAACACACCCCATTTTTTTATTATTTGATTTAAAAAATTCAAAAAAATAATAAAATACCCATTTTACCCCTATGAACAAAAAAAAACTCTCTTCCTTCTCTCCTCTCTCCACCCGTCTACTTCTCCTTCTCTTTTTTTTTTCTTCTTTCATTCCTCAAACCTTGATTCGATCATTGGTGTGAAAATAATAATGACCCCCAAAAGGATTTAATCATGTGAAATCATGTAAAAGAATGAAAAAATAACAAAAATTTGAGGACCCGTTCGACCCTAGTTGGTTTGAAATGGACATGACTTTGAAACGGACACAAAGAGGTTTGAAACGGACACGACTTTTCCACAAATTTCTAACTTTTCTACATGATTTTCACATGTTTTTTTACATATTTAATTGACCAAATAAATGATTTTCATTATATTACGGTGTTATTTCTCAAATCTTAAAGAAAAAAAATCTGAGGTTTGAACGGGTCCTCAGATTTTTTGTTATTTTTTCGTTCTTTTTACACGATTTCACACGATTAAATCCTTTTGGGGGTCATTATTATTTTCACACCAATGATCGAATCAGGTTTGAGGAATGAAAGAAGAAAAAAAAGAGAGAATGAGAAGCAGACGGGTGGAGAGAGGAGAGAATGAAGAGAATTTTTTTTTATTCATAAGGGTAAAATTGATATTTTATTATTTTTTGAATTTTTTAAATCAAATAATAAAAAAATGGGGTGTGTTTAGAAGATTCGGGGGTGTGGATAGCCGGGCCCTTTCTTCTCTATTTTTTGTTATTGGAGTTTGTCGGTGAGTACTATCAGATTTCAAGTTGCAGTTGCAATCAACCGTTTCGATGACAATTTCTCTCTCGATCAATCTAATTCTTTATTTTTCTCTTTTTTTTGTTGGAGCCTCTAATTCTTTATTTTTTTCTCTTTTTTTTTTGTTGGAGCGTGATTGTGGATGGGTACTATTAGATTTTCCAATTGCATTAACATGACAATGGCAAAAACTTTTATGCACGAGGTGCACGAATCCTAGATTCGTGCACCACAATTTGATATCCTGCCCAATTGGTATATAGCCCAAATATTATTAAATTTTCGGCCCAAATAATATTGAGAAAGGAGAAAGGCCCAACAGTTTGGGAAAAAAGAGACCTGAAGAAGATGGAAGACGCGTGAAACTGTCTTCTTCTTTCTCCTTCTTCAGCGTCTTATTCAGTCTGCGTCTTCTTCTCTCTCCTTCTTCAGCGTCTTCTTCTCTCGTCTTTTTCAGCGTATTCTTTTCTCTCCTTCAACGTCTTCTTCTGTCTTCTTCTCTCTCCTTCTTCAGCGTCTTCTTCTCTCTCCTTCTCCAGCGTTTTATTCTCTATCAGAAGAAAAACTCAAATTCTCAAAACTAATTTATTTTCAATTTCGTGCTCTTATTTTTTTTCCTGATTTTGTACAAATTTCGTGCCTCTGTTGCTGAGTGCATAATTTATACATAACAGTACTAATAACTTATACATAACAGTACCACTCAATAAACACAACTGTATCATTAAACTAACACAACAGTATTACATAAATTAATATAACAGTACTATATAATTTATACACAACAGTACTACTAACTTATACATAACATTACTTCTTAATAAACACAGCCGTATCACTAAAATAACACAACAATATTACATAAATTAATATAACAGTACTACTAACTTATACATAACAGTACTACTCAATAAACACAGCTGTATCATTAAATTAACACAACAGTATTATATAAATTAATATAACAGTTCTATATAATTTATACATAATGGTATTACTAACTTATATATAACAGTACCACTCAATAAACACAACTGTATGACTAAAATAACACAATAGTACTACATAAATTATATAACAGTACTATATAATTTATACATAACACTGTATCAATGGCAGAAATTTTTCCTTCGCGATTTTGTTAATTGATGTCTCAGTTCTCCCTAACTTTTTTGAGATTCGTCCTCCAATCTTCAATTCAAACACTAAAACCTTCAATCAATGAGTATTTGAACAATATATCAACTTTAAACCTTCATCAATCACTGTCTCATCTTCAAACCTTCATCAATGACTGTGCCAGTTTTTCCCCCAATTCGCGAGAGAGACGATGAACAGTGATTTCAGTAATTTTTTTATTGATGGCGTGTGTTATCACGCGTCATCTATGTAGAGCGCGTCTATTACTCAGCATGATTTGAATTGTTGTGCACGGATCCACCGATCCGTGCACAAGGTGTACAACAGCGTGGCTCCATGACAATTTCTCTCTCGATCACTCTAATTCTTTATTTTTTTTCTCTTTTTTTTTGTTGGAGCCTCTAATTCTTTATTTTTTTTCTCTTTTTTTTTGTTGGAGCGTGATTGTGGATGGGTACAATCAGATTTTTCAATTGCAATAACATATTTCAACAAATCTCTCAATCACGTTGATTTTTTTCTCTATTTTCTTTTTTTGTTGGAGCATGAGTATTGGGTACTATCAGATTTTCCAATTGCAATAACATATTTCGACGAATCTCTCAATCACGTTGATTTTTTTCTCTATTTTCTTTTTTGTTGGAGCATGAGTACTATCATATTTCTAATTGCAATAACATATTTCAACAGATTTACTATCAGATTTCCATTTTTCTCTATTTTCTTTTTTTGTTGGAGCATGAGTATTATCATATTTCTAATTGCAATAACATATTTCAACAGATTTACTATCAGATTTCCATTTTTCTCTATTTTCTTATTTTGTTGGAGCATGAGTACTATCATATTTCTAATTGCAATAACATATTTCAATAGATTTACTATCAGATTTCCAATTGCAGTAACATTTGTTTCGATCTCTCGATCACATTGATTTTTTTTCTCTATTTTCTTTTTTTGTTGGAGCGTAATCTATAGGTATATAATAGCAGAAATCATTCCAAGATATAATATCAGGTTCTTGGATATTATTAAAAACAGTTACTGCATCTCCAAGATCC
Organism: Scutellaria galericulata; assembly: GCA_946896805.1. Lineage (NCBI taxonomy): Eukaryota > Viridiplantae > Streptophyta > Magnoliopsida > Lamiales > Lamiaceae > Scutellaria > Scutellaria galericulata. Next base: position 4,131,109 of record OX335784.1, on the reverse strand, counting down.
CTTGTTTTTGCATACATGTCAACTAGTGCATTTAATGAGAATGGATCAGACTCATATCCAAGCTTTACCAGATAACCGTGAATATTCTGCCCATGACCAATATCTCCTAGCCCAGTAGCAGCATTCAATACGGTTTGATATTGCTCTGATCCAAAGCTTCGATTCTTCAATCCAAAAACTCGAGATCTCGAACCCGAAGACCTGCAAAACAAACACCGGGAGGGATTCCCGGCGATGGGACTCCGACGCTCAAGTCAGAGAAAGGAAGAGAAGATTTGTGTGTTCTTTTTGCAGTTGTGCATGTGTGTATTTTAAATATATATATATGTGTGTGCATAGGAAAAAATAAAGAATGAACGCAATATGTATATATAGACTCCCTGGGATACGAGTTGGTTGAGATTTCATCCCACAAAGTATGGGATATAGGCTAACGGTTCCGCCGAAATAGCGGTTAGTTAGGGCCAAAACGTGTTCGTCACTTCCCTGTTAATCAGTTCGTCGTCGTAACTCTGAGCTGATTCAGTTCCTCTTTCGGCAGTTCGATCATAAGGTTGTAAATCAGTTCGTTTAGCTTCGCCGCATACCGGTTTATCATCGTATCCTAATTAGTTCGTCATCATACTTCACAACTGTGTTAGCTTGCGCTTCCTTAGCTCGATCCAAAGGTGGGCGAACAGCTTGTTTCTTCAGATTTCAAATACGTTGACTTTGACCTCCGTTCGGTTTTCAAGAGAAGAACTCGGTTCGACCATATCAAGTACTCCCCCTTCAAAGTGTGTGTTTACACGCACTAAAGTAGTTCTCCACTGTATTAGTCGAACACTTGACGCACCTTTCCAAGGCGAGATGTCCCTTCAACTGTGCCAATCTCATCTATGCGACACGTGGCAAGATAGAATTCCCGCCCAGCGCCTTTTTGTATTCCACCGTTGGATTTCATCGCATCTAACGGCTGGGATTTCACGACCTTTCACTTTTTCCCACTAAAAACCGAGAAAATCTCCCTCTATATATATGCCCTTCATTAGGTTAAAAAACCTTCCTGCCACAAATCACTGTAGCTCCTCTTCTCCAATTTTTTCTTTCATCAATCAAGGGGTCTTTCTTCTCAAATTCGGATATTCTCCAATCGTTCCAGGTACCCAACTTCTTTTCCCTTACCCTTATATTTCAAATGGCATCTTCCAGTCCAGTGATTCATGTTCCCAAAAACTCTAGGTGAAAAACCGTAGATACGGTATTTTCTCCTACAAGAACCACCCAAACTCATATAACTTTCCTTAGTTCGCTCCTAGTGGGCGGTTATTCAGTAGTAATCCCTAGCCCAGATGACCGGCCCCACCGAGCTCCTCATGGTCATCAGACATGGTTTTTGAAACATGTCACCCTGGGATTAGTTCCCCATGTTCACCTTTTCTTTTTGGAGATCGGTTCGGGCTTTGGCATATGTCTGAACCAATTGCACCCGAATTCTATAAGTTATATAGTATCATTTTATATGATATGTAAATGGATAGGGGTCGAACCTACTTTCGACCGATTTCGGTCCTGCTTTGTTTTATAAAACGTGAATTCTTTCTGTTTCTACTTGACCCTCGCGGGGGTGCAAGACGAGCTTCCTTTTTATCTCTTGGGGACGAAAAAGTCAGTTCCTATGAGAAATACTATTTTTTCATTCGCGAACCAGCGAACCAACCCTTCGATTCTCTTCCATAGGTTCAAACCTCTACTCAAACTGATCCTCCTACATCCCCTGATTACCAAATCTCCGTTTTGAATAGGATTTTTGATAAGGGGTGGTTCGATATTATCCAATTAAGCTCTTGTGAATCGTTGCTGGCATTCTGGGGTTCTATCCGAACAGCCATGTTCCTTCTCGATTCAATCTAGGTCAATCTTTTTAATCCTTACCATTTTTCGTGCTAGTACGAACTGTTTGAGTGCATATTGGCTTACCCACATTATTTCTTTTTGCAGATAGGAAAATGAACCGATTCTTTAGCTTCACAGATGAGGTCCCTAATGAGGAGAAGACTCCCTACTCGCCCTCCCAACATTGCATGAACACCGACTTGGCTGTGACTTTCAAACAAGCAGAGGAAACTCGTCTTGCCAAGCTAGCCAAGAGGACTCCCGGCTCAACTGAACATGTGATTCGGGAGGAATGGGGTGTTCTCCCCGAGGGATCAGAATCTACTTTGCTAATCACGTTGCCAACTGCCGAAGCCCCCTCTAGTTTAACTCCGTCCAACACTCGTCCATCTGACCTTATCGATCTGACAGAAGAGATCATCGGGGAGGCGGCGGGGGCTACGTCTTCCCTTCAAAGGAAGAAGAGGAGGTCCTCCAATTTGTGGAAGTCCGCGGACAAGAAGTAGAAAACAGCTGAAGGGCCCCAAATTAGTTCGGAAGTTCCGAAGGATATAGCCGATCAGATGGGAAGGTAGCAGAGGGTGAGCAGGATGCTGAGGAAAAAGAGACAAGGCTAAATCTTGCTCGTCTGGCGAACGTGAGGAAGTTTTTTGAAGGCTTCAGTAAGAGGGCTCTTCACCGACGGGACAAAGCACTGGAATATCACCATGTAGCGAAAGAGAAAGAAGATTAGAAGAAGGCTCTGGAGAGCGACCTAGCGATCCATTCTAACAAGGCTACTAAGTTGTCCGCTCAATTGGAGCAGTACGAGGTCGAGCTTGCAATAGCTCGATCGGAGGTGTCAAAAAGAGACGAACTGTTGTTGGCGAAGGAGAAGTTCGCTACGGAAAAACAGAAAGAGTTCTTTGAAGTCGAAGTAGAGGTTCGGAAACAGATGGAGGATTTAGAGCGGGAGAAGAGTGCGTGGATTCAGTTCGCGGAGGACATGAAGATGGAGGGATTCCGAGCTGGAATTACGGAAGGCTTCCATCAATTCGCTCAGAGCTCGGAGATGGAACTAATAGCTGAAGAGTTTCACGAGAGGCTCTTTAGTCGCTTATGGAATTCAGTCCTCTTTCTCTCCAAGGCTGCTCCCATGGCCGAAGCCTATTTCAAGGAAGGTGTTCGACTATGCCAAGAAGAAGTGAAAAAAGCTATGCCCGAGTCCCAGCCCCGATTCCATCTCTCTTTACTAGGTAAAAAGTTGCAGCAAACCTTCCCTATTCCCCCCGGTTGGCAGGGGGATCCGAACGAAGATGTCGATGCCAAATGGTGGACATGTCTTTTACAACAGGCCATTTCGGAGGTTCTTCCAAGTAACAGTTCGACTATTCACCTTGAGGAAGCAACTTCAAATCTAATCGGGGATCTTCCTGAGGAGATGTTCGATCCTCCTGTACCGCCAATCTCCACTACCGATCTATCAGTTCTCCCTTCTTCTTCTAAAAAACCATCTGATGATACTTTGTAAATTTTTTCATATTTTTTGTCTAGAACTATTTTGTATCTTCTACGAACAATCTATCGAACTTCCTATTACAACTTTTTCCAATCATATATCAATCTTTCATCTGTTTGTTTGTAAGTATAAGGTACTCACATCATCAAAACTTTATTAATAAGCGAATGAACTGTAAAATATACAAGTACTAGTTCGAATAATCAATACTTTCCGAGGAATATTTCAATCCGCTTGGTCAGTATGTTTGAGGGGGTGTGTTAGTTCGTTTAATCTGGACATTCCGAGGGAATATGTTAGTTTACTTAATCAGGACATTCCGAGGGAATGTGTTACTTCGCGTAATCAAGACATTCTGAGGGAATGTGTTAGTTCGCTTAATCAAGACATTCCGAGGGAATGTATTACTTCGCTTAATCAAGACATTCCGAGGGAATGTGTCGCTTCGCTTAGTCAGGACATTCCGAGGGAATGTGTCGCTCCGCTTAATCAAGACATTACGAGGGAATGTGTTAGTTCGTTTAATCAGGACATTCCGAGGGAATGTGTCGCTTCGCTTAATCAAGACATTCCGAGGGAATGTATTACTTCGCTTAATCAAGACATTCCGAGAGAATGTGTCGATTCGCTTAGTCAAGACATTCCGATGGAATGTGTCGTTTCGCTTAATCAAGACATTACGAGGGAATGTGTTAGTTCGCTTAATCAGGACATTCCGAGGGAATGTGTCGCTTCGCTTAATCAAGACATTCCGAGGGAATGTGTTAGTTCGCTTAATCAGGACATTCCGAGGGAATGTGTCGCTTCGTTTAATCAAGACATTCCGAGGGAATGTGTTAGTTTGCTTAATCAGGACATTCCCTCGTTAGTTCGCTTAATCAGGACATTCCGAGGGAATGTATCACTTCGCTTAGTCATCAAGTATAACAATTATAAAATAAAGCAGAAAAAGAGCGACACAACGATATAACGTGGTTCGGTCGAATTGACTTACGTCCACGGAGACTAAATGTTTCTGATTTTATTAAGCAGCAGAAATTGAAAAAGTAATAAATAACCTACAGAAATGTGATACTTCAAGCATAAAACTTCTTCAAATGACTCACATGCCATGGTCTTGGCAACCTTTTACCATCTTCATCCGTCAGTTCGTAAGATCCTCCCGAAAGAATCTTGGAAACAATATACGGCCCTTCCCAAATAGCATCTAACTTTCCAATTTCAACCAGGGCGTCTGATTGTCTTAACACCATATCTCCTACTTGGAATTCCATTTTCCGAACTTTCTTATGAAACGCTGCTTGAATGCGTCTTTTATAGAGTTCGTGTCGAATTCGGGCTTCGTCTCTCAGTTCGTCCAAAAACATTAGATCGGTTCTGATCAACTCCTCATTTTCTTGCGGTTCGAAATTGGTGATCCGCAAAGCTTTTCCTTGAATTTTTGTTGGAACTACTGCTTCCATCCCAAACGCCAAACTAAAAGGACTTTCTCCTGTCATCGACCTAGCTGTTGTTCGATAAGCCCACAACACTGATGGTAGTTCATCTACCCAGTTCGACTTCTCAGACTCGAGCCGCTTTTTGAGTCCATCCACTATGATCCGGTTCACTACTTCAACTTGGCCATTTGCTTGTGGATGTGCAACTACAGTAAACACTTGCACATTTTTCATCTCTTCGCATCATCCCGTGATTTTCTTTCCTCGGAACTGAGCTTCATTATCCGACACCAAAATTCTTGGTAGACCAAATCTATAACAAATACTCTTCCAAACGAAGTGGATCATGTCGGCTTCTGTAATTTTGACTAAAGGTTCGGCTTCGACCCATTTGGTGAAGTAATCTACTGCTACTACCAAAAATTGTTTGCTTCCCCTGGTTTTTACAAACGGACCAACTATGTCGATTCCCCATCTAGCGAAGGGACAAGGCGAACAAGTAGTTAACATATCCGTGGCTGGCGTGTGGATCTGTCATCCATGTTTCTAACAAGATTCACTTTCTAACTAGCTCCTCAACATCATTCTTCATCGTGGGCCAATAAAAGCCAGCTCACACCACCTTTCGAGCTAAAGCTCTTGCCCCTGAATGTTCGGCACATCCTCCTTCATGAGCTTCTTTCAACACCGTAATTCCTTCCTCTTGAGATAAGCATCTTGCATCCGTTGGTAAAAAGGTTTTCCTGTATAACAGTTCGTCAATGATATAATAGAATCGAACTTGCCTCTCTAACCTTTCCAATTCCTTTGTTGTTCCTTCCCTTTTGTCTTCCAAAAAATGCAAAAAAGGAGCTCTCCAATCGGACTCTGACTTGTCAATATTCATAACTTCATTCTCTCTCCCAACGCCCATCACAGTTATACTTCTCTGGGAACAGTCTTGCAACGAACTGCCTATTTTTGATAAAAAAAATCCGCTTTCTCATTTTCACTTCTGGGAATCTGTTCGATCTAAAGCTTCTCAAACCTATTCTTCATATCCTTGATTTTGTCCACGTAGGAGATCATCCTGTCTTCTTTGACTTCACATTCATTTCGAAGTTGTTGTGTTACCAGCTGTGAATCTGATTTTACTATTAAGTGGCGTGCTCCAGCCTGTTCGGCTATCTTCAAACCCTGCAAAAAGGCTTCATATTCTGCTTCATTGTTAGATGCTTTGAACAAGAATTTTATGGCAAACTGTAACTCATCTTTTTCCGGACTGATCAGCAATATTCCAGCTCCGGCTCCTCAACGAGATGAGGATCCGTTTACAAACAATTCCCACTCCTTCTTTTCTTGCGCTCTGGTTGTTTCTTGAATAAAGTCCACCAAGACCTGACCTTTAATAACTGTCCGAGGCTCATACTTGATGTCAAATTGATCCAGTTCGACTGCCCATTTGACTAATCTCTCTGATGCCTCAGGCTTCCCCAGAACGATGCTCAACGGATGATCAGTTCGCACCGTTATCGCATAACCCAAAAAGTATGGCCGTAATCTCCTGGCAGCAGTAACTAATGCATAGGCCACCTTTTCGATCTCAGTATATCGTACTTCGGCCCCTTGAAGAACTTTACTGACGAAGTAGACATGGAACTGATCTTTTTCTTCTTCTCGCACAAGAACCGAACTGACAGATTCTTCGCCAATCGCCAAGTATACCAGTAATGGTCCTCCTTGAATCGGCTGCTTCAATAGCGGAAACGAAGAAAAGAAAACTTTTAAATCGCCAAACGCCTTCTGACATTGTTCGTTCCAGCCAAACTGACTGCTCTTTCTAAGGACTTTAAAGAAGGGCAATTCTTTATCCACCAACCTTGATATAAACCTGCTTAGAGTAACAACCCGACCAGTTAAAACCTGTACCTTTTATGGTTCGCAGAGGAGCCATGTCTTGGATAGCTCGAATCTTGCTTGGATTAACTTCGATTCCCCTCTCAGTAACCATATATCCCAAAAATTTCCCCGCTTTTACTCCGAACGAGCACTTTGATGGATTCAACCGCATCCCATGCCTTCGAATAGTCGTCATTGTTTCTCTTAAGTCTGCCGCATGAGTGTTCGCCTAAACACTTTTCACCAACATGTCATCCACATAAGCTTCCATATTACGACCTAACTGGTGCTTGAACATCTTATCCACCATCCTTTGATAAGTAGCTCCCGCATTCTTTAATCCAAACGGCATCACTGTGTAACAGTATGTTCCTGACGAGGTGATGAAAGCAACTTTGGGCTTATCTTTCGGATGTAACAGGATCTGATGATATCCTTGTGCAGCATCCATCATGCTGAGCAGTTCGCAACCGGCAGTTGAGTCCACCAATTTATCAATTCGAGGGAGTGGGTAATGATCATTTGGACAAGCTTTGTTTAGATCTCGGAAATCGATACACATCCGTCATTTGTTTCCAAGTTTAGGCACCAACACCACGTTAGTCAGCCACTGAGGGTATTGGATCTTCTCAATATGCCATATTTCCAGCAACTTCTGAACTTCCCTTTCTATTATCTCGTTTTGCTCGTCACCAAAGTGCCTCAACTTCTGTTTGATTGGTCGAGCCTCGGGCTTAGTATCCAGCTGATGAACTGCTATATCTGGGTTTATACCCTTCATATCTTCTGGCTTCCATGCGAATAAATCCACATTCTCTTTCAATACCTGCACTATCTCACTGCTGTTAGGTTCGGCCAAATGACTGCCAATACGAACTACATGTCCAGGTTGTTCTGAAATCAACTCGATACTCATCAATTCCCCTTCTTCAAACTCCGCTGTGTTCGTCTCTCACCCTTTCTTTCTACTGTGATCTCTTTCTCTATCAACCTCAGTTTTCTGTTCGGTCTTTCGTTTTTGGGATTCGGACTGGCGAACAGCAGCAACATAACAGCGCCGAGTTGTCTGCTGATTGCCATGGACTACTCCCACTCCCACAGTTCGTCCTTCCTCATTTTCTATTGGGAATTTCATCATCAAATGAACAGGTGAGATAACAGCTGCATAAGTGCTCAACGAAGGACGTCCTAAAATCATGTTGTATTGCGAAGGTGCGTCCACCAATAGAAAAGTTATTGTCTTATTCTGCCTCCATTCCATTTCTCCTAAAACCATGGGCAACTGTACATTGCCAACACTGTCACAGCCTCTCCCGAAAACCCATAAAGAGAAGTTTCCACCGACTTCACTTCAACTGTCGATCTCATCTTTTTAAAACAGTCCATGAACATGATGTCCACAGAACTGCCTGTATCAACGAATATCCTTTCGACGTTAAAACCCCCAATCTCAGCCGCAATCACCATAGCATCGAACTGCGGACTCTAGAGAGCTACTTTGTCCTGAGCCCCAAACTGTACTACTACTTCGTCAAAAATCGTCTAAACCTCGTCCCCCTTCTGTCGAATTGAATTCAGTCTCGCCTTGCGAGCTCTGTTTGAATCTCCATCTGTTGGTCCTCCTATGATCATGTGTATAGTGGGTCTTTCCTCCCTCTCAGGCCTGTATCGTGGCGGAAGTGGCGGAGGGGGAGGTAGTTCAGGTCGCTCTTGCCTCCTTTCCCTTCAGGGCTCCTCACGAGCATTCATCTGCTCTCTGTTATCTTGTCGGCGCGGATGAACATAGCGAGCAAGCTTGTTTTCCCGAACTAATCTCTCCAGTTCGTCTCTCAGGTGCAAGCATTCATTAGTACCGTGGCCATACTCGTTATGAAACCGACAGAGTTTGCCATTCCCAAAGGTGGATGGCTTCTTGGGAGTTGGGCTCCAGGTCGCCGGCCATTTCAATTGGGGCAGATTCTAGATCTCCATCAACACTTGTCCAAGAGAAATAGTCAGTGGAGTATATTGGTCATACCTCCTACCAACCTTGTTATCTCGCAACGGCGGGGGTGCGAACCTTGCTCTAGATTCTCCCATCTTCTTCCTCCTTGTGGGCTCCTGTTCCTGTGATTTATTAGCTCGACTGGAGCCCTCGTCTTTCTTAATCCGAACTGCCTCTTCCAGGTTGATATACTTGGTAGATCTCTGCAATAAATCATCGAAATTCTTTGGCATCTTCTTAACCAGAAAGGTATGAAGGTCGCCCTCTTTCAAGCCCTGTATAAAGGCGTTGACTATTAACTCATCTGAAGCCTCAGAAGCTTCCAGGGTCGCATCTGTAAACCTTTTAACGTACTCTCTCAATAGCTCATCCTCTTTCTGTTTTACCCCGAACAGAGTTTGAGTAGATCGCCGCTGTTTTCTGGCACTGACGAACTGATGTAAGAATAACTCTGATAATTGTTTGAAGTCATGAATAGTTCCATCAGTCAGTTGGCTGAACCAGGTCTGAGCAGCCTTGGTGAGGGTAGTAGCGAACACCCTGCACTTGATGCCATCTGAATACCGGTGTAAGAGAGCAGTATTTTCAAATCGGTACAAATGATCCCACGGATCAGCAGTACCATCATAATCAAAATTCACAGGCCGAAAAGATGCCGGTAATTCGTCTTCCATCACTTCCTCCGAAAAGGGGTTCCCCCTTGAACCCTTCGGAACTCGTCGGATATTCCGCTAAACTTCTCTCAATTCCCTTTTCAGCTCGTCAACCCTTTCCGATAATTCATCGTGGCCTCGTTTCTATCCCCGAGAGTGATCAAACTGGTTTTCCCTCTCATCCGTTTGTGACCTATAATCGCTTGCTTCTTTCTCCTGATGGGTATCCACGTTATCCTGATGTGACTCAACTCTTTGTTTCCCCATAGCCTTCTGAACAACTGCCTCATCAAATCTGCTAGTTCCTCCGGCGTTAAAGTGATGATACGAGGGGGATCCACCGGGGTAGGACTCCGGTCACCCTCTCGATTTTCATGTCTTCTAGATGAATCACCAACTTCCATCATTCTCCTTGATCCTCTGGTATTCACCATGTCTGTTATCTCAACGTCTTAAAAACTCAGATTGTGTTTCCCACAGACGACGCCAATTGATATTGCTCCGATCCAAAGCTCTGGTTCTTCAACCCAAAAACTCGAGATCTCGAACCCGAAGACCTGCAAAACAAACACCGGGAGGGATTCCCGGCGATGGGACTCCAATGCTCAAGTCAGAGAAAGGAAGAGAAGATTTGTGTGTTCTTTTTGCAGTTGTGCGTGTGTGTATTTTAAATATATATATGTGTGCATAGGAAAAAATAAAGAATGAACGCAATAGGTATATATAGACTCCCTGGGATACGAGTTGGTTGAGATTTCATCCCACAAAGTATGGGATATGGGCTAACGGTTCCGCCGAAATAGCGGTTAGTTAGGGCCAAAACCTGTTCGTCACTTCCCTGTTAATCAGTTCGTCGTCGTAACTCCGAGTTGATTCAGTTCCTCTTTCGGCAGTTCAGTTCGTCGTCGTAACTCCGAGCTGATTCAGTTCCTCTTTCGGCAGTTCGATCATAAGGTTGTAAATCAGTTCGTTTAGCTTCGCCGCATACCGGTTTATCATCGTATCCTAATTAGTTTGTCATCGTACTTCACAACTGTGTTAGCTTGCGCTTCCTTAGCTCGATCCAAAGGTGGCCGAACAGCTTGTTTCTTCAGACTTCAAATACGTTGACTTTGACCTTCGTTCGGTTTTCAAGAGAAGAACTCGGTTCGACTCAATTCGTCCATATCACGGTTGACAAACTATACTCATCAGGCCTAATTCCACTGGCAACCATTTCTTGAAAAAACCTCATTGCTTCCTTAAAAAAATCACTCAGAGTATAACTTGACAACAAAGCATTCCAAGAAACTACATTCCTTTCTGGAATATCCTCAAACAATCTCTTGGAATCTAAAATATGACCAAATTTTGCATACATAACCACCAAAGTATTTGCAACAAACACATTTGACTCAAACCCAGTTACTACTACAATTCCATGAACTTGTTTCCCGAGTACAAAGTTCTTTGTGCTTGCACACGCTGGAAAAGGCGAAATCATTACACTTAACACCCAAGACATGCATCTCATGGAAAGCCAAAAGGGCCTTCTCTCCCAAGCCATTCTGGACATACCCAGATATCAGTGACGACCAAGAAACCAAGTCCGGTTCCTTACTTTCTTCAATTAACTTGCGTGCATGGCAGAACTATTTACACTTAGAATAGAGATTTATCAAGTGGTTTCGGTGTTTTGGGTCCTGTGACAATTGAAGTTTAACTAGGTGAGTATTCACACCTGACAGAAAGAAGAAGAATATATTTTATTTTTAAGGAAAAATAAAAAAAGGCTTACCTTCAAGTTCGGTATCAATTCTTGACCCAATTTCAGTGTATTATTAATCAATGGGCCAGGTGGGCTTTATGAGCTTGGGCTTTACAACAAAAACTTATAACAAGAAAATAAGCCTGTGAGATATAATATTCAAATTTGGGAATAAAATGCAAGTTTACACATCTGATATTTTCGAAATAACCCAAAAGAAACTCCCGAGAGAAGAGCGCTTGGACAGCATGGGATCCGTGTGTTGTTGAGTGATCCGGTCCAACCGAATTTGAGTCATGTATCATATAATACAACAGTATTTCTTGACATACAAAAAAATATTATTTGATACATTTAAGGATGAAAATATATTTTTACGTGACCGATATAAAAATAAGGTGCAATCCATATATCTCCGAAGGAAAATGAGAAATTTTGTCAAAATATGGTAAAATATCCATATCGATTTCAATATCGTTGACTTTATGGTACAAATTGTAGAAAAATAGGTGAAATATCAAGGAAATATCGATAAATATGAGTATCGATTTCGATATCGGTGGTTCTATGGTACAAATTATATGAAAATCGGTGAAATATCATGGAAATATCGGTGGAATGTTAGGGAAATATTGGTAAATATTGGAAAAATATCGATAAATTTATATACGATATTTCCATCGATATCGATATTTCCGTGAAACTAAGATACCAATATTTCCATCAAAACCGAAATTTTCATCTTTGGATATATTACATATTTTTTTATAGTACAACTCAACTTAAAATACATTTTATAATACAAAGTATTACATTAATATATAAGGGTATTGTCTAATATACATACAAGTATTACATAATTTCTTATGTTCAATTCGATCAGACCCGTTTCACAAAATGTGATCTGTGACCGTGAGATGATCTCACCCAAGATTTTGCCAACAAAGTGTAGGAGGAAATTATTAGGGAGTAAAAAGAAAATGAAAGTGAAATATATATAATGATAAGGAGCCCACCGTTGGGTTTCTTATGGAGCCAATCTGGCTAATGTGGCAACACACGTATGTTTTAAGTTTCGTCATATTTTACTTAACATGATGTTTTTCTCTATTTAATTTATTTTTCTTTTCTTTTTTTTTTTTGTTTTTTACGCGCTTTTTTGTTTTGTTTTTTACGTACGTAATTTCTTTTTCTTTTTTCTTTTTTGTACATAATTTAATTTTACCTATCATTCTTTCTTATGTTATTTCGTTTTTAAATAAACTTTTTTTTCTTATTCTATATCATTATTTCTTAGTTTATCCCATTTTTAGATAATTTTTTTTATTTATATCAATTTTTTTCTTATTCTATATTATTCTTTGAATATATATTTTTTCAAACTCATTTCATTTTGTCTTAGTAAATTGTCAATTTCTTTTCTTCTCTTTTAGTTGCCATTAATATTAATAGTACTTCAAACTCATCTCATTATATCTCAATAAATTGTCAATTTTTTTTCTTCTCTTTTAGTTGTCATTAATATCAATAATACTTGAAAAAATATTTGTTAAAACATATTTTTCATTAATTGTACATAAATTTAGAATTTGTTTAAAAGTTTCATTTACTTCTACATCTTTATGAGTAATCTCAATCATCTATTTTTTAATTGCAGACAACTTTCATATATCCTGATATTTATCGAGTAATCTCAACCACCTATTTTTTAATTATAGGCGTGATATTTATTTTTTAATTGCAGATAAGTTTTATCATCTATTTTTTAATTGTAGATAAGTTTGATATTTATCAAGTAATCTCATGAATCTATTTTTTAATTGTAGTCGCGATATTTTTTTTATTGCAGATAAGTTTTATCATCTATTTTTTTAATTGTAGATAAGTTTCATGTACGAGATATTTATCGAGTAATCTCAGGAATCTATTTTTTAATTGTAGATAAGTTTCATGTATTTATTTAATTGTATGTAACCTGATATTTCTTAAGTTTCTTTTTTTTTTATCGAGTCCCACGAATCTAATTTTTAATTGTAGATAAGTTTCATATATTTATTTAATTGTATGTAATCCGATATTTTGTTTTTTTTCATACCTACTGTTATATTCATCTCTTATTCTTCACAAGTATAAATTTCTCCTCTTTACATCTCTTATCCTTCACAAGTATAAATTTCTCCTCTTTACAATATTTCTTTTCACTACTATCAAACTTTCTTCTTCACCCGTCACGAATTGAACCTCTTATTTTTGTTAAAAATATATCTATTTAATTGGTAAGTTTTTCACTTTTTTGTATTATCTAACCGTAAGTATTTTACTTCTTTTATAAATTCATGGCCAAATAATTTCATATATAAGATGATTCAATTTGTTCCATGTTAATGACTTCCCAACTAATTTATTTTTAATATTTTTCAGTTTATACGATGGAAGAAGAAAGTGGATGTGAAATTTACACTCGTCATCACAAACCTTGTATATTCAAAGAATTATATAGAATAACAAAATTTACCAGAATGATATAGAATAAGAAAATTTAAAAAATTTACTAAGACAAAATGAGATGAATTTGATAGAATAAGAAAATTAGTAGAATGATATAGAATAAGAAAATTTACTAAGACAAAATGAGATGAATTTGAAAAATATAGAATAAGAAAATTACTAGAATGATATAGAATAAGAAAATTTACTAAGACAAAATGAGATGAATTTGAAAAAAAAATTGAAAAAAAATATTAAGGAATGATATATAATAAGAAAAAAATTGACATGAATAAAAAAATTTATCTAGGATAAACTAAGAAAGAATGATATAGAATAAGAAAAAATATAGAATAAGAAATATCTAAAGGGATAAACTAAGAAAGAATGATATAGAATAAGAAAATTTACTAAGACAAAATGACATGAATTTGATAGAATAAGAAAATTTATAGAATAAGAAAATTTACTAAGACAAAATGAGATGAATTTGAAAAAAGAAAATTTACTAAGACAAAATGAGATGAATTTGAAAAAAAATAAAATTAAGGAATGATATAGAATAAGAAAAAAATTGACATGAATAAAAAAATTTATCTGGGATAAACTAAGAAAGAATGATATAGAATAAGAAAAAAAATTGAGATGAGATGAATAAGAAAAAAAGTTTATTTAAAAATGAAATAAGATAAGAAAGAATGATAGGCAAAATAGAAATAAGATAAGAAAGAATGATAGGTAAAATAAAATTATGTAAAAAAAAGAAAAAGAAATTACGTACGTAAAAAAAAAAAGCGCGTAAAAAAAAAGAAATTACGTAGTAAAAAAACAAAACAAAAAAGAAAAGAAAAATAAATTACATAGAAAAAAATATCATGTTAATATATAGATTGGCTCTTTATCATTACTATATATATATATATATATATATATATAGGGGCGGAGCCACCTTAGGGCCAAGGGGGCACTGAGCTCCCTGAAAATTTGAAAAATAGGCAGGGGTATTTTAGTAATTTCATCATTTTAATTAAAAAAAAAAAAGGATAACAAGCACTTTCTTCCTTGTCTTCCACCCAACATAAATCCCTCAGGCCTCAACTTTGTTTTTAGATTTTTTTTTCTTTCTCTCAATCTCTTTCTATCTAATTTTAACATAAAATATTATTTTTATATAATTTTTATGGTTTATTTTTTCTTTATTATTGTAGATTTATTATATCTTAAATTGTATATGTGATATAATGATTAGATGCAAAAGATTGATGACTGATTTTGTATTTTATTTACAAATTCTTTATCCATACTTATAGTTATGGAAAAAAAAATTATGGTAGGTAATTCTCAAAATATTCTTTAAAATTTGTAGTTTTTGTATTCTAATAGTGATAAACAATATTTAAGTTTAAATGAAGTTATAAATAGAATTTATCAAGCATTGAGTAAATGAAGAAACTGAGATAAAATTTTGTAATTCAAGTGTTAGATATAATTAAGTTACTAATTTTGGATTTTATTATTTTATAATGTAATATATTAACTTTATCGAAATCATGATAAATTTATGTGCTTAGTTTAAAATTATAATATTTTTTTATAAGTTGGCGTGGGCCCCCTGGATCGAAATTCTGGCTCTGCCACTATATATATATATATATATATATATATATATATATATATATAAAAGCAGTTATATTTACGTAAAATCACTTTTTTCAAAATAGAATTTTTACACCACATTTTAAGAACAATTAGAATCTTGACTAACGGTTCGAATCCTTTTTATTTGTGCCAACATATTTTCCTATTTCAAGAAATGAAAATGTAGATGGGGAGTTCAAAATGTCTCGTCTAAATCCACGAATAGTCGTGAGTTTCACTTTAGACCAAACATTTATTTGAATCCCTTTAGACCAAACATTAAAGAAACCAAATTTTCATGTGGTATGAATTAATCATTTACATTTTGTGGGATGGATGTATTTGTCACATCACAAGAAAGTTAGGTTAGATTTTACTTTTACATTTCTATATACGTTAGGTATTTTAAAGTTACAACTATTAAAGAATTATTACAAGTAATTCAGAATTAAAAATTAAGGTTTAGGAAGTAGAATAATCATAATATTTTGATTGAACAAATAGAGTTGTATAAAGGAAAATTCTCTCGTGAGACAATCCATAATAATACGGTGTGTTCAAATTGGATCAAAATGTGTCACCAGTCAATCATATTTTTCTACGTATGAGATAATAATTTTAGTTGTATTACATATGTAATACTTATATATTTATATATATATATAAGTAATATTTTTAGTATCAAAACCTTAGATTCATAATTAATTTGAGAATTTATAACATGAGGAATGAGCATCATCGGGATTCCTAATTAGAACAAAGCCCTCGAGCATTATTAAAATCAATTTGTTTTATGTTCTGTCACGTGTCACTTTTCTATTCATCAACGGAAGATATCAGTTAAACAACATGCAACATCCATTTCAAGTAACTTGTGGATTAGAACTCCTTACTAAATAATTATGAAATAGAGAGATGATGATGATGATAATAATACTCCACGTATATACATCATATAACCTTAGATAAGTAATAAATTAACAATCCATTATTAAAAGCGAACATTATCATTTTCAATTCACCAAAACTTGCGTGAGACGGTTTTATGGATAGTTCCGTGAGACAGATTATTTTTACCCACAATCAAATTCATTTAAACAAATTTATATGTGAATTGTGGATTGTGAATTGACATATCTCACATAAAATGATTCGTGAGACGGCGTAAGACTCACTAGTTTCAATTTGTAGGCAGTACGTTAAATCTATAATTAGAGACACGAATTTAGTCACATTTGGTATTGACTTTTGAGCATGAATTCCATTTACAAATTATTTATATTTTTGGTAAATATATGTTGGATCAACTCTTGGAAAAGTAACATCCTCAAAAGTTCATTCTAAAGTATTGATATTCTAAAAAAATTCCATTTGAAAGTAGTCAAAAATGAAATTACATCGAAATATTTTTAAAATGTTAGATACACATATTGAGAAGCACTTGAACAAAACCATTTTGAAAGTGTTCCCTAACAAGTACTTAATCACTAAATTTAAAGATGATGTTTTTTTCCATCTCTAAGTTTAACAACCAAAAGTTGTACCTAAAATAAAATTAAAAAAAGAAAAAAATACAAAAGTTTAGAACTTAATAATTTCACAAACTCATTCACAAGATAATCTCTAATATATAGTTATGAATTATGAATTGAATCATCTTATAAATTCAATCTATAAGACAATATCATAAAAAATAACACTTTTGTCAATTTGTTGCACATATTCGCTTGAAATTATTATATATATTTAAATTTTTTAATCCATGCATTGACGTTTATGTTATATTAATATAACATTTTTATATACAAGTATCAAAATCTTTATGTAATACTTTAACTCAAAAAAAAAAAAAAAATTAGGCACAATTTGTATACTTTTACGTCATATATTACTTATACTTTTATCTATACATCTATATATATATATATATATCAACATAAAAGTCCACCTAATATAACATAAAAGTTTAAAATTTATATTAAATGTCTCTGTAATATAATGTAAATGTACAACTAACATAATAAAAATAGTATTACATGTATGTGTAATATAATGTAAAGGTATAGCTTACATAACATAAAAGTTTCACTAACATAACTAAAAGGTGTCACCAACATAAGTAAATCAGTAAATGTTATACTTCTCAGAATATGAACACACGGGAGAGTGTGAGAGAGTGAACACCTGAACCCGTCCACACGCATGAGATTGCATGGAAAGTAGTTTCGAATTAGGTCGGCCCGGATTGTATTGATCTAGTATTCATTCATCAATTGCACCTTACGCACCCACACGCGCGTCCTTCTGTTATGTTTGTCTAACCTTTTAGTTATATTCACGTAACCTTTATACTATGTTCGCATAACCTTATGTTATGTTCGTATAACCTTTTATGTTATTTATACTGAAAAAAGTCTAAGTAATATCACTTAAAAGTTATGAAATCTGTATATAAAGATTATATTAATATAACATAAAAGTTATACTGGTATAATATAAAAGGTTATATAACTTTTATGTTATTTATATTGAAAAAAGTCTAAATAGTATTGTTAGGATATTTTTTAGTAGATTTTGATGAGACAAAATAGTGATGTAATAGGAATTTGGAGTACCCCATTTTTCCATGATATTTATGTGGAAACTTAGTTTTTCTTAAGTTTCTGTTTTGATTTGAAGTTAAAAGTATCGTGGAAATCAGTAAGATGGAGGCAGCAGGATTCTGCAAAGGAGAGTTATTGTATATTGCATTCAGAAAGCAATATATCAGCAAACAGCATAACATTAAGCAGTAAGGAGAACTGGAAAACTTTCTTAAGGATCAGAACATAAAGCACTTGCAGAACAAGAAGCAGTCTGGAATAGAAAATGGATACTGCATTCTAATCAGGGAGCAGGAAGACAACACACTTTATGATGCAGTACGAGGAAGATCAATGCATACGAGATTGTGTCTTGTCAATGTAACTGGTAGATGGAAGTGATTAGAGAGCCAACGTCTCGCTGACATGTGGACCAACAACCTACAAGAAGCTTGATGCCGAGGAGCGCCACCATTAATGTTTTGCAGAATAAGACAAGAACTCTTCCCCAATTTTTCCAAAATCATTTAATGCTAGAGTAGAAAAAGATCAAATGAGATCAAGGATTTCAAATTCAAAATGGAGTGTGTCTTTCTTCAACGGACACATTTTCCTATAAGTATTTAAGAATGAAGAGTTGATTGGAGAAACCACTGAAACATTATCTCTCGTATTCTCTCAAGCAAACGTTAAAGCTTCTGTAAAGTTTCAGTCACTCAACCTTACTATGAAGCAGCTAAACCGACGAGATTTTCAGAACTTCAAAGACTTCAAGGTTGTCTTCGAAGTACCAGTTGAAGACCTATATACTTTTTAACTATTGTGTTGTGTACTAGGTTGTTTTATTTGGTGTGCTCAGTGGAAAAGATTTAGATCATCACCGAGTGTTAGTCTTAAGTGTTTTAAGGCTTGTAACTCTGTGTGAGTTTGTTGAACCTGTTTGGGTTGACCTAAGGATCTTTCTGATTCTTGTAGGTGATAGTTTGGTAGGGATAGATTGTATAGATAAGTCTTGTAAAACAATCTTACCTAATGAAGTTTCTCCTTAGTGAAGGAGAAGAGAGGACGTAGAAAGATTATCCTACCTTCGAACCTCTATAAGTCGTTTGCATGCTCTTATTGCTTTATTATGTTTGTGCTGCATATATATTTGCTCATTCTGCATATTGAAGTTTTGAGAAAAACATACTTTGAAAATAAAACCTTTTTCTAAAAAAAACTCTATCTTTGTGTTTTTCTGCTGCATACTGTAAAAATTTGATAGAGGTTCATTCAAAATCCCCCTCTGAACTTTGGAACCACTTGGAACCAACAAATATCATTTAAAAATTATGATAATTGTAAATAAAAGTTATAAAATTATGACCTAAATAAATAAATAATCTTGACACGAATCCAAATCGAACCAACCCGACCCGCACGCCCAATTACACGGATCATAATTAAGCACCTGATTCATTGGAACAATATTCTTTAATTATGTGCCATAAAAGTTCTATTTTTAAATTATAGTTTAGATACTGTATTTTGTGGTCGTAACTTGTAGGGATGGAAATTTCCTTGATTTAATATTTTTCTGTAGTGATCATCGTCACAATATTTCTGGAGATTTGCCTTTTCCTTAAAATAAAATTAAAGAAAATCCTACAGACTCGAAGGTTCAATTAGCAAGACACGTGTCCCTACATTAGTCTTGAATATATCCGCCAAAATTCTGGTAAAAACTTGTGGCAACAAAATTTTGGTGTAATTTAATCCTCCAAACTTAGGCCCATAAAAATATGTGGCATAGAAAAAACCAGTGATTGTCTCTCTCTCTCTCTCTCTCTCTCTAAAAGCACATAAACATGTCCAGCCTGTTTCCATCGCTTTCTCTCACTAACAAAAAGGACGTGGCGGCAATTAAAAATTATGGGGCGGCGAGTGGCGGTGACGTGGCGAAAAAGTGCAAAAAGGTCAGTCGACACCACCTGAGTTGGGTCCCACTTATTAATGGCGAAAATTAAATAGTGAGACATGTCATCTTCTCCCATCCTCATCTACCCACCACCACTCTTTCTTTCTAATCCACATCTCTCTCTCCTCTCTTTCTCTCTCTTCCATTTTTTAAGGCTGTAGATATTTAGGCTTTTCATATAAATATCCTCTTTAAATGATGAATATTGGAAGGGTAAGACTGGTTCCACATGAACCTTTGTTGGATCCAGATAATATAATATACTTTATATATTTCTCTATCAATCAATAAAGTATGATATAATCCATTACCTGTCGATATTTAATTGGAACAATCTAGTGGATTATTATGTCCATAAACCGGATAGTTAAGAGAGATTGAGAAAATTTAATGCATTAAAACTTTTGCATATGGTTGGTCTCATAAATTGTATAAGTATTCTTCCCAACAAAATAAGATTATTTGTATTCTATTGATATTATACTTAATCATTAATGACAAAATCTTGAATAAGATCGTACCCATTTTGTGAGAAGGATACGGTCAGACATAAGAAATTATGTAATATTTTTCTATGTATTATGTAATAATTTTCTATATATTAGGCAATACTTTGCATTTTGGATTTGATCAGGCTATAAAAAAAATAGGTAATACTTTTATATGTATTAGATAATACTTTCTGAAAAAAAATGTCAAATAATATTTTCGTATCATATGATACATGATCCATGCACTCTTCTTCCTTGTGTATGAATTCGAAGTGAGATCTATGATGGTCCTACGCAAGACTTAGTCATACTTAAATTGTTTCTAACTAGAAACTTTTTATTTTTATATTGAATTGAATTGTAAACATTAAGTTTATAGACTAAATATTAATTTGCTCTCAAAATTTTTTTAAGGAAATTTTTTATATCCAATCAAGTTACTCGAAAAAACAAAGTAACAACATACTGAAATTATTGGACTTAGACCATGGAAAAGTGGACTCTTAGATAAAAGTGGAACATATTCCTATCATAATATGAGTTTTTTGCCATATAAATTGAGTTTTTAATGTTTTAATGCAGTTGATAGTAACGTACAAATTGATTATAACATTACAAGAAGATGTCAACATTAGTTATATATCGAATCTTGTTTTGTTTAACATTTCACCATCTAATTAATCTAACTTATGAAAATTAACAAATATATATTTGCAATTATATTTTATAGTATACAGTTGTAATATTATTATAGTTGTTTCAATTTATAACAAATGTTGACGTTTGATGATTAATACAACTTGTTTATTTATGATGATCTCATTGATTGATTTTAATAGAGAGGATACGTTTGAATAGTTCCAATTAGAGATTTTTTCATATCTTGTAAATCTTGTAATTATTGTTGTAGTATATAGGATCTTATTCTTGTACAGCAAGTTGTAAATACTCTTATATAGTGAGAATATCAATCACCAATTATCGTGGTGATATTATAATCAATATATGGTATCAGAGCAATTTTCAGTTTTCTTTTTATTTAAATTCTTTTAATTCTATATGTGAATTACCATATGTAAATAATTTATGTTACACCATTATATATGAGAAATTCATTTGAATTAGTGGTTGGCGTTCTATAATTCCACGTGTAGATATTGTGTTCAAATATTGTTAGATACTATGAAATCAGTGAGGAGTAGTCTCATGTCAAAAGTTGGTTATTAACCAATTTGAAAATTAAATTAAAGCTACAATTAATGATCAAAATGAAATGAAAAAAGAAAAAGTAAACAAAATAAAAACAAATGCAAAGTAAAGTGATCCTTTGTATTAATATCTCCATAATAATTAAAATAAGTTTGATGAATTATGGATTTTAAATTCATGTTTATCAAAACACTTTACTATTAGAAATTTCAATCATCTTCTCAAATTCGTCAATCCAAATGGATCCTTAAATAAAATTTTAAGTTCTTTTAAATTTTGTTATAAATTTTAAGTCCTTTTAAGTTAGATAAAATGGTATAATAAAAATTTCAACCTAACATTAACATCTTCTTCAATCTCATACACACATATATATGACTGATTAGTTTTTTCCTAAGGATCAAGAAAATTGCGAAAAATACAACTAAACTAAACAAGTTAATTTTATATTATGCCTATATTAGAGCATTTTAGTAATTATTATATTATTTAACAATACATATTAAATATGGGTATTTTAGCAAATGAGCTAATTAATAAATATCGCTTTATATAATAAATTGATAAATATATTTGAATTTGAGGCATTCGAAAAAGGGAAAAAAAGCTTATGTATATGATAGAGGAAGTACGACTTTTGAAACATAACTCATTTTATAGAGCATCTCCAATGGTTGAACCCAAAAAACAGGTTTGTTTATGACACATCACTACCACCTCAAAAGTTAAAAAACATCTACATTTAAATAAATATTTCACCAATCATTTTACCTAAAAGAAAAAACTATTCATGGATCCACCTCTCAAATTACTTCTATATCTACTATATTTTTATTAATCTATCATCTCTATTTATAATTTTATTCTATAATAAATAAAAATTCATAATATTTTAACTGATTTAAATAATTTTTAAATTTTAAATATGTATTCAATTTAGTTGTAAAAATAACGTTATTTTATTATTTAACTAATTTAACATAATGTTATTTTTATTTATTCAATTTAAATAAAAATAATGTTATTTTATAATTTAACTAATTTAACATTTATTGAAAAAAAACAAAAAGCAAAATGGCTGGAAACGGCTAGTTGCCAAAAAAAAAAAAAAAAAAAAATTTGAAAAAGCATTTAAAAAAAAAAATTAAAGTAAAAGTTGTTGGTGGCCCATTTCTCTCCCATTTTCCTCCCCTTCTATCCAGATAGAGAAATCTCTACTCATTTCTTTCATTCTACCTGAACCTATTCCTCCCAACAATCATCTACCCACTCTAAAGGTATTTTCTCTTTGTCATGTCAACAAATACTTCCCCATTGGAGATGTTCTAAAAAGATTACAGAAGTAGAAAATCGAATTAATTAATATTCATATATTTATCATAACACCACATAATATGTAACATAGTTACATGGTTAATAAATTCTAATCGTTGTTTATTTTTCCCCAAAATGGAACATATACAACACCATCACATAGACCATCATATTACCAATATCAATAGAATAGAAATTGCCAAGGAATAAGATAGTGTGTGAGTGGTAGCAAGTGTTTAGCAATATCCTAATAAAGAAAAAAAAGCTTGAATATTAGGCTATTTTAAGAGGTGGTAAGATATTTAAAAAACTATATAATGGGGTGGGGATATTTATGTGGGGAAGCAGAATTTGCAAGCTGTGTAGACAAAAGCAAGTGCAATCGCCCTGAAACATTAACACGTGGGTTTGTCTATTTTATTTAATTTTCTGGTTCACATTTCTTTTCAAATGGCCCTTTATTGCTCTTTTATTCATTTTTTGGGGCTCCACCTCCCCTAAATTATTCTAAAGTGCATGGCCTTTCGGATAAATGTCAATATTTCTAATTTTTTTTTTTTAATATGTCTCTGTTTAAAAACATATTTTAACTATATATTTTATTGACTGTATATAAAGAAACATAAAGCTAAACTAGAAACGTAAGGAAGAGATATACATGTACTTTCATTTTCGTTTTCTGTGACAGTGATATGTTTGGATACAAACAATAAAGTGAGATTAGAAAACAAAATCTTTCGTTTTGATGGTAATTTTTAAATAATATTCTCTTGACTCTCAATTTTAAAAATATTTTTGCTTTTATATTTCTTCGTCTGATTTTAGTTTAAGAAATTGAATCAACTGATCTAATAATAATAATAATAATAAAATTATTAATGACCTTCATGGTGATAGTAGAGGACAAGTGATATTTAAATGGTTGTTTTATTATGAATTTTTAATTTACTTTAAAATAATAGTTGTTAATTTTTTTGTATTCTTAAAGAACATTTGGGATCTTTGATTCTTAAAAAAAAAAAACTCTTTACAAAATGAATATTCATTTATAATAAGTGCCTTTTACCATTCTAGACAATAATTGACACTTTATAAACTATTTACATATATTTAAATGGGAGAGGGGGGGGGGGGGGGGGGGGGGTTATATCACTAACCTATAAATTTAATAGCGTTCGGATAATTGGCTACACATTATCTTTTATATGACTAGGGCATTGAATTTCATTAGTGGAAATTTGTCTTTTTTAACATTCCTTCATTCTCTAGATCAAATTCGAGTTTTTTCCCTTTCATTTAAATATAAAATAGAAAATTCTTTAAAATATAACTAAAATATTTATCTATCATATTTCTTACTTTGACCATCATTACTAAGTGGGGGAATTGTATAAATGGGTACATTAAGACATTTGTATCAAATTGGGTACTAAAATTAATTTATATCAAAATGGGTATCAACCTTTTATTTTATTTCACAAATGTTCCAACGCAATTTTATTAGCCAAATTCATTTCACATGGCAATTGGAACTGAATGTTATTAAAACTTGAATTAGTTTGTGTACTTAATATTATAATTTTAAAAAATGGTATCGAATTTGGTACAATTGAAAAACCATGGTGCCCAATTGATTCAAGTTTTTGCGATTGTGGAGTGAGGTGGTAGTACAGCTTGTATTGTCACATATATGAAACTAACGGAAAATTGAGTTGAAATCATTTGTTAAGCAAATATAAAATTCAATGCTCGTTTTGTGACAAATTAAAGTTTACTTTTAATTTGATACTAATAATGGTGGATTCAGAATTTAAAAAATGAGATACAATGTATAGATTACACAAAAAGTTCATATAAACATCGTTCATTTTTTAAGTCCTACAATCAAATATGCAGGTACATAAAATTCAAAATAAAAGTTGGGAATTCATTTTCCTCTTTTGATAGTATTGAAAAATGTTGTGTTTTACATAATTTAGCCTATAATTGAGTATTCTCGAAGTATTTTAGATGCGTCTTTATAGTGATTTTCATGTATAAGATTTCGTTCAACATATAAATTGTTCAGAGAACGAACTTAGACCTAAAAAAATAAGAAAATATGTTTTCAAATATTAAGACATTTGGAAGATCAAAAGATCGGCAAAATCAGAAGATCAATCATTTATCTAGAGTTCTTTATTTCTTTCATTTTTATTTCAAGTTTAGATATGATAATATCCAACTTGGCTATGAGTGGTTTAGCATCTGTAGCTAATTTTTTAAGGATTCTGGTGATGAAAGTGGTTTAATTTAATTTTTGATGGATCATTTATTTATTATTTCAAGTTGATGATTTTGAACCATATAGGTATTTATATTTTGTTTACTTGTTTAATTATTGGCACCGTAGTTGAACATGTTTTAGTGATTGAATCAAAATTTGATAGATGTGATTTAATTATGGAATAATAAATGCATGCATGACGATTGATAAATTATATTGGAAAATTAATTAACTCATGTGATGGAAAATTTGATCTTAAATGCTTTTTTGAGTTATTTGTTTATTGTTAGGTACATTCACCCTCGGTGAGAACTAATCAATCAGGTAACTATCTCGGAAGAGTGATTAATTCGATATTAGTGACAATATTATCAACGCGACTTCTTCTTCTTCTTTGTGTGTGTGGATGATTCTTTGTTCTCTTCTCATTTTTCTGTAGTTCTTCTTTTATTCTTAATCTCCTATGTTTTCTTCTTCGTAACATTTTGATGAATTTAAACATTAAATTGCGACTTCATATCTCTCATTCCTTCTTTTATGTGGCTATTGTTTTTCTTTATCTTCATCTTCTTTTCAATTTTAAATATTAAAAATCTATTATTTCGAAAAATGGAACACAATAATCATTTACAGAAAAATAAAGAAGATATTCAATATGATATAGAAGAAAGAGAGGATAAATGGCTAATTCTATTTTTTACGTTTTATGCTAAGATTTAAAGTATAATAATACTTTTTAGTATTATGAATAATATCTTTTAAGTAAATAAATAATATTTTTTAATATAACAAATAATATTTTAGTAAAATAATCAAAACCTATGATGTGATTTTTGCAGAATCTTATTTGAAGAGGAAAGATTCGTTCACCATAATTATGTCAATAAGTTTCAGATAACATGTACATATATTAAACTTGTGGTGATAATAATTTTAGACTCATCATATTTGTTGGGCAATTGGCTAAAGAAGAGCACCAATGGTCAACCATCTATCCATATTGTAATTCCTATTCCAGCCAAATTCTATGTGCTCCCGTGAAAAATAACTTCTCCACTAAAACACAGCCACGTGTCAGACTTTTTGTGGAAAGTACAATCCCTTATTCGTAGACGCGCGAGTGTGGTCAAACAGGCAAAAAGCAAGAGAAAAAGCGATGGTGTTGTTGGCTGACATCGACTCGCCACGTGTCTTTGCCTCTCTTTCAATTTGAGCCACAAAATTCCACGGATTTCTCGATCGTTCTAATGGATAACCCCTCCAGTTTACGTTATTTACACTTTACCCCTGATGACGTGGCGCCCATACTCCTCCCTCCTCTTCTTTTTTCCCTCATAAACCAAACCCAAAAAGCGTTCTATGCTTCATAATTTCCTCTTATCTCTTTGCACTGTATTAATATATTCCCACCCCCCTCTCTCCCCCTCTCCCCCTAGCTGAAGGAGAAAACCTTTGTCCCTTTGCTCTTCCACTTTCAGTGCCTTCTTCTCTGTGTTTGGTTCTCTCATACACTTTAATAGTTGTTTTCGGATAAAGATCCAATTTTTTCGGGTGTTGTGCTAATTTTCAGCTCCATTTTTTGTCTATGAAAAGTCCCTTTTCTCGATCTTCACTAACTTTTTGGAGCTCCATGTGAATCAAGAGTTTTCTTGGTTTTCTGTTTAAACTTGAAGTTTGGTTTTTCTGGGATCAAGAAATTCAGTGGATTTCTCCGCTAAAAGCATTGGAAATTGCTCTGGTTCCTGCAGTTATGGTTAAACAGGTAAGGTTTTTCTGTTGATTTTGTACTTTATTTTGTTATATGTTGCATAGATAGAACAAGCCCACCAGGGTGGTAGGGTGGTTGGGGGGGGGGGGGATAAGAAAGGCAAAAGTAGAAAAAAGACAACAAGATTAAGTTTTTATAGTAATAATACACTTTTGTGGGATGAAATCTTGGTCTTGTTCTGATGATAGTAAGTAACAATTAAGGCAACTGCTTGTTTTAGTCAATCAAACAGCTCTTAAGGCACCTAAGGTTTTCGGTGAAATTGATGTTACATGTAATTGGTGAACTAAATCTGTGAATTTAGGTGGATGGTTTAGAAAGATTGGTGTTATGTTTCAGTAGTTTGTACCTGTTAAATTTACTATAGGATTACTGCAAAGTTTTTAAAATCTGTTAATAAAATGTCTGAATTTCTGTCCTAAAATATGCATCACCTGTAGTGGCATTTGAAGTCTGTATGAATCGTTTCATAGCCGGGAAAAATAATCGTAGATTATGGTGTTGAACTATAGCTAATGTTAGCAAATGTCGTGATGAGGATTATTTAGCCATCGTTGGAAGTATGAACTTGTTGATATACATATTAGTTTGATGTGGTTTCTTGAATTTTAATCTTGATTTTGAATGTCGTACCACAGGATCAACGTGATTGCATTGTACCGGACTCTCCTCTGCCTATGGACGACAAAGCTTCCATAGATTTAGGCGCTCTGGCTGTTAGCGATGTTGAGTTGAAAGAGCAGTCGGTTAATGGGGATGATTTTGCTCCAAAGGTGTGTAGCTTTATGTGCTCGATATTTCTTTTATCTTGTCTACCATATATGTGATCATTGAACTTATCTTTCTATTTGCTTCTTCTTTTGTCGTTTCTTATGGTTAGGTGAGGAAGCCCTATACTATTACCAAACAAAGAGAAAGATGGACTCAAGAAGAGCATAAGAAATTTCTTGAGGCTTTGAAACTTTACGGACGAGCGTGGAGGAGAATTGAAGGTAACTATTGAGAAAGCATTGATGTTTTGTGAATGTATAGTATTTTTGATGTATGCTGAGAATATTCTGTTTTTTATAGAGCATGTGGGTACTAAGACTGCAGTGCAAATTCGAAGCCATGCTCAGAAGTTTTTCTCCAAGGTTTTATGCTCTTATAAGTTATAACAGTGCCATTATATCTATATTCCGCCTTTTTAAGTAAGTCATATCTTTAGTGACACTGAGGCGTGTAAATTCTATATGTCGAAGCTTCATCATCATAGCAGTTATATTTATATATGAATCTTGTTGGTGTGTTTAGGTTGTTCGTGAGTCGAACACTAGTGAAGGACCTTCAGCTAAGCCCATTGAAATTCCACCTCCTCGGCCTAAGAGGAAACCGATGCACCCCTATCCTCGTAAGCTGGTTTCTCCGCTCAAAACAGGAATCTTGATACCTGAGAAGCCAGCATCTCCGAATATGTTGGGGCAGGAAAACCGATCACCTACAACGGTGTTATCTGCTGTGGGGTCGGATTCATCAGGTGGGCCCGATTCATGTATGCCTAATGGCTGCCCGTCTTCGGTTTCATCTGCTCTTGCTCTCAATACTGGCAATATTTTTGGCTCGGAGGAGCCTAAGCTTGTGTCTGATCAAGATGGTATGTCTTCTCGAGCTGTCCATGAAGACGAAAATTCAAGTACAGATGAAGAAATACCCATGGTAGTGCCTCGATCCATTTTAGCATCTTTGCTAATGCATTTAGTATGAACCATTTCTTGCTTAGCTAAGCATGTTTACTCTTACTAAACAGGACACAGATGTTTTGTCTCAAAACACGGCCTTTGTCGAAGGAGACACGAATAAATCAGCTAAACAAAGCTTGAAGCTATTTGGCAAGACGTTTTTAGTCGTGGATCCTTGTGAACAATCTTGTTCGACTCAGGGGACTTGCAGCCCCGAATCAGTCGATAAGGATTGCTCGTTTCCTTTGAGAGTGGTGCCTCTAAAGTTACCTATGAGTTCGTCTGAGGATGTTCGAAATGCGTTTTCTGATCGATTGCCAATGCTAGTCTACACCACCCCCAAAAATAAGAGTGAGATTGCTTGCTCTCAAGCTCCGTTTCTGTGGTTAACTCTTCGTTGTAATGCATTGGATTCGGAGTCGACTCCTGAAGTTCTTAGTCCAACTCCAATCAAAGCTCAATCCATGTACGCTAAGAACGAAATGTTGGACAATGATGAACATAAGGAAGGATCTTGCACCGGTTCGAATACTGATTTCGTTGGAGGGAAAAACGGAGACATCGACAGCTTACCTCGTCTCTCACTCGAACGGAAAGGGAAGGTGAAAGAATTGTTCTCTTCCTACAAGCTAAGTAAGAGGATCTCAGCAAACTCTTTAAACTGTAGGAGAGGCTTTGTTCCATACAAAAGATGTTTTACCGAGCAAGATTCGACCGTTTCTTCTACGGACACTGGTAAAGAGAGGGAGACTCGGAGGATTCGTCTCTGCTTGTAGATAGTAAAAGTTTCTGTGGCATCGAGGGTCAGTAGTCAACTATTAACATGTAGACATGGTAGCAGCGGATAATCGGATTGCTCAAGGCATCTCCGGTGTCGACATTCGACGTTATCTCGTGTTTGTTTTTCTCTTTACAATTGGATTGTATGTTGAGTAAAGTTTTGGGATCTCTGTTGTTGTCATGTGCACTGTAATTTCCCTCCTATAACTGTGAATTCTTGTGCAGAGTATTCAGGTTTCTTTGTAAAAGCATTGTAATTAGGTTCAAGAGAAGCTTCAAATTTATTAAGTTTTTTTCTCAACCTTAGTTATATTACATCTCTCTATTGTACATGACCATTGTCTACTTTGTTCACATCTTGATGACTTCATCTAATTAGAACTAGAATCCCAATAAAGAAGTAGGTAAATAATTGAAAACAATTGAAGATTAATTGGTTTTTCTTCAACTTAGAAGGAAAGACAATAACATGAGTATTAATTAAGAAATATGGATATTGGAATCATGAAATTTATTCTATGATAACAATCTCTATATTATTTTATTGGAATATCATCTCGCAACTTATTTTACTAATTCATAGTGATTTACACGTATTATCACCTTATAAGTGTATTTACGTAACAAAACATGATAAGGAATAAGTAATCTTATCGATAACTATCCATCAAAACATTTCTTATAGAAAACTTCTCATCTAAATAAAACTTGTAAACTTTCGAGGTTGTTTGATACTTACACAAAACAAATTAAATTAAAAAAAAAAATAAAAAATCAACGAACATGATGTGAAATAGGGCTCATATGTTGGTAAATGGATTCTGAATCCTAAACCCAAGGATCCATAATGTCACGGATTCAAAAAATTATTATCATTCTTATTGTTACAATAATAATTTCATTATTATTATTAATTTTATTTTTCATCATCCATTAAAATACTGTTCTTTGGCTCGTTTTTTTGCTTATATTCTTGTAATAGTTATTTTTTCTTAGCCTTGAGAATTCATTTTGTCCAAAAAAATGTGGATAAGACATGGATTCTTGGTCACTAAAATCTCTATCCAAGTGACAATGACATGAAATTCTTGGCATTTTGTTTTCTTTATATTCGTACAGTACGACTATTTGTTTTTCTCCCAATTGAATGTTCAAATATCTCTTTAAAAATGATCACTCCACTTGACTTTGATTTCCTCACACATTTGTTGATGGATGATAAATTGATCAGAGATCATTTGACTTACACATGCGATTTTTGTTGTTAACTTCACCTCTTGTTTTTTCAAGGTGATAAACCCAACTAATTTAACCACCATCTTATTGTACACTGTTTTTAATTAATCGAGGGGATGTTGTTGCATTACTCTTCCCTTCCCATTCTTTTATGCAGTCTTATGTCCAATTGGACGAGCATCCTCTTCATTTAAGTCAAAATGAATATGTGTGTTTTGATTGAATGAAATGTTGCTTGCTCATAACTCATCAGTTCTTGCCTTCTTTGTGCCATCAAAATGATCGGAGCACCGTGTAGTATATTATGGTCGATCATTGACAATCATCCACACGTGCTTCGAATTAAATGTAACATCATTATTTTCATCACGATATTTTTGATTGTGAAAGGTGCAAGATGTCTTTATCAATGTGACCACTTCGATGCAAGCTATAGTTTTGGTTATAGTCAACATTGAAACGATTCACTTCCATTTGAATTGTGTTGTTCCAGTGTGATCTTATCACAATATATTCTCAATAGACAATTTCATTGAGCGTATTTTAGTTATAGTACTTTGCAATACGTACCCAAAACATTGTCACATTTTGAACATTACCGATGATAATGCTACTTTAGAAAGATAATGCTGACATTTTGCAGAGAATGGTGACAGTGTTAAAATTTAGAAATATTAATTTGATAGTTTCAAAATTCAAGTTCATGATTGATAATTTTTGTTTGAGTAACACTTCTGTGCAACTGGTGCACAGAGTTGCACGGATACCTTTATGTTATAAATGTAGTACCTTTATGTACAAATATCTGTACCTTTTAAAATGCATCAAAACCGATGATAATGCTACTTTAGAAAGATAATGCTGACATTTTGCAGAGAATGGTGACAATGTTAAAATTTAGAAATATTAATTTGATAGTTTCAAAATTCAAGTTCATGATTGATAATTTTTGTTTGAGTAACACTTCTGTGCAACTGGTGCACAGAGTTGCACGGATACCTTTATGTCATAAATGTAGTACCTTTATGTACAAATATCTGTACCTTTTAAAATGAACATGCATAAAGGTATTACATTTATAACATAAAGGTACTACATTTATAACATAAATGTATGAATTGCATGGTGCAACTGGTGTACAGAAAATTTTGCCTTTTAGTTTTCATATTCTGCATTGATAGTTGAGCTCTTTTAGAATTTAAATCGCTAAAATCCTTTCATTTTTTTAGTCATTTGACAGAAGTTAAAGAAATTTATTAAAGATTGGTAAACTTTCCATCCTTGCACCAATATCAACATTTGAAAAATATCCTTATCATCAATGTGTCTTCGAATTGTTTAGAAAATAAAATATCCTCGTTAGAATAAAGTGATTTTGTTTCTTACTTATGAAAAATCCCTACATGTCACTGTAAAACGACACCGTTTCTCACTTAATTTTATTAGAGAGATTTAATATAAGAGATGAATAACGCTAAAATAGAAAATCCTAGAAAATTTGAACTTCTAATCCCCAAATTAAAAATCGGGCTCCACATCAACAATTGGAGATTCAACCACATACCGAATTGTGACAAATTTGAAGGAGGTGATTTGTGGTGTTATAGTTGAAATATGATGATTTGTCAAGTAATTAAGCTTTATAATTTTTGTATAAAAACTAAAAAAACTTTAATTCTTATCTTCTGCATTTCATATCCCTCTTGCTTCTCATAAATAGATCAAACTAAATTTGGCATTAAAAATGAGTATTTTTCATTATCTTTCCTGAGGTGGAGAAGCAAATGTCATAAGAAAACTCTGTACATTATGGTGCATCAACTTGTTGTGACCTGTGTATAATGGAAAATTTAGGTTAATACTTCTATACACCAACTTGTATTAATACATCAGTTTTTTTATTGTGGTAATTTTTGTACGAGGTAACTTTTGTCTTTAGGGTCGTGGGCTGTTGACTATGGAATATTTGGGCCTCTTTATGTAGGGCCCCGGATCAAAAACGAACATAATTGAATAATTAAATATTTAACACATGACTTAATAACTATGTGCGTATGTTTTAATTGTTTAATTAATTGTGTGCGTTTCAGATACCTGTTTAATGCACGATTTAGATCGATAATTTTTATAGACGTGGAACCTAGATGATTTTTTATACCACGCGATGCGTAATTAAAATACGAGAAGATAGAAACGAACTAGAGGTCAATCGGAGACTCGTAGCTCACGTAACGAAGAAAACAGTGAAAACGAAGAATACGACGTATACGAGACGTATACGAAGAGTATAAAATACGCGATATTTTCTAATCAAGATCTTATCCGGAACAGTAACTTGGATATTTTCATGAATAGTGTTTTTGGAAATTCTATAAATAGGGGACTTAGTCGATTCATTTCTCACCGATTTCTCGAAAGAGCCGAACGAGCCGAAAACGAGCTACTTGTTGGATTGACGTTGAGTTATCTGACCTTTGACACTCGCTACTCGAGCTTGGAGTTGACAGATCATCGGACCTTGCTACTCACGTGGTAACCACCGAACAAGGTGGGGGTAAACTCTAAATCCGAATCTTTATATTTCAATTAACGTATGCATGTAAACTGAATATTATTAGAATGCTATTGATCGTTATGAATTGGTCGAGGCTTATGTGTCTTGGGTTATGTGCTGTGATTATATGATGTGTTCGGTGGGGGTAACCTCTAAACCCTTATATGATTACAGTTTTCCCTAATTCTGTGTTATTGTTGAACTTTATGTGCTTTGTGCTTATGTGTTGTGGGGGATAATTGTTAAACCATATATGTTGTGTTTATATGCTTTGGTTTAGTGTGTACCTTAGTGGGTCATGGGCTATGTGCTTATTAGGCTGTGTGGTGTGTACCTTAGTAAGTCATGGGCTTTGTGCTCATCAGGCTGTGTGGTGTGTATCCTAGTGGGTCATGGGCTTTGTGCTCATCAGGCTGTGTGGTGTGTTCACTAGTAAGTCATGAGCTCTGTGCTCATCAGGCTGTGTGGTGTGTCCTTTCATAAGTTATGGGCTTTATGCTCATTAGGCTGGGTGTCCATGAATAAACCGAATTATGTGTTGTGCGTTTTATATATTTGATTTGTGTATATGCTTAAGCTAAGAAAGTATTCACCACGAGTGTATTCAACGCACTCACCCCCCACCTGTACTCACACTACAGGAGATGTAGAAAGTCAAGATGCATAGAGAGGATGGTGCCATATCCAGACTTCGCTTTTGCTTTTCAAAACTTCATGTTCAAACGATGTTTAATTTAACTTCACGTTTTGTAAAGGTATATTGTCATTTTCTGTAAAAAGATCCTGATGTTTTTCCGCTGCGTATGGTTTTAAACATTTTTTTATCGGTTGTATCCGATGTTTTAATTGTACCGCTTCTTATCCCCTCATGTTTCTTTCTATTTTATATCATGTACGCCTCTTTCCCCTTTCTTTCTTCACGCCCACAAGGAAAACTCTGATATTTTATGAAAAGAAAACGGGGCGTGACAGATGGTATTAGAGCTTAGTTCTACCCTTTGTAGGGCTCTGCTCAAACTCGTTTTTCTTGTTAAACATGTTTTCAAACGTGGAGATCTTTTAAAAAAGAAACGGATAAGCACCACCACTCTCTACGCTCCTCTCTCTGAACACAGACTTGATAAGATAATGTTGATTTGTACCATGTACCTGCTTTTTGTTTATCTGTTGATATATATATTGTTTGGTTATGTGAGGTAGATTATAAGGGTTAGATTTCGTATGTCGTCTTTAGAGCGATATGCCACGAAGACAACCACGTAAAGACCAACGGTCAATGGAAAATCCACTTGAACACGATGTGGATGCCACGAGAAGAGACTCGGTGCCAGTGTCCATAAAAAGGGACTTGACTCGACATCTAAAGATCACCCAAGCTGCGCTGCCGTCATCGTCGAGGAACAATGCGAATTTGATAATCGAGGCCTGCATGTTCTTTAACGAGATTCTTGGAAAGTAGTCAGTCTTGTCGTTTCCTAAGTACGCGCTCAATTTCGAGGACGGAATTATTTTAAGGGGTAAGGGATGTAGGGCCCCGGATCAAAAACGAATATAATTGAATAATTAAATATTTAACACATGACTTAATAACTATGTGCGTATGTTTTAATTGTTTAATTAATTGCGTGCGTTTCAGATACCTGTTTAATGCGTGATTTAGATCGATAATTTTTATAGAAGTGGAACCTAGATGATTTTTTATACCACGCGATGCGTAATTAAAATACGAGAAGATAGAAACGAACTAGAGGTCAATCGGAGACTCGTAGCTCACATAACGAAGAAAACAGTGAAAACGAAGAATACGACGTATACGAGACGTATACGAAGAGTATAAAATACAAGATATTTTCTAATCAAGATCTTATCCGGAACAGTAACTTGGATATTTTCGTGAATAGTGTTTTCGGAAATTCTATAAATAGGGGACTTAGTCGATTCATTTCTCACCGATTTCTCGAACGAGCCGAAAGAGCCGAACGAGCCGAAAACGAGCTACTTGTTGGATTGACGTTGAGTTATCTGACCTTTGACATTCGCTACTCGAGCTTGGAGTTGACAGATCATCGGACCTTGCTACTCTCGTGGTAACCACCGAACAAGGTGGGGGTAAACTCTAAATCCGAATCTTTATATTTCAATTAACGTATGCATGTAAACTGAATATTATTAGAATGCTATTGATCGTTATGAATTGGTCGAGGCTTATGTGTCTTGGGTTATGTGCTGTGATTATATGATGTGTTCGGTGGGGGTAACCTCTAAACCCTTATATGATTACAATTTTCCCTAATTCTGTGTTATTGTTGAACTTTATGTGCTTTGTGCTTATGTGTTGTGGGGGATAACTGTTAAACCATATATGTTGTGTTTATATGCTTTGGTTTAGTGTGTACCTTAGTGGGTCATGGACTATGTGCTCATTAGGCTGTGTGGTGTGTACCTTAGTAAGTCATGGGCTTTGTGCTCATCAGGCTGTGTGGTGTGTACCCTAGTGGGTCATGGGCTTTGTGCTCATCAGGCTGTGTGGTGTGTTCACTAGTGGGTCATGGGCTTTGTGCTCATCAGGCTGTGTGGTGTGTTCACTAGTAAGTCATGAGCTCTGTGCTCATCAGGCTGTGTGGTGTGTCCTTTCATAAGTTATGGGCTTTATGCTCATTAGGCTGGGTGTCCATGAATAAACCGAATTATGTGTTGTGCGTTTTATATATTTGATTTGTGTATATGCTTAAGCTAAGAAAGTATTCACCACGAGTGTATTCAACGCACTCACCCCCCACCTGTACTCACACTACAGGAGATGCAGAAAGTCAAGATGCATAGAGAGGATGGTGCCATATCCAGACTTCGCTTTTGCTTTTCAAAACTTCATGTTCAAACGATGTTTAATTTAACTTCACGTTTTGTAAAGGTATATTGTCATTTTCTGTAAAAAGATCCTAATGTTTTTCCGCTGCGTATGGTTTTAAACATTTTTTTTATCGGTTGTATCCGATGTTTTAATTGTACCGCTTCGTATCCCCTCATGTTTCTTTCTATTTTATATCATGTACGCCTCTTTCCCCTTTCTCTCTTAACGCCCAAAAACGAAAAACTCTGATATTTTGACCAAAAGATTTTGGGGCGTTACACTTTACACTGATTTTAAATCATGAGTTGCAATACACGTAGACCCTTTCACTGAATTTTTTCCTACATGCATTTAATTTTGTTTGAATCACACCACATGACTAACGATTGTAGTGATTTAATTAATTATTGTAAATTAATTATTTAACATATATAAATCCAAATAATTGTAAATGAACTACCACAAAAATATTGATCTTACTACATGCATTTCGTTTGCATGAATTAAACCACACCAATAATTATATTGATTTAATTAATCATTGTAAATTAGTTATTTTGCATATATAAATCAAAATAATTGTAAATGAATTATCATGAAAATATTGGTTTCATTTTAAATTTATTATTTAAAATAAAACGTGTATATTTTATATAGATTGAAACAATGATTTTTCTTAATGTTAATCGTGTATTAAGTCATCCACATAATGGGATAGGATCGATGGTGGCATTGTGTTGACACAAAAACTTACGTGAGACAGAGATAGTTTCTGTGAGACAGATCCTTTTAACTAATAAACTAAACAAATTTTCACTAATTTACATGTGAATTGTGAAGGATGGGTTGTGGGTTGACCCGTCTTACGTAACATGATCAGTGAGACGGTCTCACACAAGACACACTCTTGTGTTGGATGGTATTGTTAGAAGATGAAATCAAATATGCATTTAATAGATTTAACATTCTATCCAAATAATATATCAGTGAATATAATGTGCAACATGCGTATCAAATCAAAATCTAAAAATAGCTTGAAATACCAAAATTCATCCAAATCGAAGCCATATATTATTGAGTACGAAAATTCATCCAAATCAAATCCAAATCTAAAAATGGCTTGAGATACCAAAATCCATCCAAATCAAATCCAAATCTAAAAATGGCTTGAGATACCAAAATCCATCCAAATCAAATCCAAATCTAAAAATGGCTCGAGTTACCAACATGCGTATCAACTATTGCAACTCAATCTTATACAATGGATGGAGATATTAAAAATGTATACAAATCCTAATATTTATAGTTAAAAGATTGTGGTAAATTATAAATCATATGAAATTCGATAAAATAGGATGCAACCAATATCCAATGAAATAATATGCAACGAATATCGGATGAAATAGGATGAAATAGATGCAATGATTTTAAATGTAATAGATTATTAAATTAACCACACAAAATGGATGCAACAATGATTTTTAAATGGATACAACAACAATTTTGAACAATGATTTTGAATGCATGTATCAATGAATCAATAACAATACATTACCAAATTAACAACACAACACAAAATGTATACAACACTGATTTTTAAATGGATGCAACAATGATTATGAATGCATGTCAACAAATCAATTAATAATAATACATTACCAAATTAACCACACAACACCAAAATGGATGCACACACAATAATTTTTAAATTGAAGCAACTATGACAAATTATTGGTTCGATCATATTTCGTCTATGACTTATGTATCACTATTGTATCAGTGGATTCAACCATCCTTGAAAACATATCCACAGTAGACTTAAGGTTATAAGAAACCACATTACATGATCTTGATAAATTGACATCACATTGATTGATAGACAAACTAATGAATCAAACGGGTTGATTACTTAGTTCACTACAAGAAAACACGATGTTTAGCAAATTTAATGACGCTTTGTTAAAGTGTCATAAAAAATGATCGTATAATGACCTTTTTTCAAAAGTGTATTTAATTCATGAAAAATTGCGACCCCTTAAAAAAAAGGTCAGCATATTTGTAAATTTAGTGATACTTTTTTAAAAGTGCATTTAATTTATGAAAGATGGTGACACTTTAAAAAAAGGTCAATATATTTGTCAATTTAATGACGCTTTTTTAAAAGTGTATTTAATTCATGAAAAATTGCAACGCTTAAAAAAAAAAAAAACATCAACATATTTGTAAATTTAGTGACGCTTTTTTAAAAGTGTATTTAATTCATGAAAAATTGTGACACTTTCAAAAAAACGTCAGTATATTTGTCAATTTTGTGACCTTTTTTAAAAAGTGTTTTTAATTCATGAAAAATTGCGACACTTCCAAAAAAAAATGTTAGCATATTTGTAAATTTAGTGACGCTTTTTTAAAAGGGTCATCAAATATAGATAATTGTTGATGCTTTTTTAAAAGAGTCGGATTTTGAACTTTTAGTGACAAAAATGTAATGACATTCTTTAAAACGTCATTAAAAATAAGTGTTTAGTGACACTTTTTAATATATGCAAAATTGTGATGCTTATTAAATGATCGTCGGTATATTAAAAGAGTCAAACTTTTAGTGACACAAATCTTATAACCGTTTTTTAAATATCATTAAAAATAAGTGTTTAGTGACACTTTTTTTTAAAGTGTATTTAATTTATTAAAAATTATGATGCTTACAAAAAAATCATCAGCATATATTAACATAGTAAGATTTTTAATAAAAGAAGTCTAATGACATTGATACACGTGTATTAACTATTTTTTCTTGATGGATTGAAGCAGAGCTCATATGTGGATGTACAATCATACAAGATGCATAAATGATTATCTCAATCTCAGAGTCAAGACCAAGACAATTTATTATTTTTCAGTTAATTTTTTTATTAAGGCAACTTAGTGTACATTTAATTTTTTTTTTATTACTGAATGATGAGATATCGATTATGTTTTACATATGTTTATTCAATTATTTTTATTGTTATTTTAGCATTTATTATTAGAATTTGTAACATAAATTTTAAAAAGCGTCATCAATTAATAGATATAAAAACAAATAATGAAGTGAAAAAGAAAAATCAATAACTAATTTCGACACTAATTATATATGTAATGCATAACAACTTTAGGGACTTTTTTTTTTCTTCCTTAAAGTGTGTCATAAATTTTATGACTCATATTTATAATAGGATCACAAAATTAACAAAACTAATAATTAAATTTCGCTAAATTAATGACATATTCATGAAAATTGGCCAGTAAGGTTAGTTGCGTATTCAACAAAAAGTGTCACTAAGTAAAATGTGTGACACATTAAATCAACTGTCACTAAAGATGGTGACATACAAAAATAAACGCCAATATAGTTAGTGACACATTACTGAAGATGGTGATGCAATTTAAAAAACGTCATTAGAAAGCGTCAAGCGACGCTTCAAAAAAAAAGTATCACTAAAACTGTATTTTGGGTACCGTAAATCTTCAAAGCGTCAATAAAGTTAGCGACACTTCAAAAAAAAGTGTCACTAAAACTGTATTTTGGGTATCGTAAATCTTCAAAATACGTGACACAATTTAGCGTCACTATTTTAATTTCATGACGCATATGAAAAAACGTCATAATTTTGTGACGACAAATTTAAGGATGCTAGTAATGATGCTCTCAAAGTGTCGGTACTTTTTTAATGACGTAAAAAAGTATCATCATATTAAATTTTTTGCATTGTTAAAAGACTTTATTCTTGTAGTGGTTGTATTTCAAACAACCATCGACAACCAATTTATGATGTTTGAAGATAGAATCATGGGTTGTTGATGCAGTTTAGCAGGACGGTTTATCTAAAATTATAATGACGATGATTTCATAACAAAATACCAAACGTATCAAATATGGATTTCAAATGATTCATCATCACACGATGCATGATACTAGAAGATTTAATTATAGTTTTATGGTTGTTATTGACTGCTGAATACAATAGTTGGAGAAGGTAGATATAAACTATATTGTCTGTGATATTGGAAATCTCTGAATTTTACTGTTGTAACTTAAAAAAGTTAAAATGAAAATGAAGAATTAGGATGCAATGATCCAAGATCTAATAACTGAGACCATTGGTATATTACAGTAAAAACTCTCTATAGTAATACTCTATATAGGAATAAACTCCCTATAGTAATAAAAAGTTCAAGTCCCAACTTGGGACTAGTTATAAATAAGAATAAACTCCACATTGTCATAAGTCATACATTTTTCAAGTCCCGTCTTAAGGATTTATACCTCTATATAGGAATAAATGATTAATATATTATAAAAATATTTATTAATTATATTTTTGTTTATCAAAATCAATAACATTTTTAAGATGACTTAACATTTTTATCATAAATGATTTAACTCAAGTGTATGTATTTAAATTTCTTAGTCAAAACTATTAAATTAGTTACATGAACTTGTGAGATAGATAATATACAATGTATATGTTATTTTTATATTTATATTATTTTTTATACGAAAAAATTATTTTTTTTTTGTAAAACTCTATATAAGAATAACTCCGTATAGTAATATTTTTTCCCGGTCCCAACGATATGACTGTATGGAGTTTTTACTGTAATACAACTGGTACTATAGAAGGACCAAAAAATTTATGTTAGCTTAAAAACTAAAGAATATATGCAAAACAATAAAAACAAATTCCATACTTTTGATGATATAATTATTCTGCTGATTCCATTAGTTAGTAACAAGATGTGGATTTTGGACAATATATGCAAACTCACGAGTCACAACTCATTAATTCATATCTATTACCTATATAAAAGTATGGATGTTTCTTACAAAATATGGATTGCCGAATATATCCCTATCAAAAATGATTATTTAAGGTTATAATAGTAATTTAAATTTTCATATTTAAATAATTTTATATTAGAATCCTAACTAATTCAAAATCTTATAGAATTCTATTATAATTAAAACTCTAATATAAAAGTGTATTATTATTTCTTTCCTTAATTTGAATTGATCTATTATGTAATACTATTTGATTTATAGATAGAAACTATATTTTATTTGTCATATAAATTAACAAATAAGTTTCAACTAATTTTAATAAATGTTTAATAATAATATTTTGGTTTGACAACTAAATTATCGATTTAATGAAAAAAGAATCAATATATGTCAGCTTAATTGCCTAGTCAAAACCTAATACATATAAACTGATTATCTAATAAGTCATCACCAAACTAAAATTGTGATGTAATAATTGAAGCCTATATTTTAAGACGTTTTATTCTTGATTTTAATAAGTGTTTAATAATAGTATTTTTCAATTTTTGTGATGTCAATAAAACAGAAGAATATGATCATCATCAGTACTACAAGACTTTTATTGCTTTTTTTGTTAATTTTTTTTTACTACATTCTAATTAATGTTTTCGATTGACAGTTTAGTTAAATTAAATCAACTTATAAACATAGGTATATGAGTACGTGCGCACAATATTCCTCACAGGATAAGGAAAAGTATAATATTCCTCGAAGGATAAGGAATATATTAATTCATTTCCTATCCATAATCAAATTATATTAATTTGTTTATGAGTAGTGTTTGTGTGCACCAAGTGCATGGATCAACTGAGCACGCGGATTGGATCGGGTCGGATCTAGCCTAGATCTACGTCCAAATTTTTTATTTATATTTTTAAATTTATGACATAACCTTTATTTACCGAATATAACTTTTATGTTTAGCGAGTATAATCTTTATGTACAAATATCATAACTTTTAAGTAAATTACTTAAACTTTTTTCAGTATAAAAAACATAATTAAAAGTTATGTAACCTTTATGTTAACCGAGTATAACTTTTATGTTATATTAGTATCACCTTTACATACATATATCATAACCTTTAAGTGATATTACTTAAATTTTTTTCACTATAAAAATTCATATAGTATAGTTTAACCTTTATGTTATAATAATTTAACATTTATGTTATATTAGTATAACTTTTATGTACAAATATCATAATATTTATGTACTTAAAGAATGATATAAGGTTATATTATTATAACGAAAAAGTTAAATTATTATGCATAAAGGTTATATTATTACAACATAAAGGTTTTGAAAGGTTTTGAAAAATATTATAAGTTTGTCGTACACTGCAAAAGGTTATGTGAACATAACTAAAAGGTTAGGTTCGACAAACTAAAAGGTTAGGTTCGCCAAACTAAAATGTTAGACTAAATAACTGCGAAACTAGAGTTTGAGCTAGCAGGTATTAAATTTATTCAAATAAATACATGCATTATGAATTATTAAAAAAAAATTTAGTTTTAGGACAACAAAATGAGACAACCAGTTAGAATGCCGAAGAAAATTGACGGGAAGATGGAATAAATGTAATTGAATCATGAAAGTTTTTTCTAGATAATCAGCAGAAGGTTTAGATTATCATAATGTTTTGTCAAGTTTCAAACTTTGAGAGAAACATATTTTACCAATTTTCTTTATAAATTTTTTTGTAGTACTTTCTCCTATCCTATAATAATAGGATGGAAGGATAACAATTTTTTTTCCCACCAGGTTCAATTTTTGACTTTGCTATTTCTACATTTTTCAATTTATTTTTATTTTTCTCCACATTTACTTTTATCTGACAATTAATATTTAGTTATCAAGTGAAATTCAAATCATCAAAATTATGTGGATGTATAATGACAG
This sequence comes from Scutellaria galericulata, assembly GCA_946896805.1. NCBI lineage: Eukaryota > Viridiplantae > Streptophyta > Magnoliopsida > Lamiales > Lamiaceae > Scutellaria > Scutellaria galericulata. The sequence continues at coordinate 4,088,424 of OX335784.1, read as the reverse complement.
AAGTATATTAAAAGCTCTAAGAAACATTTCATCAAACAGCTGGTGACCCATTTCATTTGAAACATCAAATATCATATAATTAGTAATAATATGATCAATTTAATTCGTAACATGATCATTAACTTTTCAAAGGCCGAAGAACCAATAAAGAAAAAAAAGTCACGGGATATAAACAAAATTATGGGGACGTATAATCACAGAAGTTTATTAAAAACTCTAAGAAGCATTTCATCGAACAACTGATGACCTATTTCGTTAGAAGTATGAAATACCATTTAATTCTTTGTAACATGATCTATTTAATTCATAGTAACATGACCATTAGCTTCTCAAATGCCCAACAACCAATAAACAAAAAAAAGATGGATAATTGATAATTACCCAAATTAAACCATTGAACTAGAAACTAAATTCAACACGCAATGGTTCTTTATTTATTTATTTTTTAGAGATTTTATTTTATATATTTTATTTTTCAAATATAATTTTTTTAGTGTGATCTATTGGTCATGTGACAATATTAAAAAAAATGAAATCTATTTCATTGGTGTTGTACCTAAATTCCATTAATATCAATAATATCTTGTGTTAGTATGAGTTTCATGTATTGTTTAATCATCTTATCACAAGATAAAAGATAAGAGTTGGCGAAGGAAGCATCTATGCCCATAAGACTTTTGTAGATTGGACAAAAGGCACATTCCTTGTTATTAAAAGTTATAAGAGTTGGACATGAAATGTGTTGTGAAACAAACAATCATGTAAAGATCTAAAATTTGATAATGATGGATGAGGAGGTAAGATAAAAAAAAATATATATATATATATATATGTATATATATATATTATAGGTTTTTTTAAATAATTTTTTTTATTCATAGCATGTTTAGCCTAAAACTTGATGGAATTAGAGTTAATTGGTTAATTAACAATATATGATAGGTCTTTTAAAATAAAGTTAATCTTTAAAATTATGAGTTAAATTTGAGATATTTATTTGCAGGGGGTTTAAATTGGAGTGATCATCTTCAACGAAGACATCCAAAATATCGGAAAGGAGTTCACAAGAAACAAGACCTATTTGATAAATAATGCAATGGTAAAAAAAACATCAATACAAACTATGCATCCTCACATCCTGAAAAGGAATTGGTCTTAAAAAATTCCACCAATGTGGAGGAAGTGGTGAACACCATTGACGATAACAACAATATCAATGACTATGTGGATTACAAAGACTTACGTAGTAAACATGAGGATCGCAAATCATTTGGTACGTACAATTATTATTATTATTTGTGCACTATGATTTATAAAAAAATTCCATTAATTTAAAATTATATTTTGCAGATATTTGGGTACAATGATTTATAAAAAAATTCCATTAAATTAAAATTATATTTTGCAGATATATGTGGAATATAGATAAGGGTCAAGGAAAGCATAAACATTACCAATTCAAAAGGAGAATCAAAATGTGTAAGGGAAGTTACGATCACAAATGAAGAATAAGTCATTTATGTTATATAAAATACAATGGAAAAAATATAATTATCAAAGTTGTGTACTAATTACCATAGAATCGAGAAGCTATATATTACTTGAACCAACAAGTCAATATCTAATTGGCCTTCAAAAAGATTGTGCTCCACATTTGGGTTGGACATTGATATCAAGTACTCGCCCTTATAGTATGGAAAAGACTCTCACTTGGGAAGGGAACACTAGGGCTACTATTCTTGTTTATCTTTTTTTTTCTTCATTTTTAATAATTATCTTGGTCTTGGAGAGTTCATTAAGAAACCTTTTTTTTTTCATTAGAAAAAAATAATAATATACAATAATTTATAAAATATCAACATGTTGAATATTTTCTTTTCATGACATAATAACTTAATAGTAAGGATCTGAAAAAAGTTGAAGTTGTATGTCAAAATATCAGAATTCAGTAGTCAGGTTTCACATTTACTTTATTTTATTTTGATGCTTAAAGTAGTGTTTTTTTAAGTATTTGTTTATTTATATTTTATTAATTCGCTTCTGAAATGAAGGAATATATCAATTCTTTAAGAAAGAGAACCAAAAGCTAGCAAGTGCTACTCCTATCTGATTTATGTTTTTAATTTGTAGACACCATTCTATAGAAGTTTCTCTTTGGGAAGACATGACACTGAATAAAGGAAGAAAATTGCAGCAAATTGTTGATAAAAAAACCAGTGATTATTATCACAAAGGTCACAACAAAAGAATTCAAAGGAAAAATAAAAACACAACTATAAAGTTTGAAAAGAACATACATGCAATTCACATATATAGTGTTCTGAAATAAATCTTGATTTTATTATTACAAATTTGGCTTAGGTGAGATCCAGCTGCAAAGCACATCAATTTCAACTGTATAAATAAGCCCAAGGTCGACATTTGAAGAACTTGCAAAACTCAATAAATTGTATGACAAAAAAAATTAATTTATGAGTTCAACTATAAAATCTTAATAAACGAACAATAACAAAATAAAATATTTACATAGGTCACATACCATTCATGATCCACTGGAAATATGCAAACAAAGAATGACACAAAGAATGAGAATTGGAAGAGAAGTAACTCTTGAAGATCTCATTATGAAAATAAATAATTTGTCCAAGGTACGCTAAATTTGAAACATAAATATACGCATAATATTAATTGATAATTAAATAAGAGTAAGTAAAAATGATAGAAAAATATGGGATTTAGGTGTCTCAATTTAGGGAGGCTTTAGTTAGTGGTCTTTCATTTTCAATCCACTACTGCTCTGTGGAATTGCTTATCAATCTTGTCCCTTCGATTTTCATTGCCTCTATTTTTCTTTTCTTTTTTATTTAATATTAATATTTACAAAAAAGTTCTCTCACTATAGATTTTGTGATCTCTGTATTGATGGTTCGTGATTTCTTATCTGTAATTATTAAGTCTCTATTATTTCAATTAATTACCTCATTAGAATAAGTCGGTGGATAAAACAATCAAATACAACTTGATTAGGCATTTTGGTCTGCATAAATTTCTCACTTTGCAGCCCATGACTAGCTGTAGCACAACTAGAGCCCCTAGGTCTTCTTCCGATCGAGCCCTGGTCTATGTCACAAAATATATTGTCTTTATTGGCTGATCAATTTAATAAGTTTCATCAATATCTCTTACAAATGCAAGATGCATATTATTATTTCACTTGAATTGTGTATAAGGTGGAGAACAAACAAAGATATGGTAGAATGCGTGCAAAAAATGCACAACATCAGCACCTAAACATGAAGGAAATACATGTGAAAAGTTTCAAGATGATCCAGTTCAAACAATGTCGAGGTGAAAGTTCCAAATAATAATTCACAAAAAAATGATCAATTACATGCAACAAAACTTATATAAGTTTATTGATTGCAGATATGTAATTAAACTAACGGTAAAACAAGGACATCTTGTAGCAACAATAATGATGTTTGGTGACACGACATCCGTTTATATCGGATGTTCAGTACAAGACTACATGAACTCTATTGAGAAGGTATCAAAATTTCTTTAATGCAAATGATTTTAAAAACAAATAATAAATGTAACCAAAAAAAAAAAAAACAAATGCAGGGTCAACCCATTAGTTTATTCAGCTTACAAGGAATAAGTGAGATCCATTTTCTAATTGCGTTGAATTACATTATAAAAATAAAAGATGGAATACTAAATGCAATAGTTGAGGCCATAGACCCGTGAAGATAAAAGAAGAGAAAATAAATAATACCCACTAACAGAGACTACAACAATCGAAGATCAATCAAAGAAAAAAAGAAGGATTAAAAGTAAGAAAAATGAAGAATACATTCACATATCTAGCGATGAGGATGGTAATAGTAGACGTAAAGCTTTATTAGACAAATCTCAAAAAAAGAAGAGTAAAAGTATGACACAAAGGAAGATCAAAAAAGAAAAGATATAATTACAAGTTAATATTTTATTATCTTTCATTTCCAAATTTTTTGTTTTTTTAGATTAGTTTTTTTTTCAAATTTATATAATATTAAATTTTTTTTAAAAAAATTGCAGCATCAATATCATATTTCTATGTTTTTATTGCATTTTCTTAATGTCTCCATAGAAAAAAATATTATAACATATTATGTAACTATATTCTATTCCTTTTCTTAAACAATAACAACAACAAAATTCGTTTTTCACGTGCAACGCACGTGCTCTTTACTAGTAATATTTAAATGAACCATATTAATTTGTTTCATTCCTACAAAATATTTAAGATAATAAATTACGTTATAAAAACAGTATTGGATATAAAATGAGTTTAATGAAAGGTTAGAATGAATAATTCAAAATAAAAACCTGAAATCTGGATTACAAGACTTAATCCTTATTCAATTAGGCATCGTTTGCTTCATAGTATAGATATAGTAGGATAAATTAGTCTAAGATTTGTAGTACAACGTAATGTATCAATCTCATGTTTGTTATACACAAATATCATGACATGATATCTCATGTTAATATGCAATATTATTAGGGACGGAACCAGGAGCAAAAATTGAGGAATGGTTAGTTATAAAAAAAGAATAATTTGAAGGGGTAAAAAAGTTATATTGAGTAAAAAAATGTATTGAAATAGATAATATTTTTTTTTAAAGTTGAATATTATGTTTGGTTGATGTGATTAAACTTGAACAAAGAAGTGATACCGACTATTATACCCCCACTTTATATTGATTATTTGTGAATGATTCTAGATCACACCCATAAGGTTGGATCCTTGGCCAGAATTTTGATTTTGTGGAAAAATGGCGTTCTCCTTTTTCAAGGCTGAATGAACTAAGAATACTATGAGACAAATGTATGATATAGAGTGATATAGAATCAATCAGACCTCAATACTATGAGGCAAACGAGCCCTTGAGGAATTAATCAATTAGATCATGTTTGTATAAAAAATACATTCTCTAATATTTAGAAAGAAAAAACTTTCAATTGAAAAATAATATTAAAAGTGTGTGAATGGTTAAATTTATCTAAAACATCTTATAAGTTATCGTAATTTGTACCATGTAAAATATTTTTGGAGTTATATCATACTCTCAAGACAATCTTCTGAAGTGTTTGAGAAAAATAAGATTGTTGAGCTTAAAATATTAGTAGTTACAATTCTTAATTACAATGATTAAATTTAAAGGTGTTTGTAATATTTTAAACAATATTTTACCAATATATATATATATATCAACTTATAATATCTTATTTTAAAATGAAATGATATAATGTTTTATTGTTTTTTTTAAATATTATCTTTTAGGGTAATTCTACAATACACCAGTGTTTTTTTACTGCAGTAACTTTTTTGAAAGGTAATTTTTTATGTTTTGGGCTTCTGGATGTATTGGACCTCCTTTTATTATATTTAGTTTTGAGTTGCAATACAAGTGAGCCTTTTAATGATTTTGTATGTTGTTACATGCATTTTATTTCATTATTGTTGTTACAAGCATTACATGCATTCCATATGTCTAATTCACAGTAATTGTTTAGTCATTTAATTAATCATTTAAATTAATTATTTTGTGATGTTAATTAAAATCATTATCAGTAAATTATCAAAAAATTATTGGTTCATAATTCTAATTCGTAAATGACATAAGAATAAACGATTCTAATTTCATCAGGTGGAGTATGCAATAGTAGTAATAGGTGTCATTAACGAACAAAAGATTCTAATTTCACTAGCCGAAGTATGCATAATAGTAATAGATTCACATTAATTATGCGTTGTTGTCATAACTGTTAATTAATTTGATTTTATGCATGATAGAATGGTTTCAATTATATATTTATGTTAAAATCATTTATATATTATTTTAAATTCATACAATTTGGATCAATTCAATAATTTATATTTCATATTTAAAATGAAATCTATATTTTATATAGATTGACATAATGATTTTTAATGATAATTATATATTATTACACCCATATATAGGATATGATCAATTCTACCATTGTTTTGGATGATAATCAGAACAATGATTATTAATGATGAAATCGAATATGTATTTTATAGATTGCATATTTTATTTTAATAATGATATATTAGTGGATATAATTTGAAACATGCATATCAAATCCAAATCCAAATCCAAACCTTCACAAAATTATGGTAACTGCAAGTAATTCATTGAGTATGAAATCATAAACAATGGTTTAAAATACTAAAATATATACAAATCGAAATCCATATATATCTTCCTAAAATTATGGTACCGATAAATGTAACTCCTTAAGTATTAAATCTTATACCACGGTTGGAGATATTTTAAAATGTATCCAAATTGAAATTTGTATCATCAAAATATTATGATAACGTTGATTGGCTTATTATTAAATCATCTGATAAAGTAGGACGATACCGTATCGAAAATTTCGGTATACCGAGTAGCCGTATCATTTCATACCGATAAATTTCGGTGTACCGAAATTTATTGGTATACTGAAAATACCGCTATACCAAAATGAAAAATATATACTGAAACTTCGGTATACCGAAAACATTGTTATATCCAAACAAAAATTGCATATCGATACTTCGGTATATCAAAATGAAAATTATTATATTTTATAATTTATTATGTGGAATTAATATTTTTTTAATTAATATTAATATTTTCAGTATTTTGGTATATATCGAAATACCGAAACTTTGAAAATATCATATCGATACCGTATCATAATTTTTGGTATGGTATCACACCGTACTGAAATTTTGGTATTTTCGATATTTTGTTAGTATAATAAGCCCGATATTTCAGTAATTCAGTATTTTTCTCCACCCTTATCAATAAACATTAAATATTTTTTTGAAGGATATTAAATAACAACCACATACTTTATTGATATGCTCAAAATTTGGAAATAATTAAGTTTTAAAAATTATGTCTGAAATTTTGAAAATAAAAAACTAATAAATTTGAAAATTATTGTAAAATTCTACAAGATAAATTTGGAAAATAATATTAAAATAAAAAATTAATATTAAAAGTTACATATATACAAACATAGTTTAGAAATAGGAAAAAATGTTTAAAAGTCATAAGGTTATTTTAAAAACTAAAAAATACAATTAATCTTTTAATAATAATAATAATAATAATAATAATAATAATAATAATAATAATAATAATACGGTCTCTGATTAAATCTCAAAATGTAAGATACAAAATAAAATATAAAATTTAATTTATATATATATATATATAATATTAAGTTTGAAAAAACATCAACAAATAAATATATATTTAATAATAATATTTAAATGAATTCGAAACAAAAATATTGGGCAATTATTAAAAAAAAATTATCTTAAGAAAATAGAAGGATATACATAATCTGCAATTTGTTTTCAAAAAATGTGAAGTATTTTAAAAAAAAAAATCTTGATATTAATGATTTGAAAATCTTAAAAATAATTCAAATATATCGAATATGGGTCTTAAATGATTCGTTATAACAATGTAATACCCCAGATTTTTAAATTAAATATGTTTTATGAATAATAGATTTTAGTTATTTATTTACCATGGCCACATACTAAATTATAGTGAATCAGTTATGTGAGGTGTTTAGAATTCTTAAATAACTAATAGACTTATAACCATATTAAATTAGATAAGGATTTCAGAATTTAAATTTATGGTGGAGATAAAAAAAAAAAAAAAGATAAATTAGATGGTTGAGAAATATTAGAATCCACGTTTTCCTTAACTCCTAAAATATAGGGGAGTCTATCTCCTAAATAGAGAGAAAATCAAAACCCTATCTATAAATTACGTAGTTATCTCAATTGGTGACTGAATACGCTAATAGTTGAAAAGAAGAAGAAGAAAACAGAGAATATTTATATATCAACCATAGCGTAAAGTCTTGAAGAACCACAGGTAATTACGACCTCTTCTTCCATATATAATTCGCTTTTGTTAGTAATTAATAAATCTAATTAACCAGTGTACAATTGTAAAATATGTATCTAATTCCAGTTTACATAATTTGACTTTTGTATGGAATTTTTGGATCCGAAAGAGAAATTAGTGTGTAGAATTATAGGTCTTCTCCTGTTTCATAAATTCTTTTAGAAAGAAACATTAATCAGGTGCGCTGATAACTATTATAATAAGATCAAATTATTTAGTTTAAAATTTATTTCTTTAATTCTTTTTCTTTGATGTATTTAATTTAGGGATATTGATGTTACTGGATGATAGAAATTTAATTAAATTAAATGTATATAAGAACAACATTAAATAATGATTTGAGTATATCTCATTCAAACTGGCTTTATCTTATTTCTGATTGAGTTCGAATCAAACTGTTAGAAGTAATTAGTAATCAAAAGCTTGAAAAATAATTAAAATAAATTAAATTAGCGCAATTTAGATAAAAATTTGAGTTTCCCATGGTTGGTTGTGACTGTGAGGCAAATCAAGGAAACAACCCACCTTCTTTATCACATTATATTAGAGATGACCTTTTTACAGCTTCCACGAATTTTTATGTTTAGTCGATTGTAATTGGCTTGAAGAATTTAGTTGTTATAGTCTCTTTTATATTAAAAAAAAAACACACTAATTAAAGAGTGGTGATGTAGAATTGAATTTAAGGATTTATAAGCTGTGAATTAGTTTGAGATCGTTGTTATTAGTTAGGATCGACAATTAATTAGGTTAGTGCATTAAATTTTAGAAATTTTGATTCTTAATTAATTAGTTGACAGTTAGTTTAAGAACATATTTACACATTTTCATAATTCTTATAAAGTGACCAACAGATTTTAGAAATTATTCTTAATAAACATGTTTTGCTCTAAGAAATTTTTAGTTAATTCTTTTATTTAGCTTTAAGAATTTTCTTTTCTGTTTCAGTACTAGGTAAATAGTAATTAAGGTTATAAAATAGTTTAAAGATTTAATATGATATTAAGGAAATATTTCTTAAAGATTTGTAGCGGATTATTAAATTCTAATTAGTATTCTTATATTAATTGTCCATGCCTTAGATTCGGTTGAGAAAGCTTAGAACGTGTTTAAGAGTCTTGAGATATTATAAGCTTTGGAAATTTCAGGTAAGTGCATCTCTCACTTGCAGTATGAGTAGCTTTGTTTTAATTGTTTAATGATTATGCAAAGTTACGTGAGTGCTTATTTATATTTTATGTGAGTATGCTTTAATGAGTTGCGAAGTTAAATGCTTCATGAGTTTTTATTTATAATTTACGTGAATGTGAAGAGATGATTTGCTAAGTGATGTGCTTTCATGTGTTTTGATCAAGTACAAGATGCTAGTTAATCTTGTTTTATGTAAAGTGAGAAAAAATATATTTTGAGAAAGTATATATTTATATATATATATATATGGTTTTATTATATATTTTTAAGAGACTGGTACCGGGCTCCTAGACTGCCCACGAGAAGAAGTTAAGAGCTCCTAAACTGCTCTATTAGTTATTAGTTGCTCCGTTTGGATTCGGTGGCTAGCTACCCCGGATTCTTCGGAGTTGCGCGCATTGGTACCATGTCTGGGCCCATAGTATATTATTTTCAAGTATAAGAGTATATTATTGTTTTTATTAGTGATGTTCTGTTTTCTATTAAGTTGCAAAGAAAAATGTTTTGTGAGATAGGTGATGTACTTGCTAAGCTTTTTGCTTATAGTATTACCTCATACTGCAGATAAAGGCAAAGGTAAGATGTGAGGCAATGAGGTAGCAGCGCTGAAGCGTGATTGCGTGATTGGTGGTGACGGCCTCGGAATTGGTTAAAGATTTAAAGTTTTCTAAGTTTCATGCAAAGTAAACTTTAGTTTTAAGATCTTTTGACATAAAGTTTTACACAAACAATTTAATTCTTTTTAGATGCTTTTGATTGTTTTAAAACTCTGATATGTTCCTTAACAAAATTATTTCCGCTGTTTTAAAAAAAAAAAAAGAAAAATTCTATGAATCCTTATGACATATCCTCATTGGTTTGAAAGTCAAGCATAATTTAGTAGAAATAACTACCCTACTAGAAGGGGGTGTTACAAACAAGATGTATAATAACAGTAGATTTGATTGTGATTTTGTGGTTGCGATTGGCTGTTAAATACGATGATCGAAGAAGGTAGATATGGACTACATTGTGTATACTATTAGACTTGTTAAGGGGAATTTTTGGTTTTTACAGTGGTAAATTTTGAAGACAGGTTAAAAGGTTAAAACATAAATGAAGAGTCATTATACAATCATTTAAGATCTAATGACTAAAAACACTGATGTATTAATACAATGGTGTACTATAGAAGACATCTTGTTTTGAAAATCCTAACTATTCTTAGCATGTTATTGGAAAATATCATTGCTATTACTCAAACAAGCATGAAACTTATGCTTGCATATTCATTCATATGTCAAATAAGATATGTAATTATTGGAATAATTGTTTGAGTACACAATTTGTCATGTAAAATTTAATAACTTTTCTTATAACATAATCTAACGGTAAGTTATCTTAGCATGAAATATACTGTACTTTTAATTTTATTTCAATAAAAGTTTCGATATTTGGATTTTATTATAGTGTTCTAAATACTTGTATTGGTAACTGATATAAATTTTTATTAAACTTTTATTAATGGGCTTGATTTTTGGGCCGGCCTATCATTTTCAAAACTCAAGGCCTGATATAGGCCTTTCTCAAAAAGCCCGAGCCATGTGGTCCAATTTATTAAGGGTGTTGCTAAAGACTCAACACCAAGTGCTGAGGGCACAAGACATCTGTTGTGTTTGTGTCTTTACCCCACCCTTTATTAATCACAAGATCCCACATAACTCATAAACAATAATCCACTTGACTTTTTGAAATTGGTAACAAAAATTCTCTGGCATTTTCGCCGCCGTTTCTCTGAATCAACATTTCTCAGATGTCGGATGCTGTGTCTACCTCGGAAGCATCTTCCAAATCATCGGATTTTTACTCCAATTCTCGCATAATCTGCCGCGTGTAAGCTCTCCTCAGTTGCTACTTGTGTTTATTTATGGTTTATTTAACATAGCGTTTTAAATGTTGAATACACAGTACGTATGAGGAACGAATTCCGTATAAAAATATGATGTTAATGTGTGAAGGTTTGGGAACAAAAAAATGGTATCTGGAATGATTTTGTAACTTATTTGTGTATCAAGTATTTGTCCTGTTTTTCTAAAAAAAAAAAAAATTGTGTATCTAGGATTTATATATATATTTAGGATGTAAAATTTATGTGTCACAATTCGATCAAGAATCACAGAGCTCAAACATGCAAATAAGCATGCAAACAGGGGCGGATCCTCCTATGATGAGAGGGGGGCTAGCCCCCCTAACTTTTTAAATTTTTTTAAATATTATATATATTTATTAACTAAAATTAATTTTATATCAATTAAGCCCCCAAAAATAATTCATTTATAATAAAGGGACAACCACAAGTTAGATTTATTATTATATTATATATAAGTGGTCTCAATCTATCCACGTTATTATTGTTATTTGCTATTTTTAATAAATTTTTCTCTCCTCTTTCAAAGAATTTTGTGTGAGAGATTATTGCATTTTTGAATATTAAACATATATATCCATGTCATATTGTTTTTTTCTCTTTAGCCCCCAAAAAAATCAGTCTAGCTCCGCCCTGCATGCAAACTCAAAACAACAAGAAACTCACTAAAATGGAGATAAATCAAAAGAAAGCAATAACCAAAAATCAACACACGAGATTTAAGTGGTTCGGCTTGATAAATGCCTACATCCACTGAAAGAACAATCCACTAAATCTCAATCAAGAATCAAGAGTTACAATATAAAAGATTGAAATAGAAAACCCTAAATCTTCTATACAGTGTTTGCAGTGATATAGCTCTCTCTATAAAACTCTAATGACTTTGATGCCTTCTGAAGAAATCAGCTCCATATTTTATAGAGTATGTAGACAAAAACCGCTCGTGATTCCGTTGAGAAACGAGGGAGATATGGACCCCGAAAGATTGCCTGCCAAAACAGTTAGCAAGAAAACGAAAAATAGCAAGAAAGAAATAAGTGCCACTTGCCAGATTGAAATCGCACTTTCAAAACGCGCTTCTTTGAGTTGCCCACGTTTTTTACTATACTTGGACATTTTCCTGATTTTCTTTTCCATACACAAGGCTATGTGTATACTGTATGCATGCATGCTATATTTAACTCACATTATGCATCTTCTAGAATTCATCAAGCTTGAACTTGTGGCCTGTGGGTGTTAATATTGCAGCTTCTCGACAGAATCAGAAACTTGATTGTTGTTAGAAGTAATTGGGATTGCTTCGTTTTCCTTGACTCGCCATTTTGAACCCAATTTATGAACACAAAATGATTGAGATGATGACATAAAAGAGTCATATCCACCATTCAAATTTTCCGTGTCACATATTTCTTGATGTTCCTTGTGAATTGATCAAAGATACACCATTTGTGACTTGCCAGTTGTGGGGAAACTATGTTGCTAGTCATTTTAATAGAGTAATGGGGAAACAATTTTAGCTGCCAACTCTATGTATCATATGTAACCAAAGCTACAAACGGGACTTGGGCAGGTCGAAATTTGCAATCCTTGTATTATATTGTCATTTTCAGGCCTTGTTAAAGCTTCTTGTTAATAATTAAAATCACACACTCAAGAATGGTCACCAATGCTCTTTGAGGCATTAGGTTTCTGCAAAACCAGATCTGTTGTTGCAAGGGAATCTGTCATGTCCTTTTGACAGATAAGAAAATATCATTAGTTTGAGTAGGGAAGGAAATAATGGCACACTACCTTTGTAGATTATATGGATGACACTTGTTGTGGTGTTAAATGACGTGCAAGTGATACTTCAATTGTTTTATCTCTGACACTCTCAAGTGCTGTTGTATCTATCACGTGGCTTAAAAACATCGATAATGTATTATTTCTAACTTATGATGACTTGATTGCTTTTCAACCTAGGATTGTTATTATAATTACCTTATTTAATTTGTACATTTGCAGATGCGAAAAGCAATTTTCTCAATACACATGTCCTCGATGCAACACACGTTATGGTTCTCTGCCTTGTTACAAGGTAACAAATAATGTTTTAAGATTTATAGCCTGAAATGGATGTCTGTAAATCTAAATTGCTGGACATACTTAAGCGGTTCCATGAGGAAGAGGAGACAGATAGCTTTGGTGAAGACGGTATGTAAATCCGATATTTCAGCATCTCTTGCTGTAATTTAATTACCTCCTTGGACTTGCATGCGTCGTGCAAACAATCTATGCTCTAAATGTGCATTCATCCAGAATATTTGACTTGTCTGCATCTTATATACTTATTGTTTCACCCCTTCGCCTATACAACGGTGATTGGACAGCAGATCCCTTGGAATCGGCAACCGTGGTGCTGAGTGTATCTTCTGTTTTGGGTCAAACCGAGCAGCCCGAGACCGTGTTGGAAGCCTTGTTACACTGCTTGGAGAAAACATGCTCTCCATCTTACAAACACATGGGTGGTTTACAATTCGGCTTGAGGCTAATGGATGATGTGATTCCTCTACTTTATCTTGGAGGTGATGCTTTAGTCTGCTTACTATGTGATATGCAGAAGCTCATTCAGAGTGCTGAGAGAGAAGCTGCTTAAGTCGAAAAGGGCAGAACTGAAGAGCAAACTCAAGTTTACTTGATCATGTGTTGGGCCCACGAGCAGCCATCTGAAGAATGCGGAAAAATCTTCTGCCATGGAATACACAGATAGCAAAGTAAGCACTCGGAGATTGGGGGAGACAACGGAGAGAGGAGGGAAGCCTTTGATTAAAGAGATCGGGTGAGTGTTTTGGCTGATAAGTCTCCACTGGTGCTGAACCTGATGTTACCCAAGTAAGGCCAAACATTCTATATTTTCTCGACTCATTGTGTTCTGATGTCTAGGCTTAAGTTATATGTTCCATTTAAGGTAAAGATGCATCCTGTTTGAACTCAATATATTGGGGAAGAAAGAATTCGAAGATTGTGAGTAAAATAACTATGTACAACTTGGAGATATATTAATTAATCATTTTCAAATAAGTATCGGATTTCATATTCCTTATTAGTCTTGGTGTGTTATTTTCTACTCCAAAATTCTAGAATCACGTGTTATTTTCCAGGTGTTGGATTTGTCTTTTCTTCCAACTGAGTGTTCAAATATCTCTTTAAAAGGATCACTGTGTATGATCAAACACTTTTGTTCTTCTTTAATGGTAAATAGTTAAATCTTGAAATTTCAATTTTTCAGGGTTTATACGTAAATTGATTGAAAATTTAATAAAAGGAAAATGAGATCAAGGAATGTAATTCAATGCTTTTGAAAAATAAAAATGTTGACACCTTATGTAGGTGGAACTTGAAAAAAAATAATATATGATTTAGCTGATATGAGATAATTATTGTAATTTAAAATCAAAAAACGATTAAGTTGAAATACATCAAATTAAAATAGAAAAATAAATAACAAAAAACTAATTTAGCATGTATTAACAAAGTTTCATAATTTAAAAAGATATATGTTTTCTTGATATGAGTCAATAGAATGTAGTTCATTATTATTAATCATCTATACTATATATTAAAGCAAAAAAGTTGACAAAAATTACGAGATTACTATTTTCCCGCCTAAAAGTGTCATGTCAATAAAAAAAATTGTAATTCTTACTTGATAAGCTATTCTTTAATATGAACAAAAAAATCAATCTTACTCTAAAAGCTATTCGATAATCTATATAAAACTAAGAGATGAAGAGAGAGATACATTGACTTCTCAAATCTATGTAAAACTAAAAAATGACATATATATATATATATATATATATATATACATATTAAAATCAGTTATTCGGTTCGGTCTAATTCGGTTTGGTTCGGTCCCAATTCGGTTCAGTTTTCGGTTCGGATAATTGAAAAATCTCCAAAATCAAACCAAAAAAAAATTCGGTTCAATTTGGTTCGGAAAAAGTCAAAAAGTCAACGGAGATTTTCGGTTCAAAACTTTTTCGGTCCGGATTTCGGTTCGGTTTCAGTAATCTCCAAGACCCTCGAACAGCCCTAAATTGCTACATAAGTTGTTGTTTAAACATATTTGTTTTAATCATGGAAGAAAATATTGTGACATTTCAACAAAATATCGCCGAAATATCACGAAAATGAAGGTACCGAAATAATATCAGGGTACAAATTTATTTCAGTCAAAATATCGCGATATCACGATAATATCGGTGATTGCAGTGCACACGCTGATATTTGTTTTTTTTTTTTCTTTTTTTCTTTTTTTCTTCCTGAGGGAGTTGAACGCTGTATTTTTTTCCTTTTTTTCCTTCCTAAAATGATGCTGATTTTTTTTTTTCCCTTTTCATTATGAATTTAGTTTAAGTGAATTTTTTTTTATTATAACTTTTTTTTATGATGTATTTGAAGGATATCTATTAAAATTGAATTATCTATCTTCTCTTTTTATATATCTATATTTTCGTCTATGAGTGGAGTAAATAATTACTTTATATAAATTTAGTTAAATTGTTTAAAATAAATTAGTACTCTAGCATTTAGGTTCCTCTCATAATTTAAGCATTTAGGTTCCTCTCATAATTTAATTAAGTTTAGTTAATTTTTTTGAAATTTAATAAAAGGATTATGATGTATATAATATTAGTGTATCTCTATATTTATTGTAAATATATCATTTTATTTGTAATTTTAAGTTCAATATATGTATTAATGTTAGTTATAATATTTTGTATATTACTACATATATTTTCCAATTTTTATACAAAATTTTCATATTTTTTAAAAAATGTCCAATATTTCCACTGAAATCGATATATCCACCGATATTTTCGTAAAATCAAGGTACCGATATATCTACCAAAACCGATATTTTCGTCCTTGGTTTTAATGTAATATTCTTTTATTCTATTTATTAAAGTATATCCAAATAAAATTTGTGTATTTAAAATTATAAAATCTAAACTAAATTAAAATTAGAAAGAGAAGATTGAGTGGAAATGAGACTCATAAATGTTGATTTTGAATTTGATG
The DNA here is from genome assembly GCA_946896805.1 of Scutellaria galericulata. NCBI lineage: Eukaryota > Viridiplantae > Streptophyta > Magnoliopsida > Lamiales > Lamiaceae > Scutellaria > Scutellaria galericulata. The sequence goes on along the minus strand of OX335784.1, from coordinate 4,072,266 downwards.
GAGTATGGATGTAGATTTAAATTGATGAAATGTTGATGTGAAGCAGTGAAGGTAATAGAGTGTGATACATAATGATTAAATGGATTGTATTTTAAATTCAAGAGGTGTGGACGTTCTTAAAATTATATACCAAAATAATTTTCTCAACAAACCTTATTCTTTAAAGAGTCAATTAATAGGAATAAACTTGATCCACCTTCAATTTGTTGATTTGGGTTTCACGTCAACAATAGGAATTGGAATGTCTTTTCATGTATCGAAAATGAACAATTTCAAAGTTCGTAGACGAAGCATGATAACTTAGTGGTAAAAGGCATATGCTATGCAAACATAAATCCTGAGTTCGAGTTATCACAGGATAGAAATGAAATTCTCTGATCTATTTAGAAAAAAGTAAATAAAAGAAATGATTTCAAAATTGGTAAATTATACCGGGTAGAAATGAAATTCTCTAATCTGTTTAGAAAAAAATAAATAAAAGAAACGAATTTCAAAATTGGTAAATTACAGTATAAGTGAGGTTGGCATGCCCCGTGAGTATGGATCCCAACCCAACTCGCGTGCTCACCCACCCTCTATATATTTGCTTTTTTTTTCTCCCTTTTTTTGTGCCCTAACTTTCTCTCCAGCCACACATCAACGCTCCTCTCCACTCCAATGCTCATCTTCATTTTTTTTTTTAGCATTGGGTTCTTATCTTCATTCTTTTTTTCTTTTTTTCTTCTCATCTTTCGTCGATATTTGGTCTGTTTTATGTAATGATTAGTTAAAAGATTTATGCAGATTAGATGGCGTGTGATTGTATACCAACTAGGGTATGGTCGTGCGTAAGGGCGTGTGGACGTACGTGTAGATGATTCACACGCTAAATCGAATCGGAGATATGGATCTAAAAATGTGTATCCAAGAATATATAAGTTTTTACCTTTAAAATATTAATTTTCAGAATTTATCTTGATGAAAATTGACATGAAGTTATATATATTTATATGTAATTAATCCTATAACTAAAAATAGGATGAGGATGAGATGAGACATTGGTTGAGGTGAATAAATGGACTATATTTTTATTATTTCTTTCTTCGTCTTTTTTTCCAGGGGGCGGTTTGGCTTTCTTTTAAGATTCGTGTCATTCTCAAAACTTTAATGATGATTCTATTCCTAGTTGAATTATTTTACACTTTATTTTATTTTTTGTTTTATTTGGAGGTACTTGAATATTTATTCTTTTTTTTTTCTTATTGATAATTATAAAATAAAAAAAAAACAATTTTAGATTGATTTTCAATTTAAATCATGTTAAATCATTATATAATCGGACATTTTGAGCTCAATTTGATGACGTGGAACCCAAAAATATGTGTTCTCATCATAATTATCAACAACACATTTTGGACTTTACTAGAATGGTGACTTATTTTGAGATTCATATTAGTAATTTGAGTTTGAAATGTATTAAATCAACATGATTTTAAAGTTGATGATTTATGGTGTTAACATAAAATTTTGATGGTGTAAATAAAAATTGACTAAAGCTTGTATTTTTATGTAATTAACTTTTTTTTTTCTTTCATTTCATTGTTGGAATAAGGAGCACACCTGGTCATCTGTATTTTATGTCGTACTCTCATCCCATTTTTAATGAATTGGATCCTTTATTTTATTTTGTATTCTATTATTTTTAATAAATATCATATTTACATATGATGTGTGTTGTTTCGAAACACCATATAAAACATGAAAATGGAATGGAAGATTTTGTTTGCATATTTAATGCTGATCTATATTTTAGAAGTAAATTTTTAGTTATTGTACATTATTTTCACAAAATAAAGAAATTCAAATCACTTCTAATTGATATCAAGCATCGTTGTATATTATTATTTCTAAATTTTTTAATGATTTCATGAACTATTTTATCGACCAAAAATTCTTTATTACCAATCTTAATTATTTAAAATCCATTGACGAATAATTCTGTTTCATGAAATTTATATATTTTAACAAAAACTCAAATAGTTTAAATATATACATTATATTCTCTAAGTACATTATAATTATATTTTAAAATTTATGATTGTGCATGAGGGGAAACTATTTAGAAGTTAAACTCATGACATCTTAATTAATTTTGGGGTCTACCTCATTTATGCTAGTAGTCTCATTAGTTTGACATCTTAAATTTATCCTCTTGCTGTATAGATAAAAAAATTCAAATCTTATCATTTATTTTAAAATGAACTGTAGCAAAAATCACAATGGTTACCTAAATTGTCATTTTACTCAAACTTTTCACTATTAATTAAAATAACATAATATATATATATATATATATATTACATTTTTTTAACAACGACTAGTTTTGAAATTTTTTTGCTAACATGACCAGTTGCGGAAACACACCAGCTGCCAATTACAACATTTTCACAAAGTACAACTTCAAGAACTCCAATTTTTTTTTTTTTTTTCAAAATTGACAGAGGTCAAAAGAAAATTATATTATTTTGACCAATAGCGAAAAATTTGTTAGAATGGTAATTCGAGTAAAGACTATAATTTTTCCGACAACACAAATTCTCATGTGCACTAGTTGCATGAATCTAGATCCGCGCAACTAGATCGACCCAATCCGCATCCGCATGCTTTTGGTTTTTTTTTTTTTATTCATGTGTACCTTTATGTTATATTAATATGATCTTTATATTATATTAATAGGGATAATTGCGCGAAATCCCCTTGTGGTTTTGGAAATCGGCATGAAACCCCCTATGCTTTTAAAAATGTGTGAAACCCCCTTATGGTTTTCTAAATGTAGTCCGAAATCCCCAACTCCGTTAAGGTTAATGGAAGTGCTATGCACGCGCTCTTCATGCGTTTTTTGGTGTTTTTTTTTACTTTTTTGCTATAAAATGATATATATACTTTTTTTTTTTTACTATATTAAAAGATTAATTCTCTTATGGGGTTTCTTGCAATTGCAAACACTTCCTTCAATCTGATTATTTAGTTATTTATATTATTTATATTAATGATTTTTCTTTATTTTCTTTTATTTTTTTCAATTAATTTTATTGTTTTGCAACAATTGATATGTATATTTCTTTCTTTACTTTTTGTCATTTTTTCAAAATGTTAAAATTTTTATTTAGTTATTTTTTATTATTATTATTATTATTAAATCAACTATTTATGAAGATTATATTAAATAAATAAGACTCGATATTGAGGAAAATATAAAATAAATAAATAAAAGACTCATTATTTAATAATTGTTAGGTATAACAAATAAAATTAACCATACCAAGAAACAATTAACATACCAATTTATCATAAACAAAAAATAATAATAATAAAAATTATGCAAGAAAACTTGGAACATACCAATTTGTAACTACAAATAAAAGATAAAAAAGATTATATCGAAAAACTTGGAACATACCTTGTACTAGTTTTAGGTTCTCATTCTAAAACAAAATGTACCTCAATAGAAAAATTTCTCATTATTCACGCCGTTAATCATCTATATTTCTCCAAGAAATTCAATGGATTTTAATTTTTTTTGTATGGACATCGAATATTTTTTTGAAGCAAGATAGTAAACTAATTATATTTAGAGTCTCGACAATTACACTTTAGGGTTAATTTGATGTGAAAATAATATATTATCAAATATTTCCACATCCTCCTCATCAATAGTCGACATTAATACCAATAAAATAAAAAATGAACATTGTAAAAAATGAACTGAAAAAACCAAAAGCAAATAAAGAAACATATGTAGCAATTGCGTCATTAATAACAATAAAATAAATAACTAAATAAAAATTAACGTTGAAAAAAAATGAATGGAAGAAAACAAAATAAAAAAAAATCAAACATACCAACTATTAACATTAATAAAAATAAAATAAATAACTAAATAAAAAATTAACATTGTAAAAATATTAATTGAAAAAAACAACAAATAATACATAGATGTTAATGTAGACAACAAGCTTGAAAAAAGTGCTTGCAATTGCAAGAAACCCCCACAAGAGAATTAGTGTTTTAATATAGTCAAAAATGAGAAAATATGTCATTTTATAGAAAAAAATAAAAAAAAAACACAAAAAAAAAAATGCATAAAGAGCGCGTGCATAACACTTCCGTTAACCTTAACGGGGTTGGGAATTTCGGACTACATTTAGAAAACCATAAGGAGGTTTCACACATTTTTGAAAGCATATGGGGGTTTCACGCCGATTTTCCAAACCATAAAAGGGTTTCGTGCAATTATCCCTATATTAATATGATCTTCATGTACAAATATTATAATTTTTATGCACTTTAGATCCATCCAAATGGTGTGCCTTACACTTACTCTTCCGACATTAATCATTTATTTTACATAACTGTATTAAAAACAAGAAACAAAACTTAAGAATAGTCCAACTCGAATATAAAATTTTACTTATGTTGAGAAATACATTTATTATCAGCTGAAATGATGCATACTTAACCATCAACAGTGACCTATCATCAAAATAAAAAAGTGCTACCAAATTCTAATTAAACCATTTAAAACAAGCCAAATACCAAAATAGACAAACATTTATTCCAACATTTAGGTATAAATCATACTCATATTTAGTTCTTAAGTGTATTATTTCGATACGCTGTGATAGAACTTATTCCAATACATTTAAATATCCTCAATGATATATATTATTTCGTTCATTTGTAACAATACATATCTCTAGAAATTGAGATATGACCAATCTTATTACAGTAACATACGTGTTGACGTCAGATTTTGTATAGCACAAAATCCTAGCCTAACACAAAGAAATATCGATCCGGCTTAAAGGAATCGAACCGAATAAGAAATAAAAGAACTGAACAAAATAAGAAAAAGAATGGCCCGGTGCCTACTCGGGTAAATTTGCTAGGCTTATTCTGGTCGGTCAGTTTTGGCCGGCCAGAACGTCTTTATTATATGAGTTGAGAGAAAATAACTCTCTAATTGCTTGAATACAATGATTTCGGACCCCTTATAATGAGGTTTTTAGCCTTATTTATAGACTAATTCTAAGACATAAAACTTGGAAAGTAGGAAATAGATCTCTTGATTTTAGGGCCTAGATAAGGAAAATCCAAATTAGAATCTATCTAAATCGGATATGATTTGATCTTGATTTGTTTCCTTTCTTGAAGATTACTTGAAATAAACTATCTCGTCTGCTCTTCTTATGCAAGGCTCTTAGTCATCTGAATTTCAGCATCCGACCATGTTCTAGAGCTATTCTTATCAAGTCCATTCTGGTCGGATCGGTTCAAAACTTGGTCGGATAGGGTACCCACATCTGATCTCGCAATCCTTCGGTTGGTCATCTTCTGTGGTCGGGTCAGACCCCTCCGGCCCAGTCCAGTGGCCGGCTCTCCACTTCTTTCGGCTTAACGCGATCATCTCTTCTGGTCGGGTCGATCTGGCGGGGTATAACATTAGCCCCTTAGGCCGTGGCCAGAACTTTCTCTGGGCAGGGCCTAATCTCATTCAAACCCTGCCAAATCAGACCGCCCTTGACGTGCTGCGTGTCCAACGCCAAACTGGATGCCACGTGTCAAGATCTGGCCCCACGTGTCGTGATCTCGGTGGTCGGAAGTTGAAGAGACGTCATGCTCTCCTATAAATAGGTGAGAAACAAACTCTTTTCTCCACACCTTCTTCGTGAACTCCTAAGCCTCGCATTTTTCACTCTCTTTTTCGAGCAGAAAATACCGGCCTCAGCTTACCGTCTAGGATCTCCCGTTCTTCAACATAAGGTATATATATTTTTCCATCTTGCTGTTTTAACTTATGGCCTCAGATTCGTTTACCGGTGGCTCGGTTCAGGATTATGACCAAGGGGTCAATCCTGCCTCCGAGCCATCGTATTCCTGGACTACCAGCTCTTCCGTCCCATCCTCGTCACCCGACTCAGATACCACTCCGATTGATCAGCCTATCAACATCCGTGGTGACGCCCGTGCCGACCCGATCCCCTCGACTCGGGGCTTAGGTGAAGCCAGTACATCAGGGCGGAATATCTCTATCATCCCTGAGGGGGTCCCTATCCCTGTTGCTTCATTCGGGCAATTGATCCGTCGAAGCGCTTCCAACCCTGACTCGGAGGCCTTCGACTATCAATCATTCACAACCGCTGCCGAGTTGAGCAAGTGGCGTGCTCTTTTCAATATTCCGGAAAGAGTGACGTTCTCAGTACCTCATCTGGCGGATCGGATGGATCAGCCGCCAGAAGGTCACGTCGCCATCAATGTCCGAGCTTTGGAGGTCGGATTGCGTTTTTCTCTCGCCTCCACTCTGGTTGACTATTTAGCGCAATGGGGAATCGCACCAGGCCAGCTTCATCCCAATGGATGGTCGTTTATCATTGGCCTGGTGGTGATGCTTTGGCACTTCGGCCTCGGGGTACCAAGCCCCCATGAGGTAGCATGAATGTTCAGGCTGAAGATGGTTCCTGGTCTAAGGAACCATTTTTATTATTTGTCGATGCGAAAATACCGACCCCAATTGGTGTGATGTTTACCATCGTCGATCAAGGACTGGCGCGGCAAGTGGTTCTGGGTCGGTGGGGAGTGGATCGACTCATCTGCTCGGGTTAACTGCCCGACCTATTTCGGCGACGCCCAGGGTATTTGACGTTCCAATTTTTTTGGTTTGTTAGCGTCTCTTCTGATCGTTAACTTCTTTTTGTTCTGCAGACATCGCGCCGAAGAACCTTGTGCTCGGTGACTCCTTTCTACGAAAACTGCGCTACCTTCGCGATTTCTTCTCCGAAGATCAGAGACATTACAAGATTCTGCTTACCACAGAGAATCTTTTCGGTGCTGGTTTGCTCTCGCCATTTCGTATTACCCCCTCCCGCATTCAAGACGAGTTCTCTTGTTATTTGTTATATATATTTTTATAATCTCGAGGCGTCTTCTGATCGATCTTATATCGTTCTCCAGTTTCTCTTCCTGGCCAGGGTATCTCAATCAGGATGGACCCCGCTGAATGCCTCTACCAACGCTCTCAACGCACTTCAGCCCCGGCTTCTGGTCGGGGTCGGGGCTCTACTCGTCCTGCCCCGTCTTGGGCCGCTGTTGTTAGACGGCCGCCTGGCTCTGAGTAGGCGCCGAGCAAATGGGCTCGCCTCGAAGAAGGTGGCCCTTCAGTTGTTGGCCGATCGTCTGCTCGGTAACCGTTTGCCCCCAGCTCGGGGGTGAACTTGGGTGGGTCGGTCAGCATCACAGGCTGGGATCCCCGGCGGGTCGCTGAGACCGAGGGATGGTTGGGGCGGAGACCTCCCTTCCAGATCAGCTTTACTCGCGCCCGTTCTCCGCCTGAGGATATGAGTTTCCCGGTAGGAATGGAAGAAGCCATGGAGGCGTCTGCTCAGGCCTGGACCAAGGAGCTGGAAGATTATGCCCAGCATATGACCGGTATTGATCTAGATACCTGTTCCTCCATCCTCCTTGCCCAGGCTTCTGTCTTCTCTTGGAGGGCCCAGGCCTCACACCATGCCGCTCAGGAGAGGTATGAGCGTCGGAGGGACGAGTTGCAGGACGCCCGAGCTGAGCTGGCCGCCGTCAAAGATAAGAAGGTCACCTTGACCACTCAGTTGACCTCCTCTTAGGAGGAACTCGGCGAGGTGACCCGAGCAGCCGAGATTAATAGACAGCGTCTGGCTGACCTGACTGTCGAGGTGTCTCGGCTCTATGCCGAGCTGGAGGAGGCCCGGGCTGCTCAGCCGGATGAGATGGGATTGCTCAGAAGTTCAAAGCGTCGGCGGAATACAAGTATGAAAGTATTATGACCTACATCTTGTCCTTTATGGACAATATCCAGACCAACCGTTCTGCCGATGTGAACGACGGGCCTCTGAAGGCTGCTTTGGCCTCCTTCCTGGAGAAGCAGCCCCTACCAGCCTATCATCTTCGGATGATGGATGAGCTGTTGGAGTACCTGCCTTCGGGGTCTGAGCATCTCCTCAGGCCGGCTCCTCCCATCGACTTTATGTCGATGCCCAATCCTCCGGAGGACCTTGAGGTCGGAGAGGGCAGCGGCATCGGTGCTGAGGGTATCGAGGGTGGCCAGGGTGGAGCAGCAGTAGGTGTGGATGAGGCGACGGAGCCCGCCGAAGAGGGTAGTGATGAGGTGATTGAAGTTGCCGACCAGTAGCTTTTGTCCCTTGTTGCACCTCTTTTCTGTGCTCGGCCTTCCCTTCTATCCCTCGTTGCACCTCTTGTCCGAGGCATCAACCCTGGTGCTTGCCTTTTGTTTAGTTCAGGTCTTTCGTATTTTTCTTGTTCAGTTTTCTACATTTTATAAGAGGTTCCGGCCTCCAAACCGGATTACTTTGTAAATGATGAAACTTATTCCTGCTCATAACTTTGTGTATTTTCTGCCCACTATCCGTCTAAACGCCTTGATATGCTTGAATCGATGAATTAATTTATGCAACACATTCTTGTTCTTCCATCGTTTGTCATCTTATCGTCAGTCGTAGCAAATTGATCGGCAATTTTTATTTATCCAATCACTCGGGTGACCTTGGGGTCGGAGCTCCGTGTTCAGTGAATGAGCTCGGATTGGGTCGGAGTCCTTTTTTTCGATTTGGAGCTCGAATGAGCTTGGGGTCGGAGCCCCTAGTCAGATTCCGATGTGGGGTCGAATGAGCTCCGTGTTCGGCAAATGAGCTTGGAGTCGAATGAGCTCGGGTTAGGCCAGAGCCCTTGGTGGGGCCGGAGCCCCTAGTCAGATTTCCGAGCTCGACGAACGAGCTCAGGTTGGGCCGGAGCCCCTAGTGAGATTCCGAGCTCGTCCGCCCTTGGTGGGGCTGGAGCCCCTAGTGAGATTCCGAGCTCGGCAGACGAGCTCAGGTTGGGCCCGAGCCCTTGGTGGGGCCGGAACCCCTAGTGAGATTCCGAGCTTGGCGAACGAGCTCGGGTTGGACCGGAGCCCTTGATGGAATATGTACATTATATTGACGTGAATAGAATCGTAGAAATTTTATTCAAAGAATGAAGATTACAATCTGAAAAAGAAATCACTTCCTAGTAGGCTAATGGTAGTACTTCATTAAATGTTCCGCATTCTAAGGCTTGGGTACCCTCTTTCCGCTAAGGTCGACTATCTCATATGCACCTCTGGTCAGTACTCGGACTATCTGGTAGGGTCCCTCCCAGTTTGGTCCGAGCGGACCGACGTTGAGCTTTTTCGTGTGTTGCAACACTTTTTTTAGGACTAGATCTCCAACCTCGAATTTCCTGGCTCTGACCTTGGAGATGTGGTACCTTTCGCTCCTTTGCTTGTAGATCGAGTTTTTCAGCTCGGAATCTTGTCTCTTTTCCTTCAACAAGTCTAGGCTGGTTAGCACTGCGACTTCATTATTCTGCTCCTCGAAGTTCTGGATCCTCCAGGTAGGTATACCGACCTCGACTGGTATGACGGCTTCCGAGCCAAAGGCCAGATTGAAAGGTGTCTCTCTTGTGGAAGTTCTGGCCGTTGTTCTGTATGACCAGAGGACGCCTAGTAATTCGTCTGCCCAAGATCCCTTCAAGTTTTCGAGCTTTGATTTCAAAGTGTGCTTGATGATCTTGTTTATGGCCTCCACTTGGCCGTTCCCCTAGGGGTGATAGGGGGTGGAGAACAGCTTTTTTATGCTTAGGTTCGCGCAGAACTCATTGAATCCTGACGAGTCGAACTGACGGCCGTTGTCGGAGACCATGGAATGTGGGATGCCAAATCGGCATATGATGGACTTCCAGACGAAGTCTATTATCTTGGGCTCGGTTATCTTTACGAACGGCTCAGCTTCTGCCCATTTAGTGAAATAATCGACAGCTACGATTGCGAATCTTACTCCTCCTCTGCCCGTTGGTAGGGGTCCGATCAGATCAATTCCCCATTTGGCGAATGGCCATGGCGCCATTACTGAGTTCAACTCTTCTGCTGGAGATTTCGTCAGTGGGGCACACTCCTGGCATCTTTCGCACCTTCGTGCGAAGTTAATTGCATCTTTCTTTAGGCTTGGCCAAAAGTATCCTTGCCTGATGAGTTTGAAGGCTAAAGCCTGGCCGCCAGTGTGGTTTCCACAAATCTCTTCGTGGACTTCCCTTAATGCGTAGTCAGCTTTTTGCTCGTCTAAGCATCTCAATAGTGGTAGGGAGAAGCCTCTTTTGTATATAATTCCATCCTTCAGAGTGTACCAAGCAGAGCGTATCCTTAATCTTTGGGCCTCGATTCCATCATTGGGTTCCTTCCCCCTTTTCAGGTATTGGATGATCGGAGTTATCCAAGTATCTTTCTGTTCGGTATTGTATATCGCTTTTTATTCTAGAGCTGAGCTTTTTATCACGCCAATATTTACTAAGTCTATGTCTTCCGCTCCTTCGCTCGTCGCCAGTCGGGCCAAGACATCGGCTTGGGCGTTTTTCACCCTCGGGACCTGTTCTGCTCGGATTCTTCTGAAGTCTGCCAAGGCTATCTCCACCGACCTCGGATACCTGGCCATTTTCTCATCTCTTACGGCATATTCTCCCGAAACTTGATTGACGACCAGAAGTGAGTCGTTGAAGACCTCGAGGTCGTCTGCCCCAAATTGTTTGGCTATCTCTAGTCCGGCCAGAAGTGTCTCGTATTCTGCTTCGTTATTCGTTGCTAAAAATTGGAACCTTAATGCTGAGCAGAAATACTTGTTAGTGGGGCTGATCAAAACAATCCCAGCTCCGGCTGCTGTTGATGTGGAAGACCCGTCCACAAACATTTTCCAAGATCTCTCGACCTTTTCTTCTTGTAGGACAACCACGGGGGTGAACTCGGTGATGAAATCTGCTAGGGACTGGCCTTTGATTGCTGTTCTCGGTGAATAGTGAATGTCATATTGTCCGAGTTCGACCGACCATTTTAGTAGTCGTCCCGAGGCGTCTGGCCGACCTAAAATTTGTTTTAAAGGAAAATTTATTAAAACTTCAACTTGATGGGCCAAAAAGTAGGGCCGCAGTTTCCTGGCCGAGATGACCAGGGCATAGGCTAATTTCTCCATGGCCGGATATCTTAACTCAGCATCGTGTAGAGATTGGCTCACATAGTACACTGGTTGCTGGGAGCCTTTCTCTGCTCGGACAAGTACTGCGCTAACGACGTAGGATGAAACTGCTAGATAGAGCTATAACTTCTCTCCTGCTTCTAGTTTGGCAAGTACCGGGGCCTCCATTAACGATCTTTTTAGTTCTTCGAGAGCTGCTTTGCATTTAGCATCCCATTCGAACTTCCCATCTTTTCTGATCAATTTAAAGAAAGTTTTGTACTTGTCTGTTGATCTCGATATGAATCTGTTCAGTGCGGCCACTTTCCCTATTAAGCTTTGGACATCTTTTATCTTCCTCGGGGGGGGTGAGTTTCATTATTGCCTCAATTTTCTCGGGGTTGGCCTCAATCCCTCTTTGGCTTACCATGTAGCCGAGGAACTTTCCAAACCCGACCCCGAAAGAACACTTATTGGGGTTCAACTTCATCCTGTACTTCCTCAAGATGTCGAACATTTCTGCTAGGTCTTTGACGTGGTTTTCTATCCTCTTTGACTTTACCAACATATCGTCTATGTAGACCTCCATTGTTTTGCCGAGCTGAGCAGCGAACATTTTGTTTACTAACCTTTGGTAGGTTGCTCCGGCGTTCTTCAGGCCAAAAGGCATCATTCTATAGCAATAAAGTGCTCGGTCAGTGGTGAACGTCGTATGTCGCTGATCATGCTCGGCCATAAGGATTTGATGGTATCCCGAATAGGCATCCATGAAGCTCATGATCTCATGTCCTGCCGTTGTATCGACCAGCTGGTCTATGTTCGGCAGTGGAAAACAGTCCTTGGGGCAAGCTTTGTTGAGGTCGGTGAAATCTATGCATAATCTCCATGCCCTACTTGCCTTTTTCACCAGAACTGGATTGGCCACCCAGATGGCGTAATCACATTCCCTTATGAAACCATTTCCGAGCAGCTTCTATACTTCCAACTCTAGCCCTTAATATCTGTCAGGGCTTAGTCTTCTCCTCTTCTGTATCACTGGCTTGGCTGCGGGGTCAATGTTCAGGTGATGGCATGCATCCTCAGGTCGGATGTCTTCCAAGTCTTCGTGGCACCAAGTGAAGACATCTGTGCTCTTTTTTAAGAAAGCTATAAGCTCTCTCTTGAAGGGTTTCTTCAATTCTTTGCTTATTTTGAGCTCCACCTCTGGTCTGCTTCCGTCCAGCTGGATAGCTTCCAGCTCCTCTATCGGTGTTGCTCTGCTTGATAGTATCTCCTTCCTTGGGTCTAGAGTTTCTCATTCCTTATTGCTAGGGTCTGCGTTTGCTACCTTTGTGTCTGCTTCGAGGTCGGCTGATCCCGGGTTTGCACCGACCCCAACTGCTTTGGTCGGAGCCCGGGTCTCTGGTTGGTTAATTTTGAGCTCGGGCTCGGGCTCGGTCTCGGTCCCTTGCTCTGGCTCTAGGTCTTGTTCTGTGATTTCCATCATTGTGTCCTCAAACCGTGGCATTCGCTCATCCACCTGTTCGGGTTCGGATTGCTCGATGATGTTGAGTTCCCTTGGCTTCAGACCTGATTCGCATTCCCGAGCTACCAATTGGTTGCCTCGGATGACATATACGTCATCTCCGACCGGAAACTTGATGGTCAGGTGGTGTATTGATACCACTGTCTTTATCTTGGCCAATAGTGGTGATCCCCAGATCGCATTATAGACTAAGTTCAGGTCGACTACCTTGAACTCGGTTGTCGTGTGGACCGTTTTGTCTCCAGCTCCGAATATGACTTTTAGCTCGCATGTTCTGATCACGCGTGTGACCTTTCCTCTGAAACCTTGGATTGAGTCAGAGCAAGGCAAGAGGTCGGCTTCGCGAAGACCCATCATTCGGAAGGTGTTCAAATGGAGTATGTTGGCATAACTCCCTGTGTCGACCAGAACTCTGTGAACCATCGTGAGGCCGATATTTAGAGATACTACCAGGGCATCGTGGTGGGGTTGTACTCTTCCTTCAGAATCTTGTTCGGTGAAGGTCAGTGGTGGGTGGATAGGTTCTGACCTCGGGGTAGACCTCGTCTTCGAGCCCATGAATTGCGTGAGGAAAAGATCGGTCAGTTGTTCCCATCCTCGGATAGAAGAATCTGGAAGTGATCGGAACCATCTCTAAGCTCGGTCTCCTAATGTCAAAGGAAAAACTTTGCATATGAGTTCCTCACCGACCCCCTACAGCTCCATCCATGAAGCGTATTTGTCTATGTGTGAGCTCGGGTCAGTTTCGCCATTATAGAGACCAATCAGCGGTATTTTGTATTTTATAGGGGTACTCCGATTAGAAATCTGATATATGAAGGGTGAGGTCTTCTTTTGCCTCTTCTCATGTTCGGGTCTTGGCCTCTTGGCTTCAATTTCGGCCAACCTTTGTCTGAGTTTCTGCTCCTCCTCATCTTCGTCTTCAAAGTATATGCTCTCTGCCCTTTTTTCGTCTCGACGATACTCATTCCCGAAATCCAATGTCTTCCGAGACTTCCTGGCCTCGCGAGCGGAGACGGGGCCGATTCGGTCAAAAACACTTCGCATTTTGGTCGAAACTGCAGATCGGGTCGGGCGGAGCTGGCTTTCTGGTTGGCTCTCTTCCAGTGACGGTGTATCTTCTCGTCGTTTCTCGGTCACTATATCTTTCCCTCTGTCCTTCCGTTTGTTCTTCGGCTAATCTGAGGACTACGTGTCCTCAAGATCGTAAGTTCGTCGGTCCTTCTCCCTGGCCTCAGCCTCTTTTAACCTTTCAGTAAGTTGGTACATCATAGCCCTGATCTCCTCCGAGGTCATTCCAGTCCCTCTAGGCTCGGTTGTCAAAGGGATGCCCACAGGAATCCTTACCAGTGGTGTGTTGGTCACGACTCCAGGTGTGTCGTGTAGCAGGTGTTGGCTAGAGCCATCAGACAATAGATTCTGGTTCTGGGGATCAGATGAGACCCTCATGTCTTCATGATTGTTGAACGTGTTGGTCGTCATTGAGCTATGTGTTGTTATTCTAGCCCCCGTCCTTCTAGCGCCAGATGTTGACGTCAGATTTTGTGTAGCACAAAATTCTAGCCTAACACAAAGAAATATCGATCCGGCTTAAAGGAATCGAACCGAATAAGAAATAAAAGAACTGAACAAAATAAGAAAAAGAATGGCCCGGTGCCTACTCGGGCAAATTTGCTAGGCTTATTCTGGTTGGTTAGTTTTGGCCGACCAGAACGTCTTTATTATATGAGTTGAGAGAAAATAACTCTCTAATTGCTTGAATACAATGATTTCGGACCCCTTATAATGAGGTTTTTAGCCTTATTTATAGACTAATTCTAAGACATAAAACTTGGAAAGTAGGAAATAGATCCCTTGATTTTAGGGCCTAGATAAGGAAAATCCAGATTAGAATCTATCTAAATCGGATATGATTTGATCTTGATTTGTTTCCTTTAAATCCAGATTTGAATCTATCTAAATCGGATATGATTTGATCTTGATTTGTTTCCTTTCTTGAAGATTACTTGAAATAAACTGTCTCGTCTGCTCTTCTTATGCAGGACTCTTGGTCATCTAAATTTCAGCATCCGACCATGTTCTAGAGTTATTCTTATCGAGTCCATTCTGGTCGGATCGGTTCAAAACTTGGTCGGATAGGGTACCCACATCTGATCTCGCAATCCTTCGGTTGGTCATCTTCTGTGGTCGGGTCAGACCCCTCCGGCCCGGTCCAGTGGCCGGCTCTCCACTTCTTTCGGCTTAACGCGATCATCTCTTCTGATCAGATCGATCTGGCGGGGTATAACAATACAAAATAAATTGTTGTACAAAATTGCATTCAATCGCATCCACCTATTCGAAGCCATATTCGCCTGGATATTCTCTTCACTTCTTTGGTCATTTTGTGGGGACCAAAAATTTCTCCAAGATACCAAAGAAAAAGATAAAATGGGAGAGAGCGAGAGATGCCACGTGACATTCGATTCGATTATTCCTTTATCTTTTTACACCCTGAAATTTTCTTAAAATTCGCCTAGTGCCCCCACTGCATTTATAAAGCTCAAATGCTCCCACTTTACTCATCTTCCTTCCTTTTACGTGTCTTCTACATCTTTCTGCTCAGATCTTAAACTGATAAAGTGATCATAAAATCGAGAAAATGGCTGCAGCTGGTGCAACTCTGTCCCCTTCCGATGCTCAGAAGATTTCCAACCTTAAATCGGATGTCGCCAGCCTTAATCAGATCAGGTTTTTCTTCTTTCTCTTGAAGCATTTTAGTCATTAAATGCATTGGATCTGAATCATGTTTGACGTGAATTGATTTTGTTGTTCAGTGAAAACGAGAAATCTGGATTCGTCAATCTGGTGGCTCGCTATCTCAGGTACAGTGAAAATTATCGGTGATTACTCGCCGATTGATCGATATACTTATTTTAGAAATGCTGTTTAATGAGAAATGAGGAGTATATACTTCCAAGTTTGAGTCTGAGTGCATGCACCAAGTGTAGCCTGCGAGTGAGCTTTTTACCCTTTTTTTTTGGATAAAATGCTAGTGGGCTTAAAAGATTTAATGTTTTTATTTATTTTATTTTATTTTTTGTAGTCTCTAATTGGATTGACAGTATTTTTTAGTATCAAGGAATTGTATACGTAGAGCTGATATTGGAATCTGAAAATATTTCTGTTGATCGAACTGCTATATTGTTGAAGTATAAATCCTTCTAAGCTAACTGTTGTGGCCTTTCTGTTTTTTTTTTTTTTATTGGAATTCGAAGCGGTGAAGCCCAACATGTAGAGTGGAGTAAGATCCAGACACCAACTGATGAGGTGGTGGTACCTTATGACACCTTAGCCCCTGTTCCTCAAGGTGATCTTATGGTTTTATCTCCATTTCAATGTTTACCAAATTTTTTGATTCATGTTAATGTAATTTTAGGCTGGATTGAAACAAAAATAAAAATCACCACCTTTTCCAAAATTATAATTAACTCGCAACTTTATGATCATCTATTGCAAAAAAAAAAATCATCATCTTTTAAAAGATTGCAATTTAATCTTGACTTTTTGAATTTAGCAAAAAAAAGAAAACAAACACAACCTTAACCCACTATCACAATTTGAAGCACATATGTATTCTCCAACGATTTGAGTTCACATGTCAAGCAAAATAACGTGTTAAAGTCCAGATTTTTTATCTAAATGTTAAAGTCGTGGTATCTGGAAATTATAATTATGATTCAAATTGCAATAGTGCGTTATAGTCATAATTTGTTTTGCTAAATTCAAAAGGTCATGAATTTTTTAGTTAAGTTCAAAAAGTCAGGATTAAATTGCAATTTCAAAAAAGATGTGATTTTTTTTTTTGCAATTAAGCCGTTTTCTTATGAATAACCAAACTGGGTGTCTATTGATTGGTTTTAGGTTTATAGCAAGTAATTTTAGCTAGCTTGTTATCGCAGATGCTGCTGAGACCAAGAAGCTTTTGGACAAACTTGTGGTGTTAAAGCTCAATGGAGGTTTGGGAACTACAATGGGATGCACTGGTCCAAAGTATGAGTTTACGGTTTTTCTAAATTCAATTGAACAATTTGAGATTGTTTTACATCTTTGTTGGTCCATGTATTTTTATGTATGGTTTTTCATTTTTATCTCATTGCAATAGTTCTTGTATGCTCTTTAGATGAATATTACAATGATGGTGGCATAATGAATAATATGACAATAAAGGTACTGATGTGGCTTGGCTATAATGGATATATTTGAACAATTGTTACAACTTAAAGTTTATTATTGCTGTCCATTTGCATCATGTCTTCCAATTTGCTTGATGGATGATTGTAGAACAGTTTATTTGGACTGTGTTGGACTCGGGTACTTTTCAGGTTTGAGAGGGGGGAAAAAGTAATCCTTTTCTTCCAAAATGTTTGTTGGGGGGGGGGGGGGGATTTAAACCTAAACCTGTACTATATTCTAGAACTGGTACACTTCCAACTAATATAGGTTTATTCTATGATGTTTTATTTACTCCTAAGAGCCTACTTATGCAGTTCTAATGATTTTATACTTCATGAGAAAAAGCAATGATGGATCTTCATTAAAAGTTGAAGACTTTGCAGAAACTTCTGCACTTAAGCCACTTCACTGGTGTTATTTGAACTTTTATTTTGCTTATTGTGCATCTTCTTCGATATCCAAACTGGTTAAATTAGTAAAGAATTGGGGATTACTGGTTTGGAACCTAATAACCTCTTTTTTCCCTGCCAAACAGAATCTATATTGGCATATGGATTAAAAGTTTTATATTTTGTTCACAACCCTGCAATTATGCTCTTTAGAATTATTTTGCAGTAATTTTGAGATGTAATTATATTTTTTGTTTTGGTTCAGATCCGTAATTGAAGTTCGTAATGGCTTGACATTTCTTGACTTAATTGTCCTCCAAATTGAGGTACTGTGTCATATCTAAATACTCTCTGCGTGGTCTTCTCAAAGGTATATGCAGCTGAAATATCATGTTATTGTCAGAACCTGAATGCTAAATACGGATGTAATGTGCCCCTGCTTTTAATGAACTCATTCAACACTCACGATGATACATTGAAGGTGAAATTTCGAGTACACCGCAAGATTGACATTACACATCTAAAGTAAGTCATATGCTTATTAGTTTCTTCTGCAAATTGTAGATAGTTGAAAAGTATGCCAATTCAAAGATTGAGATTCATACATTTAACCAGGTTTGTATCTCCTTTCTCACTATATCAATGATACAACATCCATATTGAGGCTACATTTGACATTTGTTAATGTATAATTATTTGCATTTAATAGAGCCAATACCCCCGTCTGGTTGTTGAAGATTTCAAGCCACTTCCCTCCAAAGGAAACACTGGAAAGGATGCATGGTATGTCATGATAACAACTCTTTGTTGTCCTGAAATTGAATTTGACAAATGAGTTGAATACTGATAGTATCATATGTTATGTATGACTTCGTGAAGGCCAATTATAAATCCTTTTTGTCAAATATCCTAATCAGAATCTTGTAATTTATTCATTGTTAAAATTAATAGATATTCTATTATTGTTCTCTTTAGTGGATGCTTGTATCATTAGCTAGATTTGCTCATAGTCATGACAATCAACTTATTTCTCTATATATTTTACTTTTTTGCTTTCATCCTGTTTACATTTTGCTAGTACAGGTACCCTCCTGGTCATGGAGATGTTTTTCCTTCTTTGAAGAATAGTGGACATCTTGATGCACTGCTATCTAAGGTCTAGCCCTCAAAAATGCTGTATCATCTGCTGTGCTATGAAATATGACTTGAGTAAACTAACCAAGTCTGTTATTGTTTTTTTGTTTCCCCTCTCAGGGCAAAGAATATGTCTTTGTAGCCAATTCAGATAACTTGGGTGCTGTTGTTGATTTGAGTATCCTTAGTGACTGAACATGATTTTCACAAGAGTACTCTGTGCACTTCTATTTTCATGGATATTCTTCATTATTGCTTTCCATTTAGCAATTAAGTGATCTGCAAATGTGTGTCCTTAACTTATTGTTGCAGAAATTTTAAATCATCTGATAAATAATAAGAATGAATATTGCATGGAGGTAGGTACCAAAGTATTCCTTATTTAGTTTTGGTTCTCTGTGAGACCAATTTTTGTAGCTGAAGAGATGTGCTCTTGTAGGTCACACCTAAAACATTAGCTGATGTGAAAGGTGGTACTCTAATCTCTTATGAGGGAAAAGTACAGGTATTCTTCAAGATCCTTTTTTTTTTAAATATCCTAAATGCATATTTTTGGGTTGAGCTTCCTTCAAAAGATGCTATATTAAGTGAAAATATTTTAAATGCTGACTCATGTTTTATTATCTATGTCTTCCTACATGTGGTAAACAAATTTTATGTTAGTAGGTTCAGAGCTAGGTAGTTAGTTATCTAAAAGAGATATATGATGTGCTAGTGTTTCACTTGAGTGTTGACACTGTCCTGAATTCATATGCATTCTGGTGTATGAAAGTCAGAAGCCTGTCATTGCCTTTGTTAGCAATCATTTCATTTTGGCCTCTTTGCAATCTTCGCTCTAGAGAGAGATTTGTTTATTTATCTGACATCTTAATAAGATTTGTGATATTTACCCATCTATTGATTCTCGGCAACAACCAAAATAACATTGAATTGGTCATTGACTTGAAAATGGTATTTTTGTCATTATGTGTAGGTGTTACTAATTATCTTATTGCTTAATGCTAAATGCAATTGTCTTCTTGATATTTGTACTTTTTTTTTTCTTTTGCACCTATGTACTCTTTACATATCAAAGTTATTCTAATATTTGTAGTGACTGAATTTTTTTTATCTTTGGTACAGCTTCTGGAAATAGCCCAAGTTCCTGATGAACATGTAAGCTGTAGTTCTTTTACTACAGTCATCATCATCACACCTGTCTGTAATCATATTAAAATAAATCATTTTAATTGGAACATATAAACGTCAATGTGATTATCATGCTCGATTTTGGATAATGCTGTCTGTTACTGCATTTTACCGAAATGTATATACTTCTAACTACTATAAACAGCAGTGCTCTTTAACCAGTGTTCAATCTCCATTTTTCTGAATGAACATCGTAGTTGGAGCTACATGGATTTATCAACACTCATGAAGTACTACCTCAATGTGTCCTAAGAATGAGATAGAATAATGAGAACTTAGCTAGCATAAAACGTTTATGGTTATTCAATCATAATCCACAGAGAAGTATCCCATTTGAGATAGTACACAATGAATTCTTCTAAAATATTATTATCCTATTTTCCTAAATGGATTGCAGCAGCAAAATATATTTGATTAAAAGTTACTTATATGATGAAGGATCTTTTGCACTCGAGCCTGTTTGACCACTATCTCACTTGAAAGCATGTGTTTCGTTCTTATCAGATATCTGCTCTAATATCATGCTACTGCCTACTTTGCAAATGATGGCTTATGTAGATATTCTATTTATGCAGGTCAACGAATTTAAGTCAATAGAGAAGTTTAAAATTTTCAACACCAACAACTTGTAAGTCAAGCACCAACTCCAGCTAGTTTTGGATTCAATAATTGCAGATACTTTTGCAGGCAATACCTGTGATTTTATTTGCTCAACCTGACAATCCACGTAACCAAAATCATGCAGGTGGGTCAACTTGAAGGCTATCAACAGACTCGTTGAAGCAGATGCATTGAAGATGGAGATTATTCCCAACCCAAAGGTACTTTCATCTCTATTGCTATTTGCTAGTAGGGGTTATCAAATTGGGCCTACGTGTCTGATTAAGTCATTCATACTTTCTAGGAGGTGGATGGAATCAAAGTTCTTCAACTTGAGACTGCTGCAGGCGCTGCCATAAGGGTACTCGACCACCTAATCTCTTTGAAAATTGAAATTTCCTTTCTTATTTGATATTCTTGCTTTGGCTGGTATTATTCACATGCTATGTAACTGATATAAAATCTCTCTCCCGCTCTTGCTCTCTCCACACATCTGTTAGTTCTTTGATCATGCTATTGGAATTAATGTTCCTCGCTCTCGGTTCCTTCCAGTAAAGGCATCTTCAGATTTGCTTCTGGTCCAAGTAAGTTATGTTTAGTGTTGAATTCCTTTTTGGCTGGGACCATTAGATGATGCTGTTTAACAATGATAACAAATTCAACATTTGTTTTACAGTCTGATCTCTATACATTGTGTGATGGATATGTGTCTCGGAACCCAGCAAGGGCTGATCCTACCAACCCTTCTATTGATTTGGGACCTGAATTCAAGAAGGTCGAAATTCATTCGAACTATTACATGGATTAGATTGTTGTGTAGCTCTATGTTAATAAATCTAAACTGTGACCTATCTGTACAGGTTGCCAACTTCTTAAGTCGGTTCAAGTCCATCCCCAGCATCATTGAACTAGATAGCTTGAAGGTGACAGGCGATGTCTGGTTTGGAGCGGGTGTTACTTTGAAGGTACTGTCATATTAGAATTTCCAATATTCATCTTTAGCAACTTTACTGGCTAGGGTGTAACTGAGCTGAGTTGAGTGAGTGGTACAATATCAGGATCAAGCTCAAGTTACAAGCACAGCAGAAAAATTTAAGATCAAACTCGATTGTTCTTTTTTTCTTTTTCTTTAGTTTGAGCTCAACTTTATGGCGAACTTGTTAAACTCAAGCTCAGTTTAACTCTAGTGTATTACTTATAAATAGTCCAAGGCTTGTTCACTCAATTAACAAGGCTTGACTCAGTTACTTATAAGTATAAATATGTAGGCAAATAACTAAACATTTTAAGGGTAAAATATTAAATAGCTTAGGCATGACAAGGCTTGCAAGCCTATCCAGTCTAGTATTGTTGAGCTCGAGTTCAATTGACACTTTGTAAAGTTAGAAGGTTGTATGAGAAAATATCAAGTAGCTCATGAGTTGGCTCGACTCGATTTGACATCAATAGGCTTTAAGCTTTAGCAATTTCTGAAATTCTGATTATAGTTTTTGCTATTCCTTTCCTTTCAGGGTAAGGTGACTATTGCTGCTAAGTCCGGCGTGAAGCTAGAAATCCCTGACGGAGCTGTGATCGCAAACAAGGTAAAATGCTAGAGCTTATTGCCTTACAAAGAATTGAATTGATTTAATGACATGGCTGCTTACATTTTTTTAACTTGTATCCAGGATATTAATGGTCCCGAAGATATATAATATATGAGTTCTCTATACAATGAGGAGAGTTCTTGGAATCAATGAGATCTTTTTGGTTGTAATATGTTAGGAGGATTTAACATGAGAAAAATAAGTGGATTTCCTTTCATAAATTTGTGCTACACAATCGCACTGTTAAGGTTGCTTGCTGCAAATGCTTCTCGTAATCGAGTTATTGTGTATAATCATTTGAGTTTAAACTCCGTCTTATTCGTATTTTCATCTAAATTGACATCTTGGGGTAAAAATGTAACCACCATCCACCATTGTTGGTGGATCTTGGGTTTACTGCAGAAGTGATTACTGGGGTTTTGTTTAATGTTGAACAACAGGTATATAACAGATGCAAAGTGAACACTTTTGTGAGATTATCTCATGAATTTAATTTTGTGAGATGATCCGCAAAATAAAGTTTAGACTCTTGAAAATGAGTTTTAGTTGTGACTAATGGAGTTTAAACAAATCACTCAAAAGTATCCATAACTTGTTGAAACCCCAATTAAAGGGTTAAATATTTAAATCAACTTGTACTTTTTGTATTTTTACATTTTTCAATTTAAACTTTGTTTTTTTTTTGGTCGGTTGCGACCTGAAGTCCACGAATTGTACAAGATGCAACCTCCGACGTTTTACACTTTCCAACATAAACTCTGTTTTTTGATCGGTTGCAACCTGAAGTCCATGAATTGTACAAGTTGCAATTTTCGACGAATTTTTCCGGCCAAATCTTACACATGACATTCACATATCAAATGGTGGGGTTTTGATATTTCCATAAATTACTAGAAGACATCTTTTGTTAGGTAATTGACTATTGTTTTTTTGCAATTAACTAGTAATTTAATTTTGTTTCTTTTAAAATGGTCTCAACAATTTATGTAAATATCAAAACCCCCCTCAATTTAATGTGAATGTCACGTGTGTGAGATTTGGCCGAAATTTTTTTATCGAAGGTGGCAATTGGTAAAAAAATAAAATTTAGGTTGGAAAGTGTAAAAAGTATGTGAGATTTGATTGGAAAAATTCGTCAGAAGTTACAACTTGTACAATTCATGAACTTCAGGTTGCAACCGATCAAAAAACAAAGTTAAAGTTGATAAAGTATAAGTTGATTTATGGATTTAACCCTTAATTAAAACGTGTAGTTTTCTTTTTGAACTAAACTGGTGATTGCCTATGATTTGTCTGTATAGTAATTAATACATACTACTTTGATTATATATTATTTAATCTGTGTATATATATATAACGGGTTAATTGCACGGAATCCCCTCGTGGTTTGGAAAATTTGCGTGAAATCCCCTTGTGCTTTAAAAAATGCGTGAAACCCCTCTGTGGTTTTCTAAATATAGCCCGAAATCCCCAATTCCGTTAATGTTAACGGAAGTGCTATGCACGCGCTCTTCATGCGTTTTTTGTGTGTTTTTTTTTCACTTTTTTGCTAAAAAATGACATATTTACCCCTTTTTACTATATTAAAAGACTAAATCTTTTGTGGGGGGTTTCTTACAATTACAAACACTTCATTCAAGCTTATTTTCTACATTAACAAATATTTCTTTATTTGCTTTTCTTTATTTATTTTCAATAAAAAATTTATTTAGTTATTTATTTTATTGTTATTAATACTAACAGTTTGTACGTAGATTTCTTTTTTACTTTTATTTATTTCAATGCATTTTCTTTATCAGTATTAATTTTGATTAGTTATTTATATTATTGTTATTAGTGATATTTATTTCTTTAATTTTATTTTTGTAAGTTCATTTTTTACAATGTTAATTTTTTATTTAGTTATTTATTTTATTTTTATTAATGTTAATAGTTGATACATATATTTATTTCTTTACTTCTTTTTTTCAGTTCATTATTTTATAATATTAATATTTTATATAGTTATTTTTTCATTGTTATTAACCTATTGATGAAGATTAGATTAAAAAGATAAAACTCGATATTAAGAAAAATAAATATAAAAAAAAGACTCAATACTTAAAAATTGTTAGGTATAATAAACAAAATTAACCATACCAATAAACAATTAACATACCAACTTGTCAGAACAAACAAAAAATAATAAAAATTATACAAGAAAACTTGGAACATACTAATTTATAAGAGACAAATAAATAATAAAAAGATTATATCGAAAAACTTGGAACATACATTGTACTCACTTCAGGTTCTCATTCTAAAACAAAATGTACCTCAACATCAAAATTTATCATTGTTCACGCCTTTAAGCATCTAGATTTCTCCAAGAAATTCAATGAATTTTTAGTTTTTTCGTATGGACATCGAATATTTTTTTTGAAGAAAATAGTAAACTAATTATATTTAGGGTCTCGTTAATTACACTTTGGGGTTGATTTGAGGTGAAAATAATATACCATCGAGTATTTCCACATC
Source organism: Scutellaria galericulata (assembly GCA_946896805.1). Classification (NCBI taxonomy): domain Eukaryota; kingdom Viridiplantae; phylum Streptophyta; class Magnoliopsida; order Lamiales; family Lamiaceae; genus Scutellaria; species Scutellaria galericulata. Next base: position 4,048,061 of record OX335784.1, on the reverse strand, counting down.
CTCCTCATCAATAGTCGACATTAATATTGAGTCTTATCCTTTTAATCTAATCTTCATCAATAGATTGATTAAAAACAATAAAAAATAACTAAATAAAAAAAATTAACATTGTGAAAAAAAGAATTGAAAAAAAAAAGATAAAAGAAAGAAATGTATTTATCAACTATTTACATTAATAACAATAAAATAAATAACTAAATCAAAATTAACATAAAAATGAACTTAAAAAAATAAAAGTACAGAAATAAATATCATTAATAACAATAATATAAATAATTAAATCAAAATTAATATTAAAAATAAATTGAAATAAACAAAAGTAAAAAGGAAACCTATGTACCAACCATTAATACTACTAATAATAAAAAAAATAAGTAAATAAAAAATTAACATTGTAATTTTTTTTTATTGAAAATAAATAAAGAAAAGCAAATAAAGAAATATGTGTTAATGTAGAAAATAAGCTTGAAGGAAGTGTTTGCAATTGTAAGAAATCCCCACAAAAGATTTAGTCTTTTAATATAGTAAAAAGGGGTAAATATGTCATTTTTTAGCAAAAAAGTGAAAAAAAACACAAAAAAACGCATGAAGAGCGCGTGCATAGCACTTCCGTAAACATTAACGGAATTGGGGATTTCGGGCTATATTTAGAAAACCACAAAGGGGTTTCGCGCATTTTTCAAAGCACAAGGGGATTTCACGGAAATTTTCCAAACCACAAGGGGATTTCGCACAATTAACCCTATATATAACGGATAACTTTTTATAAATATGTATTTAAATATTATTTTATAGAATGGAGGTTGTACATTTTTTTCCAAGTTTTTTTGGAAGAATTGTATGTTAACTTTTATGATATCTGAAGCAGTTATAATATATTTTTTAATAATGCAAACAAAATTTTCCTATTTTATCATTTGGAGAATAAAATGGTTTTCAGAGTAAGTTTCATATACAACTGATGCATAAATAAGTTAGATCCATGCATTCAAGTTGGCCCGAATTCGATTCGGTCTGCGCCCTTTTTTTGCGCCTCTTTCCTCTTTTTTTTTTTTTTTTTGCCTTGACTTTTATGTTAAATTAGTCATATATTTATGTTATCTTAATCCTACATTTATGTACAAATATCATACCTTTATGTAATACTTTAACTTCATAAAAAAATCAATTTCGGCACAATTTATACATATATACTTTTATATGATATTATTATACCTTTATATCGACATAGTCATACCTTTATGTAATATATTAAGGTACAACTAACATAATTGTTAAGGTACAACAAAAAATTCTAAAATGTATGACTAACATAATTTAAAGAGTTGAATATTTAAATTTATATGTACTTTTTGTATTTTTACACTTCTCAACCTAAACTTTATTTTTTGACAGGTTGCAACCTGAAGTCCACGAATTGTACAAGTTGCAACCTCTGATGAATTTTTCCGGTCAATCTCACACACTTGACATTCACATGTCAAATTGAGGGAAGGGGGTTTGATATTTTCATGAATTACTAGAAGACAACTTTTGTTAGACAATTGACTATTGTTTTTTGCAATTGACTAGTAATTTAATTTTGGTTTTTTTTTTAAATGACCTCGACAATTTCATGGAAATATCAAAAACCCTCCAATTTGAAATGTGAGTGTCACGTGTGTGAGATTTGACCGGAAAAATTTGTCGGAGGTTGCGACTTGTACAATTCGTGGACTTCAGGTTGCAATCGGTCAAAAAACAAAGTTTAAGTTGGGAAGTGTAAAAACATGAAAAGTACAGGTTGATTAACCCTAATATAAAAGTACGACTAACATAACATAAATGTACAACACCTGGGAGTGAGTTTGGGCGCACCCACCCAGACGCATGGCGGTGTGTGGAGACGTATGGATGCGCGTGATGGGTTGGGTCGACCGAGTACATGGACCTAGCATGCACCGGTTGTACAAATGTTTTTATCAAGTTTTTATACATATTATATATAAATGAGGAGATATATTAAAATATAGTTTATTTCGTACTATATATGGATATATGGATAATGATTAAGATATATTATGTAAATGCTTTTATAGTGTCTATTTAAATCTCTATAATATTAGTTTTTTAGTTTATGTTGTAAAAATATTTCATTTTAGACCAACATTTGAATAATCGGGCTATCAACCAATAAATACCAATGCCAACAACCTAATAATAACATCCAACTACCAAAATAACCATCTAAAAAGCCCCAACTTAACTATTACTTTGTTTTTAGAAGTAAAATAAAATCCAATGGCTTTTAATGCATGTGTCAATGAATTATATAATGATATATGATCACAATTAAAAATCATTGTTGTATAATACTGATATTGTATTCAAAATCAATGCAACAATAATTTTGTCTTATGTTATTGATGCAATGATACATGATCACCATTGGAAATCATTGTTGCATGGTACTGATCATCCATCCAAATATATTGCAACAATGATTTTGTATAATATTTTTGATATAATGATACGTGATCACCGTTAAAAATCATTGTTGCATTGTGATACATGCTTCCAAAATCATTGCCGCAATTGTTTTGTCTTATGTTATTGGTGATACCCTATCACATTTAAAAATCATTTTGCATATCACTGATACATGCATCCAAAATCATTGTATCAATTATTGATGCATGATATCTGATCACAATTAAAAAATAGTTGTTGCATATCACTAACATATGCATTCAAAGAAAATAAAATTGCACTATGTATGATAGCTTGGGGCAGACATTTATAATTAAGGGTTTCTACGGTATGGAACATGAATAGATCTTAAATAATGTTTTAGAGTAATCCTTCAAATGGATTGATATGTATTGAAATAATGAAGGAATTATCCTTATCATAATTTATCAAAGATTTCAAATTATATTCATCCATATATTATTATTAAAATACAATATTTAATTTATAAAATACATATTTGATTTTATCTTTAAGTAATCATTATTGCAATGGTTTTGGTCACCATCCAAAAACCATTGTACCATCATTTATATCATGCACGATGGATGCAGTTCATGCATGATCATCATTAAAATCATTATTTCTATATATAAAATACAAGTTTCATTTTATCTTGTATGTTATTGATTTGATCAAAAATTATTAAATTTAAAATCATTGTATAAGATTTCAAAAAAATATGGTTCTAATCATTATATACAGATGTTATGCAATGGAACATACCACTATCGTTGCATACGTGAAATCGAATCCTTTAATCGTATGTCATTTAAAAGGATTGCCCACATTGTTTCCATACATAAAACAAATAATTAGTATCTGTACTACTAATTAGGATATAAGAATCAATAATTCATGCGTAAAATGATTGTTATGGATGATAAACATAAATTTAACGTCATAAAATAATGCATTAACAATAATGAAATGCGTGTCATGTAATGCAATGCAATAATGTAATGCATGTAACAATATTAATGAAGAGTGACACTCCTGTGCACAAGGTGCAACAATACTGTTATATTATATGAATGATATTGTTATATTAATATAATAGTATCATTCATATAATATAACAGTATTACTTCATATAATATAACCGTATCACTCATATAATATAACAGTATTACTTCATATAAAACAGTATCACTCATATAATATAACAGTATTGTTGTGCACAGATTTGGATCCATGCACCTTGTGCACAAAAGTTTTTGCCATTAATGAAATGATATGGACCAGGATCCTCTACTAGACAACTAACCCAACAGGGGTTGGTGGGTATGAAACGCTGCCGTTTATTTATTTATTTTTTTCATTCCTTTTGTTTTCTCTTTTTCCTTTTTGAGTAAATATTTTCTCTATTACATCAAGTGTAAATATTTTCTCAATTCTTTGTTACGTGATTGTTTGTTAAATCAAGTAAAATTTTCATAATTTTAATACATATTATGATATAACATATCAATAATAAAAGTACAGAAAATTGGAATAGTTGAAATTGCAATAATATCTCAATCAAATTACATTTTTAAAAAAAGTACATTTTTATTATTGATGTGTTATATCATATTATATATTTAGCGAATTATGAAAAATACACTTGATATAATAAGGGGATAATTGTGCAAAATACCCTTGTAGTTTGAGAGCGTGAAACCCCCCTTGGTTTTCTAAAATGCGCGAAACCCCCTTATGGTTTTCTAAATGTAGTCCGCAATCCCCAATTCCGTTAATGTTAACGGAAGTGCTATGCATGCGCTCTTCATGCGTTTTTTTGGTGTTTTTCTTTTTTTTTTTTTTTACTTTTTTGCTATAAGATGATATATATATCTTTTTTTGACTATATTAAAAGATTAATTCTCTTATGGGGTTTCTTGCAATTGCAAACACTTCCTTCAATTTGATTTTTTACATTAACAATTATGTATTATTTGTTTTTTTTTCAATTAATTTTTTTATAATGTTAATTTTATATATAGTTATTTATTTTATTGTTTTTAATACTAACAGTTGGTATGTTTCTTTTTTACCTTTGTTTATTTCAATTTTTTTTTCAATATTGATTTTTATTTAGTTATTTATATTATTTTTATTAATGATTTTTCTTTATTTTCTTTTATTTTTTCAATTAATTTTATTGTTTTGCAACAATTGATACGTATATATCTTTCTTTACTTTTTTTTTCAATTCATTTTTTTAAAATGTTAAATATTTTATTTAGTTATTTATTATTATTATTATTAACCCAACTATTTATGAAGATTATATTAAATAAATAAGATACGATATTAAGAAAAATATAAAATAAATAAATAAAAGACTCATTATTTAATAATTGTTAGGTATAACAAACAAAATTAACCATATCAAGAAACAACTAACATACCAAAAAATTAACCATACCAAGAAACAATTAACATACCAATTTATCATAAATAAAAAATAATAATAATAAAAATTATGTAAGAAAACTTGGAACATACCAATTTGTAACTACAAACAAAAGATAAAAAAGATTATATCGAAAAACTTGGAACATACCAATTTGTAACTACAAACAAAAGATGAAAAATAATATATCGAAAAACATGGAACATACCTTGTACTAGTTTCAGGTTCTCATTCTAAAACAAAATGTATCTTAATAGCAAAATTTCTCATTGTTCACGCTGTTAATCATCTATATTTCTCCAAAAAATTCAATGGATTTTTAATTTTTTTTGTATGGACATCGAATATTTTTTTGAAGCAAGATAGTAAACTAATTATATTTAGAGTCTCGACAATTACACTTTAGGGTTAATTTGATGTGAAAATAATATATTATCAAATATTTCCACATCCTCCTCATCAATAGTCGACATTAATACCAATAAAATAAAAAATGAACATTGTAAAAAATGAACTGAAAAAACCAAAAGCAAATAAAGAAACATATGTAGCAATTGCGTCATTAATAACAATAAAATAAATAACTAAATAAAAATTAACGTTAAAAAAAATGAATGGAAGAAAAAAAAAACATACATACCAACTATTAGTATTAATAAAAATAAAATAAATGACTAAATAAAAAATTAACATTGTAAAAATATTAATTGAAAAAAAAACAAATAATACATAAATGTTAATGTAGAAAACAAGCTTGAAGAAAGTGTTTGCAATTGCAAGAAATCCCCCACAAGAGAATTAGTCTTTTAATATAGTTAAAAATGAGAAAATATATCATTTTATAGCAAAAAGTCAAAAAAAAAAAAAAACAAAAAAATGCATGAAGAGCGCGTAGATAGCACTTCCATTATCCTTAGCGGAGTTGGAGATTTCGGGCTACATTTAGAAAACCATAAGGGGGTTTCGCATATTTTTAAAAGCATATGGGGGTTTCACGCCGATTTCCCAAACCATAAGGGATTTCGCACAATTATAATAAATAAGAAAATACATCACCACAAGAAAAAGAGAAAAAAAGAATGAAAAAAAAAAATAAACGCGCCGTATGCAACCCCAGTAGGGGTTGCTGGGTTAAATGTCCAGTAGGGGATCCATTTCCAATGATAAAATCCATGTAACAACCAAAAAAAAAAAAAAAAAATTATTACAGGCCCACTTTTATAACAAACTAAATATTTAAATATAATGTATAGAGGCCCAATATATCCACAGAGGAAGACAAGTCCAATAACATAAAATTATCTTACACAAAAATTAATGTAGTAAAAAAAAATCGATGTAATACAACGGTGTATTATACAATCACCTTATATATATAATGTATGTATACGTGTGTATGTGTATCCAAACCCAACATTTTAATAAAATATTTATTTTTCTCTCATTCTACAAGCCAACTTAACTCGACAACTCCAACTATTTTATCCTTTATTAGTGATACCAAGGACTAAAATATCGGTATCGACGGATATATTGGTACCTTGATTTTATGGATATATCGACGGATATATCGATATCGGTGGATATATCGGTTTTTTACGCAAATTTTTTTAAAAATTTGTAAAAAAATTGAAAAAAATATCTAGTACTTTATATAATATTATAAGTAACATTAATACATATATTGAACTTTAATTTCAAATAAAAAGATATGTTTACAACAAATTTAGAGATAAATTATTATATAAATGTTGTCTCATATAATAACATGACAAATTATGTAACAAAATTAATACATGGATTAGTAATAGCTTGAACTCCTATGAGGCTCAAATGCAAAAGATGACATGTCATCTTGATTCAAACAATATTGATGCCAACTTAAAAAATTACACCAATTGTCAAGGTAATCACGAAGATAACATTCATAGGTTTCTCTACTTCTTCCAACTATACTTCCATAAATTGGATAAAGTGGATTGACCCAATATGATTGCATGTTTGAACCTCCATGAGACATTTCAGGTAGTGGGTACTGAAATGTATTTTGACTACTTCAATCAAACTGTGAAGTGCTGTGTCTGCCGTGAGAATATGACGGTTGATATGCATCGTAAGGATCAGTACTCATACTCATTGAGTCAAGACTCATAGAAAATGATTCAATATCAGTGTTTGAGCTCTCATCTTGGTTCCAGTTCCGAGCATGTCTTCTTTCGTAATTCTTTCCAATAGCACCAATCTCTGTACCCCTGCTCTACTTCCATGGACAAAATCTTGTGTTGCATGTGTGTAATCACCCTCACCGGTAAATGGACTTAACTGAAATTGATCTTCAGCATCATAATTTTCGATATTTTCACCACCACCACCACTACCACTGATACTTCCACCAACATTGCTTCCACTATTTGTGGAAGTATCCACAGATTCACTTGAACCACCAGTATTGACACCAACATCATCTTCCATTATCTGAGACACATTCATGCCATATTCACGAGCAGCTGTTGCAACTTTTGGATCCGCATTACCTTCAGCGCCATCCATGTGGATAGGCCGAATCCATTGGAACAATTGATCTTCCTCATCACCAATGTCAAGCGCTACATCAACTACATCAAGATAGTCTAGCCCAGCAACGTTGTCATTTTCAGCTTCCATATCTCGTAACCTTAATTTCATGTTGTAGTAGCAAAAGACAAGTTTCTCAAGTTTAGAAAATGCAAGTCGATTGTGCTGCTTAGTGTGTATCAAGGCAAATGTACTCCAATTTCTTTCACAAGCAGAAGACGATGTAGTTTGTGACAGTATTCTTATGGCCAAATTTCTAAGTGTAGGCGATGATTGACCATACATAACCCACCACTCAGCTGCCAATCATTAATAAATGTCAAACATATATACTTTCCAAATAATTTTATTGTAATTAATATAATCATTAACAAGACGTATCTGGGGTCATTGTATTTCTTGATGCAAGCGCAGCACGATCACTGAATCCTTTTTTAGCATCACGAAAATAGGTGATCTGCAAATTCACACAATTATGCAAGTATACTTTATAAATTTGAATTTCACTAGTAGTTATATAAAGCATATTCTAATTATAGTTTTTAAACCTCATTTCCAATTTGGCTATGCCTTCTGAGGCGGGTTCAAGTTTGTTGAACACTTCGTGCACCGCTTGAATTAGATTCATATCTTCACCAACTCCTTGGGTATACTAGAATCTTGGATTCAAGTAGAAAGTTACAAAATAAAAAATGCAGTTAGTATATCAAATAATTTATACAAGTGCATAATATAGGATGTGTTGCATGATATTACCTGCAGCATGTAGTGGATGTGAAAGTGTGTTCTCCCATCTAGCTTGAATTATGTTAAATACCCACACTGACGATCTTGTGTTTTGGACTTTTTGTTTCATGACACGAAACAACTCATATAAGATCGGCATGGTGGGAACAACTTCGGTATCCACGACTCGAAGTATTTGATATAATGGCTCATAAATGTCCACTACATGTCTTACTTGATCCCAAAACTGGTGGTCAAGAACGTGACTTTCCACTGATTTACCCACCTCTGAACGGCTCAAACGATTTTCAGCCCATTCGTCGCTCATGAATAATTGTTTCAAACTAGATTTTTTCTTCAACAAACTATCTAGTGCGATATAGTTTGTTGCAAAACGAGTTGCTCCTAGCCGTACTATGTCTCCTTGGTAATACTCTCGCATTTTTGCCAGCAACCACCCATGATTGTAAATGTAGTTCGTCAATTGCCTAGCCTTCATAATGACTGCATTGACAGTATGTTTTTTTCCAATATCTTCAAAGATCAAGTCAATGCAGTGTGCAGCACAGGGTGTCCAATATAAGTTGTATTTTTGCATGAGTTTTTTTCCCACCTTCACAAAAGCGGAACCATTATCTGTAACAACTTAAACGATATTATTCACTCCAACCTCTTTCACAATATCTTTAAGTAGATCATAAATGTATTTATAATCCTTGATCTTATCTGATGCATCAACAGATTTAAGAAAGACAGTGCTTCCCTTGCAATAGACCATGAAATTTAGGATTGACAATTTTGTTGGTCTGTCCATCCATTGGTCATGATTGTACACCCATATGTCTTCCATTTTTACATTTGTGTGTTCACATGCATCTTTATGTCAGTGTACTCCATATCTAGATACTTATGTCTAATCTCATATGGAGTTGGTGGTTTTACACCCGCACCACTTTCCTGTGCACTTTGGATCATATTTCAAAAATGATGTGACGAAGCTTTCTCTGGTGGTACATTATCATAAATGAAAAATTTACTCACCATCCGTCCCATTTTTTCTCTGATGTTTACACCAGAAAACATATTTTTTATCCTATTTTGTTTTGCATCTTGTGATTTTTATAAAGATGGTGTTGGTGCTGGTGTTGTTGTTGCTTCAAAATTCAAACCACGAGTACTTTGGGAACCTTTTCTGTTACGTCCAAAATAAGACATTTGATCTCTTTCCCACTCACTTGCCTTAAATTGTTGTACATCGGTCTGATATTGTTGTCGTTCATTTTGATCTATCATGTCATCAGGATACACAATATCGTCGTCATCCTCATCTGCATCCTTATTATATAACCCCCTTCGTAATTCTGCTATAAATGTCCATTTTTGCAGCTTTCTTCCCTTTTGCCACCTCCTTAGCTTTAATATAATCGCGCATCTCTTTCTTAATCTCTGGAGGTACATTTTTACAAAGACATCCATTTTTACCCGGGTCTGTGTGGCTCAAGTGATATTTGAAACGTGTAATACCTCCACTCATAAACGTGTGGCCGTAAAAGCTACAAGTAGTGGCATTTGACCGTACGGGGACGACTGTGCAATATTTCCATGCAGGGTCTTTTCCACCAAAACTACTTTCACTTGCCAGTTCTTATCTCGGTATAAGAAAATATGTTCAAATATTTTAAATAAATAATTTAAATGCACAGAGATGCATAATATATTAATAAATAAAGTTGCAAGTTAAAAATTAAATTACAAGTGATAAATAATAAATTACAAGACTTTATTTATTAATATATTATGCAAATTTAAACAGTTTCAGTTATAATATTTAAATCAGTTATAAATTATAATAATATATTCTAAGTTTTATAAATTCATCCAATATTTAGTTGCAATAATTGACATAATCCATAAAACAACAACTTGTTCAGTCTCCGCATTAAAATTAATATGACATAATCTAAAAGTTATTATTCAAATCAATTAATTAGTCTGATAAAAACAGAAGTTGAACTTAATTTACTATAAGTTGTATACATAGTGAGTATTCAAAATAAAATCAATCATTATATGAAGCATATATATTTATATTCTCAATCATTTTATGGAAAGATATGTGGCAGTCCCTTATCTTTAAAGAATCTATGTACATCTCATAAAATCCCAATTCACAAAACAAATACATATAACAAATCCAAATATTTAATAAATCTTTACATCTCATAAAAGAATGGTAAGGGTCTGGCCAACTACGACTACCAATTCATCTCAAATTATATATATTTTATCTTCTATTTTTCTAATGACATTAATTTTATACATACATTGTAGTAAAATTAAAATTTAGGAAAATGCATCTATGATAACTAATGTAAATATGTATATTATTCACATATCAATTTGTATATATTAAAACATCACTTAATGTAAATTAAATTAAATCTTTCTAAATTAAACATAATATAAAACAAGGAGCCCAAAGTAATATATATATATATATATATATATATATACTAATTATGGATAATATTTCCATCAAAATTATGGATACAAATTCACTAAATCTACTAATAACAAATTAACAAATTAGATTACAACATTACTTCCAAAAATTAAATATGTAGTTAAGTATTTAAATTAACTAACCTTTAAATGATGAACCTTCTTGTTGTTGACAAACAATCGACGGAAAATTAGCAATCAAATTATAAATAATATATGAAGCAAGCAAATAATTTATGAAGTAAGAAAATTAAGCTGAGCAAATACACAACTTATTCAAACTTTGAAGCAATATTTATAATGGATTGATGCACCTTTGAAAGAAGCTTTGGTGAAGATATCATATATGATGTATTCAATATGGGGGACAACAATATTATGGTAACCAATCAAATGCATTGATCTTTAAAATTTATATCCATAAAAAAGAAATATAGTGCAAGCAACCACCGACAAAAAATAAAAATTTAGAAAATGAAAATGAAAAAAAAAATGTGCAAGGAGCCACCGACAAAAAAGAAAAAAAAAGGCAGAAATTGAAAAATTGGATCGATAATATAGTTCACGATAAATCGGTGATATATCATCGATTTCTCGAGATAAATTAACAAATTTGTACACAGCCTATCCGATATCAAAAAATCGACGACAATACAACGAATTTTGACAGCACTTGAATTTCATATCAGATACTTCATTTTTCCGATTAATCGGCGATATATCGGCGCCTATCGGTGATTTTTTAGACCTTGAGTGATACTAATCCAATCTTTAAATCACTTTAAACTTTTTTCTCATTATTTATTAATTACATATTATTTATAATCAATTTTTATTAATTACACAAACTAAAATGCAATTTCAATTGCGAACCACTGACTATAACATTATAAACATTTAATTTAACACTAGTTTCAATCAAGGATATGTTTGGATTTTTTGAACTTCAATTAAGGATATGTTTTTGGACTTCGAAGGTGTTTCGGGTTTTCAACAAGTTTTTGTTGTCACAGTGTTGTCTACAGTGTTATAATATCATCGACAACATCTGCTTTCAGAATTTATTGTATGCAGTGTTACAACATTTTCGACAATAACAGTGTTCTGTAACATTTTAATTTTCTATTTTCCATTATAATTGACATTGTTTGGTGTACTATAAACCAACAGAATGATGTCGAATGAAAGACAACATCATAGATTAAATAAAAAATAACTTATGACTTATGCATTTTAATAACTACATTTTAAGAGCTTTGAGGTCAATTAATGGCACCGTATGAAAAAGAAAAAGATGTGCACAATTTTCTGTTGTTGTAGTTCTAAAATGCATGCATGTTGCACGTGCGTAAATAACTCAACTCACTTTCTCTATTAACACTCTTTCACTTGCCTTTATTATTTTTGTTGGTTGAGTCTAAATGTTAATTATGAGGTCTAAATATTTCACAAAAGCATAATCCGGTGTGTTGAGAAACTAATTCATTATTTGTTGTATAAAATTGAAGTAACTCAAAATAACATGAAAATATGTTTGGTTAGTTATATAAGAAGCAAATAACATGAAATAGATTTTCTTTACATGACTTAGACTTAATAGAACACTTGTATAATCTTTGATTTATGCATGTATAAGTTAATTTCTAAAACTTATTAAAACCAAAGTTTTCAATGTTTTTTTTGAAAAGGAAACAGAGATGTATTATTAAAAAAAGAAAAAAAGTGGAGGGATGAAAGATCCCTCAAGAGTGTACAACATAACAAACCTTGCACCAAACAACCATAATGGCAACCATAATGTCTAGATGCCCATATACTAACTCTAAACTTAACCCTACACCAAATGTCCTTTAAAGATTCATTAGTATCCCCGAAAATCCTATTGTTCATCTCAAGCCAAATAGACCAACAAACTACCGACACAATAATCCTCCAAAGTATTTTGCCCCTCCTGTTATAGAGCCCCTGAAGTTGTCTTGATGTAAATCAAACACTGACTGCAGAGCAACCGACGAAGAACCCAAATCTCCAATCATCCTGCACAACAGACGGTGAGAGAAAGAGCAATGAAAAAATAAATGGTTAGACTCCTCGTATTGGCATCTGCACAAAACACACCAATTAGGGGAAGCAAGACTATTTGGAAGGGGTTTTTGAATCAAATCGCAGGTAGGCAGCTTTCCCAACCCTATCAACCACATAAACACCTGCACTTTCTTAGGACCGAACTCTTCCACACATGAAGACACCAACGAAAGGGAGAATAATTGAAATTAGAGATAAAAAAAAAGCAAAGAAAGATCTGTAGGAATAGACCCCAGATGGTTCAACTGTCCAAACTCTCCTATCCGACCCACCCTCGCTCAGACTAGCACCCTCTAACCGAGAAATAAGTTGTTCCAGCTCATCGACTTCTCCATCCCGAAGATGTCTATGGAAGTGAAAATCCCAAGTAAGGTAGCGAGAAACGGTGTCAACTGAGGAAATGAAAGAGACAATAGGCTCATTACGAATGTTAGACAGCCTGTACAAAAATGGAAAACTATTAGCAAACAAAGACGTACCCAACAAAACATCCTCCCACAACCTCACCTTATTCCCCTACGGTTTGAATCTTTGTATTCGCAAGAAATCTGGAAATATACATGAAATGAACTTCCAAGGGCTTCAAAAAGTGCATCTCATAGCAAGACCGGCATCCCATTGATTCTCTTGCATCCCATACTTACTTTTAATGACTTTGTGCCACAGAACATTCTCATCTTTTTTAAAGTGCCACCATCAATTTCCCAACAAGGCCGTATTCTGAAGTACTAAATTCCCGATTCCTAAAAAGTTTTCATTGTTTATAGTGTTACCAATTTTACATTTGTCCTGATAGATCCAAAGTTCAAAATTGATCAAAAAAATATATGCATATGATTTACGTTTCAACCTTTTGCAACCCATCAGGAAATAACCAATATAGTATTTTCATTAGTCAGTGTCTCCATATTATGAGATTCATGGACTTTAATAAATTGATTTCATGCTAAAACAATCAGAACACTTGATCTTAGTTTGGGAGGTCAAAATTTTCCAATAGTAGACATACCCGATATGCAATTATTTATTTTTATCAGTAACACAATTCTTCTAAAACCAAATTCGTTATGATCATGTCTCAGTTGTCTTTTACTCAATAAAAGAAGAAAGAAGCTAGAGTACCAATTTCTTCATCCAAGGCTATAATCAATATTCTTGTCATTCTTTAAACCACATTAAATGGGCAGCTTTTCCTACATCTAGACTTTAAATAAATAAAGCATAGAAAAAAATAGAGAGAGTAACCTGGAAGACGGAGATACAGTTTTCAGGATCTGACCTAGTTGGTGATGCGGGCAACAACAATCACAGGATTTTCATTTGACAAGACATCCCACTGCATACCAAATGCATAGTCTTTAAAACTTATTTCAAATGATTTATATATTGTGATAATGGATATAAATAACATATTTATTTTAGCCAGATCATAACAAAAATATTTTTCTAGCTAAAAAAGTGGTCATTAGATACAAACACCCCTACTCAAATATTGTGTATATATGTGTTGGTAGTTCGTGCATTGCACAAACTGTTTGTGTGTAGTGTGTGAAAAATCATGGTATGGTCGCGTACGCGTGTGTATCCTATTTGGGTGTTAAGTGAGAACTGTTACTCATATAATTAAGAATATCTCAAATGACTAATTTGTCAGTTGCCCTGATTAGATTTTTGGGAAAGGGGGAGAGTTTTAGAGTATTGAGACAAAGTCAGTTACTTCTTATACACTTGAGCCCTTTTTTCTCATCTTTGAAGAAGTGAAAGAGATCCTCTTTTACAAATAGAAGCCAAAGAGAGGTAGCTGCAACAATAATGAAGCCATCAGGCTGGCTTGGTGCATTAATTTTCCAAAGTGACACTCATACTCTACTATTTTGTTCTGGCAACTATAAAAAATCGAGTTGATCAGACATACTCAATAATTCTCAGAAACTCTTCACCATTCTATGAGAAAGCTTTATTATGTTTCTCCTTCCTTCAAGTGAGTCAATAACTGAATGAAAAAAGAAAATAAGTCATTTAAGCACAATATCCAAGCATCAAAACCATCTTAACATGGGATGACATAACTCAAATCAATACCTCCTTCAACGTCATGTTTATGCCTCGTGCATAATCCCATTGAAAAAGCAAATCTATCACAAATCCTTTGAAGAGTTATGCACCTTTGGCTCCATATGCTTGATAACCACAGACTAGGTCTCTATACAAACGATGAGTAAGTAATTTGTCATCCACTTGAACATGTACGATCCATGTAACCTATCAAGCAAAAGATGTATGATAAGTAGACGTGGTAGACTTTCAAGACATCATAAAAGTCATCTTCTTGAAAATGATCGATATATGTAACCTATCAAGCAAAAGATGTGCAATAAGTAGACATGGTAGACTTTCAAGACAACATAATAAAAGGAGGGGTTAAATGCAAAAACAAACCTGAAGTATGACAAGTTTTTAATTTGCAATCAAACATTTTTACCCAATTGCAATCCGAAGTTAAAAAATATTTTAAAATGTAACGTAAATATTTTTTAGGAAAATTCAGGTGAAATGCACAATGCGTGACTTGCATGTGTCTTCCATAAGGGTAAATATGTCATTAGAAAAAAATTTGGGTAGCAAATTGAAAATTGCTCACACTTCAAGTTTTTTTTTTTTTTATAGTTTTAACCCTCTTGTTTATTCTTATGAAAGTCACGGGCAAGTCACTTATACGGCATTTTGCTAGAAAAAAGTTGGGCTGCACATTGAAAAACTTCTAAACTTTGGGTTGCAATGAGATAATAAAATTTTCTGAACTTTGGGTTACAATGAGACAGAGTCAGTAACTTCTCCTCTATATGAACTGTTAGATTTGGACAAATAATAATCTTTAGTACCTCTTCCATTGAAAGAAATTTTACATTTTCTGAGTGGAGGACATTATTGTCTGCTTTCTCATTTTGAGCTTAAATGTACTGAAAATAAGCAACTAAATCACCAAAACAAGGATGAAAGACATGATGAGCATATGTGCACAAATATGTTTGCATCAACCATAAAACACCTTATCTAGGTCCTTTTATTTTGAAACCAGAACTTTATTTGCTTCTGGTCAAAGACCTAGTTCCCTACTCAATTGTTGTCTTTGGTTTTTGTCTTGGTGTGGGCATTCCTTATAGAAACTACATAAACATACCATAAATCAAAAAACTGATAAACTCACTCAAATTGAATGTGGAATGAAAGATAATGTCATAGATTAAATGAAATACGACTTATAACTTATGCATTTTAATAACTAAATTGTTTCGTTAAATGTGGGTGAACTTTGATAATTAAGAGCATCAAGTTCAAGTAGCGGCACTATATGAAAATAATACATGTGCACAATACTTTGTGGTTGTAGTTCCAAATGCATGCACGTTGCACATGCGTGAAAGATTTTACATTTTCTAAGTGGAGGGCATTGTTGTCTGCTTTCTCATTTTGAGCTTAAATGTATTGAAAAGAAGCAACTAAATCACTATAAAGGAGGATGAAAGACATGATGAATAAATGTGCACAAATATGTTTGCATCAACCATAGAGCACCTTTATTTTGGGTCCTTTTATTTTGAAACCAGAACTTTATGTGCTTATGGTCAAGGCATAGTTCCCTACTCAGTTGTTGTCTTTGGTTTTTATTTGGGTGTGGGCATTCCTTGTAGAAACTACATGAATATAACATAAATCAGAAAAGGAGATAAAGTCACTTAAGTTGAATGTGGAATGAAAGACAATATCATAGATTAAATAAAGTACGACTTACAACTTATGCATTTTAATAACTACATTGGTGAACTTTGATAATTAAGAGCTACAAGTTCAAGTAGTGGCACCGTAAAAAAAAAAATACATGTGCACAATATTTTGTGGTTGTAGTTCGAAATGCATGCATATTGCACATGCTTTAATAACTCAACTCACTTTCTCGATTAACACTCTTTCATTTGCCTTTATTATTTTTGTTGGTTGAACTTAAATAATTATGAATTCTCAATAATTCACAAAAGCAAAATCTAGTGTGTTGAGAAATTAATGCTGTCATTTGTTGTATAAAAGTGAATTAACTTAGAATAACATGAGAATAAATATGGTTAGATATATAAGAATCAAATAACATGAAATATATTTTCTTCACAGGACTTGACTTAATAGAACACTTGTTTTCTAGCTTGATTATTTTTTATATAAGCATGTATTAGTTGATTTCTGTTTCTCTGTACTATGAAATTAATGGACTTTAATAAATTGATTCCATGTTGAAACAACCAAAGTACTTGATCTTAATTGGGAGGTCAAAATTTTTCCACTTAAATAGTATGAAAAAATGGGGTACTCTAATTTTCTATTACAGCACTGTTTTGTCTCATCAAAATCTAAACATAAATTTCCTAACAAAACTCATTCGAGTTGAATGTGGAATGAAATTCACCATAGATTAAATAATGTACAACCTATAACTTATGCATTTTAATAACTACATTGTTTCGTTAAATGTGGGTGAACTTTGATAATTAAGAGCTTCAAGGTCAAGTAGTCGCACAGTATGAGAAATATATATGTGCAAAAAAAAATTTGGTCGTAGTTCGAAAATGCATGCATGTTGCACGTGTAAATAACTCAACTCATTTTCTCAATTAACACTCTTTCACTTATCTTTATTATTTTTGTTGGTTGAACCCAAATAATTATCAATTAGCCCAACTAATGAGATCTTATATAACTCACTGTGGATTTTCCATTCGACTTATCTTCAATCATTCGCCTAGAAGAAAATTTCCAAGAGCGAGTCGGAGCAGCATCTTGGAGCTCTTTAACAAAATCTCACCTAGGTGCTTTCATCAAGTTGTCAGCAATACCGCGTGAAAAAGAATTCTCGAGGTGCAACTAGAGGTGAGAAAATACCGCGTGAAAAAGAATTCTCGAGGTGCAACTAGAGGTGAGAAAATACCGCGTGAAAAAGAATTCTCGAGGCGCAACTAGAGGTGAGAAAATGTTTGTTTCTTCATACATCTGTATCAATAACAAAACAGTTAGTGCACAAAATGTGCCTTTTTCATACATCTGTATCAATAACAGTCAGTGCTCGTCTATTTATATTTTCAGATAGAAAATGTACAACATAGATTTTCAGGTCTTTACCAAATGTAACAAACTGCCTAACATTCCAGTATCAAGTACTTCAATGGTCTTAGCTTTTGTGACAATAGTAGGAAACATGTCCTTCCATTTATCCTGCAACATTAGCAAAATTCATTTCCACATGTAACATCAAGTAAACTGATTCAAATACGAAGCATATATGGGAAAATGAGTCATTAGAATTTATACCACATCAAAAAGTATTTCAATTAAATGTATTGCAGCCATTTCCACATTTCCTGAATCTTTCGATGATTTAAACCGAACACTTGCACTTTTAAAATGACTTGACCTGGAAAAAGCTTATCATAACTGTCATGATGTACCTTTGTCTAGAGCGGCTCATTCACACGTAAAAGCTCTACAAGTTCATCCATAACACCAATGGATCCTCAATAATGATAGATCTATCCAGCTTCGACGTTCTGGTTGAACCATGTGGCATTATCAGATTCTCTGAATCCAGGGCCTATGCTTAAGATCAAGAGGGGTAATTTCATCCATTCACCTTGAAAATGTTTTCCATGACTTTTTGTGAGGGGTTCCATTCCAGGCCAAGACATAACTGAATTCCCCATATAATTGGAGAAGTAGTTCATTGCCAGTTGGTACTACAAAAAATTGCTAAAATCAGCATTAAGAAAAGTTTCAATTAAGCATCAATCGTGAAAATTGATATGACAATGTAGATACAATAATCTCCCAGCAGACCTACGACTTCTATTCTGACAAATCATCTCTTAATTCAATGTTTCCTTATTTTGATTTTTGAAACAATCAAGTACAGAATCTCTGGAATTTTAATCCTAAAAAATGGTTAGGCAATAGAGTCAAAAAATAAACGATTATTGTATTTTTCTCAAAGTCAAAAGAAATATTTCCACGTGTAAGATATGGAGGAATTACTAGGAAACAATCACCTCTTCTTTAAATTGTGCATTTTCCATTCTCAATCTCTGTAAATTCTGTTGTTTCTCTTCTTCCTCTCTATATAAACCATTACAAGTTTGATAAATAATGTTCTTCAGTGCCTCTTCCATTACAAGATTCTCAAAATGAAAATTTTCAATTTCTAAGCGGAGGGCATTGTTGTCTGCTTTCTCATTTCAAGCCTAAATATATTGAAGAAAAGCAACTAAATCACCATAGAGAAGGATAAAAAGGCATGATGAACATATGTGAACAAGTATATTTGCATCAACCATAGAGCATCTTTATTTGAGTCATTTTATTTTGAAACTAGAACTTTATCTGCCTCTGGTCAAGGCCTAGTTCCCTACTTAATTGCTGACTTTGGTTTTTGGTTGGGTGTGGGCACTCCTTATAGAAACTACATGAATATAACATAAATCAGATTAAAGAAACTAAGGGGAAAATGATAGTGAAATACAGAGCAATAAAACCCTGATATTTACAGAATAAAAGAGAATATCATTTCAGCTAAACAAATTTCAACCCATTGAACTCAGAATAGTTTTAAGTTATAACTATTATTGTTGTAAAATAATCATGACAGTATATTCATACATTTGTTACAATAAAGCAATGTTGCCTTGGTGGAAGCTATGAAAAAACCCTTTGTTACATTATAGGGTTAAAAGTTAAAGACAGTTTCAAAATTAGCAGCCAATACCGAAAAGAGGCAAAAACGAAGTCATATACATATTGTATGGTATAAAGACTACAGAAAGTAAACTTCAAATTCTCCAATCTTTAAAATGTATAGAGGGTATAACGGATGAAGGTATAGAAAAATTATAGAAAGGATGGAATCAGGGCATAGTGGAACAAAATATTTTGATTGAAATGAAGAGTTTCAAAGTTCAGTAGTACGCTTTAAGTTGTTGAATTTGTTGGGTAGAGTGACGATGGTATTGTTTTTTTCCCTTTTGAGAGTTATATATTTCTTCTTCACCCGATCCAGTTCCACCATATGAATCAATTTCTTTATCTAAAAAAAAACAGTTTTTTTAATCCTAACAACATAAACTCAGAATGATCTGCAAACAATCAGGTGTAAGAATAATCAGGTATATAATAAATCCGGCAATTGGTAAATAGTATAACTTAACGGAGAAGTCCAGAATCTCTGAAAACTACACACAAGAATCAGGTAGGAGATGAAATCTGGTATTATGGGTTCAGATTCTGAATAAAACAACAAGAAGCAGATGAAGTACAGACAATACACAAAATATTTTAGACTGAAATACCTACCAAAGGTGTAATGTAAGTCAACAATCGAAACAAAATCATGCTGAATAAAAATGCGTATAGAATCAAAATCTTGGAGTAATCATTTAATTCTTTATTTGAAAAATCTACAAGGATTCTACTTATCAGGAATAAAAATGTATAGCAACAATTCATAAGTTTCCTTCTTTTTCTATTAGATAATAGGTTGGCTAATAAATTAAAAGGTAATGATTTGAATATGACCATTTATTTACAATCCTCCGTTTATTGATGATGATTGTTTATTATCTTCCATGGCGGTTAGGACAAACAGTTCATCATTGAGAAAAAATATTATACATTTATTATCATGATTAATTTTTTAAATAGAATTATAACCTAGAAAGGGATGCTTTTATAGTCTGTATAGCAAGAAATAGTTGCATGCAGAACAACATTCTGATGTTAGCTCATATGAAACCAGTATTGAGTTTAAATCATCATTGTCAGCATATACAACAAAAGATCAACTAATGATCAAAATCCAACCTTAACTAAAAATAAAATATTGAAATCTAATTATCCATATTATTAACACACATTCTCAATAGCAACACACAGAATTTCAATTGATGGAACTAATTGAATTCAATTTAATCATATAAACTACGAACAGTGGAGCAAAATTTATCTCTTCCCCTGTCTAGCTATGAAAATTTACAAACCAAATTCTTGTAAACAGTAATAATGAGACTTCATTTCATGTTAAAAAAAAAAAGGTGCAGGAATAGCTCTTACCACGCAAGGTACAAACTGTTGCAGCATGATGTACAAGCACCATAAATGTCATTTTCCCTTTATCATCGGCTCAGAACCATAAACGAAAAGGAACAACATAATTTAGCACACTGGCAGTTATCAGCACAACACCGCTGGCTCTTGCCACCGATGTGCCGCTGGTGGCGGCTTCTTCCTCCGCTTCTCTCGACTCCGAACAAACCTGGATTATTTTTGTACTCATTTAAATGCTTAGAATTTACAAAGTCACGATTCTAAACTTTTGCACCAATTTTAGCGAAAACTTAGAAAACCTAATATAAACATCACGAATATACGTTTGTTTGGGTGTAAGTAGGTTAACAAAGTGACCTCACTGTACTCAACGATTATACATATATATAATCTTAGTTTTTTCATTTCTATCAAAACTAGTATTTGTCATGTCTCTTGCACGGGATATCATATTTCTAATAGGCAAAGACTTCTGTGCATCAAGTGCATGGATTTTAGATCCGTGCAATCCGGGTCAATCCGATCCGGCACGGTCATCCACTCGTCGGAACAGTCATTCACGCACCGGCACGCGCCCCCACGCGCTGGGAAGGAGGCGCAACACACTTAGTTTATTTTCTGCATTTTTCTGGAAAATATGTATGTCTTTTAGTTATAA
The DNA here is from genome assembly GCA_946896805.1 of Scutellaria galericulata. Classification (NCBI taxonomy): domain Eukaryota; kingdom Viridiplantae; phylum Streptophyta; class Magnoliopsida; order Lamiales; family Lamiaceae; genus Scutellaria; species Scutellaria galericulata. Next base: position 4,026,474 of record OX335784.1, on the reverse strand, counting down.
TTTTCATACATTCATGTTATAACTTTCATACCTTTATGTACAAACATCCGTACCTTTGTATCTGTAACTTAGAAAAAAAAATGAAGATTTTCAACACAATTTGTATTGTATACCTTTATGTGATATTAATGTGACTTTTATGTTATATTATGTCACATTTATGTACAAATATTCTAACTTTTATGTAATATATAAAAGTGCATAAAGGTCAGAATATTTATACATAAATGTGGCATAATATAACATAAAGGTCGCATTAATATCACATAAAGGTATACAGTTCAAATTATGTTGAAAATCTTCATTTTTTTCTAAGTTACAGTACATAAAGGTCATGATAGTTGTACATAAAGGTCACACATTTATAACATAAATGTCACACATTTACAACATAAAGGTCACAACCTGAAACAAAAAAAAAAAAAAAAGTAAAATTCAAAACACGCGGATCCGGGTCAAAAATTGGGTCGACCCGGATTGCATGTACACCAAGTGCACACAAGACCAACTCTTTGTAGTAATATTTCAACAATTATATTAAAATTTTGTTTCTAACTTTTTTTTTCTCAAATAATTTAAATTTTATATTTTAAAAAATATTTTATTATTTTTCTAATTTGTAATTTTATTTATTAAAGTCTTATTTCATATTTGTAAATTCTTAAATATAACTTTTACTTAACATATATATATATATATATATATTTTTTTTTTTTTACTTTAATATTTTAGTTTACAACTATTATCAATATAATGATATATCAACTAAAAATTGTCAAATATTTCCAAATTTAAATATTTTAGTTTTGATATTTTATTTTATATATGCAATGTAAATAAAAATCATAAAATTGATAAATTCAATATCATGCATTGAAATTATGATTTATTAGAAATTTTAAAATCCTCTTAAATATTACAAATATGAAATAAAGCGGATAATAATCAAAATTACATATAAGAATACTATATTCAATACATCATTATAAATATTTTAGTTTAATTTTTTGTTTTTAACAATCAAAATTACAAATTAAAATCATAATAATGATGAATTCAATATGTCATGCATTAAAAATAAAATTTTATATGAAAACATTATAATTTGAAATCATGATTTGTTTAAAACATCCCTTAAAAACTTACAAAAAAAAAAAAAAATCAACAATAAACAAAATTACAAATAAGAATGATAATTCAGTGTATCATGTATTACAAATGAATTATAAATGAAGAAGTTATTTAATTTTAAACATCTTACTTATAAATACATCTTACTTATAAATAAAATTGCAAGTGATAATAATAAATTTGATACTGTTGGAAATGATATGTGGTGTACTCATGGATGAAAATTTTGCGAAATTTCTGAAATTTCTCTCAAAATCAAGTACCAAAATAATAATACGCAACATTTTTTTCCATCCAAATTTCAGTAAAATTTCAGTTTCGGTGAGTCCTTTTATAAAACTGCGATGTATCGGAGAAATATTGGAGAAATTTCGGTAGCGTTTCAATATTGGCGATTTTTTTTAACTTTTAATTTTTTAATTTCTTTAAAAAAATTTATGAATTTATTGCATGCAAAGTTAATATCCAGTATGAAAGTTATCTTATTCTCTTCAATTTTATTAGATGATATTCAGTATGATATTCAGTTACTGAATATCATACTGAATATGTAATATATATGATATTATATATATATATATATATATATTACTGAATATATATGTGAGATATATATGGATATATAATTATATTAATGAATATAAATGATATATATATATATATTCTTATCATATTGAATATATAATATATATGATATATATATATATTTCATTTATATTTATATATATACATCAGTTATCTCTAATAAGTAATATCCTTAATAAAATGAGATTTCTATTCATAGGAGTTCAAACTATTACTAGTCCATGTATTAATTTTGTACAAAATTTGTCATGTTATCATAACAGACAACGTTTATATAATAGTTTATCTCTATATTTGTTATAAACATATCATTTTATTTGGAATTTAAGTTCAATATATGTATTAATGTTAGTTATAATATTTTGTAAACTACTAGATATATTTTTCAATTTTTTACAAAGTTTTCATATTTTTTAAAAAAAAATCTGATATTTCCATTGAAATCGAAATTTCCATCGATATTTCCGTAAAATTAAGGTATCGAAACTTTTACCGAAACCGAAATTTTCATCCTTGGGTGTACTTGAAAATGACTGAAAGTAACAAATGGGAAAGTCGAGGCAAGAGTTAACTCTTTCTCCGTAAGACGAAATTGCCCCTATTCAGTGTTTTACGGTCTATGACAAACATCTTTAAAATACAACGATTTATTAACTTAATGATTGCAGCACAACAATCCAAAAGTTTTTCAGCGAATGAAAATGATATTTTGGAACTTTCCAAGATAAGAAGATGAGAGGACTACAATTGCTAGAATGCTAATAATGCAAGTTGTAGTGGATTGAATAAAATGAATGAATCTGGGATTTATTTATGAAAGTTGAAGAGATGTGGTGTATTTTCATAGGAGACACCTTTTAATTTGAAATGATATCTTTTCATAATTAGACACATTTTGGTTTGAATTGAAGTATTTCCATAATTAGACACGTATGAAATAATATATCTAACAATGTTTCGGATTAGATGCATCCATTTAATTTGGGTTGCATCAATTCAATTCAAACTCACACATTTTCACAACTTCACACATCTTCAAACTTTCGCACCTTTTCAATTTAAGTTGCCAACTTCAAGCATTAATTTCTCATTCATTCGTAATTGGATTTGAGAAAATAAATACTCTAAATTTATCTACTCAGAATGTAAATTTCAAATTTGCAATTTATTTTCATTTCTAATAAACAAAACACCATGAAAAATTGGTCAACACCAACTTCTCCAAAACCAATTTCCAACAATCCCCCACATAAATGAAAATTAATGCATATGCGAATGCAAACACTTCAGAAAGTTCCAGCGAACTGTTATTACATCAGGATATGTAGCTTCCAGATGCTATCAGATTTACTTGATGCTTTGTGAATGCGATGTCTTGAACCGGTCAACTTTTTGTATAAACCAAGACAATAATATTTACATAATAGCAACTCTAATATCTTTTGTTCTCACGTTGCATCCATTTTGCCTTTGGACGATATCTTGGATTCAAAAGTGATTATATTGAAGCGGTCAAACGTCTCACTTATATAGGTGATCTCCTATAAAGAGTATCCTACAATACTCCACCTTTTAAAGGCATATGAATCATTAAAAGCGTAAACGCTTACCCTCACCACAGGTCAGCAGGTTAGCACTTGGACAACTACAAGAATGAGGCACTAGATGTCACGCCCCAAAATCTTTCGTTAAAAATATCAGAGTTTTACCCGGGCGTGAAGATAGAAAAGCAAGGGACGCATAACACATACAGAAAGAGTTAAGCAAGGGACAACAGAAGAGAGAGATAAGGGACGATAATAAACCATCTCACAACAACCTTCGGCCTCGGCCGATATCATTCGGTCTCTCACCGATAATATACATCATATACAGCGGAAGCTACACATCAGGATCTCCCATCCTCACAAGAACCCAAAGATATATACAGATCAAAAACTGTTTGAAAACGTGTTCGGAAATGTTTTAACTAGACCATTTATCAGAAAAACCAACAGCTAGCACTATCTCCCTCCGTCTAGGGTTCACCAGCTTCCTCATCTCCTGTAGTGTGAGTACAGATTAAGGGGTGAGTGCGTTGAATACACTCAGTGGGGATAACATCCACCTCATAAGACTCCTGACAGAATTTTAAATACCGAAAAGCTAACTTACAGTCACGTTGTCACAGCACAGATATATGCAAAGCAGATATTAGAAATTGCAAGGGACGTATAGGTGCGGGATTCCCCCGTCTTACCCTATATAACGGTATCTCACCGTTAGTGCATTTAAAGAGGCTCACGACACCTCCACTGAGTAGTAGAAAATAGCAGGGGACGAACAGAATGCATGATCGGAGGACCTCGGTCCTTTCATAGATATAATATGGCACAGCAAGTATAAACACAGCACTTAGATTCCCAATCATATTTCACAAATAGGGAAAGCTGTAAACAGATCCAGAGTTAGAAATTACCCCCACCTCGTATAGTGGTTACCGCGTGAGTAGCTAGGACAGTACGTCTGACAACTCAACACCTCAAGCTTAGTCCACAGTAGCCTACAAATTTACGGTGTTTCTTAGGTCTTGAATACAGCATAGTTAAAGCTGTAAAAGGTTCCGGCGGAAGAACGCTCGTTAAAGACACGATGGATCGAAAGTACGGCGTTACGTGCTCCGGGGCTCGCAGGTACCCGGCGTCGGGCGAAAGCGAACCCGACAGCTCGCGCATCACCCGGCAGCTGCCGAGTTTCCTCAGCCACCCGGTCCCCGTCGCCCGCGCACGCTGGACCCCCGGCGCTCGCACCCGCGCGCACTCGGCACCCGGCGCACACCCGGCACCCGGCACCCGGCGCACACCCGGCACCCGGCACCCGGCGCACATCCGTCACTCGGCACGCACCCGACGCGCACCCGACGCACATCCCGGCGCGCACCCGACGCCCGACCCGACGCACAACCCGGCGCGCACCCGACGCCCGACCCGACGCACAACCCGGCGCGCACCCGTCACCCGACCCGACGTACAACCCGGCGCGCACCCGTCACACACCACCACCAGCACCACTGCTGGCCGGCGGCGGCGCTCTGGCAGCACTCCGGCGGCGGCGGAAAAATAAAAACGTAAAGGAAAAGAAAAGAAAGAGAACTTACGTGTTCGCGTCGCGAGCGTCGCTCGGGTCGTCGGCTTTGAAAACGTATAAGTTTTGAAAGTTATGAGCCCCTATTTATAGATTTTGGAATTTACCTTTTTACCGTTGAAAAGTTACTGTTTACCAAAAATATCTCAATTTACCTTTCATTATAATATTATTTTTATTTTTACCTTTTATCAAAATTTTACCCTTTCCTTCGCTAGTTGAACTACGGGTCTCCGATTAACCGCTAGTTTGTTTCTGTTTTCTCGTATTTCCGATACGAATCTCTTGGTAAAATCATATTCTAGGTTCCATGTCACGAAAAATATACCCATCTAAAACTAAAACCGACGTTAGCCAAGTATCTGTAACGCATGTACTGAATTAAACAGTCAAAACATACGCACATAATTATTAAGTCGGGGTTCAAATATTTAATTATTCAATTATGCTTATTTTGATCCGGGGTGCTACACTAGATGAGCTCCAAGTGCACATTTGAACCATCTCCGCTTATCATGGTTGAGTTACCGCTATGAACGTTCTTTAGTACGTGGGTTTTAATCTCATTCCCCTTACTACATTGTACTACAGATCTCTATTTATATTTTTTGTTAACGGATCCATATATAATTTCCTTAACTTCACAATCAATGACTATTATTTCATTAGAGATCAATTATTTTCATAGTTGGACCAGATTAGTAATATAAAATTATTTTCTCGATTGAACCAGCCAAAAATCAATTAGATCGATCAAAACCAATTAAAACCCGAAAAAATCGGTTCGGTTATGAAACCTTTGTGCTCCATTAGGGTTGGATAGTCGGAGCATTGGGGTCCATTTTTTTTTGGTGAAGTACTAATATCTCAATTAGTGTTCATTTTTTATTTAAGCATTATTGACGGTTGATGATAGACTAACCTTACCTTCGTACATTTGAATGTCCGACAGTGTAGAATAAACAGTATGAGAAACTGGCTACTATTGGAGATCAATAGAACAAGCATAAATTAATATAATATGTAGACGAATAATCTTTATATATAAAAGAAATATTGGACTCTCCAGGTTGCGACACATAAGCGTTTTAAATGAATTTCCTTCTGCCATGTGTAATCTCAATTTTCACCAACTAAGCGGTCAGCCATCTAAACTTTGCCACCTAAGATTTTAGTGGTCTCTCACTGCCACATGTAATGGCTCTTTCAATTCCAACAGATCATAACCATGGCTCTCCATCTCGCCATTCCAAAAGATCATTACCAAGTCTCTCCATCTCGCCATGGCCTTCCAATTTTGTTTTGTGGGTTTGGATTTGCAGGTTGTTTATAATTGGGACACTGATAGGAGTAAAGGGTTTGGATTTGTGGTTAGTATGGTGTAAGGTTCAATGATTAATCTAATTGAACTAGAATGTATGTTCTGCAGGCTGTTGATCTTCATGTTACAAAGAGTTAATGGTTCATTTGGTTTTCTATTTATTTGTCAGTGGAAATGGGAGTTTAGAACAAGGATAAATCTCACGAAAATAGAACTTGGCGTTGAGGCCTCTTGCTGCATTAACAGGAGGCTTTGTACACCTCATATCAGGGTCCATAGTTGCCAAACTGTGTTTAGTTAATCTTTGATTTTTAGCTACATATATTAAGATATCACGTACAGAACATATATATTGGTGAAGTGAACCTTTTCAAATGGTATGCACTAATAAATAGATAAGTGAATATGAGATCTGTAAATTTATGATGTGATTAAATATCAAGTTTCCATTATATTGTTGGCATCAGGTTTGACCTCTAAGGGAAAATTTATTTAGAAGACATTTTGACAACTCCCCAGACATTGTTTCAGGTCAACAATGCATACAAAATAGAGACATTGCTAAATGTATAGAAAGCAAATGAGACAACGGGTGATGTTGCTAAGTACACAAGTGGCCCCTTCTGGCCATGGTTCTAGAATAGATGTGGATAATAAGAACTTTTAACTTGTGGTACGATATTGTTGTATTCATGTTAACCTACTCTTTTTTCATAATTGTCTTATAGCAATTATTTGCAAGCAAGAGGTTTAGGTACAGTTTATGGCACTCTATGGCAGTATTAGGTGATTGGGATTGTAATTAGATGTGAAAACAATCCTTCCAGCTTAGTGTCTAGCTAACAGAGGTGAAATCTTGTCAACTTTTTCCAAGTTATTCATATGCAAGAATTGATGGGCATCATCGATTTTGATAATTACTAATGGGTCAATTTTCTTGATGCTGAATTTGTTAAATTAGTAGTTCTCTGGTCACTGAATCATCTTTTCCCCAATTTCTGTCATGGGCTCAATTCACAAATATCATACTATGTCGATTTCATATTGCTATATAACTGCTTATCCAAGGATCAGATTAAAATTGGAGTTACAAATTTGCTACTATAATGGAAAAAGATGAATTTCTTGGGATGGGCAAACACGTCCCATTTATAATAGCTCATGGTGAAATTCATTTGTAAGAATAATCATACATTTTTTTGAAGATTGAACCAACTTTGCTTGGTTCTGCTAAGCTTGCAAAGACTATTGCAGTGTTACAGACACTTACTCTTGAGAATGAAAAAATGCCTCTTATGTCAAGAATGAAACTATTCTTGATGAAGAATGCTTGCCAGTTACAACTTGATATTGTCTTAAATCGTATCTTCCTCGTTAATCTTTATCCATTATTTTGTTTTGTGCTTATCATCTAAAGTTTGCAAATGATGTCATTTTTGGTTTCTTTCTTGTAAGATGGGGTATTGTCAAAGCATTATAAGATTTCAAGCTTTCTGTATACGGAGAAAACATCAACGAGGAGAATGATTGGATTGGCAATTGACAAACAAGTGAAGGTAGTTGAGTTTCCAAATCTGAGTTCTATCAACTTAGTTTATATGTTCAGAGCATTGACCCCATTTTTATTCATTGTTTTAATCGTTTACAGTTGTCGTCGTTATATTGAACTTATAGATATTTCTATCTTACTTTTGACCATTTGTCCTACAAGATATTTCATACAAGACTGTATGAAGCTCAAAATAGTGACATTTTTCCTCCACACACTTGCAGATATTGTTGGATATAGAGCAAATTCTAGAAATTCTCTCTATTTTTTTTCATTAGTAAGATGCTCAAGATTGCTTTATACAAATAATTATAACTGATGTTGAAGGCACCACTATAATTGTTGAAAAGAAATATTGTGGTGGTGAAGATCAGGTATTTGATCTAATTTGGAATACCATTAGAATAGTTATGTTCCTGGACTTGAGAAGTTATTTATATGATTCTGTAGTAATAGCTCATCATTTTATTAACATTTTATAAACTTCTCTTAATTCAGTCAAACAAGGTTTTAGCAATTGATTTGGATCTGATAATTGAATAGTTTGATTTGATTTGACCTCCAAGCGGAGCAGTGAAGATCAATATATAATCTCATATGTGTTCTACAAAATATTGCATGTAATCTCTTACGGTTGATATGTTTTAATATAATATTTCAACTCGATCAACGTAGGAGATGATTTTTGTAATATTGATTTTAGCCCGGAGGTTTTTGTAAACGTAGTTAAAAATGCATGTTGATTGTTATACACATTAATTTCTAAACATGTTTTAGATGATGTCCAATATTAAGACCATCTCCAACCTTCAAACTCAAATTTGGACTCAAATCTTGTTTTTGTCACCAAATTTGCCATCATCTCCAACCTTTCAAACTCAAATTGGAATATTCTCTTACAATATTTTTTAATTTTTTTTTTAATTTTCTTTAATATCAAATATTTGTGTATTTAAGTTCATAAAAAAAATTAACTTAATTGATTTCAATTATAAATAAATATTTATAAACTATAAAATTATGAATCAATCTCAACTTGAAAATTCCTCCAATACTTATGGAGAATATTTTAATGATATTGGAGGGTCGGGAAGTGGTCTACCAGACTACTAAAATCCATATTATATATGGAGTTTAAATGCATTTCGTTTATGTTTTTGTTCTAGTAAATTTAGCATGACGTGTAATATTAGTTTAAATTTAACATGTTGTAATGTTTATGTGTTTTAGTAACTTTCATTGTAATTTGCATTAAATATTGTATGATATTCCGATTATATTTCTATTAGTTATAATTCGTGCTTACATTTAATAATTACACTATTTTTCAAAAGTATTCGATCAAGATATCTCAAAGTTCGTAATACACATCTACATAGTAAAATATTATATAGTATATGTGTGTATTAATATCAAATAAGTGAAAATGATTATAAAAGAAAATCAAAAACAAAAAAAAATTAAGTTATGAACAGTAAGTGGCAAATTGTCACTTACTGTTCAAGTAGCAAATTTGAGTTGTGATTTGCGGCTGGGTTGGAGACCCACAAACTCTAAATTTGGGTTTGAGTCCCAATTTGAGTAGTGGATTGGAGATGCGCTAAGAATAAAAGTTTTGATTTTAAATTTTGTAAAAAGTTAAACATCAATTATATTAGATGCATATAAATTGAGCATGCAACCAATTTGAAAAGGTTAAGTTGAAGTTAGCTAACTTTTTGCTTTTCTTTTTCAAAGTTACAAACAGAAGTATTCGACTTAGATAGTAGACATAGTGCGAGATTTATTCCACAAAAATATTGATCTACACCAAGTACTGCAATTATTGTGATTTTTCGTTAGACGAAGTGACATTCAAGAGTTTATTTTACTACAAAATATCAATGAAAAAATACATAAATAAATAAAAAACTAAAATATCAATGAAAAAATATATAAATAACTATCAACGCACGGGTCAATCACTAGTTAAATTTAAAAGAAGATATCCGGCTCATCAACTTCATTTGAGAATTTTCTTTATTAAAAAGAAAAAAACAAAGGCAAATCAATTTATATTTCATTCATGCATTTATGTGGAATTTTTGTTAGAAATAATCAGCCAATAGCTTCAAAAAGTATTTTGAAAGTGTTCGTTGTCTTTTGTAGATTAGAAAATACAATGCAGTGACGCAAGGGTTCTGCATTAATCTTAAGAAAAGATGACATCCAATATGTTAAAAATAGCTAAACATTTTAGCAATCTTTTGTTAAAAAAAAACAATGTTTTTGCAAAGCTATGGAATGTTTGAAATTTAGAAGTTTGGAATTTACAAATTCGTTATCTTACCACTATGAACACATATTAATGTATCACTGATGATATATGACAAAGTATCATTATTTTCTAGATTTGTCCTTTCAATTTTTGAAAAGCCACACTAGAATTGCAATTTTGTTAAAAAATACATAAAAAAGAGAGAAATTCAATTCAATTAAACCCAATAGTAATGATGTGGATATTTCTCTGATCTTATCCATTGGCTTTGGTCTTTTCCTTAAAAAGAAAACCCCTCTTATAAAAGAAAGACTTTTCCAATATTGGGAAAAGACAAATGTAGATTTTTCAGTCAAAAGAGAAGTTGTATTTTTATTTTCTTTCTGAGGTTAGATGGTTTATTTGAGCATCCGGCGCCGCCAGCTCCCAGTTCCTTAAAAAAATATTAAATATTCTGATTATTCTATATTATTCAGTTTTATTTTGTTAAAATAAACTACATCTTTAATGAGAATATTTTTTATATAATTTTTTAATAATATTAAATATAAATGAAATCAAAGGAAATTCGGACAAACAAAAATAATGGGCTTAGTTGGCACATTTTTGCTAATGAACTAATAAATTTATAATTTTAAAAGTTTTGATTTTGAGTTTCGAGGTGGGGGTTTCCATTGTTTTAGCCAGGGGTGAACATGAATCTCAAAGACAATCGAACTGTAGAGAAATCTGATCGAAATAATTCTGAACTAATAAAAAACCGTTGGTTGTTTGACTTTATTTAAACCTAACCACTCCAATTATTTTCTTGTGTGTAATCGAACTGTACCGAATCGAATAACCGAGTTTAAGGAAGTAATCATATACAAATTTATATGGATCATTTAATTCATTTTTCTATATTGTTATATTGGGTTGGTTGAAAATTGATTCAATTTTACTGTTGTTAAATATAATTTTAAGACTTCAATAGAAGAAACTAACAATTAAATAATAGAGTAAAATATATATGATGAATAATTTTAGGAATACATAAAATCTATTAACTACAGTAGATATTAATGAAATAATTAGTTTATAACTTATATAAAGTAATGCAAAATGCATTTAATTCAAGATCATATATATCTATCTTCAAATTTTACTATAAAACCTATATTTATTTCACTTTTCTAAGACGAAGTTTCTGATACCCACTTATGAGGTGTAGATCATGAAGATTTCAAAAAATAAAATTTAAAGAAAATTTTGAATGTAATCTATTGTTTTCGAGAAGAAGAAGGTTGCCTTAGTAATTTGTCAAGTCTATTTTATTAGTTTATAACTTGTTTTAAAATTTAAATTAAATAATGTGGTACGATATATTTATTTATTTATTGAATTTTATTTGAATAAATATTTATTTATTTAATTTATTGCATTTTATTAGAATAAATATTTATTTTAAATTGTAAAATTCTGAATTTTCAAAACCCGAATTGATCCGTTCTGTTATACCTGAAACTTCAAAAGAACCAAACCGATTGATAGAGTAATTCTGAAGATTTTTTTTTAGTGCTCTTAAAAAAATCTCCAAACTTTGAAGCTGTTTTAGAAATTCTTATCCCAAATTATTTTGGACCATGCTAACTCCTAATTTTAAGGCCTAATTAGCAAATCCTTCAGTCAGTGTGTTATAACAGCTGACAAAAATCATTGGACTTTTTGAAAACCATCTAGTATTAATTTTTCTATATTTTTTTTTGATAAATATGACACTTCAATATTTTTATTCCAATTATATCCGATCGAGTTTCATGGAAAATTTTGTAAGGAATTTTTTTTTTTGATATATGAATCTTCTGATCCGTATGAATCATAATCATACGATTGTATACTTCTATATATCCTGCAACTAATGTAATCCGAGAATCTTGTAATCATCTAGATATCTTTATCCAGAAGCCCATGCATATTTTGGAATATTTCAGTTTTCAAATTAGCTACAAGTTAATTAATGTTAATTGAAATTGTTACCTAATATAGAGCATAAAATTCGGATAAATTATTCTTCTACGCATCTATACTTTCAGTTAAACTAATATTTATGGATCTATACTTCGGTACTTCCAGATAAATTATTATGGTATGAATTTATACTTTCGTATGATTTTAAACCCGACTTGATATCACAGATAAACAAGATAAACTATTATTATGAGTAATTGTAGTAGTTGTTTTTGTATCAAAATTGCCTTTGTCAAACCAAGAATGTTTAAAATCATAATCTTTGTAAAGAATACATCATGGCTGTGTAAAGAAGAAAAGAAAAGGAAGTAGCCAAAGTGTAAAGAAAAAACGCAAGAACTCACGTGAGACTGTCTCACCAAGGCCTTACGTGAGCGGAGCTTTTTATAGTTTTATGTGATATTGAAATTGACCATATTGAATGAGCTTTTTATAGTTTTATGTGATATTGAAATTGACCATATTGAATGAGCTGACTCGTCTTATTTATCTATATGAACTTCGTAACCTCACGTGAGAATTGAACTGTACAAAATAATTAATGAGATTCAAGGTTTGAGAAATTATGTGGCTATATATAGGATCACCCTTGTGTTTAAACCCATTCGTGCCCACTCTTGCTCCATAATAACCCAATTAAAAGCCCAGTTATTTTTAAAACCCATTAAAGTCCACTTTTGTATTTTCTCTATCTCTTTTACTTATTCTTTGATTTTTATTCTGTGCATGAGTTTTTTTTTTCTTGTACAAATCTTTTATTGTTTTAGAAAGAATGTGTTTAACACCCCAGGTTAGGTCAACCCAATTGCATGAATTTAGGATTCGAACACCTGCACAAAAGCATTTGTAATTTTAATAAATTAATACATTGATTACATGTGAGAGATTGACTATTGATGACTCTCTCACAGAATTAGATCGTGGAATGATCTAAAAAACTTCTTACTCAAAAAATTTAATTCATATATTGTATTTTACATTTACTCTTCCTTATATTATTATGATCAATAAATATATATAGCACGTAAACTATATATACATTAACATGTTAACATTAAATAAACGTAAAACATAAACCAGTACCATCATAATGGAGAGGATTTAATAAAATTTAGTTGTGTTAGGTGGTCTGCCACTGCATTGCACCATAAAGAGGGAATATTTTATATTTTATTATACAGATCTGGATAGAAGTGATGGTGACAAAAATGGTGAGTTTAAAATAATTTTATTCCAAATTCAACTTTTGTTTAATAAAATTTAAATGTAACTCATAATTCCTTAAATCTGTTTATATCTTCAAAACTAATTAATATATATTTTAAAATCATGGAGGAAAGTTTTTATTTTTTTTAATTTTAAATATATGTTCTTAAAAGTAAAATAAATGAATTTTCTTACTAACCAATAAGCATTTTGTATTTATTTAAGCATTAACCACTAACCACCTCGGAGACTATGTGATGCAATTTTGACACAAAACATCTATGTCTGAAACATCTATCTCATCCCCACGACGTAGTTGGGTGTCTAAACTATTTAATATTTATAATCATAATTAAAAAGAAATAGTCCACTTATTTTATAGATCATCGTATATCATATATTATATGTATGTGTAGGATGAACTCATTTTTCGAGACTTTGTTGTCCCTCACAGGTTTATGAAAGAGATAAACATCGATTTTGATACATTCTTGACCTATCTTAATAAAAAAAAATGTAAACCTACTTTAAACTGTCAAATAAATGATAGAATGCAAAATTTAGAATAATCACTAATAGATCTATGGGTGGAATCTCAATAAAAAAAGTTGTAGATTAATAAAAGAGAAAATAACTATAAAATGAACGATCTGAATCCACTAATATTTTAATGTTTCATTTTATATTTTAATATCATTAATATATATCACATATTAATTAGAGATATGATTTATAATAATTATTTTGAAATATCAGATGAAACATAATTTGTACAGATGATTCATTTGTTCGTAAGAATTTGAGTAGAGTGTCATTCATCAAAAAGAATAGTAGATTAATCGTAAGAGAGGAAAGAAACACAAAGACTATAATATTCGTATGAAATTCAGCTTCAAAATTTTATGATCATGAATCAAAATTTCATCCTAAAACCTTGAAGAGATTGCAATTATCTTACCATAATGTACAAATCACTTGAATTATCTTTTGAAATCATGTTGGAGTATACATGGACATTGTTTGTTGAGGCAAATGATGCAAAATTAAATTGTAAAAATTCATTTCTACAAAAAAAATTCTAAAATATCATTTTCAACTATTTATTAATATTGAAATATGAGTGATATAAGTAATTAGATAGGACCCAATAATATAATTAAAAAAAAAGAATTATCAATAATACAGCTTGGAATGGGTATTATGGTAAACTCAAATACCCAAAAAAAATAAATAATAATAATAGAAATTAAAATAACATTATATAAGACTACCCACATCGCGGAGTCGGCAACCTCAAATGAGGAAAAAGACAAAAAAAAGAAAAAGAAAAAAAATGGAAATAAATTCCAGCTTGGCAACCTGTTGTGTCCAAGGTTGAAATATCAACCTTATCAACCAACTCCTCAATTTAGGTTATCCAATTAAATCTTGACACATGTCATTTTCTTATTTATTTAATTAGATTTTATATGAATAAAATGTATATTGTAAATATTATGGATAATATGTATTTAAAAAAAAATATATATATATATATATATATATCAAAATTCGTATTTTTTAATTCTCTATAAATAGATATCAATATTGACATATTTTGGAACACCATCTAAAATTCTCTATTTTCTCCTCTATTTTTTTTTTCATTCATCTCTCAATTTCAATCATGGATCCAAACCATCCTAATTATTTTCCAAACTCCCAAAATTATCCAAACTCTCAAAATTATCCAAGTTTTGAATCAATTCTTAACTTTCAATCTTTTTTTATTTCATGCATCTACTTGTAGTTTGATTTATTTCTTTTTCAATTTCGTCTTTCAACTCTTGTAATTGTAATTTCGTTATTGTATTTTATTCTAAATGTGTTTTAAATTATTTTTGTATTATAATTATAAATTTAGAATATTAAATTATTTAATGTAATTTTTATACATTTTAAATATAATAAATATTGATTATAAAATATATGTAATTAATATATAATTTTAGGTTGGGTTGGGTTGGGTTGTGGATGTGGGTAAAAAAAATTAAAGTTAATTTAAGTTGTGGGTTGAATAGATGGATGAGAGAGAAATTAATATTTTATTTTAGATTGGATTGAGAGAGGGTTGTGAGTGTGGGTAGTCCAAGCAGTGTTTTCACTGAATTTGACTTCTCAACCCTCAAGCCCCACTTCACCTACTTTACTACTCTCTTCTCCTCTTTTAAGCATTTTCTCAAACAGCTGCTGCTGTGCGGCGAGTTGTCCTAGAATTCATACCCCATTTGACAATCTCTGCTCTCTTTCATTTTTGAACGAGAAACGATATGGCTTTCGAAAAGATCAAGGTGGTCAACCCCATCGTCGAGATGGATGGTTAGATTCAGATCCCTACCGTTTTTGTAATATATATATATATATATATATATATATATATATATTTTGTTTGATCTGTTAGCGAGCATGATTTGCTGTTGGATTTATGCTTCAATGAATGTCTTTTTCTTTGTTTTTTTTACTTATTTTTGTTGTCTGAGAGAGAGAGAGAGAGAGTCACAGACTTACCGATCAGATCATGTTTATATTCAATACTAGCCTCTGAATTTGATGTATGATTCGATGAAGAAAGTACAATTTATGGAGATCGCAACTTTTTAACTATGATACGAATGTCTTTATCTTTCTTGATTTTTTGTTTTCAGTTAAAACTTGGGCCCATGTTACTTTATGGTTAGATGTTTTTGAGTCTCAGTTATTGATCCATTCTCTGCATAAATATTTTCTTGGGTCCAGCATTTGTTTGACTTCATTGTTGAATATCTGATTTGAAGCGAATTTTAGGCGGAGTGATTTACATTATTGATCTTATGCTTGTATAATTAATCGCTTTGATGAAATCTCTGCATTTTCAGGAGATGAGATGACAAGGGTCATTTGGGAATTTATTAAGGACAAGGTAGTAAAATTAGCATCTCAGCTTAAATTTTTTTATTTGTTATTTATATTCCAGTAAAGTGATATATTTTGATATAGTGGGGTGCGTAATTGCTTTTCCTCCCTTTGTTTTAGTTGATTTTCCCTTTCTTGGAGTTGGATATAAAGTACTTCGATCTTGGCCTTCCTCACCGTGATGCCACAGATGACAAAGTTACTGTTGAGAGTGCAGAAGCTACCCTCAAGTATGCGATTTCTGTGATGTTTTTATTTTCTGAATGAAGCTGGTGCATTGCCTTGACCAAATGTTGGATACTATTCTTACTTCATTTCAACTCTATGTTCAAAATTGCAGGTACAATGTGGCAATTAAGTGTGCAACAATCACTCCAGGTAGTCACACTTAAAATTGTTTATTGACTTTAATCTGAATCTGAATATAGGTAATCATAGAATAAAGTTTTAAGCTTCAAAGCACAACACTTGCAGATGAAGCTCGTGTGAAGGAATTCGGATTGAAGAGCATGTGGAGGAGTCCAAATGGTACAATTAGGAATATTTTGAATGGTGAGTTAAAGTTGCCTATTGATTTCCTTGTTAGTGAACAATGCTTTCTGGGGGTCTTTGTGATTGATCTGGTCCGTTATAATTGCTTTTTCATGCAGGAACGGTCTTCAGAGAACCAATCCTCTGCAAAAATGTTCCTCGACTTGTCCCAGGTATAGCTGATGTTTTTTAATTCTGCTTTCACGTGTCTTAGTTTATTATTCAGTTTGCTAATTTATGTGTGGCTGCCTTCAGGATGGACTAAACCTATTTGCATTGGAAGGCATGCTTTCGGCGACCAATACCGAGCAACTGATACAGTAATCAAAGGACCTGGAAAGCTCAAATTGGTATTTGGTATGGCTTCATGTTATCCATCTTGCTTTTATCTTACTACTTCTGCCATCGCTTGTCCTCGTAATGCTTAAGTAATCAACTTATCTTTGTGTCTGTCATTGTTATTTTCTCGTGTTTTCATTTAGTGGTTGAGTTAATTATGTTTGACCTGTATGCAGTGCCAGAAGGGTCGGATGAGAAGACTGAATTCGAGGTCTACAATTTCACTGGTGCTGGTGGAGTTGCTTTGTCTATGTACAACACAGATGAGGTTTGCTTGACAGATCTAAGATGAAAATTTTCATTAAATGAATTATGTTATTGGTGATTGACTTGTATTTTGGATTGCAACATTGTCGGATAGTCAATTCGTGCTTTTGCTGAGGCTTCTATGAACACTGCATATGAGAAAAAGTGGCCACTGTATCTTAGCACAAAGAATACTATTCTCAAGAAGTATGATGGCAGGTAAGTGTCCAGTTTAGCCTCCCTTAATCTTTAGTACTGGAAGCTAGTAATGTATTTATTTTAATCTAATTACATTACTTTCTGTCTTGAATAAAGATTCAAGGACATTTTCCAAGAAGTTTATGAATCAAGTTGGAAATCAAAGTATGAGGAAGCAGGAATATGGTGAGTTTTTCTACTTTATTATTATATGGTTTTATGATCACTAGCAATTATATGCAACTTATTGTACATTTTGTGTGATCCAAACCTTAGGTATGAGCACCGTCTCATTGATGATATGGTTGCATATGCAATGAAGAGCGAAGGAGGTTATGTGTGGGCTTGCAAGAACTATGATGGAGATGTGCAGAGTGACTTCTTAGCACAAGGTACGGAGATTGGACTTCAAAATCTTGAACTGTAGTTATGGAGATTGTACTTCTGATACTATAGAATTCTCATGGAGAAGTAGCCACTGTATTTAAAAAAAAAAAATTTTGTTATCTTTTAAATATTTTACTTAAAGAGTCATTTCATCTTAAATTTCAATTATATTTTGGCAGGTTTTGGATCTCTTGGGCTGATGACCTCGGTCTTGGTATGTTTGGATCTTTTTTGTTGATGCTATATATTTTTAAGCGTCCCTGGTTTCCTTCCTCTATCTTTACCTTGATGAGTTTTATGTTTTTCTATGCTTTCCAGTTCTGAATGTCTACAATAAGATCTGTCTATCTGTCTTTAGCATCAACCAATACCACATTTGAATGTGTTGTCCGTTTAGATTCTGACAGGATATTGGTTCTCATTTATTTTAGGTGTGCCCT
Source organism: Scutellaria galericulata (assembly GCA_946896805.1). Lineage (NCBI taxonomy): Eukaryota > Viridiplantae > Streptophyta > Magnoliopsida > Lamiales > Lamiaceae > Scutellaria > Scutellaria galericulata. The sequence continues at coordinate 4,008,223 of OX335784.1, read as the reverse complement.
GATGGTAAGACAATTGAGGCTGAAGCAGCCCATGGAACCGTTACACGCCACTACAGGGTTCATCAAAAAGGTGGTGAAACCAGTACAAATAGTATTGCCTCAATCTTTGCTTGGACTCGTGGTCTTGCTCACAGGTAACTAATTTTATTCCTTTTATCTGGTCATTCTGTGCATGAAGTTACTCATTGCATTTGAGCTTGCTTGAGTTTTTACATTTATAATAATAATTGAGCAAATTTCTTAGGGCGAAGTTGGATGATAATGCAAAGCTCTTGGAGTTCACTGAGAAATTAGAAGCAGCTTGTATTGGTGTTGTAGAAGCTGGAAAAATGACCAAGGATCTTGCTCTCATCATCCATGGATCCAAGTAAACCTTCCTAATCTATTTTCTTCTCATATTTTTATGCAATCATCTCATTTTATGCAACAATATTCAACATTTTCTTTTTCCTCTCTCTCAAATGGTATAGGTTGACAAGAGACCAGTACCTGAACACTGAAGAGTTCATTGATGCGGTTGCTGTTGAGCTTAAAGCAAAACTTTCATGCTGAGTATAATTGTATGCTCATCCTTGCCTTAGTCTGATATTCCACCCATCCCTCTGTGCCAACTTTTCATTATTGTTTCTTTCCTTCCTATGATTTTAGGTCTGATTTGCATGAAAAGACTTTTTCTTGGTGCTATTCACAATCATCCGAGATGCTGTATTGTGGTCGTGGGCAGGGATTATATGCTGGTGGGAAAATTTCCCTGTCAAAAAACTGCTACTCTTGAATAATTTATCTTCCATTTTATTATGCTAAAGCTCTGCTTTTGTTGCTGCATTTCACTTTGATTTGTTCAATCTAAGTAGATGTGATGTATTGCAAACTTTAAAGCAGCTTTTATGGCCCTTACAAGTCACCAATGAAAGAAACTTGACCATATCCTAGACTATGATTGAACTTATTTGAATTCCTTCTCGTGCTTTCCTCTTACCTGCTGCCCCTTTTCAGTGTGGGAAATTTTAGGTAAGCACTGCTGATTAATGCCATTTGCAGCCTGATTATTCGTAAGCTGGTTCTTTATATCAGATTCCAACTTTGCTCTTTCTTGGAAACAAAATGAATATATAGTTGATCTGTTCATTTCAGGATCAGTCTTTGTAGGGTCTCATGCGATCTCTTATTTGGAATTATTTGTGGTCCATCCTGCAGTTATCTGTGAGCGCTATTTTTAGTCATATTAGAAGATATGCTTTGTTGTGTTGGTTTTTTGATGCGACCTTTTATGGATATATATGGATTTGATTGTTATTATTGAGTTAAGATGTGATGTAGAACCAGTGAATGGTCTATTATGGGGACCAGAGTTGGCTTTTAGGTCGCTTTCCCTCAACATGTGGTCCATGGAGCATTTTTCGGCCTCATTGGTTGCTTTTAGTGGTGTGTCGTTGGCTTGTTATTGAGCTACTCAAAATCAACTCGAAAAAACTCGAGGTTGGGCAGTTTTTAACCTAAGCGCAATAGTACTGATTCTATAGGTTTTGGAATCTTATTAAGATAATTCACTATTTTATCCTAAATTTTTTTTCCAAAGTATAGTTGTGTAGGTGACAATTGAGTGTGCATTGTCAATTCCTTTCTTCCTTGAATGGAATTACTACCCGTCTTTAATGAGTAGAGTCGAGTTTGAGCCTATCAGGTTTGCAATGTTGTTGAGCTTATCCCCCGAATGGGATGGGGATTTCTTGATTATTCTTTAAGGATATGGATGAGAAATAAATCTCTGATGATGAGGTAGGGACGAGGATCATGTTCTCCCCACCTATTTTGCATTGCATGGGACCCTATAATGTGTGTGTGTGTGTGTGTATATATATAAATTGTTGAAGCTTTTGATGATTATTCATTATTTAAATGAGTTGCTAAATTCGGATTTTGTTGTATTTTTACGGCCTTCTTTTCAAAATAAGTGTTGTTTTGGATGTTAAATTTTGTTTCAAATCAAATGTTGTTTTATTTAAATTTACCGTCAATCTCAACCCCTATTTCTTAGCTAGTAGTATAGGACTCATGTAATACACAATATTAAAAAAATAAAAAAAAGAAGGGCTACAAACTTAGTAAAATTAGAAATTTATAATTACAAAGAGTAAGTCTTTTATGAGATTGTTTCATATATTTCTATTGCATTTCGTGAGATACAAGATTGTTTCATATATTTTTATTGCATTCCGTGAGATCATCTCACATGAGTTTTTACGTATTACAAATACATTTATGGTGTTATCAATTATGCATTGCATATCGTTTCACATGAGTTTTTGCGTATTACAAATACATTTATGGTGTTATCAATTATGTATTACATATCGTTTCACATGAGTTTTTGCGTATTACAAATACATGTATGGTGTTATCAATTATGCATTACATATCGTTTCACATGAGTTTTTGCGTATTACAAATACATGTATGGTGTTGTCAATTATGCATTACATATCACCTAATTTATCATTAAATATAACATAGTTTGATTATTATGTTATCTAATTGTTAAAGTATATGTTTGATTTATAAAGCAATATAAATATATTTTATTTATTATTTTAAAAAATATTTATTATTATACTTATTATATTATTCAACTCACAACCATTTTTTTTGTTTGATTTTAACTATTGAAGTCCAACGACTCAAGTTTTCTTTTCAATTATACGTAAAAAAAAATGTGAGTCCAAAATTTCATACTTTATTTTCAAACACATTTGCGAAAAATCATTTACTGATATGTTGGAACAATGGTTATCAATCACCACACCTTTATTTTAATTTTTTATAATATTATTTAATTTTTAAGAACTAAACCTTTTTCAGATATACAGATATGTAAATAATTCCTATATTTAAATTTTATATATATTATTTTAACAAATTTAGTCAACATACTATTTGATAATGTTTCTTATCACCTTTAAATTTGAAGTTATTAATGAGTCATAATAATAGCTATTGTCATTCTTCAATTTTATTTAATATAAATCTTATTTGTTAAAGAAAATTATTGTGAGAATAATTATAAGCTTAACACGTGTCACATGTGGTTATATATATACACCAATTGTATGGATCCATATAATTGGGTCGACCCGATCCGAATTCGTGCACTTTTGAGTTTTTTTTTTTTAATTCATATGTTATCTTTATATTATATTCATGTGACTTTAATGTTATATTAGTATGACATTTATGTACAAATATCCTTACCTATAAGTAATGCAACTTCAAAACAAAAGAAGAAGAATTTCAGCACAATTTGTACATATATACATTTATGTGATTATTCATACATTTATGTAATATATAAAGGTGCAACTAACATAATTAAAAAATATAAAAAGGAATTACATAAATGTATGATTATATTAATATAAAGCCATACGTAATATTACATAAAGGTATAAGTAATATCACATAAATGTATGTTGATCCAAAAATGCACTGTAAAATGATTTTTTTTTTTTGAGTTACAAAATTACATAAAAGTTATGATATTTGTACATAAATGACATACAAATATAACATACAGATCATACTAATATAACATAAAGGTAACACATGAATAAAAAAAACCAAAAAATGCGGATTCGAATCGGGTCGACCCAACTGTATGAATTTAGATACATGCAACTGGTGCACATGAGAATTTGTGTATGTATATAAAAGATATGTTATTTTAACAAATGCAGTCAAAACTTGTATATTATTTATTAATGTTTCTTATCAACTTTAAATTTAAGTCATTAACTTGTCAATTTTTTTAAAGTTTATTTTATTTAATATAGGATCTTATTTGTTAATCATTTTATGAGAATAATGATGGGTTTGTCATGTGGCACATGTTGTCATTCCTTTGTAAATATTAGTATTTCTCTTGTGTGTTGCACGGTTTGTTGTATTAACATTTAATCATTTTAAAGTTTTGATAATGTAGTTATATAATATATTAACATGAAATATATAATAATTTTTTTAATATGTATATTAATTAGACAAAAACTTTTGTGCACTTGGTGCACGGACCCTAAATTTGCGCACTCGGGTAGACCTGACCCGCCACGCGCCCATACGCGTCTCTAGGTTTGTCCGCCCAAACATGCTCCCAAGTGTCAAACCTTTATGTTATATCAACTATACATTTTAGTAGTATTAGTCATACATTTTAGTTATGTTAGACATACCTTTTGTAAGGCTATCTGTACCTTAGTATTTTTTTTAGACAGACATATTAATCTTTCATTTCTTTTAGTTATAACAGTCATACCTTTTAGTTATGTTAGATATACCTTTTAATTATGTTAGTTGTACCTTTATATATTACATAAATGTATGACTATGTTGATACCTTTATGTAGTATTAGACATACCTCTTTATTTAGTGTTAAGCATACATTTATGTTATGTTAGTCATATCTTTTAATTATGTTAGTTTTACTTTTATATATATTACATAAATGTATGTTTATGTTGATATAAATGTATAAATAATATCACATAAATGTATGAGTAATATCACATAAATGTAAATATCTACAACTTGTGCCAAAATTAGGGTTTAGGGTTAAAGTATTACATAAAGGTATGATATTTGTATATAAAGGTATGACTAATATAATATAAATGTATGACTAACATAATATGAAGACCAACGATTTTTTTTAAAGTTAAAGTATTGCACTAAGAGTATGAAATCTTGATATACTCCATAAGTATATCACTAATATAACATAAAAGTATGACTAATATAATATAAGAGTATGACTAACATAACATAAATGTTAGAGTAAAAAACAAATGCACGAATCCGGGTCGGATTCGGTTCGACCCGACCCGAGTGTATGGATCTAAGATTCATGCACCAGTTGCACGGGAGACTGACTCAATTGATAAATGCTCACGTATTTTAAATTTAGATTTACATCAATCTAGATATTTGTATTTGACAAGATTAGGAATTTAGAATATAAATAGTAACACAAAATTTTATAGATAATTTAAACAAAGAATTTGATTGTATCTATATTCGAAATATGAGATGGTTAAAAATGTAATCTAATTTTTTATTTCAAAATTTTTATTTTATTTATTTTCTAATTTGTAATTTTATTCATTGTTATTTTTATTTCATACTTGTAATTTTGTTAAATATAATTTTTACTCAACACATATTATTTAACTTCTATATTCCAGTCCAGTGCTATAGTAGAAAGTAGAGTTAATTTTATTTTTCAACCTATACTATGCACGTTTTTTTTAAATTTTGCATCCTAAACTATTTCTTTCTCCAATCACAACCTCAACTAGACATTTTGTTAACTTTTGCAACCTTCGGACAACATTTTTCTGCGAGAAAAGGCCCATATCACGTGCTAATTGAGGGTTATTTTCATTATTTACACTTCTAAGAATTAGGTAATTTCGGTTCTTTGGCTATTTTCAATGGTAAATAGATCTTATTTTTGTTTGAACCTCACCATCATCACTGTTGTTCATTTACTCAAACAATTTGTAGAAAAAATTGAGAAAAATTAGGGCTAAATTTGATTTTGGAGAGAAATTAGTTAATGGTCTAGAAAATGACGAAAATAATCCTCAGTTGACACGCGAAAATCACGCAAACCTTTTCTCACTAAAAATATTACCGGAAGTTGCAAAAATAAACAAAACGTGTAGTATATATTGTGATCGGAGAAAAAATAGTTTAGAATACAAAATAAAATAAAATAAAACATTCATGGGTTGGAAAACGAAATTAACCCTAGAAATTATTATAATTTAATAAAAAAATTCAAATGCACCATAATTTAAATATTGTTTTTCCATATGCAATGTCAATACAATCACAAAATATTATAAATTCAAAGAAAAAAAATCATTTAATTTAAAATTGCAATTAATTGTTTTTTAAATCAAACCTCAAACATCAAACTCACACCCTACAACCACATACACCACACCACCTACGCCATATTCCCAATTCATGCTGTAGCTTTTGTTGCTTCTCACAATCTAACGATTTTTTTTTTAATAACTTTCAAATTGTTAATTAAGTTAACAAGACTGCATTTATCGATGACACCAACACAAATATCACTATTAAAGATGGGTGTCATGACATTTTGGTTGGCTAGCTAACTCACCCACGAGACTAGATTTATCAATAATCCAACTCAACCTAACATTCTAATAAAAAAACATATTTCTCTCATCCACGTACATAATCTACAACCCTACTTTTTTATACTTTGTTAGTGACACCAACTAACCCTAAAATAAAGTTTTCTCATTATTTATTAATGACTTATATATTATTTGTTATCAATTTTTATTATATTGAAAATGTGTAAGAAATATATAGAAGAATATTTTATATTCTAAATCAATAATTATACAAGGAAAAAAAATTACCCTACACTTAAAAATAAGCTACTAACACTAAAAAAATTAAAATTATAATAATTAGAATATGAAATTGAAAAGAAATAAATCAAACAATAAATAGATGTGTGAAATACTAAATTACAAATATAGAAGACATGAACTACAAAATTCAAGAGTCTTTTTTCGATATATGCTCAATGAAGTCGTTTTTAAGAGCAACTAGCAGTACTCCTGTTCGTTTCATCACATTTTGGATAATTTCTGATTTATCACATTTTTAAAATAAATCTTTTAAATATTTATGTTTTATATTTATTTTGAATATCTTTTTTAAATACCAAATGTTTTAGAAAATATCAAAAAATAAAAAATATAAAAAAGTGTTTAACTATGAATTGATAAAAATATAATTATGCACATTAAGTATGAAAATTGCACTTTGAATTTGGACATGAAAAGTAATTCTATGATAAAGGCCTTAATTTAAAAAATATATGTAATTGTTATTGTTTTCCCTTTACTCAAAATGCCCATTTAAGAGACAATTTATTTAAAAATCTAGTATTAAGGTCCAAGTGTACTTTATTTTAATTAATTATATCATCTCCTCACTTATCTATAAATGCACAAAATCACAATATGTATTCTATGACCCTAGTTCATTTTATAGTGGAAAAGACAATCTTCAGTCTTCACAGTTAGGGTGAGCATTGTTCGAAGCAATTCGGGATTAAGAGAATCTCTCAAATTGTTCCAAAGTTCGGAGATTTTAGGAGAATTTGGAAAAAAATCTCCGAAATTGCTCTGACAATTTGGTTCGATTCCTTCGGAAATTCGGGATAATGGAGAGGATCAATTCGGATATCGGAGATTTAGATTTTTACAATTTAAAAAAAATATTTATTGAAACAAAATGCAAATAAATAAATAAATATATCGTACGTCATTATTTAATTTATATCTTAAAACAAGGCATAAACTAATAAAATAGATTTGATAAATTATTGAAGTATGTCTCTTCTCGAAAACAATATATTACATTCAAAATTTTCTTTAAATTTTATTCACAATATATTATACTTCATAAGTAGTAATTCAAAAGTTGGTCTTTTAAAATATCTTATGCATTACTTTATATAAGTTATAAACTAATTATTTGATTAACATCTATTGTAGTTAATAGATTTTATGTGCTCCCAAAATAATTCATTATAATATTTTACTTTATTATTTAATTGTTAATTTATTCTATGAAGTCTTAAAATTATAATAGTATTAAATAATAATAAAATTCAATCAAATTTGCAAATAATCAAATATAATAATGTAAAAAAAAGAATTCAATGATACATACAAATTTGTATATAGTTAATTCCTTAAAATCGGTTCTATTCGGTTTTAAATCAGTTCTTCGATTCGGTACAATTCGGGTCTTAACACAAAATAATCAGAGCGATTCAGTTTAGATAAAGTCAAACAATCAACGGTTCTTTCTTAGTTCAAATTGTTTCGGTTCGGATTTCTCCACAATTCGATTATCTACGAGATCCATTCTCGCCCCTATTCACTACCACACCTATTTCACCGATCCTGTTATGCCTTCCATCACTGTACAACAACAGATGTAATACTCGTCCCTGCTAGCCTTCAATTTCGACAAAGCCACCATCACTTCTTCTAACTACACATCAAACTTCAACCTCATCTCTCACTCGTCTTCTCTGCAAGCTGCCGTCACCACGGCCTTCTTCATCGCCGCCATACTAAAGCCCTCATCCCTATAAAACCTGCGATCTTCTAACTGTCATCTACAACTCCACCTAAAAGTTGTTGTCTCCATCTCTACCTTTTCCACCTCTCCTTTATTTAATCCTTTAGGCGAAGCTCAGATCTGCATCTGTTGTCCCTAGGTGGCAGTTCTAGTCCATCCCTATAAATATTACAACCTTCATTCTCTTCTCACCTTATCACTGTAATTTTTTTCAATGATAATGTAGCTGAATTTCTTTTTTTTTTTTTCCTTTGTCTATATAAGATATAGATTGCTTAGGAGGTTATGAGGCATTTGTCCCCTGTTTTTAGTACTATTTTATAATATTTTGATGTTTATTATTATAGTTAATTAAAATGTAAAGATATTAATGCAAAATCTATTATTTCAATATTAGGGTGTAAAAGTTGTTTGATAAAAATATTCAATAGAGTTGATTGTAACAGATTCTGCACAATACTCAGAATCATCATAGAACAATGAATTTACATAATAATTTTATTTTCAATTTTTTATTATTAATATTATGACATGACAATTTTGGGAGGAAAAATGATATTTCTGTAATTTCTCCCACAATCCTACTTTTATATTAGTATAGATATGATTTTCTCTATTGTAAAGTTATTCCTTATTAGTCATATAAGTGGGCAAGTTTGCATTGCAATGTGTTCATTAAAGTATTGAAAACTTGATCATTGTCAACTTCTTGTACTCCATTTCTTCCGTCGGTTTGTAGGTTTATTCATAAGAAAATCCATGAGATCATAATAGTTTTGATATGTCTTGTTCAACCTCTACTACCATATTATGTATGGTAATACATACAAGTCATCATAATTTTTCCCATCATAAGTTTATCCCAAACAAGACATGTGCAAGTAATACAAAATGAATTCGTAAAACTCCAAATGGTCGTTCGATATCTTTTCTGACAACTTCGTGATGTTAACCGAACAACCGGACTGTGGAGCAAAAATTGACTTGACAAATGCGGTAATATGTCATCAATGAGATAATATGTCTTATCATTTTTGCAACCATTCACGATGTAACTAACCTTCTCGACCTTCCAAGACATAGGAAAAACTGGAGATTAGTGGAGTATGTTAATATCATTGCACGAACTTGTTGTTTCAAAGAATACAAGTCATATCCATAGGTCATATGATGCAATAACTCCCAAAATGATTGTTGGTTTCTTTCTGTATATTGTTCAACCCATGCAATAGGACAATTTTTCTATTCCTAATGCATGAAGTCAATAATGTTTACCATGCCTTGGAATCCATGCTCCCCAACATAGTATTTAGTCTTGCCAAATCTTGTTCATTAGACCTTATGGAGTACTTGTTACCGAAGCAGACAATTGACACCTACGAATTTTATGAGAGCTTTACTTGTCACAACTTCACTCATTCGCAAATATTTATCAACCAAAGCAAATGATGTACCATACAACAACACTCTCATAGTTCCAATACATTTCTGTAATAATGAAATCATTGTCTACTTATGACATGACATCATACCTTTGTTGAAAATATTCATCATTGAAAGTAACGACCTCCACTATATGAAGGAATACTAATTTTTGCATATGAAATCTACATCGGAAAATCTTAGAATACGTTGGTCTGTCAACAAAATAATTGTTTATCAAATGATCTCACCAATGTTGTTTTTAGGCTCTAGCAGTGTGATCTCCTATTATTAGATTGTGATTATTTATTATCACATCCTCAATAATGTAATTAATTGGATGATTTTGTTGAACAACTTGTTCTTCCCATTCATAAAGTTAGATAAAATTGAAAGCCAAAACTTGAATCTACAGATGAGTATTGAGAACATTTATTAAGCAGAATGATAAACTATTGGGTATGAATTATACTTGAGAGGAAGCAAAAGAGTATAAAGAAAGATTTTAGTGCAACTCTAATATGGATTCAATAAGTATATATAGGATTCACGCGTAAGTTTGATACAAATAATTACTTTTGGGGAGCTTGTAGAAATGAGAGACAAGAGCATGTGAAATGTGGTATGATAAAGATTCAATAATGAGATACAATGCATGTGGAAACTAGCATAAGTTTGATAAAGATAACTATTTTTGGAAGCTAGTAAGAATGAAAGACAAGTGCATGTGAAAACTGATATGATACAAATTTAATAATGAGAGACAATGCAGGGGTAATTTCATTTTTGGCTCTGTAGGAATTGTCACGGGCTGATTTTGGCCCATTTTCAAGCCTTTTTGGCCCAATGCATGATTCCGTCTACATATTAACTGAGATACCATGTGCCTTGCACGTGGTCATTAAGCAAACAGTGTTTAGGTATTTTAAAAAAAAAGAAAAAAATAGGTTTTGACGGTTTCCATTAACCAAACTAACGGACAGAGTCAAACTTGATGATTTTTAAGCCACTTTTGATACTAGGTGCCAAAATCGGCCCGCGACAATTCCTACGAGGCCAAAAATGAAATTACCCCAACAATGCATGTAAGCTAGCTTGATATAAACAACTCACATTTGAGAAACAATTACATGTGAATTCATTTTGAATATGCTAGCTACATCAATAGTTACATATAGACAACTCATAATTGAAGTGCTTATTAAAACATCAAATGAAAGTTCTGAAAAAGATTCAAAGTAGAATAGACAACTCATAATTGAAGTGCTTATTAAAACATCAAATGAAAGTTCTAAAAAAGATTCAAAGTAGAATAGACAACTCAATTACATATTAAAATTATTAATTAGAATTACATGAAATTAACTAAAATTACACAAATTAAAAACCTCACAAAACTATAATTAAAGTGTCATAAACTAAAAATACATGAAAATAAACTACATTGACTGTCTAAACACAATTGTCCTTAGATAATGTTTCATCTCTTTATCTTTCTAGGATAAGTGATATTTCACAATAATGTATTCAACATAATTTGATTTAACTTCATAATCTTCCTTTATTACTTTTTAAGCTCTAATTCAAGTCTATCACTTCTCAATGTGTTCATTATTTTAACTTCATTGTTTCTAGTCTTAATGCACGAATTTCTGTAGCAACTTCATTAGTGGATCAAGTCTATCACTTTTCAATGTGTCCTTCATTGTTTCTAGTAAGTCTCAATGCACGAATTTCGGCAACTTCATTAGTGGAAGACGATTGTGATGTCCTACACTTTCCTTTATGTTTCACTTTATCCCTACTTATAGGACGGGGAATAGTTGAATGTCCACTGCTTAAAGTTTCTAAATTGGATGGTACGTAATACTCCACATCTTTACTAGTCCTCAATCTTTTTGAGTGCCACCACTTTCTTCATTTTGAGGGTGGAAACGTTGAATCATGATCAAATTTTAATCATCACTTAGAGATGTTTACTCATAATTTTCATTAAATACAAACAAGTCCTGAAACTCATTGTCACTTGATTCATAAATTGTACAAACTACTTCACTACATCTTTTAGTTCATTCCACTCATTTTTTCAATCATTCCCTTTCTTGTAATCCTCTTGTTTTCATTAAGTCATTTCCAATGATGAATCCATGTTTCTTACTCTGGTCTCTTTAGGATTTTCTTTTTGTGAAATAAATTTTGCATTTATACTTATAATATCACTCTTTTGATTTATGCCACATATATTATATTCACTAGAGAAACACCAAGATGACATTAGAGCTACATCTTCTTTCACACCCTATTCTAACATTTTTTGCCCTCTTTTGATTTGTGTCTATCTATTGAACATCTCGGAAGATATTTTGTGATGTTTTGACTTGTTCAAAAATAGGAGTTTGATGAAAACTAGAAGTTTTGATAATATTGAGTGAAAAAAATTGAGAGTAAATATAAGATTCAAAGTTTGAATAATCTTGAATATTTTGGATAATTTTGGGAGTTTAAAAAATAATTTTAATTGTTTGGATTTATAATAATAAATGATAGAAATTAGGTAGGAGACAGAGAACTTCATATTGTCACTTTTTTATTTGTGAAAATAGATTTTTTTGTAGATATAATTTAAATGTTTATATTGAAGATAATAATTATTAGAAAACACCCAATAATTATTAGTAAATAAAGCCAATATTGACATATTTTGAAGAATAATTTAAATTTCTCTATTTTCTCACTTAATTTGTATCATTTCATACTCCCAAAAATATCCGAACTCCGAAGATTATCTAAACTTCCAATCAAAAACTCAATCTTTAACCTAACTCAAAAGACTATCTAAACTCTCGATATTATCAAAACTCTCAATTTTCTCCTAAATCTCAATCAAGTTTCAATCTCTGAACAAGTCCAAGCATCACAAAATATCGCTCGAAATTTGTTCCAAGATCTTCGCTTATGCAGGTAACATACGTGACATAAATCAAAAGTGTCATATTATGGGTACAAGTACATAATCTGTTTCACGAAACTCAAACAAAAAATATAAAGAGATCAATGAAAGAAACATGGATTGAATGAAAGGTCATTGGAAACGACTTAGTAAAAATAAAAGAATTTGGATTGCAACTTACAAGGAAGCAGATAGTCGGAAAATGAGCGGAATGAGTTAGGAAGATGTTGAGAAAAATGCTCATGCAATATATAAAGCAAGTGGCAACAAGGGTCAAAACTTGTTTTTATTTAATGAAGTTGAGTAAACATCCCAAGTTGAACTTAAAATTAGATCATGATTCTACACGTTTTTATTCTTAAAATGAAGAGGGTAATGAAGAAAGTGGTGGTAACTCAAAAAGATTAAGACCTATTGAAGATGGGTAGAAGTTTAAATCAAACCAAACTATTTGACACTCGATTCGAGATTGTTTGTTAGAAGTTTCATTCTGGTTTTCGTAAAAAAAATTTTAATGGAAAAAGTGTCAGTACCGCAGTATCCATATCCAGTACCGCGATACCCGAAGTGGAGAACTAAAACGCTGGGTTCTGCATCTCATTACCGCGGTACTCAACTCCAGATAAAAAAACAAAAAGGAACCACACAACCGCCAGTTCGAACCGGCCGAACCATCCAGTTCTGGTTGAACCGGCGGTTTGGAACCGAAACCGGAACCGCCCATCACACGGTTCGGTTTCGGTTCCACCAATCCGGAACCGTTGAACCGGCGGTTCGAACAGGAACCGGAACTGGCGAACCGTTTGTACATCACTAATTCGAACTCGAGCACAAAAGTATAAAATGATGAAACACGAGTAAAACTATCCAAGTACTCGAGCTCGATTCATAATAGGTCTATTAAAGTTTGTTCAAGCTCGACTCGATAATTATCAAAAAAGCTTAAACATAATTATAAAGTTCGATAACATTTCAAACAAGCTTGAACAGTTACTTGATCAGCTCAAATTGGTTCATTTACAAACCTAAAAATGGGAAATATTATATCCCCTCCAACCCAAAAACTCAAAGTAGTGGATGTTTAAATATTCCCCAATCCTATAGTAAAATGAAAGATAAAGGAAAAAGAAAAGGAAGGTTATCACAATCTCCTTCTACTAATGATATTGCTGCAGAAATTCGTGCATTAAGACTTAGTAGAGTCATTTGAAGTTGAAGTAATGAGCAAATTGGGAAGTGCTAGAATCAAATTGGAGCTAAAAAATGAACAAAAGAAGATTATGAAAATGAATAAAGTTATGTTGAATACATTGGCAAAAGACCACTTATCCCCAAAAGATAAAGAGATGAAACGACATCTACTGAAAATTGTGTTTAGACAATAAATGTAGTTTATTTTCATATAATATTAATTTTATGTCATTTTAATTATTGTCTAGTAAACCTTTTTTTGTGTAATTTTATTGAATTTCCTGTAATTCCAATAAGTAATTTTAATTACATAATTAAGTGTCTATTCTACTTTGAATCTTTTTCAAAATTTTCACATGTTTTCATGAGTACTCCAACTATGTCCTATCTATCGATATAACTGACATATTCAAAATGAATTCACATGAGATTGTCTCTAAAATGTGAGTTGTAAATTTCAAGCTAGTTCACATGAATTGTTTCTCATTATTGAATCTATATCACACAAGCTTTCACATACATTTATTTCTCATTTCTACTTACTCCCAAAAACAATTGTCTCTATCAAATTTATGCTAACTTTCACATGCATTATCTCTCATTATTGAAACTATATCACACCAACTTTCACATGCTCTTATATCTCATTTCTACTAGCTCTCAAAAGCATTTGTCCATATCAAACTTATATTAGTTTCCACGTGCATTTCTTATATAACTTATTGGTCCATATCAGACTTGCACTAAAATCTCTCTTTACTCTAGATTTTTCTCTAGTATATTTCCTACCCAATAATTTTTACCCATTTCACCTTACAATTTTCTCAACAAAAACTCATAGCTAAATTCAGATTCAAGTGCTGATTCTTTCAATTTCACTGAACTTGTTGCATGAGAAGAACGATGCTTTAACAGAATCGTCAAATTGATTGCATTATCGAAAATATGATCATAAGCAATCATAATCTGATCATAGGAGACACTCGTAGACTAGAAGACGGTATTGTCAATAGGAACACAGGAATGGTGAGAAGCGTTAGGTGAACGATTATATTGTCAACAGACAGACACATACTCTAAAATCTTTCAATGTAGATTTCATAAGCAAAATCAAAATTCCTTCGTATAATGGAGGTCGTTACTTCTAATGATGAATATTTTCAACAAAGGCCCAATGCCACAAGTAGACAAAACATTTGACCATACAGAAAAGTACCAAGTTATGAGGGTGTTGGCATATGGCACATCATTTGATGTAGTTAATTAATACTTGCAAATGAGCATAGTTGTGACAAGGGAAGCTCTTAATGTCCAATTTACTCAAGAGTGTCAAATACTCAAGGGCTACAATCTTTTCTCATCTAAAATTTCTCAAATTCTATTTTTAAATTATCTCATCTCATCTTAATTTCCCCAAAATGATTTTGTTTCAGAACATTTTAGTCTAATTTTTATATTTTTTTATCTATGACAACTCCAGAATGACACTATTTTGTATCAAATGAAATATTAATAAGGAAAAAAAAAAAGATAGGAATGAGAATCTCCATGGGAGCAGGGATGGGGGGATATTATTCCACGTTTTTGGATCTGGAACATAAATAAGGGTTGTCCCCACCCCGCTCCGTTGCTAATGCTAGTCAATAATGTTATGTCTCACTTCAACTAAATCCACACCCTTCACACAATTTAAAAGTTAAACGAGCAAATTATATTTCAATATTAGAACTAAAGTACTCTTTTCTAATGACAATCTTTATAGTTATACCTTGACTAACTATTAAAATATGTTCGAAAGATTTGAGAGATCTTTTTCCTATACCCATGAATTATGTTAAGACTCTAGATAAAATCAATTTTATTTTTCAACATCAGTAGGTTAATTCTTTCTATTGTAAATCTTTTAAAAAACATTATTCTTTACTTGAGAAATTATAATCATGTGCTTAACTTTTTAGATAATTTTTTTTTTTATGGTGACCAATATAGTTTGTGTCGCATAAGTTCATACACAATGTTACTTTAAGACTTAAATTTGTTATAGATAGTGGCATTGATTTATCCCTATTCAACAATGGACTACACAGGATAAAAATCTAAATAAATATAAACCACCACACACAGTAAATTTAGCTGCAATACCTTATGAATTCATTGAAAAGGCGAACCAAGGGAAAAGATCATGATTAAGAAAATATAGGGAAAAAATGACCCATACTTTCTTAGGAACTCGAATTATCAAAATATTGAAATTTCACCTCTTTGAAGGACGGATTGACCCTTTGATTTAACTTGCTGGTAAGAAAAGTGGGCGTAAACTCCAAATATGATTTCCAGCTGAAAACACGACTTGTCTCAACTTCATAGCCAAGGAGTGTTTAATTTCAGTTACGTAAGCAACAAACTCCAGAATTTCTGCAAATAAATCCACATACTTTTCATTCTCTTCCCAATATCAAGTAAAATAAATGGTAAATATAATGATACAAACTTCCTTACCAAGGAGGAATCTCAGTTGAATGAATTTGATGCTTGTCTTGAATTTAGACACAAGATGATACACTGCAGAATCTGAAAGTGGCCATGAATTAGTTAGCTCTACCAGAATTGTTCAATGCACAACTGAAGGATCAAATCAAAACTAGTAGAGAATGATAAGCTTCAACAAAAATGATGCATTAAATTTTTTTTTTTTTTTTTCGGAAAAGATAATTGTAATGGTTTGAAATTTGCCCCTTCAATACTCAAGAGAATAGAAGTATGGAAATCCCCACAAAATGCCCAATGATGTAAAATTTGCAAAGAGCCAGAAGTAAAAAGTACATGGTAAGCCTCATCTTAAACATCATGATTGAAGCGCTTACAAATGAACCATACAAAGTTAATTTGGTTCCTCTAGCCAACAAGCTCGTCAGCTCAATTGGTGAAACTAGTTTACCAAAAAACTAAGTATAATAAACAATGTACAAAATATCACCTGATTTCCAGGCATTCTTATTTGGAACCAAAAATAATGACAATGGTGGGTTATACTAAATTAAACAAATAGCACCAAGTTTGGAAAATTATTATTAAGATAATTTAAATGAAGAATATTATTATATGAGCACGTGTTCTCTTAATCCATATGCATCATTTAACAATTAACATACGGAATAATGTTAATGTGCACATGTTTACCTGTTGATTCAGAACTTGCCTCAGGAGAGAGACCACGCAAGGCGCATTTAGCATAAGTTAGTAGCCGGATACGTTGAGGAGCACCCAACTTGCTGATCAAAGACCTTAGCAACCCACTATATGGTATAGAGAATATGAAGTAAATGCTATAAAGATCTGGTAATGAGTGTAGAAGATATGTAATTCATCCTTACTCAGTGCGCAGTACAGTAAGAAAGTCCGGGGGCAATGACTCCATGAAGGAAGATATGTCTTCCATTTTTAAAGACTTCAGATCCTCCTTCAAATGTTTTTTCTCGTCAAGTGACATCCCTCTCCCAAGCGCTGTTTTACTTTTTCATTATTTCAGATGTAATCAGCATTACTTCAACACAAGAACCAAAAATTGTAATGCAATGTACTAGATTTAAAACTGAACAAATAACTAAAAAGAGGCTGTTGATAAATTGATCTTTTAAGTAAAGACAAAAGAAACTTTCTGGGTTTCATGTATATATTTCATTTCCTTCTTCATATTTTTTAGAATCACGGACAATCATGAATTTTTTAACAAAGTCCTGTCAACAGTAATTATGTTCTATGCCATGATAACACTACCACCTCTTTCAATTTATACTTCATCTTACCTCATCACTAACAGGACAGCATAAGAACTTGATTGTTATCGAGGATGCAAGCCTTCAATGAATAAAAATTTCCCATGGTCAAAATAGATGTTTTATTTTAGACAAAATTCAGTCAAACAGTTTTTTCATTTTCCCCATTTTTTCTTGGGCATCAACACAGCTGCTTGTGAGCTACTCCAATCTGATCCCATAAGAAGAATACAAAGAAGGACACTTGATCGCAGAATCTTTATGCAACATTTTTTTAGAAACATTTATTGTACGATTGTGTTCAATGAATAAATATATAGATTGATCCTGATTCTATATCTCTTACCACTAAGAAAAAAAAATGATTTTTATCATTCTTAAATAAATATTTTGGTTTGGTGCAAATAATTTATTTTACTTTCCTGTTGTTATTTATTATTTATTTTAAGTTGTGCAAGTATTAATAAAATAATGATTTCATTAAATTCAAATCTTAATTAAATAAAATAAATACATCAGATAATTAAATAATAAAAAGGGATATCATTAAGCAGACATTTTACCGACAAAAAAATTGGAAAAACCTTGACTCCAATCTTGGTGTAAATGATTAGTGTTGCTCCAAATTTGGAGTTAAATATTGGAGTGACCAAACTACCAAACTTCAAATTCGACTCCAAATTTGGAGTTGGATTGGAAAAGGCATATTTGATATTAGTTAACAAACAAATGATATGCAATAGCAGACAAAAAAATGTGATCTGTCCTGCACTGTATGACACAGTGTTCATGGCATATACAACAAAGAAACTTCATAATTGAATCTAGCATGCTAAAGCCACAGAAAGATGGTTCAACTGACTTCATTTAACTCAGAATGCAAGGATTCAGACATGTAAGAATAAATTTAACATGTATGGCAAGCAGAAACCGTCTTTCTGAAACTAGAATTAAAAATTTCATCCATAATGGAAGAGAACCAACGCATGAAGAAAAGACAAAGAAAATACCTGTTAATGGTTCTGCCAGTAAATATAACAGGGAAATATCTGGCATACTTCCCTACACCAAAGGTTTCACCCAGCTGCTGTATTTTTTGTGAATCAAGTCTAATTAAAGCCTCCCAGAGATCGCAATAGTTCTTTCTAAAATCTTCAGACAACTGTTTATAGATTCCATGATCCAGAAGGACTACATTCAATTATGTTATAAAAGTAAGAAATCGATTTCATAACCAGGTATAGACATAATATGAAAACGCTCCTACTTAAAGAAATGTTTAAAAGGTATTAAATGATTTCACACCTAATGAAAAGCCATGAGGCCCCTGTGGAGAAACTAATATATTCCCAGGATGTGGATCTCCATGCAAGAAACCATGGACAAATATCATCTCAGCAAACACATCTACTAGGGTTTTTGCTACCTACATAATGAAGAGGAGCATAATAGAAGAAGTCACTAAAGACACCAGCATTAGACAATTCATGTATCACCTATTTACGAAGAACATTTGTACCATCAGGTATTGAGGAATAACAGTTGTAACAAATTTTAATTACTATTTCAAATCCAATCAATCTGCTATTTAGGAATAACAGTTGAATAAAGCAGACCGAAATAAAGAAAATTACTATATTCTATGACAAGCAGATTACTATTTGTTGAACAAACCTCAAGAGGACTGATTCCCTTTCGGTTCAAAAACTCCAAGTCATCAACCTGAAAACCAAGGAAGTTCCCATTAGCAGTGGGTTCAGAAGAAACTCAAGTGCAAGTCATAGTCAGATGCGTGCAAAATATATAATTCACATATAATGCAAATTTCCAAGTTGCAAATCAAAGAAAAAGAAAAGCCAAAACAGCTCCAAAGATATTTATTTAAGCATCTATGTTTTAAAGACTACTAGTGAGGTTGCTGCTCTTTAACAACCGAAAACCTTTCCTTAACTGCTTTCTTCAGGCTTGACAATAATATGCAGCCCCTCTGTTGGGTAAAATGTTTACCATAAAGTCGGAAAGATTATTCCCAAACTTAAGACAGATCTTTCTGACTCTTCTTAAGTCAACCCATTATTGTTAGATTACGGAACCCCCTTTTACCTGAACTATTTATAATTAAGCACCTAGATATATAAACATAAATGCAAGTTGGTGCATCCAAAGATACCCAATGGCAGAATGTGTAGTACCTAGCATAGCCAAGTCAAAATGAAGTGCAATTTCTCAGATATGAATCAAAATCAATTACTCCTACAGGCTCCAATCATGCACTGAAGGATTTAGACATTTTATGATCCAATTCAGCAAACTCAAGAAATCAGATCCCTAACTATTTTCAGAGAGAGAAATTGGAATACAACAAACTTCAAGCTACATCTTTCAACTTTATGAAATCTTTCAATATCTCTAGCATCACTTTAAAAAAAAAAGGTGACCATAGAGATGTTTTATCAGTATGACAGTATATAGAAAAGAAGTAGAAGTGACATATATACCAAACTAGTTGTGGTTAGAGTTGGTTAGACTCTTGGTTGCTGTTGTTGTTAGTACCTAGCAAATATTTGGTCCATTAGCTTAATATATACATGCAGGGTAAATCTCTATGCCAGTCAATTCAGATATGAATGCCATTTTCAATGGGAAACAAATCTATTAAACATAAGATCAATAATGATTGAATATTGGGTGTCTCAACAAAAGTATGTGAAACAACCAAGCTCTCCATCAGATATGAAACCTACCATAGAGAAAGTAACTTTGACCATTAGGCAATTGGGCTCTGATTAGTACATCTAACCACAGGTGTGAGAAGGTTTTGCAGTAAACCCTGGTTGACTACATGAATGTATTCCTAAGAACGAGTGCAGGAAATAGTCTTTTATGTAATTATAGAAGTTTATGGACAAACTAGTAAGCAATGATCATGGACATTGAGAAATGCTGAATAACCAAAGCCCACAGGTTTTACATGCATGTAAAGTTTGGCTGTTAGCAATACCTTCCGCCCTTCACAAAACTCCATGGTCAAAACTTGTCTGCTTGTGAAATCCTGGCAATAAGATCATGATAGCAAGCTCAATATAATATAAAACAAATAATTTTATAGATATATCAAATTAATAGGCATATTATTTTTCTTAAAAGCTGATGATCATGTAGCATACCCAATAGACATGGGGGATCCTGACCATCCTGTTCTTTTTAAAATTATTTGCTGCTCTTTCTGAGTTTTTAGCCTCTTGAATGAAATCTATAGAGCATAAGAAATAATACCATCCAAGCATATTAACATATTTGTAGAAAGCAACTATGGGGGATTTTTCCATACTTATTTTCCTTCCATCGAGTATAATGCATGTGAACAAACATGACAGCACAAAATACAGTTTATGCAGAAACATCATGGCGAAAACAAAACAGCCAAATTTACAAAACTTGATGCATGGATATTATCAAGGCTCTAAAACTTGGTGATGAACAGATTTTGATAGCAGAAGTGGCTAATGCAAATAGCTAAATAAAACTAGTACCAACAAAAACAACAAAAATTCTCAGCAAAAAGGATGTAAATATTCAATTTCAAAAATAAACATGAATCATATATGAAGCCACATCATATAACGCAAATTAATAGTTATAACATATATGTGTTTACAGTTAGTGTTCTGATGGAAAACATCATAATTACCCACCGAGTTCACAAGCAACAGACTTTGTAAATTCTGATACCATCCACTCAAACCTGTATTCCGGAAAAAGCTGGAAAAAAAAAGCAGCAATTAACATTTTAAAATGTACAAACACCTCAAGGGAAAAAAAAAAAAAAAAGAAAACTTGGCTCATTTGACCACCAAATTTATTGCATCTAATTCAATTGAACACCTGTGGTTTTTTATCTTTATTTATGCCAATAGAAATTTCATTGGCCAACTATTCATCAAAACAAATGTAGAACCAATATGAACGATTCTGTGTCTATTAAAGCACATTCTCTTTCACACACACACACACGCTCATTTAGGAAAAGGTAATAAAAGAACTGACTAAGAAACCAAATGCTATCTTACAAGAATGTAGAATGACTGAATGATAGATTCTAATATATGACATAGAGCTATATTTCAATAGTAATGCCATGCCATGATATAATTCCACCACTTTCCTGTCCAGTCCATGTCCACATTTCTCCTCACAAGTTTGAAGTCTTGACCTGTTCTTTTTACATGTCCAATGACTCTATGCTTCTTTAGGTTAACTAAAAGACCTTATGTTGATAGTCTGTAATATGTAATTACTGACATTAGAGGCATTTGTTCCAGGAGCTAGAGAAGGTATAACTGATGGACATAATTCATTACATTAAAGTTAATTAGGTAATAAGGTTTTGGTTTTACTGATCTTATTCAATGAAAGAAATTTTCAACACAGTGGACAATAATATGGTAATTCATTAACAAATTTGAAGGATTATGTTTGAGATTGGGCATATGTAGCAGAGCATTCATTAGCAGTAATGGTTGTCAATGATTGAGCTACATACATGTTTGAGGAAAAGGAAAGAATGGAGGTGGTAGTGATTGGAGCATCCTTATTCGTAAACAAAAATTCTGAAGCCAGTTGGAGGCTAAGGCTTTCAGAAAGTTCTGAAGCCAAAACATAAAAAGAAGGATCAATATAAACAAGTCCCATATGATGAAAAACAAAAGGAGGATCTCAAATCCTGAGACTTAGTTGCAGATTTTCCAGTATAGTGACTCTTGTCTGACAGTTATCAGTGTTTATTACAATTTACATGTACCAAAAGAAAGTAAAACTACACATTGATTCAGTTGAAGCACATTAAGAGGTTTCAGTAACTAACTACCCATTCACAATGGGCTTGAACATTATTTAACCAACTTTTCCATGTTATCTAATCATCCTAGCAAAATGAGAAACCATGGTTGGTACTTTAGTGTGAACTTTGAAACTCTTGAGAGTAATGACCCATCAATGACCCATCATTCTATATACCATAACTGAGCCAATGTGCGTTAAACACTTAACATAAGATAAGCTTCAGGTCCCGAATAAGAGAAGACTGTAAATAGACAGAAATATATATTTGTCTACCTGTTGATTTAGTGACATTTTTCACTGAAATTCAGAACTGTGGATAAATATAATTAACAAATAGTATAAGTACTCATGTTAAAGTAAAATTTTGCTATTGGCTTAATGCACATCTTTGTAATCTAGCACATTTGCTTCCAATGTATGTTTTTCTTGAATAGTTTTATACTTGATCTTTTTGGCAAAAATAAACCATGACAATGCTTGTGACATATTAAGTTGACGAGACATTAAAATCTTACCCATGCCACTGATCTGGAGATGAACGTCATGGTTGCAAGGTCAAACTTCATTTGATACTCTAACCCTGGATATTGGACCTGTGATGCAGGTACCGTACCAGAATAAATGTTAATCACATATTCTCATCCGAAGTTGTAAGAAAAACAAGGTGGCCATATAATGGAAAGATAGAGCTGATCCAAGGTCAAGTATGAAGAGCCAACTGATCCATCAGATTATGGTGTATTCACTTTAACAAAACCAAATTCAAATACTAGTCTTTAAAATTGAGGAAAATCAGTTATAATATAGCATTGCCCAATTTCAAGCTTAATGAAAGAACCAGGATGATTTCATTAATTGTAAAATCTTCAATCTAGTCAACAAGATAATGTATTACAGACTCCTCACCCAAATAACCCCCAACCACACATGAAAAGAAGCCACAAAAACAGCAAGCTGAATTGAATAAAATGTAAAGCCAAGGAAACCATCACAGATATCCAAGAACTCTTCCATCTGTAAAATCATTTGCCAATCTGTTGCTGGAATACTGTAAAGCAAAATCAGAACTTCATACAGGTATAGTTCGACAGATTAACCTTGACTGCCACTTCCTGATGGTCTTTCAAAACAGCATGGTGCACTTGAGCAATTGAAGCAGCAGCTATTGGTTGCTCATCAAATGTGAGGAATCTGTCCATAAGTCAACAAATCATTTTGTCTTCTTACTAGGAATTGGTAACAGTAATGAAATGTACTCTGAGGCATTAAGAGATGTTGAAAAGGTTTAAGTTGGAAAAACAACTCCTTCCTCCCCTTTTAACAGTTATTTGGAATAGTGAAACCCATTTGATATATTTAAAATTAGAGCCATAATGAGTACCTAATATGACATAAGTGAAATATCTGCAGAATTTGGTAATTTTTCTGTTCCCATCAGTAGGAAAACTGAAATTTCCATAGGACAACTAGAATGAGCCAGTACTTTAACAAACATATTAATAGAATTAGCGTTTGCAACTTACATCTCTGACAAATCCTTTCCCAGAGTCTCGACTATAACTTCTTTGACAGCTTCAAATTTACAAGGAACTGCCTAAAGGATCACTAAGCATGAATTAGCATGTAATTTCTAAGAATGGTTTTGTTTGGTCAAACAAAATCTCCAAACAGATGACAGATAAAACCTGATCATGTAGTGATGAAAGTGTTGACGAGTATTCTCTTGGAACTTGGCGGACTGCTGCCACAAACTGACCAGCTTTTACATAGAAACCTTTGTTGGCATCACATAATTTTAGGATCCTCCTTGCTGACCGTAGATGAATCTTAAAAGGCCATAAAACATCATTTCAAGGAAAAGAAAAGAAAGTGACATGGAATCTTTGCCAATATTCAGATTCAGTATTACAAAAATTTTTTTTAAAAAATCATTTCCACCACTATTATCAACGAAAAAACAGAATACTTTTACAGATCCAGAGTGTTATCACCAGGATGAAAAAATTTATGACAACATCAATAAAGGAACATTAATAACTACGAGTAAAATTAATGGCACCGAAAAGAAACGTACTTAACAAAATGCAACATCATTTGAGCATGTATTGAGTTCAGTTTGAGAGAGAGAGAGAGAGATGAAATAGCAAGATTAAGAAAAATTCCTTAGATGAAATTGTATGCCATGGATAATGTGAGTGAGTGCAGCTCTAAAATACACAGATTACAATTCAACAGAAATACAAGCCCTGTGGTTTTAGGTAATGTTAATAACAGATGCTATTATATAAAATAACAGCATAAATCCCATCTACAATAAACATTTTCAGTAAGTAAAGGACATAACAATTTTTTATATTCATCTTAATTTCATTTATCCTCTCTCTCTCTGTCTACCTTTCTGTACTTAGAAAGACACCTATCTCAACTCTCCCTCAACACTGTCGCACATATATCTTCAAATCACACAATCAAACAGTACATAAAACAGACAAAATTAAAAAGAAAAAGGAAAAGAAAGACCTAGCCAAACCTCAGACAACGCGCGTCCATACTCATCGGATCCGGCGGGCAAACCGTGCAGCGAATACTTGAAATCAACCACGCAAGAAGTAATCTGAAAAATCCAAAACGTAACCGGTTAAGAAGAATGGCTAACACCATTTCGAAATGTAAAATGCCGTACAAATACTCACAGTGAACAGGGCACGGGAGGAACGCAAGACACCGTCTAAGAAGCTTGGGGGAGAATCAAGTGCGTTAATGGAGTTGAGAGAGTTGTAGGTGACGGCGGCGACGCCGGTGGCGGTGAGCAGATAGAGTGAGGTTTTGGCGCCCAACTTTAAACCTCCATATCTCCTCATTGCAGCCGGCACCAAGTAGAAGATGTTGCTGGAAAAATCGGTTTTGCTTTGAGTCACAACTTTTCAAGTGAATTTTGGAACACATACATTCTGTTCTGTATTATTATACGGTGTGTACACGTATGCATATTTTGAAGTGACATTTTGGAAAGGCTGGGATTATACATAGCCCACCCTTACCGAACACATTCACATTTAAATGTCTTTAAATTATAAAATTTCTAAACCAAACACATTTATATTTAAATACATTTAAATTATAAAACTTCTAAACACACTGTACCTATATTAACACTTATATATTTATACGGGTAAATTGTTATGTACCTCTCGTATTATGAAAAATTCGCGTCGCTTCCCCCTATGTTAAAAGAATGATAATGTTTACATCTATGATTTGATTAAATATGCGCAAAATCCCCAAAAGTGTTAAAGTTAACGAGAGTGTGATACATTCGTCCATATTGCAAATTGTGGTGACTTTTGATCAATTTTTCACTTGTAATTTGACTATTATACCATTTGGATTGTTTATAAATGATAGACATTGATTCCTTTCAATTATAAAGCATTTCTTACCCATTTACACTCCAAAATTTCAGCAAGTAAGCCCCTTTCAATCTTTGTTGTGTTTTTTCTTTTCTACTTTTGTTATGTTATTTAGTATATTTACCCATTTACATTGTTTTTTTCTATATTTATCCATTTATATTGTTTTTTTTTTCTATTTTCACAGGAAGCAATCAAAAGCCCACTTCAGTATGCTAAATGTAGACCATGGTACAGCTACAAGCACAAACTGACCTCAATTAGACAATAATAAAATGTGAAAAAAAAAACAGGAGAAAAGCTAGAAAGATTAAAAACTACAGTCATAACCAAACCATGATTCTGATTTGTTGCTCACACAATTTTTATATGATGGCATTTGTATTGACTATTGAAGGTAATAATTGCTTATTTAAAGGTCAGATATATGTTGCACTTTATCATGTAGAACCCTTTAGGGGAAAAAGATAGTCTTTGACTAAACCAGAGTAATTCTTAGAGTGCACTATTAGTAATACAATCTGCCACAGACTTGCCACGATATAATCTGCCAACAGAAACAATGACACAAATTTTCATTGAACCTACGTGATGACTTGAATATCAATTGAAACTTTCAGTCAAATCCAGGCAAAGGTGAGATTTTCACCACTATACTAGCATCATGTCTCACGATGGTTGCTCTACTGAAATTGCTCCTTACCTCCAAGTGAAGTTCTCTCATAATTTCATACATGTCTAAAAGTACAAATAACTTTTCAGGGGATCTCTTACTTTTGGCAATTGCATCTCCAAAGCTAAGTAACACTGCCACACTTCCAACAGTAACATCAACAAAGCATTGATCCATGAGAGAATCAAAGCCCTCAAACATTTGATCACAGACTTTACATTATCCAGAGAAAAGCAATTTGACTTGTTTCAGGATTTTTGCATTAGTTCCTACAATCAATCAATCTTTGATGAAATGAACATAAGCACATTAACATACTTGCAACAATTAGCATAAAGTGTATCCAATCCCAATCTTAGCTTCCAATACTTCCCACTGCATTTATTGGACATCATCTTTGCTAAATTTTACTCTCAATTTGCGAAGGTTTTCTTCTAAAACTGTAGATCGAATATCCCTACATGGTACAATGCATTTATCATACTAGAGAAAATAAAACAAAAAAAATTATAAAGAAAATGAATGACATGAATAAACCTAAATTTATTTTTCCAGCTGTTTTGGCTATCCACAGTTATTTAGAGACTGGGAATGATGGCAAAACTTATGTGGGAAAAAAAAAAGAAGAAGAACCACATTGGCAAATACTGATTTAAAGTTGATATTCTATCTAACAATATCATTTTTGAGTCACTCACAAATCATTTTATAACTCTAAACATTTTATCATGTTTGCCTAAAGGCTAATAACAGAAACTGCAACTATAAACCAAAACTCTAAAAAAATGAATTAAGTATTCAATTGGATCATAAACCATAATAACACCCTACAACCATTACTATACATCACAAAAAAAAAAAAAAATTATTGCAATTTGTATGTTTTTTTTCATCATCACATACGCAATCATAAAATATAACAACCTGTAGAGTCACTTTCTCAAAGATTTTTTTATATCTTAACATAAAACACACCACTAAATCTTAGAATAAATCACAAAATAGCAGAGCATCAGAGGGAGAATTCAGATCTCTAGAAATTAGGGTTTGCGGAAATTAATTAGGAAAAATTCATAAAATGGGAAATAACCAAGGAAAAGAACCATAACCTAGGGTTGATTTGAGAAATTAGGGTTTCACAAAAATGGGAAATAAGGGGAAAAATTCAAATTCAAATCAAAATGTGAAATAAACAACAATAAACAGGCAGAATATCCAGTATCTAAATAAAACCTCAACTAAACTCAAAAACACGCATAAAAAACTTTTCAAAAAAACCCTAAACTATTCTGAGAAAGTCGAACATTATCTTAAATCACCACCAAACCCACAGAAACCTTGCTTTCGCGACTTCCTCAAACCCTAGCAATTGATTTCATCACAATCTCTCAGTGTTTTACTCGTGTATTGTTCACTAATTTCTTTTAGCTACTCCCGCAAGTGTACGGTGTAGGGTGTAGAAGTGGTGAGCAAGGTCGATCCCACAGAGACTGGCTATCTAGGAACTAACTAACTACTCAAATTCAATTTTCAGTTTTATCTAGGAAAATCAAATAACACAGATTGCAAATCAATTCAATAGAAAAGTAAATGTGCAGATAAATTCACTTAAGAATCACATATATCTAAGATAGGTTTTAGAACATGTTTTCATCTAATTCTCATCAAAACATCACTTTAACCAATTCAAGTTCAACAATCAATCATCCTATATGAGCAATCACATCTGTTGAATTAACAGCTCTCCTAAGTCAGTTAACCGGTTGATTATTATGCCACCAGAGGTATCCCTACTCAATCTGATTGAAACATAACAACTCCCAAAAGTACCTAGGATTGATTTCCCATCACATAAATTCCTTAATCTCCCGATATAAGTCTTTTTATGTGTCATGTGTTTATTCTTCCATAATTAAATCTCATCTCCCGAATTTTGATCTAATTACTAAAACATGCTCAATTACTGGTCATATAATCAAACAAGCAATCAACTCATAAACACACAAATAGGATAAACGATCATGAACTTTGAATTGAAATTAAAGATCTATCTCGATTCGAATCAAATTACTAACAAGCCCTAAAAACCCTAGAAAATTAGCTAGACATGATAATAAACAAACTCATAGACAAGATTGAAAATATCATATCTACTAATATTCAACAAGGGAAGAAAAGATTAAAAACTCTAGTAGATGATAATCTCGCGATTCCTCGATCTCTTGAATTCTTCTTCAAATCCTCTCAATGCTTCTCAGACTATCGTATTTTTCTCTATGAATCTCTCTTCCTAATTTCTCTCCTTTTTTTCTTTACTTCTCTTCATGTTGAGTATTTATATTGTGTTGGGAATCTTCCAAGTGAAGTAAGAGGTGAAAACACTCCAAGAAAACCAAAACTCTTCGAATTTCTGTTCACCCCGGCACGGTCGTGCTACACGGCACGGTCGATCGTGCCCTACCAAGAGGTCACTGGCATTTTCACGGAGCTAACCGTGTTGTGGGGCACAGTTGTGCCCCATCATTGAGCACTCACTGCATACTGGCGCACGGTCGTGCTGCATGGCACGACCAGACCGTGCGTCACCAACTCTTTCACACAATCTCGTATTTCTATTATTCCTTCCTTGGTCATCAATTACACTTGAAACTTGCACTTTTCTCATCAAAATCATGAAACTAAGCACAAACTTGTCAAATGCAACTTATACAATATAACATCAGAAATCACCATAAAAACGTATCTAAACATATTCAAATGAATACATAAACATACGCAAAAATATGTGAAAAACGACACTTATCATGTATTTTGAAGATTGTCTCTCAAAATTTTCTAGGGAATGAAAACCCTAACTTTTCTCTCTCAACCCGCTGTGAAATTTGCACAATAAAATTCCTTAGTTATTAGGTTAGGGACATAACGGGGCATTCACTAAAAAAATGAACACTGTTAACTACAGTGTAAAAAAATTGAGCGTATGCAGTGTTTTTGTTATCACAAGTTTAAATGTTGTCATTCTTTTAACATAGAGGAAAGCGACGCAGAATTTCCAAATCACGAGGGGTTTGACGCATTAAACCCTATTTTATAAAGAAAAATAAAAAATTCCCCTTTCTTCTTTGCTCAAACTCACGTTGTTAATCTCTTTTTTCTTCTCCATTGTTTTGAAATTGTTGATGAAGAAATCATGTTCATCCATCACAAATCATTGTTTTATATATTTTTTGAAGTTAAAATGATGAGATTTGTATGAAAATATCATAAAAGTGAAAATTTAAGTTTTATGATCGTTTCGTTCAACCCTGATTGGTCAAACACACAGTGTAACGCCATCAATGGTTGAACACACAGTGGTTGGCCTATACAGATCGAACAACGTGTTTTGAGAATTAAAAAAATTGATTAACATCTCTATTTTCAAAATATTTAACTGCACAATATAAAACTATGAAAATGCATGAAAAAAAAATCTTGAATTATAACGTTCCAAATACATCTTTCATCTATCACTTTAATTGTTTTTTCATAAGTCAAAGTTTGATATATATATATATATATATATATATATTTTTTTTTTTTTTTTTTATTTATTTATTTTTTTTTATTTAAGACTATCTTCATCAACAACCCAACCCAACCCAACCCTTTAATAAAATATTCATTTATCTCTCATCCACATATACAACCTACAATCCAATCCAACCCAATTCCAATCTTTTTATACTTTATCAACAACTCAACCCAACCCAACCCAACCCAACCTTTTTAATAAAATATTTATTTCTCTTTCATCTACATACACAACCTAAAATAATTTTTTCTCAATATATAATAATTGCATAGATTAAATTTTTTTTGGTATTTTAATTCTGCAATTATAATAAAGATTTTTTTTAATTATACATATAAAATAGCATACTAACACATTAAATGACACCACTATACGAAAATAACATATTAACACAATAACTAAATTAAACTACAATAGTTGTAATACAAAAATCGAAAAAAAATGCATGAAATATTAAATTATGCATGATATTGAGAGTTTTGGTAATCTTCAGAATTCATAAAATCATCAAAGTTTGGATAATTTTGAGAGTTTGAAAAATAATGTGGATTGTTTGGATCCATAATAAGAAATGATAGAAATTATATGAGAAACGAGAGAATTTCAAAATACAACAAAAGATAGAATTTGAGATTGAGAAAAAATAGAAAGTTTCAAATTGTGTTTCAAATATGACAATATTCAGATTCTACCTATAGATGAAAAAATAAAAAGGAATTTTGATAATTTAAAAAAAATAATTTAAATTATATCCATAAAAATTTAATACAACCAATGATATTGAAACATGTGGAATAAAGGTCAGTAATGGTTTGGGTTGTGAATGGGTTGGTTGAATGTTGGATTATGGATTTTAAAATATTTTTTCTTTTTCTTTTTTTTCCCACTTTTTTGTCTTTTGCTATGACCGTTGCTTATGGTCATTGATAAAGATAGGGTTTGAGAAATATGGAGAAGAAGAAAATTTAGGAGAAGGGATAAATGTTTTTTATTTGAAAATAAGAATATTTTAGTTTTTTTATTTTTATTTATTTTATTATGGGGTGTTTTAGAAGATGGCAGGGGTATGTATAATCCCACCCTTTTGGAAATTATATAATTTGCCAAGTGACTTTTGATTATTTTTTACTTTTGTTTCATGTATTTAAGTTTTTTATTTTACTGTGGTTTTCATAGGTTCATTTTCTAATAATAAATTATAATTGAATGTACATTAGGCAAAACAAATTGAAAATAAAAGTGAAAAAGTAAAGTATAGATAGTAAAAAATAGAAAATAAAATACAGAGGCAAAAATAAGAATAAAAATAATTCGAAAGTATAGGAAATTAATATGCATTTTCTTGTAAATAACATGATTAGTACTCGACGAGGAGAGAATGGAAGTCGGGCCTGAGATAGGGCCAGAAAGTCGACTAACTGGAGCTCCATTTTTCTAGGGGTCCCCAATTTTCACCCAACAATAAGTATATATAATTATTAACACATTTACTATATTTGATCCAATATAACAAATAATTGATAATAAACTATTTATCGCCCAATTCTTTTTATATAATTGATAGTAAAATAGGCCAATTTGAGTTTTTTTTTTTTTTTTTGGTAATGACTATGTGACATAACGCTTTGAAAAAAAAAATACTTGAATGGTAAAAATTACAATCTGATCTGAGGATATGCAAATTGATGTTGCAACAAAAACTTTAAATGACTTAATTTTTTATTTTGAATGACTTAATTTCTTATTTTGAAAATTACAGGGGAGAAGATTTTCAATTTGTCATGACATTAGTCAAGAAGTTTGCGTCTAAAATGGAAATTGATATAGGAAGAAACAATTTGATGAAAATTGTCATGAAGTTATTGATGTTCTTGAGTTTGTAAAGACTTTAATTAAGTATTTTTTTTTTAAATATTTTCATACTTATTGAGTTTTGCTAACTATATCAATTATTGTAGCATTAGCAGAAAAAAAGTTTTTCAAAACTAAAATTGATAAAATCTTATTAGCGTTCAACTATCATTCAATAAAAATTAAATGGATTAGCAATTTTATGTATAAAACATGAGGTGTTTGAGATTTTTTTTTTATCTTGAAGACTTTATTGATAATTTTGATTCTCAAAATACTAAATGATCTGGATGGTTTCAATGATAATTTGAAACTTATTTTGCTTTTATATTTATAAGCGTTGCAGTTTTTTCAACATTCTAAATGAACAAAGGAGTATATTGAAACTTGATCTATATACACAATTTTTGAATGAAAGAATTTTTTTCTTCTTATTTTCTAACTTTTAAGTTATATTTATCTTTTAAATAAAAATATTTATATTTTCTCATAGGCCCATTTTGTCTCTTTCACCATGGCCCCCAAAATGTAAATAGGTTGGCGACCCACTTTAAGAAAAAGACAAAATAAAATTAAAAAAAAATTGAAAATAAATTCCACATGGCAAATGGTTGCAACCAAGGTTGATATCTCAACCTAAATCACCAACCTTCTCAATTTGGATTATCCAATAAAAATTTGACACATGTCATTTTTTTATTGGTTCAATTAGATTTTATATGGATAAAATGTATATTGTAAATATTGTAGATAATATGTATTTAAAATATACATATATATATATATATATATATAAATTCATATTTTTTAATTCTCTATAAATAGACATCAATATTGACAAGTTTTGAAACACCATCTAAAATTCTCTCTTTTTTCCTCTATTTTTTTTTTATCATTATCTCTCAATTTCTATCATGGATCCAAAGAATCCTAATTATTTTCCAAACTCCCAAAATTGTCCAAATTCTCAAAATTATCCAAGCTTTCAATCAATTTTTAATTCTCAATCTTTTCCTCTCTCAAAATATTATCCAAGCTATTATCAAAACTCTCAATTTTCTCCAAATCTAAATCAAGATCCTACCTCTGAGCATGTCCAACTACCACAAAATATCTCCCGAAATTTGTTCCAAAATGTTCAACAACGAAACACAAATCAAAAGGGGGTAAAAAGTGTAGGTTGGACAGTGAAAGAAGATGTAGCTTTAATGTCGTCTTGGTGTTTTGTTAATGAAGATAACAAATGTGGCAAAAATCAAAAGTCTATCTCTATGTGGGCATGAGTACATAAAATGTATACAAATCATCGAGATGAAAATCTGGAGGAGATAAGCGAAAGAAATGTGGACTCTCTAAAAGGTCGTTGGAAACGACTTAATGAGAGTGCAAATAAATGGATTGTTGTTTATACTAAAGCACATTCTCGAAAAAGAAGCGGAATGAGCCAGATGGATGTTGAGGGAGAAGCTCATGCAATATTTGGAATTTAATTTATGTAATTTTAATTAATGTAATTTTGATTAATGTAATTTTAATTTATGTAATTAATGCACTTGTCTTGTCACTTTTTGGCATCTATCTACACATTTTGCACTTTTTGCAAGCACGTGACTTTTTATTTCTACTAGTGTTGTATCTATCTATACATTTATTGGCATGCACTTGTCACCTTTATTGGCATGCATTTGTCTTGTCACTTTTTGGCATGCACTAATCAATTTCGTACTTTTTTTCACCTTTCATCACATGCATTTGTCTTGTCAATTTTTAACTTTCATCACATGCATATATCTTAACACTTGTCTATATATACAAATAC
Organism: Scutellaria galericulata; assembly: GCA_946896805.1. NCBI lineage: Eukaryota > Viridiplantae > Streptophyta > Magnoliopsida > Lamiales > Lamiaceae > Scutellaria > Scutellaria galericulata. The sequence continues at coordinate 3,974,521 of OX335784.1, read as the reverse complement.
TTATATCTTACTCTCCTTCACAATCCACTTTACAAATGTCTCTCAATGAAAATTCATCCGCATATTCAGATTCAAGCTCCAGTTCTGAAAATTATTTTTCAGAAATTGATAAATGGGAGGAACGAGTTGCTCAACAAAATCATCAATATGATCGTATCATAGAAGATATGATTATAAACAATCTCAATCTCGTCATAGGAGATCACACTCCTAAAGCTAGAAAAAGATATTGTGAAAGAGAACGGGAGATTGGTGAGAAACGTTTGATGAACGACTATTTTATAGACAGACCGACGTATACTCCTGAGGTCTTTCGATGTAGATTTCGCATGAAAAAATCAGTATTCATTCGTATAGTGGAAGCTGTAACAACCAATGACATATATTTTCAACAAAGGCGTGATGCAATTGGTAGACAAGGTCTTTTACCGATTCAGAAATGCATTGGAGCTATGAGGGTGTTGGCGTATGAGACATCTTCTGATGTCGTTGATGAATACTTACGAATGAGTGCAACTGTGACAATGCAAACTCTTATAAAATTTGTAGAAGGGGTCATATCCTGCTTCGGTAACGAGTATCTCAGAAAACCCAATAAACATGATTTGGTAAGACTACTATATGTTGGGGAACGTGGATTCCCAGGCATGATAGGTAGTATTGACTGCATGCATTGGGAATGAAAAAATTGTCCTAATGCATGGGCTGGACAATATGCAAGGAGAAGTGGAAAACCAACAATAATTTTGGAAGCTGTTGCATCTTATGATTTATGGATATGGCATGCTTTCTTTGGAACACCAGGTTTGTGCAATGATATTAATGTACTCCACCGATCTCCAGTTTTTAGTGATATTTTGGAAGGTCGAGCACCAAAGGTTAGATACGTTGTGAATGGTCGGGAAAATGATAGAGCATATTATCTCACTGATGACATATATCCTTCATGGGCTACATTTGTCAAGTCAATTACTTCTCCACAGCTCCAAAAGCACAAGTTGTTCGCTCAACACCAAGAGGCTGTGCGAAAAGATGGTGAACGAACATTTGACATTTTACAAGCTCATTTCGCATTTCTTTGACATCCATGTCTTGTTTGGGATAAACTGTTGATGGGAAAAATTATGATGGCGTGTATCATCATGCATAATATGATAGTAGAGGATGAACAAGACACTTACCAAAATTATTTTGATCCCACTGAATTTTTAGTGGATGATCCTACAAATGATGATCAACGTTTTCAATACTCTACTGAACGCATTGCGAACTTGTCCACTTATATGATTAATAGGGAAAAACTTCGCAACAGAGAAGCTCACAACGCTCTAAGAAACGACTTGATTGAGCATATATGGTAAAAATTTGGAACTAGCTAGGAATTAATATGTAATTTGCATCTTCTGTATTTGTAATTTTTTTTATTTCATGCATCTACTTGTAGTTTGATTTATTTCTTTTTCAATTTCGTCTTTCAACTCTTGTAATTGTAGTTTCGTTATTGTATCTTATTCTAAATGTGTTTTAAATTATTTTTCGTATTATAATTATATATTTAGAATATTAAATTATTTAATGTATTTTTTATACATTTTAAATATAATAAATATTGATTATAAAATATATGTAATTAATATATAATAAAATAATAATTATTATTTTAGGTTGGGTTGGGTTGTGGATGTGGATGTGGGTAAAAGAAGATACAGTTAATTTAAGTTGTAGGTTGAATAGGTGGATGAGAGATAAATTAATATTTTATTTTAAGTTGGGTTGAATGGGGGTTATGAGCGTGGGTAATCTAAGGACAGACATTGAATGAAGAGTATATTGATTGGTATATTTTTGGGTCAAAAAATGGGAATTAATTTTATCTTATTCATATAGATATTACTCTAACGTTACATCTGTATTTGTGTTTCCTGGTCATTTCTAAAATATTTTTCAAAAAGAAATATCGAGAAAAGATTAAGAAAAAGAAAAATACTTGGTCATTCATGGTCAAACGTCAAAATAATGGGAAACCAATAATAGAGTAGTGATTTTTGTTTTGTTGGAATTGAAATTAGAATATGCATTCATACTTAAATTACAATTCAACTTCATATTATTTTCAGAATTATGAGTATAAGACTATCTTGAATTAAGTTGTTGAGTATCTGACTTGAAAACAAATTATTGAATTCGTCCAAACAATAACTATTTTGACTTGAAACAATTGCTAAATGTTTGTTTAAATTTAGGTTTATAGATACAGTATAACAAATAAGTTCAAACCCATAAAGTCTAATATATATATAGTAATTATTTTAATTTTAATATTTATATAAAATATATGTTCCTTTTAAATTTTTATAATAATTATAATAATTTTAATTTTAATATTTTGAATAAAAGGAAAATTTTAAAATATATTTTTATAGTCATAATTTAATTAATAATTTGAATAAATATTATTTTTGTGAGGTATTTTGTGAAGTTTGAGAAAGTGCAACAATTTACATATTGAGTAAGTTTTATGTGAAACCGTCTCATGGATCATGTTACGTGAGACAGATCAACCCACAACTCACATTACACAATTCACATGTGTTGGGCCCTTAATATCAACCGGCCCGCCCACACAGAGATCGAGTTCGGACTCGAACTAAAGGCCATCCGACCCAATGCACCGGGGAGGATCAGCCCCACCACCCAACAGCTCGGTCCAGCCACCCTGTCCGGCCCGGCCTGACCCACCCGAACTGATATGACCATTCTGCAGCTGGAATCGGTCCTCCAGCCCGGCTCGGTTATTTCACCGGCTCGTGTTTCGGACGAATTAGAGGAATAGCATGGCTGAGCCGAACAGAACATGGCCGGCCAAGAACCTCTCAACCGGCCTGTTCACACTTCAATGAAATAAGCCTCCCACAACTCAAAATGGAGGGAGAGCTCGAATCAAGCCTTTCTAGACGCCAATGTGAGCAAAAGTCGGCCCTGTCTGACCGGCTCGACCAGAATAACCGACTTGCCCCCATCACACCAGCGACAAAGCCGACCTGAACGGGCCGACCTGATTTCAGCTCGGACAGTTGTTTATGGGGGCTCCCCCTACCTAGAAATGTATCTAAAAATTAGAGTATAAAAATTGCACAGCTCAGTTTGTAATAGCAGGGAACATGGAGCATCTAGCTTTGGCTCTACAGGGACAAGATCCCCCTGATTTGGGGGATGCTGTCCAGATGAAAGGTCTATAAATAAGACCCTTCAAACCTTTGAAATGGAGAGAAAAAAAGGGCAAGTGGTTTACATTCTCTTGAACTTCCTACCTCAATTGACCTAGCTCTTTTAACTTGGCTAATTAGGTTGGGCTAGAAAAACAATCAATTCGAGTGTTTGACTGAGATTACGAACCAGCCGTAAATCGACGTCAACATTTTGGCGCTAGAAGGAGGGGGTCACGCATTCAGCTCTACTCAACTATCAATTAATGACAGGAAGCGAAGACTCCAAGGAAGGAAGGAGCACGGGTAACGAAAATAGAAACCTAACAGGAGGCACATCGGTAGGGGGAGACATGACCTACCAAATGGTCATGGAGGGCGGCACCACGACCCTCTCCCCCGAGATGATACAAGTCGTGATCCACCAGCTAACGGAACAGCTCAACCAGGCTCGACAGCGTGGCCAGGTAGAATTACAGGAAGAGACCCCCCGCGAGGGAGCCGCGAATTGCCGAGCCGACCAGCCCATTCAGAGGGCCTCGGAGAAATCCCGAGCCGAACAGGAAGTCGACGATGAGTCCTCCACGGACATATCGGCCGACCTGGACTGGCCGAGCCGGCTAAGGAAGCGCCCACGGACGGCAGCCCCAAAAGGACAAAGGAAAGTGGGAAGCGTCTTCACCAAGCTCGGGTCGGGACAGGCGAAGGAAGCATTGAGGTTGTCTAAGCGGCTCAACTATCAAGATGAGCCAGCCGAGGGAAGTAAATCCACTCGGCAACGAGCCAGGAAGGAGGACGAGGCTTGATGCCTGAGAAGAAGGCTCGCCGAACTCGAGGCCGAAGAAAATGAAGGTGAGAACGACAATCAGAACTCCGTTGATGATTGGGCCGGACCGACCCCGTTTTCCAAAAGGATAAGTGATGCCGACCTGTCGACCAAATTTAAAATACCGCCGATCGGCACTTACAATGGAGAGACCGACCCCGCATGCCATCTGGACAACTACGTGTCCTGGATGCGCCTCCAAAAGGCCGATGAAATGTTCATGTGCCAGGTTTTCCCCTTGACGTTGGGAGACCTGGCTAAAAGTTGGTTCAGCAATCTGCCGAACTACTCCATTGGTGGATGGAAGGAGTTGTCGGAGCTCTTCCTCACATAATTCATGGGGTCGAAGAAAAGGAGGACACCGAAGGAAAAATTGTTGAATTTCAAACAAAACAAGAGCGAGTCCCTAAAAGCTTACCTCGAGCGGTTCAACAAGTTAATCCTCGGCATGGAATATGTCCACGATGAGACCAAACTCATGACCGCCATGGCAGGTCTCCGGGTCAATTCAAAGGTGTGGTGGTCAGTTCGGGAATTCAAACCAAAAACCTACCACGAGTTCCTCCGACAGACAGAAATGTATGTGGACGCCGAGGAGGCCATCCAGGAGGAACAAGGGGCAAGGGAACGCCCAGAGAGGAGGGAGAAGGAGAAGGAAGGCCCAAGGCGCCAGCCAAGCTTCCGGCCGCCCGGTAATTTCAGGCCATACCAAGCGATCGAACCAAGCCGGGACCGGCCCAAGCAGCCCGACTCAGCCGAGCGAGTGAGAACCATCCTAACGGTATCTCCTCGACAGATCTTGGCCATCATACAGGACCAAAATTTGTTGCCAGAACCGCGCCTTCAGAGGCCATCCCCGAGCTGGACCAACTCCAAAAAATACTGTGAGTACCACCGAGCCTCCGGCCACAGTACTGACGCATGCTGACACTTATTGGCCGAGCTCATGAAGCTTATTGAGATGGGGCACCTCGAGCAATTCGTGACGAGACCCGGCCCCTTTAAGGGACAAGTAGCTCCGCCAGCACAGCGGTTACCTCCTCCCTCCCCGGAAACCCTCCGATAAGGGAGATCAATACACTGATCAATCACAACTTCGAGGAGGACCAGCGATCTAAGCGAGCCCGGCGGCACTATATACGGGAGGCCAGAAATGCCTACCAAAGGTGCGACCCGCCCAAACATACCACAGAGGGGCACACTATCACTTTCTATAGTATGGATGCGGAGGGCCTGGTGTACCCCCACGACGACCCACTGATCGTAGTCCTGGACATCCAGGACATCAAAGTACATAGAGTCCTGGTGGATATGGGCACTTACGCCAACGTGTTATATCTTAACACGTACAGGAGGATGGGGCTCAGAGAAGCCGATCTCGAGCCCACGTCGGAGGTTGCGGTAGGGTTCGGAGGACAGACCACGAAGGTGCTAGGCAAATGTCTGCTGAAAGTGACATTCGAGATGGAAGGGGAGAAGGCATATACCCTAACGGAGTTCAGGGTGGTAGGTGCACATTCAACATACAACGCCATATGGAACCGACCCCTCCTGGCCAAACTCAAGGCCGTAGTGTCCATCTACCACCAGGCCATCAAATTTCCCGTTGGGGAGAAGATATTCGTCGTCAAGGGCAACCAGCTCGCCGGGCTTAGACCAAGGGAGATCAACCAGGTCGAAGAGGCCAGCCAATCCCAAGGCGATGAGCTTGCCCAAAACAACCTGGCACAACCCTTCCAGGAATTGGAGACCTTAGACCCACGAGGAGAACAGGAGGTCCGGGCCTCGCCGGTGGAGGAGCTCGACCTCATCAGCCCGGATCCGAGCCGGCCGGACGTAACGTTCAACATAGGGCGGACACTTGAGGACCCGATCCGAGCCGAGCTCATCAAATTTCTCGGCTCCAATACTGACGTGTTCGCCTGGACCCACGAGGACATGGAGGGCATCCGACCTGAAGACGCCTGTCATCACCTCCACCTCAGCTCATCCGCGAAGCCTGTAGTCCAGAAGAGGAGACGGCTCAGCCCTGACAGGTACGAGGGCCTGGAGATGGAAGTCCAGAAGCTCCTAACCAATGGCTTCATCAAGGAGACCAAATACGCGGAATGGGTGGCCAACCCGGTCTTGGTGAAAAAATCGAACGGGTCGTGGAGGATGTGCATTGACTTCACCGACCTCAACAAAGCATGCCCGAAGGATTGTTTCCCACTCCCCAACATTGACCAGCTCGTGGATACCACGGCCGGCCACGAGCTGATGAGCTTCATGGACGCGTACTCAGGATACCATCAAATCCCAATGGCCGAGCAGGACCAGGTGCACACCACCTTCGTGACGGATCGAGCTCAATATTGCTACAAGGCGATGCCGTTCGGACTAAAAAACGCCGGAGCTACATACCAACGGTTGGTTAACAAGATGTTCGCCACCCAGATCGGCAAAACAATGGAGGTCTACGTGGACGACATGTTGGTCAAATCAAAAAGAAAGGAGGACCACGTTGCCGACCTGGCCGAAATGTTCGGCATCTTGAGGAGGTATCGAATGAGGCTCAACCCGAAGAAGTGCACATTTGGGGTCGGATCGGGCAAGTTCCTCGGGTATATGGTTAGCCAGAGGGGAATTGAGGCCAACCCTGAGAAAATCAAGACCATCATCGACCTGACACCACCGAGGCGGGTCAAGGACATCCAGTGTCTGACAGGCAAGGTGGCCGCCCTCAATAGATTCATCTCAAAGTCAACCGATAAATGTCGGCCGTTTTTCGATCTCATCAAGAAGGACAAAAAATTTGAATGGACCTCGGAATGTGGGACGGCCCTAAAAGAGTTAAAGAAGTCCCTTATGACCGCGTCTGTCCTCGCCAAGCCCCTCCAGGGAGAGAAGCTACAACTATACCTGACCGTGTCCAGCTATGCGATAAGCGCCGTCCTGACACGAACGGAGAGGAGCTCCCAACAGCCCATATACTATGTTAGCCATTCCCTCCACGATGCAGAGTTGAGATACCCGCCAATGGAGAAGTTAGCTTACGCTCTGGTCACCTCGGCCAGGAAGCTCCGACCGTACTTCCTGGCCCATCGGATTGAGGTCCTGACCAACTTCCCATTGAGACAGGTCCTAGGCCGACCTGACGATTCAGGAAGGCTTCTCAAGTGGGCAGTGGAGCTAGGGCAGTACGATGTGCAATACTCCCCCAGGACGGCCATAAAGGGGCAAGCATTGGCCGATTTCATCGTTGAGTTCACCCCCACTACGCCCATCCAAGAGGAAAGCCATGGAAAATGTACGTGGACGGCTCGTCCACCGTCACCGCAGCCGGGGCCGGAATCGTCCTCGTCAGCCCGTCAGACAAGCATTTCTGCTGGCCCTCCGATTCAAATTCAAGGCCACCAATAATGAGGCCGAATATGAAGCCCTGCTGGCCGGACTCGAGATGGCCAAACAGTTCGGCGTCGATGACCTCGAGATCTTCAGCGACTCCCTCCTGATGGTCAACCAAATTTCGGGTGAGTACGAGGCCCGGGATGAAAAAATGGCCGCATATCTCCAAGCCGTGGAAGTCACCCTGGCCGGCTTCCGAAGCACCCGGGCCGAACAGGTTCCTAGGATACAAAACGCCCAGGCCGACGCGCTCGCCAAACTATCCACAAGCGAGGGTGCCCAAGATATCGGGTCAGTTAATGTCGGCCTTATGAAAAACTCGGCCCTGGAGAGCCAAACAATATGCACGATCGACCTGGAGGACACGTGGATGAGCCCGATCATCAAATACTTGCAAGAAGATGCAAGGCCAGATGACCCAGTGGAGGCTCGGAGATTGAGAATCAGGGCGGCCAGGTACACGTTGAAGGATGGCATTCTGTACAAAAGAGGTTTTTCCTTACCTTTGCTGAGGTGCCTGAGCGAACGAGAGGCCGTATATGCACTGAGGGAGGTCCACGAGGGAATTTGCGGGAATCATACAGGAGGACAGGCCCTGACCTTCAAGATAATCAGGATGGGCTATTTCTGGCCGAGCTTAAAAAAAGAGGCAATAGAATTCGCCAGAAAATATGACAAATGCCAAAAATATGCTCCATTCACTAGGGCCCCGCCAGAAGAGCTGAACATGGTGCTCACACCATGGCCATTCGCAAAATGGGGCATAGACCTAATTGGGCCCATGCCGACGGGACGTGGAGGTGTAAAACATGCTATAGTCGCGGTGGACTACTTTACGAAGTGGGCAGAGGCCGAACCCCTTGCAAAAATCACCTCGGGCAAAATCACAGACTTCGTATGGAAGTCAATCATATGTCGGTTCGGGCTCCCCCAGTCCCTGGTAACCGACAATGGGAGGCAATTCGATAGCGGGGAGTTCGCACAATTCTGCTCCAACCTGGGGATACAAAAGTTGCTCTCCACGCCATACCACCCCAAAGGCAATGGCCAGGTAGAAGCCATCAATAAGATAATCAAGCACACCCTGAAGGCCAGGCTGGATGAGCTCAAAGGTGCGTGGGCGGACGAACTCCCCGGAGTACTGTGGTCCTACCGAACTACAGCCAGGTCGGCCACTGGAGAAACCCCTTTCTCCCTAGCCTTCGGGGCAGAAGCAGTCATCCTAGTAGAAGTCGGAATACCGACCTAGAGAGCTACACAGCGGGACGAGGAAGGAAATGAGGTCGCCATGCTAGCCTGCCTCGATCTTCTAGAAGAAAAGAGGCTGGAATCGGAGCTCAGAAATGCGGTGTACAAACAGCGCAGTGCGAGGTATTACAACTCCAAAGTCCGAGCCCGAAAGTTTGAGGTCGGCGACCTGGTCTTCCGCAAGGTCGTCCTCAACACCAGAGATACAAACGTGGGGTGCCTAGGACCGAACTGGGAATGACCCTACAAAATAGCTCGGATACTGAGCCGAGGGGCATATGAACTGGAAAGCCTGGCCGGAAGGGTGCTCGACAAGCCGTGGAACGCTGAGCTCCTCAAACGTTACTTTCGTTAGATAGGATAATTGTAATAGGTTCTTTTTGTACATGAAACTTCAGTGAAATGAAAAATATCTATCTTGAATTGCAGCGGCAAGGATGGGGCTTCGACCCTCCGAGCTTGTCTCGGCCAGGATGGGGCTTCGACCCCCCGAGCTTGTCTCAGCCCTACCCCGAGCTCATCGAGCCAAAAAAAAAAGGGGGGCCGGACTGGATAGTCCGAGCCGATAGAAAAATCCGACCTATGTTGGCCGGACCGAGCACGCCAGACCCGGGCTGAAATGGGCGAACTAAAATTACTTGGTGAAAATAAGTTCAAGGAAATCAGAAATAATGGCTGAGCTGAAAGCCATCCGAGCACAAAACATAAACAAACTGAAATAATGCACGAATATTGAAAGTGAACAAAAAATATATATTAATTTCAGAAACAAAACCGGTTTGGAGGCCGGAACCTCTTACAAAATAGTGTATGACCTGAGCAGAGATAGTAGAACAAACTCTGCTCGGGCCCCGAGCAGGGATGGTATTAACAAATCCTGCTCGGAATTGAACAAAAAAGGAATTACAAAATCTAAAAACAAAAAAATGAGGGCGGTCAATCCACCACATCCACCACCTCATCCGCCTGGAGCTCGCCAGCTTCCGGACCGACCTAAGTTGAGGGGAGCGGAAGGTCGGATGATTCGCCAGCGGCCTGAGGAACCCGATCCTCATCTGCCTCTACGGCGACCTCCTCCTCATCCTCGAGGCCTGCCTCGGACGGCATGTCTATCTCCGGCCTGGGCTGGAGGACATCGTGGCGATCAGCAGGAAGGGCCGCCTGAAATGAAAATAGGTCAGAACCGAGCCGAAATAAAAATACTTGAAAAAATAAAATATATACAGCCTACCTCCAGCCTCTCCTTTAGAACGTCCAGGAAGTCCGGCGGAAGAGGGTTCTGGACGAGGTACGTGGCCAGGGCGTCCTGAAGGGGGGTGATGTTCCCCTCATCCGCCTTCACCCTCTCAAGGATGTCCATGAAGGCGAAGAGGTACCCCACCGAGCTCCTGGCTTTGTACTCCTCCGACCAGAAGAAGGCCAGGAGATAAGCCCCAAAAGCCGAGGCCGACGAAGCCTTTCTGGTGGCCTCCAATTCCCTCCCAAGACGGACGGCCTCCGCCTGGGCAGAAGTGATTGTCTTCCGGGCCTCGTCCCGTTCAGCCCGGGTCCGACCCAGCTCGTCCCTCTTCCGATCGACCTCCGCCCGGGCACTCTGAACATCTTTGGCCAGGCTCTCCTGTTTGGCAGTGGCGACCTCCAGTTGGGCCTTCAACCAGTCCACCTCGGCCCTTGACTTACCCAGATCGGTCCGGCAGGCCCGGAACCGCTCCTCCGTCTCGACAGCGACAGCATAAGACTGCCACTGGAGGACGCTGGCCTGGGCAGCCAACACCGCGGCGCTGCATTGGAGGTCGACCGGGTTGGTCATCCTCTGAACGTGCTCTTCCAAGTCCTGGGTCCAGGACTTGGGAAAGTTGATCTGGGCAGTAGCCACGTGAGGCGGGAGCTCCTGGCCGGTAAACGGCTCCCGTGCCCTAGCAAAGGTGAGCTAAAAAGCAGGCATCCTCCCTTCATAGCGGCGAGTCACCTCCACCCTCTCTGGATCGTCGCCAAGGATGGAGGAGATACGCGAGGGCCCGGTAGGTATGTCAGTGGCCGACGGAGACCGCCGGTCTAACATCAGCCCCGGGTCGGTCGGAAGGAGCGCGACGGGGCTCCTCCTGGTCACGAGACAATCCGGATCGGCTGATCCGAATCCTTTGACGCGGTGGCTGTTCAGCCCAGGGGGTCGGTGCCCTGTCAGCCCGCTCAGATCGGCTAGGCGGCGGTTGCTTCCTCTTCCGAGCAGCACCCATCGCCTCAAAACGGCTCGCTGGGTCCGCCATCAGGCCAAGAACGGGGAGGTTGCTGACTGCCAAGAAAAACAAAGTTACAAAAAAATAATACACAAGGGAAACGAGCTCAGCTGATCAAAACGTACCTGCTCGGGGCTCGGTACGGGACAGAATGGGACGGTAAGTCCGACCTGTTCCAAACGACGCTGTGCCACCAACCGTTTGAAATTCCTATCCTCCTCGGATACCTGGTCTCGTAGGTAGGCGAGCTGGCGAGAGATGAGCCCAGATGTCTGGCTCTCCCGAGGATGCCGAACTGAAATAAATAAAAAGAAATCAACGATCAGAAAAATACAAAAAGAGTTCGGTTCGGAACAAAGCTCACCTTGTTGAGCCTCTTTAAAAATGACCGGGCAGGCGACCCGAGTGAGTTGGCCGTCCACCTCAAAAGGGCTCTGCCAATCTCCGCCCACCCAGAACCACTTCGTCTTCCACTCCTTTACGGAGGACGGGGCGGCGACGACCAATTGCGGACGCCGAGACCGGACCGATGTATAATATATCGGTAGAGGCAAGCTCGGCGCTTGTTTCAGCACGAAGATCCACTCCAAGTCCGCGGGGCTCGGTGTTCCAAAGCCAAACTCCCAAAACAGGCTGAGCAGTCCTATGATGGACGCCCAACCGTTCAGATGAATTTGGGCCGGGGCCACCCCCCAATGGAGCAGATACGAGGTTATGGCCAGTGCCAGCGGAAACCTCAACCCGCCCTTGAGAGCTCGGAGGGACACGGCAACATGATCAGGAGGGGGCTGATCTGGTCGGGCAAGATTGACCGGCTCCTCGAATGTCACCGAGCTCGGAATCTTGAACTGCGCATGCCACTTGGACAACTCGTCTTTACCGACTGAAGGACGGAATGGCCTCAAATCCTCGTCGTCCAAAATGGTGATCGGAATCCCCATGGGAATATCGCCTTGGCCCGAAGTGCTCGACTCGCTTTGGTCGTCGCCGTCCGCCAGATCTGGAAGAGGCCGCCCCTCCGAGGCAGACCCCGAGGAGTCGCCAGGGGACGGAGAGGAGCTGGGGCTAGGGCTCGGAGTAAAGGCCGGCCGTTCAAGCCGCCCCATTGAACCTTGGTCATTTTCAGAAGAGGAAGAAATGGTTACGACAGACATAATTACCTAAGGATGAAGAGGGCGGTGGAATTAGCTCGGGTGATTCAGCTCGGAATTCGGAGAGAAAGTTGCGAGGGTTGAGAGCGCAGAGAGAAGAATAGAGCACAAATGGTGGAGGGGACCACTATTTATAGGTTAAGGAAAGAAACCGTTCGTCTTCCAGCCATCGGATCAAGGACAGGTGGTGGGACCCAGATGTGCCACGTGGCGACACACGTGTCCCAAATCACAAGGGGACATATCCGCACAAACTGGGGCCCATCGATCGAACTCGAGCCTCCGTTGTTCGGCTCGGGTCCGAGGGGCTAATGTTGGGCCCTTAATATCAACCGGCCCGCCCACACAGGGATCGAGTTCGGACTCGAACTAAAGGCCATCCGACCCAATGCACCGAGGAGGATCAGCCCCACCACCTAACAGCTCGGTCCAGCCACCCTGTCCGGCCCGGCCTGACCCACCCGAACTGATATGACCATTCTGCAGCTGGAATCGGTCCTCCAGCCCGGCTCGATTATTTCGCCGGCTCGTGTTTCGGACGAATTAGAGGAATAGCATGGCTGAGCCGAACAGGACATGGCCGGCCAAGAACCCCTCAACCGGCCTGTTCATACTTCAATGAAATAAGCCTTCCACAACTCAAAATGGAGGGAGAGCTCGAATCAAGCCTTTTTAAACGCCAACGTGAGCAAAAGCCGGCCCTGTCTGACCGGCTCGACCAGAATAACCGACCTGTCCCCATCACACCAGCGACAAAGCCGACCTGAACGGGCCGACCTGATTTCAGCTCGGACAGTTGTTTATGGGGGCTCCCCCTACCTAGAAATGTATCTAAAAATTAGAGTATAAAAATTGCACAGCTCGGTTTGTAATAGTAGGGAACATGGAGCATCTAGCTTTGGCTCTACAGGGACAAGATCCCCCTGATTTGGGGGATGCTGTCCAGATGAAGGGTCTATAAATAAGACCCTTCAAACCTTTGAAATGGAGAGAAAAAAAAGGCAAGTGTTCTACATTCTCTTGAACTTCCTACCTCAATTGACCTAGCTCTTTTAACTTGGCTAATTAGGTTGGACTAGAAAAACAATCAATTCGAGTGTTTGACTGAGATTACGAACCAGCCGTAAATCGACGTCAACAACATGTAAATTAATAAAAATATGGGTTAGGACTGTGGATAAAAAAGATCCCTCGACTTACAAAATTATTTGTGAAATCGTCTCATGAAAGTTTTTGTGTTACATATTTTATTGTATTATATCATTATATGTAACAAGTAAATGTTCCGCAGATAAAGTGCAAAAATTGGATAATTAATTTAGAAAGTTTAATTAGTGCAATTACCTGTAACAAATATCTTCTAACTCTCCTCTCTAATTCGTTTAATTCATTCTCTACAGATTTTCTGATCCCATAATCCAAATTACACATTCTTCAAAAAAAATTTTTCCAAAATGATCGAAAATAAAATCAAACATTGCCTTTACACCTCGAAAAATCTCGAAGAACGTTGAATAACAGTGCATTAATTAATGACCGAACTAAATTATGTAATAAAAGGGACATTAGATGGTATTTGACCAACTTTAAAATTCTTATTACATATTTCTAGTCAATAACAATTAGCCAGCTAGCCTAGAAACTAATGGAAGAAATATATTACTTAGAATACTATAGATTTGGCGAAATGCGTAAAAAAATATTTTTAAAGTGAATCAAAATATATTATAAAATATTTGTATGAGATGATATTATGAAATTCCATCATTTACAAATTAAATTTATTTTTATAAATTTGTAAAAAAATTTATATATGAATTATAATTTGAAGGTTGGAAATTGAATTATCTTAATGACTATAAAGTTTTTTTTTGTCATGAGAAGAACATATTGTTTAATTTATTAAGAACCAAATCAAACATAAACTATTTGGGCCTACTTAATTCCACATTTGTTTTTCTTCTTGACCATTTTGGTGTTGAATCATACTAGCCCGTTGATTGTCGGTTATCTGGAATCCTCCCCCCTCCCCCTCAATAAATACAATTCTCATCTTTTTTGGACAAAGAATTGTTAATTAGGGTCAAATTCAGATTCCTTCAAAAATTTTAACAAAAAAAAAAAAAAAAAAAAATCAAATTCAAATAGACTTTTTGCATCCGCGGTCCGCCGCGTCGGCTGCAATTCCCCTCTAATTTTGAAGTCAATAACCTTTTGATATTCGAAGAAAATAACCAATGGAAATTCTTAATGTGGCATCATTTATGCAAAAATATTTTTGTCTTTTCCTTATATTATTTGATTATTTAATCCAAACATGTTTTAGTCGTAAGCTACTTACCATATATGTACTCTTCTAACTACTTTGTTTTTAAAATATTTGTCGGTTTTGGATTTTAAATTTTATCTTAATTTAAGTTTTAGATTTTTATATAATTTTATTTCCAAATTATCTTTATTAATATTCAAGAGCTAAAATTTAAGGATTTGATATGATATTTTTTTTATGAAAGTAATTTAATTCTCTTTTTAATCTTAAATCATAAATTTTTTAATTAGTTATGAGTATTTTTTTCCAAGAATTGGTTTGGTGTACACTAGATGTACATGCAATCGGGTCAATCTAGGTTGACCCGGATCCGCACATTTTGTTTTGTTTTTTGTTTTGATTCATATGTTACCTTTATGTAATATTAGTGTGATGTTTATATTATATTATTATGACCTTTATATACAAATATTCTTACTTTTATGTACTAGAACTTAGAAAGAAAAAAAGAAAAATTTCAACACAATTTGTACATATATACATTTATGTGTTACTCATATCACCTTTATATTATATTCATGTCACATTTATGTACAAATATTCTTACATTTATGTAATATATAAAGGTGCAACTAACATAACTAAAATGTATGAGTAATATCACATAAAGGTATGTTGATCCAAAAAAAGGCTAAAATTCTTTCTTTCTTTTTTCTAAGTTACAGTACATAAATGTGATGATATTTGTACATAAATGTTATACAAATAAACATAAAGGTAACACATGAATTTAAAAAAAAAACCCCCAAAACTCGCGGATCTGGATCGGATTGACCCGAATTGCACTAATATATGATCCATGCACTTGGTGCATGAGAGAATTTGCGATTTTCCAATTTTGATGTTCCTTAATATATGACAAAAGACAAAACTTATATACACCTGAGGTTCATAACCCCCGACCCGACTCGGCGCGTGAACGTCCCCCACATGCATCCACACCTTAATTGGTGTGCACCATACACCACCTGATTCTATATAAATCATTTAGTGAAATGTATTAGTTGTATACTCTTGAGATATTAGTTGCATACTCATAAGATATTAGTTGTTCATTCAATGAAAGATATTGGTTGTATATTAAGTATTAATTGCTTACTCATAAGGTATTAGTTGCTCGTTCAGTGAAAGATATCATTTGTATACTCTTAGGCTCCGTTTATTTTGGGGGATGACTTAGGATAATGACATTTTATCTAACTTTATCTAGTGTTTACATTGATAGAAATAAAAAATTTGGGTTATCATTCCGATTTGGGATAAAATGCTAAAATGTGGATAATAATTCAGGCCCCTCCCCCTAGAATAGTTACCCAAAATATGGGATAACATTAGGAAATTTTGTTTCTATCCTTAGTAAACATTAAACATTTACATGAAAGGGACGTTTAGTTAATACCACTCCTATCATAACCTTCATATATTACATAGTAAACAGTGGATAAGAATCCAGATATTATTTGTTAGAGTAAACATTGAAAGTGGATAACAATTTATATTTTATCCTATGAAGTTATCTCACTGACCTATATAATTAACTTATCTCTGTTTACCAAAGTGAACGGAGCCCTAAGATGGTTGTTGGCATATTTCGGAAGCGGAGAGTTATGATATTCTTGAAGCTCCTTCTTGGATCAAAATCTTGGATTTTCAGCATGTTATTTTTGAGACGGATGCTAAACAAATTGTGGATGCATTATCTTCAACTGAAGAAGATATTTCGAAGTTTGAAACTATTATCTCTCGTTGTAAAGAGCTACTTCGACAACTTCCAAATTAGGTTGTTCGGTTTACTAGAAGAAATTCAAATTCGGCTGCTGATTGTCTTGCTTATCATGATCAGTCTTCCCAATCCCTCTATTTTTGTAGAGGCTCCTAGTTTTCTCGCTAGCATTCTGACAAAAGATTGTAATTCTTCAAGTTAATTAATAAATATATTTTTATCCTAAAAAACATGACTAATGGCAGTATGACGTTATAAATTATATACATAATTTTACTTTATCTAAATAAAATAACTCTTTGAATAGTTAAATATATATCTTATAAGTGCATGAAAACTTTATTAACGAGAGAACTAATAAAATTATATTAAAATTATTTTTTGTCAAAACCCTTCATATCTGGAGGCTCTTCTACATTTTTCTGTTTTCAAAATAAAAATTGAATATGTCAACATTGAGGAAAGTATCAATCGTTTTCATTTTAATGAAACATTATTGTCAAGACAAATTGGGACGATACCGGCCATGTCAACTTGATATTCCATTTTCATTGGAGCAATAAAGAAGACTAATTGAACTAAAATAATAACTTGCAAGTAGCTTGTGCCTTCTGGCTTGGTCCATTAATACTTTTAGGTGTATTTTTTATAAATTAATTTATAAGAAGTATATTTTAATATCGTTTAATGAAGGAAATAGATTAAATTTGATGTAAATAAGCAAATAATTTGAATAATGCAAGATAATAAATTGAGGGATTCTCATGTGAAATCATTTCACAAATTTCACAAATTTTAACTCGTAAGACAAAATCTAGTTTAGAAGATTCCGATAATTGAATGAAGCTTCGTCTCATAGAATATGATTCATGAGACTAAGAAATTAGCTTGATATATACCCGAATAAAAAGAAATCAACTTAAAAGTTAAGAATTCTTAAATTAAAAACTAGGTCATATTTGCATCCTATTAATTCTGAATTGAGTTATTAATTGTGTGCATTATTGATTTAATAGTGAGATCAAGATACAAGTGGGGCCTTTTATTTCAGATAGCATAGTATTTTATTTTATTTTATTTAAGCACACAAGATATATATAAAATAATATTGTCGATATATATGTCATCACTCATCAATATTAAAATTGAAATAAGATAAATATTGGAATCATGAATCCAAATGCAAAATTTAACTTTCATGTACCACAAGTTAAAATATCTGAGTTATATACAACGCTCATGTTATACAGTATGTATATATTTTCTTCATATTTTTCGTGTTTTTATTGAATTTAAATGTAATTTACAAACAGATAAAATTTACATTATATAGTTCATTTATTTGCAGATGAACAGAATCAAATTCACATCGAATTTGACATTAGGATCCAGTTCGACATTATTTAGCTCATTCTTTTACAGATGAACGTAATCAAATTCACACCAAATTTGTCATTCATGTGGAATGTATTTCATATTGTGTTTCATCTGGTATTTTAAAATAACCACCACACGCATAGTGTAAAAGATGACATCACCAATTTATATATGACATGAATTAAAATCAATGAAATACATGATAAAACACAAACTTGAAATAGATGATCTAGTTCGTCCTTCCTTAACTAAGTAGATAGCAGTCTAAACCATCAACATTAAAAGTTTACATTATATAACTCCTTTTTCAGATGAACAGAATCAAATTCACACAGAATTTGGCATCCATCCATGTGGAATGTATTCCTTCCTTAACTAAGTCTTGAAACCATCATCAATTTAAGTTCATTGAATGTGTCTTTGTTTCTAGATTAAAAAAAATTAAATGCGTTCTTACTTTATATTTTAGAAATTGTATATACAAAGTGCCCAAATGTTCAAAGAAACTCGTATCTGTGGACATTTTGTTATTCTGGCTTCGTTTTAATTGTCAATTTAATCATAATTCAACTATCAATTACTATGAGCATTCTAACTTAATGGTTTCCACCTTTTATAAACATGTAAATTGTAATGATTAGAATTCGAACTTAAATCATATAAGTTTTATTTTTTAGTATTTATTTCCCTTCCACTCCTTCTAACTTATTTGGGGAAAAAAAAAAAAAATATATATATATATATATATATATATCAATTAACTATTGTAAGTTTGACCAATTCTTAAAGGTATGTGCATTAATTTGATTTTTAAACCTCAAATAGTCAAATTGTATATCATCTAAAACTAACACACCTAGATCCAACTTAAATCCACTTCTATAAATATTATACTAGATAAAATAAATAATATAGTGGAGTAGTATCTAAAAAGTGTGTATGTCAATATAAACATTTGTATGTCTCAGTTTGCATATTGATAGATAGTAAAAATACCAATTATTATGTTAACAACCACTTATATACTATTAAAATAAAATATATGTATTTTCACGTCAATACATTTTGAACATCCTGACAAATTGACTAAATTGTTTTTGATTAGCCAAATCAGTCAATTAAAGACGTTCAAACGGTTCCGGAAACCGGAACCGGACCGGTTCGAACCAGCGGTCAACAGTTCGGGGAACTGTTGACCCGGTTTCAGTTCCAAACCGGAACCGGAAACCGCCGAGAACCGGTTCGGTTTCGGTTCGCAATATGTCAAACCGGCTAAACAGCGGTTTCAACCGCCGGTTTTTGTAATTTTTTTTTTAATTGAAGATGCCACATGTACGGCTGAATTTGAAACAGAGATAGCCGTTAGGGATGAATGACCAAGATTAAAGGGCCGTTGGAAACCGGCCGAATTGGCCCGGTTCAGGAACCGCCGGTTCAAACCGGTGGTTCAGCCCACTTTTTAATCCAACGGCCGAGATCAAGTGGCCGTTGGTGATTGATGAATGAGATTATCCGAACCACCGGTTCAACCGAACCGAAACCGGCAGTTCGAACCGGAGCGTTTGATTTTTTTTTTTTTTAAATTTTTGAGATCTATAAATAGGGGTTCAAATTGAAGAAGGTAAGTTGAGGTAAGAGAACTACGTAAGCTTTGATTCCTTAATTCGATTTGAATTAAAGATACGTAAGCAATTTCATTTTAAGTTTGGAATTTCATTTCCAAACTTAGAATGAAACTCAAGCTCTTTCAATTTTTTCCCACCCCCTTTGGCTAATGTTGTTTCAATAGTTACTTAGTTAGATACTTATATCTTAGACTTGTATTATATAATTCAAGATAGATAGATAATTGTAATTGTAATTCAAGATAGACTTTTATTTCTTTTAGATAGACATGGACTTTTGTAATTGTAATATATAGGAACTTTTGTAATAGACTAGATCATAGATTAGATAGAGTTCTAACTTGTAATAATTTTCCAAGTTATAATGAAAAAGTTTGTTCACTTCAATATTTTATATTCCAAATTTCAATTTCTCATGGTATGGTATACTTCAAAACAAACATTAAAAATCAAATTTGGAGTTGTGATCTTAAAATTTTCAAAAAAAAAAAAAAAAAAAAAAGAACCGTCTAACCGTCCGGTTCCGATTGAACCGGCGGTTTGAAACCGAAATCGGAACCACCCATCACACGGTTCGGTTTCGGTTCCACCAATCCGGAACCGCCGAACCGGCAGTTCGAACAGGAACCGGAACCAGGGAGAACAATTATTAAACAATTTGTCAAATGAGTCAAATGAGGACTAATTATAAATAACTATCCGAACTATATTGGTTTTTACACTTAAACTTTTTTCTACTGCAAACCATCTCATCTTTGTGTAATAAAGCATGAGGAGAAGAACAAACACTAGAAAAAGATAATCTTCTCTGCTTAGCCATGTGATAAATTTCACAGTGAGCAAATTCATTGCATTTGATATTCAATTACTTAGGCCCCATTTGGTTTGAATGATGAGTTTGTTAATATTGTTAAGCATGATGGGATTGCACTGTTTACATAAGACAAAATTATTGTTATTTGGATGTTTGGTTCACATGAACTTGGATTTACCACAGTGGATTTGAAAAATAAACTTTTGTTTGGTTTATTGGTTAAAATTGATAACAATGCAATTGACAATTATACCCTCTACCTATAAACAATTTTTTTATCCTCATCCAAACAATTCTTTTTTGAAACAAAAACTAGAAAAAAAAATTAATTCCTCTCAGTAACAAAAAGCATGCAACTCAGCTCCTCCCAACACTACAACAAAAAGGATGTCTAGTTATGTTTTTTTTTTTTTCCACTTGACAACATTAATTAGCGTCATGAAGTAAACTACCCACACTTATAAAAGTGTCATGAATTGCGTTGTTAAATTTACCGTCACAAATTTTTTCCTAACATAAAAAACCATGCGTGAGTAAAGTTCATTTAGTGACGCTTTTGATAATTACGTCACTAACTTTGAAAATGACGACACTACTTTGTGTCACTATTTTAATGGATCTGTAGTGTCTTTTTTTACTCTTGCCAACACTAACCATTTGTGTCACCAAAAATAGCCACACTTTTTATAATATATGTTGTTAAATTCTATAATGTTGTCTTGCAACAATGAAGACACCAAATTCTTCTCCACCATCCAGTTTACTCCAATTTCACAAAAAATGAAGATGAACCCTCATTTCCCTAATTAAAGATTAGTTACAAATTGGGGATCTTAGAAATTGGGGGTGGGGGGGGGGGGACATCGTATCTACAACATTGTATCGGCATATTCGAAGAAGTTGAGACCTTGATTTTCTTGAATCCCCACCCATATGGTTGTTTGTGATTCCACCTATATAATCAACGGGTAATTTTAGTAATTCCAAAATTATAGATCTTGGTGTGCTTTATTATACGTTTGTGATTTTCTTGAATCTGCATGTGGAAGCACCTAATGGTGGTGGAGAAAGAAAACGGGTGAAGATGGCTGAATAGTACGGTGGTGGAGGAAGAAGGTGGTGGAGAGAAAAATGGATAAGATGGTTGATGAAGCTTTGTTGAGGAAAAACAAGGGTTTGGGAAAAAGGAAGGTTAATCACAAAAGGAGCTATGGTTTTTCAGTGGGATAAAATTCATTTTTCGTCCTTCCCTAGGGACGTTATCCGTTTTTGGTCCTCTTATTCTCCGATCATCAATTTTAGTCCTTTAATCTCAAGATTTGTCCAATTTTGGTTTGATTTTCACCGGAATCTCAAATTTCCAGCCAATTTCGGGCGAGTGCACAACACTCGCCCCCAATTTCAACCAACCCTTGATTTTATACTGATGTGGCCTTTATTTTCAAACGTGTCATTTATTTTCGATTTTATTTTTCATCCAACATCACCACCTCACACCGATCTGCTCGCCACCGCCGTGAGCAGCGGCACTACCGACTTCTCCACTCACCAAGACCACCGCATAGTTCACCGTCACACAACCCACCGACCGCCGAGCTGGTACAGTAACCGGCACTTCGAATACTGCTCGCGCCACCATCACCCTCATCTCCCAATCAAACACCATCTTCCACAACCTCTATTCCAAAATCAAAGTTTCAATTCCCCACCACAAACACCAAAATGTCCCTTCACAATTTCAACTCCTATCAATTTCCAGTAAACCACTCACCTCCATTAATTTAATTAGCATAAACCATCCAAAACCCCAAGTTTCATCAATTTAAAACATTAATTTAAGTGGTGATGAAGGTGGTTTCGCCGGAGGGAGCAAGTGCCGGCGGCCAAAGGAAATGGAGAAATTTTACGAGACGCTGCACAGAAATTTAGAGAGAGGAATAAAAGGCAGAGGCAAGTAGAAGGGTTGGCATTGTAGAGAGAGAAAGAAGAGTTGTAGTGAGAAATGCTTTGGGTATATTATCTGGCAGTGATGGAAGAGTGGAGGCGGCGGTTTGTCGGAGAGGTGTGTTGGAATCTCACCTGGTTTGCTGCTGTGTTGAGGGCGAAAACAGAGAGGGGATGATGGAGAAGATGGAGGCGGATAGGGGTGTGCCATGGTGGCATATGATTTGGTAATTAGCATGGAAAATAAATTAAATAATAAATGACACGTTTGAAAATAAAGGCCACTACAGCGTAAAATTAAGGGCTGGTTGAAATTGGGTGTGAGTGTTGTGCACTCACCTGAAATTGGCCGAAAAATCAAGATTCCGGCTAAAATCGGACCAAAATTGGACAAATCTTGAGATAGGAGGACTAAAATTGATGATCGGAAAATAAGAGGACCAAAACAGGAAAACGTTTCTAAGGAAGGACGAAAAATGAATTTTGTCCATTTTCAGTGGGGAGATAAATGTATTTATGTAATGGCGTTATCGATATTACTTGATCTTGTGGGGTATTTTAGACATTTTCGATCAAATATTAAGGGTATTTTAGAGAGATTATGTTAAATTACTGTTTGGTATTTTAGAGAGATCATGCCAAGTTTCTGGTTTCGTCACTGCATATATATCAAATAAATGTTTGTTATGAATAATATGTTATTTTATCTCACAATATCACATCATTGTATACATTAAATGATACATTCCAAAATGTCAAACGTACAGAATTTTGAGAACCTTTGTTGAAGATGTAATAGAACATGTAAAAGTAAGAAAGAAGAATTCTGTTTGACCGGTCTTATTTTCTCAATTCCTGAAAGAATTTTTCATTTTAAATAAACGCGTTTTCTGGCCAATTGTATTTTTTTTAGGCTAAACACGCATTTGTCGGAAAGAACGCATGCTTTGACTTGAACTCCCATATAACGTGGGACCACTCCAAAAATAACATCATTATTTGTTTTCCTATTTTTATATAGAGTACTAAAAAAGGAATAAAAAAACATATTTTACTATATGATATAAATCGACAAAAAGTCCGACATTAGAATATGATAAAAATTAATAATTTAATAGAAGAAAATCACAATTCAACAAATTAGATAAATTGACCAATAATTGGGGAGCTGCCTAACCATGTTACCTTTCCTTCATACCTACTGAAATTGACATATTAGTAAACGAATTTGAATAGTAAACAATATAATTCTAGGAAGCATCCCCCACCACCCCCAATCGGTCTTCCTCTCTTGCTATAAATATTCAAGCCACAGTTTCTTCCAATATCATTCAAAACCTTCTAAGAGAAAAATAGAATAAGGACCCTTCACTACTTTGATCATATTCTTAGCTCAATTTATCTCTCAAACTCTAAAAATCTCCGATCACTATGGTTCTCTCAAAAACCTTCTCCGAATCCGACATCTCTGTCCACTCGACGTTTGCTTCTCGATATGTTCGAGACTCCCTCCCTAGGTAAGTACTCCACAATTTTTTCCTTCGTAATATTTGGGCACTGACAATTACGAACTAATTCATTCGTGATTTTGATTACTATTATCAGTAT
Organism: Scutellaria galericulata; assembly: GCA_946896805.1. Taxonomy (NCBI): domain Eukaryota; kingdom Viridiplantae; phylum Streptophyta; class Magnoliopsida; order Lamiales; family Lamiaceae; genus Scutellaria; species Scutellaria galericulata. The sequence continues at coordinate 3,951,046 of OX335784.1, read as the reverse complement.
CTGATGAATTTATTGTACAAACCGATGTGTATTATTAGGTTTAAGATGCCAGAGAATTCGATACCGAAGGAAGCGGCATTCCAGATCATAAATGATGAGCTTATGTTGGATGGGAATCCAAGGTTGAACTTGGCATCATTTGTGACAACATGGATGGAGCCAGAGTGTGATAAGCTTATTATGGCTGCCATTAACAAAAACTATGTTGACATGGATGAGTACCCTGTTACTACTGAGTTACAGGCAAGTCATCATTTTTATTATTAGTTCAATTAAAAAAAACACTTAATTGGATGTGGTCTAAAAAGATTATAATAGAAAATATTATTTTTATTGTATTTTAAAATTTGGTAAAAGATTATAATCAGCTGTTTTTAAGAATAATATCAGGACAAAGTCTACTTTCATGATTTCATTTAAAGTCAGACATAAGAAAAGCCAACATTGCGTATTTTAGTAATCAAAGTATCATTCTCAAAGTCCAACTATGTGAGGACAGAATACTCATGGTGGCAAATAGAGACCCATTATTTTTAGACTTTAGTCTTTACTTTTCTAAAGAAATTTTTTTTTCATTATCTCTATAACGTCATACCTGTCGTCTAGTATTTTCTACGTTATTTTGTTCTTGATAGTAATCATATTATAACAAATAACCATTTAATTTCTTTGCATTTATATAAAATATTTTTCAAACTTAAAAAAAAATATTATCTAAAAATTAATATTTTGAATTTTGATAAATTTGTTATTATTATTATTTTTCTTCGTCTCCACCGAAATTCAATGTCTAAACATAAGTAAATAATTGTGAAATTACTTTTCTTATCGTTTGACTAGTCAAAATGCAATTAAGTAATAGAATTAGGAGTGGGAAAAAATTTCAACCAGCACCTAACCACATATTATACATATGGTTTGTAAATGAATCAATTTCCTTAAAATTTGTCATAATAAAGTATGAATATAAGAAAGCAGATATATCATAAATCAAGGATATGGACTAACGGTTAAAAAATATGATGAAAGCAGAATCGGTGCGTGAACATGATCGCGCATCTCTTCAACGCGCCACTAGGCGACGGGGAGGCGGCGGTGGGCGTCGGCACGGTGGGTTCATCGGAAGCAATAATGCTGGCTGGATTAGCATTCAAGAGAAAATGGCAGAACAAGATGAAAGCACTCGGAAAACCCTACGACAAGCCCAACATCGTCACCGGTGCCAATGTCCAAGTATGCTGGGAGAAATTCGCCCGTTACTTTGAAGTCGAGCTCAAAGAAGTCAAGCTTAGAGACGGCTACTACGTCATGGACCCCGACCAGGCGGTGGAGATGGTGGACGAGAACACCATCTGCGTCGCCGCCATTCTGGGGTCCACCCTAAATGGGGAGTTTGAAGATGTTAAGCGTTTGAACGACCAATTAGTCGAAAAAAATAAAGAAACAGGGTAAGCAATTTAAATTATTATTATTATTTTTTTTTTAATGACTAGAAAACTTACGCAATCCAGATTGGAACAACAATTTAATCTATCTAAAAGAAAGACATTAATCAATTCTTTTTCTTTATATGTGCAGATGGGATACACCAATCCATGTGGATGCAGCTAGTGGTGGATTTATTGCACCATTTTTGTACCCAGAATTGGAGTGGGATTTTAGGCTGCCATTGGTGAAGAGTATCAATGTGAGTGGGCATAAGTATGGGCTTGTGTATGCTGGCATTGGGTGGGCTGTTTGGAGGAACAAAGAGGATTTGCCTGATGAGCTTATTTTCCATATTAACTATCTTGGTGCTGATCAACCTACTTTCACCCTCAATTTTTCTAAAGGTATTGACTTCCTCTTTTTAATAACCAATATTTTATGCTATATCATGCTCTATATATTATCTAACACATTAATTTTCAAAATCTTGCAGGTTCTAGTCAAGTAATTGCTCAATATTACCAACTTATTCGATTAGGCAGCGAGGTATTAAATCTACACACATTATAATTGTACAAGTTATAAAACACATTATCTTTTTAAAATTTGTGTTGACGTAATTAATCATATGCATGCAGGGATACCGTAATATCATGGAAAACTGTCAAGAAAACGCGATGGTACTAAAGGAAGGCCTGGAGCGAACCGGCCGGTTCAACATCGTCTCAAAGGACAACGGTGTGCCCTTGGTGGCGTTTAGCCTCAAGGACCACAGCTGTCACAACGAGTTCGAAATCTCTGAAATGCTTCGTCGCTTTGGGTGGATTGTGCCCGCCTACACAATGCCACCCAACGCGCAGCATGTGACCGTGCTGCGCGTGGTGGTTCGGGAGGACTTCTCGAGAACCCTAGCAGAGAGGCTTGTGTTGGATATCGAAAAAGTTATGCACGACCTTGACTTGCTCCCGTCTAGGGTTACTGAGAAGTTGACCGCGGCTGCAGTCATGGTGGCGGCGGTGGAGGAGAAGCACCACCACCACCCTGCTGTTGTCAAGAAAACTGCAATTCAGGTGCAGAGGGAAATCACAGACACTTGGAAGAAATTTGTGGCTGAAAGGAAGAAGACTAATGGAGTGTGCTAAGTTGATTATTCGAGATTATTAGCTACTAATTTATTGATTAATGCAATTTTGGGTTTTTGTAGCTTAATGAATTAAGTGATTATTGTCCATGTGACCGATTGAGAAGGTTGCGTAATAACTTTGTATCGATTTCTTTTTGATTTATGTACGGTTGAACAACAAATCTCTGCATCCTTGATTGTGTGGTTTAATACAAATCAATAATGTTCTTGATTTATATAAAATCTTCCATGCCATGTCCTTTTATTTCCTTTAAAATAATTCAACCTGGTCTAATTTACGGATGTTTTGAAATACTTTAGAAATCCAAAAATGCATTCTTCCTAAAGTTTATAAACCTATCAACTCTTGCAACACCAACACACCACTCTATCCACATTAAAAAAAAAAAAAAAAAAAAGAAAGAAAAAGAAAAAACCACTATCTCAACATTTGCTTCAGGTAATTGTTCAAGCAAGTCAATGATAGTGGTTCTCAATAAATATATTCACAACCCATTTGATCTATTTCTCTCTCATAGTCCAGATCCATCGAGAACTCACTCCACTTGGATAAATGAAACTTATCATCAAATAAGTAATATAATCTCTTGGAGGCATAAAACGTATCTGGTGAAAAGCTAGCAATACTTGGGAAATTTTGCAGGAAATCAAGCAGAAAAAGATATAGACGAAAGCAATAAAATTGGGAAATTTTGCAGGACTGAAGCAGGGAAATTAAAGATGAAAAGACAGAGAAATTAAAGATCATGAGACAATGTATGTAATTAAAAGAAAACAAAAGAAGAAGAAAAAACTATGGATACATCTCCATCTCAAACTCAAAATTCTCTTCCATTGTTTGAAGATGAGATACCAAAAGAGGTGGAAAAAACAGAAGATGAAAAAGAGATCCAAGGCTTGTTTGCTGAATGGGAAGATGAGGAACTTGGTGTTGGAAAAATCTGTTCAAAAACAGAAATTTTGCCCATGTTTGGGGCAATTGTTGACGTGGGTCCCGAACCCCGTTTTGGAAATGGAAAGTTGGATCGTGTTCTCCTCCGAGAGAGGTTCGACACAACTCATAAATCGCCCAAAATGGTTGAGGGGTGAATGAGAAATTGTGTCACAAAGTTGCATGTTTGGATCATTTGTAAAGGATATCCCATATCGGAAAATTTAAAATAAATTCTCTACTATATATTACTTTTCCCTTTTGTGGATGTTAAGAAAGCTTGGCAAGTAGGCTCTCTCTCGCGCATAGAGGCGCAGGGGGTGCAAATCACGGTCCGATTTGGGCTTACAGACAGTGGCGGACGCAGAAAATTTTCAAAGGGGTGGCACAATTAAAGATAATATACAAAAATTTAAATTTTTTCGTACAAAATGTAATTTACAAATTATTTCAAAGATTCATTTTATACATTCCGTTTGAATCAAAAAAATAAATGAAGTGATTTCATTTACAATTGACTTGGCGTTTCACCATATTCAAGATAATTGATATTCATTTATCACTCATTTGGTTGCAAATCGTGTTTTCATGATATTCATCACAATTGAGAAATTCATCTATGTTATCTAACAACTAATCGAAATTCCAAACTAATAATACTCAAATCAACAAAACAATTGAAAATTTTAACTTAGAATTTATTATATATCTATTTTTATTTTTTATCTGGTGGTGAGAACCACCATCCATTAATAATCGTTGATACACTTTAATTTTGTAGTTTTCACTGCAACAACAATAAATATGAAAGGAAAAACTCAAAAGAAAACATTTTATATAAAGTTAAGGTATTTTTTTAATTTTAAAACATTTTAAGGGTATTTTAGATAATTCACATGAAAAACAAAGGGGTGACACTTGCCACCCCTTGCCACCATGTGTGTCCGCCACTGCTTACAGACCATGGACTTGTGTGCACCCGCGAATGTTGGTCCGGAAAGCGGTGGGCCCGGCCTCGTTCCTTTTTCCACTTTTTCGTCCCATTTCATGTGACCGTTGGCCTTCCAACTTCCTAAACGTCTAGGCACGTTCATGTCATCATTGCAGCTGTTTCGAAACGGTTTTGGAGTGCCTATAAAACGAGCCTTTTGTTCTCGTTTTTCCTCGTTTCCTCACTCTGTGTGATTCCGATTAGGTGTATTCCAGTTCGTCGTTGAGCAAGAGTTCGTGCTTAACTCTGTGCTTTCATAGCCGCTGTATCCTGGGTAACAGACGCCGATAGAAACCTCAAGCACCTTAGAGGCGGCGAATCTGTTTTAAGGAAACTGTGATTCCACAGTCCTCGTCCTTCTTCATTTTATTTTCTGCCATTTTCACGTAACACTTGGACCCAAATACATAATGCCTCCATGGGTAACTTAAATGATTTGATTGTTAAATGGGAAGCCAATGCTGGGAAGAGAAATTATTGCAATTCATAACTTGATCAACTTATTAACTTAGTAATATCATTTGTGTAATTTCAATGATCAAATAAGATATTTAATTTAAGTTTAAAATAAGTTGTTCAAATGTTTCGATAAATAAGATGATAGAGTTTATATATGTTAGTAATAACATTTGTGTAATTTTAATGATCAAATTTGTAGGTATTTTAAAAAATAAGTTCTTATTTTAGAAATAAGTGGAGATTCTCTTACTTTTCATAAAAGATACATCTTATAACTCTTAAAATAAGATCATATTTTTAAAACTTAATCAAACACTTTTAAGAAGCTTATAAACTCACCAAAACACCCTCTCCAAGTAACATGAGGGAGTTAACTTTTTCATTTTTGTTTGAGATTACTTGTAGGAGTGTTTTTTTTTTTTTTTTGAAGAAAGACAATACAGGGGAAATTGTTTGTGAATGAAGGGTAAAGATTCATGAAACAACCCCAAATTTACCTTACCTATTTACAATGACTGTACACATGCAAATCCATAGTTTTATTGCAATACTTCACCCCAAAAAAGAAAAAGAAAAAAAAAAAGATTCATAAATTGAAAAGCACACAATAAATCACCCTCAAAATATTTATTAGCTTATGCTAAATATATAATAAAATATTATAAAGCCAAAATCCTAAGCCTGAAGCCTTGGCGCAGTTCCTTTGACGACTGTGACGGGACAAGCTGCATTTTGGACCACGTAGTTGCTCACGCTTCCAAGTAACACCCTTAAATAAATAAACCATAAATTTTTCAATTAATTGTGAAAAGATATATTCTCATGTCCAAAAATGTATAGGAGCCAATTTCATGGATATTAATTTATAAAATGGAGCCGCACTACAAACAATTATAACAAACTCATTTTTATAAATTCGTTTGCGGGTTAATTCTCAATTGTGTTTGATATATTTTATAAAATTGGATTTATAAGAAGATCTCATAAGAGTCATACTCACTATTGTGACTTTCTATTTTATATTTTATTTTATTACTCAATCGAAACTAATAAAATGCATGTATTATTTAATTCAATTTTGGAAGTCTAACACGTAAAGTGAAATGATCTGGTTTGAAGGGAGAGAAAATGTTAGAATCATATAATACGAAGTAGTGAGGAGGACCTTTACAAATTGGGTTAAGAGTTTAAATTAAAAAAAAAAAAAAAAAATTCTACGTAACTCGAATAATAATTAAGTTGGGGAATCTATATATTGAATTTAAACTTTACTAGGACTGCTTAGTCTAAAAGGAAAATGATGGGGACTGAAATTGTATAGTGAATATTTAGTGATAAAGATGACCACAAAATTTATAATCATAGCTGGTAATGTAGATTAATAAATGATATTTATATTGTTTGTTAGCCATATATATTATATTATATTATTATATGATATGAAATTAATAGTTAAATTAAAAAAAGAGCATAATTAAAAAAATAAATTACCTCTTAATGGTACCTAAACCCCTGCTTCCTACAACAAGAGTATTGAGGTTGAGTTGTTCCACAGCATCACACAACTTTTCCCTTGGATCCCCCCAATACACCTTTGCCACCACCTTCACCTGTATACGATATTCTTTCTTAATTTCAAATTCATTTAACCTCAATTAGATTAAACTCCATTAACGAACATAAATATACGTTTTCTTAAGTGGGAAACTGAAATATGCTTACATAAAATAGCTCTTTAGAAGCACAATTAATCATATTTAAGATCGAAATCAGATCAAACTATCTATATATAAAACAAACAAGTTTCTTAAAAACTCGTTCGAACCCAATATAATATAAACTGTAAGATCTAGCTCGAATTAGCCAACATTCAAATAAGTTAAAATGTAATGCTTTTAAAAACATATATAAGAGAGAGAGAGAGAGAGAGAGAGAGAGAGAGAGAGAGAGAGAGAGAGAGAGAGAGAGAGAGAGAGAGAGAGAGAGTACTCGTTTGGTCCTGGATAGTGTATCAAGCATATCAAGAACCTCAGTATCAGGGGTGAGTCCATAGTGTTTGGATACATTAATTACTCTAAATTCTTCCAAAGGTATCAACGCTGAAAATTCAGCCAAAAAAAAAAAAAAAAAGAAGCAGGCATCAATTAAGTTGCACATAATATTCATCAAGCACACCCAAAAACTAAATAAAATAGTTTAATTAAAAAGAATGAAAGAGAATGGGTAATTAGTATAGATACGTGAGCCAGTATCTTGAAAAAGCAGCTTATTAGTAGGATCAGATTTAGGGGAAGCAACATGGATTATGATAATCCTATCACCCTCTCCAATCATATTACTGATTGCCCAATTCAATGCTGATTTGCTTGCTGCTGAATAATCCATTCCAATCCCAATTGTTTTTGCTGCCATCTCCTGATATTTAATTTCTCTCTGTTTTGATTCAAATATAACTTCAAACTGGTTTTCTTAATCTTGATTTAGGGTTCTGATATGTATATATATATGTGATGTATATTTATATACACATATCTGGGTTTTGATAGAGAGGAGTTTCCTTGAAGGCACTAGAAGATTGTGCTTTAAATAATATGGAACATTTATGCTTTCCTCACACTTAATTCTTGGATGATGCTTCATGACAAAGAGGGACAAATTGCCAGCTGTAATAATGTCTTGAGGAATTTTGGCACACAGTTTTCAGTCACAGTTATCATGGTTTAATAATTCCGCTTTTAATTAAATAACAAAGGGCAGCACTCTTGTACGCTGAGGCATGGATTCTAGGCCCCCAACCCAATCCTTTCGGATCCAATTCCACACACACACACACACACACACATATATATATATATATATATATATATTTTTTTTTTTTTTGTTGTTGTCCTAACTCCATCGTTGCTTCTCTTCTCCATCGTTTAGATCTGGTATCACTTCTCCACCTTCACTTCTTCTCTGTTTTTTTTCTCCTCCACATCCGCCTTTTCTCTTCATCACGCTCTTCTTCTCCACTTCTTCTTTCTTGTTTTTTTCCTTCTCCATCACTGCCGCTCCTCCATTTATCATGAAGCAATATAGAAAAGGAAGAAAAGAAGATAGATATGGAGATGGAGTTTAAGTTTAGAAAATAAGGTTTGAGAGAGAGAAAATAGAGGCATGAAAGTAAAGAAAATGGACGTGCTTGGCTTTGGTGTGGGCTGGAGATCCCTGAAACCCCATCACTATTTTCACTTTGCCATCCACCAGTTTTGTTGAAAATTGAAACTCTCCAACTAATCTTTTTTTTGTTGTTATTATTATTATTACTGATTTTGTTTTTTAATTTATTAATACTGAGTTGTATGATTCGTGCATCATACTTCTAATTCTGATTTTTCTGAGGTGCGATGTAGAAATTTTAAGGAAGAAGAAGATGTAAATCGGCATTTGAAATTTTAAAATTTTAAATTCACTCAACACACCGATACCTTAAGAGTATACAATGATACCTTAAGAGTATTGCAACTAATATCTTTCATTGAATGAACAACTAATATCTTAAAAGTGCATATGTAATACTTTATACTATGAACATTATTACCTTAAATGTAAATATGTAATACCTTAAACGTGCGCATATGTAATACCTTATATTATAAACATTAATACCTTAAAAGGTGCATATATAATACATTATACTATAAGTATTAATACCTTAAAGGTAATATGTAATATCTAAGAGTATATAATTGATACATTAAGAGTATACAAGTGATATCTAAAGAGTATACAAGTGATACCTAAAGAGTATATAAGTAATATCTTTCATTGAATGAACAACTTATAATACCTTAAGAGTAAATATGTAATATCTTATACTATAAACATTAATACATTAAAGATAAATATGTAATATTTTAAAGGTGCATATGTAATACCTTATACTATAAATATTAATACCTTAAAGATAAATATGCAATGTTTTAAAGGTACATATGTAATACGTTATACTATAAGTATTAGTACCTTAAAGGTATTAAGGTGCATATGTAATACCTTATACTATAAACATTAATATCTTAAAGGTAAATATATAATAACTTAGTTATGCCCATATGTAATACCTTATACTATAAACATTAATAGCTTAAAAGTAAAAATGTGATAACTTAAAAGTCCCTATGTAATACCTTATATTATAAATATTAATAACTTAAACGTAAATATGTAATATCTTAAGAATATACAATTGATACCTTAAGAGCATTTAACTAATATCTTCACTAAAAATCTTAAGATTTCAAATGTATCATCATCTTCTTTCTCAAAGTTTATGCAAATCACGATTTCATCATATTTTTCGTCAAATTTTTTGCAAATCATGATTTCATATTGTTTGAAATAATTTATTCTCAATGTTTTAAAATTATTCATAAATATGAAGGGGATAAAAACCTCATAAATGACTTCAAAAAAATTTAAAGAAGAATAAGAACACGAAGATATATAGGAAGAATAAGAAGAAAAATGTACACAACAAATAAGAAGAATAACAAATTGATAAGAAAAAAGATTAAGAAGAAGAAGGAGAAAGAAGAAAAACAAAGAGAGGAAAAAGAAGAAAACAATACTGCATAATACCTTTAGGGTAAATATATAATACTTGAAGAGTACATGTGTGATACCTGAATATATAATCAGGTTTATGCATGGTACACACCAACTATGGTGTGGCAATGCGTGGGGGCGCGTGGACACGTTTGGGAGTGGCCCACGTGCCAAATTGGGTTGGGATCCCGGGTACATATAATTTTTTGTCAATAATAAAAAGTCGAGACCCCGTTTCATGAATCTACTTATAACTTATAATTAATAAAATAAAGATTAATTTGTGAAAAAAAAAATTATGAGAGGTGAGATTACATCCGCAAAATTATATCAATGTTATATGAGTAATTTTTTTTTTTTTTTAATTTTTAAGTCCCTCTATATCTTGTACTTTATTCTTGAATTTCTAGATGATCCGTTATTCCCTTCGATGACGGTTTTATAATTGAGCTCATAAGAGCAAGACATATTAAAAGAAGGTATAATTAATGGCTTCATTGATTTAATTACTACATTCGTTCCATAAAAATAGATCTACTTAAATTTTCACACAAATTAAGAAAATATTTAAAGTTTTAATTGTACCACTGTCTTTCGTTAAAAATTGGCATTAAATGATTTTTTTTTTTTCAAAAGTAAATAGAGAGTTGAAGTGTGGTGCATTTGAGTATATATTTAATTAAGAGTATATATGGAATTACAAATTTAAGAAGTCATCATAGATTACTGGTTGTCTGCTACAGCTTACTGTCTGCAGTAATTAAACTTACTGTTTTGTCAGTATTCACCTTCTTTAGTAACTTTCTTTTTGCAACGGTAGTATTTGACTTCTTACTGCTTGCAGTATTTTTTCTCTTTAGTTCTATAGTTATTGAATCTTGATCTCCTCCATTCTTCAACCTAAAAATCTAAACTCAAACCTAGTATAGTTTCACTTAAACATTGTGAAAGTTGAAGTGCTCTACTTTCTTATTATAAGGATGTTTTGTTTCATCAAAATCTAAACAACAATTCCCTAACAATTTCAATGTCGTCTTCTTCCTATATTCTTCCTAGACTTTTTTTAATTTTTTAATTTTTGTTTGTTTGAAAATCACCTTCTTCCCCGAATTTCAGCCAGACAAACACTGTCTTCTTTCCAGAATTGCACAACCCTCTTCTTCCCAAAATTTAAAATTGAATATCTAAAAAAAATTGATGTAGGATTCTTGAAAATTGACGCGGTTTCAGCGGCCCCTTAATATTTCAACGATAATTATCACATAATTTCAGCATTAATATTTCAATAGTAACGCAAATTCCCTTGTTATCTGGATTAGACCGAACCTTTATGAAAATTTAGACATATTTTCTTTAGAAATTTAATTGACGTAGAGTTCTTGAAATAGAAAGTTAATTTATTTCTTCAAAAATGAAATTTAATTTGATTTAATTTAAAGGGACATTTTAGTTATTGTAAGGTTATTTTTGTCTACATAAATTGGTGGGTGTATTAATAAGAAAATAGGTATTTTAATAGCCGCACCCAATATGAATACCTTTTACGTGAAAACCCCTCAAGAAAAGGGTAAACATTATGTGACTTGGTCCATGAAAAATTCCATTATATCAACGAGAGTTACACATGCAGTCTACTTCCTTTTTTTTTTTTTTTTTTTTTCACAAATAGAAGAATCAAAAACAATATCATCAAACTTTCCTCAAGAATACAATTTTTGACATACACAATTAGATTTGAGGGGAGATCAAACAAAATAGTACAATGAGAAACAATTAACCAATTTCTCGTTGTACCTCTTTGAAATGATTTGTAAAAATTTACTCCCATCAAAATGAAGAACACGACACGATGAACCCCTCAAAATTTGCAGCAAAATGATGAAAAAAGGAGTCCAAAATAACGAACCCTTCCCTCCTTTCTTTCCTTTTTCTTTCTCTTCATTTCCCCCCTTTCTGTCATGGCTGATTCAAAGAAGCCTCAATTCACTTTTTTTTTTTTAAGATCCAACCAAGAAGAGTCAACTGGAATTACTACTGAAACTACAAATTTCTAAGCTCAAGCAATAAATATTTCAAAGTTCAAGCTCTCTCAAAGTAATAAAATTTTAGTCACTCAACCTCAAGAAACAGCTAGCCATTGTTCAAAATTCCAAAGGCTATTTCAAGCAGCAATTGAGAAAACTCTATATATTTCTTACCTCTGTGTTGTGTGCTTAGGTTGTTTTAGGTGTCCTTAGTTGATTGGAAGTCATTCTTTGCAGAGTGTTTAGTCTTAAGAGTTTAAGACAATAACTCTGTGTGAGTTAATATGATCCTGTATGGTGACGCATTTGAGACTTAACCATTGTCGTAGACCATTTTTTACCGTTGTGGAAGATTGTGCTGTCGTAGACCCCCTCAACCACAACGGTTAATAACTGTTTTTGTAGATGATAACGACAACAGTTGGCACAACGGTTAGCCAACTGTCGTTTTCCAACGAGAATCTACAACATGTGCACAACGGTTAATAGCCGTTGTCGTTAAGGTCAATGACAACAGTTTTACAACAATTATTAACCGTTGTCGAAGATGATAACCACAACGGTTGACACAATGATTGGTTAAGTATCGTATTTGTGTGCCCATTTTACATTACATGTTCACAACAGTTAATAATCATTGTCGAAGATGATAATGACAACGGTTGGCACAACGGTTAATAACCCATGTCCAAGTTTATATAATCTGTCATAATTTATAATAAATAAATCATAAATAAAATATCAATGTAAAGTTTGAAATTTTAATTGCAACCAAAATCATCATTAAACTACAATGTCTCATTAAACTAGAAATTACAAAGTCGTAGATAATCTAGAAAAACATAGAAAAATACAGAGTATCCATTAACAAAGTCAACAATTCATAATACGGAATTACAATGTGGATTAGATTGTTGAGTACAATCCAAGCTTACCAAGCTAAAACTCCTCTATGTGTCGCTGGACACATGTTGCCCACTCCAAACATACTTCTTCAATTTCTTATTTGGAGTACTCATCTTGTGTGAACTGCATATTAACAACATAAATATATCAACCTAAAAATAAAAATAACAATATTGCAAATGACTTCATGATTTAAGAATATAAATAGTTATAGTACTCTAAGTTGCAGCGAATCCAAATCAGCCAACACATCCAATTCAGTAAATTGTCTCATGTAACGCATAATATAAAATCCACATTGATATGCATCTGGTTGCGAAGGACCCTGGGTTTAGAAAAAATAGGTGTGATCTAATGCATATATATATATATATATATATGTTTAAATATTATAAGTTAGTCAGAATCTAACATTATCTTGATAATTTCCCACTTAACATGTTTTCTTCCTTTCCGTTGGACATCCACATTAAACATTTTGATTGCCCTGACATTTGGCTTATGAGTTTGAAAAATTGCCCTTCATTACAATACATTAATTATACATAATAACAAAATGTAAACTTACAAATCAACAACTCGTTTCCAAGCTTCATCTTGGATGCGTGTATAAAGAGGATCCAACAAATACACATGCTCTTTGTGAGGATCAATCACGGTTAGAATCCAATGCTCACTATGCCATATATAAACATAAATAATTTATAGATTTTTATAAGTAACTTCAACAATAATTATTTGAAATGAGTAGAATTTTTTCACACTTACCCCATGTTACAAGGCACCACGACAATTTGATCAACTAATGTACCTTTCAACCTGTTTTCTATGGAACGTGCCCTATTTTCCATCTGTTCATGTAGTGAATCTTTATCTTTTTTGGTACTTGGCACATATCCTACACCATAGGGATCAACAAATCTAGAAATTTCTTCAATTTGTTCTCTCTCTCCAATTTAGCATATAAATTCCTATTATTTCAAATGAAATATAAGTTAGTTAGAATGAGTTAATAAATGATTAAAAAAATAATCAACGTAGATTCACCTATTCATAGGATGCATATAAGAAGAAATGAGGCATCATCATAACAGCCACAACCACCAGCACGCCGTCCCTGCCACCGATAGCACTGGTAGTAGCCTGTCACAGTGTGTCAACAGCCCCAGGTTTGCAGGCTCTATGACCCGCACATCCCACTCCTTCAAGTGAAGCAACAATCGGAGCAATAATAGCAACACCAATAAAAAAAGAAGAATCACAACCACTGCATTGGCATGAGTTTCAGGAGCAGAAAATATGAACACCAAGTTTCATGCTTCTCAACTATTTCAACTCTTTTTATCATAAAATTCAACTCTTTTTTACATTGACCCACAAACAAAGACCAAAAACTATACTCAGTTTAGACACAAAATCTTTCTTACCTCTTTCACCGATGATTCCTCACTAAACTTGTTAGCAGCATATCAGTTCAGAAGTATTAGCACTGGTTTTTATGCCTTGGCTTCACCATTCTGACCTAAAAACACAAAACACCTAATTAAATAAGAAGCTAAAACTATGTTTATTATGAGATTTCTGTCTCCTAAAAATTAGCTAGCATTTATAATTATCAACAAGTCCACATCAAAATACAGTGATAGAAATCGATTATTCAAGCTGCAGAAAAGTGATACTAAGAGTGGGACAAGTTTTTAAAGAATCTCTTGAGATACTTAATAAGTGATAAAGATTCTGATAATATGAATGTACTCAGCTTCCAATACAACACCAATCTGTTAATTAAAATAAGATTTCATATGATGGCAAAAGTATCCAATATATGTACCTTTCAAAGATTCATTCACAAGTCAAAAATCGGAGTTGAATTTAGGAGATATCCCTAATGAAACGAACTCAGATGCCAGATCGGCTAATACACTATTTAAACTACAATTTACACTAAACCCAAATATAAAAAAATTATTAATAACACATGATCAGACACCATGATGTATGAGAAAACTCAAGAAAATATTTAAAAAGAAAAGAACTATGAGAAAAAACTAAAGCAGAAAACAAAATTCATTTTAGCCCAACTTCACCAATGAGCATCAGTGAAAGAGAAAGGACAAAAGACAAACCAAAATTAAAATAAATCCACCAAATACTAAATGGAATCCCATCAAGAAGCTGATGATCAACAACAATTAAGTAACTGAAAAGAAAAATGAAATTGGTCAAACTTTACAAAAATAAAAGTCAACCCATAAAATTGTGCCAAACAATCAAGATTATCACTGAAAAAGCACAAAGGAGCCCAAAACCCTTGTGAGAGAAACTAAGAAACAAATAAAATGAAAAGGGGTAAAATGAAGTGGAATTCGCAAAAGATAAAATCAACAAAACATAGCACAAATCCTACAAAAATCGTAGAGAGATTTACATGAAAAAAAGAAAGAAAGAAAAAAGAACCTTTTTGGTCATCTTGATGACAACGTAGGGATCACTGGTTCGGACATCGCGAATAGCAAGATTGATACCTCTCTGTCATGACATGAGAGTATGTTGGGTTGAATTGCTTGTGGTTGATCCATTTTAATTTTCAGTTCATTTGGTTAGATGATGATAGGAGTAGAAGTCGCATTTCATACTTATAGAAGCGTGCGTGTATTCCTTTATATTTGCGTACGACGTCGTTTTGGTTTAGCAAAGATGGTATATGTATGAGCTAGTGTATGATGAATCAATAACAGAATTCAGATATTTTCTTCTCAATCTTAGATCTACTTTCTCTCTCTACTCTTTCTCTCGAATCTTCTATCCAACGAGCGCTGCATTTGTGACAAGTGGTATCCAGAGCCAAGCTGCGCAAACTCTATATCCATGGCGGTTAAGACTCATGGCCAACGCATCGAGGCACTTGAGTAGCAAGTGAATGAATTGTTGGCTGGGCAAGCTGCGATGTTACAAGCGCAGTCTCAGTTGGAATCGTGACTCGAATCGAAGATGGATAGTTTGGGCGAGATGTTGAAGGCTTAAATACTGAATATTATGAAGGAGCAGCAGCATACTTCGAATGAAAAAGGAAAGGAAACCACCGATCCTTATACTCCACCTATGCCCAGTGGATCCAGCTTTGGAAGTGGTGTTCATGTCAATCGAGAAAGAAATGAAGCTGGAGTGTTATCACCGTTGCCAATGAATTGAGCGAATGGAAACCATAATCAATTTCTTAGCAAATTGCCGAGGCTTGAATTCCCTAAATTCAATGGTGATAATCCTCGTATGTGGCTGAGGAAGTGCTACAGGTACTTTTCTTACTACGATATGCCGGATTATGATAAGTTGAGCATGGTAGCTATGAATTTGGAAGGAGTAGCGGATAATTGGTTTGTTGAATACGTGAATGAGAGGGGGAATTTGTCTTGGGAAGAGCTTGCTAGGATGGTTATTGATCGATTTCTAAGTCCCTCAAGAGGAAGCCTAATAGCTCAATTCAACAAGCTAAAGCAAACTGGATCTGTGCAAACCTATATTAATGAATTTGAGGAGATGAAATCATTGATGAAGGAACACAATAAAGGATTCACTAGTGAGTATTTTGTGGAGAGTTTTATTGGAGGACTCAAGGATGAGATTGGAAAGATGGTTGCAATTCAGAGGCCTATATCTTTGTTGGCAGCAACACAATTAGCTATTCAACATGAAGATATAGTGCAGCTGCTTACTAAGGACCAAAGAACTATGTTTACGTTCACTTCCAATCCATCAACTGTAGCTGATGAGGTTGAAAGTGGTCAGTTGAAACCAAAAATTCCACCAATCAAAAGGCTAACCCCTGAAGAAATGAAGGCTAGAAGAGAGAAGAACATTTGCTTTAACTGTGATAAAGTGTTCCACATTGGACATAAGTGTAAGAAGTTGTACTTAATTTTAACAGAAGGAGCTGATGATACACTTGAATTGGGAGTAATGGAGGATGTCTAGGCTAAATATACAGAGTTACTGTCTTGAGGACAAGACTGATGCAAGGGGGGTAATGTTATGACATGAGAGTATGTTGGGTTGAATTGCTTGTGGTTGATCCATTTTAATTTTCAGTTCATTTGGTTAGATGATGATAGGAGTAGAAGTCGCATTTCATACTTATAGAAGTGTGCATGCATTTCTTTATATTTGCGTACGACGTCGTTTTGGTTTAGCAAGGATGGTATATGTATGAGCTAGTGTATGATGAATCAATAACAGAATTCAGATATTTTCTTCTCAATCTTAGATCTACTTTCTCTCTCTACTCTTTCTCTCGAATCTTCTATCCAACGAGCATTGCATTCGTGACACTCTCTTAACACAAACTCGAATAATACGAGTAACGACGACAAAGAGGATGTCGGCAAGGTAGAAGCCGGTGACAGAGGTGGACGGAGGAGGAGATGAGGAAGTCGATGGCGGCGGTTGGGAGAAACTTGGGAGAAAAACATAAGTCCAAATGTTTGAATCCAAATGTTTGAAAAGAAGCGCTCTCACAATAGATTCATCGATTTAATCGAGGAAAAGTGTTGCATTGAGTATTAATATTAATATTTGGAAAATAATGAGTGTTATTTAGTAAAATGGGGGATGCCTCCCACTAGAGGTGTAGTGTTTGATCCCACTATTAATCTATTTTATAACTTTTATTTTTATTCTATAAAATAATTATTTAAAATAATTTATGTTTTTTGTATTAATTTATAACCAAACACATTTTATTTTTATTTTATAAAATAATTCATAATTTATCAATTATGTTTTAAAATAATTTATAATTTTTTGTATTATTATATAATATATTTTTTGTATTGACCAATTAATATATGTATGTTTTGTTAAATCTTTTTTTTATTTTATAAAATAATTGTTTAAAATAATTTATTTTTTTTGTATTAATTTATAACCAAACACATTTTATTTTTATTTTATAAAATAATTCATAATTTATCAATTATGTTTTAAAATAATTTATAATTTTTGTATTATTATATAATAATTTTTTTGTATTGACCAATTAATACATATATGTTTTTTATATATTTTTTATTTTATAAAATAATTGTTTAAAATAATTTATGATTTTTGTATTAATTTTAAAAGCAAACTCAATTTATCTTTATTTTTATTTTATAAAATAATTCATAATTTATCAATTATGTTTTAAAATATTTTTTATTTTTTGTATTGTTATATAATAATTTTTTTTGTATTGACCAATTAATATATGTATGTTTTGTTATTTTTAAAAATAGTTTATGGTTTAATTAGTTAATTTAATTTTTTTTAATATTATTATGTTTTTTCTGAAATTAAACCATTCTTAAATTCTAAATTTTTACAACGGTAGGAAAACCGTTGTGCAAGACGTAGTAATTAATCTTATTTGTGCTCAACCACAATATTGAAAACAACTGTTGTAATGTGGCGTTGTTGTTGAGCATATTTTTTCGCTCAACCACAATGGCGAAAACAACCATTGTAACGAACTATTGTCGTAGAGCAAAAAGTGTGCTCAACGACAACAGTTAGTTACAACGGTTGTTTTTGCTGTTGTGGTTGAGCGAAAAAATACGCTGAACAACAACACCATGAGAATTCCATTGTCTAACCGTTGTTGTTGTGCGAAAAAATCTGATCAAAGACAATGGTACATAAAAAGTGTTTTCGTTGAGCCCATTTTTTCACTCAACGACAACGTATTTATGCAAAACTATTGTAAATATAATAACAACAGAAAATGTATAAAAATATTGTAAATCTTGTGTGGAATGTTGTTGTGCATATTTCTTGTAGTGTATGTGGAAACTGTCACGCCCTATTTTCATAGATAAAATATCAGAGTTTTCTTGTGAGCGTCCAGGAAAAGAAAGAAAGGAAAGTGTTGGGATATTTCAATAGTTATCTTGATAAGACAGAACAGGTTGCATAATAAGACAATATAATTTGTTGAAGTAAGTTTCCATGTATTACATGATCAGAAGATAAGAGAAGATCATGTAATAGTTTTCCAAATAATAAGGAAAACCAACCTTAGATGAATCAGGAAGTAGCATAGAAGAAGCAACAAACTGCTGTAGCAGAAAGCTGAATGAAGCTGTTCAGAATCAGGAAACAGACAACATGATTCCGGAACAAGAAGCTGCGTCAGTAAGCTGAGCAGAAAGCTAAGGAAAAACCTGAGGTGACGCAGCAAAACAAAGAACAGGAAGCTATCAAGTATCAAGAAGCTTGCGCAGATCAGAAAGGAAACGCAGGACATGAAGCTGACTGAAGGTTTCAGGAACAGGAAGCTGTTCCAAAACAGAATCCTGGCGTGGAACAGAAAGCAGCATAGAACCGCATCCTGACTTAAAGCAAGGAAGAGCTACAACAATCTACAGAGAAAGAAGGAAGTAGCTAACATATCTTTTGCAGAAAGATAAGTGTTACTCCTATCCATACAGTACGAAGAAGACCATGCAACTCAAACGGGAAGAAAACTACCTGGCAACCAAACTAGCTAACTGTTGCATGAAAGTTAAAGATAGTGGGCGCATTAAATACACATGTCAGAAACTACTCAAATGCATTTAATGCGATCACAAAAAAGTTCTTGAGAATGGTATTGAAGCTCATACTCAATAAGAAGAAGAATCTCTCTTCAACGGATACTTTCTTCCAACGGATAAAATCTCAAGATCTATAAATAGAAGGTGTGGCTGACTGAAGAATATGTTGAGCATTCTCGAGAGGAAAATCAGATACATTCCAGAGCTTCTCAAGCTCATTTATGCTCAGCCACTCAACCTTCTAGGAGCAGTTTACAATGGCTATAGACCTTCAAAGTTCAAGACTACTCCGCACCAGTTGAAGAAACTTTTATATACTTTTAACCAATTGTTGTGTGCTAGGTTGTTTTAGTTAGGTGTACTTAGTTGATAGGATTTGATCCTTGCTAAGTTTGATAGTCTTGTGTAGGCTATCTTCCTTGTGTGGGACTGTAAACCCTGTGTGGGATTTGGCATAGGAATCTTAGATTCTAGTAGGTTAACTTGTGTTAGGAAGAAGTTTGTAAAGTTGAGGCTTGTAATTCGAACTGACTTAACAAAGTTCCTCCTCAGTGAAGGAGTAGAGTGGACGTAGAGGGATTACACCACCCTCGAACCACTATAAGCAAAATGTGTTTATATGATTTGATTGTATGCTGCACTTTAAATACTGCATATCTATATTGTTGCATACATTATAAGCATACTAAGAAAAGACTTTGCTAAAATCATCTTTGAAAAGAAAATGTGTTTTCCAAAAGAACTCTATCAAGTTTATTCCGCTGCATACTGTGATTCCGAGACAGGAACCTGATCAGCATTGTGCCAGGTTACTGACTCGAGTCAGGTTACTGTTTCTCTAGAGAATCAGGAATCTGTTCATAGAAACGTTTTAAAACACAAAATCGATAGAGGTTCATTCACCCCCCCGAACCTCTGACCACTTGGGACCAACATAAAGAAAATATACACTTAAAAGATACAGATACGATAAGCGAGTCAAGATTTAAAACAATAACTAAATTCAGGAACTTCGGAAAAAAAGTTTAAAAATACGATCTTTACACATTCAAATCCATCGGCGACAAGTCGGAAGAAAACACTAAAAACATAGCAGTGGAAATCAATAGGATCCATATCGTAGAAAACAGTTTATCTTTACAAATGGTACAAAACATTGTTTAGAGAAAATGAAAAACAAAAGAAACACGACACGATTGTTAGGGCACCCTTCTTGCTACACCTCCCTACTTCTATTGTTACCTATAGCATGAATACACACGGGGGTGAGTGCGTTTGAATACACTCATAGGAGTAATTTCCGTATTTAAATTGTTTAAACAGTTAAATAAATTCAACACGTATCAGCACATCAAGTAATCACAACACATAATATACATTGCACATAACATCATATAGATGCGGGTATTTCCCATCTTACCATATGAACGGTTTCAGTATCATTAGTGCTTTTTACAGACAACCAGTCCCTTCGTAGCCTTTTTTTTACGGACCATTAGTCCCTCCGTAGCATGATCGTGGACTTTCGTCCTCGTATGACATATCCATAACATATGCATAAACAGATAATACACAACACGTAATCCAAGGCACATAAGGTTCAACAATTCATAGCGATCAATAACATTTCAATATTATCGAGTTTACATGCATGGATTCGTTCATCATTGTCATACGTTAATTATAGAAACGTAAGACAAGTAAAGATTAGAAGTTACCCCCACCTTATTCGATGGTGTTTTCCACATGTGACGTGAGCTCTTAAGTCTAAGTTCGTTCC
This sequence comes from Scutellaria galericulata, assembly GCA_946896805.1. Lineage (NCBI taxonomy): Eukaryota > Viridiplantae > Streptophyta > Magnoliopsida > Lamiales > Lamiaceae > Scutellaria > Scutellaria galericulata. Next base: position 3,930,227 of record OX335784.1, on the reverse strand, counting down.
TAAAAGTGAAAGCCTACACATGCAAACGAGGTTTATTAGTTTCTTGTTATGATAATTACATATTCTTAAAAGAACTCTCTCGGAAAAGAAGCGTTGAAGGAAAGAAAAGCAAAACAAAGGCTTGAAACTTGATCATAAGATGTAGAGGGGTTGATAAGGGTTCGATGGGAGTAGGAACGAGCTAAAACAGACAAGAAACGAGCTTAAACAGAGCGTTTTAAGGTGTAGGGGCAGTTTTGTAAATTTTGGAGAAATGGTTGACTTTGACCAAGGGCATTTTTGTAAAATCAGAGAAGTTTTGAGGCCTTTTTTGATATTTTCAAAATCTTTGGGGTCGAAAAGTAATTTTCGAAATTTATGGGGGTCAAAGTCAAAAGTTTGAAAACTTTTGGAGGTCAAAACATAATTTTTGAAAGTTCGAGGGCTAAAACGATATTTTGAGGAAGTTTAGGGACCAAATCATAAATACACTAAAAACCTAGTATTTGCACCTAGGTCTCTGAACTTTCCAAAAATTACAGGGAGGCCCCTGCCTCCCTAAACCCACCCCGCCACTGGTCCCCGCCCTTCGCCGCCGCTACACACGCACGCCGACGACGCCACATCGCCGGTAGCCACCACAACACCACCCCGACACACCTGCGTACCCCTTGCCGGCCACCTATACTCCCTTGACGCATGGAGTGCCACCCTCAACACACTCACGCACACCCCCACACCGGCACACCTTGTGCCGGTCACCGGCACACCCTTAACACCCTCAACACATGCACGACGCTGCTATACACGGCGACGCCTCAACACACCCACACCCACGACAACCCGGCGGTGACGACAACAGGAAAAACCACGCGAGAGGGAGAGAGAAACGAGGAGAGAGAGAGATGGGAAGAAGGAGGAGAGAGAAATGAGAGAGGTCGGATCAGAATTTCGAGCCCAGATTCGTGAAGGGCTCAGCGAGAGCTTCGATTTGGGTGCAGAATTGAGTGAAACGGAGAAGGAGAAGAAAAGAGATGAAGAGAGAAAATGGGCGAAGAGAGAGAAAGAAGGTTGTGACATCGCCGATCGATCTACGGCGGAGGCGGACGGACAATCCGAGCTCGGATTTGGAACGGACTCGGCGAGGGCTTCGATTTGAATTGAACAAAACAGGGGAATGAGGGTGGCGGCGCTGGCGACGGCGCGGCGACACTCCGGTCATCCGACGGGCCGGACGGAAAAACTAGAGAGAGAGAAGTTTACCCTTGGTGATTTTTGGAAAGTGTGGTAAATTTTTTTACCCTTTGTGTTCTATCTTTTATCCATCGATAAATTAATCATACTTTCGATTAAATAAATCATGCATTATTCGATTAATCTGAAACACACGTAATTAAATCACACAATTAGGGGTTAAATTATTTAATTAGCCAATAATGCATCGTTTCGTCCTAGGCGTTATAGAAGCTACGTCTTAGTAGGTGTATCTTTATTAGGTTGAGAGTTTGTAAGGTCAAGAGTCCTGTAAAACAAACTTACTTAACAAGGTTCCTTTTTGGAGAAGGAGTAGAGTGAACGTAGAAGGATTACATTACATTCGAACCACTATAAGATCCTTTGTGTGTTTTTTCTAATTGATATATTTGTTGCTCTTATCTTACTGCATTTATATATCCTATCATTCTACATAAAAGATCTTTTCTAAAGTTCATATTTTCAAAACGGTTTTCAAAGAGAAACTCTATCTTAAAAAGTTAACATTTCCACTACAAAGAACTCTAAGTTACAATAAGCAGCACTATGTCCTAGTGCTGTAACTGAACTGCAAGCTACACTGTAAGCTTTTTAGGTTACAATGTAGTAAGTTCGATCAATTTGAAAAATCAATAGATGTTCACCCTTTTAAACCTCTATGGCACTTGAGACCAACAAAACTATTGATAAATATAGTTGGTTGACTTACAACAGATAAATTAACAGTATAATTTAGTTGTGATCCAAGTTTTCATAAGTATTTTTAAGAACACCCACAACATATCTGAACATTGTACCACATGGTCATGTTTTGCGTACAAGATCATTAAGAAGCCCGAATATCGACAACAAGCACTTAATAGAAGGGAAACAAATATCTAAAAGAAAAAAAAACACATTAAAATTTATTATAAGCATACACAATAAGTAAATATTTAAGGATATAGTTGAAATTACTTAAAATTATTTGTATACATTGATCCAAGAAATGATTGATCCTTGTCCCCAGATTTTTTGATTTGAAAATTGATGAGAGAATCATGAACTTCTGTAAATAGAACTTCTCATCATTCATAAGTCTTTATCTTACTAATGTCTTCGAGAAAACTTTCAGAGAAAACTTTAACATAAACACGGTTGAATCAGAAACTACAAAATATACAAAATTGTTGACTTCACCCTAACTCATTATTATTATGGGTTCCCAACCCTTTCTACCCCTTTTCATATAACAACATACAATTCTACCCCCAAATATAACATATTATCCCAATATGCCCATTCTTCTTATATTATATTCAAATCTACCCAAAAGTCAATCATTACACATTAATGATCTTACACCAACTTCCAAAATTTGTCTTTTATGCAAAATATTTTCTATTACCACTCCAAATAGTGATTATATCTGGCTTAAGAATACATAGATAAAATTAGGCCCAACATGCTTCCGTAAAATTAATTAATCCCCTAAAATTCATACCTTTCTTTGACCGCAACAGCACCGGGTGAGATGGTTTGCAAAGCCACCAGCTGGAAAATCACTGCCCCCAGATCGTTTTACGAATAGCTCCTCACTGTCCAACTTCAACCCTCAGGGAAGATAATCTGCAAGTTATTCAGCTCCTTCAGCAACTGTTCAGCACAACCTTGGTTCGTTTCCTACACCAGGTGTACAAGATATTCCTTCCAGGGGACGAACTAATCGTACTAAGAACTCATGTTGAAAGCAAAAGCCTTTATTTTATTAAGATCTTAAACGAAATATTTAATACATATGTAATCTCCTTTTGGGAGGAGAATACTAGTTTAGCCTCTCATATATGAGGGCTTACACTCGAAACACATAAAACTATGAATACTCAAAACTATTACAAAAGATTTTATTATAAGAAAACTAAGGGGAATGGTCGATGTCCTCAGCTTCCTTCAACTCTTGTTATATATAGACAATGAATCCGGACTTGAAGTGCGGATTCCAAATCTTGTTAATCACCAGCTGGCCTACTCCATTAGTGTTCCCATGTGAAGTAGTTGGGGAGTCTCTTTCGACTTTAGTTTGTGCTCTTCCTCTTAATGCCCCGTGACTCAGCCCATGTTAGGTCTGTCGGGGAATCATTTACTTTTGACTCAGCCCACCATGTGAGGTTGGTTGGAGAGTCGTTTTCTCGTGGCCTATCCCATTTTATTTTGTCGGGGAAATCTCTAAAAGTTTGGTTGTCGTGGTCTCCGGGGATAGCGTCTCTTCTGTGTTGGGCCCTTGTCTTTGTTAGACCTTTGTGCTTGTCGGTCGGGTTTGGGTCGGAATCCTTTCCCAAACTCGGGTTCTTTCTGATCTGGGCATGTTAGACAGATCCGACCAATCCATCTTCCCACATGTGCCATGTTACAGAACTTCCGGTAAGTTTCTTTACTTGTCGGAATCTTGTTCTCCCAGAGAGTTCTTCTTTTGGTTTCGAAAAGCTCTTCTGCGAATCCTATTGTTGATCCAATCATTGAATTCAGTAGGAAAGATCCATTTGCTGAATTCTGGAAAAACTTGAAAGGGTACTTGACTTTGTCCATTTCTGTGAGACAAACCCAAAGTCCCCATGCTCGTCTTGTAGAAGCTTCATCTTTTGAGAATGCTCCTACCAGTATTGAAATTTCTTCCGGAGAGGCTGCCTTTATATTTTTCAAGGCATTACCGTTCGGTCTTCTAAGCTTGATGAAATGAAAGGTTTCGTGGGAGCCTTTCTTTGCGGGTTCTGGAGCTGCACTGATGAAATAAAGCTCCAAAATATCACCTCTAGACAATGAGGATTATTTGTCCAGGTTTCATGAACCGCTTCTCCTATCCATCTCGGTAATTTCGAGATTTCTGGGAATCCTGGTGATGTGGTATGAATTGAAGCTAGGGCTCCAAAGTTATACCATTCTTGGACCTCGTTTGGATGACTGCCTGGTTTCATCCAAACTCTGGGGTATTTCCCTGAGATATCAACAATGGTTCTCTCTGGGTTGATACCTTTTCTCGTAAATAGTTTCTCCCATTGTCGCTAGTATACCTGCATAGGGGAAATCTTAAACTCGTCAGTTTGAACCTTTGCTTTGCCCATCTGTCGCCTTAGGTTCAACTCTCCCTCTTTTACCCCAGAGGTGCTGGGTTGACTTGAAGACTCGGGCTGTGACACCGGAGCTTCAACATTCGTTGCAGGTTTTACATTCTCAAGGAATGCATCACCTGTAACACTTGTAGGCATGATATTGGAATCAATAGCCTTCGGGTTAGAGTCCCGATCTCTAATTTCTCCTTTTTGCACCGTGATAGATACAGCCTGGAGGATAGGCTTATGCAACGCTTGGAACAATTGTCCCTGAGCGAATTGACATGCTCATATTAGACCAGAAATGGATTTCTGATCTTCTCGTTGAAGTCGTCCAGCAATTTCGGCATTGAGACATAATGTCCCAAATTCTCATTCAAGGCTCTCCAGGTTTTCCCTGAGATGCCTTACTCGTTTAAGGACTTCGTCAGCAACGTGTCCTTTTTTCTCGTGTTAGGAAATCTGCAAGAATATTCTCATGATATTTCACAATGACAATATCATAATCATAATATTGGCATTCAGCTTGCCATCTAAGTATTCTAGCTCTTTTTAGTTTAGATTCAATTTTATTTTTCAGAAAGGCTTTAACACTTGAATTATCAATCTTCAAAGTAAACTTCTTAGCCAGAAGAAATAAAGGCCATTTTTTGAACGTCTTTCTGACTACGAAGAATTCTTTCTCGTTGATATGCCATCGAATTACTTCTGCGTTTGTAAACAGACCGCTGCAATATCTGCATGACACTTCTCCTGTTAGTGTGGCCTTCAAAAGAACTGCTACCCACAAAAAATCACTGGCATCTGTGTAAAGAACCAGTTCATCCTCATCCTGAGGTATAGCAAGTTTTGGAAGTTCGCTACAGACTTCCTTAAGTTGCTTAATCCCCTCTCGATGTTCATCTTCCCATTTGAATATAGCATCCTTCTTGAGTAATGGGCTGAACACCTTCCTGTGATGTGCCAGATTGTTAATGAATATTCCAGCAAAGTTGACAACCCTAAGAAAACTTTGAAGTTGTTTATTGTCTTTGAGATCATCTGGAAATCCCTGTATCTTTTCCACAATGTGGCTTTGTAGGATGATCCCAGATTCATCGATTTCAATTCCGAGGAATTCAATCTGTCTCGTAGCAATTACTGCATTCTTTTCAGAAAGCACTAATCCTTCTTTGTGACAAACATCTGAAAATATCTCCAAATGTTTGAGATGCTCCTTCATATTTTTTGATGCGATGAGAATATCATCGATGTATACGAACATGAAGTTGAAATAATCTTTGAATAGATTATCCATCTTTATTTGATATATCTGGGTTGCATTTGCCAATCCCAAGACATCACGTTCCAGACATAGTGTCCTTGTGGTGTGGAGAAAGTTGTGAACTTTTTACTTTCTTTCTCCATCTTAATCTGGTAGAATCCAGACTTGCAATCGAACTTTGAGAATATCTTGGCACCTTTGATGCAGTTAACCAAGTGTTCTCTACTCGGGATGTAGTATCCGTCAAACTCTAGAATGTTATTAATCCATTTGTAATTAATAACAAGTCTAGGTTTACCTCTTTTGATTTCTCCATGATTCTTTACTAAGAATCCAGGACTGCTGTATGGAGAAACTCCTGGTGAAATCAACTTAAGGTCCAGATGTTCCTTAAGTATCTTCTGCATATCCTCACGATCATTCTGATTCATAAGGATTGGTTTGAGTCTCACGAACTCATGTTCCTTTCCAGGTTTAACCTTTAAGGATGCTTTGAGCTCATTCCTATCCCACCATGCCAAAGGATCTTCGTTGTAATTTCTTTGGATCCTTTTCTTGAAATCCTCGAGTGATATTTGTTCTTCAATGGTAACATCACTTGGTGGATTCTCCAATATGGCTTTTCACAATTCTGCAATAGCCTCTGGTGGAACTCGTTCTTCTCCTTGTATTCTGAATGAATACAAAGTATTATCCCATCTTTTGGTATCTTTTTGTTTCTAACCAAATTGTCGAAAGGATAATAAGGCATCGCCAAATCTTCTTTTATCCGCCATCTTTGGATATCGAAGTTTAGCTTCATCACCACGCTTGCTGCGAAAATTAATAGGCATTTTTCTATAGAATGCCTCCCGTAGTCTCTGGACAATAATCTTATGATCACATAATGTTGTGAAAATAAGTCTTCTTGTCTCATTTTCCTGTGTAAAACACTTAAACGTTTGTAGGAAATTGTTTCCTAACAAAACATTTGTTCCTGTATCATGGAAATAGATTGGTGGCGTCTTTACTTTGTACCATGGGGTACCGCCAGCGCCTCCGATCATAATTTCTGCTTGTTTGATTCCTCTATTAAGGATAAGAATCCTTTTTGAGAAATCTCTTCCTGCAATGGCTGATAGATCTTCTCCAAAATCTTTAGGAAAGACCCCTTGCTTCGCAGTGCAAATCCCTGCTCCTGAGTCAACATAGGCTGCGAAATACTCAGCCTTGTATTCACCATATATCATTCCGATAGAAATGTATATGGAGAATGGACTAGTGGTCATCTGATTCTGTATCTTTTATCAACCACTGTAAACTCCATTCCATCTTGTAATCTTTCCCAAGGCTTATGATCCTCAAGAAAGTAGATACCCAGTACTAATTGTTTTGGGACTCTCCCTGCAACTCCCGTGATAGTCATTTCAATTTCACCCATTTTTAGGCTTCCTTGAAATTTTCCAACTATCGGTTGCTGAAGATAATATAAAACATCACAAGGAAATATATTATCCTTTTGAGTGATGTCGAATATTATTTCAACTTCTCTCCAGCCTTCTGGACATTTTAGCTCTCCTTGTGTTTTGAATACACCTGGGATTCGCTGAACTGTACTAGGCCTTTTCTCTTCCCAACGACTGCTACTCATCAGTCTGTCTTGTTGGAAAGAAACCCTTCTGGTCTCCATTCTGAGGCTTTGATTCTTGTTGAAGACAGGTTGATCTTGGATCTTCATATCGATCTCCTTCATAGTTGGAGATTCGATTATATCTGGAAGAACCATCAAAGCGAAATCCTCAAATATTCTTGGGACTTCGATAAATTCCTTTCTCAAGAATACGTCTGAATGATGTGTATTCGAGAGAGCATAGGAAATCTTGTATGTGATCGAGTATGGTCTATTTCCTTCTTTCATCAAATCTTCTCTTTTGAAATCTTGATGAAGGGTTAAGACTCTGTTGAAGTCTCGATCTCCCAAATTGTATGCAATTCTAGGATAGACATTGAATGCCAATTTCCCTGCACACAAGTTTCCTGTAACCGCTCCAAGGCATGAATCCTTGAGATTAGAGATTCGCTTGTCAAAAATCGTAAGATTTAGTGGCGAATCAATTCCTTCTTTGAAGGTTGCTTTAATTACAACTCTTATAGCTCCGATATGAATCCATGAGAGTGTATTTGCAACTTCTCTTTTGACTTTGCTTCTAATCTCCTTTACTTCTTTGTAAGGGATCAACTGCATCTCGATCAAGTTACTAGTGAATTCCATTGGGATGACAAATTCTCCAGTAGTAACTCTATGAATAATTTGATGTTTTCTATTACGAAACCCAAATCTATCCAATGCCTTTTCCATAGCTCCGATGGTAAAACCATCATACATTTGAAGCTTTAAATCTTCTCTCATAATCTTCATTAGAGTTTTATGAGAGACTGTTGTATGAGAGTGGAATCCTGACATATCCTCTCTTGTTGTTTGAAGAATTTCTTCTTCACTCTGATTCTGATGTGGATTCACTTCCATCATCCGAATAGATCTCTTCTTCATAGATGCTTTCATCCGAGGGTAAATCCTCAAATTGATACACCTGTATAAGATCTTGGTAATAGATAGCTTCTTCGAATTCTGGTGTTGATTCGAACTGTCTTATACCTCTCTTCTGGTTGTCCGAGCAATCTGTTGAGATATGCCCTCTTGCTCCGCAAGTCTAGCAATTACAGTCTTTGAAACTTTCATTAGCTCTGGTTTGAGCTCGCCTGAAAGTTCTCCTTCTTGGAGTTCTGCTGGAACTTCCTTGATTAGAACCCGATGAATAGGTTCTACTCCTTCTTGGTGCTGGTCTTTGCCCTGATTTATAACTTCGGGCCTTTTGTTTCGACCACACTCTTCTAGGTCTCCATGAAGACCTACGATTTCCTATTTGGTTGCTATCTCCACGGCGGTATGGATGGCTTCTCAGCTTTCTCCTTTTATGCTTCCGTGGTTGACCTCCCACGACTGTTGGGATGTCATTATCTTCGCAACACAGGGGAACCATTTTATTGATTCCTCGAAGTCTCTTGTAGTTCTTGTAGAGTGCTGCCTGGTGGCACCATTCAGCTAGCTTGGCCTTAAGAAAGACATTCTTCTGGCCACAGTATCCAAATCGTCTGCACTCTTGTATTCCCTGATGAACATTTCTCTCTAGGGACTTAGTATCTTCGCAAAGAAAAGTTGCGAAGCTTCTTTCTCATCCACCTTGGACTTCCATCGGTACTCGGTGAATAATTTGATGTATTCGTCAATATGATAAACATCATGTAACTCGAGGCAGTAGAGGGCTTGTTTATATCTTTTTCTTTTCTCCTCTTCTATTCCCTCAAAATAGCCTATGCCGATAAAATGGATTTTGAATAATTTTACCATATTATCGACAATTCCTTTCAATGACTCACCAGCAGTAACATCGCTTCTCATCTGTGGTGCCGTCATATCCCACGCGATCTTTACAGATCCCCCAAGACTCATCTCTAGGAGTAAGATGAATCCTTCTTTTGTAAGGTCAAGGGTTCCTGCTGCAACCCTCATTCCTGATGCCCATTCATCGATTAGGACTTCTCGATTCTTGAAATCTGGAATGTCCAGTTTTAACATCAACCCATATGGATGTATAGGTTCAAGCTGTGACTTTCCATAAGGCGTATTCATGAGATTTGGCCTTTTGGAACGTTGTCGAGTTCCTGAAACAATAGGATCTCCTCTTGTTGTGAAATCTCCAGTGTGCGGCATTGGTTCGTCCACATGATGTGAACATGAGCTTTCTGCCACGTTGGGATCTATAGGTGGAGGTGGTCTTTGGTGTTGGTCACGTGTAACCAAAGCTGAACCATCTCCTGTGTTCATCTTTAGATCCACGATACCTAATCCTGCGAAGGACTCGGCAAGTTCGTGTAGATCTTCAAGATTGATCTTTTCCATATCCATCACTTTAATTTATGATGGATTTTCCTTTGATGATAGCGATGAGCTTTTCATCTCTGGTCATTGGACGTATGACTTCAGTGGGTTTCCCCTTCTAGTGTAAATAGGGTACTGTCCCGAAATCAATACGTTTTCTTCCTCCGGCAAGACTTGGTCTGTCCTCCAGGGTTTTTACTCGTGTTTGAATATCATAAAGGATTTCAATAGTTTCCTTCTGATATTTTATCATCGTCTCCAACTGGTTCTGGATCTGATGGACTTGTGTTGGTAGATGATTATGGCGGTTGCCATAATTCTGCACCGTCTTCTGGATTTCTCTAAGATCTGTAGAGATCTTAGATGTGTCTGGAAGAATCTCGTTCCACTCTGGTTCTCCTTTAGGAACCATGATTCTGATGAGCTTCTTCTTGCAAGGTCATCAGTCTAGCATATAACATTTGGTTAACCTCGAGGTAATCCAAATGATATGCTGCTTGTATATTGCATTGCCTCAAGGCTTCCCTACAGGCTCTTGCGTTCTCTTGTTCAACATATTGGTCTTCCCAATATGTCATCTTGTGTAGGTGTTCTTGTTTATACATCGTCAAAATTTGACGATATCTCCCGTATGGTAAACATCTTAGACACTCGTCCAGATCCATATTTTCTCGGAGATATTCTCCTCACCAAAGATTAATTACATAAAAATAAATATAACATAAAAGTTCTTAATAAACCTAGGCTCTGATACCATTTTGAGTCACATATTCTTTCGGGTTTAACTCTCTAAAGAAATTGTACGTGGCGTTGTTACACATTCCAGACCACTGTTTTTTAGACAGTATTGACACGAGGAAAATATTCTAGCCTATATACTTTTCCCAAAGAAAATATACCTGTTTTAATGGCTCAGATTATATCAAAATTTGGAGTTGGAATTATTAATCAAAATTAAAAAGACATAGATTGGAGTTAGTAAAAAGATGCTTGGAAATAGTTTTTACCAATGACTTGGACAAATGGGGTCCATGGGTATAAAGGAAAGTGGGTATTTTGGGATATTACCTTATATTGAGGGGTATAAAAGGATGTTGTTATTTGGAAATGGATATAAAGGGGTATTAACCCTTATTATTATTCATTGCAATTTGTCTAAATTTCACTAAGTTTAAATCCTTTATTCTTTGTAAAAGGACTAGGAAATCGATCTAACAACTTTTGAGATAATTAGGGACCATAGCTTTCAATACCAATTAGGGGTCGATCAATGAAAAATTAAAATTTTTTAATTTAAATATTTTGGAGAAAAATATAAAAAGATCGAAAAATTAAAATAAAGGTGAGTTGATTAAAATTGATTATTATTATTAATGAAATTAAATATTTTTTGTGAACATGTGTTTTTTGTTTGAAGTAACGTGTTTTATTTATATTTTTTTCTTATATAAATAATATATATATATATTTTAAATTTTATTAAGTTTAAGTTTCTTTAGTTCCGTATATTCCACGGGCCCTATACTAGTTCTCTATATTAGTTAGCATTAAAATTATATTTATATATTATAGATTTAATTTGTAAAAAACAAAATTAATATAAAAAAAATATGGGCTTGACATGTGTCAAATGTGGTCATTCTAATATTATACACACACATACACACTCATATATATATATATATATATATATATATATATATATATATATATTTATTATTGATTTAATTTGTAAGAAATGAATTTAAAAAAATTGTAGGCTTGATCATTCTTTTCATCATCATCATCGAAAAAATTAATTTATGGTTTGTTTTGAGAAAGTTATCAATTAAACTTATTAAATAAAATGTCAATAAAACATCTATTCACTATGTTAAGCCTTTTTTTACCTATATTTTGAAAAGAAATTTCAAATGAATAAAATATCTCTTTCAATATTTAAGTATTTTACTTATTTATTTAGTAACATCAATATTAATAAAAACATTTAATATACAACAATTGTATTTAGATGATCTTACTTTTATGAGTAACACTTCTGCGCACCACTTGCACCGTGCAATCCATACCTTTATGTTATAAATGTAGTACCTTTATGTTATAAATATAATACCTTTATGCATGCTCATTTTAAAAGGTACAGATATTTGTACATAAATGTACTATATTTATAACATAAAGGTATGGATTGCACATAATTTCACTTCTATGCAAATGGTGCACATAAGTTTTTGTGTACTTTTATATATATAACGGTATTGCACCACTAATATAGGGAGCTTTGAAGTGAGTCAACCTAGGGGTGAGCATGGATCTCGGTGATAACCGAATTGTGGAGAAACCCGAACCGAAACAATCCGACTAATAAAGAACCGTTGATTATTTGACTTTATCCAAATTGAACCGCTCCGATTAATTTTTGTGTCAAACCCGAATTGTACCAAACCAAAGAACCGATTCAGAACCGAATAGAACCGATTTCAAAGTAGTAATTATATACAATTTTGTATGTATCATTGAGTTTATTTTTTTGTATTGTTATATTGGATTAGTTACAAATTTGATTGACGTTTATTATTATTATTTAATACTATTATAATTTAAGACTTCATAGAATAAAATAACAATTAAATAATAAAATAAAATAATTTTAATGAATAATTTTGGGAGCACTTAAAATCTATTAACTACAATAGGTATTAATCAAATAATTGGTTTATAACTTATATAAAGTAATGTATAAGATGTTTTGAAAGATGAACTTTCTGATTACTACTTATGAGGTGTAGAACGAGAAGATTTCGAAGAATAAAATTTAAAGAAAATTTTGAATGTAATATTTGTTTTCGAGAGGAGATCTACTCTAGTAATTTATCAAATCTAATTTATTAGATTATAACTTGTTTAAAGATATAAATTAAATAACGTTGTACGATATATTTGTTTATTTATTTTTTACATTTTGTTTCAATGAATATTTATTTTAATTTATAAAAATCTAAATCTCCGAAACCCGAATTGATCCGCTTCGTTTTCCCCGAATCCCCGAAGAAACCGAACCGTAGTGACGGAGCAATTTCGGAGATTTTTTTTCAAATTCTTCAAAAATCTCCAAACTTTGGAGCAATTGCGGAGATTCCTTTATCCCCGAATTTCTCCGAACCGTGCTCACCCTGTCAACCTATAACCACATTATTTGGGTTGGAATGAATATACAGATACCGGGCCAAATTGAAGTTGGCTCACATTTGTTAGGCTTCTTTGACTTGACAAATTGATTGGGTTAGGAATGTTCATTGGGCCAAACTCTTAATTTGCTTATATTATAACTTTTAGTTCCTGCTATCTGTTACTGAGTAACAGCCCAATTTCTGGGAATTAGCTCACAACTCATTAGAAAATAAAATAACACCATCTTACTCGGCTTAGATAAGCATTTTATGCCCAAATATCATGGAGATATAATTATTTTTCGTAAGAAATTGATAAAAATTTCATAAGCACTCATACATATTAATAACAATTACTAAAACCATTAGATATTCAATTAACTGTAATATAATAATGCCTCAAAAATATACCATACATCCAACAACAACAGTAATAATCACAGAGCAGACGCATTAGAAATGAAGCTTCTTCGAGAATAATATGAAGCTCCTTAACTATAATAAAACAACACCTAAAAATATATCAAAACAAATAACTAAATTCAAACCTCACAGTGTAGACGCATGAGAAATTAAGCTTCTTCGAGCAGCCAACAATATTATCTCAAGCTCCTTCACAAATACTTCCATGGCTGTCAATGGCAAGCAGAGAGGAGCCACTATCCCCTTCTCATTCTTCTCATCCTTAAAGGGTAAATAGAAACTTACTACGCCGGGAGCTAGACTTATACCGCCTTTAGCCGCGCCGCCGTACACCGCCGTGCCCCACCCATAGTCTACTTCACTAAAACCCATATTTGTCATATCAGACACCAAATAATTCCCCACCACCGTAAAAATGGGCCGCCCTCTTACAACCATCAAATCCGCCGTAGACCTTACATACTCCTCCGTTGCCTCGGATTTGGCCTTCCTCACGAGCTCCAGTGCGTACTCTAATGGCTTCCCCATTAATGTTCCGGCGGTGGTGACGGCGGCGGGGTGGACAAAAACATTGCCGTAGTACCCCTCCGGGACTAGAGGTGGGTTGAATCGCTTTCCGATGTTGACGACGCAAGAGATTCTCACCTTTTCGTTAGGATTTGGAGAGAGGGCGATTGTCCGACAACGCCATACGCAAGCTGTCACGAGCTCGAAGCTGGAGCAGCGGCGGAGATGTGGTGGCAAGATATTGCGGAGGGCGATGATGTCGGCGGCAGGGAAGAGGAATGAGCGCTCCACCAAGTCCTCCGGTGGGAGGTGGGTTCCGCTGGTGTTGGGAACGGCGTCGTACTCGGGGTGCGTGCATGTCACGTGCGGTGGGTTTCGAGCGTTGAGAACGTGTCTTTGCCACACCGGTGTAATGGAAGGTGCATCAGCGCCGCGGGCGAATTCGCTGACGGCGGACATGAATTGCAGAACTCCGGTGCTGTCGCCCATTGTATGATTGACACCGATAGCGAACACAAAACCACCACATTTTAGCCGCGTGATCTGCATTCGGTGTTACTTGTTTCAGTGTTATATATTACTAGTATTTCTCTCGTGTGGTTATGCAATCATATATGTACTTATACTAAGAGATTAAAATTTTCATATTTAATAAATTAGAAATAATCAAAATCAACAAATATTAATAAATAAATAAAGTTTGAATAACTAAAATACAATTAATAATTAAATTTTCTTGAAGAGTTCTTTATATTCAAAATTGATTAATACATAAATAAAATTACAAGTATAATTAATACATAAATACAAAAACTAGAAAATACAAAATATTAATACTTAAATGAATAAATAAATTCAATAAATTGTTAACGCATGACCATTAGATTATTGATATATGATTTATTATTCAGTTCTCTACCAAAGTTTTGTTGTACTTCTTTGTCAACTAGGGTGGCAATTTCAAAAAAAAAAAAAAAAAAAAACCTAGGGTGGCAATTTCCCCGCTGGTAATCATCTCCGTTGGATATCAATGTTAATGGGGTGAAATTTCCCTATCAAATTGGGAAATAGGGTGGGATCAGTGAATTCCTATTTAAAAATTACGGGGATGGTATGGAGATGATATTTATGCCTCCAACCCAATCTCCGATCCCGAAACCGACCCAGTTGATATGAAACGGTGATTCTCCATTTGATATAATTATTTATTAGTATATATATATATAATTATTTATAATTTAGTAAATATATCAAAACATCCAAAATTTACCATAAGTATTCTAAGTCCTCACTCCTCACGGCTCCTTTCAATTAATTAATAATTTAAAAATTAATTTGCAAATTGAAATTGAACTCAAAACAATCAAACTAGTTAGATTGTGCTGTCATTTTAATTATGTCATAATTTTGTTTTAAAAATTAGATTTCATGATATTTGATGTTATATATGTTGGATTGATATTGTTCGATTGTGTTGTCATTTTGACTACGTAATTCATACTTTTGTTTTAAAGACTAGATTTATGATTTCATGATATTTGATGTTCTGTTGGATTGATATTGTTTATGAGTTGTTTTGAGTGTTTTGATATTTATTTTATTGAAAATTATTTTAGAAAAAAGATAAATTTTAATTTGAAGAAAATTAAATTTAGGAACCCGAATCCCCCACGGAGAATTCGTTTCTCGAGTGGTGAATCTCCATCCCCATACCAGATTCCTAAAATGGGGATGGTGGCGGGGATAGTATTTGATATGACACTGATATGGGGATGATATTTCCAATATCATCCGAACCCGCCCATTACCACCCCTATTTAGAGCCGTCAAAATGGGCCGAGCCCGTTGGGCCAGCCCGCCCCGCCGTGCATTAAAGGTGGGTTGGGCCAGAGATTTAACAGCCCGCTAAAAGGCGGGCCTAAACGGGCTGGCCCGTTTGGGTTGCGGGCTGAGGCGGGGCGGGCTAGCCCGCCTAATAATTAAATAAGTAAATATTAATTAAATAATTTAATAATTTATACATAGCCTAAGAGAGAGAAAAAAAATCCATGAATCTATTTTCTTTTCTCGTTCAGTCGTTTCCCCAAATTCAACTTTGAATGTGGAGTGAAACCCTAGTTCATCAAATCTTCTCTCATTCACACAAATCTTTATTGTTCTTGTCTCAAGATTTTCAACATTTGACACTCTCGTAGAGTTGTGGTTGTCTACTCTCATTGGACATCGAGATCTCCAATAGTTCCAATCGGTGGCAAGAACAGGTAAATGGAAGTTTATATTATAATTTCTTTTTTTTAGGATATATCATTTTTTGTTTGATTTTATGGGTTAATATATCACTCAAAGCTTCATAGCAGCAGAAACTTTAATTTTTGTAGTTATTTTATATTTGTTGTATATTATGGAGTTGAGATTGATTTAGGGGTTTTCTGTTTTTTTAGGATATATCATTTTTTCTTTGATTTTTTGGGTTAATATATCACACTTCATAGAGTAGAAACTTTAATTTTTGTGCTTATAATGTTTATTGTATATATCCTGGAGTTGAGATTGATTTTGGGTTCTCTGTTATATATATCATTTCTCATTTCTCCATTTATCTTGTTTTAAAATTCTTGTGACGATTTGATCAGCTTTCATCTACGTTTTTTCATCATTCATCTTGGATCACCCGTGCCTCCTTTCAAATGCCTTATATGGATTATCTTTTCTGCTTGATTAAAATTTTTAGAAACTACATAAATATTTTAGAATTATCCAAAAAACAACATAAATATTTTAGAAATATCCAAGAAACTAATAAATATTTTAGATATCAAATGTTTAGAAAGTTGTCAAGTTTACAAATTAATGTAATCATAACTAGCAATTCAAATAAAAATCCATAAAAAAAATAAAAAAAAATTGGCGGGTTGGCCCGCCTGGCCGGCGACCTGCAGTGGGTTGGGCTGGGTTGGGATTTTTTAGGCCCGCCCCGCCCCGCCAATTGTGGTTTTTTGGCGGGTTATGGGCCAGCCCGCCCCGCCAGCCCGTCTTGACAGTACTACCCCTATTGTCAACATTGTTTATTTTCAATTAGGTTAAGCTTTCCACCACCTATTTTCAGGCCAACACCATGTATCGGCCTGCATTTTTATGAACTATAATAGGCTTAATGACAAAAAAAAAAAAATCCAAACCTTGATGTATATATATTTTCTATTTTAGCTAATTCTTTTAAAATTATCAATTCTAACCATGAATTAACCAATTAATTTCGATTTTAGTCAATTCATGATTTATGTGAAATTTGGATTGTGTGTTGTAATGTGAATCTCAAGTAGATAATATATAAATGATACATCATGATTTAAGAAAGAAATTAAAATGACTTAACTATGTTAACGTAAACAAATTAAAATAATAAGAAAGAAAAATAATAAAACAAAATCACGTATTCAACAAAGCAATCACTTCAAAATATTGTCAATAACATCTTTCTGCAGCAAAATTTGGCTTGTAATTTTTCAAACAATAAACTATATGAATTGCTCTACATCCACAAAGCTTCAAAATTATCTTCTTTATTATTTTATGATTTGGATTTTATAAAAGAGTTTTATCTTTTTTTATTAGTTTAGGATTTGGATTTATAAAAGAGTTTTTTTTTTTTCAGTTATATATATTTAAAATATTGATCAACTTTTCTTTTTTATCTATATTTTTTAAATGTATTAGCTTTGAAATTTGTATTATTTTTCTATTAAAATTTTGGATTTGTTTATATAAGTTAATAAAGCTATAGTTAATTTCTTGCTTTAAATTTTTGTTATATTGTGTTTTTTTCCTAAATTATTATTTTAGTTATGTTAGTTATACATTTAGTAATGTCAGCGTACCTTAACATAGGTATGATATTTGTAAATAAAGGGATGATTAATATAACATAAAATTATGACTAATATAGTATAAAAGTCATCGCTTTTTTTTTTAAGTTAACGTATTACACAAAATGGTATGATATATGTACATAAATGTATGACTAATATAACATACACGTATGATTAACATAATATAAAGGTAAAGATGAAAAAAAAAAAAAAAAAGGCACGGATCCGGGCAAAATGAGTAAGTAAAATGAGTTGGATTTCTATTATATTTCGTATCCTTCAAAAAAATATGTGCCACGTATTAAAAAACAAAATGTAACATTAAATGTAATTGAAGATCTCCCATCAAGTAGAATACCTGAATAAGCAACAAAGGAGAATCGATAATTCCATTGGTGCCGGGGACATCATAAAGCAGCTCCTTGAAGCATGGGAAGGGCGGATAGAGGGTGTCTCCGAACTGCTGCAGTGTGACGTCAGCGTCGGCCTCAGTGAATACCACCCCCTCTCCGGTGCACTCCACCACCAGCTTTCGACCGGAATATTCCCTCAGCCGCCCAGCGAATGGGTAGTAGAACACCAATGCCTTCCCAATGGCCTCTCGAATAACCTTGACGGGGTCTTTTCCTTCCATTGATGGGTTATTCCGGTAGAATAGTATCAACGGAGTACGGAAACGGAGGCCATCTTGGTCGTCGATATCGGAGAGAGGTTTGAATTCATGAGGTGTAGGCTTTGCCGGAGTGATCAACTCCGGCTTATTTCTTTTAACCTGGAAGGTTAAATTCTTGGTTGAACCCATTTTTGTTAAACTTAATTAATAGATTTATTTTGTGTATGTGTACATGTTTTTTCTTTTTGAGATAATGTAAGGTTTTATAGAAAAATAGAGAACTATGGCTTGGTTCATGTGGTCCAACCCAGAAAATAGAAGTTGTGGTTCATCTTAAAATAGAGGGGACACGGCAATTTCAAATTGATCTCTTGTCATGCAGAGACTGGCTATTAAAGTGGGTAGATCAAAGACTTTTTCATGCACGGAGCATCCATCTCAGACTGGCCTCAACTCTTTTAATTTCTTGAATGAGTGTTACAATCACCTTTAGTTTCAACAGCCGCAAATTAAGACAGAGAAATTATATTGTGTGTATGTGTACTTGTTTTTTCTTCTTGAGAAAATGTAAAGTTTTATAGAAAATTAGAGAACTAATGGCGTGGTCCATTTATTGCATTCTGAGGTCCAGCCCAGAAAATTGAAGTTGTGGTTCATCTTAAACCAAGATTTATTGCGTGGCATAATTGACATTGCGAGTCTGATTGGGCTCTCTACGACTCTACAGCAATGCCTTATTAGGCTTAATATTTCACTCTCATACACGTAAAATATTAAAAAAATCAATCAGAAATAATTGAAATATGACAAATCAAGGAATACAGCGGCACAACATGTATGTATAAAAATGTTATCGACTCGGTTTGAAAGCTATACAAAATGAGTTTTATCGATTTAATTAGGCTCTGTTTACTTGGGCAAACAAGGATAAGTTAATTATTTAGATTAGTTGAGATAACTTTATAGGACAAAATGAAAATTGTTATCCATTTCTAATGTTTACTCTAACATATAGTATTTGGACAAAGATATCAACTATCCTTATCCACCGTTAATTTACTATATACGTAATATACGAATGTTAGGATAAGAGTGATATTACCTAAATGTTTCTTTTATGTAAATGTTTAGTGTTTACTAGGGCTAAATGTAATTTCCTAATGTTATTTCAAGTCTTGGGTAAACTATCATAGGAGGACCTAGATAATTATCCAATGAATTATCCGAATTTTGACATTTTATCCCAGGTTGGAAGGATAATCCGGTTTGTTATTTCCATCAAAGTAAACACTAAATAAAATTAGATAAAATGTCACTATCCTAAATCATCCCCAAAGTAAACGGAGCCTTAAAGTTTGAAAGACAGATTAAGTGTTAAGTTAGGGTTTAAATATAAAATAAATATTAATTCGATGTCTGAAAGATGAAATGATCACTTGAAAATACATAATAAAATCATGTTTGGCATTTCAAGTTTTTAAATTTATTAATATTTCTTATATAATTATATATACTATTTTTCTCTATATTCTTTACTTTTTTATATATCATTTTTTTCTCATAAACCTGAAATACATCAATCATATTTTGAATAATCATTTTTTAAATATTTAGAAATCGCTCATTGCCAAACAAAACTTTTAGTATATGAGTTTTTAATTGATAGTTATATTTTCGGTTTGAATCAATAGTTTTTATTATTCAATCCCTAGTTTTGTAATTTATTATCTTTTGCGCCCTAAATTTATAAAAAATCCTATTTAAAATTAGTTCAAAGAAAAAATCCATCTCAATTCATTATTAATGAGTGGTGCTAGTGGTGCTCTTCCAAGAATCGAAACCGGCGATTCGGGGAACATGCAGGGGTGGAATCGGAACAGAACTGTTGGACTCTCAGTCCGATTCTGATTTAGAACCGCCACTTCAGGCGTTTTTTTTTTATAATTTCGGGCACGGACTGTGCACCTGGGCACAGCCGTGCCCCACGGCCACGGGCAGAATGTTTGTGTTTCGTGCACGATCAGCCGTGCCCCATGCGCTGAATAATAATAATAATATTTTTTTGCATTATTAAATTAATATTTCATAATTATAGATTTCTAATAAAGTCTCAAGACTCTTAACTAAGTAAAATAAATTTTAAATTAATAAAATACAATCAATCAAAAAATTACAATAAAACATAATACAACTTGAGTCTATAATAATTAAAATGAGTGAAAATTACAATTATGAATTAAAAAAAATTACAACTCAATATATTACAATCATGAATCATACTCTAAGTACTACAATATTGAAGACTTTAAGTTAAAAAATTACAACTTTTTCATTTTTATATAAAATAAATTGAAATTTTGAAAAAAAAAATTGCCTACGTAACCTTGTCAAAATTAAGGAATCAAAGTTCATGTAGTTCTCTTACCTAAACTTACCTTCATTCATCAATGTTGGTTCCGGCGGAGGAGGATGCGTTTGAATCGTATTCATACGTGTCATCTCTATCGTCGTCTAAATAGGAGAAATCAAGATATTGTTGATGGTTATTTGCTCTCACACAATCTTCAAGAAGAGTTATGTTTTGTACATTCTCTTTCGTCAATTTTGATCTTCTTGGATTCAACATATGACCTCCTTTGCAAAATGCATGTTCTACGACAACGGTTGAGGCGGGACTTGCAAATATCACTTTTACAATAATAATTGTTAAAATAGGATAAATAGTAGTCCTTCTTGACCACCACTTCAATAAATTCAAAGGATTTTCAAATATAATTTATTCAAAAGTAGCACCTAAATATGAATCCAATTATTGACAAGAGTTAGAATATCTAGCTCGTTTTTGTGTTCTAATATCATAAAAATGTAAAATTGACTAAGAGCCGGAGCCGGAATAAAACTAGATGAAGGAGAGGAATGACTACTACCTCCTACATTTTGATTACCTACTACATGATCACTAGAATCACCAAACAATACTTTATATTCTTTAAACAATTCGATTAGCCAGTGTTTAGTTTTACCAACAACTTCAATAGGATGAAGAACATAATCAACATCATCATATTCTCCCAATAGAAAATTTGGGAACAATGCATTATAATACATTTTTAATAATACTTCTAAGCCATCTTTAATTCTAGGATCAAATAATTTAGCACATAAAACTAAATCGGGTATCTCATGAAAATATTTTAACCATTTCGATTTCATCACTATAATTGTGTCTCCTAAAATAGACATGTTGAATACTCATTGAAAATAAGAGTAATTTTTATACAATGATCTAAAACTAATGGAGAAGTAGGATAATAACAATCGGATAATTCCCTAGTTGCCTCTTCAAAAAATTTTAAAAGTTGAATCAAATTAAGACATGCATCCCATGAATTTTCAAATAAAATAATATCATCATGTGGATTTTCCATATAAAATTGACAAAACATGTGTCTATAATCATAAGAATCTTGAAGCATGTAATATGTAGAATTCCAACGATGTTGTATATCGATTACACATTTTTTAACTCCCATTCCATTTGTCTTACAAAATTTAGCCCATTTTTTATGATATGTCGTAGATCTAGCAATTTCATAAATGGCCTCTTTAATAGGTTTAATATGATCGTCTAATGATTTTAAGCCATCTTGAACACATAAGTTTAAACACTGACACATTCAACGAATATGGAAAAATTTACCTTAAATTAGAGGTTTACAAATTTCAATAAGTGAAGGTAAACTAGCCGTATTACCACTAGCATTATCAAATCCAATGGAAAATATTTTTCGTACTATACCATAATCATTTAAAACATGAATAATTTTTTGTGTAATGTGTATAGCCGAATGTCTTTCATCAAAATCAATATATGCAATTAAACGTTTTTGTATGTTCCATGCATCATCTAGCTAATGACAAGTAATACCCATATAATCATGCAACTTATAAGGATCCTTCCAAATATCACTACATATAGAAAGTTTTTGTTTTAAAATTTTTAGGGGTGTATTGGATTAGGATTTTAAAGGACTTTTTAAGCTGAAAAAAGTCACGCGGATTTAAAAGACTTTGCAGGATTTTTATGACTTTTAAGATTTTGCAAGATTCTGTAAAGACTTTTTAATCAGGATTTTAATGGATTCTGTAGGACTTTGTGGACTTTGCAGAACTTCATGGATTTATGAAGTACGATAAGGGTTCAAGATTTTTTTTCATACATTCGAATTTAAAAAGAGTCAAAGACAAAAAAATAAAAATAAAAATAATAATTCTCTTGTCGCTCTTGCTCTTGGGTTTGAAGTAATTATAAAAATTGATTTGTGATTTTGAATTATGAAGAATGAGATAGGTGGCCTATTTATAAGTAATTATAAAAATTGATGTGTATCGACATATTAATATCGCAAATTATATGGTAGTCTTTAGACATTGAATATAAATTGTGATTTTGAATTATGAGGAATGAGATAGGTGGCCTATTTATTTTAATAAATGTGAAGTAATTATAAAAATTGATGTGTATCGACATATACATATGGTAGTCGATAGTGATATCGATAATTTATATCAACATATACATATCGCAACTGATATGATCGATAACGATGAGTTAAAATATTAGTATATAGATATTGCAACTGATATGATTAATGTCGATAATATTAATAAGTTCTAAATAATTTAAATATTGATATATAGATATTGTAATTGATATGATTGATGTCGATAACACCAAAACAATATAGTTCCATTAATCCAAAATGTGTTCATACACAACCAAAATATAAAGCAAGCACTTCAAACAAATGCAACCAACATAATACCAAAACAATATAGTTTGACAAAACCAAAAGAAAATACTTCAAGTAAGTGAAACCAAAATAACACCAAAACAATTCATCGGAATCCTCCTTGGTCCAAGCTTCATAGTTTTCTTTCTCTTTTCCCTTTCCTTTATTATTTCCTTGTGAATCTCCCATTTGAATTATTAAAAAAAAAAGTAACGGAAGTATTTTCAGATGAATGAAACTATGAATTCTAAAAGATAAAGAGATACAGTATATACATGAAAACGCCAATAACATCTCCTAATCCAATATAGCTCACCTATTCATACATGAAAACGTCAATAGCATCACCCAATACAAACAAAGAGATATAGTATATACACACACTATACATATCACAAATTTTTTTTCATATTATATCCTAATTGCTAAAACACATAGCAAACCAATAAATTTCAGGTTCTCATACAATATGACCTCATTATACTCTTTTGAATCACAATCTTTGCAACGTGTGGCATTACTTAAGCAGATTGACTACATTGATGCATCCTAAAAATTAGTCAATCCACCAGAACATTCAACAGTGGAAGAGCTACTACATTCTGCGACTAATGATCTTTATGATTTTATTTTTCTTTAGCATGCTTTAAACCAATTAAACAAATAAAAAAACAAAGACTGGATTATTACCAGATTCACAACTCCAGATTCTTTTTATTATTATTAATTTCCAAGAAGAAGAGAAGATTATGCAAGAAATAACAGATTCAGAAAATTGAACGGAAATTTCAGGGAAGACCCTTCTAAAGCCAGATGAAAAGGAGAGATAGAAAACTCACTTCGGAATGTTCGATTTATTGCTGGCAACTTTCACCGCAGGATTTTTGCTTTCCAAAATCAATATTTTCTCTGATTTCTTCTGTAAATCGATTTATTAGAAGACATGAAATTCTAGGAGTGAAGAGAAATCAATATTTTCTCTGATTTCTTCTGTAAATCGATTTAGGGTAATTGGAAGACATGAAATTCTAGGAGTGAAGAGATAAAGGTGAAGAGACATTACCGGAGGAAGCACTTCTCCTCTAAAATCTGATGGGTTTGGATGGGATTGTTGGTATTTATAAATATCACTGAAAAGTCCTTCAAAATCCATCTAACACAACAATCCTGTAAAATCCTTGTATTTTTTAATACCAATGGATTATTTTTAAATAGTAAAAAGTCTTGCATGAATACCAATGGATTTGAATGGACTCTTTAAAAAATCTTGAAAATCCAGATTGAATACCAGTGGATTGTTTTTAAGTGACATAAAATCCTGATTGAATACCAACGGATTTTTTTACAAAAAAAAGTCTTTTAAAATCATGTGAAATCCTAAACCAATACACCCCCTTAATTCTTCAATTAATTTATATTTATACTCTCTTACTATTTTTTCTAGATCCCGTATTACGGTGTTTCTAAATATTTTTCTACTACTAGGTTGTAACTAAGTGCTAGTATATTTCTCAAAACTATCACCACAAAGAAATTGAAATGGAAGATGTTTTTTCGGCAATTAATTCAACTACGCCTCTCCTATGGTTCAATTGACTAAATTAAAAAATAAGAGAATTCATACCTCCACCTTAAGAAAAATCGGTATATCCATGAATTTGTGTTTGAGATCGATCATTGTCAATCTTGTCGAGATGCTTCCTCCTCCCATAGCCCCCTCCACACTTGAATTTGTAGCTTTTTCTACAATGGTTACACGTGACGTTATAATCAACGTTGCTATTCGATACTTTCTCCTTCTTAAAATGAATGGAGAAATATGACTTCGAAGAGTAGAATGTGCTCTAGTAGTACGTGTCGTATTGTCGCTCTCTTGTGTTGCTCTCCTAGGCACCTCATTTTCTTCTTTTTCGATAAAGGCGACGACGGTATTAGGGCCTAAAGTGGCCTCCAAATCATGTTGACTCCATTAAGAATAAGAATCAATGATATCATCATCATCATCTTGCAAAGATCGTGGTGGTGGCATATGACTCTTTTCTTTTCCACGAGATGAACCGGCGGAAGAAGAAGTACCTCTTCTAGACAATTTTTTTTTTGGAAGAGAATGGAAATAGAATTGATTCAATTGAAGAAAAAAAAAATAGAACTAGAAGAAGAAGTGTAGAAGAAAATGATATAGAATAACACTAGAAGACTAAATATAATAAGTGATGATGAATTAAAAAATTGATGAAAGAATCAAAGTGTGAGCTTGAGAGTTGAGAGAGAGATTGATTCAAGAATGGATGAAATTGGCAAAGATTTGTGTGCAATTCACAAAGGAGATAAGGGGTATTTATATATTTCAACCAAAATGCAAAGCTAAAAAAAAAAAAAAATTCAGGTCGGTTCAAACTGCCGGTTCCGATTTGGTTAAATCGGCAGTTCAGGCAATCTTGGTCGTCCATCATCAACGGTCATTTAATCTTGACCGTTGATTGAATTCAAAATCCGAACCGACTGTCGGTTCGCCAATGGCTACTTCTTCTCGGTTGTTGATCACACCAACAGCTAGTTGATCAGGACCGTACACGTGGCATCATCATTTAATTAAAAAAAATAGGCGAACTGCCAGTTTAACCGGCGGTTTGAACCGGAGGTTTAACGATTCGAGAATGGCACGAACCGAAACCGAACCGTCGAACCACAGTTCGTGATTTCGGTTTTGAACCGAAATCGGGTCAACGATTTTCCAAACCGTTGACTCCGATTTGGTTCCGGTTTTCCGAACTGGCTGAGCATCCCTAAGTGATGCTCCAACTCAAGTTCAACAATACCCACACTACAAGAAATTCTCTCATAGACAACACCTCTACGACATGTGTTTTTGCTAAAAACCCTTGTCGTAGCCTAAAATTCCGTTGTCGTAGATAAAACCGTTGTCGTAGCTCAAAAACTTCTCTCATAGACAAGGGTTTTTTAGCAACCGTTGTCGTAGCCCAAAAAATTCTCTCATAGACAACGGTTTTTAACCTACCGTTGTCGTAGCCCGAAAAATTCTCTCATAGACAACGGTTTTAACTTGCCGTTGTCGTAGATGTGTTGTCGTAGGTAATTAAGACAAGGGTTGTTTTCTAACGTTGTCGTAGCATCGTAAAAGCGTTGTCATAGACTAATTTAATTAATTTAAAAAAAAAGTCAAATATTAAAAAAAAAATATTTTTTAAATTAATGAAAGAAGAAATATATGCTATATATTGTTGAATTAAATTAATGAAATAAACTAATTTTGAGAATTAAATTTTATTTCATTATAAAGAAATTTTATAATATATGTACTACAGATTATACACCAAAAATTAATTATTTTGTAAATTAAACCAAAATGCTGATTAAGTAATTAAAAAATAATGAAACACAAATAAAATCTAGATTACTTAAAACTAATAATTATAAATAGAATCTCACTATGAAAAGAAAAAGAAAATCTCAAAGTCTTTAAAACTATAATAGGAAAATTATTTCGTAGGTGTAAAAATAGAAAATTAAAACTTAAAATTACGTAAACAAATCAATCAATAGTGAAACAAAAATTGAAAATTAAATTTTATTTCATTATAAAGAAACTTTAGAAAATATGTACAACAGATTATTAATTTTATAAATATATTAATTATAAATATAATTTGAAAAATATATTCATTATATATATATAATTTGAAAATTATATTAATTATTATTAATATAGTCATTAATCATTCAATTATATATCATCCGGATATCATTCAAAATCGAATATCATCATTATGATGATGTGTCATTAATCATCACCAGGCCACCCGGATTACGTAGCCTTTTTTTCTTGTAGTGCCAACTCAATAGACTTTGCGAGTCTAAGATTAACAAATACTATATATATATATATATATATATATATATATATATATATATATATATATAAGTTTATATACACTCGGGATACGGATTCTTAGATTTGTACCCTTGAAGGTATTAGTTGTATACTCATAAGATATTAGTTACATAATCATAAAGTATTATATGTAATTTTACTTGTTTCAATGAAATGTATTAATTGTATATTCATGAGGTATTAATTGTTTACTCAAGAGATATTATTTATATAATTGAAATATAAGTTTTAGTGAAATATATTAGTTGTATATTCATAAGTTATTAGTTGCTTACTTAATTATAAATTATTACTACATAAAAAGATATTAATCGTATTACTTAAAGGTTTTAGAGTTTGTGTAGGAGTATTGTATACTTAGTGCACACCAATACTTCTCTCTCATATATATATATATATATATATATATATATATATATATATATCCTTTTTATTTGAATTCAATATACATATTATTTTATATTCTCAAACTCAAAAAATTAAATTCAGTTTAAGTCGAGTTATGAGTAATTTCAATTTTTTAATACAAACGAGTATGAACCTAATATACTTATCTTTCAGGAGTACATTAATGCATTTGCTCTTAATCATACTTTAAGTAGAACAATTTTGTCGGAAAATCCGGGTTATGACAATAAATATAGTTTACTATCTGTAAAACAGTTAATCACTCGAATGTATCAAGAGTCATTTTATTATTTCTTCTAATGATTCTAACCAAAGTAAATTTGAGTTATTTGCGCAGCAAGAATTTTTATTCTCAAATCATATAGGAGGAGTTTGTTTTCATTTTTTAAATTCAATCCATTTTCTTTCCAATTTCTATCTTGTCTTGAAGGGAAAACGAACAAGATTTGAAAATCTCAAAATTTATGATCAATTCATTCAATATTTTCATTTTTCAGGGATAATTTTTCACAGTTAAATTTTGTATTAGATAATAATACTACCTCACCTCATCTATATGAATATAAATTTATTTTTGTTTCTCTACGTAATCAATCTTTTTATGATTATCATATTGAATGAATATATTTGGCAAGTCGTTGTTAAGATTAAGATTTTTTGGACCAACCTATGGTTAGTCAAAATACCTTTCATGCATTGTATTAGGTCTCAAAAACGATCCAATCCAAATTCAAAGGGACATCTCTTATCATGAATAAATGAAAATTTCATCTTGTTATTTTTTGACAATGTAATTTTTTCCTTGTGCTTTTATCCAAGAAGGATTTATATAAACCAATTATCCAACCATTCCTTTGAATTTTTGGGCTATCTTTCAAGCATGGATGAACCCTTCCGTGGTATCGTATATAGCCAAATTCTAAAAAATTCATTTCTAATCAATAATGCTATCAAGAGGTTGGATAACCTTGTTCCAATTATTCCTTTGATTGCATCGTTGGCTAAAGATGACATTTCCCAATCCTTCATTAATTTATTATAATGAAATATGTAATTGATTTTGTAAAAATTAACAATATCAAAATAAGAAAAGATATTATATAGCTTTCATAATCATAATTCAAAGTGAAAGCAGAGTAGCAGTGATTACAAGGTACAACATCAAAAGTAAAACGTACAACGTCGGGAAAAACTGATTCACCAGATCATCATTAATCATCATCCCTTTTCAACATCTTCTCAACCTCCTTCACGAATACTTCCATGGCTGTCAATGGCAAGCAAAGAGGAGTGACTATCCCCTTCTCATTCTTCTCATCCTTAAAGGGCAAATAGAAGCTTACTGCGCCGGGAACTAGATTTATACCGCCTTCAGCTGCGCCGCCGTACGCCGCCGTGCCCCACCCATAGTCTACTTCACTGAAACCCATATTTGTCAAATCCGACACCAAATAATTCCCAGCCACCGTAAAAAGCGGCCGCCCCTTTATTACCATCAAATTCGCCACAGATCTTGCGTACTCCTCCGTTGCCTCCGATTTCGTCTTCCTCACGAGCTCCACCGCGTACTCTAACGGCTTCTCCGATAATTCTCCGGCGGTGGTGATGGCGGCGGGGTAAACGAAAGCATTGCCGTAGTACCCCTCCGGTAGAGGTGGATTGAGTCGCTTTCGTAAGTTTACAAGGCATGCGAATCTAACCTTTTCGTTAGGATTTGGAGAGAGAGCGATTGTCCGGCAACGCCACACGCAAGCTGTCACGAGTTCGAATTTGGAGCAGCGGCGGAGATGCGGTGGTAAGATGTTGCGGAGGGCGGAGATGTCGGCGGCGCGGAAGAGAAAGGAGCGGTGCACCAAGTTGTCCGGTGGGAGGAGCATTCCACTAGTGTTGGGCACGGGGTCGAACTCGTGGTGAGTGTATGTCACGCGCGGTGGATTCTGAGCGCTGAGGAGGTGTCTTTGCCAGACCGGTGGAACGGAAGGGGCTTCAGCGCCCCGAGCGAGTTCGCTGATGGCGGTCATGAATTGGATAATTCCAACGGCATCGCTCATTGTATGATTCACGTTGATGGCCAATACAAAACCACCGCATTTTAGGCGTGTGACCTGCACATTTATTGCTTCTAATATTATTCTCGTGCGAATACATAATTATATTTTAATTAATTAATTTAAAAAGAAAGCATGTGGAATATTAAACTTTGAATATTAGTCCCCATGCACTTACATTAAGTTTATTCTCAAAACTATTAAAATATGAAAATCACATGAAAATATGGTTCTTGCGTCCAGAAGTGAAAAACATTATAATTATATAACAACATATGACAAAAATTAAATATTAAAATCTATACAATTTTCGAAATATATACATATATAATATTGGGTTAATTACATAAAAATACATGAATTTAGAGTTTAGTTTCAATTACAACATGAACTTTTGATTATAATATAAAAAAGGTTCAATTTAACACTTGTTTCAATTTAAGACATGTTTTGAGATTTTCGGGCTCCAATTGATGATGTGAAGCCCAAAATGTTAAATTGAAGTCATGTCATCAACAAATGTGGCGGTACCGTTGTCGAACCACCATCGGACTACTATTGCCGGAAAATTCAAGAAAAATCTCATCTATTACTAAATTTTACAAAATGAAACCCAATCATTTTTCTTTGAAAATTCCAGAAAACAGCCCTTAAATCTATCTATAAACTCCGTATCTGCCGCCACGTCTCACCGGAAAACTCCATTGATGAACTCCAAGCTTTCAAAATTCAATTTCTTTCATTTTTCAACCAAATTACACCAAATTTGTATCAAAACGGTCCTCTACTTAAGACCAAAGACTTAATCATATCAATTTACATAAACTGTTCGACTTTTAGTAATTTTCAAAAGAAATTTTTATTTGAAATTTCATTTGTTTTAACTCTTGCGATTTTCATCTTTATTTTTTAAATTCGATTTTGAGATTGGGAGGGGAAGGTGGTGACAATGGCGAGAGGAGAAGGAAGATGGTTAGAAGGAAGAGACCGGAAGTAGAAACCTGAACAAGTAACAAAGGAGAATTGATAACTCCATTGGTGCCGGGGACATGATAAAGCAGCTCCTCCACGCATGGGAAGGGCGGATAAAGGAGGTCTCCGAACTGCTGCAGCATGACGTCAGCATCGGCCTCAACGAATACTACCCCCTCTCCGGTGCACTCCACCACCAGCTTTCTGCCGGAATATTCCCTCAGCCGCCCGGCAAAAGGGTAGTAGAACACCAATGCCTTGGCAATGGCGTCTCGTAAAACCTTCACCGGGTCTTTTCCTTCCATGGAAGGGTTTTTCCGGTAGAATTGTATCATCGGAACTAGGAAACGGAGGCCATCTTGGTCGTCAATGTCGGAGAGAGGTTTGAGTTCATGGGGTGTAGGCTTTGCCGGAGGGATCAATTCCGGCTCATTTCTTGTAACTTGGAAAGTTAAATCCTTGGTTGAAGTCATTTTTGTTTAACTTGATTAGTAGATATATCAAGTGTGAGTATTTTAGTTTGGGAGAAAATGCAAAGTTGTTTAGAATAATAGAGAGTTATTTGATAGTTGGTTACATACTGTAACTAGGGAAAATGGGTAAGTATTTATAGAAGTTGAAGTAACTTGGGCTTTGGTTCTGGGAGTCTAGTATGATCCTTGGATATTTTTTGTGTTTCATTGTATTTTTTTATGTGATGATTATTTTAAAATATAGGATGAAATATATAATATAATTAAAAGATCTTATCTAATCTAAGCATATTGTGTAGATGTTCTAGAATATAGAATATAATTTATATATTATACGATCCTTCGAAGTCTCAACCAAATATAGTTTAAATAGTTCTAATTGAAAAGAGCACGACTTAGAATTTGAATAATTCTTCTTTTACTTATTATGTAAGAATATAAATAAAATTTAATTTAACAAATAAAAAAAGATATTTAATTTTTTGGTTATGTTTATAGAACTCAGTTAGATATTTTTTTAACAATAAATAAATGTAGGTTAGCTAGTCTAATCGAATTCTCAGCTTTTTCACGTGGAGTGATGTTATTTCTTTTTCTATTTTCAAGAATTTAACATGTTAATGATATGGTTCATTTGATTCACTTGTTCCTGGGTCCAACCCAGAAAATAGCAGTTGTGGTTCAAGTGTTCTTAAACATTGGGATCCAACCATATTCATCCAAGTGGAGGAAAGAAAACATCAATCAATCAGAATGAAATATGTAGTTCAATAATGCAGCGACACATTGTTAGACCGCTTTGAAGGATGGAGCTGGATAATAAATATTGAGAGGACATTAATTTTAGGAACTACATCTAATATCACAAAAAACTCACGTGTAATTGGTGTACAAACCAGGGGTTCGTATAATTTGATCGGAGCTGTTTTCACGCGTCCCAGGCACATTCACACAATTCTATATCTTCTGTCATCTTCTGTCAATTTTGTAAAATTTGTCATACCTTTCAGTTATGCAAATTAAGACCTTTTAGTTACGTTAATATTACATGGTAATTAAGGTAAAACCTTTATATGATACATCTAATACCTTTATGTAATATAATTGATCAAAAATAATAAAATGTCCACCATGGACAACTTTTAATATATTTATCGATGATGTGTAATGATTACATCCTCTAATTATTTGGAAAGTGAAATTAATAAGCACACTAGATATCTGACACATCAATTGTTGACATATATTAATGTGCTCATTGTGGATATAGCTAACATGACGGTACAAGTGAAAATCAATACATTGATAATCAGATTCTAAAACTAATCTATATATAATCAATTTTATAATGTTTGATAATTAAATTAAACAAGTGCTTCAAGCTATTTTGGTAACCTATTAATCTGGATGTTGCATTCAAGGAAATATATATGAATTATCGTGTTGTGTATATTAAGATAAAATACTTTAAATCTCTTATATTGCGAATGTTGCATTCAATGAAAAACCTAGATGTCTCAATTGAAGATTCCACCTATAGTATCGTACGACTTGATGTATTTTGATAACTCTAAGAGTAAATTTTTTTAATTTAACATCGTGTCATATAATGTAAGTAGCTATTTCAAGAGACAAATAGGGAGGGCTCAAAATACCACTAACTTTTGGAGAAGTACAATTCATTTTGTCTCTTTATTGCCAATTGATGTGGATTTTAATGGGCTCAAGCACCTCCCATCCAATCAATAGTAACTGTCAAATAGGGTAAGAAAGAGGTTAAAAATCCATTATTCACAAAATAATTCTCGTGTAATAGCTTAAACAAAAGAATTCGAACTCTCAAAATCTTCAAGGAAATGTTTATTGAAAGCGCAGGAGGAAATCTTCAAGAACACACTACAAGAAGATATGACCGCACAACAGGTTAGCTTCCACTAACAATACAACACGAACTTTATTTTAAAAAATAAAAAAATCAACATTACAAAAATACCCAGAATGTCCACAATTTTTCATGTAAGGTTAATATTTTAAAATTTACCATAATAATGAAAATTTAAATACAATAGCCTTAATCTTAATGTGGAAATTTAGTGAGATTTATTGAAAAAAAAAAAAACTATACTAAATAATATAAGAATTTTAGTTAGATTTGTTAAATAATATTAAAAAATGTATATGAATTATCTATACTATATATAAAATGAGAGAAGTTGACAAATTTTACTGATTTGTCATTTTCCCTCCTAAAAATGTCACATCAATTAAATTGATGATTGTATAAATATTTCTTTTTGATTTTTTTTGTAGGGTCTAAAAAATAATATTTTATATGTAGTCAAACATTTTTTTTGTCATTTACAAGAAAATGATATGATAATAATATTTCAAAATTCAATTGTGGGCCCTATTCCAATAGAATTCACTTCCTTGCATCCTAATTTTAAATTTACTCAATACGCTTTTTAGGAAATAAAAAATACCAAGAAAAAGTACTAAACAAAATTTGTACGCATCTATAAATTGTGAAGAAGTTTAGCACCATACATCAACATAATTTCATACATATTCACTTTGGTAATCATATACTTTAAGAATATGATTATATTTTAATAATGTGATTAAAATTTAAAAATAATGAAATTTAAACATTATGCCAAAAATTAAAAATTTGGAAAATTATATTACAATTTTAATATATAAATATGGAAAATAGTTTTAAAATCGAAAAATAATTTTACGAGGTGTTATAAAATGTTTAAAAGTTTGAAAACTATTATAACAATATCAAAATAATAATAAAATTTAAAATTAATAATAATAACAAGGTTTAACAATTAAAAATCTACAAATAAAATTTAAAAAATTAATTGAAATATATATGTAATATTAATTTTGAAAGATATAAATATCAATAAATTGAATAAAAAATAGCTTAATAAAAATAATAAAAATATTTGGTAATTTATTCGAAATTATTTCAAATAAAGAGATATAATTAATCTAAAAGTTGTTTTAAAAAAACTAGAATTTGTTCTAAAATAAACTGAAACATGGTTCAAAAATCTAAAAATTATTATTTTAAAATGTAAAAATAATTTGGAAGCTAAATATTTTAAATTTAAACTAAATTTTGGAATAAATTTAATTTTTTTTTAACAAATCCATCTAAAAATAATGCAAAAAATTATTTACAAATTCTAAAATATAAAATACAAAAATACAAAAAAAACTAGTAAGTATAATAAATCACTTTTTAATTATTCAAAAATTAAAACTAACAAACAAAAAATCTATTATTATTATTATTATTATTATTGTTGTTGTTGTTGTTGTTGTTGTTGTTGTTGTTGTTATTGTTGTTATATATATTGTGTTCAATTTTATTTTCAAATTTAATTGTTGAATATTGATGTTATATTTATTATTTTATTAATTATTGAATATTGATGTTCAATTTATTATTTATTATTCAGATTTTATTATTTTATATTGTATTTTGTTATATTTATAAATTAATTATATTCGTAATTTCATTTAAATTTCATTTTTAATGTGTGTTATATTAAATTCATATCTATTTTAAAATTCAGAATCTATTATTTACATTGCATATATAATTATATCAAATTTAAAAAGTTTCAAAATTGTTTGCATTCAAAATTTCTAATTTTATCAAATACAATTATTTAATATAACATAATTTTAAAGTTGCAATATTAAAATTTTTATTAATATAGATATTAAAAGCAATATATATTTTACATTTAAATTATATATCATTACATTATGTCATCAATATTAAAAATTATTAGATTTTATATAACAAACTGCGCATCGCGCGGGTGTGTATTGTTAGTTTAAATACTAAATAAGAAACAATAATGTAACTAAATAAAATGAATATAAGGTTTGTATATAAGAAACAATACCAAATAATTAGATTTTTTTATAAGAAATAATACTAAATAAAGGATTGAAATTATTTAAATTTTTAAGATTTGTTTAATTTCAATAAATAAGTTTGAAAAAATATAAATAAATGAAACATAAAATATAAAATGAATATCCTTTATAAAAATATAGAAAATTCAAGAACTATTCTAAGCTTTATCAATAATAAAAAAAAGTGAAAATGTTCGAATAATACAATAAACATAGCAATGAATTTTTTTCATCAATAATAAACTTAAAATTATGGATATCCTATACAAAAGAAAAATACATTCCAACAATGAAATAATATATTAACCACATGACGTTATATTTAATGTTAAATTAGGTGATATTTATTGCATAAAACCAAAAATTTATTTTTCTTATGTAAATAAAATGAAAAATTTTCAAATTTAATTGAGTTCAATTTAATCAATTTAAATCACGTGTATTACACGTGCCTTATACTAGTATATATAATATAAAAGAGGAGTTGGCCCGTAACATATAATTTCATATATTTATTTACAAGTTTGATATTAAGTTACATTTCTAGGCAATTGAAATTGTTATTTTTATTTAATACAATATTGATTTTTATATTTAGAATGTTGGCATTGCTTGATAATTAATCAAATATTTATTTTTATACATATTTTAGTATGAGTGGGTCCGTCGGGGTTATTAGGGTCGGTTGACATATATCAATGGGTACACTCGTCAGAGTGTACTAAATGATATAAAGATTGAGTTGCGGTATGTAGGCAGGACTGCCTTTTTGGATTTCCTTAGTACGTCTTTCGGTCATTTTTTGAGGTGGGAGACTGAGACTAAGACATGCAAGGTTTTTCTGCATGTCATGTCAGGTGCGTAGTGTCGATACCCCTCCTAGAGAGATGGTTCCTTATCGGTTAATATTGTCGTATTTATCGGTTCTCGAGGAGAGAGTTCGCTTTGATCACTGAATTACGATTTGGCGATTCCGATTTCGACCCGATTGGGAAGCACCATCCACCTTAAGGTGGAGTATATTATAGAGTCGTTGGTAGTCGGCACATGACTTTTG
Source organism: Scutellaria galericulata (assembly GCA_946896805.1). NCBI lineage: Eukaryota > Viridiplantae > Streptophyta > Magnoliopsida > Lamiales > Lamiaceae > Scutellaria > Scutellaria galericulata. The sequence goes on along the minus strand of OX335784.1, from coordinate 3,894,534 downwards.
CCGATCTCCGGACAAGATTTGTCGAGAGGGAGTTTTGTCATAGTCGAGATGATGCCATGAAAATTGCCAAGATTCTCATAGTGTACTGCATTTTATTCGGAATCGACATCGAACACACAACTGTGGATATGTGGGTTTGGGACTTAGTCGAGCAGGAAGATCGATGTGAGAGCTTCTCATAGGGGAAGATATCTTATCTGACATTGTAGGGTTAGGATCCAGAGTACAACATACCTCACCAACTATTACACAAAGTATAGATGGATACAAAACCAAAAGAAAAAAACAGAGAAACTAAAAGAACAAAATCACCAGAAACTTGAAGTTGAACACAAAGGTCTGTGTTCGAAGTCAATAGACTCAGTCCCCACACAATGGCCAAGTTCACACACAGATCAAACCACCCAAAATCAGCAGTAGCACATAGCCAAGTACACCGAGAAGCCTGCAAAGCACCTAACCACCACTTGGATCTCACAGAGAGAAGAACACTCAGTTTTAGTCGGTGAAAGGTAAGAGAGGGCTTAGTATTATTCCATTTTAAACCTCTCTTCGATTCCCCCATTATATAGCACCAGTAGAGGGTGTTGAATAGGGAAACCGGAGCAAACAACTGCGAGAACATCGGGATACATAATCAGAGATGGGAGAGATAAGAGAGGCGTCACGGAGAGGAGAGAGAATGTAGGGTTAGGTTATGGGAGGGGAGCCAATCAGGAAGGGTATATAAACCCAAGATCAAGGGCAGAGATCAACTCAGTTTGAATGAGCGGACCAGATCAAAAGATCAACAAAGGAGATGAGCTTGGGCTTGGGCTTCTCCAGAGGCTGCATTGGGCTGTCAGAGTGTGGCCCAAATATTAGGCCCATATCTTACACTCTCCACCTTGGGCCAATTTTTGGGTGATCTGATGAACTTTCATAAGTGTTGTGGGGTCATCATCGCCTAGTTTCTCTCATCTTTCCTGCAGTTCACAGAGATAAAAGCAGATAAGTGAGAGATAACAATCACAAAGCAGAAAGAAGCAATCACGGAGAAAGCTTATAACTAGGAAAAGACTCAAGGGACAGGGGTCAGATTCAGAGTCTTCATGTAAGATCTAAATTGCTCAGTAAGGAGTACTTTAGTTCCCATATCTGCAGGATTGAATTCTGATGGGATCTTTTGCAGGTCAATTTCTCCCTTTTCAACAATGTCTCTTATAAAATGGAACTTCACATCAATGTGTTTATGGAAGACAGGGTTTTTACATAGTTGTATCTCAAATTGGCTGTCCGAGAACACAACCACCTTTCCCTTCAAAGGAATAATTTCAGACAAGAGGCCCTTGAGCTATATGGCTTCTTTTATAGCCTCTGTAGCAGCAATGTATTCAGATTCAGTGGTTGATAAAGCCACAATACTTTGCAGTTGGGATTTCCAACTTATAGGAGCATCGCATAAAGTAAACACATAGGAAGTAGTGGATTTTCTATTATCCTTATCATTAGCAAAGTTTGAATCCACATAACCACACAAGTTTATATCTTTCCCAATTTTACCAAAATGAATCCCAATTTTTGCAGTTCCTTTCAAGTATCTTAAAAGCCATTTTACAGTCTCCCAATGAGGCAAACCTGGATTGAACATGAATTTGTTCAAACAACTCACATCATAAGCAATATCAGGTCTAGAACTCACCATGAGATACATAACAGATCCAATGGCACTAGCATAAGACACAGAGGACATATCAGATATTTCAAGATCAGTCTTGGGAGATTGATCTCTACTTAGCAAGAAGTGAGCAGCAAGAGGCACAAATACAGGCTTAGCATCAAGCATAGAAAATTTTTCAAGTACTTTCTGCATATACTGATATTGGTTAAGAAGCAGAGAACCAGAATTTCTATTTCTGGAGATGTCCATACCTAAGATCCTTTTTGCATCATCATGAAGCTTCATATCAAAGTTATCACTTAGACACTTAGATACATGATCAATAACACTTACTGATGGGCTAGCCAAGAGCATATCATCAATATAAATCACTAAGAATACATGATTTTGATCATCTTCTTTAAAATATAGGCATGGATCATAAGAGCTTCTTTTAAAATTGAGAGATAACATACAAGCATCAAATTTCTTATTCCATTGTCTGGGAGATTGTTTAAGACCATATAAAGATTTCTTTAACAGACAAACATAATCAGAACATTTCTTATCCACAAAGTCTTCAGGTTGTTTCATGTATATCTGTTTATCAAGATCTCCATGCAAGAAAGCAGTTTTAACATCCATTTGCTTTAATTCCCAGTTATGGTGAGCAGTTAAGACAAGCAAGATTCTCACAGTAGTAAACTTAACAACAGGGGCAAATATATCACTATAATCAACACCTTCTTTTTGTGTGAAGCCTTTAACAACTAATCTTGCCTTATATCTTACTGAATCAGTTTCATGCTTGATTTTGAACAGCCATTTACAGTCAGCAAGAAAGCAATTAGCTGGTTTGGGCACAAGAGTCCAAGTATTGTTAACATGCAAAGATTTCATTTCATCATCCATAGCATTTATCCATTTAGCAGATTCAGCAGATTGCAAAGCCTGTTTATATGTCTTAGGTTTACTTCCATCAAGGCTTTCAAATACATTAAACATAAAGGATGCAAGATCAAAATCATCAAGATGCTGAGGTCTCCTAATGTTCCTTCTAGTTCTGTCCCTTGTAAGCAGCTATTCACTTAGGTTATCAGTTTGAGACACATAAGGTTCATTATCATGTTTATGAGATTTCTCAGGAGAATCATCATGATTAGTATAAGAGGGCTCTACCTTATTTAGAGCAGAGTCAGGAATAATAAGAGCACGTAAACATGGAAATTCAGATTCATTAAACACAACATTCCTACTAATTATGGTTTTAAAACCATATTCATCTTTAATCCATCATCTATAACCCTTTACACCATCAGGGTATCCAAGGAATACACCTTTAACAGATCTTGGTTCCAGTTTATCAGAATTAACATGCAAAAAAACAGTATAACCAAAAACCCTCAAGTTAGACAGATCCACAGGTTTACCATACCATACAGATTCAGGTAAATCCCCATCCAGGGGCATAGAGAGGCATCTATTAACAACATATGCAACAGTTAGAATTGTTTCTCCCCAAAATGACTTAGGCAAACCAGATGAACACAACATGGATCTCACCTTATCTAACAGGGTCCTGTTCATCCTTTCAGCAATACCATTTTGTTGGGGTGTGTGCACAACAGTTCTATGTCTCTTTATACCAGATTCAACACATAAAAAACATCAAATTCATGATTACAGAACTCAATTCCATTATCAGTTCTCAAGATCTTAATTTTCTTTCCAGTTTGATTCTCAACAAGTATTTTCCATACTTTGAATTTATCAATCACATCAAATTTTTATTTAAGCAGGAATACAAATACTTTTCTAGAGAAGTCATCAATGACAGATAAAAAATATCTATTCCCACTAGGTGTAGGAACTGGTGTAGGGCCCCAAACATCAGCATGTAAGTATTCAAGGATAACAGAACATTTTGAAGCATTAGGGGAGAGGGATTCAGGAAACTTCAACTTAGGTTGCTTCCCCATTATACATGAATCACATATAGGCACATCAGTGATAGAATCACCATATAGGTAATTATTCTTTTACAATATACTCAAACTTTTGTTGCTTATATGTCCAAGTCTTTTATGCCAGAGGTCAGATGTATCAGTTAAGACAGAATTAACATGCATGACAGGTTCTGCATAAGCAATGTACATGTTATGAGTTCTTTTTGCATCAAATTTTACTGATCCATCATTTAAAAGATTCATTTTACCATTCCCCCATTCCCCTTTGAAATCAGAGTCTTCTAAAACAACACAAGACATCAGATTACTGCACAATTTGAGAACATGTCTCACATTTTTCAAAGATAACACATAGCCATCATCAAACTTCAGATTAACAGTACCAACACCAAGAACATGTCTTTGACTGTTATCAGCCATAGAAACAAAACCATTCTTTAATTCCACATAGGAAGAGAACATATTAATGTGAGGTGTCATGTGATTAGTGCAGACAGAGTCAAGAAGCCATACTTTATCAGTATCAAGCACAAAGTTCACAGAGTCAGAAATCATAAAAACATCACCCATACTATCAGCAACATTATTAGCTTGGTTGGGTTGATGATGATGATTATTATTATTATTAGGCCTTTCTCTCTTAGGTTCAGAGCATCTGTTTGAATAATAACCTGGTTTTCCACAGTTATAGCACTTCCTATTATTAGACCTAGGTTTGAAACCATTCTGATTATGACTCTGATTCTGATTAGGATTAGGATTCTGACTAGGATTAGGATTCTGATTAGGCTTGTTCTGAGTCTTAGGAGGTTGTTTATTTTGGGGGTTAGTCCTATGTTTTCCCTTAACATGATTAACATCACCCATAGACTTATGCCCCTACTGCTTTTCAAGTCCAATTCCTTACTCTTTAAGCCATTAATAACAGTATCCAGAGTTACTTTATCCCTGCCATATTTTATAGCTGATTTTACATCACTATATGAATCAGGTATAGCATTCAAAAGCACAATAGGTGTGTATTCATCAATGTTCTTGTCTCTAGTTAACTTTATATCTTGAACCAGTTTATTAAACACATCAAGGTTTTCATCAATGTCTTTATGCATATCAAGTTTAAATTTGAAGAATTTCTCCAATAAGAACATTTTAGAAGGCAAAAAAGTTTCAGTATAAAATTCCTCCAGTTTATTCCACAGAGAACTAGCAGAATCATGCTTCCCTAACATTCTAATCACAGAATCAGAAAGATTCAAAATAATAAGGGAATATGCAAATTCATCAAGATCACAGATAGTTTCTTCAGAGGTCTTATCAGCATATTTTTGAGTTATAGCCTTGAAGCACTTTTGTTGAACTAAAATACCTTTCATCTTTTGTTGCCAAATGGAAAAATCACCCTTACCATCGAAAGGAGCAACATATAGAGCATTCATATTCACAGTTCACAAAGATCATAGAGAACCACAAAGGATATCAATCATAGAGAGATATCATAAAAACACACATAGGTTCCAGTCAACCCCCTCAGCCCAGATTCCAGGGTCATTATATGGATCGGATAAGGTGAGTTTGGTAGAGGGACCAGATCAGAGATAAGCAGCGGAATAGAGACCACATAGAATAAGGTCAGAGAGAAACAAACTCTAGACCTATACCAGCACGAAAAACCTAACAGACACACGGAGAGATCTCACAGGATCTTACCAGAAAAAAAGGTAGGGATAAGCCAAGATATCTGACTTCACTAAGCAAACTCTGGATCGCCCCCACACAGTGCTCTGATACCACTGTAGGGCTAGGATCCATAGTACAACATACCTCACCAACTATTACACAGAGTATAGATGGATACAAAACCAAAAGAAAAAATCAGAGAAACTAAAAGAACAAAATCACCAGAAACTTGAAGTTGAACACAAATTAAGGTATGTGTTCGAAGTCAACAGGCTCAGTCCCCACACAGTGGCCAAGTTCACACATAGATCAAACCACCCAAAATCAGCAGTAGCACCAAGCCAAGCACACCGAGAAGCCTGCAAAGCACCTAACCACCACTTGGATCTCACAGAGAGAACACTCAGTTTTAGACGGTGAAAGGTAAGAGAGGGCTTTGTATTATTCCGTTTTAAACCTCTCTCCGATTCCCCCTTTATATAGCACCAGCAGAGGGTGCTGAATAGGGAAACCGGAGCAAACAATGGTGAGAACATCGGGATACAGAATCAGAGATGAGAGAGATAAGAGAGGCGCCACGGAGAGGAGAGAGAATGTAGGGTTAGGTTATGGGAGGGGAGCCGATCAAGAAGGGTATATAAACCCAAGATCAAGGGCAGAAATCAACTCAGTTTGAATGAGCGGACCAGATCAAAAGATCAACAAAGGAGATGGGCTTGGGCTTGGGCTTCTCCAGAGGCTGCATTGGGCTGCCAGAGTGTGGCCCATATCTTATGGACATTTTACAATACATGGACAAACTTCCTATCATTGTGCCACCCCAGAATGGGACTAGGGTATTCACATACCACTTTTATGGATTCTTGCTAGCTTTAATGGTTAGTTTTTTTTTAGTTAAAATTTTTATGATTTTAACTTGTTATTAAAATTGGCTGCCAACATTAAGTGTACTCTGTGTAGATATGGGCTTACGAGGTGATTCCTGTGATGGGCATATTTGTTGGTCGTCGACTGGATACTCGGTACCACATGCCGAGATATTTGAAGTGGTCCACTATGACTCACTTTTTGATGAGGTATTTTATTTCACATACTGTTTGACATAATAAAATTCATTATAAATTATCAGTTCTGACTTTGTCTTATTTCAACTATGTGAGATTAGGTTGAATGTGTAAAGTATTCTGTGCCTACTTTTAAAGGGACATATCAGCCATTTTGGCGGTTTATCGATGCGGACCTCTCCCAAGGGATACAACCTGCTTTGTGATGTGGTCATAGACCTGCTTCAGATGCTGCTCTAATACGTGGTTGTAGGGATGATGATGTGGTGGGTCTATTCACACATGCGACCACACATCTAGTCGAGCGGACAGGAGTACTAGGATGACACGGGCTGCTACTCGTCATATGAGTTGACACACCACTCATACCAACGAGATTACACATGTTACCCAGTCTTCAGATTGACTTGGGTGATCATACTCGTGAACCATCCCATGTGGAGTCTTCTGATCGTTATTATCACCATCAGTTGCCGCCACCACCATTCACTGACGATCATCAACATGAGGAGCCTATAGTTGATCATGGTGACGATTTATACGCGCGCTTGAGCCATTTGATTGACACTCGTCATCAGGAGATTCAGACTTTCATTGGAGAGCAATTTCGACGTATAGAGCGTTAGATTCCTGACGTAGTACATAACATGATCAGGGATGAGTCCAAGTGTTTGGAGTTACAGATTCCATCGATGATTCGAGATGAGCTCATATATTACTTCGGTGAGAGACCATCATATCATGATCATTACTGGCCGCCATCATAGCCGGATGAGTGGATGAGTTGGCTACAAGATCAATATACGACTGAGCATTCTACTCCTGCAGTAGCTCAGGAGACCACAACACGTGGAGTAGGGCCTTTACTGATACCTTTCGACGTGAGCACCCATCTCACAAGGCCTAGTGGATCGATACACACACCAGTGCATTTTAGTATGCATCCAGATGAATCGGGATGCTCATCGGGAAGTGAGGCACATGATTTCCAAGAGATGAGTGCCGGCATTCAATTGGTTTGACAAAAAATACATTCTCGTCTAATAAGAAGTCCATTCACACGGTTGGAGGTTAGGAGGGATACTAATTCAATGACTGATTTTGAGACATGGATCTCACGTGAGGAACACGCTGAAGGGTAAGTTTTTCACGAATGTTTTAGATTATTACTTTATTATTTTAGTCATATTGACAAGTAATATATATTCTCTTATAGGCGTAAAACATTGGTGCTGGTTTCCAATAGGAGCAAACTTTTTCAAAGTGCTTATTGATCCGAAGAAGCAGACATACTTTGAGGTTAATTTTAGATGTTAAATAAATCTAAAATTATTAATTTGATTATTTTTCATCAACTGTTTCTATTTTACATGCATTGTTCTAAAAATTAATTTGTTTATTTCTTTTAGGCAATTGATGCATATCTAGGTATTCTTCAAAGCAAGCTCCTATTTTTTGGTGTTCAGGTCGACCAAGGGTAAAGTTACAGGGTACGTGTCAGGTATTAGACACACGCCTCTTCGTAAGTTTTATCTTCAATATTTTTATTTTCAGAAAAAAATTCAAAAAACTCACTGTTTAAGTTTTATTTAAATATGCAGGAGACATGTAAGGAAATATGGTTCAAAAAACACGCAAACGACACTGCTGATATTAGATATGTGTATCCTTTGAAGGAGACATTCACTCCATATGAACTAGATCAACTAGATCGTCTCGTCGATTATGTTCAGGATGCCCAACCTAAATGGAGGCATGTGAAGCCTTGGTGGAAGTCTCTTAACCATGTAAGTACATATATGTATTATTTTTCGCCGGAACTTAGGTTTTTCCGGCTTATTTCTTGTAACTTGGAAGGTTAAATCCTTGGTTGAACCCATTTTTATTTAACTTAATTAATAGATATATCAAGTGTGTGTACTTTCGTGTGGGAGAAAATGCTAAGTTGTGTAGAAGAATAGAGAATTATTTGATAGTTGTTTACATACTGTAAGTAGGGAAAATAGGTAAGTATTTATAGAAGTTGTAGTAACTTGAGCTTTGTTTGTAGGAGTTGGTTTGAAACTCTATTATATTTCGTGTTATATCTCGTGTTTTATTATATTTGATACATATTTCGAGATATAAGATGAAATTTCGAATGTAATTAAAAGATCTCATCTGGTGTGAGCATAGTTGTGTAGATGTCCTAAAACATAGAATATAATTTTAAAAGTGTCAACCAAATATAGTTTAAGTAGTTTTAATTTAACTTAGAATATGAATAATCCTTATTTTACTTATTAAATAAGAGTGTAAATAATTTTAAATTTTCAAATAAAAAAAGATATTTAATTGTTTATTTATGTTTATTGAACTCAGTTAGATATATTTTTAAGAAAGGGCTCTCAAATAAATTTAGATAATTAGTCTAATCGAATTCTCAGCTTTGCATTTGTTTGATATTTATTTTAATTTATGGCTGCAAAAGTTGTTCTGAACTAGCAAACAAGATCTTCTATTTTATTTTAGTGTTTTATTTGAATCTTATATGAGATCGTCTCACGGATAATGTTGCATGAGGCATGATCCCAATTACCAACCCTAAGTGATTCTCAAATTGTATTCATGCATTTAATGGGTTAGAAATGCAATTAATATATTTCAAAAAATAAATTGACTCTTAGTGTGACATCTCAGCTCAGGCATACGAGGTGAAGGCATAGAAAGCACAACTGTCCGGGTTGCAAGCAATTACTATTGTACAAAATTTTGCAGTGTCACGTCAACATTTGTTGAGCACCCAAATAAGTGTATTGTACGGAGCATGGCCCATAGTGAAAAATAAAAAAATTATATTCCTTTCTATCATTTAACTCTCGATTTAAGGATGTAAAAATTAAGAGATATAAATTGATTGTAGTTAAAAAATTACATGTTATATTAAATTAATATATTTTTAAAGAATAATGATATATATAATTTTAGAATACAGTTGCTTACAAGTTTAAATTGATAAATAATTAGATATAGATTAGACATCTGAGACAAAATAAGACAGAGACAAATTATATTGTGTGTATGTATACTTGTTTTTTCTTCTTGAGAAAATGTACAGTTTTATAGAAAAATAGAGAACTAATGGCGTGGTCCATTTATGGCATTCCGAGGTCCAACCCAGAAAATAGAAGTTGTGGTTCATCTTAAACCAAGATTTATTGCGTGGCATAATTGACAGTGCGAGTCTGATTGGGTTCTCTATTGTCCAATTAGGGAAGGCCAGGCAATCTAATAGTCTACAGCAATGCCTTATTAGGCCTATTTCAATTCCATACACGTGAAAAAGGCAAAAATTTATGTGCACCCCAATTCGATCCGGCGCGTGAGCCGTTCCCACTCACAGCCTCATCATAGTTGGTGTACGCCGCGCGTCACCTGATTATATATAGTGTATTCTGCGAAGTCTTAAGGCATTAGGTTTATACTCTTAATATATCACATATTTATCTTTAATGTATTAATATATAAATTTTTCTCAAGACCTGTAGACATATAGAACCAACTAGTTAATTAATGGCGCCGCATGTTCTTCGTATAGTTCCATTTAGTCCGAGGAGTGGCTGAATCTCCCATATTCATATAAATTTCTTAATTATGAAAATAAAGCAGAGTGCTTTTTTTATAGATCTCCCCTTCACAGAAATAAGAACAAAGAGATTTCTTATAACACGTCTAAAGAAATCCTTTTTTATATGCTCAGGAACATCCCTATTAAAAATGATCTAGGAAAGGTCGATATTCTATCTATGGAATACGTTTAAGGTATTATATTTTTGCCTTCAAAGAATTACATAAATATCTATCACATATTTACCTATTTGGTATTACATATATACATTATGAGGTATTGCATGCACACGTTTAAAGTATCACATTGTTACCTTTAAGGTATTAGTTGATCATTCAGTGAAGGTATCAGTTGTATACTCTTAAGGTATTAATTGTATACTCTTAAGGTATTGGGTGCATACTCATAAGATATTAGGTGCTTATTCAGTAAAAAAATATTAATTGATATTAGTTGATATTCTTAAGGTATTGGTTGTATGTTCTTGAAGTGTCGGTTGTATTGGTATGATAGAATGGAATTGGGTGGGAATGGAATGAACTCAAGAATGGAATGATGATGGGAAAGGAATGGTATAAAATATTGATTCTTGTGATTGGTATCACAAAGGAATAGGAAATGAATGAAATAATCATTATGATTATATTTCATAATTGATAACTATAAATAAAATGTATAAATATTAAATAAATCTTTATTTGACCAAATTATCTTCCATTATAATTTTATTTAATATTCATAATCAATATATCACTCAAATTTAAAATATTTGGCATATTTAAATTTAAAAATAATTCTTTTTGCATAAAATTAATCGTTGTACAAATATTAAGGTATATTATATTTATATTTTTTATTTTTTTAATTATATTATTGATTGACTATTTTTGTGTTATTTACATATTCTTAATGTAGTTAAATAATAATAATAATAATAATGATAATAATAATAATAATAATATATTTATCATTTTTATTAATTATTCTATATGATTTTATATTATTAAAATTATAATATCTTATTTTATATTATCTAAAAATATATTTTAGTTACAATTATTTACAATTTTTTTAAATAGCATATTATCTATACTAATATTCATTTATCTTATTTATATGTATTTACAAATATATATATATATATATATATTATTAAAATTATATTAATATTATTTTATTATATTTTTAAGATTGTTATATTTGTTGATTATTTTTATACTATTTATGTATTTAATTTTTTTTTTGCTATTTTTTATATTTTTATTTTTATTAATTTTAAACTATCAATTAATATTTTATATTTTTAATAAATAATTTTATATTATTTACACAATTTTATATAATAATTTAATTTTAGAAAGTTAATTTGTGAAAATATAAAATAAATAATGATAATTATCAAGATTAATTAAAAAAACGTTCATTTTCTTGAAATCAGGAATACATAATACCATGGGGGTAGGAAGGAATGGTCATTCCCTCATCCATGATAATAACAATTCCCATGGGAATCACCATTCCTACTTATAAAACATACCAATCAAAGGAAAAGGAATGAAGGTGAGAATGATGATTTCATTCCCACCTCATTCCATCATACTAATCATGTCGTTAGGGTTCAGTGAATGTATCAGTTTTATGCCCTTATGGTATCAGTTGTATGGTCTTATGAATATTAGTTGCTCATTCAAAGAAAAGTATTAGTTGCATACTTTTAAGATATTAGTAGTATACTCTATCAGTATATTATAGAGTGAGTTTAAAATCTTAAAATTTCAAATACAAGATTTTTATCATCTTTTTCCCTAAAATTTATGCAAATTCATATTACTCAATCAATAACCAACTATATATGGTGTTTTTTGCATTAATTTTGTCATATATTTTGTCGTATATTGCTATGAATTGGAGCAAGATATAAAGAATTTCAAGTTATAGAAAAATAAAAACCCAAGATTTTTATATATATTAGGAAGAGCAGAGGAGAGAAAAAAATGAAAAAAAAAAAAGGAATGGAGTGGGTCTATGGATGAGCGGAGCGGGTTAGAGGCATAAATCCTAGGATCTGTGCGTGGGCCACAAAAGTGTCACTCTGTGAAAAAATATATAAAAAAATCAATTAGAAATAATTGAAATATGTTTAATCAAGGAATACAGCAACACAACATATATTTATAAAAATGTAATCGACTCGGTTTGAAAGCTATACAAAATGAGTTCTATCGATTTAAAATTGATAAATAGATTAAGTATTAATTTAGGGTCTAAAAATAAAAAAGATTATTAATTGAAAGATAGATTCATGATAACTTGCGTTATTTAATGCATTTCAGGGCTTGATTTAATATCATTTTGTGTTAAAAAGCACGCATTCGTGATATTTTAGATAGTTTTTATTATCTTTTTAAGATTTCATGTATTTACTTGATTTGAGAGGAATTTGATAGATTTTAGCACAAAGTGAGTTCAATCAATTAAAAAGTCAAGTTGGAGTCGAGATACAAAATCGAAAATGCATAGTTTTGGAATAAAAATTATATCTCGAACTTTAAAAGTTCAAATTAGATGATTCTTATCTTGTTGGAAAGCTAAGAAGATGTTCAACAACTTTGCTATTCAACACTTGCCTTATTTTGCCTCCAAGAGAGCAGAAAATTACAAAAAGGCAGAAGTTGTGCAAAATCATCCAATTTTTCGTCTTGACAGGTTTGAGTAGTTTGGGCATAACTTGATGTAGGGAATTGATATCGAGTTTAAATTAATGGAATTGGATAGCCAACTTCAAGGGCTACAACTGTTATGAAGAAATCAAGGTCAAATTCGGAGCATAAACAGGTCGAAATAAGACCAAAAGTGAGAATCCGGGTGAGGTCGGGTCCCTGCAGTGCACGAGTTGAAGCAGCAGCAAAGTCAGTATGTTCGACTCGGTCCTGGTCGCCCGTGACCCGGCATGGATCGCGTGTTTTCTTGTCTAGAATGACACCAAACTTTCCGACCCGATCGGGTCATATATCTTTTACTCGTTTTAGACCCCTTTTGCGACTAAAACTCTTCTCCAATTCCAATTCTAGCCCTCTTAGGTATAAATTGAGGTTTTGGGACTCAAAATAAAACCTTTTGAATCCCGATAGGAACTTTGGAACCCATATCAACTTACGAGCACTCATATCCATGAAATACATTTAGAGAACAAGTAAGAAATTAAGAAATTGAGGATTCAAGATCAAAGAGGAATTACCCAAAACACGAACTCACTAAGTTTTTCTTTGATTTTATTTCTAATTTTTATCATGTCGTCTTGTAATTTATTTTGCATTACGAACATGATTATTGGCTAGGGATCTCGTGATCATAGGGCACGAGAATAGTTCTATGGATATTTTGTTGAATTTCTAGTTTTAATCTTTCCTCTAAATCCATTATATCTTATTCGTGTTTATTCCAAGTATGAATCCTAATCAAATTTATGCATGCTTTAATTAATTGAATTGAGATCGAGAGAAGATATCTAATTATAAATTTGAGAATGCATGACTCAATTAATTGCTAGATCGAGAGATTGATAATAATTGGGGTGAAAATACGATCTTAGCAGCTTTTGGGAGTTGGTTATTAACTGCGAGATAGAGATACAAACAGTAATAATCAATCTACGGGTTAAGTTGCTTGAGAAAGAGTTAATCTATAATCGTGATTACTCACATAAGAGAATTGGATTTGAGTTTGAGTTTGCTAGATTTGTAAACTTGATTGAAGTATAATGAAATTGTAGTCTTATGATCCTTGTTTGAATATTGATATTTCTTTATACTTATTCGTTTGATTTTTGATTTCGTTGATTTGTGTTAAATTTAGGTTAATTAAAAAAAATTCTCTCAATTCAGTCACCTAGATAAAGTTAGGTAAATTAATTAGGTAATTAATATTTTTCTAATTCATTAATCTTTGTGGAATCGACCATGCATGGTATCGTATATAGCCAAATTCTAAAAAATTCATTTCTAATGAATAATGCTATGAACAGGTTGGATAACCTTGTTCCAATTATTCCTTTGATTGCATCATTGGCTAAAGATGACATTTCCCAATCCTTCATTTATTTGTTATAATGAATTATGTAATTGATTTTGTAAAAATTAACAATATCAAAATAAGAACTGATATTATATAGCTTTCATATTCATAATTCAAAGTTAAAGCAGAGTAGCAGTGATTACAAGGTACAACATCAAAAGTAAAACGTACAACGTCGGGAAAAACTGATTTAGCAGATCATCATTACTCATCATCCCTTTTCAACACCTTCTCAACCTCCTTCACAAATACTTCACAAATTCAAACCTCAAAGTGTCGACGCATGAGAAAATAAGCTTCTTCGAGCAGCCAACAACATCATCTCAAGCTCCTTCACAAATACTTCCATGGCTGTCAACGGCAAGCAGAGAGGAGCCACTATCCCCTTCTCATTCTTCTCATCCTTAAAGGCCAAATAGAAGCTTACTGCACCGGGAACTAGATTTATACCGCCTTCAGCTACGCCGCCGTACGCCGCCGTGCCCCACCCATAGTCTACTTCACTGAAACCCATATTTGTCAAATCCGACACCAAATAATTCCCAGCCACCGTAAAAAGCGGCCGCCCCCTTATTACCATCAAATTCGCCACAGATCTTGCGTACTCCTCCGTTGCCTCCGATTTCGTCTTCCTCACGAGCTCCACCGCGTACTCTAACGGCTTCTCCGATAATTCTCCGGCGGTGGTGATGGCGGCGGGGTAAACGATAGCATTGCCGTAGTACCCCTCCGGTAGAGGTGGGTTGAGTCGCTTTCGTAGGTTTATAAGGCATGAGAATCTAACCTTTTCGTTAGGATTTGGAGAGAGAGCGATTGTCCGGCAACGCCACACGCAAGCTATCACGAGTTCGAATTTGGAGCAGCGGCGGAGATGCGGTGGTAAGATGTTGCGGAGGGCGGAGATGTCGGCGGCGCGGAAGAGAAAGGAGCGGTGCACCAAGTTGTCCGGTGGGAGGAGTATTCCACTAGTGTTGGGCACGGGGTCGAACTCGTGGTGAGTGTATGTCACGCGCGGTGGATTCTGAGCGCTGAGGAGGTGTCTTTGCCAGACCGGTGGAACGGAAGGGGCGTCAGCGCCCCGAGCGAGTTCGCTGATGGCGGTCATGAATTGGATAATTCCAACGGCATCGCTCATTGTATGATTCACGTTGATGGCCAATACAAAACCACCGCATTTTAGGCGTGTGACCTGCACATTTATTGCTTCTAATATTATTCTCGTGCGAATACATAATTATATTTTAATTAATTAATTTAAAAAGAAAGCATGTGGAATATTAAACTTTGAATATTAGTCCCCATGCACTTACATTAAATTTATTCTCAAAACTATTAAAATATGAAAATTACATGAAAATATGGTTCTTGCGTCCAGAAGTGAAAAACATTATAATTATATGACAACATATGACAAAAATAAAAAATTAAAATCTAACATGGAAAATTATGAGCAATGTAAAAACCTGAACAAGTAACAAAGGAGAATTGATAACTCCATTGGTGCCGGGGACATGATAAAGCAGCTCCTCCACGCATGGGAAGGGCGGATAAAGGAGGTCTCCGAACTGCTGCAGCATGACGTCGGCATCGGCCTCAACGAATACCACCCCCTCTCCGGTGCACTCCACCACCAGCTTTCTGCCGGAATATTCCCTCAGCCGCCCGGCAAAAGGGTAGTAGAACACCAATGCCTTGGCAATGGCGTCTCGTAAAACCTTCACCGGGTCTTTTCCTTCCATGGAAGGGTTTTTCCGGTAGAATTGTATAATCGGAACTAGGAAACGGAGGCCATCTTGGTCGTCAATGTCGGAGAGAGGTTTGAATTCATGGGGTGTAGGCTTTGCCGGAGGGATCAATTCCGGCTCATTTCTTGTAACTTGGAAAGTTAAATCCTTGGTTGAAGTCATTTTTGTTTAACTTGATTAGTAGATATATCAAGTGTGAGTATTTTAGTTTGGGAGAAAATGCAAAGTTGTTTAGAATAATAGAGAGTTATTTGATAGTTGGTTACATATTGTAACTAGAGAAAATGGGCAAGTATTTATAGAAGTTGAAGTAACTTGGGCTTTGGTTGTGAGAGTCTAGTATGATCCTGTAATATTTTTTGTGTTTCATTGTATTTTTTTATGTGATGATTATTTTGAAATATAGGATGAAATATATAATATAATTAAAAGATCTCATCTTATGTAAGCATATTGTGTAGATGTTGTAGAATATAAAATATAATTTATATATTATACGATCCTTCAAAGTATCAACCAAATATAGTTTAAACAGTTCTAATTGAAAAGAGCACGACTTAGAATTTGAATAATTCTTCTTTTACTTATTATGTAAAAATATAAATAAAATTTAATTTAACAAATAAAAAAAGATATTTAATTTTTTGGTTATGTTTATAGAACTCAGTTAGATATTTTTTTAACAATAAATAAATGTAGGTTGGCTTAGTCTAATCGAATTCCCAGCTTTTTCACGTGGAGTGATGATATTTTTTTTTTCTATTTTCAAGAATTTAACATGTTAATGGCATGGTTCATTTGATTCACTTGTTCCTGGTCCAACCCAGAAAATAGCAGTTGTGGTTCAAGTGTTTTTAAACATTGGGATCCAACCATATTCATCCAAGTGGAGGAAAGAAAACATTTTAGGAACTACATCCAATTAGGGAAGGCCAGGCAATCTACTAGTCTACAGCAATGCCTTATAATGGTTATTTCACTTTCATACACGTGAAAAAGGCAAAAACTTAAACTTATATGCTCCCTCAATTTGATCCGTTGTGTGAACAGCTCCCACACGCATCCCTCATTATAGTTGGTGTGTGCCGCGCGTCACTTGATTATATATAGTGTATTAATGATGTATTTATCTTTAAAATAATAATGTAGAAATTTTTTTCAAGACCTGTCGAAGGAACCAACACTACAAGAAAAATAGGATACAACAACCTCTCAAAGACAACCCTTTTATGAATTTGTGTAATCTTTTCAAAGTTTACAACCCTTTTTCCAAAAAGTGTTGTCTTTGTTCAAAAAATTCGCTCAACGACAACGCAAATAATGGAAAAGACAACGCTTTTTTCATAGGGTTGTTATATGACGCTTTTGTTTTTTAAAAAGACAACGCTTTTATGCAACGCTTTTTTCAAAGGGTTGTCATATAGCGGATTTTTTAAAAAAGACAACCCTTTTATGCAACGCTTTTTATGTGTTGTCGTATACCACATTTTTTTTTAAAAAAAAAACAACCCTTTTATGCAATGCTCTTTATACATTGTCTTTTAGTGGAATTTAAAAAAAAAAAAAAGACAACTCATTGTGCAACGCATTTTTTATGTGTTGTGTTAATATTAATTGTTTTTTAATTAAATTAAATTTGAAAATTTTAATTATTTTATGATGTTATCTTATATTATTTGCATTAATATTATCTTATATGAACAAACTCATAATTTTATAAAAATAGTATTTTTATAAAATATATTAAAAATATGCACTAGTATATTTTATAATTGTCTTCAAATGAAATGAAATTAAACATTACTAAACATACTAACTAGTCATTAATCTCCAATTATATATATATATATATATATATTGTTAACCTTTTAAAATATATTAAAAATACAAATAATATTGTGATTCTTCAATAATATTTTAGGTATTGAATATATCTATGTACATAAAAATTAATATATAAATAAATCTATGTACACAATATGACAAATAGTTCAACAAATTAAAGGAAAGAATAATATTTTAATTGAGTCACATTTATATTTTGTATCGTGAGTGCATTAACATTTTGGGTTTTGAACATTCATATGTTGGCCATTGAAATTGAGTTAAATACAGTAATATATCAAAATTGGAAATCAATGACTTATATTAATAAGTATTAATGGTACTTTATAAAAATTAACAAAAAATATGTGATAATATTAATTGTTTTTTTAATTAAATTAAATTTGAAAAGTTTAATTATTTGCATTAATATTATCTTATAATTTTAAAAAATAGTATTTTTATAAAATATATTAAAAATATGCAATAGTATATTTTATAATTGTCTTAAAATGAAATTAGATTAAATATTACTAAACATATTAATTAGTCATTAATCTTCGAATTATATTATATATATATATATATATATTTAACCTTTTAAAATATATTAAAAATACAAATAATAAAAATTAACAAAAAATATGCGATAATAGAAAATTGAAAAATATCAAAAATTGAAATAAAAGAAATGCATGTAGCATATTACTACATAAAGCACTACTGGTCTAGTGGTTGGAGTACTACCTTGTTACTCGGGTTTGAATCCCAGACAACGCGCAATATTTGACATGCTGATGTGGCATGCTGACGTTAGCACTTTGTCGACATGGCATGGTGACGTGTCGGCGTTATGATGACGTCAGCATCCTATTTAATATTTTAATTGGTATGATGATATCAGCACTTTGCCGACGTGGCATGATGACATGTCAACATTATGATGACGTCGGCGTCCTATTTAATATTTAATTAAAAACTATTATTAAAAGGACAACCCTTTCGTGCAACGGTTTTTTATGCATTGTCGTATCTAGATACGATAACGCTTTTATGCGTTGTAAAATAGCGAAATTTTTTTTGCAACGCTGGATACGACAATGCTAAAAAATTGGATTTAACAACGAGTAATAACCATTGTTAAATGGCAAAATTCTTGTAGTGCAACTAGTTAATTAATGGCGTCGCATGTTCTTCATATAGTTCCATTTAGTTCGAGGAGTGGCTGAATCTCCCATATTCATATAAATTTCTTAATTATGAAAATAAAGTGGAGTGTTTTTTTTATAGATCTCCCCTTCACAAAAATAAGAACAAAGACATTTCTTATAACAAGTCTAAAGAAACCCTTTTTGATATGCTCAGGAACATCCCTATTAAAAATGATCTAGAAAAGGTCGACATTCTATAGATGGAATACGTTTAACGTATTATATTTTTGCCTTCAAGGTATTACATAAATATCCATCACATATTTACCTATTTGGTATTTTATATATATATATATATATACACATTATGAGGTATTGCATGCACACGTTTAAGGTATCACAGTGTTACCTTTAAGGTATTAGTTGTTCATTCAGTGAAGGTATCAGGTGTATGCTTTTAAGGTCTTAGTTGTATACTCTTAAGGTATTGGGTGCATACTCATAAGATATTAGGTGCTCATTCAGTAAAAATGTATTAATTGATATTAGTTGATATTATTAAGATATCTGTTGTATGTTCTTACGGTATAAGTTGTATGATCTTAAGGTATCAATTGTATATTCTTAGGGTTCAGTGAATGTATCAGTTGTATGCCCTTATGGTATCGGTTGTATAGTCTTATGAGTATTAGTTGTTCATTCAGAGAAGAATATTAGTTGCATACTTTTATGGTATCAGTTGTATACTATATCAGTATACTGTAGAGTGAGTTTAAAATCTTAAAATTTCAAATACAAGATTTTTATCATCTTTTTCCCCAAAATTTATGCAAATTCATATTACTCAATCAATAACCAACTATGGTGTTTGTTGCATCAATTTGGTTGTATATTGCTATGAATCAGAGTAAGATATAAAGAATTTCAGGTTATAGGAAAATAAGAACCCAAGATTTTTATATACATTAGGAAGAGAAGAACTTGTTGGAGTATTAGAAAAAATAAGAACTTAAATTTGTAGCAATCATATGAAGAAATTGAGGAGAGAAAAAAAGGAACATCGCATATGAAGAATGAAAAGAGAGAAAAAAAGAAAAAAAAAAAAGAAGAAGAAAAAGGTTATATCGCGCAGGAGAGAAAAAAAATGAAAAAAAAAAAAAAAAGAATGGAATGGGTCTATGGGTGAACAGAGTGGGTTAGAGGCACAAATCCTAGGATCTGTGTCTGGGATACAAAAGTGTCACTTCGTGAAAAATATATGAAAAATCAATTAGAAATAATTGAAATATGACCAATTAAGGAATACAGCAACACAAAATATATTTATAAAAATGTAATCGACTTGGTTTGAAAGCTATACAAAATGAGTTTTATCGATTTAAAATTGAAAAATAGATTAAGTATTAATTTAGGGTCTAAAAATAAAAAAAATTAACAATTGAATGATAGATTCATGATAACTTGTGTTATTTGATGTATTTCAGGGTTTGATTTCATATCATTCTGTGTTAAAAAGCATGCATTCATGATATTTTAGATATATTTTATTATCTTTTTAAGATTTCACGTATTTGCTTGATTTGAGAGGAATTTGATAAATTTTAGCACAAAGTGAGCTCAATCGATTGAAAAGTCAAGTTGGAGTCGAGATACGAAGTCGAAAACGCATAATTTTGGGAGAAATATTATATCTCAAACTCTAAAAGTCCAAATTAGATTATTCTTATCTTGTTGGAAAGCTAAGAAGATTTTCAATAACTTTCATTTTCAAACTCTAAAAGTCCTAATTTTGCCTCCAATAGAGCAGAAAATTGCAAAAAGGCGGAAATTGTGCAAAATCATCTAGTTTTTTATCTTGACATGGTTTGAGTATTTTGGGCATAACTTGATGTAGGGAATTGATATTGGGCTGAAATTAATGGAATTGAATAGCCAACTTCAAGGGCTACAATTTTTATGAAGAAACTAGGGTCAAATTCAGAGCATAAACGGGTCGAAATAAGGCCGAAAGTGAGAACTCGGGTTAGATCGGGTCCCAGTGCACGAGTTGAAGCAGCAATAAAGTTAGTATGTTCGACCCAATCCGGATCACCCGTGACGCGGCATGGGTCGCGTGTTTTCTTGTCCAGAATGACGCCAAACTTTTTGACTCGGTGCGGGTTATCCGGACCCGGCCGGGTTGTGTATCTTTTGCCTGTTTTAGACCCTTTTTTCGACTAAAACTCTTCTCCAAATCCAATTCTAACATTTCTAGGTATAATTTGAGGTTTTGGGACTCAAAATAAAAACTTTTGAACCCAGATAGGAACTTTGGAACCTATATCAACTTACGAGCACTCATATCCACGAAATACATTTAAAGAACAAGTAAGAAACCATGAAATTAAAGATTCAAGATCAAAGAGGAAGCACCCAAAACATGAACTCACTAAGGGGGTGCTTGGTTAGCTACTTTATTTGCAACCAAGCAATGACTTTGATTCATCATATGAGTGTTTGGTAAATGACTTTGATTCCTCCAAAAATTGTTCCAAATCCTAAAACTAAGGAATCAAAGTGTGAAAGTCATTCCTTAGGTTTTCCTAAGGAATGACTTTCATTCCACAATTTTATTTTCTAAAATAACAATAATAATAATAATAACAATAATAATACTAATAATAATAATAATAAAATAATAATAATACTAATAATAATAATACTAATAATACAAATAATAATAATAATAATAATACTAATACTAATAATAACAATACAAATAATAATTATAATTATAATAAATAATACTAATAATAATAATAATACTAATAATAATAATAATACTAATACTAATAATAATAATAGTACTAATAATAATAATAATAATAATAATAATAATAATACAAATAATAATAATAATAATAATAATACTAATAATAATTATAATAATAATAATACTGCTAATAATAATACTAATAATAATTATAATAATAATAATACTACTAATAATAATAATACAAATAATAATAATTATAATAATAATAATAATACTAATAATAATAATACTAATAATAATAATAATAATAATAATAATACTAATAATAATAATACTAATAATAATAACACTAATAATAATAATAATAATAATAATAATAATAATAATAATAATAAAGTTGATTCCATTCCTAAAGAATTTTGGTAAACCAAACAACACAAATTTAAAGAGATTACTCATTCCATTCTTCACTACTATCATTACCATTCATTTTCCCATTCCTCACCATCATACCAAGCGGCCCCTAAGTTTTTCTTTGATTTTATTTCTAATTTTTATCATGTCGTCTTGTAATTTATTTTGCATTACGAACATGATTATTGGCTAGGGATCTCGTGATCTTAGGGCGCGAGAGTAGTTCTATGGATATTTTATTGAATTTCTAGTTTTAATCCTTTCCCTAAATCCATTATATCTTATTCATACTTCTTCGTGCTTATTCCATGTATGAATTTTGATCAAATTTATGCATGCTTTAATTATTTGGATTGAGATCGAGAGAAGATATCTAATTATAAATTTGAGAATGCATGACTCAATTAATTGCTAGATCGAGAGATTGGTAATAATTGAGGTGAAAATATGATAAGTGACGTTTTTCACATATTTTTGCGTATGTTTATGTATTCATTTGGATATATTTAGATATGTTTTTATGGTGATTTATGATGTTATTTTGTATAAGTTGCATTTGACGGGTTTGTGCTTAGTTTCATGATTTTAATGAGAAAATGTGTAAGTTTCAAGTGTAATCGATGATCAAGGAAGGAATCATAGAAAAACGAGGAAGAAGAGAAGTTGAAATACGAGATCGTGTGGAAGAGTTGGTGGCGCACGGTCTGGTCGTGCCATGCAGCACGACCGTGCGCCATTATACAATGAGTGTGCGATGGCGGGGCACGACCGTGCCCCACAGCACAGTCATCATCGTGCATCAGGCAATAACTCTTTTACAGGGCACGGTCGACCGTGCCGTATAGCACGACCGTGCCCGGGTTAACAGGGATTTGAGAAGTTGGTTTTATTGGCATATTTTTGTCTCTTACTTCACTTGGAAGACTACCAAAGCGATATAAATACTCAACGTAGAGAAGATGAGAAGATAGAAGAGAGAAAAACACGATAGTTTGAGAGGCATCGAGAAGATTTGAAGAAGAATTCAAGAGATCGAGGAATCACGAGATCGTCGTTCAATAGAGTTTTTAATCTTTTCTTCCCTTGTTGAATATTAGTAGATATGATATTTCCAATCTTGTCTATGAGTTTGTTTATAATCATGTCTAGCTAATTTTCTAGGGTTTTTAGGGCTTGTTAGTAATCTGATTCGAATTGAGATGGATCTTTAATTTCAATTCAATGTTCATGATTATTTATCCTATTTGTGTGTTTATGATTCGATTTCTTGTTTGATTATGTGGCCAGTAATTGAACATGTTTTAGTAATTAGATCAAAATTCGGGAGATGAGATTTAATTATGGAAGAATAAACACATGACACATATAAAGACTTAGATCGGGAGATTAAGGATTTTATGTGATGGAAGATCAATCCTAGGTACTTTTGGGAGTTGTTATGTTTCAATCAGATTGAGTAGGGATACCTCTGTTGGTATAATAATCAACCGGTTGACTGACTCGAGAGAGCTGTTAATTTGACATATGTGATTGCTCATATAGGATGATTGATTAATGAACTTGAATTGGTTAAAGTGATGTTTAGATGAGAATTAGATGAAAGCATGTCCTAGAACCTATCTTAGATATCTGTTATTCTTTAGTGAATTTATCTGCTTATTTACTTTTCCATTGAGTTAATCTGCAATTGATGAGATTTGATTTTTCTAGATAAAATTGAGAACTGAATTTGAGTAGTTAGTTAGTACCTAGATAGACAATCTCTGTGGGATCGACCTTGCTTACCACTTCTACATCTCATCGTACACTTGCGGGAGTAGCTAAAAGAAAATAGTGAACAAGTTTTTAGCATCATTGCCGGGGACTGGAGTTTAGGAATAATTAATATTCGAATTATGTTTTTGTTTTAGTCTAGGATTTATTTATCTTTTATTTTTTTTCTTTTTTCTAATTTTAAGAGTCACTGATACTTATCTTTTAGGTGTTTTTAGATTGTGCATGAACACTCGCTCTAAAAAGGCAAACTTGATTGCACTAGGTTTGGAGATTAAAACAACTTGCAGACGTAGTAAAATATGAAGGCAACTATTTGCTCCAACTCAGATGGCTGAAGATAATCCAGAAGAGCAGGTACTAAACAATCAAGAAGGAGTGAACCAAGCACCACCAGTTGGTGCTCAGAGAGCCATCAAAGATTATTTTCAACCAAAACAAAATGGAAGGGGGAGTGGTGCGACCACCTATTCAAGCAAATAATTTTGAGTTGAAGCCGACTCTGATCAGTACGGTTCAATAGAATCAGTTTGGGGGAAGCCATTTAGATGACCCTAATGCGCATCTGGCGCAGTTTCTTGAAGTTTGTGACACGATCAAGTTGAATGGTGTTTCTGATGATGCCATACGACTTTGATTGTTTTCGTTCTCTTTATGAGATAAAGCGAGGCTGTGGTTCAACTCACTCCCTCCAGGCTCAATTACTACGTGGGATGGATTAAGTAGTAAATTTCTATTTAAGTATTTTCCACCAAGTAAGATGCTGAAGCTGAAGAGTGAGATTACACAGTTCAAGCAATTTGATGGGGAGTCCTTGGGCGAAGCTTGAGAAAGATTCAGAGATATGTTAAGGAGATGTCCCCAGTATGGATTCCCGGAAGATCAACAAGTCTGTTTCTTCTACAATGGACTGTTTGGATCAACGAGAGCTATGATAGATGCAGCGGCAGAAGGAGCGTTGTTAGCCAAAAGCCCGAAGGATGCGATATATATTTTGGAGGAAATGACAACAAACAACTACCAATGGCCATCCGAAAGAAACACATATAGGAAAGTGACGAAGATTCAAAGTCAAGATCAATTGTCCGCTTTATCCTCACAAATAGCAGCTCTCACAAATTAAGTATCTGCGCTGGCAAAGATTCATACTCAAAATGTGGGAAACGTAGGGAGTCGAGGATGTGATTTCACTCAACAAGAGGAAGTAGAAGATGTCAACTACATGCATGGGTAAAATTACAACAACCAAAACTTCCGAAATAAGGGTATGTATTAGTATAAACGTGGAGAGGCGAATCATGAAACTTTTTCGTATGCAAATAATAAGAATGTTCTGCAACCCCCTCTGGGTTTTTCTGTTACGAATAGAGTTATCGATAAACCAAAGAAGCCAACACTAAAAGATTTGGTGGGTGCATTTGTGAACGAATCACGAGATAGATTCGCAAGGATTGAAGAAAGATTTGATGCATAGATGAATGCCTTGGAGTTACAAGTCCGGTAGATTTCTGAGTACATAGGAAATCAACATAAAAAAAGTCAATATCCAAGTACCACTGAAGTGAATCCAAGAGAGCAGTGTTTGGCAATTTAATTACAAAGTGGAATGGAATACGAGGGGCTAAGCATGCCGGTGGTGGAGGAAGATGAAAATGAGACAAAAGAAAAAGAAGAAGTAGTGGAGAAAAAGGAAGATGAAGTCGAACAAAAAGGAGCTGAGAAGCCAAAATCAAATTCTAAACCTTCACTTCCATTTACTATTTCATCTCTTTCTTTTCCTCAACGTTTTCAAAAGAAAAGGCTAGATGCTCAATTTGCTAAATTTCTGGAAATTTTCAAGAAAATTCACATTAACATTCATTTTGCAGATGCTTTGGAACAAATGTCAAACTATGTTAAGTTCTTGAAGGATGTAATGTTAAAGAAGAGGAAAATAGCGGATTTTGAAAGAGTGAATCTGACGGAGGAGTGCAGTGCAATCTTGCAACAAAAGCTGCCATAAAAGCTTAAGGACCCAGGGAGCTTCACAATTCCTTGCGCAATTGGAGGATCAATTTTTGATAAGGCTTTGTGTGACCTTGGATCAAGCATAAATTTGATGCCGCTGTCCATCTTCGAGAAGCTTGGTATTGGTGACGTGAAGCCTTCTAACATCTTATTGTAATTAGCAGATAGGACAATAACGTACCCCAGGGGAATCATCGAGGATGTGCTAGTCAAAGTCGGTCAATTTATCTTCCCGGTGGATTTCGTGGTTCTCGACATGGAGGAAAATCATGATGTGCCCCTGATTTTAGGACGACCATTCTTAGCCACAGGGCGAGCGTTGATCGATGTACAAAAATGAGAACTTACCTTAAGAGTGAATGACGACCACATCGTGTTCAATATTTACAAGGACATGAGATTCCGTGATGAAATGGAGAATTGCAGTTTTGTCAATATCGTAGGTGCCTGTGGAGAGGATCGAGAAATACCAATGAAGATGTACCACAGAAAGGTGAGGAAACGGCAAGACAAAAGACAAATTGAAGAGGAAAAAACCGAGCACGATCATGCTGTGGCACACGATCTGACCGTACCCGACAATAAAGAGGTTCTGGACAATGGGGCACGACCGTGTTGTATAGCACAGTCGACCATGCCCAGCCGGCTGATGGAAATGGAAGTGGAGATCAAGGAAAAATTCCCTCCATGACAGGTACATTTTCATCTCGTCAGACTGAAAGACGTTAAACTTAGCGTTGTTTGGGAGGCAACCCAATTAGCCATTTTTTTCCAAGTTTTGAGTCTTCTTTGGAATTGTCGACTTTAAGTTTGGGGGATGGTTTGCATCACATGAGTAGTTGCATTATAGGTTTATTGCTTTAGCATATTTATTTATTTATTTTAGGATGACAGATGATCTTGTGATTAGGAGATATGAAGTGAATTCTTGAGTAATAAGAAACATGAATTGCGTAAAATGAATGTAGGGATATATTTCTTGATTGAAGTTGAAAGTTTATTCTGAATTTTTTGGTGAATATATTTGAGCATGCAATGATTGTGTAGTTTTGAGGAGTATGAAAATAAGCTTGTGAGATTTGAGCTTTGACTTGATATTACACCAAGTCTTATTTTCTTGATTGTGTGGTTATCGATTATCTTGTATATACTTCTAGAACTTGCTTTGGTATCTCCTTCGAGACTACAAGTACGTGTGAATTTTTGAAAATGATATAAGGTCATCTTTGTTCTGATTAGTCACTTAGCCAAATAATTTCTCACCAAATTTGATATATTTCCTTAGTTAGCCCTGTTGAGCCTTTAAGCCTTATTCTTTGATGAGCCAAATAATTGGGTAAATTACCAATCCTTTTATTTTGAGCCTACCTACATATGATTTTGAAGCTCAATTGGGAAGTATATGTGAAGTTGGAGAAAGAATTTGGTGGAGGAAAGAAAGAAAAAAATTGAAAAAAAAAGAAAAAGAAAAAAAAAGAGAGGGAGACCAAGTGTGAAAAAGAAGAGAAAATATATACTTGAGTTGAAGAGGTGATTGTTCAAAGGAAATTTTTTGCATGAGTTGTGCCTAATTTTGATATGTTTTAGATTTTTGTTGAGTTGTGCCTTTTCTGGGACTCAATTGGATAATTATTTTTTAGTTGGGTTGTGTCTTTTCTGGAATTCAATTGAATAATTATTTTTGACATTTCGCTGGAACTCATGTTTTGGGAGAAGTGGTCATTTGAGAAGACCTCATGAAGGAAAGAAAACTCATGATTTGAGTTGAAATTTGTGGAAGAGCTTCAATTATCAAATTGAGTAGTCACTTTTATCCCAAATTTTTCCTACCCTGTCCAAAGAGCCTCATTGCGTCCAAATAAAATCATTTTTGATTCTTAATATTCACATGTACAAACGTGATGGAGAAGTGAGACGATTTACAAGTTTATGGTAGGTTTTACTTGATTTATCGTTTTGAGCGTATACACGACCTATATTTAGACACTTTTGAACGCGAGTGATACACTTTTACCTTGTGAGATTCATTACTCCTTGAAAGTACATGGTTATGAATTGTTTGAAGTATTCATTAGAAGTTTGGATGAATTTTTTATATCAATTAGGTGTATATGGTCTATAATTTGATTTGCTTAAATTCATGGTTCGTGTTTCTCAAGTTGTTTGCTTAGTTATCTTTATGAATATTAGTTGAGTAGTTGATGTTACTCGAGGACGAGTAACAATTCAAGTTTGGGGGATTTTGATAAGTGTCGTTTTTCACATATTTTTGCGTACGTTTATGTATTCATTTGGATATGTTTAGATACGTTTTTATGGTGATTTATGATGTTATTTTGTGTAAGTTGCATTTGACGGGTTTGTGCTTAGTTTCATGATTTTAATGAGAAAAAGTGCAAGTTTCAAGTGTAATCGATGATCAAGGAAGGAATCATAGAAAAACGAGGAAGAAGAGAAGTTGAAATGTGAGATCACGTGGAAGAGTTGGTGGTGCACGGTCTGGTTGTGCCATGCAGCACGACCGTGCGCCATTATACAATGAGTGTGTGATGGCGGGGCACGACCGTGCCCCACAGCATGGTCATCATCGTGCATTAGGCAGTAACCCTTTGGCAGGGCACGGTCGACTGTGCCGTATAGCACGACCGTGCCCGGGTGAATAGGGATTTGAGAAGTTGGTTTTATTGGTGTATTTTCGTCTCTTACTTCACTTGGAAGACTCCCAAAATGATATAAATACTCAACGTAGAGAAGAGGAGAAGATAGAAGAGAGAAAAACACGATAGTTTGAGAAGCATCGAGAAGATTTGAAGAAGAATTCAAGAGATCGAGGAATCGCGAGATCGTTGTTCAATAGAGTTTTTAATCTTTTCTTCCCTTGTTAAATATTAGAATATATGATATTTCCAATCTTGTTTATGAGTTTATTTATAATCATGTCTAGCTAATTTTCTAGGGTTTCTAGGGCTTGTTAGTAATGTGATTCGAATTGAGATGGATCTTTAATTTCAATTCAATGTTCATGATCGTTTATCCTATTTGTGTGTTTATGATTTGATTTCTTGTTTGATTATGTGGCCAGTAATTGAACATGTTTTAGTAATTAGATCAAAATTCGGGAGATGCGATTTAATTATGGAAGAATAAACACATGCCACATAAAAAGACTTAGATCGGGAGATTAAGGATTTTATGTGATGGGAGATCAATCCTATGTACTTTTAGGAGTTGTTATGTTTCAATCAGATTAAGTAGGGATACCTCTGGTGGCATAATAATCAACCGGTTGACTGGCTCGGGAGAGCTGTTAATTTGACATATGTTATTGCTGTTGGGATATTTTAGTAGTTATCTTGATAAGAGAAAACACAAAAACACAACAAGATAAGAACAGTTTGCTTAAGGTATTGATACCTAGTTTCCACATTACATGATCACAAGCTTATCGATACTGAAGAAAAGATCATGTAATGGTTTTCCAAGATACAAGGAAAACCAACCTTAGAAGAAGTACACTTCTGAAGATCAGCATACTGTAGGGAACAACAAGCCAGAAGAAGTCCTTAGTAAAAAGGAGATAAGATACTGAAAAAGTAGTCAGCAGGTTGTGAGAAAGTTGTTTTGAAAGAAGAACTCATAAAGCAAGTAACTGCTACAAGAAACCAACTGGAGCTGTAAGAATCCATTCTTGCAGCAGAGACTGTTGAAGATACAGGACCCGCTGAGGAGACGGGGTCCTTGCTGAAGACCTCAGGCGAGGCTATTGTTCTGACAACACTCTGAGGATGAGAAGACCTCTAAAGATGCGGTTGTTAAGACAGTACCCTTAGAGGATGTTCGAAGAAAAGCTAAGGTAACCGCTAAGCAGCTAGAGACACCTCATGAGGAGGTTGATGTTGCTGCTGCTGCAAGCTCAAAAGGACCTATCCAGGTTACAGCAGTAGAGGTTACTGAGGAAGCTGCATATGCTGAATTCCTCCGAAAGGGCGGTAAGTAGCTGCTGCAAGAAAGTAGTTGCAGCATTGCAGCAAAGTAAAAAAGAACGGTATGCAGCATCGCTATAAGAAAAAGTTACAACATACTGCAAGAAAAGATACAGCAGTAGTGCACGAAGATACTGCAAGAAGGTCTAAGTTACAGCAGCACTGTAAAGGACAAACAGCTGCAAGCAGACCTAGGATACAACACTAAGCTTACTACTCAAACAGCCAACAACGTCAATGTCAAACAGCATAAGTATCCTGCAATCCGAGGAAGGATAAATGTAGTACGAGGAATGAAGATCCAAGCAAGATAAATAGAGTCGTTCCAGAGAAGATCAAAATTGCAGACACGGAGCCAATGCCAAGACGCCACGTTGACTGACCTGCTGCAGAAAGCTGCGAGCCGCAACCACCGCATTAAATGCAAGTCAAGACGCATTTAATGCGGGCCATGCCTTTGATCTAGTATACGCTTAATTTCAAAATGGGAGATACCTCCTTCAACGGATATCCCCAACGGATAAAACTCTCAAGATCTATAAATAGAAGGTATGGCTGATTGAAGAAATTGCTGGACAAAGTCAAGAGGAAACTCACATATCATCCAAAGCTTTTCAAGCTTTCACATGTTCAGTCACTCAACCTTTTAGAAGCAGTCTACAACAACAAAGGAGCTCTCAGAGATCAAGACCGTTTCTCACCAGTTGAAGATTTATTTTCTTTTTAACCTTGTAGCTGTTTGCGTAGGTTGTTTTAGGAGCAGTTGATAGGAGAAATCCTTGCTGTTTGTATAGTTGTCTAAGTGTTAGGTAACTTCCCTGTGTGGGAGTGTGAAACCCTGTGTGAGTTTGCCTTTAGAGTTTGCAGTTGCTGTGTGGACGCTGAACTCTAGTAGGTGTTACTTTGTTAGTGGATAGATTGTTAGGAGTGTCCTGTAAATCAATCTTGCTTAACGAAGTTCCTACTCGAGATAGCAGTAGAGTGGACGTAGAAGGGTTTCACCACCTTCGAACCACTATAAGCCATAAGTGTTTTATCGTTTTTTTATCTGTGTTTTATCGTTTATATCTATCTCTGTCATAAGCATAAAACGTTTTGAAAAGGATCATATTTGAGAAAACCAGCCTTGTGTTTTAAAACCTTTATTTTTCCACAGCGTATAAAACTCTAAGTTACAGCGTGCAGCACTGCATCCTAGTGCTGTAAGCAGTAACTGACTGGCACTGCAAGTTCAAGTAACTTGTAGAACAGTAAGTTTTAAACAGATTTTCAAAATCGACCAAGGTTCATTCACCCCCCTCTGAACCTCGGACACCACTTGGGACCAATAGTTGCTTATATAGGATGATTGATTAATGAACTTGAATTGGTTAAAGTGATGTTTTGATGAGAATTAGATGAAAGCATGTCCTAGAACCTGTCTTAGATATATGTTATTCTTTAGTGAATTTATCTGCTTATTTACTTTTCCATTGAGTTAATCTGCAATTGATGAGATTTGATTTTTCTAGATAAAATTGAGAACTGAATTTGAGTAGTTAGTTAGTGCCTAGATAGACAGTCTCTATGGGATCGACCTTACTCACCACTTCTACACCCTACACCGTACACTTGCGGGAGTAGCTAAAAGAAAATAGTGAACAAAATACGATCTTAATTAGGAGCTTTTGGTAATTGGTTATTAACTGCGAGGTAGAGATACAAACATTAATAATCAATCTAGGGTTTAGTTGCTCGAGGGAGAGGTTAATCTATAATCGTGATTGCTCACATAAGATAATTGGATTTGAGTTTGATTTTGCTAGATTAGTAAACTTGATTGAAGTTTAATGAAATCTTAGTCTTAGGATCCTTGTTTGAATATTGATATTTCTTGATCTTGTTCGTTTAATTTTTGATTTCGTTGATTTGTGTTAGATTTAGTTTAATTAAAAATAATTCTCTCAGTTCAGTCACCTAGATAAAGTTGGGTAAATTAATTAAGTAATTAATATTTTTCTAATTCACTAGTCTCTATGGAATCAACCTTACTCATTCTATTTATAGTCGAACAATTAAGTGTTAATTTAGGGTCTAAAAAATAAAAAAATATCAATTCGATGTCTCTGAAAGATAAAATGATCACTTGAAAATAATAGTAAAATCATGTTTTGCATTTTAAGTTTTTAGATTTATTAATATTACTATACATAATTATATATATACTATTTTTCTCTATTCTTTACTTTTTTATATATAATTTTCTTTTTCTCATAAACCTGAAATACATCAATCATATTTTGAAAAATATCTTCTTTTAAATATTTAAAAATCACTAGGTTTCAAACAAAAGTTTTATTTTATGAGTCTTTAATTGATAGTTTTATATTTTATGTTTGACAAAAAATTGTATGCCCCCAACCCGCCCCGCCCCAACCCGGTTTGGAAATGGGTTATTATATATATGTTTAATTGATTTTTTCTTTATTTTTCTCTTAGTTTTCACGCTCTGAAACTGCTCTTTTTTTTCTTCTTTTCTACTTCTCTTTCTTCGGCTCGATTTCTTTTATATTTTTCTCAATTTCTGGTTCGTTTCTTTGGTGCTTTTCTCTTCTTTTCTACGTCTCTTTCTTCGGCTCGATTTCTTCTTTATTTTTCTCAATTTCTGGTTCGTTTCTTCGGTGATTTGTGAATTTCTTGCTATTGTGTGGAAGATTATCGGTATATTTGAAGGATATTTGGAGATTTTCACTTCAATTTGTTAGTGGTAAGTGGCTAATGTATTTTTCCTTGTCTACTGATTTTAATGTGGTTGTATGTGGGTATTCAAATATCTAGGGTTTTTTGAGTCTGCATAAATTTTTTCCGTTTATTTTCATGTTTATTTGTTTCTTCTGAGTTTGTTAATTTGAATGTTTGTTTTTGTCAAATTCTAGGGTTTTTCATGTTTTTTTGTGTTAAATAATGAAACTAAAATCAAAATTTCATGGCGTTTCGAGCCTCTTAACTAAGCATGTTATCTGAAGGCAGATAGTACCTGGTTTTACATTATTTTCTTCTCTGTTGGTTAAATGTTTATATGGTACTTGATTTGAGACAAAAATATCATCTTTCCCGAATCATGTATGCAAAACTCTGGGATTGGTATGCAGTAACTCTATTCTCTTAATTTTCAATTGTTTATTTTTACTTTTTCCTCCTCTCCATGCTTCATTACATTTTGTAGATTATTGATCATTAATGTTATGTATGTAAACTGGCAGGAAATGATAGATTATGGGGCTATTTTGGCATGAAAAACCAAAATAGCTCCATAATGGATACAAGGAATGTTGTTGGAATGAAATTCTGGTAACTTTGCAAAAAGTTTGTTGGAAGAAGAAGTTGGAAAAGGGAAATGTGGTTGTTGCAGTTAATAGCTAGGTATTTGTCTTGTTTTGTTCAGGTGTCACATGATTAGTCTTAAGGTATTATATATGTTCATTTGAGGTATTATATGATTATCTGAAAGGTATTACATGCATATATATAGGGTGTTACTCTAAGGTATCAGATGAATACCCTTAAGGTATCATATGTGTTACTTTAATATATCACATGTGTTACCTTAAATGTTTCTTTCAGGTATTAATTTTTGTATACATGTGTTTCTAATTTTTTGTGTTTCTGAGTTTCTATATATAGGTATCAGATAAAGACCCTTAAAATATCACATGTCTTACTTTAAGGTATCACGTGTATTTATATAAGTATTTTAGTTATATACTTTAAAAGTGATTTGTTGTGATTTTCTTATGTAAAAAGAAAAAATGGGTGTTGCTATTGATAGGTGTTTTTCATATATTTTTAATAGATATTTTTATATGTTAAAGGTGTTATGCTCTTATATTGTTTAGGTATGATTTTGTGTGAATATCCTTTAAGATATCGCATGAATAATCTGAAGATATTACATGTGTTCATTTAAGGTATCATATGATTATTTGAAAGGTATTACATGCATATATATATATATAGGATGTTACTCTAAGATATCAAGTGAAATACCCTTAAGGTATCATATGTGTTACTTTAATATATCATATTTGTTACCTTAAATATATTAAAAGTTATTTGTTATGATTTTGTTTTCTTATG
Organism: Scutellaria galericulata; assembly: GCA_946896805.1. Classification (NCBI taxonomy): domain Eukaryota; kingdom Viridiplantae; phylum Streptophyta; class Magnoliopsida; order Lamiales; family Lamiaceae; genus Scutellaria; species Scutellaria galericulata. The sequence continues at coordinate 3,860,738 of OX335784.1, read as the reverse complement.
CAAAAGGGAAATGTGTTTGCATCTGTTTATTTGATTATACTCTTATATGTTAAATGTTTTAATATCAAAATATTATATGTATTGATTTAATGTATGACATGTGATACCTTCGAGGTATCTGTTGAATATTGATTTAATGTATGACATGTGATACCTTCGAGGTATCTGTTGAATACCTTTCAGGTATTATTTAAGTATATTTCAGGTATCACATGTACACTATTGAGGTATCTGCTGAATACCCTTCAGGTATCACATGTATACCTTCGAAGTATCTATTGTATACTTTTTAGGTATCAGCTATCTACATTCAATGTATTAGTTGAATAGTTTTAAGTATTTTGATAAATACTTATATTATGATAGTATTATGACTGATAGACATGTTTCTATTTTATTTTGCAGGAAATACATGAAGTTTTTCTTTGTTATAAGAGATATTTCAATTGTTTTCAATTACCATATAATGAAGCTGCTAAAGATGAAGAATAAAATCAGAAAAGAAATAAACTTGCAGCTCAAGTCCAGAAATGTTTGAGTCGTCACAAAAGTTCTTTTCCGATAAGAAGTTTTCGAAATGTCATCATTTGATTATAAACAATGTTTTCAATTTCTATGTTTGTGTAATTGGATTGAAACAATCTTTTTAATTTCTATGTTCTTGGAATTGGGGTTGATAACAATGTTTATGTTTTATATATTTGGTAATTTTGGGATGATAATAGTGATTTTGGTGATAATATTTACATTTAAGGTATTATATAGATACCTTTGAGGTATCATATACATACCTTTGAGGTATTGCATATTAATATTTGAGTTATTTAATAAATATTGTTAAACTATTATATAGATACCTTTAAGATATAATATTTAAACATAATGAATCATTCAGATAATACTTTTAAGATATTAGATATGCATCTTTAAGGTATTATACTAATATCTTAAAGGTATCACGTATTCACATATATAGTATACTTACATTTAAAGGTAATGGATACTTGTCTTAAAGGTATTACATAAGCCTATTTGAAGTATTTACCTCTGTGTTATTTATTCTCCAAGTATCACCTGATTTACCTTCAGGTATCACACATTTACTCTTTAGGTATCACATATCTACCCTTAAGGTATTATGCAGCAACAATGTTGTTTTCTTCTTTTTTTCTCTTTTTTTATCTTCTTCTTTCTCATTCTTCTTCTTAGTCTCTTTTCTTATTGATTTGTTATTCATCTTATTTGTTTAGTACATTCTTCTTCTTATTAGATCTTCGTGTTCTTATTCTTCTTCAAATTACCATGAAATCATTTATGAGGTTTTTTCCCCTTCTTATTTATGAGTAATTTTAAAATATTAAAAATAAATTATTTCAAATAATATGAAATCATGATTTGTAGAAAATTTGACGAAAAATATGATGAAATCGTATTTGCAAAAATTTTGAGGAAGAAGATGATGAAGTATTTAAAATCTTAATATTTTCAGTGAATGTATTAGTTATATGTTCTTAAGGTATCAGTTGTTTACTTTTAAGGTATTACATATGCACCTTTTAAAGTATTACATGCTTACCTTTAAGGTATAAATGTTTATAGTATAAGACATTAGATATACACCTTTAAGGTATTATATATGCACCTTTTAATGTATTAATATTTATAATATAAAGTATTACATATGCACCTTTTAAGGTATTACATATTTACCTTTAAAATATTAATGTTTATAGTATAAGGTATTACATATGCACCTGGTATTACATGTTTACCTTTAAGGTATTAATACTTTTAGTATAAGATATTAGATATGCACCTTTAAGGTATTACATATTTACCTTTAAGATATTAATGTTTATAGCATAAGGTATTAGATATGCACGGTATTACATATTTACCTTTAAGGTATCAATGTTTATAATATAAGGTATGACATATTTAGTCTTAATGTATTAGTTGTTCATTCATTGAAAAATATCACTTGTATACTCTCAGGTATCACCTGATTTATTCTTCAGGTATCACACATTTACTCTCCAAATATCACATATCTACTCTTATGGTATTATGCAGAAATAGTGTTTTTTTTCTTCTTTTTCCTCTTTTTTTTTCCATTCTTTCTCATTCTTCTTTTTAATCTTGTTTCTTATTGATTTGTTATTCTTCTTATTTGTTTAGTACATTCTTCTTATATATCTTCTTATTTCTTGTTCTTCTTCAAATTGCCATGAAATCATTTAAGGTATTACATAATTACCTAATAGGTATTTGTATATGTTACTTTCAAGTATTACACAAGTATCTTTTAAGTATCACACATATTACTTTCAGGTATTACATAAATACCTATAAATACCTTTTAGGTATTTTTGTTTATGTTACTCTCATGTATTACATAAATACCTTTTAGGTATTATACAAAGTATCTTTTAAATATCACACATATTATTTTCAGGTATTATAGATTTTGTATATACTTTTTGATTCATTTGAAGTAATGTTGAAAGTTCTGTATGGTCACCAGTGGTCATTGACCTTCGCATTTTATAACAAATTACTATCCAATTTTTTTTTTAGTTACCAAACTTTTGAAATATAAAATAATGGGGCCAATGTTTACAAATTGATCTCCAAGTTCAGATGCAAAAGGTTGGTCCAACCAAGTCCAACTATAGAACAAATTGGTTTATAATCTGTTTAAGTCCAACTATAGATGACATGTAGAACTGGATTTCCACTCAAATCAGTCAAGAAAATAATTGAGGGCCTTGGTTGCTTCAAATAGGCTTTGTATTATTTTGCTCATAGTTACTTCAAATATGCTTATTCAATGTCTTTCAATTCTCAGTTAATATGGAATAGAGATGTCTTTTAATGGCCTACATAAATGGTTGTTTCTCTCTTTGTTTTCTTTTTCTCTCTTTTTGTTTCTTCACTACTCAAATCAGTTGCAATTTTCTTAGTATCAAACACTATGAATAAAGCTTCAAGATATAAAAAATTCCCAGAAAGACAATTTTTGCGTCCCTTTAATTTTCATAAATTCATGGGAATTTTCTTGCAAAAAATCCCTTGTTGAACATTCCGACTGTACCGACACCATGTCAATCCTAAAAAACAATTCTACAAAAATAAAAATATTTAGAAAAAGAACTCAAGACCCATTTTCTGAATCAAGAACCCAAGATGGCAATCGTTGCAGAGAAACGAAAGGTTAAATTATTAGGATCTTGATTCTTTTCCTTTATTACCTTGAATTAATGGAGGGTGGTTGGAAAACTGAAACCCTAAAAAGGGATTTAAGAGAAAGACGAAGAGAAAGATGATTTTAGGGTTACGATTGGCGGCTGCGGCGACGACGGGACAGGTGGCAGCGCCAAGGGTGGCGCGGCGGAAGAGGGCGAGATCGTCAAGCTCGTCGGGATGGAGATGTGGAGGCTCTTCTGGGGGAGGATTCGAGGGCGAAGAGAGAAAGAGGTGTTGGTTGCAGACGAGAAGAACAGAAGAATGAAACGTTGAGGGAAAGAAAAGAAAAGAAAAATCTATATATATTGATCCATATACAGTCCGGGTCGGGTTGGGGGCATGGATCCTAGGATCCGTGCCCCAGGGGTACAAGAGTGTTGCTCTTTATGTTTTGAATCTATAATTTTTTATTCTATCCTAGTTCGACAATCTATTATCTTTTTTTTGCCCTAAATTTATAAAATTCCTGTTTAAAATTAGTTCAAAGAAAAAATCAATCTCAATTCGTTTTTATGAGTATTGCTCCAACTTTAGTTCTACAATACTCAACTCAATAGACTTTGCGAATGTTAGATAAAAAAAATTATTTTACTCTATATATATATATATATATATATATTTATATAAGTTCTACAATACTCAACTCAATAGACTTTGCGAATGTTAGATAAAAAAAAACTATTTTACTCTCTCTCTCTATTGGAGCATATCACTTGCATATATTTTGCCTTAATTAAAGGGTTGCGTATCCTTAGCATGATTAGGAGTTTTTGTAAATTTTCTTGTTTGATTCTTTTTGATACGTTCCATAATAATTTTTGGAATCTGGTTGTATATATTTGACCATGTAAATGTATGAAAGATGACTTCCGCATACCTCATATCTTCAATTCTAATATGGTACTAGAGCTGAAACCTGGGAAACAATAATTTTCATCCAAATAAGCACGATCTGTCGTCATTGCACTAATGACGAATGAAAAGAACATGATCGATCACTTATCCCCTTACTACACTCACGCCTCAGATCACCCTGGACAGGTTTTCGTTGGTGAGTAGCTGTGTGATGGGAATTACGGGGACTGGATCAACGAGATGAGCAACGCTCTATACGCCAAGAATAAATTTGGCTTCGTTGATGGCTCCATTCCAAAACCAAAATCAGATGCATTGAAATATCTACACTGGATGAGATGCAATGCCATGGTGAAGGGATGGTTGAATAGCTCCATGGATAAAGAGGTTCGTGCTAGCGTGAAATACGCTAAAACCGCTCATGAGGTTAGGGTGGATTTGAAATAAAGATTCGGGTAAGAGAGCGCTCCACGCGCGTATGAACTTCGACAAACAATTGCCGCTACTCGCCAAAATAGAGCCTCGGTGTCGGCTTATTACACAAAATTAAAAGGCCTTTGGGAAGAAATCCAATCAATGATGCCTTTGCCCAGATATACTTGTGGAAAATGTGATTGCAATGTTGAGAAGGAGAACCTGGCCATAAGAGAGAAGGAACGTCTTTACGAATTTCTCATGAGGCTAGATGAGGAATTCAGAACCATTAAAACACAAATTCTGGGTTCGAATCCACTTCCGAATGTAAGTGTCGCTTTTCACCTTGTATCTGAGGACGAGCAACAAAGGGCAATTACGACCTTGAGAAAACAACCGGTTGAAGCAGCAATGTTTTCAACCCAAATTCATGGTAATAATTTCAGCAACAATGGTGGTTGGAGCAACAATGACCGCAGAGTAGAACATAAGGCGACGAATGAAAATTTAAAGTGTGATCACTATGGCAAGATAAAACACACTAAAGATATGCGTTTTGAATGGATTCGGGTACCCAGAATGGTTTCCAAAAGCTGGACGAGAAGACAATCAAAAGAGGCCACCAGTTTCGATTCCTAAGCAGTCTTGGGGAGCAATGGTGAAGTTTGATAGTTGTCCAATTCCAGGTGTATCAAAAGAACAATTTGATAAGATGCTGAAATGCTTCTCTCATGGCAGTGATACGTCTGATGAAGGAACTTCAAATCCTTCGGCAAACATGGCAGGTAAGAAATCCTTTGATAAACCGTGGATCATTGATTCTGGAGCAACGGAACACATAACTTATGACTCCAAAAATCTGTTTTTACGGAAGAAGGCAATAATTGGACCTCCTGTTCAGATTCCAAATGGAGATAAAATATGTGAAGGATGTTGGGAAGATAATTCTTCCGAATGGGTTTGAAATTGATAATGTTTTGAGCATTCTCGAATTTAAGTGCAATTTACTATCAGTAAGTAAGCTCACGAAAGATTTAAATTGTGCAATGATCTTTTTTGCCAATTTTTGGGTTGTACAGGACTTACACTCAAGGAAGTTGTTTGGTGTGGGTAAACTATGTAATGAGTTGTATTGTTTGGAGCCGATGCAAGATGGAGGGATGGCAATGTTAGTGGCAAAGACAGTGAGTTCTGAAATTTGGCATTAGAGGCTTGGACATGCCTCGAGTGAGAAAATTTCCTTCATTAGTAAATTTTTGAATAAAGTTAGTAGTGTTCAGATGAGTCATTGTGAACCTTGTATGAAGGCAAAGCAAAGTCGTCTTCATTTTCCGAATAGTTCAATAAAAACTCACAATTGTTTTGAGCTTATTCACTATGACATATGGGGAGGATATAAGACTAGTTCTTTTTTCGGTGCTCATTATTTCCTTAATATTGTTCATGATTATAGTAGGGGAATTTGGGTTTTTCTAATGAAATTTAAATCTGAAGCTCAAAATTATTTGACTGTCTTTTACAAAATTGTTGCATACTCAATTTGATAAGAAGATGAAGAGAATAAGAACTGATAATGGGGGGAGTTTAGATCAAATTTCATGATGGATTTTTATACTGATAATGGCATTCTATTAGAAACTTCTTGCCCTAATACTCCACAGGAAAATGGAGTAGTTGAGCGTAAACATAGGCACATATTAGAGGTGGCAAGATCATTGAGATTTCATGCTAAATTACCTATACGTTTTTTGGGAGAATGCATATTAACTGCTACCTACATTATCAATCGTCTTCCTTCAAAGGCCATTAAGAACAAATCTCCTTTTGAAATTTTGTTCAATAAATATCCTGTCTATGACCATATGAGAGTGTTTGGTTGTTTAGTGTATGCTCACGATAATAGTGGTAAAGGTGATAAATTTGGCGAAAGGGGGAGACCAGGTATTTTTGTTGGATATCCAAGTGGACAGAAGGGATATCGTGTATATGATGCCCAAACTAGACGGATTTTTACATCTCGAGATAGATGTCACATTCTTTAAACATATTTTTCCTTGGCAAGATGATGAAAAAGAGGTTGCAAATGACATTTGGTCCTTACGTAAGCAAAGTTGGGAACAAGAATTTACTCTTGATAGAGTTGGTCCATTTTACCTATGCCACCTAATATTGGTACTAGTCCACCACCTCCTGTTTTAACCGAAGAAATAACTGAGGTAGTCGTGGAATCTTTTGAGGCATCAGGGAATGAGCAGCAGGCTCAGAATACAACTGTGGGTCACGAAGACATAAGACAGAACACTAGAATCCGCCGGCAACTGAAGCACCTCTCTGGTTACGAGACTGATTTGCCACCCTCACTACAACATCCACAGTCTACTGTCCACTCAGTTACCTCGCATGTATATCCTTTGTCCAATTACGTAGCGTATTGTAAACTCACTAGTGCTCATAAATTTTTCCTAGTGGCCACCACATCATACGATGAGCCAAAACATTTTACTCAGGCTGTGAAAGATCCTAAATGGAGAAAGGCCATGCAGAATGAAATTGACGCTCTTGAACAAAATGGAACATGGACACTTGAGCCCTTACCCCCTGGCAAGAAAGTGGTGGATTCCAAATGGGTGTACAAGATAAAATTCAAGCCTAATGGTGAAGTTGAGCGTTACAAGGCGCGGTTCGTAGCAAAAGGGTTTACACAAGTTGAGGGAATAGATTTTCACGAGACTTTTGCCCCCGTTGCCAAGCTTGTGACAATCAGATGTCTTATTGATGTTGCAGTCAAACAAGGATGGAGCATTCATTAACTGGACGTAAATAATGCGTTCTTACATGGTGATTTGAATAAGAATGTTTACTTGAGAATTCCCCAAGGATTTGCAAAAGAGGGGGAAACAAGAGTATGCAAGTTGCAGAAGTCGTTGTATGGTCTACGACAGGCATCTCGGAATTGGTACTACAAGTTTTCTAAGGTGCTTCATGAGAGAGGTTTTCGACAGTCGCGGGCAGACCACTCATTGTTCATATATCTGAAAGAAAAAATTTATACACTTGCCTTGATTTATGTGGATGATGTAATCATGGCGGGGACTGATGTCGGCCATATTCATACAACTAAATCCTTTTTGCATAACACTTTTGGCATTAAAGATTTAGGACCATTGAAGTACTTCCTAGGAATTGAGGTATCCAAAACATTTGATGGCCTTGTTCTTAGTCAAAGGAAGTACACACTTGATATACTTGAGGAAGCAGGCATACAAGGTAGTCGTCCGAGTGTTTTTCCTATGGAGCAAAACACACAATTCAAAAGGCTAAGCAATAGTCCACATACTGAGTCGGGGACTTATCGTAGGCTTGTTGGACGTCTATTATACTTGACTGTTACACGGCCTAACATAGCCTATGTCGTCAACATACTACCTCAATTTCTTAGATATCCGAGAAAGGAACATATGGAGGATGCATTGTGTATTCTACGCTATCTAAAAGCCACAGCCGAACAAGGCATTTTTCTACCTCGTGATGGTGGACTTCGCCTTGAAGCCTTTTGTGACGCGGACTGGGCAGGGTGTAATTTTACTCAACGCTCATGTACCAGTTATTTTATCTCTCTTGGAGGTGCTCCTGTATCATAGAGGACAAAGAAGCAAATTGTTGTCTCTCGTTCTTCGGCAGAGGCCGAATATCGTGCAATGGCGGTCACATTGAGTGAAGTGTTGTGGTTAAGGTGGTTGCTCAAGGATTTGCGAGCTTTGCAAGATGGTGGAACCATTTTGTATTGTGATAATCAAGCTGCTTTATACATGGCAACAAACCCAGTTTTCCATGAACGTACCAAACACATGGAGATGGATTGCTATTTTGTTCGAGAGAGGGTTCAATCTGGAGAAATATGTCCTACCAAAGTATCTACACAAGAACAATTAGCCGATATCTTCACTAAAGTGTTAGGAACATAATGTTTTTGTACTCTATTGTCCAAGTTGGGTGTTCGAGATCTTCACGAGCCAACTTGAGGGGGAGTATTGGAGCATATCACTTACATATATTTTGTCTTAATTAAAGAGTTGCGTATCCTTAGCATGATTAGGAGTTTTTTTAAATTTTCTTGTTTCTTTTTGATACGTTCCATAATAATTTCTAGAATCTGGTTGTATATATTTGACAATGTAAATGTATGAAAGATGACTTCCGCATATCTCATATCTTCAATTCTAATACTCTATATTTGATCAATTTTATTGTAAAATTCGGGTTATGAAAATAAATCAAGTTTACTGATTGTGAAACGGTTAATAAGTTGAATGTATTAATAGAATCATTTTATTATTTCTTCTAATGATTCTAACCAAAGTAAATTTGGGGTGTGCAACAAGAATTTGTATTCTCAAACCATATCAGAGGAGTTTGTTTTTGTTTTAGAAATTCCATTTTTTGTCTTGTCTAGAAGAGAAAAAGAATAAGATAGGAAAATTTAAGAATTTACGATGAATTCATTCAATATTTTCATTTTTCCATGACATTTTTAATTTTGTTTAGATATAATTCTTTATGAAAATCTTGGTTCAAATCCTTTGTTATTGGGTAAAAGATGTTTCTTCTTTACATTTATTAAGAGTCTTTCTCAACAAATATTGTAATTGGAATAATTTTATTATTCCAAAGAAAGACAGCTCCTCTTTTTCAAAACGTTTAAAAAGAAATAAAAAAAAACATTCTTATTCCTATATAATTCTTATATATTTGAATAGAGAAATCCATTTTCGCCTTTCTATGTAACCAATCTTTTCATTTACAATCAATATCTTCAGAAGTTTTTAATGAACAAATCGATTTCTATGTAAAAATAGATCGTCTTATCCACGTCTTTGTTAAAAATAAGGATTTTAGAGCTAACATATTGCTGGTCAAGAAATCTTTCATGCATTATATTATGTATCAAAGAAGATCCAGTCCAACTTCAAAGGGACATCTTTTTTCATGAATAAATGGAAATTTTATGTCATCACTTTTTGACAATGTCATTTTTTCGTTGTTGTTTTATCCAGCGTTTTGAGCCATCAATTGTAAATAAAAATTGATTTGCGGCTTTGAGAGATTACTCAATGCATAAAAAATTGATGGGTCCGACTATCTACACCCCGAGAATTACTAAACACACCCCCACAAAATTAAATAGAAAATAAATGATTTACTTAAAGACATTTATACCCTTACTATTAATTGTTTAAATAATTATCAATAAACCAAAACTATACTATACACATCCCACCAATTAAAACAAACCCCATTTGCAACACACCCATTTACAACACACATATTCTTCTTCTTCCTCAAAACAAAAATCTTGCAAAACCTCAACACAAAACCCTAATTTTCCAAACCCTCATCTCATACCTTGTTTGTACTAAAAAAACATCATGTCTCAAGAAAGAACACTAGAGATTGACAATGTAAGTTGTTTAGATGCTTTTTACCGATCGTTTTTGTGTAGTTTGTGAAAAAAAAATCTGGATCTATTGCGCAATCGGCCATTACAGGCCGAACAGAACTGAGTGTGTTCAACCTGTGATGGCCGAACATATAGCTATACGTTCAACTTGTAGTCGAACACTAAGAATAACGTTCGACTACTAGTCGAACATTATACAAAGCGTTCGACTACTAGTCGAACAAGTGTAAACGTTGTCGGCGCACCAGGGCCGAACCGTCGTGCCCAGAACCTCCAAAATTCACAATACGATTTCATTTTTTGACCCTAAATCTACAACAACTACACATGTTTTCAACTACAATGCATCCTAAACTTGATTCCTAAACAATGTTGCTCAATATAAAACAATAAAACAACAAATTTCACCCAAATAGAGATTTAAACTTTGGAAAAATGAATTGCAAATTTACTTGGAACTTCATATTCATTATAAGGACCCATTGTACGAAGATGCTTTGTTAAATATGATAAAACTTGTTCGAACTTAGACCGAACGATTTGGTTGAACAAATTCGGGTTGTGAAAAACGAATTGCAAATTTACTTGGAACTTCATATTCATTATAAGGACTCATTGTACGAAGATGCTTTGTTGAATATGATAAAACTTGTTCGAACTTAGACCGAACGATTTGGTCGAACAAATTCGGGTTGAGAGTTAGGGTTCTTGGATTGAAATGGGTTAGAGTTTTGATTTGGATGTGAATGATTTTTGGGGTTTGTTTGGTTAATGTGGGTGTGTTGAGTAAATTTGTTTAATTTAGGGTCAAAGGGTATTATTGTAAAGTGTGGGGGTGTGTTTAGAAATTATTTAATAATGTTGATTTAAATGTGTGTGTGTTTAGAATATGGAGTGTGTTTAGTAATTCCCGGGGTGCGAATAGCCGGGCCCAAAATTGATTTGCAGCTTTGAGAGATTATCCACTATACGCTTCTGGCCTAACTGCTAAAATTATCAGGAGAGAAACAAAGAGAGTGGTGTGGGAGAGATGATTGGGAGTGTTGATTCTGCGAGTGTTATCATTAGAATTAAAGAACAACTTCTCTTTCGATCTTTCAGTTAGAATAAATGTTAATATACTGCGTATAACTAACAGTGGGTCCGTGCAATATTTCCTTATTTTTAATCATTAGGTTTAGACGCACGGGAATCATATTTTAATATGAATAATTTTAACAATTGATAAAATGTAATATAAATTTATATATTATTACTAATATGCTATATACAATATATAGATTATTAAAAATATACACGTCTTAAATAAATAAAAAAATTAATTGCATTTTACTTCAAGGAGCATATGTTGTGAAATACAATTTATAAACTTTTCTACATTACATTCGTATTTGAGTTATTTACTTTCACCGTTGTTATCACATATTAATATCTTCAAATCATGCATGCTTATTTGACTCTTGAAATTGCAACTTACATTATATGATATGATGTTAAAAAAAAATTACTCTTATCAATATACATCAAGTCGTACGATATTATATATATTCGTTTTAGAATTTGATTATCAATTAATGTATTGAAGAAATTAAATGCATAAATGCTAGATTTCATAAAATTAAGTATTCGAGATTTATAAACTTAATATACTTGATATACATAAATGAATTTATATTTACATTCTAAAACCACTTCATATAAAATTGTAGAAAATACAATCAAGTATATATAGTTTACCGTTTAATACATATATCTCCTATGATTTACATATCACTATTTTTGTATAATATATTTCATGAAGTCTGGAATTTAAATAGACTAATAAGTCTAATTACGTTTAATGAATAATGTTTCCATCTAGAATATTCTTGAATATTATATATATATATATATATATATACACTTTTATATTATACATCTAAATTATTGGTTAAACAATTCAAATAAATGATTATTAATTTATTATTTTTAAGATCCGGATGCAAACTTCATAAGAACTATCTTGGTGCATTTAAATGACATGGATGAAGATAAAAACTATAATATCTTATAATATATTATATCCACTTATTAATAATAATAATAATAATAATAATAATAATAATAATAATATAATATTTTATAAATATCATAATATTTAAAAAAAATTAGTTTGTAAAAATAACATCATATTATAATTATAAATCATTACTAACTATAAAATTTATTTCACAATATAAATGTAAAGATTTATTCATGAAAACAACAAAAAACTGCTAAAACAATTGAAAAACTAATGACAAAGGCTACACAACTATTATTTTTAGAGCATGCACAATGGTTAACTTTAGAGACATTAATAAATAAAATATTAATATTTTTAGAATAAAATAATATATATATATATATATATATATATATATATATTATATAGTGTTATTGCAGGTGTCAATATTATTCTGCAATAACTATATTAAAAAAGAGAGAGGAGAGATAGAGGGGAATTCAAGTGTTCTGAGTCCAATACAATAAACTAATATATTTTTAACTTTTTTTTGTAATCTTTTAATATATTCTTACCTCCCCTACAATTAACTGATGTAGAGAATACATCTTTTGACTTCCCATCAATCAAACTTTGATCACAACTTTCAACTTTGAGCACCTTTCTTCTTCTTTGTAGTAGTAGAGGATGAAAAATTAAGATCAAATAATAAAAAAATACTTTTATCTTGACTCTTTTTGTTTTTTGTTCTTCTTTTTTTGTTCTGTTAAGCTCATACACAATATTTATGAAAGAGAAAATAGATGGAGGAATGGTAAGAAGTGGCATGATATAGTTGACTATTTATAATATATGGTATGAGCAATGCTAAGACTAGAAATTTTGTTTTGGGTTCTGTTGGGATATTTCTGATAAGTTTTGATGAGACAATGTATTTTTGGATAGGAAGTTAGAGTACCCATTTTTCCACATTTTATAAGTGGATTTTTGGTTGATAAATTTATCTTTCTAAGGTTTGTTTTGTAAAGATGTAAACATCAAAAAGATAATATATACTGATGTTAGCAGAATTCTGGACATGAAGAATTCTTGAAAACTGACTTTTAGTAAGGAAAGTCAATAAGGTGAAGAAGAAATCAGAATCAGCAAATTGGATTATTAAGCAGCAAACAAATAGCAGAAAGGAAAACTAGAAGCTGACTGCAAGATTTTGGAACAGGAAGTTGTTTAGGATTAGGAAGTTGTTTAGGATCAGGAAGCAGGTTTCAGGAACAAGAAGTTGTTCTGAAACAGATAGCTGATGCAGAACAGAAAGAAGCTACTACAACCCTTGTTGTAAGTCTTTCTAAGTTATTTATTACAGTATGAGGAATTTATTGAATGTTGTACGAGGATTCGATCTTGTCAAAGTATCTGGTAGATAGAAGTTAGCGCCAAGCCAATGAGGAGATGCTACCTGGACCCGTGGACCTGCAAAAGCACTGTAGCCAGGGAGTGGCGCCATTAATACGGATCAGAGCAGGACATGCCCTACAACCCAATTTTTTCAGCCGCATTTATTGCGAAAATTTTGAAGATCAATTTGAAATTCAACAAAGGACAATGCCTCTCTTCAACGGGCATTTTCCATATAATATAAATAGAAGATGAAGGTGACTACGAAGACTACTGAACAACTGAGCAATTTGCATTTTCTAAGCTATCATATCTTCAAGCTATTCTCAAGTTTTCTAACTTCAGTCACTCAACCTTCTGAAACAGTCGACCAAAGCATTCGAGCTTTCAAGTTCAAGGCTGTCTACGAGTCGCACTAGTTGAAAAACCAACATATAATTTTAACCATCTGTTGTGTGCTAGGTTTTTTTAGTTTTGGTGTCCTTAGTTGGAAGGATTAGATACTCGCTAAGTGTTGAGTCTTGTGTAGGCTTATAACTTTGTGTGAGATTTGTACCCTGTGTGTAAAGCTGAGTTTTGGTAGGAAGAGGTTTGTAAAGTTGAGTCTTGTAAAACAAACTGACCTAACAAAGTTCCTCCTCAGTGAAGGAGTAGAGTGGACGTAGAAGGATTACACCACCTTTGAACCACTATATAACCTTGTGTGTTTATTGCTTTTGATTACTTGCTGTATTCCATACATATATATATATATATCTTGTTGTATACATCATCAGCATACTGTTATAAGGACTCTGTTAAAAGCATACTTGTGAAAAGAAAGTCGTTTTTAAAAAAGAAACTATATCTTTGTTTATTCGGCTGCATACTGTGATACCGAGACAATAAGCCAAAACAGCATACTGTCAGCTTACTGAATCGAGAGGTTGCTGCATTCTCAGTAGAATCAATAACCTGTTTACAGAAAAGTTTTAAAACGAAAAATTTGATAGAGGTTCATTCACACTCCTTTGAACCTCTGACCACTTGGGACCAACAAGTTCCAACTTAGAGTTTGTAAAAAATCAAAATACAAATGAACTATATATGTGTTTAGGTATCTTTTTCATACTCAGTGAACAAATATTTAAACTTTGGATTATTAATATTATTTTAACAAATGATAAAACTCAAATGTTAGATACTTGAATAATACAAATATAGGTGACCAAAAATATAATTTACTCATTTCACTTATTTAGAAAACTCACACCACCAATATTCTATTATTATGATGAATTTGGTACCCAAAATGAGTAGAAAAAAAAATTCAAAGATTGAATAATAACTTATTGTAAAGTGCGTAGATATGAGATTTGTATTAAAAATTATCATATTTATATATTTATTTGTTTATTTATAACTAATTTTACAATTAACATAATATGTATAGTATAATTTCAAAACAATTGAGGGGGCCACTACCCCTTGGCCCTCCTTTGGCTCCGTCGCGGCGTATGAGCAATGGGTTTATAAAATAAAGTCAAATTAAAGGGAAATTAATATTAAAATGAAATATAACATCATTGGTATGAAGGAAAATTTGATTCAAGAATTTTCTGTGAAATTTCCAAAATATTGTCACACATATTAACTATTGTTGCAATTAAAAGTTCTATTCATTTTTTAATTAACAATATCGATTTCTTTATTCAATAATTTGATAATTATTTTGAATACACTTTCCAAATATATGTGGAATTTTTAAAATTCGATAATGCAGAAAAATGTATTTTTAATGAAATGATTTGTTACCAAAAAATTATATATCCAAAATATTGTTAACATAATTGAAAGTTATTTTTGAGAAAAAACAAATTAGATTTAAATAAAAAAATATAACATAAATGAAGGAGATGACAAAGGGGGTTTGGATTGATACTCATAAAAATGAAACTATATCTTCTTGAAGTCGTGCACATGAGTCGAGCTCTCGAGCATAGCCCCTCTTAAAATGCCACATCAATTAGGTAAATTTTTTGTGTCAAACTCAAATCAACAGCACAAATATTTTCTCCATTGACATATG
The DNA here is from genome assembly GCA_946896805.1 of Scutellaria galericulata. Lineage (NCBI taxonomy): Eukaryota > Viridiplantae > Streptophyta > Magnoliopsida > Lamiales > Lamiaceae > Scutellaria > Scutellaria galericulata. The sequence goes on along the minus strand of OX335784.1, from coordinate 3,845,318 downwards.
TTGCCTAAACATATATATGGATCAGAAAGAAAACTTCATCAGCAAAGATTAACTATATCTCTTAGTTAATTAAAATAATTATCATAGAAACCTCCTTACCTATTTGTCAATGCTCGTCCAATGCCTTCAATGGCTACATTTTGTTTCTTTAAAATAAAAGAAAATATGTTGGTACCTAATACTCAATCTTGTATATACAAATTCAACTTAATTGATTTTAGAGGAAAAAGGGGAAAGAAACGATAAACCAAATTAGCAGAATTGGACAATGCATCGTTCTGATCAGCATGTCTCTTAGTATGTATAGATGATGAAACTGATTTTCATTTTCAAAATTGAAATCACTTTTTAGGATAAATTCTTTTTAAGATTTATCTCAAATTGATTTTAGAATTCTTATCAAATCATAGATATTATTTGAGAAGAATCTACTTTCTAAAAATCCATGGGACATGATGTTAATAGATCCATGAAATAATTTGAGAAAGTTATCAAAATATGAATGATAGCGAATGTATCGGCTTTCCATCGAATCCATAATAATTCCACTAAACTAACATATAAATAAAATTCTATTTATTGATATACAAATTCACAAAATTGTTTCCAATTTTTTTTAAATTATATTCAATACTTACGTGTCTGTTTCGCAAAACATTGTTTATTGGACATAATTTTTATAATTCGATTTTTTTTTATATACTATAAAAACTGAATTTCCAAAACATAAAAACAAATTGATTGACATTACGCTGGTCGAGATCAACTGTCTCACGGTATTATATCATCGACGTATGTATCTCGACTTATCGTTGTACATATTATTCATCAGCCTACATATGGTAGCTAGGCAATCGCAATGCACCATTACGGTTGGTACCGGATTATCTTTGAGAAAATTACGAAGCCATTCAGTCTTTTTCCAGCCTTATCCATGATTATAAATTTGGATTCCATAGTAGAACGAGCTATCAATACAAAAAAAATGCAGAACAACAACACGAGATTTACAACACTTTTATGCATTTTCTGTTGTTGTTATCATATTTACAACAGTTTTGTCTAAAAGTGTTGTCGTTGAGTGAAAAATTATGCTCAACGACAAAATTTTTTTATGTACCATTGTCTTTGAATGGATTTTTTCGCTCAACGACAACGGTTGGGACAACGAAGTTAATGCTGAACTTGGTAGCTTTTGAAGTGGAGTTTTTGAAGTTGTGTAGAAGAAGAGACAAGAAATAATTTTGAACTTTGTTACTTTTGAATGGATTTATTGCAGTAAATTTTAAGTTATGTTGATCGATCTTAACAATGTACACGATATTGATAGTAATGTGATGATGATTCTAGTTGTAATTAAAATTTCTAATATTTCAAAATCGTACTTTCTTATTTATGATTTATTGATTATAAATTACAACATATTATAAAGGTGTGATAAATAAAAAAGGGCAACACAAAAAATATAGGAAAAAAACCGTTGTGGAAAAAAGAACCTGACAACGGTTATTAACCGTTGTGCCAACCGTTGTCGTTTCAATCTACGACAACGGCTAGAAACCGTTGTAAGGTTGTTGTCTTTTATGTCAACAACAACGGTTATTAACTGTTGTGCAAATGTTGTAAATGCATGCTAAAATACTACAGTTGACCAACTGTTGTTGTTATTATCTTCGATAATGGTTATTAAACCTTGTAAAACCGCTGTCGTTGATATCAACAACAACGGTTATTAACCGTTGTGCATGCGTTGTAAATGCATGTTCAAATACAACAGTTACCTGACCGTTGTGCCAACTGTTGTCGTTATTATCTACGACACAGTTATTAACCGTTGTGATTGAGGGGGTCTACGACAACATCATCTTCCACAATGGTAAAAAATGGTCAACGAAATATTCGTTGTCATTGTGCGTTGTAGTGTATACAAATTTGTTTCGTCGGCTTCCATGACACAACTCCACCATCAATAATGAAAACATATCCAATCGTGAAGAAGAAATCTTTTATGTCAAGAAATCCAATTTGCATCACTATATCCCGTGAGTATAGCAGGATATTTCATGTAATGCAGCCCAAAGTTGAGAGTATACTTCACGTAACTCAAAAATCTCACGAGAGCTTTTCAATGTTCGTTACTTGGATTGCTCGTGAATCTGCTCAACTTATTTACTGAGCATACGAGATTAGGCATTGTACAACAAGCTTTCTATAACCATTGCATATTCAATTTGTTATGTACAACAAGCTTTCTATAATCATTGCATATTCAATTTGAGCTACAGACTCACCTTGGTTTTTAATTAAGTTTACATTGAGTTCTAAAAGTATTTTTGCAAGTGGATTGTCATAAGTATTGAATTTTCTAAACACTATAGTGAGATTACATTAGTGGTATTCCCTCAGACGTCTTAAGTATTTTGAATCCAAGAATCATGCTTGCCACACTCATGTCTTTCATATAGAAATGTCATTTCAACATGTATTTCATATCAACTATTACTTCATGGTTGATAGGGGTGATCATGGTGCGGTTTTAGCGGGTTTTTCCTTAATTTCAAATCACATTGTCATATGTGGTTTGGTTTAAAAGTAAAGTTAAAATTGTAGTTTTTATATAAAAATTGAATATGTGGTTTAAAGTAGTTTGGTTCGGTTTCGTGTGGTTTTTGTGTTTTTTAACTTAATTTTGTTTCATAACAAAAATAAATTTAATGACGTATGATATGTTAAATATTTTAAAATATTATTATTATGTTATATATATATATATATATATAGTTTTATCAAAATTTAAAATAGATGTCTTCAAATTTACATAATAAATTAATTAATTTTAAAAAAAAAGTTTAGAAGTAAATAAGAATTGAATAATAATTACATAATTATATATATATATATATATATATATACACTCAAAAATTCTTTATATAGTTTTAATTTATTTCAATAATGAGTTAGAGAAAAAATAACTCAAATAAAATTGTGTTGATTTAAAAGATTAGTGAAACTTCTAAACTTACTAGTTAATGAAATTGAAATAATTTTTGCATTAAATTATAGAAACGATTAAGAAATTTTGATTTACATTTTTTATAATATATATAATTGAAATGAAAATTTGAGGATCTCTATAATCTTTAATATCTAAAATTTAGGAAAAAAAAACATAATAAAACAAGTTAGAATATTGGTGGAGAGTTGAATAATATGATAGATAAAACAACTTATATAATAAGTAGAAAATGTTTTTATCCTCTTTCAAATGCAACATATGTAATCAAATTATATTATGATTGATACAAATTTTAACTATATCTTTTCAGGATCCGTGTATTACACAACCCTGTGCTAGTGTCTTGTAAACCAACAACCAAATAAAAGTTGGTCAAACTACCAATTTACTAATTAAAAAAAAAAACACAATTATTTATATACATCTAGTGCATGGATTCTAAATTCAATATGGTCGACCTGATCTGTAAGGTGTTTTTCACACACCACACGTGCCCCCACACACCTAAACGCTCTCCCATGCGTCCCCATGGTCGTGCCCACTTTTATCCCACATGTTTGTATTTATGTCAAATATATTGTACTTTTAAATTATTTTAACGTAATATTTATATTATGATAATATAACTTTTTGTTATAATAATATTTAAGAAGACATATTATATCTTTTTAAACTTTTATGAACATTCATGTTATAATAATATAACTTTTAAGTTGATATAAAGGTATAAGTAATATTAAATAAAAGTTTAAATAATATTACATGAAAGTATGAGTAATATCACATAAATGTATGATCAAATTGTGTTGAAATTGTTTCTCTTCAAAGTTAAAGTATTACATAAAAATTATGATATTTGTACTTAAAAGTTATACCAATATAACATAAAGGTTATACTAATGTATCACAAAAAATGTATGTATAGATTAGGGGTGTTCATTAGGTAGATTTTAACCAAACGGAACCAAAATTTTAGTAAACCAAAAATTGAAACCGAAAACCGTACCGAAGTGTGTCAGATCGCTTCGTTTTCGCTTTTAACCGGAGTTTTTTTTTTAATTAAATATTTTTCCCCAAAAAATGAAATAATTTTTTTTCTAAAGTTATATCTAGAGACAAATGACATATCACACAAATTATACGAAATTTGAAATCATAAAACAAATTTCACATTTAAATTTCAATTTCGTTCCAAGTTACTAATGAATTAAAATTGAAAAACTTTAAAGTTTCAAGTCTATCCAAGACTCTAAATAAACGGGAGTAACTAATGGCCGGTGAAAATTGAAAATTTAGGAATTAGGAAATAAATTGATTCAATATTTCAATGGAAGAAATATAAAAAAATAAAAACAATGAAAATTTTCAATTTTTCGATTCGCTTCGGTTAACTGGACATAAAAATCGAAACCAAACTGAAAATCGAAAATCCCCAAAATTAGAAACCAAAAACCAAACATAAATCTTGGTTTGGTTTTCGGTTTGAACTTAAATTTCGGTTTCGGTTTGGTTCGGGCGGTTAACCAATCCATGCACACCCCTAGTATAAATTGTGCCAAATAAGTGTTTTGTACATAAAAGTTATACTAATATAACATAAAGATTAACACACACATATATATATATATATATATATATATATATATTTAATCCAAATATACATATTAAGTTAAACATATTATTCAACACTCACATCACAACTTTTTGAACAATGTTAATCCACCATATCATGTCAATTTTCAAATTAAACTTTAACACATATATAATCAAATATATATTATTATTTCTTTTTGTTTAATATATATATATATATATATATTATAATCTCTTTTTTAAAATATTATTCTCTACCATGACATGTACTTTATTTATTTAATCTAATGTAATATTTAACTCAGTTTTCAAAACTAAACATCTAAAAAGTAATAAAAGCTAAATTGCTTATACAATCATAATTCTAGGTCGAAGCAGTCGAAACTATAACTAAAGAGAGTTAATTATAATATATTTTACTTTTTTGAAAAAAGAGACATAAGTTTATACACATTATTATCCCACTCATTGCCTGTGATTACAAAACAAGGTACAACATCCAAAGAAAAACGTACAACGTCGGAAAAAAGTCATTCACAGCGCCGAAGTGATGAAAACCGCGGTGTTGGGAGCAGACACCAGATCATCACCATCGCTTTTCAACATCTTCTCAAGCTCCTTCACGAATACTTCCATGGCGTTCGCCGCTAAGCAGATCGGAACCACTATTCCGTTCTCTCCCTTCTTATTCCTAAACGGAATGAAGAAACTCGCGACGCCGGGGATGGCACCAACGCCACCTTTCGCCGGCCCTCCGTACGCCGCCTTTCCCCACCCGAAGTCCACTTCTCCGAATCCGGCGTGCGTCACATCCGAGACTAAATAACTCCGCACCACCGTGAAATGTGGCCGGCCACTGGTCACCATCAGATCCGCCAACGATTTCATATACTCCTCCGTCACGTCGGCCTTCGTCTTCCTCACGAGCTCCAGCGCGTAGTGCAACGGTTTTTCCGATAACTCTCTGGCGGTTGCGATGGCGACGGGGAAGGCGAATGCGTTGCCGTAGAAACCCTCGGGGAGTGGGGGATTAAATCGCTTTCGAGAATTCGCGATGCAGAGGATTCTTACCTCTTCGTTAGGGTCTGGAGAGATCGCGATTGTACGGCAGCGCCAGAGGCAGGCTGTGAGGAGTTCGAAGGTGGAGCAGCGGCGGAGATGGGGCGGAAGGCGGCGGCGCAGAGCGGAGATCTCGGCGGCGCCGAAGAAGAAGGAGCGGTGCACCATGTCATCTAGTGGGATTAGCGTTCCTTTGGTGTCGGGAACGTCGTCGTATTCGCGGTGGGTGCACGTCACGCGCGGCGGATCGCGTGCGCTTAGGAGGTGTCTTTCCCAAACAGGTGAAATTGAAGGGGCTTCGCCGCCGCGGGCGAGCTCGCCGACGGCTAACATGAACTGGACGAGCCCTGCGGCGTCGCTCATGGTGTGGTTGAGACGGAGGGCGAAGATGAACCCGCCGCATTGGAGGCGCGTCACCTGCACACGACATGATTTTCTATACTTAATATGACATTTAATTGAATAATTTCAGTTATTGCAAAATAATAAATCTGTTATAAAAACATTAAAAAAAATTCATTAAGTGCAATTAAGTGATGAAACCATCTCATGAAACTACCAATAAATTGAAATTAATTTATGATGATGAATTTGGATTATATCAACATATTGAATATACACAATTGCTATTATTTTTTTCACATGATCTATATAGAATCTTTGTTTTGCATTTCATTTTACCACTCCATATATTCTATCTAATATATATTAATAAAATAAAAAATTTCAACTACAGTGAAACCCCAATCTAAAAACTGATTTGGTAGATGTTAAACTAGTGGAGTTTAGTGGGTGTGAACTCTATTATTTAAAAAGAAGTATCAAACTAAAATCTATAGCTATAAAAATGAAAAAGATGCAAAAATGAGTATATAAGTAAAATTGACTTCTATCTATTAATAATAAGTATAAAAAGATGTAAATAGAATCATATAAAGCTTTTGAATGTGTTTCACTTCTATTTCTATATTAATTAAATTGCACGTGAAAATCGATATATGTCGCCAAAATATAGTACTATAATAAATAAGTACGATAATGGCCCATCTCTACAATATGTCTATACAATTTATGTTCAATCACAATTGTTGGACCACATTAAATAATTATATGATTCAGTTTAAATTACGATATTTTAGAGCTTTGATGCTTTGAAATAATTTTCTTAGAGGCCCATTTGGTCGTATATATATTTATTTCAAATTATTAGAATATAATGAATTCTTTTGTAAAGATTGTATAAATTGAATTTTTGAACTTGGACACTATAGGTAGGCTTTTAAGATTTTAAGGAATCCGGAAATTAATATTTGTCTACTTCTGAACCTGCCCTATTTAATATCATTATTCTCTAAAGTCTTTATTTAAGTCATTTTAACAGTATATTGCCTACTTCAAGAAACTTTGGCCAAAAAGAGAATAAATGTTAATATTTTTCATTTTCTCTTAACGAAATGAAACGTTACTATCTATATCTTATGTTAAAGAAGGAATTGACTCCATGTATACTATAGTCCAAATAGTTGACAAATACCATGTTTTTTCAAATATTATTAATTATTTTAATTGACGTAATTTATATGTGGTTTTCTCCTTTAAATTTTTTTTTTATCACCCTAAAAAATATATTATGTCATAATATAATTAATCAGACCATCTCCTTTTTTTTTTTTAAAGTTAATTTCCATTTTTCTAACACTTTCCATTTTTTTTACAATCAAATATTTGTTTCTTAACTTTGGTCATCTATATTTTAATTTTTTCCAATTTCAATTCAATTTTGGTTGAAATCTTCAAAATCGATGACGTTGCCATGGGATATTTTGACATGATAGTTAAATTCCGACGACCACATCAGTGATTTTAAAAATTCCGATAAAAACAGAACACGAATTGAAAAAATATTAAAACATAGAGAATCAAAAATAAAAAAACAAATACTTATTGATTGTCGAAAAATAAAAAATATCTGCACGAAAGACAAAAATTGAAATTAGCCGAGCTTGACGAAACAGATGAGATAAAAGTAGGTAGTGAATTAATCACCTGAATAAGCAACAAAGGAGAATTAAGGACTCCATCGGAGCCGGGGACATCATAAAGCAGCTCCTCCAGGCAGGGGAACGGCGGCTGAAGGGAATCGCCGAACTGCTGCAGCGTCACCGCCGCCTCGGCCTCAATGAACATCACTCCTTCGCCGGTGCACTCCACCACCAGTTTCCGGGCGGCGCGTTCCCTCAACCGCCCCGCAAACGGGTAGTAGAACACCAAGGCTTTCCCAATGGCCTCACGGATCACCTTCACAGGGTCCTTCCCTGCCATGGCCGGGTTTCTCCGGTAGAACTGTATCACCGGAATCTGGAATCGGAGGCCCTCTTGATCGTCGATGTCTGAGAGGGGCTTGAACTCGTGCGGCGTGGGCTTCGCCGGAGGGATCAGCTCCGGGGCTTTCCGGGTTACTTTGAAGGTTAGAGGTTTGGCTAACTCCATTGCTGCTTAGCTTGATGGAATGTGTGTGTGTGTGTGAGTGTGAGTGTGAGAGAATGCAGAAGTTGGGATGTTTTATATTACTATGGAGGAGTTTTGCGAGTTGTGAGGGTGGTGAGATTCGATTATGTTTATGTATTTATAGAAGTTTTAGTGGACATAGGCAAAGATAATATAAATTTAGTAAAAATGATTTTTTTTTCCTTTTTTTTTTTTAAACTCTTTTGGCTTGGTGGGAACACATGGGATTGTGATGTTGTATTCATTAGTTGTTGGAAAATAATAAATTGGGTGGATTTCATTTTTACATCATTTATGATACAAAGAGTTTTATTAAGCAACAACTTAAATTTAAACATTTTTGTAATTTTTATGTATCCAAGTACTATCAAAATTTAGGTCTACTTTTGCATATCAAAAGAACTTGTTTATCCATTTACATAGGTTCATTTTTTCTAAACTTAGTTTAGTTATACATGGTACATATATCATACCAACAAAATCACGTCATTTTAATATATTCATAAGTTCATAACATCTAAAATTGGTTCAAATTAAATCTTGGAAGGGATTGAGAAACTTAACGGTTTGCTAATAATCAACAAGATATTAGTTAGGCCGTCATCTATGTAAGTTTCTTAGATCGTGTTCTTCCGGTGGTTGTTAGGCTTTAGCTACATACATTTTTGTATTATTATATTAGTGTTGTTCTTATATATAGATTTCAGATACATCCAGGAATATTCTTTATATCGACATTTAATAATTAAGAGGAACTAAATTGAGGCTCGCAATCCCTACATGATATCTATTATATATATATATATATATATATATATATATATATATATATATATATAATCATTAAATAAAAACTTATCAAAATATGTAACTTTTTATGGCTATGAGACCATTGTAATTCGTATGTGGCAATCACGACTACAATATTCTGATGATGGATTCGCGCCTCCGAACACTGACGTCTATTTTTTATCAATTTTTTGAAAACTTAATTAGATGTTGCGGTTGTCAATTCTGAATTTTTTTTAATGAAAGTCGCAGTTAGCATCGCAGTTGGCAATTGCAACTCAATTGAAATTTTGAATTTTGGCTTTGTTAGTAATTTATGGCACCACCACCCACCTTATCAAAAAATTAATCCTTTCTTCCCTATTCCACCGACGGTAAAAAAAAAAAAAAAATTCTCCTCCCACTACATGATTGTTCATGACCGCTTATTTTGTGATACATGACCTTCAAAATACACCTATACTGTAACATGCCTCTTAGTTACCATACCTTCAAATTCCAAAATAAAATAAATAAATTATGGTTTCATCAATATTAATATCAATTAATCAATAGGATCAACTAATCATGATTTTAATATAATATAATATTTTTTAATTTCAATTCCATGTTTTTTATGCTTAAACAATTTATGAATGATATTTCGTAAATTATTCTATCATTTCTTTTTATGTTACAATTTTATAAATACAAGATAGTTAAATAATTGAAATGTTCTATGATTAACATTCACAAAAAAAATTATTATATATTTCAAACTCCACATAAAAAATTTAAAAGAATGTATATATATAAATCATGAAAGAAAACTGAAATTATGAATGAGCAAAACTAACAAAGTGCAACGCAGTAGTTGACAACAAAAAAATTGCAATATTTGAAGGCGAGTGTTGAAAAAGAAAATTACAAAGAGAGAAAGAAAAAGGAGGGAAGATGGAAGATGAAAGAAAATGAGATGAAAAAAGAGGCTATGTTTGGAAGAGGTTTGATGTGGAAGGATTTTGGGCTTCAAAATCCTAATGTATATTTGTTTCCGAATTTAAATTTAGTTAACAAAATTCGGACATAATCATTATTATCTATATTGCAACCATCAATCATTATCAAATACATTTTTTTATGAAAAAATCACATCAACCCACTTTTTCACAATAAAATATTATATCAACCAATTTTTTCCATCATTGATTTGACATTTACAATATAATTCTACCCTATAAAATCTTCAAACATATATTTTCACTATTCACTTTTATTACAAAATCCAGAATTTCAATGACGGGTTTTCGCCAAATCTACATAAACCCCTTCCAAACAGACTGTTAGAGATTTGTCGTGGGGAGAGATTAAGGAAACTGGTGTGCGCCAATAAAAAACACAGTGTCGCAGTTGGCAATTGCGACTCCCATTAAAAATAAAATTCAAAATTGAAGTCGCGGTTGTCAATCACAACTTCTAATTAATTTTTTAAAAAATACTAAACAAGGCCAAAAACAGCAGTCACGGTTCAGAGGTGTGCGACTCCATTGTTCGAACATCATAATCACGATTTCCATATAAAACCCTAAAATTTCAATATTTTGATAATTAATTATTTAATTTACAATTTTTTGGTAAATCGCCGCGAATATGAGAATAGTCTTTAACGTCATATATATATATATATATATATATATAATAGTCTTTAAGTCATACCTTATTTATATATATATATATAGAGAGAGAGAGAGAGAGAGAGTTTATAGTGGGTGGCTGTGGAAGAGAGAGAGAGAGAGAGAGAGAGAGAGAGAGAGAGTTTAAGTGGGTGGCTGTGGAAAGTTTCATGTAATTCAGTGGGGACATATATGGAATTACCGGAGAGAGAAAGGGGTCGAGTGGAAAATTAAAGGAAATTGGTCGAGTGTAGTGTAGGGTAGAGAGTACGTGTGGGGTACCATGCATTCTCATTGTTTTTTACTTTTTATTTTTTATTTTTTTATGTTGACAATTATGGATACTAATTATATTTTGTGATACTTTCTTGGCTGCTTCGAGCCTTTGAAGTTTGACCACAAGGACTTTGGCCACTTAGACTGATCGAAATTCTTTTTTAAATGACCAATATTTTACTTTTTTAAAATCGTATCTAAATCTAATTATTAGAGACTTACAATCTTACAGTTTACAATTATAGTTCACCATTCACAATTTATATATGATTTTTGTGAAAGTGACTTTAAATTCATAGTGAATTGATAAAAATATCAAACATGAATATATATTCTTTATTGAATTTTATTTTTTTGAGATAATATTCATTATTGGATAAAATTGTGGAATTAGTGAAACTTGGCGGGGTTAAAGTTTATCTGAATTTGAATTGACTTGATAGTTGGATAAGCCTCAAAACATATTTAAATTTCAATAAATGTTTAAATAAATGTGAGTAGGCGCCTTACAATGTAATTCACTTATAAGTTATATCCCTATAATTATAATAAGATTCGGCTGTTAACTTGACACGCTAGTTAATTTGATTATTTTTCTAGAAAGATAATATTGATAATTCCTTGAACAAATCAGTACTAATATAACCAAAAAAAAAAAAAATTGTTGTTTCTTAAGGTTATTTTAGCACACAAACGGTTGAGAAATCAAGACAATAAAGTCAGCTGAGAGATTATTGGATTAATTAAACCGACCTCACGGATAATTCACAATCCATAAATTTGAAAATAGTATAAAAATATATTTAAATAATGAGGTTTTATCTCATGAAAATAATAAGTTTTATATAAATTTTAATTTGTAATCGAGTTATTTTAAACTGGATCAATCATGGGTACTGTTAAATAATATGATGATAGCTTGTGTGTACGTAACTTTCAATTGCAAAGACATGATAAATAATCAAGTTTTGTGGACATAATTAAGGCAAGATCTCAAGAACTTTTGTAGACTGAATTTAATTTGTTATAGAGTGATGGAAAGCATTAAGAATCTTCCTTTAAATATATTTTGATAAATTTCTTTCGGAGAATTTACAATTTTCATTTTGTAACTTAGATTTTGATTTTTTAATTATCACTTTTTTTCCAATTCTAGCTTATTTCATTTTACTTGGAATTACAACGAAATTATTATTGTGAGATTTTCAATATCAACATCCACATAGACAAAAATTTACATTTTGAATAAAATCAAATGAAAGTTGAGGAAAAAAATGGTAATTAGTTAACCAAATTGAAATACACAAATTTAATGGTAAAACTGTAGACAAAACCTAATTATAGAACCAAAATTTAGATTCTACCTTTCTTTTATCTATCCATAAAATACTTGATAGACTTTGTTGTTCATGTACAATAATATTTTATATATGAAATGATATATATATATATATATATATATATATATATATATATATATATATATATGTTTGTGTGTGTGTGTGTATAATCAATGATTTTGTGAAATTCTCTTACAATACATACAACCAAATATATCTAGAGGTGCACATAAAATAAATTCTTTACAAAAATATATAATCACACACACACACACATATAATATATATATATATATATATATATATATATATCACATATAATTTGATTTTTGATTCACCTCAATCAACCGAACTAAATAACCAAAACCAAATCGACTTAAATAAAAATAAACGTTTGAACTACAATTTTAAACTCTATCTCAGTCAAAGTGAATTTATATATCAGTTCGATTAGAATGAAAATATATCAATAATAAACACTCCTACCACAATTAAAAAAAGTTTATTATTTAATTCTTGGATTTAATATAAGACTATAGAAAACTGCAACTAGAAACCTCATAACCAACTACCCAAAATTTGGCCTAAGCGTCCATGCAACTCACAAGAATCTTTAAGAAAGTATCCATGAAATTCACAAGAAAGTAGTCAAGAGAAGACTTAGAAATTAAAAGTTGGAAGTTAAATGTCAAAGTGATGTGAATCTTCCTAGTAGGTACATGTGTTTCACTAATTGTCTTAAATTGGTCAATGATTATTTAAAATTTTCTATATAATATTGGACATTTATATATTTCTCACATAATGTGAAAAGGAAAAAGGATCTATCATGAATTGCTTGGAAAATACGTAGTATTGTTAATTTTATGTGCATTAATTCCCTAACAACCGTTGTTTTTGTTTAAGGAAATTTCCCCAACTCATTTGAAAGGTACCGGACAATAATTATTTTGATATATATATATATATATATATATATATATATATATATATATATATGTGTGTGTGTGTGTGTGTGTGTGTGTGTGTGTGTGTGTGTATGTGAAAAATAAAATAATGTGTCACCTTTTTTATATTTCACATAGCATACGTCCAAAATTTGTATGTCCCTCATGTACGACTTTTATTTGTATAATAAAATATTTAGTAGTTGTATACATCCTCTAGCATGCATGAAATAAGTTTAATTTCAGGTCGAGATTTTTTCTATTTTAAAATAAGTGACATTATAAAATCGGTTAATGTGCAATTATATACTAATGTTTAGGTTGAGAAGCAAATTAATATCTATTCTTAAATTCTCAGCACTAAACGAATGCATAGTACATATGAAATGTATACACGTTTTGATAATTTCAACTAAAAAGTTTGCATCGAATTATGAAATTAAATTAAAAATTAAGATATATAAATAAATTTGGTAATGGATTCTACCCTATGCATTAGTCATCGTTTATATATAATTGATATGTTTATGATTTCAATATGGATTTGTGTTCAATAAAATAATAATTTTATATAATGAACTATACTTAATTGAAAAATAAACATATAAAGAAATTTTGATAATGGATTCTACCCTATACATCTGAATCATTATGTTTTATTGATTAAGTGATATCATTTTATATACCTACATTCAACAATGTAAATAAATGACTGTAAAAAAAAATTATCCGTGTTAATATAACATTAAGTTATTATACTACAACAAAAACTAAAAATAGTGACGAAAAATGTCGCTAAAATTTATTGCTAATATTAGTGGTGAAATTAAAGATGTCGTCACTAAAATGTCTAATCTAAATTTAAATAAAATGAAAGAAATGTTAGCAACATTGTATTGTATTTTCGTTAATAAGTTAGCAACAAAGTGTTGTATTTTCATCACAAAAAGTCTCTTTGAATTTAAATAAAATTGGGAAAATGTTTAGTGACGGGCTTTTCATTATTTCATCACTAAGTTAGCAACGAAATATGATATTTCGTCACAAAAGGTCTCTTTGAATTTAAATAAAATTGGGGAAATGTCTCTTTGAATTTAAATAAAATTGGGGAAATGTTTAGCAACGAACTTTTCATTATTTCGTCACTAAATTAGCAACGAAATATGATATTTTTGTCACTAAATATATATATATATATATATATATATAATAGAAACCCGCGAATTTTATTTCCCTTGGCAAAATCACTCACGCCTCCTCTGCAAAACTCTGTCCAATTTATGTGTAATAAGAAAATGAAGTTTGTTAAAAGAAAGTTTCCACTGATTACATGATCATAAGCTTATCTCTCAATGAATAAGATCATGTAATGATTTTCCAAATGTTAAGGAAAACCAACCTTAGAAGAATTAAGAAGACATTCTCCAAGGGTAAGCAAACTGTAGGAAACAGCAAGCTGAGAGGAAGTATCTGCATATGAAGCAAATAGGATGCTGCAAGAAGTAGACAACGAGTTGTATAGAACAACATGTTGAAAGAGTGACAAAGGAAGAAGAAAGCTTCCAGCAGAAAGCTGTCAACGAAGGAAACAGGAAGCTATCAGCAAACTATAAGAACAGAAAACTACAAATAGAAAGCTGTCAGCAGACTACAGAAGCCAGCAAGCTGGAGAGCAGCAGCAAGCTGAAGACAGCAAGAAGCAGCATCAGGAAGATCGTGTAGTAAGAAGAAGAGAAAAACTAGCTGACATCAAGCAGCCGTTGCATGAAATTCAGCCTTGGACCCATACCGACTTGACAGGTCAGCAGGAATGACAGAGAGGCCCAGGAGCAAATTTTAGGCGCATTAAATGCACACTTCAAGATCAACTCAAAAACATTTAATGCGGCTACAGAAGAAGATCTTGAGAGATTAGAGTTCATATTCAAAATGGGGAAGTGTCTTCCTTCAACGGATACTTTCCTCCAACGGATATATTCTCAAGATCTATAAATAAATGGTATGGTTGACTGAAGAAAGAGCTAGACATACTACACAGAGTTAAGAGGAAACTCAGACATATTCCAAAGCTTCTCAAGCTTATATATGTTCAGCCACTCAACCTTCCAAGAGCAGTATACAATAGCTATAGGGCTTCAAAGATCAAGACTGCTCCGCACCAGTTGAAGAACCTTTTATTTTCTTTTAACTATTGTGATGTGTGCGCTTAGTTGTTTTATGGTGTACCTTAGTTGAGAGGATATAATCCTTGCTAAGTGTGTAGTCTAGAAATAGATTACTTACCCTTTGTGGGTTGTGGCCTTCGACTAGAGTTTGAGATTCTAGTAGGCGTAGTTTGTTAGGAAGATGTTTGTAAAGCGAGGCTTGTAAATCGAACTAACCTAACAAAGTTCCTCATTGATTAGGAGTAGAGTGGATGTAGAAGGCTTACACCACCTTCGAACCACTATAAACAAAATGTGTTTATATGCTTTGATTTACTTACTGCATTATGCTTATCTTGTTATATCTTACTGATTGCATATCATAAGCATCCTGTATAAAAGAGGTTTTACAAAGAGCATACTTGCAAAAGAAAACTGGTTTCCAAAAGAACTCTATCAAGTTTATTCCGCTGTGTTACATTCTGATATCGAGTCAGTAACCTGATTGAGCTTAGAATCAGGTTGCTGATTTGAGACAGGTTACTGTCCCTTGGTCAGGAACCTGTTATAACATAAAAGTTTTTAAAAGAGTTTGAAAAATCAATAGAGGTTCATTCACCGCCTCTGAACCTCTGACCACTTAGGACTCTCGGGACCAACAAGTGGTATCAGAGCAAGTTGGGTTAAAAAGTCATCGTATCAGGCTACCAACCCAGATCCAACCGTTTTGCATTTGGAAAAACCGTTTTCGTTTTCATGAGACCAAAATCATCATTTGAGCATAAGCATACGTTTCGTATAATCCCAATTTCTCATAATCTTCTCAATGCATACTTCTGCAAAATGACTGCATGATGATTGAAGATAAATTCACGATGAAAGCTGAATCCTTGATCCCAAACCAAAGAAAACAGTAACCTGAGCTCAGGTTACCAGGACTAATTAGTGGATCAGCAAGTTGTATCAGACAAAACCAATCATAATCCAATTCTAAGGAGAAAACTGAGGAAACAACTGTCTAGATCATATAAATAAGAAGCAGTGACCAACTAGTGGCATACAAGTCAACACCATCAAGTAGAAAACTGAAGAAATACTCTACCAGCAGACAAGAAAAGATCATTCTAAAGAATATCAACAAAAAGAAAGATAATATCAAAAGAAGTCTCAGATACCCAGAAGAAGACAACAAGAGGTCAATAAAATTATCGATCTAAGAAGAAGAAATCACAATCTAAGGGGGAATACTGTACCTCACAGTATGTGAATTCCTACATACACATCTGCTAACTTAGACAAAAGAGCATTCTCAGAATTTGTAAGGTCCATCAAATAGTATTAGAAGGACCAATAAGTGCCAACAAGTGGTATCATGCTTTTCATAAAGACAAGATCTCTACAAAAGAGAAAACTACATATGGTATCAACGAGTGAGAGACCTCTACGAAAGCCTACAAAGTGATTTCAACAAGACAAACCTAACAAGCAAAATCTTCTATATATTTTAAGTGGTAACCTCTTGTTACATCACAACTTTAATGATTAGGTTGTTGAACAAGATAACTAAGCAGGTTCCTGAAGTGACTAAAACTATGACTATTAGAGTAAGCTGAACATCACTAAGGACGCAACACTAGTATGAGTGATTTCTACTCCTAAGGAAAATTAAATCTCTAAGGACATAGTCGTTGTACCTGCTAAGAAAAGACAAGATGACAGTCTCCTCAGAAGAATCCAAGAAATCACACGCCAGGAAACTGAGAAGAACACTCTTATAGGAGTAAGAGCTTAAAATAGCTCTCTTAAGTAAGGAAGTATGAGTTCCTTAATTAAGGGGGAACTTGTACACGTTTTTAAAAGAATTAACAATTCTGCTCATATACTTTAACTTTCTGGAATAGGATAACAGTATCCAATTTTAGGACACAATAAGTATACACTAATTGCTTCAAGTGGATATCAGAGAGAAAATCCAACACTTAGCAAGAAAAAGGACAATTCACAAAGAAAAGTAAATTCTCTACTGAGCTATGAACAAGAAAAGAAGCAACCTGATAACAGATACCTAGAAAAGATCAGAAGAAAGTCATCAAAGAAGAAAGTCCAAACATGTTGTATCAGGATTGTCAAGTGATGTCAGGAACACAGAAATCATCTAGAAAAATGATACTGCAGGAGAAAGAGAGAATATCAAAACAGTATCACAGCATAACAGGATTTCTGACCAAACAAGTAGTGCAACAAGTGATATCAGTATTATCAACAACTGGTATCAGCAAGCTGACATGACCAATAGATGATATCAGGAAGCTGACATAGTACAACAAGTGATATTAGCACCAACAAGTGAGACAGCTCCTGCGGAGGATATAGAAGGGATTATCAAGAGAAATAGCATCATATGAGAAAGCCTAACAAAGATATCAGCATGTTCTCAACAAATCAGTACTTATGGATCAGCATGTTATCTACAGAAGGAGTGATGGGTATCTGTTGGGATATTTCAGTAGTTATCTTGATAAGACAGAACAGGTTGTATAATAAGACAATATAGTTTGTTGAAGTAAGTTATCACGTATTACATGGTCAGAAGAAAAGATAAGATCATGTAATGGTTTTCCAAATTATAAGGAAAACCAACCTTAGAAGAAACAAGAAGTTATCTTCTAAGAGCAGCAAGCTGGAGGAGCCAGTAAGTCAGGAAGCTGACTAAAGGGTTCAGGAACAGGGAGCTGTTCTGAAACAGGAAGCAGCATGGAAGAAGCGGCAAGCTGCTGTAGCAGAAAGCTGAAAGAAGCAGCAAACAGGATGGTGGAACAGGAAGCTGCCAAGTATCAGGAAGTTGGCACAAATCAGAAAGTAGACGCAGGACAGGAAGCTGACTGTAGATTTCAGGAACAGGAAGTTGTTCTGAAACAGAATCCTGGCGTGAAATAGAAAGCAGCATAGAACCGCATCCTGAGTTAGTAAACAAAAAAGAGCTACAACTATCTACAGAGAATATAAAAAGTAGCCAACGGATCTTTTGTAGAAAGATAAGTGTTACTCTTATCCATGCAGTACGAAGAAGACCATGCAACTCCAACGGGAACAAAGCTATCTGGCAACTAGATTAGCCAACCATTGCATGAAAGTCAAAGTTGGTGGGTGCATTAAATGCACATGTCAGAAACTATTCAGAAGCATTTAATGCAACCACAAAGAAGATCTTGAGAGATTGAAGATCACATTCAAATGGAGAAGTGTCTTTCTTCAACGGATACTTTCCTCCAACGGATACATTCTCAAGATCTATAAATGGAAGGTGTGGCTGACTGAAGAATGTGTGGAACAGTGTCATAGGGAAAATCAGAAATACTCTAGAGCTTCTCAAAGCTTACTCCTGTTCTAGCCACTCAACCTTCTAGGAGTAGTCTACAATTGTGTTAGACCTTCAAAGATCAAGACTGCTCCGCACCAGTTGAAGAACCTTTTATTCTTTAACCATTTGTGTTGTGTGTGCTAGGTTGTGTTCGGTGTAACTTAGTTGATAGGATTTTATCCTTACTAAGTTTTGTAGTCTTGTGTAAGCTATTTGCCCTGTGTGGGTTGAGGCCTAAGAATCTGGGATTCTGGTAGGCATAGTATGTTAGAAAGATGTTTGTAAAGTTGAGGCTTGTAAATCGAACTGACCTAACGAAGTTCCTTCTCATTGAAGGAGTGGAGTTGACGTAGAAGGATTACACCACCTTCGAACCACTATAAGCAAAATATGTTTATATGTTTTGACTGTATGCTGCACTTTAAATACTGCATATCTATATTGTTGCATACATCATAAGCATCTTGAGAAAAGACCTTACTAAATCATCTTTGAAAAGAAAATGTGTTTTCTAAAAGAACTCTATCAAGTTTATTCCGCTGCATACTGTGATTCCGAGATAAGAACCTGATTAGTATTGTGCCAGATTACTGACTCGAGTTAGGTTACTGTTTCTCTATAGAATCAGGAACTTATTCATAGAAAAGTTTTAAAAAAGTTTGTCAAATCGATAGAGGTTCATTCACCCCCCTTTGAACCTCTGACCACTAAGGATCGACAAGTGGTATCAAAGCACGTTGGGTTAATAGTCATCGTATCTGGCTACCTACTCAGATCCACCCATTTTGCATTTGGATAAACACTGTTTTTCTTTTTCATGAGACCAAAATCATAATTTTAGCACAAGCATGCATTTCTTATAATCCTAACCTCTCATATTTATCTGGATATATTCTTGCAGATAAAAGCTGAGTCCTCAATTCTGAACTAAAGAAAGCAGTAACCTGGTTTTAGGTTACTAGGGCCACTTAGCTTTGGATCAACAAGTGGATGCTGAGAACCAACAAGTGCTTCCTACAGAATCCAAAAGTTCAACAAAGAGTATCAACTAACTCAGACAAAAAGTGCTCAGAATTCAAATAGACCAGTAAGTTGTCTCAGACCGTCAAGAAGGCACTCTCTCAAATAAGGAAAACAAAGAAGATTGCTGAAGTAATTAAAAGTTACACCTTTTATAGTAGTTGAAGTTACTAAGGAAGCAACTAAGGATGCTGCTAAGATGATTAAAGTTATACCTTTTATAGTAGCTAAAATCACTATCGAGGCAACTAGTAAAGATGGTTGATGAGAGATCAAATGAAGAGGTCGTGGTGTTTTAACAGGTTGCTGAGGTTACTAAGGGAAATCAAACTTCTAAGAAGAATAGTCAATACACCTGTGGAAACAAGCTTCTTCGGAAGATTCTTAAAAAACACATACTGATTGACTCAGACAGGACACACACTCGGGATTCAAACAGTCCAATAACCTGGACCTATGAGTAAGAAGATGTAAAAGTTCCTTAAGTAAGGGGGAACTTGTATAGGTTTTAAAAGCATTAGTCATTCTACTCATATATTTAAGTTTTCTGAAATAGGATATAGTATTCTTAATAGAACAAGATCTCTTAACAGTATTCAATTTCAGGACATAGAAAAAGTAGCAATATGATGACAGGTTTCTACAAGAAATCTTTAAATAATTACTTTAAATAATACCAACAAGCAGTATGCATCACAGGAGGAAGTACAACAAGTGGTATCAGAAAACTGACAGGATCAACAAGTGGTGTCAAGAAGGATACTACACGAAAGAAGATATCAAAGCAGTATCATAGCATAACAGGATTTCTGACCAACGGGTATTATCAGCAAGAGTGATATATATCAAGCGAAGACCTCGGGCACGGATGCTGTTGAGACAGCTCCTGCGGAGGATATAGAAGGGAAGTTATATCATAGGAGAGAGAGAGAGCTTAACATGATATTAGCATGCTCTCTACAGAAGAAGTGATGGGTATCTACGATCTTTATATACGCAGAAGATCTAGAGAGACGGCTGACGGTCAAATAAAAAAAACAAGATTTACCTTTTCAAAAGATTAAAAGGCGGTTATGAAAATCTATCCAAGAAAAACCGACAAGGGGTGGTACCATTTTACAAAAAGGTCCCTCCACCTTTTTAGAACCAACCGTCAGATTGTGTGTTTCATCTCCCAACCGTTGATCAAAGAAACCGCTCATCCGCCTATATATACTCGACTCCTCACCATCCTTTTACGCATCTAAGAAGGAGGATGCTTAGTAAAAAGGTACGAACAGGTTGCTATCTTGGCTTTGAGCAACAACTGTTAGACAAGAGAACCTGACGGCCAATCTTGGCATGGTAAATCCATCCATTTCCAATATTCTAGAGATGATGACAGAAAGGGGAAAGAGTTTCAAGTCAAGAGTCACTGCGAAGACCAAACCTTCTTCTGAGGGGGAAGCAGTTTATAATGGTGATCAGGAGTCACCTACCATCTGAAGCAACATCGGAGCAGCAAGCTGATCATCCAAGAAGGTTTAATTGAAAGATGCAGCTTGCTGATGAAAACATGCTGAAAAAAAATGCATGAGATCGGATATGGTAGAGAGGGAGAAGAAGAACTCCCTTGTAGAAAAACGTGGAAGCAGCAAACTAAAGAAACTGGAAAAAGAAGTATAGCTAGATGGAGTACGAACAGTTTACTTAATTTTGTACTCAAAGGAAATTGTACTTGTACAATCATTTAGTTTCATTTAAAAGAGCATTTTTTAATGACTATTGTTCTTATTATGTTCTATCATCTTCAAGATAAAGGGGAAATTGTTGGGATATTTCAGTAGTTATCTTGATAAGACAGGACATGTTGCATAATAAGACAATATAGTTTGTTGAAGTACGTTTCCACGTATTACATGGTCAGAAGAAATGATAAGATCAAGTAATGGTTTTTTAAATAATAAGGAAAACTAACTGTTGTACCCCGTTCGATAGACCCAAGCTGATATGGAGAATACAACGAGCCAAAGGCAGAATAGAGGTCTGGTCGGTCGACCGAGCCGGAAGGAAACCGATCCGACTAGAGTAATTAATCCGAAAATTAGCATCAGGCATTCACCAGTCCGACCAGGAATTTGGTCCAGCGACCAGGATTATATCGGCGAAAGTAGCTTTAGGGCACGCTCGGGCGTTGAAGTTCGGACGACCAAGAGCCCTGTATAAGCAGAGCAGACGAGACTTAGCCATTCCGAGAGGAATTCTCCAAGAAAAGGAAACAAATCCAGATCAAATCATATATGATTTAGATAGGATCTTCCCCGATTTTTTCCCTTATTTGTGCCCTGAGTCCAAGGGATTTTATTCTTACTTTCCAAGTTATGTATCTTAGTTTTAACCTATAAATAGGGCCCTAAACCCTCAGGAAAGGGGTTCTGAAATCATTGTATTCAAGTAATTAGAGAGTTCTTTTCCTCTCAGTACTTATATATAAAAACATTCTGGCCGGCCAAAACTGACCGACCAGAATCAGCCTAGCAAAATTGCCCGAGTAGGCACCGGGCCATTCTTTTTCTTATTTTATTTATAATTTGTTCGGTTCGATTTCTTTGGACCGGATCGATTTCTTGGGTGTTTGGCTAGGATTTTGTGCTCTACAAAATCTGACGTCAACATTTTGGCGCTAGAAGAAGGGGTGCTGAGAAACAACACATAGCTCAATGACAACTAACACATTCGACAATCGTGAATACATGAGGATCTCATCTGATCCCCAAAACCAGAATCTGTTGCCCGGAAGCTCTAGTCAACGTCAGTTGTATGACACCTCTGACATTGTCACCAACACACCACTCGGAAGAATTCCTGCTCGCATCCCGTTGGTAGCCGAGACCAGAGAAACCGAAATGAACTCAGAGGAGATCAAGATCATGATGCTCCAGCTCAGTGAGAGACTGAAGGAAGCTGAGACTAGGGAGAAGATTCGTAAAGCTCATGACCTCGAGGATACGCAATCTTCAAATGAGCCGAGGAGAAAGCGTAAGAACAAAGGGAAAGAAGTAGAGACCGACCAACGACGAGGAGAAACCCCGTCACTGGATGAAAGCCGGCCAGAAACCCTGTTCTGCCTGACCCGATCTGTAGCACCAACTAAGACAAAGAGCGTGTTTGACCGAATAGGGCCAGCTTCTGCTCGCGAGGCCAGGAAATCTCAGAGAACCCTGGACTTCGGGAATAGATACTCTATGACCGAGGAAGAAGAGGAGAGAAAGCTAAGGCAGAGGTTAGCCGAAATTGAAGCCAGCAAGCCAAAATCCGAGCAGGAAAAAAAGCGGATGAAAACCTCACCCTTCATAAACCGGATCTCCGACCAAGTCACTCCCGCTAAATTCAAAGTACCACCGATTGGTCTTTACAACGGAGAAACCGACCCGAACTCGCACATAGACAAATATACCTCTTGGATGGACCTGCAAGGAGTCGGGGAAGAGCTCATGTGCAAAGCTTTTCCGCTCACGTTGGGGGACCGGACTCAAAGATGGTTTCGATCGCTACCTGACTTTTCTATTAGAGGATGAGAGGAGCTGACTAACCTGTTCCTAACGCAATTTATGTGCTCAAAGACAAGGTCTACCCCGAAGGAGAGGTTGGTAAATGTCAAACAAGGCAAGGACGAGTCGCTGCGATCCTACATGGACAGATTTAATAAACTCGTCCTAGAGATGGAACACGTCTCCGACGACGCCGTGCTCATGGCAATCATGGCCGGCCTTCGTCCAAAAACGAGGTTCTGGTGGAACGTCCACGAACACGGCCCCAAGACGTACCACGATTTTTTAAGCCGAGCTGAGAGGTACATCGGAGCCGAAGAGGCCATACCAGAGGAAAAACCTACAGAAAAGGTTGAGGGAAAGGAGAAAAGGAATAGCACTGCCCCTTTCAAGCCCCTAGGAGAGTTCAAAGTCTATCAGAATGGAGATTTAGACTGGGTCCGACACATCTTGACAGTTAGCCCAGCCCAAGTGTTTACTGAGCTACAGGGCCAGAACGTTTTGCCAGCCCCGAGACCAATCAGAGCCGATCCTGCTCGGCTGGATAAAGGAAGGTATTGTCAATACCATAAATCTCCAGGACATGACACAGATAGGTGTAGGTCCCTCCTGATCGAGCTAATGAAATTAATTGAACGAGGACATCTGAAGGAGTATGTCAAGAACCCCGAGCAAAGGCCGCAACAACCCCCACCACCACCTCAGCTCGGGGCCATTCACGAGATTCACACCCTCGTGAACAACAACTATGGAGAACAAAGGCTTTCAAAAAGAATGAAGAGAGAACAACTTAGAGAAGCAAGAAACGGTTACCAGCGTTGTAATCTCCCGAGGTCAGAACCAATCCATTCGCCACTGACTTTTACCAAGCAGGATTCAGAAGGAAGAGTACAGCCCCATCATGATGCCCTGGTAGTATCTTTAAATATCGACACAGGGAGCTACGCCAACATACTCCATTTGAACACCTTCAGAAGAATGGGCCTTCGCGAAGCCGACCTCATGCCTTGCTCAGACTCAATCCAAGGTTTCGGAGGAAAAGTCACACGCGTGATCGGAACATGCGAGCTAAAGGTAGTATTCGGAGTCGGAGACAAAACGGTACACACGACAACCGAGTTCAAGGTGGTCGACCTGAACTCAGTTTATAATACAATATGGGGAAGACCATTATTGGCCAAGATAAAGGCAGTGGTGTCGATATACCATCTGACCATCAAGTTTCCGGTAGGGGAAGATGTCTATGTCATCCGAGGCAATCAATTAGCAGCTCAGGAATGTGAATCGGGACTAAAGCCAAGAAAGCTTAACATTATCGAGCAATCCGCACTCGAACAGAATGGTGATATTCCAGAACGGTCAGAACACTCTGTGATGGAAATTGATGACCAGGTTCCAGGTTCGGAAAGTATGGCCAGACCAAATATCGGAATCGACCAACCGGAAGACCAAGCTCAGATAGTGATAGTTGAGGTCAACCCTGATTCGGGATTGAACGACCTCAAGGAAAATGAAGAAATGGAAGCAGATCCGATTAATGAAGAGTGGGAAACCTTGGACCCGAGGAAAGAGACACCATCGGGCAGAGCAACATCGATCGAGGAGTTAGAAGCAGTCCAACTAGATGAAAGCCGACCAGATCTAGAGCTCAAGATCGGCAAAGAATTGAAATAACCTTTCAGAGGAGAGCTCATAGCTTTTCTCAAAAAGAGCACAGATGTCTTCGCGTGGTGCCATGAAGACATGGAAGGCATCTGACCAGAAGATGCATGTCATCATCTAAGTATCGACCCGGCGGCCAAGCCTGTGAGCCAGAAAAGGCGGAGGCTAAGCCCTGATAGATACCAGGGGCTAGAATTGGAAGTTCAGAAGCTGCTCGACAACGGTTTCATAAAGGAATGTGACTACGCCATTTGGGTGGCCAACCTAGTACTGGTAAAGAAACCAAATGGGTCTTGGAGAGTGTGCATAGACTTTACCGACTTGAACAAAGCATGCCCCAAGGACTGTTTTCCCTTGCCGAACATTGATCAGCTGGTCGATACAACAGCAGGACATGAGATCATGAGCTTTATGGATGCTTATTCAGGATACCATCAAATTCCCATGGCCGAAGATGACCAGCGACACACAGCGTTCATGACAGACCGAGCACTTTACTGCTATAGAATGATGCCCTTTGGCTTGAAGAACGTCGGAGAAACCTATCAAAGGCTGGTGAACAAAATGTTTGCTGCTCAGCTCGGCAAAACAATGGAGGTCTACATAGACGATATGCTGGTTAAGTCAAAGAGGATAGAAGATCATATCAAAGACCTAGCAGAAATGTTCGACATCTTAAGGAAATACAGGATGAAGTTAAACCCCAAGAAGTGCTCCTTCGAGGTCGGGTCGGGAAAATTCCTCGGTTACATGGTAAGCCAGAGGGGAATAGAAGCCAACCCAAAGAAAATCGAGGCGATAATGGAACTCACTCCCCCGAAGAGGATAAAAGATGTCCAAAGCCTGACAGGAAAAGTGGCCGCACTGAACAGATTCATTTCGAGGTCAACAGATAAGTGTAAAACTTTCTTCAAACTGATCAAAAAAGATGGGAAGTTTGAATGGGACGCCGAATGTGAAACAGCTCTCGAAGAGCTAAAAAAGTCATTAATGGAAGCCCCGGTACTCGCCAAACCAGAAGCCAGAGAAAAGTTACAGCTCTACCTAGCAGTCTCATCCTACGCCGTCAGCGCAGTGTTAGTCCGAGCAGATAAAGGCTCCCAACAACCAGTATACTATGTGAGCCAGTCCCTACATGATGCTGAGCTAAGATATCCGGCCATGGAGAAACTAGCTTATGCACTAATCATGTCGGCCAGAAAACTGAGGCCTTACTTTCTAGCCCATCAAGTTGAAGTCTTGACCAACTTCCCATTGAAGCAAATCCTAGGCCGACCAGATGCCTCGGGACGATTACTAAAATGGTCGGTGGAACTAGGACAATACAACATCCACTATTCACCCAGGACAGCAATCAAAGGCCAGGCCCTAGCGGATTTCATCGCTAATTTTACGCCTGCTGTTGTGCTCCAAGAAGAAAAGGTTGAGAGACCTTGGAAAATGTTTGTGGATGGGTCCTCAACATTGACGGCTGCCGGAGCTGGAATCATCCTGATCAGCCCCACAAATAAGATTTTTACTCGGCGTTAAGGTTCCGATTTCCAACAACCAATAACGAAGCAGAGTACGAGGCACTTCTGGCCGGACTAGAAATGGCCAAACAATTTGGAGCAGACGACCTCGAGGTCTACAGCGATTCACTTCTGGTCGTCAATCAAGTTTCGAGAGAGTATGCAGCAAGAGACGAGAAAATGGCCAGGTATCTGAGGTCGGTGGAGATAGCCTTGACGGATTTAACGAAGAATACACAGGCTGACGCTCTTGCCCGGCTCGCGACAAGCGAAGGGACGGAGGACATAGGCTCGGTAAATATCGGTATAATAGAGAATTCAGCTCTAGAACAAAAGTCAGTATACAACACCGAGCAGAAAGATACTTGGATGACCCCGATCATCCAATACTTGGAAGGGGGGAAGAAACCCAATGATATGATCGAGGCTCGAAGACTAAGGATACGTTCTGCTCGGTATACTCTGAAAGACGGAATATTATACAAAAGAGGGTTTTCACTGCCCTTGCTGAGATGCTTAGACGAGCAAGAAGCCGATTACGCACTCAGAGAAATACACGAGGGAATCTGGGGAAATCATACAGGAGGACAAGCTTTAGCCTTTGAAATTATCAGACAAGGATATTTTTGGCCGAGCCTAAAAAAGGATGTGATTGACTTTGCACGAAAATGTGAGAGATGCCAAAAATGTGCCCCCCTGAAAAAATCCCCGGCAGCGGAGCTGAACACGGTAATGGCACCATGGCCTTTCGCCAAATGGGGAATTGATCTGATCGGACCCCTACCAACAGGCAGAGGAGGAGTAAGGTTCGCTATCGTAGCTATTGATTACTTCACCAAATGGGCCGAAGTGGAGCCGCTCGTAAAGATTACCGAGCCCAAAATAACTGACTTCGTCTGGAAGTCAATCATATGTCGCTTCAGAATTCCGCATTCTATAGTTTCTGACAACGGCCGCCAATTTGACTCGTCAGGATTTAATGAGTTTTGCACAAATCTGGGCATCCAAAAACTGCTCTCCACCCCATATCATCCCCAGGGAAATGGTCAAGTGGAGGCCATAAACAAGATCATCCAACACACTTTGAAAGCGAAGCTTGAGAACTTGAAGGGATCCTGGACTGACGAATTGCCAGACGTCCTTTGGTCGTACAGAAAAACGGCCAGAACCTCCACAGAAGAAACACCTTTCAGTTTAGCTTTCGGTTCCGAAGCCGTCATTCCAGTCGAGGTCGGCATGCCTACCTGGAGGACTCAGAACTTTGAGGAGCAGAATAACGAAGTTGCAATGCTGACCAGCCTAGACTTGTTAGAAGGAAAGAGACAGGATTCCGAGCTGAAAAACTCGATCTACAAACAAAGGAGTGAGAGATACTACAACTCCAAGGTTCGAGCTAGGAAGTTCGAGGTCGGTGAATTGGTCTTAAAAAGAGTGCTACAACACACAAATGAGCTCAACGCCGGACCGCTCCGATCGAATTGGGAGGGACCCTATCAGATAGTCCGAGTACTGACCAGAGGCGCTTATGAGATAGCTGACCTTAGCTGGAAGAAGGTGTCCAAACCTTGGAATGCGGAGCATCTAAAGAAGTATTACCATTAGACTGTTAGGAAGTGATTTCTTTTTCAAATTGTAATCTCCATTCTTTGAATAAAATTTGCAATTTCGTTAACATCAATATAATGTACAACCTAAGGGTTCCGACCCCACAAGGCTCCGGCCGATCCCGAGCTCGCCCACCGAGCTCGGGATCAAACTTAAGGGTTCCGACCCCACAAGGCTTCGGCCCAACCCGAGCTCGTCCGCCGAGCTCGGGATCAAAAGTCAGGGTTCCGACCTCACAAGGCTTCGGCCCAACCCAAGCTCGCCCGCCGAGCTCGGGATCAAACGTAAGGGTTCCGACCTCACAAGGCTTCGGCCCAACCCGAGCTCGCCCGCCGAGCTCGGGATCAAACTTAAGGGTTTCGACCCCGATAAGGCTTAACGTAAGGGTTCCGACCCCAATCTAGGTTTCGGCCCAACCCAATTAGGGATTCCAACCCCACTGAAAGGATTGACGCAATCCCGGCCCATTTATTGGGGCTCAAATTCTCACTAGGGGCTCCAACCCCGAACCTATACAAACTCTCATTGATCCCAGCACGGTCAGCTCGTCGGAATTCTAACTCCGAACAGGCGCTCTAGCCAATAGACTAGACGACCCCCATTGACTTACATTATGACAAAATAGTAGTTTTAGAAGAGCAAGAATGTGCGATGCAAAACAAATAAAAAAAGTGCATACAATGGGGCGCGAGCAGAAAATACACAGTTGAGAAGAAATAAGTTTCTATCATTTACAAAATGACCCGGTTTGGAGGCCGGAACCTCTTACAAAAGGTAGAAAGCTGAACAACGAGAACACGAAAGACCTGAACTAGACAAAAAAGGAGGACAAGGGTTGGTGCCTCGAACAGGAGGTGCAACGAGGGACAGATGGGAAGACCGAGCACATGAAGGAGGTGCAACGAGGGACAGAAGCTTGGTCGGCAACTTCGATCACCTCATCGTCCGCCTCAATTGCCACAGGTACCTCGGCCACCCCAGCTACCTCCGCGGCCACCGTCGTCTTTGCCGTTTCGCCCGGGCCGCACTCAGCGCCGACGCCGTTGCCCTCTCCGACCTCAAGGTCTTCCGGAGGATTGGGCATCGACATAAAGTCGATGGGAGGAGCCGGCCTGAGGAGATGCTCAGATCCTGGAGGCAGATACTCTAGTAGCTCGTCCATCATCCGAAGATGATAGGCTGGCAAAGGCTGTTTCTCCAGATAGGAGGCCAGAGCCTCCATCAGAGGCTTGTCATCTACGCCAGCAGCACGGTTGGTCTGGATGTTATCCATGTAGCACAAGAGATAGGTCAGAACACTGCCATATTTGTGTTCTGGGCAACCGCCATCTCATCTAGCTGCGTAGCCCGGACTTCCTCTAGTTCGGCCCGGAGCCAAGACAACTCCACGGTCCGGTCAGCCAGACGCTGCCGGTCAAGCTCGGCTGCTCGGGTCACCTCGCTGAGTTCTTCCTGGGAAGAAGTCAACTGAGTGGTCAAGGTGACCTTCTCGTCCCTCACGGCAGCCAAAGCAGCTCGAGTATCACGCAGCTCATCTCTCCGCCGCTCATGCCTCTCTCGAGTAGCATGATGCGAGGCTTGGGCCCTCCAGGCAAAGACAGAGGCCTGGGCGAAGAGAATGGAAGAACAGGTATCAAGATCAATACCGGTCATATGCTGGGCATATTCTTCCAGCTCCTCGGTCCAGGCCCGAGCAGGCGCCTCCATAGCTTCCTCCATCCCAGATGGGAAATGCATATCTTTCGAAGAAGAGCGGGCGCGGGTGAAGCTGATCTGAAAGGGAGGCCTCCGACCCACCCATTCATCGGTCGCCTCGATTCGTTGGGGGTCCCAGCCAGTGATGCTGACCGAACCAGCCAAGTGGGGAGCCGGGCTGAGGACAGGTGGTTGCCGAGCAGCTGATCGGCCGACATTTGAAGGGCCACCTTCCTCCAAGTGAACCCGTTTGCACGGTGCCGTCTCGGAGCCAGGCGGCCGTCTGACGACAGTAACCCGAGTCGGGGCTGGACGATTCGAACCCCGACCCCAACCAGAAGACGGGGCCCCCCGAGCCGGGGCTGATGGCGTTGTTGGCATTGGCGGAGGCGTTCTGCAGGGTCCATCCTGATACTGATACCCTGGCCGGGAAGAGTAACTGGAAAACGGCACAAGGTCGGTCCAAAAAGGTTTCAAGATAAAACATTTTTTACAAGTAAAATGAATACCGAGGGAAACTCACCTTGAATGCGAGAAGGAGCACCACGAAACGGTGAAATCAGGCTAGCACCGAGGAGATTTTCCTCGCTGAGCAGAACTTTATAATGTCTCTAGTCTGCGGAAGAGAAGTCCTGTAGATAACGGATCTTCCGAGTGAATGAATCACCGATCACCAAACTCTTGGGCGGAGTGTCTGCAGGACAGGGAAAAATTAACGATCAGAGGTGTCAACAAAATAACACATTAAACGATAAATACCCTGAGCATCGCTGAATTGTGTCAGGCAGTTAACCCGAGCAGATACATCGGTCTAATCCCCTCCGACCCAGAACCACTTGCCTCGCCAGTCCTTGATCGATGACAGCAAACAGCGTACCGGCTGGGGTCGGTATTTCCGTACCGATATATAGTAGAAATGATTCCTCAGACCAGGAGCCGTTTTCAATCGAAACATCCAGGCGATCTCGTGGGGGCTCGGCACATCGAGGCCATAATACCAAAACATCACCACCAAGCCGATAATAGACGACCAGGCATTGGGGTGAAGTTGTCCCGGCGCAATCCCCCAAAATTGGAGATAGCCAGCCAGATGGGGAGCAAGAGGAAAACGCAGACCAGCTTCAAGAGCTCGGACACTGATGGCAACTTTCCCCTCCGGCAGCTGATCCATCCGATCAGCTGGGTGAGGAACAGTGAACGTCACTCTCTCCGGAATATTGAAAAGGGCATGTCATTTGTTCAGCTCAGCTGCGGTCACGAAAGCCGGGTAATTGAAGGCCTCCGAGTCAGGGTTAAAAGCGTTCCTCCGGCTCAGATACCTAGAGGGAACGCCGTGGATAGGAACGCCCTCGGGGATGATTGAGACCTCCCGCCCCGAGACACTGGCTTCGCCTGAACCGCAGAAAGATGGGCTCGGATTAGCGTAAACATCACCAGTACCATCGATCAGCTGCTCGGTCGGAATGGGTTCTGAGTTGGTTGAGGAAAAGGACGGATCGGAACTAGTCATCCAGGAATATGATGGCTCGGAAGCAGGGTTAACTCCTTGATCGTAATCCTGATCCGAGCCACCGACAGACGAATCTGAAGCCATAAGTTAACAAGGGAATATATATGTATCTTTTAGCCGAAGAACGGGAGATCCTAGATGGTAATATGAGATCGGTATATGTTGCTCGGAAAAAAGAGTGAAAAACGCGAGGATTTGGAGTTCGCAGAGAATGAAAGTGGAGAAGAAAGTTTGTCTCCCACCTATTTATAGGAGACCACCGCATCGTTTCGACTTCCGGTCTCCGGGATGATGACACGTGGCGCCAGATGTCGGCTCAAAAAAGATGTATAGCATTTTTGATTCTGGTCGGTCTCACGGGGTTGAACGGATTTAGGCCCCGCCTAAAATAAGTTCTGACCACAGCCTAAGGGGCTAATGTTGTACCCCGTTCGATAGACCCGAGCTGATATGGAGAATACAACGAGCCAAAGGCAGAATAGAGGTCTGGTCGGTCGACCGAGCCGGAAGGAAACCGATCCGACTAGAGTAATTAATCCGGAAATTAGCATCAGGCATTCACCAGTCCGACCAGGAATTTGGTCCAGCCGACCAGGATTATATCGGCGAAAGTAGCTTTAGGGCACGCTCGGGCGTTGAAGTTCGGACGACCAAGAGCCCTGTATAAGCAGAGCAGACGAGACTTAGCCATTCTGAGAGGAATTCTCCAAGAAAAGGAAACAAATCCAGATCAAATCACATATGATTTAGATAGGATCTTCCCCGATTTTTTCCCTTATTTGTGCCCTGAGTCCAAGGGATTTTATTCTTACTTTCCAAGTTATGTATCTTAGTTTTAGCCTATAAATAGGGCCCTAAACCCTCAGGATAGGGGTTCTGAAATCATTGTATTCAAGTAATTAGAGAGTTTTTTTTCCTCTCAGTACTTATATTTAAAAACATTCTGGCCGGCCAAAACTGACCGACCAGAATCAGCCTAGCAAAATTGCCCGAGTAGGCACCGGGCCATTCTTTCTCTTATTTTATTTATAATTTGTTCGGTTCGATTTCTTTGGACCGGATCGATTTCTTGGGTGTTTGGCTAGGATTTTGTGCTCTACAAAATCTGACGTCAACACTAACCTTAGAAGAAATAGGAAGTTATCTTCTATAAACAGCAAGTTGGATGAGCCAGCAAGTCAGGAAGCTGACTAAAAGATTCAGGAAAAGGGAGCTGTTCTGAAACAAGAAGCAGCATGGAAGAAGCAGCAAGCTGCTGTAGTAGAAAGCTGAATGAAGCAGCAAACAAGATGGTGGAATAGGAAGCTGCCAACCTGCCAAGTATCAAAACGAAGATGGCCTTTATGAGATGAATGTCAAAGAGTATGCATCTATCCTCCATTCAGATGACACAGGTCCGACTTCCTCAACTCCGATGAAGATATGGGACCGAGAGAGTCATTAAGGACTAACCCTTGGACAGAGAAGACACATGCTGTCATTCATGGAGATAAAATAAAACAGCAGGTGCTTCACAAGGTTGTCGGCATACTGACGGTCTATCCAAGGATCCAGTGTCGGCAGTTTCGAGCTGGTTTCTGGGTGAAGTAAAAGAAAAATGAAAAACCAGACCAGTAGTCAAAGATCCTAGGTGAACGTGCCTGGATATTGATGAAGCTGCACAGGTAACTGATCATCCACTGATCAGGTACCTGACCTCTTGTCTCGTACTTGCTGAGGCTGGGCAGCTTATTCCCTTGGGTAGGAATAAGAAGGAGGATGCTCAGTAAAAAGTATGAACAGGTTGTTGTCTTGGCTTTGAGCAGCAACTGTCAGACAAGAGAACCTGATATCCAATCCTTGTGTTGTAACTCCACCCCTGAGCAGCAAGCTTGAGGATGATGACAGAAATGGGGAAGAGAGTTACAAGTCAAGAGCCACTTAAGAGCCACTGCTGAAGCCTTATTGTAAGGGGGAAACAGTTAATAATGGCGATCAGGAGTCACCTACCATCTGAAGCAACAAAGGACAGCAAGCTGGTCTTCCAAGAAGATGTGAAGGGTGCAGCAAGCTGTTGAAAACATGCTGAAAAAGGCATACAAAGATCAGAGATGGTAGAGAGTGAGAAGAAGAACTCCTTGGTGGAAAAATGTAGAAACAGCAAATTGAAGAAAGAAGTAAAGCTAGATGGAGTAGTAGAAGCTTACTTACTTTTGCACTAAAATGTAATTGTACTTGTACAATCATTAAGTTTCTTATAAAAGAGCATTTTTATTTAATGACTCGTGTTCTTATTATGTTCTGTCATCATCAAGATAAAGGGGGAAATTGTTGGGATATTTCAGTAGTTATCTTGATAAGACAAAACAGTATGTGTAATAAGAAAATGAAGTTTGCTAAAAGAAATTTTCCACCGATTACATGATCATAAGCTTATCTCTCAATGAATAAGATCATGTAATGGTTTTCCAAATGTTAAGGAAGACCAACCTTAGAAGAATTAAGGATGATGACAGAAATGGGGAAGAGAGTTACAAGTCAAGAGCCACTTAAGAGCCACTGCTGAAGCCTTATTGTAAGGGGGAAACAGTTAATAATGGCGATCAGGAGTCACCTACCATCTGAAGCAACAAAGGACAGCAAGCTGGTCTTCCAAGAAGATGTGAAGGGTGCAGCAAGCTGTTGAAAACATGCTGAAAAAGGCATACAAAGATCAGAGATGGTAGAGAGTGAGAAGAAGAACTCCTTGGTGGAAAAATGTAGAAACAACAAATTGAAGAAAGAAGTAAAGCTAGATGGAGTAGTAGAAGCTTACTTACTTTTGCACTAAAATGTAATTGTACTTGTACAATCATTAAGTTTCTTATAAAAGAGCATTTTTATTTAATGACTCGTGTTCTTATTATGTTCTGTCATCATCAAGATAAAGGGGGAAATTGTTGGGATATTTCAGTAGTTATCTTGATAAGACAAAACAGTATGTGTAATAAGAAAATGAAGTTTGCTAAAAGAAATTTTCCACCGATTACATGATCATAAGCTTATCTCTCAATGAATAAGATCATGTAATGGTTTTCCAAATGTTAAGGAAGACCAACCTTAGAAGAATTAAGAAGACATTCTCCAAGGGTCAGCAAGCTGTATGAAACAGCAAGCTGAGAGGAAGTATATGCATATGAAGCAAATAGAATGTTGCAAGAAGTAGACAACAAGTTACAGAGAACATGTTGAAAGAGTGACAAATGAAGAAGAAAGCTTCCAGCAGAAAGCTGTCAACGAAGGAAACAGGAAGCTATCAGTAGACTATAAGAACAGAAAACTACAAACAGAAAGCTGTCAGCAGACTACAGAAGCCAGCAAGCTGGAGAGAAGCAGCAAGCAGAAGACAGCAAGAAGCAGCATCAGAAAGATCATGCAAAAATAAGAAGAGAAAAACTAGCTGACATCAAGCAGCCGTTGTATGAACTTCAGCCTTGGACCCATACCGACTTAACAAGTCAGCAGGAATGACAGAGAGGTCTAGGAGCAAATTGTAGGCGCATTAAATGTACACGTCAAGATCAACTCAGAAACATTTAATGCGGCTACAGAAGAAGATCTTAAGAGATTGGAGTTCACATTCAAAATGGAGAAGTGTCTTCATTCAACGGATACTTTTCTCCAACGGATATATTCTCAAGATTTATAAATAAAAGGTGTGGTTGACTGAAGAAAGAGCTAGACATACTACACAGAGTAAAGAGGAAACCCAGACATATTCCAAAGCTTCTAAAGCTTATATATGTTCAGTCACTCAACCTTTCAGGAGCAGTATACAATAGCTATAGGGCTTCAATGATCAAGACTGCTCCGCACTAGTTGAAGAACCTTTTATTTTCTTTTAACCATTGTGATGTGTGCGTTCGGTTGTTTTATGGTGTACCTTAGTTGAGAGGATATGATCCTTGCTAAGTGTGTAGTCTAGAAATAGATTACTTACCCTTTCTGGGTTGTGGCCTTCGACTAGAGTCTGGGATTCTAGTAGGCATAGTTTGTTAGGAAGATGTTTGTAAAGCGAGGCTTGTAAATCGAACTGACCTAACAAAGTTCCTTCTTGAGTAGGAGTAGAGTGGATGTAGAAGGCTTACACCACCTTCGAACCACTATAAACAAAATGTGTTTATATGTTTTGATTTACTTACTGCATTATGCTTATCTTGTTATATCTTACTGATTGCATATCATAAGCATCCTGTATAAAAGAGGTTTTACAAAGAGCATACTTGCAAAAGAAAATTGGTTTCCAAAAGAACTCTATCAAGTTTATTCCGCTGTGTTACATTCTGATACTGAGTCAGTAACCTGATTGAGCTTAGAGCCAGGTTGCTGATTTGAGACAGGTTATTGCCCCTTGGTCAGGAACCTGTTATAACATAAAAGTTTTTAAAAGAGTTTACAAAATCGATAGAGGTTCATTCACCCCCCTCTGAACCTCTGACCACTTAGGACTCTCGGGACCAACACAATTCAATTACTCAACCTCAAGAAGCAGTCAAGCCAAGTTACTCGAGCTACCAAGTTCTTAAGACTGACTTCGGGTTGCACCAGTTGAAGACCTTATATACTTTTAACCATTTTCTATGTGCTAGGTTGTTTTAAGTCGGTGTTTTTAGTTAGAAGGATTATATCCTCGCTAAATGTTAATCTTGTGTAGGTTGTTTACTCTGTGTGAGTGTTGTACCCTGTGTGGGAAATTACCAAGGAATCCTTTGATTCTAGTAGGTTAAACTTGTTAGGAAGAGGATTGTAAAGTTGAGACTTGTAAATCAATCTGACCTAGTGAAATTCCTCATATGTAAAGGAGTAGAGTGGACGTAAAAGGATTACACCACCTTCGAACCATTATAAACCCTAGTGTGTTTATTGTTTTATATCTAATTGTTGCATTGCATATCTATCTTGCTGAGTTTATCTTAAGCATACTGCTAAAAGGTTTCTGATAAAATCATACTTGTGAAAAGAAAATCGTTTTTCAAAAGAAACTTTATCTTTAATATTCTGCTGCATACTGTGATATACCGAGACAGTAAGTTGAATCAGCATTGTGCCAACTTACTGAATCGAGTGAGTTGTTGTATTCTCTGTAGAGTCGGTAAACTGTTTATAGAAAAGTTTTAAAAATGTAAAATTTGATAGAGGTTCATTCACCCCCTAAACTCTGACCACTTAGAACCAACATAATGATTTTCTTGACTGCTCCAAGATGTGACTCTTTAGGTGTAGCTTGTAATCTTGCACATACTCCAACTATAAATATGTTATCTGGTCTGCTTGTTGTAAAATACAGCAGAGACCCATATAATCTCCTATATTTGGTGATGTCCAAATCTTTGTCATTTTCATCCTTATCAAGGCTAATAGATGTGGCCATATGATTTTTATTGTTGTTTCATTCTCCATTTCAAACTTTTTGATTAGCTCATTGGTGTACCTTACTTGATTGATGAAAGTTCCATAATCAAATTGCTTGACTTGCAGTCCTAGAAAGAAACTTAATACTTCTATCATGCCCATCTCAAACTTTTTTTACATGAGGTCCAAGAATTTTTCATAGAGATGTTTGTTGGTTGATCCAAATATGATGTCAGCAACATAGATTTTTACTAGAAATATATTACCTCCATCTTGGATTCTGAAGAGCGTTTTGTCAACTATCTCTTTTTGAAACACATTCTCTAAAAGATATAAGGAGAGGGTGGCATACCATGCTCTTGGTGCTCGTTTTAAACCATATAAGGCTTTTTGTAACCTAAAAACTTTTTTTCGGATTGATATTAAAAAATACACTTTTTACATACATATATTGCACATTGAAGTTCTTATGAGCAGCATATGCTAGAAAGATTTTGATTGCTTCAAGTCTTGCTACTGGTGCAAATGTCTCATCAAAATCAAATCCTTCTTCTTAACAATATCCTTTAGCATCTAATCTTACTTTATTTCTTACAACAAGTCTATATTCATCTAGCTTTGATACTCAGAAGGTTGTACTTTAATTCTTTCACATAGGATACTTCACTGATGCATGCATTGTCTTTGACTAAGCTTCTTATTCCTTTGGTCTTTTCTCTTGAATCATCTTCAAATACTACCTTAGGGCATTTACATGGTTGGAAGTCTTGTAAGGCTTTCTTGTTGTCAGTCATATGTCTTAAGCAGCCACTATCAATGTACCATACTTCACTGCTACTTTCTGGCAACTATTCCTGCATACACTTCAAACAGATTTAGGTACCCATACAAGTATGGATCCTTTGAGGTTAGTTCATTTAGAAACCTATACTTGATTAACAACAATTGGTATGTTGTAAGCATAGTTGGTTCTCTTTCTATAAACAGTCTTGGTTTCATATTGTTTGTGCTTAGTGTGTAAGAACTTTCTTTGTATCACCTATACCATGTCTGTGTGCTCATTTAGGTTTAGACATGTATGTCTTGGTATTAGCGGAGTTAAAGTTCTTTTGTTATAACATGTGAGGTTGCTACAACTTGTCTTTACTTACACTAGATTTGACTTTTTGCAGACTTACTACATTTGGTTACATTCATAAGTTGATTTCTTTTATCAGTTTTGCTTCATTTGTTCAGCACTTTCTTTCCCTTTGAAGTTTTAGACAAATCTTCAGACAAATGTACTTCAGTCTAAATAAACCTTGAGGCTTTTGATGTGCTTGATGTATTGTGAGAGGATTCACCATTGTATTTCAAACCAGATAACTCAATTAGGCTTCTGGTCATGGGCAAATAAGCTTATGCATTATGTGGCGATTTGCTAAAATAATCAATGGTGGTTTGTAGGTTTTCCTTCTCACTCTCTAGCTTTAGTGACCAACAGCTTGAGCTTAGCTACCTCTGCTTTGAGATTGTTACTGCACTATCATAATCATAGAGTGCAACATGTTCACTCTTGAGTTGTAGGTTTTCCTCCTTAAGCTCCTCAAGAACTGAGTTTATCTATTCAAAGTCATTTATGATCTGCCTAATAGCTTGGATTATACTCAACTTTTCATCAACTCAATCAACTTGAGGTTGATAGATTATCTCATCACATATTTTATCTTCACAATCATTGACAATCAAGCAAATTAATTTTTCTTCTTCAGATGTTGTATTGTCATTGTCACTGTCAGAGGAGCTTTGTTCTTTTATATTCCTTAAAGGAACTCATAGCTTTGGCAGCTTTAATTTCTTCAAGAAGTGTTATAAGCTTATGTTTTTCATTTCTTATATTTTCTCTTCTTTACTTCCTTTCTTCTTTAAAATATTTATGCATTGTAAGGTATGAATAGTTTTTTGCATAGTGGTCTGATTTCCTGAAATTATAACAAATATCAGAGAAAATTGCATTTGACTGTGAGTTTGAAGATACCTGTATGGTTGGTGATTTATTTTTGAAGTTATTAGCCTTGTTATTGTTCTTCATGAACTTTTTTAATTTCTTTAAAAGTAGAGCCATTATTCTTCTATATCTTCGATTGACAGCTCAAATTGTTTGTTGTTACTTGTAGTTATTGGATCCTTGAAGGATCTTGCAGAGAGTGTTGTAACCTTGGTAATTGACTCTTCGGCCTCTTTCTTTCTTCTGTTGATTTCAAATTTGAAAGTTTTGAGGTCAGAGAATAGGTTTAAGGTACTTATGGACTTTAGATCCATTGACAATAATGCAGTGGTCTTCCTATCTCACTCTGCTGGCAAGGCTCTCAACACCTTCATATTATTCTCATTTTGAGTGTAGTATTTGCCTGAAGCTTCCAATTCATTCACAATAGATGTGAACCTTAGATCTAGTTGCTCTAATGTTTCTTCAGGCTTCATTTCGAACAACTCAAATAGTTGTGTGGCAGTGGATATTTTGTTGTCCTTGGTGAGCTCAGTTCCTTCATATATTTGCTCCAACTTATCCCAAATTCTAGAGGTGGAACTCTTCTGCAATCAGGTTTTTCTACTCTTGGTCTTGCAGGTGGTCTGCAGGTCTTCTTGCTGCATCTTCTGTAGTAACTTCGTATGCTCTTTCTACACCTTCTGCACCTACATCTTCTACTCCTCCTGTTGACGTTTTTTCTGCTACAACTTGTTCTCTCATTTCTCTGCCTAGAGCTAGATTTGGTTGGTGATGACTAGTGGTCCTTCAATAATGACATACCACATTTCATAATTCATAACTAAAAGATGTGTCTGCATTTTGATCTTCAAGTCATCATATTCCTCTATGAAAAACATAGGGAGCTTGTGACGAGAAGATTCCATGATATGTTAAAATATGGAATTTTGAAAGTAGATAAGGAAAATAGATTTTTGAAACAAACTCAACTATGGATCTGGGTAGATGACCATACAAATTGGCTTTTAACCCAACTTGCTCTGATACCACTTGTTAGTCCCAAGTGGCACAAAAGTTTAGAGGGGGTGAATGAACCTCTATCGATTTTAAAACTTTTAAACTTTCTATACTATAACCTACTCAAGCTTACAACACATAATGCAGTTCAGCTTACAACACTATTGAGCAATGTTGCTTACTATAACTAACAGAGTTCTTGCAGCGAAAATAAACTTCATGATAGATAGGGTCCTTTGAAAATTCTTTTAAGGTATGAGTTTTTACAAGGTACTTTATATAGAATAATAGATACAATGCAACAAATAGATATAGAATAGAATGCAGGATATGTAAAATCAAGCACAAGGTCTTATAGTGGTTCAACGATGGTGTAATATCTCTACGTCCACTCAACGTGTTGGTCCCAAGTGGTGTCCGAGGTTCAGAGGGGGGGTGAATGAACCTTGGTCGATTTTGAAAAACAGATTAAAACTTACTGTTCTGCAAGTTACTTGAACTTGCAGTGTCAGTCAGTTACTGCTTACAGCACTAGGATGCAGTGCTACACGCTGTAACTTAGAGTTTTATACGCAGTGGAAAAAAAGGTTTTAAGACACAAGGTTGGTTTTCTCAAATATGATTCTTATCAAAACGTTTTATGTTTTATGACAGAGATAGATATAAAAGATAAAACACAGATAAGAAAACAATAAAACACTTATGGTTTATAGTGGTTCGAAGGTGGTGTAATCATTCTACGTCCACTCTACTGCTACCTCGAGCAGGAACTTTGTTAAGCAAGATTGATTTACAGGACACTCCTAACAATCTATCAACTTACAAAGTTAAACACCTACTAAAGTCCAGCGTACACACAGCAACTGCAAACTCTAAAGGCAAACACACACAGGGTTTCAAACTCCCACACAGGGAAGCTGCTTATATCTTAGACAACTATACAAACAGCAATGATCTCTCCTATCAACTGTTCGACACCTAAAACAACCTAAGCACACAGCAACAAGGTTAAAAAGTATATAGATTTGTTCTTCAACTGGTGCGGTGAAGTGAGCTTCTGAATCCTTCAAAGGATCTTTCAGCTTTGAACTTGTTTCACTTCATAGAGGTTGAGTGACTGAAACTGAGAGTAGACTCGAAAGAGTATAGCTTGAATGCTTGAGAGTTTTTGTGTAAATGTTTCAGTAGTCAGCTTCAGGGTTGCTCATCCTCTATTTATACTTGTAGAGAAGATATTCGTTGAAGGAGATATCTTCCATTTTGAATTTAAGTGTACTTGATCAAAGGTATGGCTTGCATTTAATGCGTCTTGACTTTTCTTTTTGGAGTATTTAATGCGGTGGTTGCGGCTCGCAGCTTTCTACAGCGCGTCAGTCCACGTGGCGTCTTGGCATTGGCTCTGTGTCTGCAACTTTGATCTTCTCTGGAACGGCTCTATTTATTCTTGCTTGGATCTTCATTCCTCATACTGCATTTACCTTCCTCGGATTGTAGGATACTTATTCTGTTTGTCATTGGCGTTGTTGACTGTTTGAGTAGTAAGCTTCGCGTTGTATCCTAGGTCTGCTTGCAATTGTTTGTCTTTTACAGCGCTGCTGTAACTTAGACCTTCTTGCAGTATCTTCGTTCAGTACTGCTGTATCTTTTCTTACAGTATTAC
The DNA here is from genome assembly GCA_946896805.1 of Scutellaria galericulata. NCBI lineage: Eukaryota > Viridiplantae > Streptophyta > Magnoliopsida > Lamiales > Lamiaceae > Scutellaria > Scutellaria galericulata. The sequence goes on along the minus strand of OX335784.1, from coordinate 3,804,084 downwards.
TATAACTTTTTCTTACAGCGATGCTGCTTGCCGTTCTTACTTACTTTGCTGCAATGTTGTAACTGTCTTCTTGCAGTGTTGTCATATCTGCTTTCTTGCAGCAGCTTCGTTCTGAAATCTTCGATGCAGCATTGTATGCATGTGTACCTCCATCTTTCAGCTTCTATAACTAGACTCAATCCTAGTCTATATTTTCATTTCAACATTGTGAAAAATGGAGTACTCAAACTTCCTATTACATTCTTAGTTTGTCTCATCAAAATCTAAACACTGAAATCCCAACACAACTCATTTTTAAAGAGGAACTTCGTTAAGAATGTTTGAATTACAAGACTTTCTAACAAACTCTATACTCCATAAAGTTGCACCTACTAAAACTTAGTTTCCACACAAGTTATTGCAAGTTCTAAAGGCAGACCCACACAGGATCTCTACAACCCACATAGAGTTATTGTCAAGACTCTTTGACAATATAACACTCAACAATGAACTTTTTTCCTATCAATTGACGACACATAAAACAACCAAGTACAAAATAAAGGGGTAAAGTATATAAAAAAAGTTTCAACTGGTGCTAGAAGCAGCCTTGAGATTTCTGAAACTTTGATTTAAGACTTGAGTGCTTCTTGCGGTTGAGTGACTGAAACTTGTATGCTTGGAGAATAGTTTGAATGCTCAAATTTTTCTTATTTGTGATTTCGAGAGTTGTAGTTTCAGTGGTTGTCTCAGTCTTTTTTTCCTCTATTTATACATGAAGATTTATGCCCGTTGAAGAAGACACAAACCTTAGAATTTGAATCTTCTTCCTTTGTGTAGGACTTGCAGTAAATGCCTTCTTGGGTTTGCATTTAAGGTTTCTTATCTTATACTGCAGGTTCATTAAAACTATTTGTACTAGGTTGCAGTTTTTGTGCAGTCTGTTAGGTCAAGTCATTGGCTCTCAATGCTGAATCCTTCAAGTTATCTCTACTGACTAATTTTTGATCAATTGAAGTAACCAAACTCTTGGGCTGATCTTGATCTTACATAGTTATTATCATATTTGCATGCTATGTGTTTACTTATTTCTTCATCTTACAACATGCATCACTCAATCCCTGCAATTCTAGTCTTCATGCAAGTGTACTTGCAACTCTTCTGTTGTAACCTTCTAGTTTCAGCAAACAATGTTTTATCCTTTCTCGCAGCTTGCAGTAGTTGTCTCTTTACAGTTTGTAGCAAAGTCTTCACTTGCTTTTCAACATTCTTCAACCTATACTCTAAACTTAAAATCTAGTTTAATTTCACTTTAACATTGTGAAAAAATGGGTTATTCTATTTTCCTATTACATTATGTTTTGTCTCATGAAAATGTAAACTTAAATTTCCTAACACATGTATTACTAATGTTTGTATGAATCAACAAAAAATTGATGTGAATGTAATACTTTTATACATGTTTGGTTAAACTTAATGTATCACAGCCACACTTGCTTAATCGAACATAGAACGAATAAAAATATAACACAATCTGAAAATCTGCTATATTTTTTTTAAACATTTACATTATCTCATACCCAACAATATCCTATTCACATTCATATAAAAGAAGTTTCAACAAGTCAGCAACTCACAAACAAAATTCATGTTAACCCATTAGTATGCATCATATTATATAATATATAATTCATCCAACCAGCAACCCATGAACAACCTTTGTGGTATGTACTACTGAACATATTCAAAAGGACTTAATATTCAAAAGCAAAAGTAACAAAAATCACAAACATGCCCAACAGGACGTCATCTACGTACACAAGTGCTCTAAACCCTACAGGAGCTCTACATCTTGCTCAACACGTCTATAACATTACACATCATCGTGGTTACCTACAAAGTATAAATTACGTGAGATAAATCTCAGTAAGTAGAAATTATGCATGATATTATAGTCCTTTACAACTCCTTCCCATGAATCCACTTCTCGAATCACCTATTTCATTTCTAAAATATTTTGTGCACACAGCACCAATCTCATGCACACAACACCAATTCATGCACATAGCACCAATTTTATGCACACAACACCACATAGCTAACATAAATATGACCCAAAAGTACAATTTCATCCTCGTGTTGCCAAAACACATCATTTGATAGGACTCGCAACTTCAACCCACAATAACCGTTCAAATCTCAAATTCATTTCATAACAATTGTTGAACTCATAGGTTCACTTATTTCATGATAGCCACTAAACAATAAATCAAATATCGTAAAACATATAGTATTCATGTACCATCAATTAACATAATTAATTCATAAAATGCTATTTTATGCTCCGTAGTTGTAATAAATTTCTACTTACCTGAATCCCCAACAATTTTGGTTGTATAAGCATTTAATTCACTTCAAATACTTTTGTGATGTTCCTCCTTCGATTAAGCGCTAAAAGCAAACAAATTTATTTTATTTCTTCTTCTCCCTTTTCTTTTTCTTAGTTAAACGAGTGCTCTGTTTTTTTTTTCTTTTTTTTTCCTCCAACAAATGAAAAGATTGATATATACCTATATATCTCCTCCAACCCCACTTTAAATCTACTACTACTACTGTTACTGCTGCTGCCACCACCACCACCATTATTATGTTAATGCATAAAAAATAATAATATTATTCTTAATGTTATGCATACTTTCTTTTATGCATTACGTGTACATATGTGTTATAATATATATAAATATAAGTTATGCACTTACACACATATATTATATTATAATACTCATGAAATCAATCTCTTATATATATATATATATATATATATATATATATATATATATATATGATGAATGAATCAATATATTAATTAATTTTTCTAAAGTAGCCGTGTGTGCTTTTATATATATATATATATATATTTTTTTTTTTTTTCCTTCAATCATTTATACTTATATATGATCATTAATTAAATAATTTATATAATTCCATCAAACATTACTTATGTTTCAGCCACTTATAACATGGTTTTCTCAACATCAATTATATAAGAGCATATAAATAACTTAACATTTAAAAGTAAAATAAAATCATGTAAGATCACAAGTAGCACATAAATAATAAGAGATGCATATGATGCATGAAGTGCATTAATCAGTAAGTGGTGAGAAGTTTGGGTATCACATAATGTTTTTAATTAGTCATAAAATACGTATACATGTATTACTAATATGTTTATGAATTTGTAAATAAATATAATCTTGATATTCAATTAGCTCTAATTATAATAAAATTATATAATTCATTGATGAATAAATGTAATACTTTATATATATATATATATATATATATAATGATACTTATATATGTATTACTAATACTTTTATGAATCACCAAAAAATTGATATAATATTCTAACGGATAAATGTAATATTTTAGTCGTCAAATTAACATTTATACTTGTATTATTAAAATAATGCTCACATCCACCGTGAACATACTAATATGCCCACCACTGATATGAAAATATCTTATCAATTTAAAATATGTGATATGAAATTAATAGTTTGGTTATATTTATGACACCTAAAAAATATGTGATATGAAACTAATAATTTGGTTATATTTATGACACCTAAGCAGTGAATACATTAATAAGTCTCGCAGAAAGATGGTTTATTGATTTCATCCCTTAATTTTAAAACTGAACAATTTGAGGTCAGTTATTTCGGAAATTTAAGGGCACTGTTGGCAAGCTTTGTTAATGTGGCTGAGAGTTATGATGATGTGCCAAAAACTGTGTCCACAAAAAATGTTGTTGATTTTGAATTAAATAATTAAAATAAATAAAAACATAAAAATCTGTTTATTATTTAAAATACAAAGAATATGAATCTGAATATCATTTAAAAATACATAAAAAAATTAATAAAAATATTCTATTTAAATGTGAACATTAAAATTATATTAAGATTCGAAAACTATTTACAAAATAAAAAAAATTAAATTATATAAAACATTATTTAGATCAATACTAAAATAAAAATAATAGTTTCAATCAAAATAATACTCAGACTTTTATTTAATTTTGTGTTTGAAAAACTTATTATATAAAAAAATATGAATACCATTAAGAAACATCTAAATACATATAAATAGAAATAATACGCAGATTTTTATTAATTTTTTGTGTTTTTAAAATATTACTTATATTTAAAAAAATCTTAATATTATTTAAACTATTGAAAATGTTAAAAAATTATATTGATTAGAATTAATATTTATATTTTTATATTGATCTAAATAAAAATAATAGTTTCAATCAAAATAATACTCAGACTTTTATTTAATTTTGTGTTTGAAAAACTTATTATATAAAAAAATATGAATACCATTAAGAAAAATCTAAATACATATAAATAGAAATAATACGCAGATTTTTATTAATTTTTTGTGTTTTTTAAATATTACTTATATTTAAAAAAATCTTAATATTATTTAAACTATTGGAAATGTTAAAAAATTATATTGATTAGAATTAATTTTTATATTTTTATATTGATCTAAATATTTATTGATGTCATTTATATTCATTATATAATGATTCTATCATTTTTATAAATTTAAATAATATTCTTATTATTATTTAATTTGTTGTATTTTGTAAATAATTTCAGATTGTTTATGTAATTTTTTTTTCAAATTTAAATATGAAAATTTATTTTTTATGTATTTTAAATAATATTCAGATTCATATTATTTGTATTTTAAATAATATTCTTATTTTTTATGTATTATTTCTTTATTTTAATTATTTAATTCCAAATCAACAATAATTTTGGTGCCACGCACAGTTTTTGTCACATCAGCACAATTTTTGCCACATCATCAAAGCTCAGAAGCGAGTGTCCTTAAATTGTCAGAAAAAAATCAAATTATCCTCAAATTGCATAGTTTTTTTTTTTTTTTTATTAAGGAACGAAATCAATAAAACCTCTTTCTGTGGAACCTAAATGCAACCCCTTAAGCTATGAGATGCGATTTGGAATTTAATTCAATATATGTAGGTTAGCAGGATTGTTTATTAAATGTACTAGCAGAATACATGTGTGTTGTACATCAAGTGAATTTTCATCAAGTGCATATTAATAATATAACACACCAACTATAAAAATACAGAAAATTAGAATAGTTGAAATTATAATAAGACCATCAAATTATATTTAGAGAATAATGAAAATTTTACTTAATTTAATAAATAATCATATGACAAAGAAATGAAAAAATACTTTCTTAAAAGAGAAAAAAAAAAAAAAAAAGGAATGAAAATTTGAAAAAACGATTGTGTATCGCAACCAGAAACTCCTGCTTGGTTTTTGGCCCGGTACAGGATTCAATATCTCTGGAGTAAAACGTTAATGCAGAATATTTTGATAAAAAATATTCAAAGTATATACAATGCAGAATAAAAATCTGAATATTTTTTAAAAATTTTAAAAATGAACTAATTTTAGTCAAATTGATTTTTTTTATCAATTTTTTTATTACTTCGAGTAAAATGTTAATGCAAAATTTTTTAAATTAAAAGTATTTAACACGATTTTCTTTATAAATGTTTATAATTTATCATTGGAAAGCTCTTTAAATGTATATTAATATGAAACTAATTTTAAATAATCAACGTAGTCAATTGTATATAAAAAAAGAAAAAAGAACAATCAAATATGAAAAAAGAAAAATTATGAAGAGTTTCGAATGTAGGACTCTTACCTTTTATAGTGAAATAAAAATATGTAAATATTAAATTACTTTACTATCCTTAAAAATCAATATTTATAGGGTTATTATAGATATTACAAAAATTACTAAAACACTTATCTATATATATGACTATTCTTGTTGACTCACTTTGACCGACATGGATCGAATTGACCCGTGTTGATTGACTTTGGTTGACTTATATGGTTTCGTTTTGTTCATTTTATTTTCCGTTGCGTGTTGTCCATATTGTTGTCAACATTTTGGATAACAATTCACCTTGTCTTGCTAGTATTGTTCGAGTTTGGTTAGCACGAGAACCCCATAAACAGTACTTTTGCTATCAAATTCTGTAATAATGTCCATATGAACCAATTAATAGGACACGACATTTGCTTGAAGTATCTTTTAGTTAAACTACAACATTCACTAGCAATGCATAACAATACTTTCGACTATGGATGACAACGTGTAAGATATTCATCCATTTAAAGGTATTTGTACCGTAAGCCTATGAATATATATTATATTATCCATACCTGTTTCGTTCCTATTTAAATTTTAATTATGCAACATGTATTCGTTCTAAACTCGATCACCACTATCCACATACTACCGGGACATAAATAATTTTTATGAGAATTTAAGAAACAGGTATTATAAGTGGATATCTGCCCATTTTAAAATAATTTAAAACCAAACAACAATGTGTACAAAAATAAAAATCATGAGATCTTGAATTCACACAAATCACAAATTTCTATAAATACTCTATAATGTTAATAGATACACATAACGGATATCCAAGCTTATAAACCTGAAATCTAATGGGATTGTTTTTCCTTCACAAACTCATTTCAATCCCTTTTAAAATACCAGCCACTGTAATAGAATTTGGATGAATAGACTACCCACATTTACCCATAAACGCCATCCTACATTGGGCCGGAAATTGGGCCTGACCCACTACATCATGCAATTTCGCTATATATATATATAATATATATTTGTGCGATTATTTCGTATAATTACATATATGAAAAGAGATTAAACACATTAATGCAAAACAATTGTAACAGAAGAGCCGCGATTGCTAGATTAATTTGGCTTCAAATTAAACCAAATCTGGTCTCACGGATCAAAGTTGATGAGGTTTCGCATAAAATGAATTCTAAAAAAAATCAAGATCCACCAGAAATACTGCCTCTAAAAATCTCAATAGCATCACCATTGGTAACATGGTGCCATCTAAAAGATCGATCATCATCCATCACATTCTGTTTGAAAATGAAAAAATACCCTTCTCTTGGCAGCTCCACCTTCATCTTCTCCAGCTTCTTCCTCAGCTCTCCCACGTTATCCAGTGGGCTCACCTCTACCGGAATCTTCTCCGTGTTGTACACGATAAAAACCCTCAGTTTCGCCGTCGATCCTCCCGGCGACGGCGGCGATCGAACGGCGACGCTCAATTCCAAATGATCCGACAACTCACAGTCTTGGATGGTTTTCTGATTCGGCAACTCGATTCCGTTCGTGTGAATTACCAATCGGCTGATGGATATTCCCTCGATTTCATGGATTTTCTCCTTGAGTTTGTGGACTGTGTCGTTGACGTCGGTTTCGATGGCGATGAGCTTGGAGGATGGGAGTTTGAGGAGGAGGTGGATCTTGGAGGGTTCGTCGAGGAGGAGATGGATTCGAGAATGATCGAGGATGTCAGAGTGGTGGACATTGAGGTCGTCGTGGAGGATGTTGCCGTTGAAGATTAGGGTTTGTTTGGGAATGGGGATTCCTTGCTGCTTTTCGATCTTCTCTTTGATTTCGACAACAGTGTCGAAGTAGCCTACTTCAATGCAGAAAGGGTTTCCTCCACTGGTTTCCAAGATCAACTCCATTGCATGCCTGCCTGTAACACTATTCCGATATTAATTTAATTAACACCTCTTTCTTATTACTACACCCCTTTTAATATTTCTTATTCTTTATTTTTTACCTAATACACCCCCTTAAATGCCTATTATACCCCCTTGAGTATCAAAAAAATAAAATAACAGGTCATCGTGAATTCAATGAATTAAGAATATTAAGATGGTTTAATTGCATTGATTTCCAGAATTTCCTATAATTTAATTGCATTAATTTAATTGCATCAATTTAATTGCATCTGAGATTCTGAATGGATGAACATATCAATTGATGTGCCAACAAACTCGTTTTCTCCTATTATTTTCTTCAATGGTGGTATTACGGTTTTATAGATTTGGAGGAGAAAATTTGAGAATTAGATTAAGTTTAGAAACAGGTTTACAATCACTTATTTTTTTGAAAATTGTATTTTGACTCATTTTTTAAAATGGTACAGGAATAAAAAATATTATATAAATTCTCATATTTATATGAGGATATTTTAGTAAATTTAGAAAAGGTTATTTGTGTCAAAATATTTTGGTGGGTGTATTAATAAGATTTGGGAGTGTTAATATCCGCACCCATTAATTAATTATTATTTATTAAAAAATATGTAGGGGTTTTATGGATGCTTGTAACAGTATTTCGATATTAATTAATTTTTAGAAAATTAGAGAGAGAGGATGTATGGATGGTATGTAAGTTGTAACAGTATTTCCGATATAGGATAAATATTGTGAACGGATAATATGGATATATGCTATTTAAAAAATATAGGATAAAAATTGTGAATGAATAGTATGGATATGCTGTTTCAAAACATTCAAGTCTGTCTATTTATCATGCATCTTATACATTTTATGCATATAATATGAATATAATTTTATTATGCATCTTGTACATTTTATGAAGATAATATAAATATAATAATGTAACATGGATATTAAGTTTTTTCTTTATTTTTTAAATTATTCGTCTATGTCATACGTGGTATTCCTTCGTTTATGAATTGGTTTTATTTTTATATTTCGAATTGGTAACAAATATTTGTTTCAAGTTATTTCATTTTAGTAATGAAATAATTTTAATAAGGGAACATATTCACAAATAGGTAATTGTAATTATTTTTAGTTGAATAACCATTTAAAGATTGTAAAAATAAATAAATGTACTATATAATGAAAGATATGAAAATAAGTTGGTAGATAGTAAGATCCATAATTAATGTTAAAAATGGATAGGAAAACAAGTATGATCATAGTGAGATATGAAGTTGAAGCTTCATCTTATCTCTCATGCTCTCTCTCTCTCCGAAATATTGGACTACAATTAGTTTCTAAAGTACAGCAATATTTCCATGCATTGACCACAAATACTAAACAGCTCACTGACATACGACGTCGTTGTGTTCTAAATGATGATGAGATGATAATATTCTAGCTTGAAAGGTGCAATCCACCATATCAGAAGCACAAGTGTATGTATATATACCTAATAACCAAGCAACTTACCTCCACGTCGAACCACCAAGTCTGATCACCTCCTCGGTCCCACCAGCTCTTCTCGGCTCCGTCTCCTTGTCCGTATGCTCCTTCTGATTGCTAACGTCTCCGTATAGATCTTTAAGCTTTGCAAGATTACTCGACCCTGATGTCTTTTCCTTGATTTCATGTCTAGACGGGCTTGGTCGACTTGGATCCTGTCCACTTCTTTCGTAGACGCTATGACTCCGGCTCCTACTCCTGCTCCGGCTCCGGCTCTGACTACGTTCTCGATGATATGGTTCGTCACGGTCCCTCCTATCATAGTCCCTTCTGTATCTATCTCGAGATCTCCTATCGTAATCATACCTTCTATCTCTGTCTCTATCACGGTCCCTGTCCCTTGCCCTATCGGATTCTCTACCTCGATCCCTACCCCTATCTCGGTCCCTGTCTCTTTCCCTTTCTGAATAATCTCGATCGGGTAAATCACGGCTCTGGCTACGGTGGCGACTGGGGGACCGTCCAGAATCATCCTCTCTGTCATGAGTGACAGTACGGCGAACAGGAGATGAGTCCCTGGTGGATGCACGATGAGGAGCGCGCTGACCAAAAGAGACGGAAAGGGCAGCTTTGACAGATGGTGGTCTCCTGGCTGTCTCCTCGGACCCACGTGTTGTCTCACCAGTGACTCCACAGTGCTTTGTGGGTAATTTCATATTTTCAAGATTGGCTACAATAGTTCGCATAACAGGAACAGGGATACGGGGGAAAAGTGTATCGAAGTAATACTGCAACAAGAAACAAATTGTGAGTACCTGTTTAGAGGCTTCAATGGTGCAAGAACATGTGAACTTTGATGAGTTCCAAAATCAAAGTCAAAATCAGGGAGCGACGCATGACCTGTCCAAGAAGCAAATCACGCACATAGACACCCATTGTAGTCATTCGGCCATTTGAACCAGGAGAGAATTCCTGAATAAGAATTAATAATGCCCATGAAAATTGCTTACAATGGACAAAATTTGATGCCAAGGAAACAAAATCTACAACATAACTATAGGAGGCTACAAAAGTAAAATGCTCGAGTGTTTCATAATATGATGTAAATTTTGTAAAAAAAAGTTTCTACCACAAGCTTTTCAATGCAACAGTGTTTAAAACACCTGTCGCTTCTGAGATCGAAAAAAAAAACTAAGGGAAGAAAACTGGAATGTTAAGATATGCAGATACTCAGAGATATCAACTAGAAGATACAAGATCATCTCCAAATGATAGTTTACACGCACATACAGTTCACCTGAACAAGAATCATGCTGATGCACCACTGTGGAATTGTAAAACCCTTCCATCCTGGTGATCAGGTATCAGAAACGTGACAGAAGATTCCCAAATCATATACAACTACAAGAACTCAATCCAAACATAACCAACTCAGAAAGATCAGACCATGTAGCATGCAATGCAAGATAGCATGATAACTGAAACTGATTCACGGAATTACCATCAAGTACAAATGAGTCATGACTACTGAAAGCAGGCCAAGCATAGACTTCTATATACTTGAAATTTATGAAGTGAGGCCGTTTTAATTGCCTTTCTTGCACAAACCAGCATAGTTAACTCGTCCAAGATGGGTACTAAAAAACACAAATAAATAAGAAAACAAATAGAAATACAGAGTTTTTAATAACCATTGCAGATTTATAGATCAAAGGTTTTGAAAATAATAATGAAATATGTTAACTAGTTTTATACCAAAAACTATGGCCGTCTGCACTTGATTCATTCTTATTGTATGCTTTCCCACTCTGCTTCGTGGAATGCCACATAAGAATGTACTGTAGTTTCTTCAGATTTGCATGAGAACTCAAAATCACAGTTTTGTAAAACATGAATCATTGTCAGCAAACAGAAAGAAGCAAACACAGAACATTTGTCTTACCTCATCATCTTTTAGATATGGTTCGTACCAACCCCATAATGTCTTTGGATCTGCAACGTATCTTAAGTAAAGAAATCCAATCTGCAAAAATAGTTTGATCATTAGTCATCCCACACTAAAAGCTTGGTCCGGCACCTACTAAAACCAACTGCATAATAGCATAATAGGAAGCAAATGAGGTTCACTCATGAATGATACCAAGAGTTTTAGCCATATCCAAGAAATCACATATAAGTGAACCGCCAACAAAAAGGCAAAAAAAGAAAAAAAGAACAAAGATGTTAAACTTACTAAAAATTTGGAAGTGGATTGTCCACAAATTCCAACTACTTCAAGAAGTTGATAAATATGGCATTAGGTGATAAGACCTCAAGTCATTGGTAAAAAAAATTCCTAATCATTGATAAGGCATTTTAGTAGTTATTTTTTCAACAAGAAACTTTCTAATTCAACAAGTGTTTTGCACAAAGCAGTGTGGAGAAAGGTAGTTATTCACTGAATAAAATTTGACTGCTATCATTCATAGATTATTTTGTCATGATAGAGTAGTAGGTGCCTGCGTCAATATTATCATTATCATTCATAATATTCATATTCTATATTAAGTTCAGACCCTCTTTTTTTGGGCTATTAGCTACGTTTGTAAACCTCAGCAACCCTCTTTTTGCAGGTATGATGCTTATACTCACTGGGTCATCATGCATCTGGTATTTGCAAATAATCTTCAACCTGGAGTCTGGACAGTTTTCAACTTCAACTCCTTTAGTCCTATAACTTTTCACTGTCATGGTGAAATCTTGGTGTCAAGTGCCACCTGCATACTTCATCTAGCTGCATCCCATGCACATTGTTACATTAAAGGGGGTGATATGTCAAACACGGGACTGAGTGTGGGGAGGGGAGCAGGTGGCACTACAAGGGCTAGTATCACAGAGGTCCGACATTTCTAGTTTCCTCAAGTGACTAGAACAGGCTTAGGTCAGGAATACATAATTTCACATCACAGTCGATTTGTTTTGGCATACTAGCCTTTAGGGATATGCAGAGACACCTTAAAACTTCAACTTTTAGATGAGAATGCTGACCATTTGTGATATAGTACCGATACAAGTTTGATTAGTAACAAAGATAACATAATTCTATTATCAAGAGGCTTAATGTTAGCTTGGCTTGTAATTTGGCAGTATTTTCACTAGTACAAGAAAAAATCAAGCCTTCAAATATAGGGAAAAAAGAAGGTATTTGTTATTAATATAGTTTCAATGTAACATTATGTACATTATGCAGCTAGATGAGATTAGGATTAAGGCACAACCAAATTTCATCAACACAGGAGTCAAGGAAGTGAAACTACATCAAGTTAAAAACTATATGCAGATGCAGGAGAATAGCCTATAAAGACTGGCTGAGTACACCTGCAAAAAGAGGGAAGCCTAAATATATCCAAGAAACCAAAGCAAACATTAAAATGTTTGATATGAACAAACGATGATATACATAGTATGAAGTGTCAAGTCGTTGGTCCGGGCTTGCGTTATGATCATCTCATATTTAAGATGAATATTACATTTAACTCAAACCATGGACACTATGTTCTTATACCAAGTGGCATTGTTTTGCATCTTCCATACTTTGATTTATCAAGTTAATACCATTCTTCCAGGTAAATGCTTTGGCATTAAAAATGCAGTAAGCACTCTAATCCAGATATATCCGCTTATAAGCAGCTCGATTAGATGACTATTTGTAATATGGTATACAAACACACAATGTGATAGCATCAAAAATGCACACATCTTATTTTTTACTTCGCCTGTTACTTGTCACTAGTGTTAAACTGATGTAAATTACATATTTGTGTATATTCCTTAGCTTCTTTAATCTAATTTCTTCCTTCTTAAAGGTTCTTCAAAATGAATTCACATGCACTATACTGCTCTATGGAAGTTGTTAAAAACTATAGTATAAATTTTACACCAAAAACGTTAAGATCATGTTTCACTAAGCTTGTTTAAAAACATTCTATAATTTTGTACATGTTACAAGATGTTTTTGGAGTTTATAAGATGGTTGGTTTTAGTTAACAAATAAAATGATGAAATGTTTGGATAATAAGTTCTTGATACTTGTAACTGTTAACAATTGTAACAACAACAATCAGAATTAAAGAAGTTTGTTAAAAGAACTTATTCTCCAAATAAGTTAGGATCTCCTTACTCTTAAAAAAAAACACATTACACTATCCAACATCTATCTTGGAAGCGTATTCTTTATAAAAAAACTAACATCTTATGTAGTTATGTTGGAAGCTTATCAGATCTTTCTTCAGTAAAAATTAGCAAACCCTCCAAGAGATCTTATAAGTGTTTGAAGCTTACAAGCTCAGCCAAATGCCTCTGAGTTTTCTTACATAGATGAAAAGATAAGTACTCACACAATCACACAAGTACTTTATTATTAAAAGCATTAAAAGTAACCATGCATATGTGGCCAAGCATCACGCCTTTTCTTTAAGAATATGACCAAATAAAATAACAATTCTTTGATACCCGGATAACAATTTCAGTTACTAATTCAAGTTTCTCTATACTTCTAGGACCCCCAACGGCCAACACCTAATGAGAAAATATCAAGATGCCAAGACACTACTTACAGCTCTTATGTAAGGAGAATCCGGGTGCTTCAACAGACCATGCATCTGTTTGACGGTGAGTTTCATCGTGAAGAATTTGTAGAGAAGGCAGAATGCAGTTGACGGCCCACGGCAGTTGCCAGTCATCCATGGCTCCACATGTGTCACGGTAACATAGATCTCATCAATCACTTCATGATAAGTCTTCAACCTCAAAAGGTCTCGAAAATAATCAGAAGAAAGTATATTCATGCACAGAACCTTCTCCAACAATTGATCAATTGATCTCCCAGATGACTTTACTTCAGCCATTTTAGATCACCCACAGCCTGAACCCATCATATATGAAATTCAATAGAAAAATAAACGTCAAACCAAAATCTTTTTAAAAATTCACCACAGTCTGAAAAACTGAAACGCTACATGGCTCCAGGCAAGAAACAAATACATAATATCAAAAGAGCAGCTAAACGAACAAAATTCTGAAAAATGAAAACATCAGTGCGATTAACTTCAAACATAAAAGAACCAACTTCCTTTTGATCAGTCTACTTCTTTAAAAAAAAATTAAAAAAAAAAAAAAAAAAACTTTTGGAACAACACACTACATTAAGATTGCAACCAATATAAATACAAGCTCTTCTCAAATTACTGTCTTTGCAGCCTCCTTTATCTATTAATTTGAGGGTATAGTTAAGTAATCTTCCTTCACAGATGAAATTTTCATTATATGGGTTAAAGAAGACTGATTTCAAAATTACATACCATAAAAAGAGCAGTCGGTTTTTCCGGTGGACACCACCGGAAATTGAATAAAAGAATGAAACAAGATAAGATTTTCCGGCACAGGAGAAAAAAGTAAGACTAACCTTCTTCAAGTTCGTTCACGCACAGTTTGCCGTCGATTCTTGCCCTAATTTATGTTTTTCATGGAGAAATTTGGCATTCTGCACCAGAAATCTAGCTCAAGATCGTTCTCGCACATTCGCTGTATTCTTGCCCTAATTTTTGTAAATCAATTGAATGGGCTGATGGGTTTCACATATTTGAGCATGGGCTTCATTAGTAAACTTTAATTAAAAAAAAAAAAAGGACCACGAGGGATTTTACCAAATCAAATTCATTGTAGTAAAAATTCATGTATCACTTGTACCATATCCTAAACACATTATATTGATTTTGAAAATAAAAATGGTTACAAATTATAAAATTTTTTCAATATTAAAACTACGTAATTTCGATGTGGCACATAAGTGGGATAAAAATTTTAGTACAAAGAATCCGGTTGGGAGGATTTGCGCCTTGGTTTTGAGAAGGAGAAATGTTTGGCAAATTCTAATTAGGCCTAATAAACTATGTTAATTAATAATTATGTATCATTATATAAAGTATAAATGATGAGGACACATGTCGCTCATACAATTAAATTTTCTGTCAAAACTATTATGATTATATTTTTTATTACAAATGTTCAGTCTTATAATCCTATTTACTGTGGGCACGCGAAAATTCAGAATGCATATTAATTTTACTTTGTATATAATGAGGGAATGAGATCACTACACGTCATCGGTGGACATTAAGAGTTGTCCACGGTAGGCATTTATCATTTTCCTACAAATGTTATTTAATAATAATTTTAATAACAAATCTTCTCATATCATGTTCTAAAAAATATATAATAAAACTGTATTTTACACAATATAAACAAGATGATATAATTTAAAAATAGAAATAATTATACATGTAATATATATACAAAAATATGTATTTTCTTAATTCATATATACTTATCAGAAATGATGGTTGTCATTCAATCATGAAAACAAAGTTAAAACATTCAAAATCGGTAATTACACACATAAAATGACGGTACGTGGACTATACAAAAATTGTTCTAAACATTTTTAATTATTTGTATCGAGTACTATTTTGTATTGTACTGAATCGAAGAACCAAAACTAAGATCTCAAAAGATTTATATATAAATATATATATATATATATATATATAATTTTTGTATTATGTATAATTTAATTTCAATAAATGAATGTTACTTATTCATATATATAAATTTGTTACTTATTCAATAATTTAATTTCAATAAATTTGGATATTTTAACTAAATATAATTATTTATAACACAATACTTATTTTAAACTCTAACTAATTAAAAACTGGTGTTACTAATATTGAAAGTATATTGTTGTTAGAATACATTAAAAATGCGATTTACTTATTTACCAATAAATAAAAACAAAAATATTGAAAACTTAATTTAATATAACATTTATAATTTACTCATAAGTGTAACTTATACCACTACTAGAAATTAGTTAAATTCCATTGGAATTCTTAAGTAATACGGAAATTTCAATGAGAAGTGAGGCATCGGAAAAGTAGCCGTTGGAATTGAAAATTCCAACCGAAAAAAATGCCTCAAACCACTTTATTGTTTCAAATTTACTGATTGATCGAGAGAGAAATAGAGAGAGTCGTGATTGAGCGGAAGCACGCATGAGGGAGAGTCGTGGCTTCCTTGTTTGCAATTTTTTTTTTTTTTTTTTTGGAAATTTGATGATTTGTGATTTTAAGTATTTTTTTCTTCATTATTTAAGGGAAAACTAAACTAATAAGAATTTAAAAAAATCACAAAAATTCCAACAGTAAAATACCATTGGAATATACGTTGTAATGTTTGATTCCAATGGTGATTCCAACGGTTTTAGTATATGTTGGATTTTTCGTTGGAACTTTCCTACAACTTGTCATATCGTTGGAATTCCAACGGAATTTGCATGTGTTTTAGTAGTGTACATGATTTCAATGTAATTTATAATTTCGGGCTATCAAAATGGTGGATCTATTAGTTTGCTTTCTCTAACAATGATGATTTTATTCGATCTCTATTTCAATACAATAATTCTTTTTATTAGTACCCGTGGATTCCCATCTAAAGTAATTACATCAATAAAACAAATACAAAAACTCATGTGTGACGGTTGCACTTATAATAGAAAAATGCATACTTATAACTGTAAAAAACATACTTGAAATATATTGTCAGAAACATACTTATAAAGTACATATTTATAGTTGAAAAACGTATACTTATACTTGTAAAAAGCATACTTAAATTCTGTCGGATGGTTTTACAAAAGACTAACTCATACTAAAATAAAAGGTAAAATTTTAAATTTATAAATAATAATATTTTATATACCGATATACTCTATAATAATAATTTCATGATTTATGGTTTGACATTTTAGAAATCTCCTAGCAGAAAACTTGATTTGTTATAACATATATTTTACTCGAAAGTGCATTTTATATTCAATTTTCAATGTATGTAAATAATACGGCAATTTGAATTGATGAATTTATTAATTTGATTTCTCTCATAATGACGATTTTATGGGGTATTTATTTGAGTTCAACAAATATTACTTATTTGTATTGGTCTAGTATCCATGCGTTCCACGAGCATTTATTTAAGAACATAAACTTTTCAGAGTTTAAAATTTAATTATATCAATAAAATATAAATTAAATTTCTTTATTCCAAAATAATTTTTTTTTTTAAAGTGTAAATTGCTCCCAATACCCTTTTCATAATGGGATGAACTTTTCTATTCATAGTTATAACAAATAATTCTATCCAATTTATTGGTCAAATATTTAAATTGCCCTTGTTACACAAAGAAAATCAAATATTAAAGACAAAGTCAAATACTTATCATGTACGTATAGTGTACATGAGTACACACGTATATCGTGTCTATGATAAATTTGTCACGAAAGAGTCATATCGTATACACGATATTCATGTACATGATAGATTAATATCGTGTAGTGTACACGATAGAAACATTTGGTGTACAACGTACATTATGTACACGATAAATTTATATCGTGTACTCCCATACTATAAAATCATATGCA
Organism: Scutellaria galericulata; assembly: GCA_946896805.1. Taxonomy (NCBI): domain Eukaryota; kingdom Viridiplantae; phylum Streptophyta; class Magnoliopsida; order Lamiales; family Lamiaceae; genus Scutellaria; species Scutellaria galericulata. The sequence goes on along the minus strand of OX335784.1, from coordinate 3,786,443 downwards.
CCATATGATTCTAATGTATATACATAGACACTATATATAACAAACTTTATCTAAGGATATAAGAGGAAAGTAAACAATGTAAATGGGTAAAAAAAGGGTAAAAGGGGTTCTCGTAAAAATGGGGTTTATACGTTCTTAACCTTATAAAAAGGGGTAAATGATATGTAGGAAATATGTGCATTTTATTGTGAATATATTTGTGATTTTATAATCTTTTAGATAATTGAATGCACCGTTTTTTTACCTATTTATGTTTTCGGTCTTCAATTACTTCATATACCATTTTCTTGATTATTTTAGGAGTTTTAAATTGTTTTGGAGCTGATCTAAAAGAGATAAACATGGACTAAGGGAATCGAATTTGGGCTAAGAAAGAAGAATAGACCATCTTTGGGCTTAAAGATCAAGAAGGAAATTAAAATAAAGAATTGGGCCTAATTAATTAGGAAGAGAGAGGAGGCAAGAAGCCATGGCCCATGACTTGAGAGACTTAATCCCTAAGACACACGCCTATTTAAGGGGGTTGGTTGTCAACTTTTCTCAAAATTCTTGGAGGGGAAGATTAGTGTGGACGTGAGGGAGAGAGTTGAGACATTAGGTTTTAGAGAGAGTTTTGGAGAGAGAAACTTTAGGCTATGTTTGGATTGGGACTGACCCATTTGGATTTGGGATGGGCCAAATCTCAGTCTACGCTTGTATTGAGATTATCCAAATTTGGATACATCTCTTACCCACCCCCAAAATCCTGAAAAGACATTGTCTCATTTAATAACCTGACACTCTCTTCTCACTATATTCTCTCTCACCCATTTAATAAAGATTATCCAAATTCGGATACATCCCTTACCCACCCCCAAAATCCTGAAAAGACACTCTCTCATTTAATAACCTGACACTCTCTCTCTTCACTATATTCTCTCTCCCATTTAATAAAGATTATCCAAATTCGAATACATCCCTTACCCACCCCCAAAATCCTGAAAAGACACTCTCATTTAATAACCTGACACACTCTTTCTCCTCACTATATTCTCTCTCACCCATTTAATAAAGATTATCCAAATTTGGATACATCTCTTACCCACCCCCAAAATCCTAAAAAAATACTCTATCATTTAATAACCTGACACTCTCTCTCCTCACTATATTATCTCTCACCCATTTAATAATCTTACCCTCTTCTTCTCTCTCCTCACTATATTCTCTCTCATATGCACGCATGTACTCTCTCTCCATATTTTCAACGGGAATTAAATTAATTCTCTCAACTATCCCCCTTCATTAACATTTCTCACAATATCAGCTTCAATCGCACTTCTTCTCTAATTTTATATATTTTGCATTTTTAGGTTTACTTTTTCAATTTGTAGGGTGGAAAAATGTATTTTTTTTTAAGATATAGCATTAATTGTTGATTTTGATTTAATTGTTAAATCTATGTCTTTGTATATTTAAGTGGATTAAAAATGGAGAATAACAAACATTCTCACCCACTAGACAAGAAATAAAAAACACAATTGTTTGGTTATGGCTTCCGTTGCGTCAAACAGAAGATAGCAACGACGGTGAGCTGCTCTAGTTCTTATGTGGTGAGGACAACGAGTTGTCCTAATTTTTGTGTAGAGTCAGTTGGTTCTAACAACGTTCTTGTGCCCGTAAAGAATCCTGTGAAGGTATTTGAAGAGATTTTTATTTCTGCTATTTAACATTTTCTTGATAACTGGAAATAGAGATTTGAGGATGTCTTCTGTATAATTTCAGTTGAAGAAAAGAAAATTGTTTATTATATGTTTGATGGTTATGTTTTCGTGTTTTGTATATATTTTTATTTTGAAAAATGTAATATGTATATATATTTTTTGTTTGACTATGATTATGAGCATATTATGTACTTGTATGTGTATATATTCATGTGCAGGTTTGATATTATATATATATATATATATATATATATCTAAATTTGATAGTGGTTTAAATGATGTACAACATTCATTATTATTGGAAGGAATTTTTTTATGAATGGAATATAGTGATATTTAGTTGAATAAACAGATTAGATGTTTAGAGAAAATACAAATGGAGATCGAGCTGATAAGGTTCGTTGGCTTCGTGAGAATGAATCACAGTTCATCGTCCTTTTACATCAAAAATTTCTTAACGGTCAACTTCTCACGTCATCTTTCTCAAGACCTGTCATGCAAAATATTTGTGATAAACTCAATGCCATTGCTATAGATCGTTGTGTTTACAACGTCGAACAGTGCAAGACCAAGTTCAAAAATATTAAGAAGGCATGGAGGGTTTTATATGATCTTAAGAACAACCATGGATCTATTTTGGGTGGGATTATACACAAGAGACTATTACTAGTCTTGATGACGTGATTAATGCAATCATTAAATTACATATATCTATCTAATGATTTTAAATTGTTAAGTTTAATATATTCATGAATTAATCATCAAAAATAAAATCATGATTCAATTTGTCATAGGAGAATCATGATAATGCGGGAATAATCAGCCAGGGTCAGCCACTTTTTGACCTTTGTACCGAGATGTTCCATAGAATTGTGGTCACTGGTGGTAATACCCGATCTAGTTACAACCACAATTCTATGGAACATCTCGGGTGGTAATACCCGATCTAGTTACAACCACATATTCCTGAAGTTGATGAAGAGGTGATAGCCCTCCCATGGTGTCAGAACCAACTGGAACACATCACTCAACCAATGACTTCTCTGAAAGGGATGGTACTCAAACAATTCAGAAGAGGTCCTCTATTGCATCTGAGAATGATGCTGCTATTATACGGACACTGAACAACTTTGATGCTTACATAACAGATAAGAGGGCTAAGACAGGGGACGCTACAAAAACTGAGTTCAAGAATTGTATGAACATCATTCGAGCCATGGTAGATGTCCCTCCAATGCTTCGTGTTAAGACTGGGGAAAAGCTAAAAGGGTATGCCACAAGGCAAATGTTTCTTGACTTCGACGAAGATGACAAACTCTTGTGGATACGAGGTCTAGATAATGGATGAAGACTTGTCGCGCTTATTATATTTGGAGTTGAAATCAAACAATATTAGACTTGTTTTATCTTAGTTATCTTTGAATTTTAAGTAATATGTGTTGGTATTTTGAGTGACAACATAATTTTTGGTATTTTGTAATTGGTTATTCGGATCATAGACGATATAACATAGACTATTATTATATTATTTGTTTGTGAACTTGTTTAATTTCTTTACCATATTATGTTGGATGCCTTATGAAGTTCATATATATTACAATTCATAATTGACTTGTTGAAAATATTAAAACAATTACTTGATTCTTCAACAGAAAAATGTCTACCACGCTTGAAGAGCATGTTTCGAAAGTTAAATTGAACAGTGATGACACTCTAAGATCCGGAGGCTCCGACGATGAAATGGAATTTCATTTTTTAAATGATGTCCTTATTCCTATCTTCGGTAATAATGAAAAGGTACCACGCAATACTTCAAGATTGCCAGGAAATGATTGGGTTGGGGAGATCATTTGTGGAACACCTTAAAGGTTTTATGATAATGTTAGGATGAATAAACCAACATTTTATGCACTAGTTGAATTGTTACTATCTAGAGGTCTCTTGACCGAGTGCCCGCAGACTAGAGTATCAACTATAGAAAGAGTCTTCATATTTATGCGAACTGTGGCAATGCATACACATCAACGAGATAACATGGAGAGCTTCCAGCATTCACTTGAGACAATTAACCGTCATGTCATTGATGTTATGAACGCTCTCAATCATCTATTTGCTGAATTTATAGGGCTGACCAAATTTAACGAGACTCCACCTCAAATCCTTCACAATTCTCATTTCTTTCCATATTTCAAGGTAAATTCTACAACATTTGTAAGCTTCGATGATTTTGGACTCTCTAATCATTTTTTCCGTTGGTATTAGAATGTTGTTGGTGCTATGGACGACATATTGATTCCAGCATGGGTCCCTTCAAATCTTCAAAATGCATATTGGTCTCGTAAGGCAACTATCTTGCAAAATGTCCTAGCAATTTGACTTTAATTTAATGTTCACTTATGTATATGCAGGATGAGAGGGAAGTGCTACTGACGCACATGTGTTGTTGGATGCCATCCAGAAAGATGCGACTTTTCCGGGCCGCCTGAAGGTAAAATTAAATATTGTCATATTAATCATTCTTACATTTAAATATTACATTTATATGTGAACATATAAATCTCTTGTAGGAAAATACTATTTGGTTGATACGGGATACACGAACTACGGTTGTTTTCTTGCCCTTTATAGACAAACACGTTATCACTTAAAGGAGTTCAACGCCACAGGTATACAAGCACGCACGTCTGATATTGAACTATTCAATCATCGTCATTCTCGATTGAGAAATCCAATGAAAGGTGCTTTGGAGTTTTGAAGAGTAGATTCTCAATATTGCGATGGGGTATGCCGAATTATAAAATATCAAATCAAGTGAGCATTGTCATTGCATGTTGTGTAGTGCACAATTTCATTAGAAGGTTCGACCTATATGATGAACTATTCAATGAAAATTCACAATATTATCAAGAGGATGATGAATCTTTTTCAACAAGGTGTAACCCCGGAAAACCCAAAATTCAAGCTCAAGCCAAGTTCAGAGATACAATTGCAAATAGTATGTGGCAGAATCGTGAGACTTGATTTCTTTAACAACAAGATGCTTGTTGATTGTAATCTTTATTTGAGGACATTAATTATGATCTTTGCTATCTACTGTATGTATATATATGATAAGTGTCATTTTTCACGTATTTTTGCGTATGTTTATGTATTCATTTGAATATGTTTAGATAAGTTTCTAGTGTAATTGATGATTAAGGAATGAATCACAGAAAAACGAGGAAGAATAGAAGTTAAAATATGAGATCACATGGAAAAGTGGGTGGTGCACGGTTTGGTCGTGCCATCCAGCACAACCATGCGCCATTGTACAGTGGCCATAGGACTACGGGGCACAACCGTGCCTCATAGCACGGTCAGCTCCGTGCAAAGATGGACATCTCTTGGCAGTTTTATGAAACAATTTTTTTATAAGTTTTTAGATGGATTTAAATTTTTTCAAGCAAATAATAATTTGAAATTTAAAACTTATTAATATAAAATTTATTTTCAATATATGACATATCGAATTTATCATTTTTATTATTTTTTGTTTTTTTATCACATTGCATAATTAAAAAAATATCAAGAATAAAATATTTATCATGATGTATTGAATTTATTAACCTTATTTAAACTTTTAATTGTTTATTGTCAATTTTTATTTTGTTTTCATAATTTTAAAAGAGTTTTAATCTTTTTTTAAACAAATCATAATTTTAAATTAAAACTTATTCATTTGAAATTTGTTTTCAATGAATTATATATCATTTATCATTTTTATGATTTTTAATTATTTATTTACATTGCATATGTAAAAATAAAAATATAAAAACTGAAATATTTAAATATTGGTGTATTTGATTTTTTATTGATGTCGTTTAAATATTTTTTTAATTTAAATACATTTTTTTAAAACTAAATCTAAATCTATCTAGATTTTCTTAAAAACGGAAAAACGTATTTGTTCAATTTTAAATAGTAAGATGTTGTAGTGAGGGGGTTGTCATGGCTTAATTATACTATATGATAATGCCGATATATATATAATGTTGATATGGTCGAATTAAAACAAACCAGACTTTTTCCCTTAGTCCGAACTATAGTCAAAGTCAGCATGCGTGAACAACTTAAAGAAGCGAACAAAGGTTACTTCAGGATGAGCGAACTGTTCTACGACGTTATTTGCGAACTGATTAAGTTCTGAGACATGATGACGAACTGATTCATGATGAAAAAGGGGCGAACAAGTTTGAAATCAACTGACCGCTATTTTCACGGACCAGTTACCCACTTCCCCTATTTTTCGGGTAATCTCAACTGTCACGAATCCTAGGAAGTATATATACCTCTTATATTCATTCTTTTAGTTTTTTTTACGCACAATCACTCTTAAAACACACAAATATTCTCTTCTTTTTTCTGACTTGAGCGTCGGAGTCCCATCGCCGGGAATCCCTCCTGGTGTTTGTTTTGCAGGTTATCTAATCGGAGAAATCAAGTTTCTAGTCGGAGAAGAAGAATTGTCGGATCGGAGCAATATCAATTGGCGCCGTTTGTGGGAAATATCTTCTTGAGCTTTTAAGACGTTGAGAAGGATGGTGAATACCAGAGGATCAATGAGAATGATGGAAGTTGGTGATTCGTCTAGAAGACATGAAAATAGAGAAGGTGACCAGAGTCCTACCTCGGTGGATCCCCCTCGTACCATCACTTTAACGCCGGAGGAGCTTTCAGATTTGGTGGAGGCGGCTGTTCAGAAAGCTTTGGGGAAACAAAAAGTTGAGTCACAACAGGATAACGTTGATACCAATCGGGGAAAAGAAGCAAACGATGATAAGTCACAAACAGATGAGAGGGAAAGCCAGTTTGATACCCTCAGGGCCAGAAGCGAGAGCATGATGAACTGTCAGAGAAGGTTGATAATTTGAAGAGAGAGCTGTGGGAGGTCCAGCGGAATATCCGACGAGTTCCGAGGAGTTCAAGGGGAAACTCCTTTTCGGAGGAAGTGATGGAAGATGAATTACCGGCCTCTTTTCGGCTGGTGAATTTTGACTATGATGGTACTACTGATCCATGAGATCATTTGTGCCGATTTGAAAATACCACTCTCTTACACCGGTATTTGGATGACGTCAAGTGTAGGGTGTTCGCCACTACCCTCACTAAGGCTACTCAGACCTGGTTCAGCCAATTGAATGATGGAACTATTCACGACTTTGGACGGTTATCAGATTTGTTCTTACATCAGTTCACCAGTGCCAGAAGACAGCGGTGATCTACCCAAACTCTGTTCGGGGTAAAATAGAAAGGGGATGAGACGTTGAGAGAGTACGTTAAAAGGTTTACAGCTGTGACCTTGGAAGCTCCTGAGGCTTCAGATGATCTAATAGTCAATGTCTTTATACAAGACTTAAAAGAAGGCGACCTTCATACTTCTCTGGTTAAGAAGATGCCTAAAAATTTTGATGATTTATTGTAGAGAGCTACCAAGTATATCAACCTGGAAGAGGCAGTTCGGATGAAGAAAGACGAGGGCTCTAGCCGAACGAACAAATCGCAGGAGCAGGAGTTTGCAAGGAAGAAGGAGGTAGGGGAATCTCGAGCAAGGTTCGCACCCCGCCGTTGCGAGATAACAAGGTTGGTAGGAGGTATGACCAATATACACCATTGACTATTTCTCCCGAACAAGTGTTGATGGAGATCTGGAATCTGCCCCAATTGAAATGGCCAGCGACCTGGAGCCCAACCCCGTCTACCTTTGGGAACGGCAAACTTTGTCGGTTTCACAATGAATATGGACATGGTACTGATGAGTGCTTGCATCTGAGAGACGAACTGGAGAGATTAGTTAGGGAGAATAGACTTGCTCGGTATATTCATCCATGCCGACAAGATAACAGAGAATAGAAGAATGCTCGAGAGGAGCCTAGAAGGGAAAGATGACAAGATCGACCTGAATTACCTCCACCTCGACTACTCCCACCACGAAACAGGCCTGAGAGGGAAGAAAGACCCATCATTCATATGATCATAGGAGGGCCAATAGATGGAGATTCAAACAGAGCCCACAAAGTAAGATTAAATTCAATTCGACAGAAAAGAAGCGAAATCCAGATGATCTTTGATGAAGTAGTAGTGGAGTTTGGAGCTCGAGATAGAGTTGTCATCCAAAGTCCGCAGTTCAATGCTATGGTGATCACGACTGAGATATGAGGCTTTAATGTTGAGTGGGTGTTTGTAGACACGAGCAGTTCGGTGGACATTATGTTCATGGATTGTTTCGGAAAGATGAGATCGTCGATCGAAGTGAAACATGTGGAAACTTCCCTTTATGGATTTGCAGGGGAATCAGTGACGGTGTTCGGCAAGGTACAATTGCCAATGGTTTTAGGAGAAGGGGAGTGGAGACAGAACAAAACAATGACTTTCCTGCTGGTGGACGCACCTTCACAATATAATGTGATACTAGGTCGCCCTTCTTTAAGCACTTACGCAGCAGTTATCTCACCCGCACATCTGATGATGAAGTTTCCGGTGGAAAATGAGGAAGGCCGAATAGTGGGGGTGGGAGTGGTTCATGGCGACCAACAGACAGCTCGACGTTGTTATGTCGCTGCAGTTCACCATTCGGAATCCCGAAAACGTGACACCGAGCACAGAGATGATATCGATAGAGAGAGGGATCAGAGCTGAAAGAAACGGAGAGAGGTGAACACAACAGAGTTTGAAGAAGGAGAATTGATGAGTATCAAATTAATTCCAACCTGGACATGTAGTTCGTATTAGCAGTCATTTAGTCGAACCAACCCGAAGTGAGATAATACAGGTGTTGAAGGAGAATGTGGATTTGTTCGCATGGAAGCCGGAAGATATGAAGGGTATAAACCCAGATGTAGCAGTTCATCAGTTGAATATTAAGCCCGAAGCTCGGCCAGTCAAACAAAAGTTAAGGCACTTCAGAGATGAGCAGAACGAGATAATAGAAAGGGAAGTTCAGAAGTTGCTGGAGATAGGGCACATTGAGAAGATCTGATACCCTCAGTGGTTAGCTAACGTGGTGTTAGTTCCTAAACCTAGAAACAAGTGGCGAATGTGTATCGATTTCCGAGATCTAAACAAAGCTTGTCCAAAGGATCACTACCCACTCCCCCAAATTGATAAGTTGGTAGACTCAACTGCTGGTTGTGAACTGCTCAGCATGATGGATGTTGCATAAGGATATCATCAGTTTCTATTACATCCGAAAGACAAGCCCAAAGTTGTTTTCATCACTTCGTCAGGAACATATTGTTATGTCGTGATGCTATTTGGGTTGAAAAATGCAGGAGCCACCTACCAGATGATGGTGGACAATGTGTTCAAGGATCAGTTAGGTTGGAATATGGAGGCTTATGTGGATGATATGTTGGTAAAAAACGTTCAAGCGAGCCAGCATGTAGCCGATTTAGTGGAAACCATGGCAACAATTCGAAAGCATGGAATGCGGCTAAATCTGGCCAAGTGTTCGTTCAGAGTCAAGACAGGAAAATTCTTGGGATACATGGTGACAGAAAGAGGAATAGAAGTCAATCCTACCAAGATTCGAGCTATACAGAAGATGTCCCCTCCTCGAACTATAAAAGAGGTACAAGTTCTAATTGGTCGCATTGTTGCTCTAAGCAGGTTCAAATCAAGGCTAGCGGATAGAGGGTTGCCTTTCTTCAAGGTTTTAAGAAAAAAAGGCCAGTACGGCTGGAATGAACAATGTCAGAAAGCATTTGAAGATTTAAAGATTTTCCTTTCTTCGTTGCCATTGTTGAAGCAACCAAGGCAAGGAGGTACGCAGATAGTATACCTATCAATTGGTGAAGAGTCAGTCAGTCGGTTCTTGTGCGAGAAGAAGGAAATGACCAATTCCCTGTCTACTTTGTCAGTAAAGTTCTTCAAGGGGCCGAAGTGCGGTACATTGAGATTGAAAAAATGGCCTATGCATTAGTTAGTGTGGCCAGGAGATTGCGGCCATATTTTTTGGGTTATGCGATAACAGTGCGAACTGATCATCCATTGAGTGTTGTTCTGGGGAAGCCTGAGGCATCAGAAAGATTAGTCAAATGGGCTATCGAACTGGGTCAATTTGACATCAAGTATGAGCCTCGAACAGCTATTAAAGGTCAGGCCTTGGCGGACTTTATTCAAGAAACAACTAGAGCACAAGAAAAGAATGAATGAGAATTATTCGTAGATGGATCTTCATCTCGTCAAGGAGCTGGAGCTGGAATATTGCTAATCAGTCCGGAGAAAGATGAGTTAAGTTTGCCATAAAATTCTTGTTCAAAGCGTCTAACAATGAAGCAGAGTATGAAGTTTTTTTGCAGGGCTTAAAGATAGCCGAACATGTTGGAGCTCGCTATTTAATAGTGAAATCAGATTCACAGTTGGTAACACAACAACTTCGAAATGAATGTGAAGTCAAAGAAGACTGGATGATTTCCTATGTGAACAAAATCAGAGATATGGAGAACAGGTTTGAAAAGCTTCAGATCGAACAAATTCCCAGAGGTGAAAATCAGAAGGCGGATTTTTTTTATCAAAAATAGGCAGTTCGTTACGGGACTGTTCGCAAAGAAGTATGACTGTGATGGGTGTTGGGAGAGAAAATGAAGTTATGGGTATCGACAAGGCAGAGTCCAATTGGAGAACTCCTTTCTTGCAGTTTCTGGAGGGTAAAAATGAGGGAACAACGAAAGAATTGGAAAGGTTAGAAAGGCAAGTTTGCTTCTATTATGTCATCGATGGATTATTATATAGAAAAACCTTCCTGCCGATGGATGCAAGATGTTTGTCTCAAGAAGAAGGGATTAAGGTCCTAAAAGAGCTCATGAAGGAGGATGCGCCGAACATGCAGAAACAAGAGCTTTAGCTCGAAAGGTAGTACGAGCTGGTTTTTATTAGCCCACAATGAAGAATGATGCGGAGGAGCTAGTTAGAAAGTGTGAATCTTGCCAGAAGCATGGGCGGAGAATTCACACACCAGCCACAGATATGCTAACGGTCTATTCGTCTTGTCCTTTCGCCAGGTGGGGAATCGACATAGTTGGCCCGTTTGTTAAAACTAGAGGAAGTAAACAATTCTTGGTGTTAGCAGTTGATTACTTCACTAAATGGGTCGAAGCCGAACCCTTAGTCAAGATTACAGAGGCCGACATGATCCATTTTATTTGGAAGAATATTTGTTGCAGATTTGGTTTGCCAAGAATCTTGGTGTCGGACAATGGAGCTCAATTTCGAGGAAAGAAAATCACCAAATGGTGTGAAGAGATGAAAATTTTGCAAGTATTTACTGCAGTTGCGCATCCACAGGCGAATGGGCAAGTCGAAGTGGTGAATCGGATCATATTGGATGGACTTAAAAAACGACTTGAGTCCGAAAAATCGAACTGGGTGGATGCACTGCCATCAGTATTGTGGGCCTATCGAACAACATCCAGGTCGACAATAGGGGAGAGTCCCTTCAATTTGGCGTTCGGAATGGAAGTAGTAGTTCCAGCAGAAATCCAAAGAGAAGCTTTGCGGATCACCAATTTTGAACTGCAAGAAAACAAGGAGTTAATCAGAACTGATTTGATGTTTGTAGACGAACTAAGGGATGAAGCCCGAGTTCGTTATGAACTTTACAAAAGGCGCATTCAAGCAGCGTTCCACAAGAAAGTTCGGTAAAGGGAATTCCAAGTGGGAGATATGGTGTTAAGACAGTCAGATGCCTTAGTCGAAATTGGAAAGTTGGATGCTACTTGGGAAGGGCCGTATATTGTCTCAAAGATTCTTCCAGGAGGATCCTACGAACTGATAGATAAAGATGGGAAAAGGTTGCCAAGACCATGGCATGTGAGTCATTTGAAGAAATGTATGTTACTTATTACTTTTTTCAATTCATGTTACTTAATAAAATGAGAAACATTTACTCTCCGTGGACGTAGGTCAATTCAACCGAACCACGTTATATCGTCGTGTCGTCCTTTTTCTGTTTTATTTTATATTGCTGTTATACTTAATGATTAAGCGAACCGAAACATTCCCTCGGAATGTACTGATTAAGCGAACCGAAACATTCCCTCGGAATGTGCTGATTAAGCGAACTCAAACATTCCCTCGGAATGTGCTGATTAGACGAACTGATAAGTATGCTTTTATATCTTATAGTTCATTAATTTGTTGATAGAGTTTTGATGATTTGAATATTTTATGCTTACACTCAAACAGATTGAAGACTGATATATGATTGAAACAAGTCATAATATGAGGAAGTTCGATAGATTGATTGCAAAAGATACAAAGCATCTCTAAGCAAAAGATACAAAAATCTGACTAAGTATAATCAGAAGGTTTTTCAGAATGAGCTGTGAGAGAAGGAGGATCAGAAGAGGGGTTGGCAGAAGAGGATCGAACATATCCTCAGGCAGATCCGTGGCCTCCCCGACTTGCAAAGGAACTGGGCTGATACTTGAACGTGAGGGAAGTACTTGTGCAATAGCTTGCTCCAAATATCCTGTCCACCACTTTGCATCAGCAGGTTCGTTCTGATCCCCTTGCCAACCAGGGGGAGTAGGGAAGGATTGACCCAGTTTCTTGCCTAGGGAAGAGAGGCGGAACCGGAAGGAAGACTCTGGAAGAGCTTCTGTTACTTCTTTCTGGCATAGCCGAACTCCCTCACGGAAGTAGGCTTCGGCCATGGGAGCCGCTTTGGAGAGGAAGAGGACAAAATTCCAGAGTTGGTGAAAAACTCTATCTTGATACTCTTCAACTATCAGTTCCATCTCTGGGCTCCGAGCGAACTGATGAAAGCCTTCAATGATCCCAGCTCGGAGGCCCTCTGCCTTCATTTCCTCTCCAAACTGATCCTTCAACTTCATCTCTTGTTCCAGTTCTTCCCGAAGCCTTCGATTATTTGCCTCCACTGCAAGGAGAGCTATCTGCTTCTTTATAGTGAAATTCTTTTTTTACAGTAGCAGTTCTTCCTTCTTCAAAGAGTCTGATTGAGCTATTGCTAGATCGACTTCATATTTTTCTAGCAGAGCAGATAGTTTATCAGCCTTCTCAGCATGAAGGGATAAATCGCTTTCCAACATCTTTTTTTCATCAATGACCTCTTTCAGTTTGGCATAGCCTTTCAGAGTTTCAGCTCGTCGGTGGAGGATTTTCTTAGAATAATCCTAAAAAAAATTTCGGGCATAGGTGAGGCGAGTTAAATTTTTCCTTATCTCCTTCTCCTCAGGATCCTCCTCATCTTTGCCGCTCTCTGTTGCGTCCCCCTCTGACACCACCGGCTCACTCGCAGCCACTTCTACAGTTTGTTGCTTCTTTCGTCGCGAGGTCTGCGAAGTAGAAGCCCCCTTTTTTTGGCAGAAGGAGTCGAAGCGGTGGGATCCTCACTGACCTCTTTCGCCAGATCAATTGGTTCGGAAGTGAGGATCGTAGCGGGGTCGGGCTGGGTCGACCTCCCGAGGGGGATGGAAGGACGGCAACAGGAGAAACAGGTAAGACGGGCTCAGTAAGAACTCCTGGTTCCTCCTGGATTATGTTCTCAGTGAAGCCAGGTATCTTGCCGACCAACTCCGCCAGACGAGTTTCCTCGACCTGCCGAGAAGCCGCAGCCAAACCAATGTCCACTGCATAGTGTGAAGGGGAGAAAGGAGTTCGGTCTTCATCTGAGACCTCGTCAGAGAAGCTGAAAAATTGATTCATGGTTTTATCTGCCAAAAAAAAAAATTTGATCAAGGCACTGTTTAATATAATAGTTCAATTGGATATGAAAAGTTACAAGAATTAAAGAATGACCTAAATTGAATTCAGTGGGGGTTTGGTTGTTCAGATAGAACCCCCAAAAGGACAGCAAGGACTCGCAGGAGCTTAACCTTACTATGTCGAACCACCCCTTGTCAAAAAAAAATTCAGAAGAGAAATTTAAAAATCGGTTCGAGGAGGAAGATCTAATTGGGCAGAAGTCTGAGCCCATGGAAGCGAACGAAAAGGTTGATTCGCTGGTTCGTGAATAAAATAATAGTATTTCTCCCAGGAACTGACTTTCTCGTCCCCGGGAGACAGAAAAGAAGCTCGCATCTCACCTCTATTAGGGCTTAAATAGAAGCGAAAAGGGTTTGTATGTTTTAACACAAAGCAAGATCGGAATCGATCAGAAGTTGGTTCGACCCCCATCCATTTGCAGACCATATAAAAAGAAACTATATAGCTTATAGAATTCAAGTGTAATTGGTTCGGACATACACCAAAAGCCGAACCAATCTCAAGGAAAAATGGATGAATAGGAGGAACTAGCCCTAAAGTTACATGCTTCAAAAACCAAGTCTGATGGCCAGCGGGAGCTCGATGGGGCCTATCATCAGGGTTAAGAATTATCACTGAATAACCACCCACCAAGAAGGAACTAAGTAATATGGTATGAGTATGAGTGGCCTTAGTGGAAGAAAATACGGTGTCCACAGATTTCTTACGGGATTTTTTGGGGAGTTTGGATGTTTTTCTTTGTGGTGAAGAAGGAGAATTAGGGTTCATAGATCTGGAATCAGAATGTAGAGGGAATTGGGCAAAACCCTCATTTGAGTCATTCTCATCCCTAAGAAGAATTGAACGATTGAAAGATGTCATTTGAAATATAAGGGCTAAGAGAAAGAAGATTGGTACCTGGGAGTTGAAGAATTCTAGAGGTTAGGAAGAAAGTATGGTGTTGATGATGGATCTACAGTGATTTTTTGCAGAAAGATCTCTGAGATGATAAAGGTGATATATATAGGGAGAAGATGACGCTTGGCAGGGAAGACAACGCTTGATTTTTTAGGGGAAAAATTGAAAAATCACGTATTTTAGCCTTTGGATGCGACGAGATCAAACGGTGGGATATGAAGGGACTTTCATTGAAAAGCGTGTTTCGTCACGTGTCACTTAAGCAGAACAGGGTCAGTCGAAAGGACGTTTCACCTTGGAACAAAACACTAGGTGTTCGACCGAGGGACCAATGGACTGTACTAGTGCGTGTAAACACATACTTCGAAGAGGGGGAGTACTTGATATGGTCGAACTAAAACAAACCGGACTTTTTCCCTTAGTCCGAACTATAGTCAAAGTCAGCATGCGTGAACAACTTAAAGAAGCAAACAAAGGTTACTTCAGGATGAGCGAACTGTTCTACGACGTTATTTGCGAATTGATTAAGTTCTGAGACATGATGACGAACTGATTTATGATGAAAAAGGGACGAACAAGTTTGAAATCAACTGACCGCTATTTTCGCAGACCAGTTACCCATTTCCCCTATTTTTTGGGTAATCTCAACTGTCACGAATCCCAGGGAGTATATATACCTTTTATATTCATTCTTTTAGTTTTTTTTACGCACAATCACTCTTAAAACACACAAATATTCTCTTCTTTTTTCTGACTTGAGCGTCGGAGTCCCATCGCCGGTAATCCCTCCCGGTGTTTGTTTTGCAGGTTATCTAATCGGAGAAATCAAGTTTCTAGTCGGAGAAGAAGAATTGTCGGATCGGAGCAATATCAAATGTCACACTTCACATTTTATAATGATTGCAACACATAAAAAATTTACATGATGACAAAGAGTCACTGCTCCTTCATGCGACTTTTACAAAAAAAATAAATTATATAAAGTCACAACCAATATCACGACTCTATATTAAAATAAAATAAAAAATTCTGAAATACGAAATAGTATAATTTATGGTAAAGCCACACCCAATATCAGCGACTTTCCGTATAGTCGTGCCCGGTGTCAACGACTTTGCCTATTTTTTCAACTTTTTCTTCGATGCAATATTTTATTAATTTATAATTAATTTTACAATTTTTCTTTAAATTAGCCTACATTTAATATATATATATATATGTGTATATATATAACCCACTTTGCCCCTGGTGAATACATCATGTTATATTTATGAATATATACATATAAAGTGTATATATATTATAATACATATATTAAATAATATAATATATATATACATGTTATTGGATATAACACATGTATCAATTCATGCAAAAAGGTACATACAACTATTGAAATTGAAAGTGACATTCCTTTAAATTAAAAAAATATTATAACTATCTACTTTTTACACAATTTCGAATGTGATAGTGATATTTTAACTATAACCATACCCTATAAAATCTCAATACAAACACAAGATTATTAAAATCCATCCTTTTCAAATCCTCTCAAATCCCAAATCCGGATGGGCAAAATTCACCTACGCCCCAGTCCAAACATAGCCAGAGAGAGAGAGAGAGGAGTAATTTATCTATACTTTATTTTGGAGATTATTTATGATGGATTTCACAATTTCTTTTATGGATTCGATTTCGAGGATGCTCGGCTAATTTCTTAATTTCGGTTAGTAGGGATGTTTGAACCCATATATCTATTTATGTTCTAATCAATCCCATATTCCCTTCTCGATGTTTGATTGGAATTGATTATGTTATCTGTGTATAATGTTCTCGATTATTGATGCTTGATTTAGCCTAATCACCTAGGTTAAGTGTTTGATAATTGATTGCTAGAATCTTAAATCATCGTTGTGGTTTAATTTTCATAAGTGGTAAACTAGAGGTCGTACATCTCTAGGGTAACAAAATCCTAGATTATCGAATTATGCGTGTTTATTCGGAGTCTAGTTCATCATATCGTCTTGGTGATTAATGCATTTGATGAATTAAATCTAGCGAGTGTATGCTAGGTTGTTCAATTAAATAGGGTTAATTAGCGAGCGTATCCTAATTTAACTAATCTTAAGAGATTATTCGGTTTAACAGAGGCTGTTGTTAGACTAGAGGTGATAGTTCCATGATAATTTGAAAGAAGGGTAATACATTGATTAGAGAATAATTGATATCGGAGGATAATTGAACTGTTAACTGAAATATTTGCATCTATTGATTTCTTGTTTAATTTGTTTTCTAGGTTTATTTTATTTAATTTAGTGATAGTTAATCAATCTCAAAACCCCCCTCATAATTTGTTATTTGATTAAATTGAATATATATGGCATAGCTAATCATCACTCCTCGTGGGATCGATTCTTACTTGCCCTAACTACTAGTTGGTTAGGTTAAGAAATAAATTAATAATTTTATCACGTTACGACGCGCAATCAGTAAAAAAAGACTTAACCCAAAAAAAAAAGAGTTGATCTCTTGTTAGACCGTCTCACATGCGACGGAACCGTGAACAGTCGTATTTTAGGACACAGTCGACCATGCGCAACAATTAAAAAAGGGTTAATTTCATTTTTTGTCCTATATGTAAGGTTTTTTCCATTTTTTGACAATCAAGTATACATTTTTTAATTTTGGTCCTGTATGTTTCAACTTTTTCTAATTTCAGTCAAATTTTCCAATTTTGGTCATGTATGTTTCAATTTTCTTTCCAATTTCAGTCTAATTTGGTTGGAATTCCCAAAATCAACGATGTCACGTGAGATTTCCCGGCAGCTATTTGATCAAAATTGGATTGAAATTGGAAAAAATTTAAATGTACAAGACCAAAATTGGAAAACATGACGGAAATTGGAAAAAATTGAATCATATAGGACCAAAATTGGAAAACGTATATTTGGTTGGTCAAAAATGGAAAGGGTCTTACATACGAGACCAAAATTGAAAGTATCCCTAAAAAAACCTATACTTATAGTTCTAAAAGGCATACTTATAGCTAAAACCACATACTTATGTCGCACACGGTTGACCGTGCCCCAGAACATGACCATGCACCACACTTACGTTGTTGTGTTGTTGCGCACGATCGGACTATGTCCCACGACACGACCGTGTGCGAGGAAAAAATCACATACTTATAGCTGAAGAATACATATTTATAGCTTAAAAAGACATACTTATACATTGTTGTGGCGCACAATCGACCATGTTTTGAGGCACGACGTGCACGGTGTCTTCGCACATGAGACGGTTGCACATGAAGAAAAATTCATATACCTATATAAACTTGATTAGGTAATATATAAATTTAAAATAGAAATAATAGACGAAAGTAAAATATAGAAGCTTAAAATTAAATCTCCAAACAACATTTTGGAAGCTTTGCTGCATTGCATTCTTTGTATTATCTCATGGTTTTAGTTAATAAGTACAGATCATATTGATAAGATTCAATCCATTAATCACTACAATCCACTGCCAAAATCCACGAATTAAGAAGAAAAAGAAGAAGAAGTAAATGTGCATTTATTCTTCTTTATACATGATCATGAGCTACTAGTTATATCATGTCGATCAAATTGATCTCTGAGTTGATGTTATTATATATCTTCAAGAAATGCATTTGCAGAGTGTTTGCAGGCCGGCATGCGAATTCTTGGCTCTCGAGGAACTGTCAAAGGCCTCGTGGATCTATCAACATAAACCAATATATATATGTTAATGTTATGATCATGAATTTAAAACATTAATAATTCATGATTAATTCTTGATGAGTTTTTACCTTTGAGGTGAAAATGGCTTGTCAAAAAGAGGCATCAACTGGGCTCTAGGAACCATCTCTCGTCTCAGCATTCGCACCTCTTCATCCTCTATTACCTACTCCAAACGAAAAATTAATTCATTGTAATGAAATATATATATTAAGATATATATCAATGAGTGTATATATATAACCATGTACCTTGAGCACTTTCTCAACTCGTTTTTTTGTTTGCTCTATGATATAAAACTTTATAGCAACCTGTATTTAATTTCATACAATATTATTGGTTAGATAAAATATCGTTTTTTCAAGTACTATTGAAAAAAAATCGGGCTAATTATGTGAGCTTACAGAGGAGTTGAATATTGCACGCTGTGCTGCTCGTTGCTGCGTGTGGAGTTTGAATTCCGATGGCTTAGTGTTTTCTTTTGTGCAAGATTTTTGGACAACCTATGTAGACATGCAATATTGTGAGTATAATCCAATAATTATTTTTTTATTTCGTTATATATATAATCCAAAACAAAGATCATTAATTATATAAATCTTACCCCGGAGAAAGAATTGCTACTGATCATTGATGGTTGATAGTTATTGTTGCTCCTTATCTTAGTTGATGAAACAGCAGATTGTGGATTGCTCTTTACAAACTAACAAATGATCATAAGTCAAAAAGCCTAATTTTAAGCAAAAAAGAAGAATTATAATTATATATGCTATAAAATTAAGTACTAACCTTTTGAGCAGATTTCCTGTTTGGGCTCTCCATAATTACTAGCTTAAAAGATTTAATTATGTTTGCTGCATGTAACTGAAGAGAAGTATATATAAAGATACAATCATGCATATCTTTATTAGGGTTTGGAGATTTGTATGTTTTCATGGATAATTAATTATCACTTGCTGTTGCTCAATCACCAACATCTTCAAGAACATTTTCACCAAACTTTCTGATTAAACCTCCCTCTCATCTATATTATGCTTCATTTTTTTGAACTTTAGTTGAAGTTTTTTTTTTCTTTTTCTTTCTTTTTTTTTTTTTTTTGAAACACGTTTATATAATTTTGACACAATGACATGTGTTTGCGGTGGTTAAGAGAAAGTTACTAATATTACGAGATTGAAAATTTTGAGTGAGAATTTTTTTTTTTTCGTATATATATATTGGTTAATTATATCACAAAATATTAAATTTTCCGTTGTTGAATACAAATAGAAACCATAGTATTCAGCAGTTGTGTAGCAAATCATAACTAGTTATACGTAGAAAAGTGGACAATCATGCAAGAACTAACTTGATGTGGGGAAAAGATAAAATGCCTTAAATGACCTCAAAACTTGAAAAGAAAAAAAAAAAATATATATATATATATATATATATATATATATATACCATAAGATCCTTTAGTATGTTTAGCAGATTTTTTTATAAGTGTTGTTGGCATTTTGACAATACTATATGATATGTTGGGATTGTGGGAAATAATAAATTACACTCATTCTAACTTGAGCATCAACGTATAAATTGTATAAACTTATCCAGCACTATTCGAAATGTAAAGTCTTGCTAAAAAATAACTTCTTGAATCTTGTCTACTTTGATATTTTTGGCATAATTCAAGGATGAAATGGTAGTAATTGTACGATTTCATGAACCCATCGATTACAATGAAAGAAATTGTACAAGAAATGATTGGTTAGCACTAAACAGGACATAATTAATCAAGTAGTTTTGGTTGAATATTATGTTATGATTGGTTTTAGTGTTGGAAATATATAGTGAGTAGAAGGTGATATATCTCATGTTGTGGGTAGTTATTGGCTTCTTATCACCAAACAAATTAAAGTTAGAGGAGAGGTGGGTCATTAGGTAGTTAGATTATCATTCCAAGATTAACCTACTCATCAAAATTGCGGAACAGCTTGTATTTGAAGCTAATCATGTTTTTTTTTTTTTTTTTAAGAATGCTTATACAATTATTCACAAATCTAATTTTATGAGATTTACATGTTTTCGTAAGATGGTCGACGTCTCATATATATATATAACCTCATGTTTTTTTAAGGATGGTGATGATGATGTCATGATGATTAAAATGAGAAAAATAATATTTTCTTTTTTCAAAAAGAAACTGTTGTGGGGATTTATTTTTTTCCCGAAAAAATGGAAACTGTGTTGGCATAATATGTAAATAAACACTGGATATCATATCAAGAACACACAAACATATATGTAAGAAATATTTAAAATTTTTGATTATCGTATCAAGAACACACAAACATATATGTACGAAATCTTTAAAAAAATTTATTGGGTGGGGGGAGTTCTTCACTTCTCTCTAATAAAAAAAATCTTCAAAATTCTCACAAACTTCAAACATGGGAAGAGGACGCATAACCAATTAAGAAAATGGAAAATATTGTATTTAGTTCTTAGAAAGTATATATGACTTATTTTAGGTTTGGTATTTAAAAGTTCCATCTTATCATTTATTGTCCTATAAATATTCAAAAATCATCATGTTTAGTCCTCACCATTAAAAAGCCATCCAAATAGGAGTTTTAATTAAGGGATAATATCAGACTTCATATTCAAAAGTAGGCTTTATTTCAGCCTTGATATTCATATGTCGCCCTCATCATAAGTAGTTCCCAAGTTATGCAAAATTAATCAGATTTGGTACCCGTCATTAAAAAACCGTCAAAATAAAAAGTTAACTACCATATGCATTTTGGAGGCAAAATGTCCTAATTTTGCCCCCAATTTCACCCCAGAACAAACGTAGCAGCATTCGGAGGAAGAATGTAGCCAAGAAATATCGATTCTCATTCTTTTTTTTATTCTTCTCTATTCACCTTCAAATCCTTTGTACGAATGTCGAAGAACAGTTTTTCATGGGGATCAATCTTTGATTACATGCGGGGTGTATGAAGCCGACCGATTGGAATCTGTGGGGGAGTCTCCACCGGCACAATTTGAGGTGGCGAGGAAAGCCAATGTGATAACCGAGATTTTCACTACTTATTGACCAATGTGCCTCATGCGTCATATGCATGTCTTATTATTTATGTGTTACTTGTGATTTTGTATTATTATATTTATCTTTCAAATATTGAAGTATTTATATGCTCTTACATAATTGATGTTGAGAAAATTCTATCATAATTGATTGTGACTCTAATAATGTTCAAGTTCATAATGTAAATTGTTTAATTAATAATATTAATAATTATTTACATAATTTTATATTAATTATATACATATATATATATATATATATAAATGTGGGTAATATTATATATATATATATATGCGTAAGTGTAGTGTGTGCTGTATATATAAATGAAATGGGTTACATATTATAATAATATATATATTTATGAAATAAGTAAGTGCATGTATATATTATATATAATGTCCATTCCATTAAACTATACACGTGCATGTGTATAAGGTTGTTAAATCCTTGATAAGAATAATAATAATATAATAATAGTAAAGTAATAATAATGACAATTAAAAAAAACAAGCTTACCCAGGAAGTTTTCCGAAAGGCGGTGGATGTTTATATGTATGTACCACATTTAATAGTTAGGGGGAAAGGGAGGAAAAGAAATAAAAGGGTAACCAAGGGAGTAAACAGAGGCGCAAAAAAATAAAAGAAACTGAAAGAGATAATCAAAATCCTTGGAGATTCAGGTAAGTAGAAATTCATTTGCAACTACAATGTATGAACATAATATTTCATGATATATATACATATATATATATAAGTATATATTGATTAAGTGATATCATGTTATTTTACATCTCCTTGAAAATTGACGTGTTTGAGTGATGCTATGTGAAATGATATTACATGATTTCATGTATCCTTGAGAATTAACGTGGTTGCATAATGCTATGGGGAAATGTATGTGATGCATTACGAATGTTAATCATGAGCATCAACACGTGCATATGTAAATGATGAAAGTTATTGCATTCTGCATATAAGACATGATTTCAAGATGAAAAAGATTTTATTGACCACTACTAGTGCACCGAGGCAAGTAATCATGCTTACGGTATATTATATGGGTAGCAGGGGACATGTGAGACATGAATGTGGCTTGATTCGTTCAGTCGGTGGCATGTGAGACATGGTTATGGCTACCGTTACTATATGTTTAGCCGGGAACATGTGAAACATGGATATGGCTTGATTTGTTCAGCCGGTGGCATGTGAGACATGGTTATGGCTATAATGATGAATGATGTTATATTGAGCTCTATCCGGTGCCTAGTAGCGAGGTGGTCAAGGGGCCCAATGAAGGAAAATGATTTTGAAAAGAAATGTTTTCATTCATTAGCATGCATCATTGACATCATTTCATATCATTAATGTTATGTGCATAATTTCTGCTTACTGAGCTTATTAGCTCATATAGTTCATGCATTGTAGGTGAATCTGCTGATGTATAAACTCATGAACTTACTGACCGTGTTGTTGAGCTCCTACGGGTTCGGAGATGGTATATATGGATGACGACCTGTTGGGCTACGTTATGAGCTTATTTTGCTTTAAACAATGTTTTGATAAAGAACATGGATTTCTGTTTTATCTTCACTTTCTATTGGGGATAAGTATGTAAAATATAGAAGTGGGTGTGGCTTGACTTTATGATAAATGCTACGAAGCATGATATATATTTTCTTATCTAGTTTCAGGTGCAAGAAAAATTATTTGTTACAGCGTTTAAAAAGAAAAAAAGTCACACACACTCACTTACATGTCTTTTAATATGAAAATCTATTACATGTTTAGGTATATTAGAAAAGTGGTCGTGTCAGCCAAGATCGAGGTTTACTTTGCGGTGTGGTAGGGGTTGAATGTGGTCATCAATATATATAATAAGAAGGTGTTGAAAGTGTATCTATTTTCATGGTTAACATCGACGTTTTCTTTGGTTGTTGGCTCTCTCACCATGTTGATTTCCTGGGCTCTGAGGATTGCGGAAATTCCAAAGACTAATCTTGATTTCTGGAAGTTTCTTTTTCCGATACGATCATTAAGGGTTTTACTTGTGTTTTGAATCTTATGATCTGAGGTTTTATCGATTTATGTTGTTTTGTTTGTTAGTGATTTTGTTTTTTATTTTTTCTCGATTTTCTGATCTAGGTATGTCGTTGTCTTCTATGATTTATTGCTTTGAGGTTTGATTAACTGGGTATTCAGTTTCATGGGTGTTGAAATGATTTTTTTGTGATGATTTTTCTGCAAAAGGTTTGAATCCTTGTAATTATGATTAATTTAGGTTGTTGTAGCACATACAATTGGGCATGTTGCGGCGACTTTAAGTATGTCAAGGGTGGCAGTTTCATTCACTCATGTAATCAAGAGTGGTGAACCTGCTTTTACTGTTTTAGTTTCAAGATTCATCTTGGGAGAGATATTTCCACCTAGAATTTACTTGTTGCTCCTTCCAATCATTGGCAGTTGCGGTTTCTTGGGACTCAAAAGAACAACAACTCGAATCGATTAAGGGTGGAGGTTAGAGTTGAAATTTGGAAGATTTTGATTTGAGAAGAGAATCGATTGACTGAATTTTTGAAATAGAAATTAGGGTTCATAAGAGTAGGCCGGGTTTTTGGGGATTGGGTGAAGAAATTAGGGTATTTTGCCTCCAAAATGAATTTTGTAGTTAACTTTTGTCAGAGTTGACGGATTTTAGACAGAAGGGACGAAATCTGATTAATTTTGCATAACTTGGGACTACTCATGATGAGGGGGTGATATATGGGTATCAAGGTTGAAATAATTGAAATTAACCCTTTAACTAATCATCAGTCTATTGGAGGAAGAATAGGCGTCGGAATTAGAAAATTTCAGTTTTTGATCATTTATATTCAATTTCATTGTTTTAATTCCTTTTATTATTTTTGCTTCTTCTCCAAAGTCAACCATCTTCAAGGCCACAAGAAAACCGTCCAAATTCAATTCACAATTGTGGAATCAATGTATATATTGGGCAGCACTTATGTGCCCCGGGGGCATGTGCCCCCAACATTATTATTATTTTATTTTTATTTTTTTTCTTTTTTCTTTTCTCACTTCTCCCTGTTCCTTCATTTTTTTTTCTTCCCCTTTAATTTAATTCATTGTTTTTCTTCTTCTTCTTCTTTTTTTTTTTCTCTCTTCCTTCTCAATTTCTTCATTAATTGCTACAAAGTGATACCTAAATAGTATACAAGTGATATTTTTCATTGAATGAACAATTAATACATTAAGAGTAAATATGTAATACCTTATACTATAAATATTAGTAATACTTTATACTATAAATATTAATACCTTCAAGGTAAATATGTAATATCTTAAATGTGCATATCTAATATCTTATACTATAAACATTAATATCTTAAATGTGCATATCTAATATCTTATATTATAAGCATTAATACCTCAAAGGTAAGCATGTAATACCTTAAAAGGTGCATATGTAATACCTTATCTATAAGCATTAATACCTTAAAAGTAATATGTAATACCTAAGAGTATACAATTGATACCTTAAGAGTATACAACTGATATCTTATAAACATACAATTGATACCTCAAGAGTTGTCTTATACTATAAGCACTAATACCTTAAAAGTAAATATGTAAATAAGAAAAATAAAAACAAGAAAATAGAGAAGAAGAAGAAGAAGAAGAAGAAGAAGAAGAACAAATTGATAAGAAAATAAATTAAGAAGAAGTAGAGAAAAAAAAAAGGAAAAAGGAAAAAAGAAGAAAGCAACACTATTTCTGCACTAATACCTTAAAAGTAAATGTGTGATACCTTAAAAGTAAACAACTGATACCTTAAGAGCATACAACTAATACATTTACTGAAAAATCTTAAAATTTCAAATGTTTCATCATCTTCTTCCTCAAATTTTTTGCAAATCACGATTTCATCATATTTTTCGTCAAATTTTCTACAAATCATGATTTCATATTTTTTGAAATAATTTATTTTCAATGTTTTAAAATTATTCATAAATAAAAAAGGGGAAAAAACCTCACAAATGATTTCATGGCAATTTGAAGAAGAATAAGAAGAAGATAGACAAGAAGAATAAGAAGAATAATAATAAATCAATAAGAAAAGAGATTAAGAAGAAGGAGAAAGAAGAAAAAAAAAAAAAAGAGGGTAAAAGAAGAAAACAATATTGTTTCTGCATAATACCTGAAGAGTAGATGTGTGATACCTGAAGAGTAAATGTGTGATACCTGAAGAGTATATATAATCAGTTTGTGCGCGGCCACACCATAATAGGGCGCATGGGAGCGGGCCACGCGCCGGGTCAGGTTGGGGGCATACAATTTTTTGTCGTATATATTACCTTCAATTAAATTTCATACCGAATCAATTTAGAGTAGCACTTTTGTGCACCTGATGCACACATGCATGCGGGTTGGGTTCGGGTGTGGGTTGACCCGGATCCGCACTCTTTTATTTTTTTTTACCCTGACCTCTATATTATATTAATAACATATTTATATTATATTAGTCATACATTTATATCTAGATATCATACCTTTATTTAATACTTTTAACTCTAAAAAAACCATAACTTCGCCATAATTTATACATATTTACCTTTATGTGATATTACTCATACCATTATGTGATATTATTTATATTTTTATATCAACATAGTCATACCTTCATGTAATATATAAATGTACAACTAATATAACTAAAATGTACATCTAACTTAACTAAAATGTATGACTGTTATAACTAAAATGAATGAAAGATTAATATGTCTATTTAAAAAAAAAATGCTAAAGTAGAGCTAACCTTACAAAAGGTATGACTAACATAACTAAAATGTATGACTAACACTAATAAAAAATATAGTTAACATAACATAAATGTCTGACACCTGGAAGCATGTTTGGGCGAATTTTGTCTGCGATCTGATGGCGTGTGCGGGTGCGTAGGGGCCGGGTCGACCCGAGTGCATGAAATTATGGTCCGTGCACCAGATGCACAAAAGTTTTTGTCATCAACTTATTACAATTGTGGAAGACAATTGCCTTTAAAGGCATCTTGGTGGAAACATAATTTGGGAAGAAGATAATATGGAATATTCATTATTTTCCAAATTTTAAGTCAATTAATTGATGTCATTTGTGATTTATAATAGAAAAGTGGATATTGTAGAGTTTTTATGTGTCATGCCCATCATGATGAAATGTGGCAAAGGTCGAAATGTATACATTATCCTTGGATTGTAAAAAAATGAGACATACTTGAAGGTTAAAGAACGAGAGGAAGATCATAATTGCATGCAATACATTGACTCTACAATTGTAAATTCAATTTGGATGTCTTTCGTAGCCTTGAAGGTGATTGAATTTTGAAGCAAAAATTATGAAAGAAAAGTAATGCAATTGTACTTGAAGGATTCAAAACTGAAATCTTCTAATTATGGCGTCAATTTGAACAATTTTTTAAATGTGATAAATTTTGAATATTATGAAACTACTTATGAGGAGGTGGAACTTTCGAATGCTACACCTAGAATAAGGTCTAATTTTGAGGACTAAACTGATAATTTTGCTTAAGAAAACAAAACAATCTATTTGACTCTTAGCTTTTTCGAAATTCACCTAGGACTAACAGTAGCAACTGAGAGCTAGCATCTAGATGAAAGTATAAGCAACTCATGATCATCATCATCATTTGAAGCGCATGATTATGAAAAAAATAAATTTCTTAAGAATATTTCAATTTCATTTGATATCCACGTGATGTATGAATATATAAATTTCAAGTGTAGTAATTTTTTGATGCAGAAATGTTGACTGTGAAATATTAGTTCTTCAGAATTATTTCATTTTAATCTAATACCATATAATTTATGAATTTTAAACATTTTATATATTCATTATATGTTGTCTGATTACTTTACTAATTGTATTTGTCATAATTGATCTGGAAAAAGTCATTCAATCATATACTTAATAACATATTCATAACGAGTGTAAAATGATGATGTTGTTGCATATTCCAAAAGTAAATTTCTAAATTTAACATACCGTTAAAAAAATTATACAATTTTTTTCAAATGCCTTAAAATCATAATTTCTCTTTTACAAAATTTTTAAAGAATTATGGCCAATACCGAGTATATAAACAGTGATTTCAAATCTAGAGATGTTTTAGAGTTAAATCACTATCCTTCGCGTGGATTCGTATACCAGACCTCCCACTTTCACTACTAGTTTTATAACAAGGTTGTAGAAATTAGTTTTATGTAATATTTATATAATACTTAGGAAACAATAATATAAATATGTGCCCATAAAAGTTTGATTTAACCATTATTTATTTTTTAATTTATATAAAATTAATAATACAACAAATTGACAAACATTACATAAAAAATTATTTAATAAATTTTTAAATATGAGAAATAATAAGATTAAATTTAGAAAAGTCCCTATAATTATTTAATTTTTAAAAAAGTATCACAGTTTTAAAATATTTCCTAAATTTATATTTATAAAACATGAATATTAGATTGAAAAAACTACTAATAATAATGCAATTTTATAACAAATCCTATTGTTTGTGGTTTTCTTGAGTAAAATAGTAAATGATTTTAAAAATATAAAATAAATAAAATAATATAGATTAAATAACCGAAAAAATCCAAACTTTTAAGATTTTTACTATTTTAGTCAATTTTTTTATTTCTGTAAATTCATCTATGATTTTAAAAATTATTTATTATTTTGGTCAAATCAAGTTTTGTGACATAACAAAGATGTGACAGCCAGAGACGGAGCTAGGGGGGACTGGCGGTTGTTGGAACCACCGTATCGCCGACTCTATGCAATTATCTAATTCGGGATCTAGGCAAGATATGATTAACACGCAGTGGAAAACGAATCATACCTTTCACCGTAATAGGTGAAGACGAACCAGTTCTAAGGTCAGAACTGCCGAACAATCAATCGAGCTTGAACCCCACGATCTTCTGTCGTATTCCTATCCCTTTTCCCTTGGATGTCGTGTGGGCGACGATCTTCCAGAGGTTCAGAAAAACCCGCCTCCTCAGTTCTCTCTAGCGAATCTATTTTTTGCGTGAGATTGAGAGAAAACGTTATCTAGGAGGAGCTGATGTTAGGGTTATATATAGGCTACAACAGGGACCTTGAGGAGGAATTAGGTTGGGCCTTCTAATGGGCTTAGGCGTCCCGTGTTCAGCTCGAACACCCCACTTAAGTCCATCAATTATAACTCAGTCTACTAAAGAGATATAATTGAACTACCGTCCTAATCCCATATTACAATATGGGCTCCTTTATTATGTGTACGTTTATTTCCCCGCGTTTAAGATATCGAATGTCCGTAAATTAAATAAGTTACTGACAACTTAATTAATTTACATCTAATTTCAAGAGTAGTACCACTCATCTTTATTATCATGTCGGATTAAATCCACCTGCAAGGTTTACATGATAATCCTTATGAGCTCCTCAAGGGGACATCATCATTCTAAAAAATTAGGACACAGATTCCTTCTATAATCAACAGCACACCATATAAACAGCGCTATCTCCCAATTCACCAAGCCTATTGATTTATTAATAAATCTCACCCATTGGCAAATTAAAGAAACAAACACTAAGTACACGTGCCCGTTATTATATAGGGATTAAGAAGACATACATCCATAATAACAGAGGTCTTGTTCTTTTATATAGTCAGTACAAATCGAACAACCTCATATGGTCCTGCTCAACACATACAAAATGTACTAGTGTAACTTTATAGTCAAGACAGACTAATACCAAATTACACTACAACCGTTCCAATGGTTTGTCCAAATCCATCTTGGTTGTGAGCTACTATTTATAATCTATAAGGAACTGATAGAAGATAAGGAACTGATAGCATGATCTTCTGTGTGACACCACACACCATGTTATCTACAATATAGATTAATCTGGACAATAGCATTAACATATATAAGAAATATAAAATGCAAACATTTGATCATAATGAATCTCATATCATAAAAATGTTCATACAAAAGTTAGGCTTATAGTATACATCCTAACAGCGGTGGCGGCCGCCCCCCCCCCCCCAAATTTTCTGACTGAACTATATATATACGTATAAAATGTATTTGTAATTAAAAATACGGATTTCGCCCCCCTCAAATTTCAATGTTTTGATAAATATTCCAAAAAAAATATTTCGCCCCCCTCGTTACCAAATCCTGGCTCCGTCCCTGGTGACAGCCACCTAAGCTGACTCTCACTGCACATCACCATATATCTAACTCGTGGTTAACTTTTTTCACTCAACTATACCCGGCAGCAAGCGGTGAAAGAGAAGAAAAGAAAGGGGCTTTGCCATGTATTTGGGCTCATAAGCTTTTGCAGTAGATTGTTCTCTCTCTCTCTAGCATATCAGTCAACCAACTAATAGAGCTTTAATACATATGTTGATGGGGCGGTGGATGTGCAAAAACAAGGAGAAGAATTTACTCACATCAATACATCTGAACTGAGTGTTAGGATTTTAAGTGTAATTATGGAGAATTTGATATGAACGAAAAATAACAAACATAGATTGTTGACCAAGTTTGTCAAGAATAACTATGTTTGGGGCACTACCATGCAAGGAGATATACTAAATTTTGTGTGTATACAAATACAATGAATCACAAGTTATTTATACCCAAAACTCGACTGTAGCCCCAAAAGTCCATTCATCTCGAATACTGCTTTAAAAGGAGAGAGGAGAGAGGAGTAGCAATGGCGAGCAACACGTTTGCATATTTTGGTTGGGTTCAATGGCCGCACGATAAAGGGGCAATGCCGAACAAAGATCGACGATGAAATGTGACGGTTGTTCGTGGTGTTGCAGATAAGGATTGCAGGTGGGGCGAGAAGGAAGAAAAAGAAGGAAAATAAATTGAGAGAGAAATATTGTATGAAGAAATAAACAAGAAACAAACAGAATTGTTTAAAAAAGTTGAGGTAGTGGAAGAGGGCCTGGTAATTTTTGTTGGTAAAACAATGGCGCATGGTGGCTTTAACAATTATTCTTGTTGGTCAAAAACGGAATGTAATTTTTTTCTTTGGTTAGGAAGAAATAAGGAAGAGCATTTTTTTTTTACTCAAAAAATTGTCAAGAGTTATTATTTTGAGGGTGTGTAGTTAAGCTTACGTGGCTGCCACATATTTTTGCCATGAAATTTAATTTTGATTCATAACTTGATTTTGGCCAAAACAACAATTAATTTTTAAAATGATGGATGAATTAACAAAACTAAAAAAAATTGACCAAAATAGCAAAAACCTGAAAATATTTGGATTTTTTTGGTTATTTGGTCAATAATATATTAAAATTTTTGATAAAATAATATAGAATAAAAAATGTTTTACTAAATTTATAAATTTGATAAATTAGTGTGCAACATTTTTTTATCTTCAAATATCTTTATATAAATTTAAAAAAATTCACATATTAATAAATTTGATAAATATGAAGATTACATTAGGAAAATTCCATATTACTATGCAATTAAATAATTTCTGATTTTAAAAAATCTACTAACTATATAAATTATAAGGTGGTAATATTAGATTGTGAAACTACTAATATTATATTTTGTGTTTACATTGAATAAATTAAAAATATGATTTTAAAATATAACCTAAATACAAATAATCATAAAAAATTAGCCAAATATAAAGTAAACATGATTTTTAAATTTAGATACAAATTCTTGCTATATATATATATATAAACTTTTGTGCACTTGATGCATGGAGCTTAGATCCGTGCACTCGGGTCAACTCGACTCGTCACACACCCGTACGTGCCATTAATTTGCAGACAAAATCCACCCGGTGTCACACATTTATGTTATGTTAACTATACCCTTTAGTAGTGTTAGTCATACTGTCACGCCCCGAAACTTAACCATATTTTATAATAAAGTTTAAAGATAATTAAGAAAACATTTTTGAATTATCAGAGTAACTTCGGCAAGCGTGCAGGAAAGAAGAAAAGAAGATAAGGGAAACGAAGAAGGTACATAGGAGACTAAAAGTTAAAGGTTTAAAGCAGCGGATTATATAAACATAAGTTTTTGCAAAAGAGAAACGTAAATGTTATACGGAAACAGTTTTACAAAACATCGAAACAACAAAAAGCTTTCATAGACAGGGCACGACTCTCCCTTCAACTCCTCCTAATCAAATCATCACCTGTAACGGATGCATAAGCGGGGTGAGCGTATACAAATACACTCAGTGGAAAATAAATTCATAACTAACATATCACTATAAATCAGATAGTCAGTTAAACACAGCAAATACAATGCACAGCACTTATATGACGTGGGCGCAGGTATTTCCCGCCTTACCCCACCTCCTTATGTCTCCCGGGTGATTATTTGGTCGGGGGACTTCACCAATCCTCCATATATTTGTTAGGACTTAATCCCAAACTGAACCTCCAAAACCATGCATATGAACACGTTTCCTCAACAGCACATCATATCACAGCACGTAATCAAAACATATAAACAATATACGTAT
Organism: Scutellaria galericulata; assembly: GCA_946896805.1. NCBI lineage: Eukaryota > Viridiplantae > Streptophyta > Magnoliopsida > Lamiales > Lamiaceae > Scutellaria > Scutellaria galericulata. Next base: position 3,754,665 of record OX335784.1, on the reverse strand, counting down.
AAAGTATCTAGAAGCATGCTTATATTAACAAATCATTTCTCATGCTCATAATCACACATCATAATTCATATAACGTTCATCACCATATAATAGTTTATCGAAAACCCTAGCATGCGACTATACAAGATAAAACGTATAGTAAATGTTAATTCAGAATTTACCCCCACCTCAGCCTGGGCGGTGCGATTATCACGTTCTTTTCCTTTTAATTCTGAGTTGGGTTCGAAACGTTTGGGCCTACAAACACACCACGTAAAATATTAGGTTATGGTATTAATTAAGTGTTTGTAATTAAATGCTCGAAAGAAACAACGAACGAAAAACAGAACATATCCCGACTAGGCCCGAAAATAAACATAGAGGATTCAAAAAGGAAGCTTTAGAGACGAGAACGGAGTAAAACGGATGAGAAACGAAGCCAAACGAGGCATTATAGGGTTTGAAGGATTTGAGGACAAAACTGTAAGTTCCAGAATAGACTTGGGGTCAAAACGAGGTTTCTGAAATTCTGGGGGTGGAATTATAATTTCCCAAAAGCTTTAGGACCAAACTGCACCAAATAAAAGTTTGGGGGACCAAAGGAGAATAAGCTCAAACTAAAGAAATTGCAAAGAGGTCCCTGGAATAGGTCAAATTCTCAAAACCAAACCCACCCCCAAACCCCCTGTTCCCCATCGTCTGCCCCTCTCCCACCGCCGCCTGCATGCCACCGCCGGCGACACCGAGTCGCCGGCCAACCCCGGAGCCACCATCACACTCCGGCGCACCGAGCGCCGGCCTCCTCCGGTCAAGGCGGCGTCGGAAACGCCGCCCCAAAACACCACTCCACCACCACCAAACTCAACCAAACACAGCCCAAACTCCACCCAAACACATGCACACATCGCCGGCGCTCCTTGCGCCGGCTATTCCCTCACACGGCGGCGCTGCGTGCGCCGCTCCGACTACTCAGCCAGAAAGAGAGACACGAGAGAGAGAGAGAGAGTTCGAAGAGAGAGAAAGAGAGGTTAGAGAGAGAAAGCTCAAAATCGCAGAACTTCGACTGTTGCATGCCGGAGATCGAGCCGGCCGATCGACAATCCGAGCCCAGAATCGAGACGGGCTCGGCGAGAACTACAATCTAGGCTCAAGAATCGCCTCGATCGGTGGCCGGATGGCCGAGATACGAAGAGAGAGAAAGTGGCGGGTTTTTAGAGAGAGAAACACGAAAACAGAATTTTCTCCGGTGAATTGCCGGCGAACGCGGCGGCGGATGACAATTCCGAGCCCGGCGTTGGAACGGGCTCGGAGAGAGCTTCGAATAGACATAGATTTTGATAGGTTTTTGGTCGGAAAGAATTCCGGCGACGGTGAGTCACCGGCGGCAGCGGCGGCGCTCCGGCCGGCCGGCTGCCGGAAAACAAGAGAGAAGGAGGAGCTGATTAACATTATTTACCTTAGGTTAAAACTTAGTGTATGATATTTACTTAGGATTATTCTCCATTTATACTTTAGGTTAAAAGTATAATTAGTCTTAAACTTTATGCTAAACTTTCTTATGATATTAATTAGTTTAGGGTATCAAACGAATTCCGATTTGATCCATTCTTTTGGCGTTTTGTTCGATTTTTCGTTCTCGTTCATCTTGTCCCACTTACGAATTATTTTATCGACTTTTCCTTTTATGGAAAAATTTTCAAGAATAATGAACTTGGATTAAAACATGCTTATAATTATATTTTCTGAAGCGCACATAAAATAAATCAAATTATTAGAGGTTTAAATATTTAGTCATCAAATTATGCTTCGTTAAATCCTAATCGTCACACATACATTTTAGTTATGTTAGTCATAATTTTTGTAAGACAAGTTGTACCTTAACATTTTTTTAAACAAACATATTAACATTTCATTATTTTTAGTTATAACAGTCATACATTTTAGTTATGTAAGATATATCTTTTAGTTATGTTAGTTGTACCTTTATATATTACATAAATGTATGACTATGTTGATATAAAGATATAAGTAATATCACAAAATGTATAAGTATTATCATATAAAGGTAAACATGTACAAATTGTGGCGAAATTAGAGTTTTTTAAGAGTTAAAAGTACTAAATAAATGTATGATAATTGGACATAAATATATAATTAATATAATATAAATGTATGACTAATATAACATAGAGGTGATAGCCAAAAATAAATAAAATAAAATAAAAATTCACAGATCGGATCAATCCAAACCCGCATGTGTGCGTCAATGCACAAAAATGTTATTCATAATATATATATATATATATATATATATATATATATATATATAGCAACCCAACCCAATTTACCACAAAAACTATTAAGTATGACATAAAATACCACCAAAAATAAAATTGGCATTTTTTTACCATGAAAAATAAAAGTGAAATACTTTATACCATCAAATATAAAACTAGGGCCAAAAATACCACATTTTTTTATTGACTTTGATGATCACAATTATTACCCAATAACAACCTTGGTCAAAAGGAATCTTGATCAAAAAAGTGATTTCTCTCACCTCCACCCCAACCCCCAACCCCCAAACCCAAACCCTTCTTCATTCGAATTACATCCCATTTTTTCCTCCATTTTCACCTTCTTGGCAACAAAAAAATTCACCTCATATTCCACGTTTAATCCTTGTTTAATAATCCCCATTTAATATTTAATAATTAAAACAACATAATTTAATAATTCTCGTTTAATCCTCGTTTAATAATCTCCATTTAATAATTAGAACAACATAATTTAATAATCCCCGTTTAATCCCCTTTCATAATTTTAATAATCCCCCTTTAATAATTAAAATAATATAATTTAATAATTTTCTTTTAATAATCACCGTTTAATAATTTTAATAATCCCCCTTTAATAATTTATTTATTATGTTAATAAAGAAAATTTATTTATTTATTGGGTTAATTTATTTTGTTATAGGGTTAATTTATTTATTTTGTTAATAAGAAAAATCCACTATTAATTATTTATTTTGTTAATCTACGTTTATAAAGAAAAATAATCCAAGTTTATAACCTCAGGTTCTCTCTCTCTATATATATCTATACATCTATCTCTCTCCTCATCAAGGATGAAAATATCCCGATACACATGCGATATATCTGTATTTTGAAGGTTGCGATATGGATATGGGGGTAAATTTTTTTTTCCAGAATATCTTGAATATATCGAAGATATATCGCAAATATCCATATCCGTCCATCTCAATGTAAAATTGGAAAAAAATTGGGAAATATCGCGGATATATTGCAAAATATCGGGATATAGGATATTATGTTACTTTAATTATGAAATTGGGATTATTAAAGTGGGTTTTCAAGTAATTCACGTTTAACCCTATAATTATAGTGTTAAACGTGATTTTACAAATTCACGTGTAAGGCTCGGGCACGCGCGCGCCCCCGTCACCCGTCGCGCGCGCGCGCGCCCCGTCACCCGTCGCGGGCGCGTCACCCGTCACCCGTCGCGTGTGCACGCAGCGCCCCGTCACTCGTCGCGGGCGCGCGCGCAAACGTCACTCGTCGCGCGCGCGCCACCCGTCACCCTATTAAAGAAAAAACTTTTTTTTAATTTTAGGGTTAAACGTGGATTATGTACACAATACATAATCCACGTTTAACCCCAATAATTTTTATAATTCACGTTTAACCCTATTAAAAAAAACTTTTTTTTTCGAATTTTAGGGTTAAAAAATAAAATAAAATCAACCCTATAACAAAATAAATTAACCCAATAAATAAATAAATAAATTTTATATGGCCATATTTTGTTTCGAAATTTAGGGTTAATAATTTTAATAATCGCTTTAATAATCCCCGTTTAATAATTAAAACAACATAAATTAATAATTCCCATTTAATCCTCGTTTACTAATTTTAATAATCCCCGTTTAATAATTTTAATAATCCTCGTTTAATAATTAAAATAACATATGTTAATAATCCCCGTTTAATAATTATAATAATCCCCCTTTAATATTCCCCGTTTAATAATTAAAACAACATAATTTCCTAATCCCCGTTTTTAATAATCTCCATTTAATAATTAAAACAACGTAATTTAATAATCCACATTTAATCACCATTTACTAATTTTAATAATCTCCCTTTAATAATTTTAATAATCCCCGTTTAATAATTAAAACAACATAATTTAATAATCCCATTTAATCCTCGTTTACTAATTTTAATAATCTCCCTTATATAATTTTAATAATCCCCATTTAATAATTAAAGCAACATATATTAATAATCCCCGTTTAATAATTATAATAATCCACCTTTAATAATCCTCATTTAATAATTAAAACAACATAATTTCGTAATCCCTAGTTAACATTTTTAATAATCCTCGTTTAATAATTAAAACAACGTAATTTAATAATCCACGTGTAATCCCCGTTTATTAATTTTAATAACCCCCCTTAAATAATTTTAATCATCCCCATTTAATAATTAAGACAACATAATTTCGTACAAATGCGTTTAATAATTTTAATATTCCCCATTTAATAATCCCCGTTTAATAATTAATGCAACATATGTTAATAATCCCCGTTTAATAATTTTAATAACCCCTATAATAATCCATGTTTAATAATTAAAACAACATAATTTAATAATCCCCATTTAATCACCGTTTAACCCTATTACATATTTAATTATTGCAATAGTATTTATACTTAAATATTTTTTCTGCATAAAAAATTATTTATATAATTGAAAATTATACTTATATTATTATTTGTATATTTATATTTATATTAAATGGGGATTATTAAATTATGTTGTTTTAATTATTAAAGGGGTATTATTAAATTTGGTGTAATAGTAACTCATCTTTGCATGGCCAAATTAATAGTTGCATGGCCAACAATTAATACACGTAATCCAAATCCAATGAACACAAAAATAAAATAATATTAATTGTCATTTCATCCACTATTCTTAGTTGACTTTGACAAAAAAAAAAAAGGTAGAAAGTGTCATACAATTATATTTTGTGGTATAAAAAGACCTACTATTATATATCATGGTAATTTGGCATACACATTATATTTTTTTATGGTAGAATGCATATTTTCCCCTATATATATATATATATATATATATATATAGGGATAGCAACCCAATTTACCACAAAAAATATAAAAGATGACAAAAAATACCATCAAAAATAAAATAGACATTTTTATACCATAAAAAATAAAAGTGGGATACTTTCTACCATGAAATATAAAACTATGTCAAAAAATACCACAATTTTTGATTGACTTTGATGACAACAATTAGAGGACAATTATTACCTAATAACACATGTTTGGTCAAAGGGAATCTTAGTCAAAAAACACTTTCTCTCACCTCCACCCCAACCCCCAAACCCAAACCCTCTCTCTTTCCCTCATTCCTTTCGAATTACAGCAGGTTTTTGGCCACCATTTTCACCAAGTTTAAAAGTAAAAATTCACCTCATATTCCACGTTTAAATCCCTCGATTTTTTTTACTGAAAATCCACGTTTAACACGAAGATGTCAAACCAAGAAGGAGAGGTTAGTGATATTATCCCTCGTTTTTTCAGAAAATTGTTAAAATGGTGTTCGAATTTGTCTTCAATTTCTTGAAAATTTGTTGAAATTTGGTTGAATTTGTTGAAAAACTGTCTTAATACTTCGAATTTGTTGGCTATTCGTTGAACAAATGGAGGATTAAACGTCAATTTCACATGTTTAGGGATTAGGTTTAATTTCTTTTAATATATGTTTGAATTCATGTTTGGAATGGTTAAACGGGTTTAATTTTACATTTGATAGGGTTAATTTGTTTGAATATGTGCTTGAATTCATGTTTGAAAGGGTTAAATGGGCATAATCGACGTTTAACACTATAAATTTTGATTTTTATAGTGTTAAACGTGATTATAGGGATTAAACACGTTTAATACTATAATTATAGTGTTAAACGTGATTAAATTGAATAATCACATTTAACACTATAATTATATTGTTAAACGTGAATAAATTGAAAAATCACGTTTAGAACAAAAAATTTACCGTTAAACGTGTATATGTAAAATCGCGTTTAGGCTGTCACCCGTCGCGCGCGCGCACGGCGCCCCCAGCACCCGTCGTGCGTGCGCGCGGCCCCCGGCACCCGTCACACGCGCACGCGCAGACCCCCCGTCACCCGTCGCGCGCGCACCTTCCCCGTCACCCGTCTGATTTTTTTTAATCCCCGTCTAATAATCAACACGTAATGCCAAATAATTTCTTAATCCATCTTAAATAATAGATAGATAATTTTAATAACCACTTTAATAATCCCAATTTCATAATTATTAAATGTCCCCCCGAACCCCCGGACCAGGGGCGCGTCGCACCCCCGGGGGGAGCATCGCCCCCCCGAACCCCCGGACCAGGGGCGCGTCGCCCCCTGGACCCCCGACTCGCTGACCGAGCAGCGAGACCCCCGACCAGCTCAGCGTAAGGCAATCAAGACATCCCACGTTTATACGATGTAAGTATATTAGTTATTGAGAATTATAAGTCATACGAAGATTAGGATTATTTTAATGTTTATAAGTTAAACGAACATTAGTTATTGATATTTGATTTATTATTTAAATAATTAATTCTTTTACGAGTTGAAAGCCCAGCTCAGCGTAAGGGAATCAATATATGTATTAATGTTACTTATAATATTATGTAAAATACTAGATATATTTTTCAATTTTTTTTACAAAGTTTTTATATATTTTTTAAATGTCCGTTTTTTTAGTTTATCTCTAAATTTGTTGTATACATATCTTTTTATTTGAAATTTAAGTTTAATATATGTATTCATTTTACTTATAATATTATATAAAGTACTAGATATTTTTTTCAATTTTTTTTACAAATTTTTAAAAAATTTTGCGTAAAAAACCGATATATCCACCGATATCGATATATCCGTAAAATCAAGGTAATGATATATCCGTCGATACCGATATTTTAGTCCTTGATCATCGCCCATAATAGGTCGATTCATCTACTCTAAATAATCCACTATAATAGTATGACAACGTAATTGATTATGGTTGGGAGACTTAAAACTTTTAATAATTTTAAAAATCCCCGTTACTAATATTTTTTTTATAATTTAATAATCCACGATTTATCCAGCTCTACTAATTTGAATAATTAAAATACCCAACTTTATAAGTTTCATATATTTATTTTCCAGAGAGATAGTGAAACATTAATTCGCATGTGTACTTTCAATCTGTATATTAATGTAGTAATTAATGTGAACATTTTTTTCTGGTTTACAGGTCTCTTGGGTACGTGAGGAGTATCAGACAAAGCAGGCATACATCAACTCGTATACTCGAGTTAGAGTACTAGGCTATATAAAAGCAATCTTACTAAAAACCGACACTGAATGTATGGCTGATTTTGGGAGAAGTTGTTTCGGCCATTTCTTGCGCTGGGATACCGAGCGTGACAGTTGCAAGATCTTTCTGCATGCCCTTATATCACGTGAGGTGCGTGGGCCCCATACCCTCGCGGATGAGGTATGGTTTCATATTGGTGGAGACCGTCGTCTATGTCGGTTCTCAAGAATCGAGTTCGCCTTGGTGACGGGTTTAAGGTTTGGCGACGCTGATTTCAAGCCGACTATTCTTGCACATCCGCAGCAATTGGATGGTGTGTTTTATCGAGTATGTCGTGGCGAGGTTAGGATTACTGTGGCGGCTCTTCTTAAGAGATTTCGAGCGGGGGAGTTCGTAGCTTGTCGGGATGACACGATGAAGATTGCTAAGATTATCCTCCTCTACAACATTTTACTTGGAGTCGATCCACTCACCACTTCAGTTGACCCTTGGGTTTGGGACTTGGTGGAGGACGAGGAACGATTTGAGACTTTTCCATGGGGTAAGATTTCTTATCTTCACCTTTTGAACAAAATCAACCAGCTACCATCAAAGTTGCCGGACCCAGCTGCGAACAGGCCCCCAGCGTACCACTTCTACGAGTTCTCGTTAGCCTTAATGGTTAGTATTAATTGGCATTTTTATTGTTTCATATTTTGATGGAGTAATTCAATTTACTTATAACTGGAATTATTATTGTAACTTTACAGATATGGGCTTTCGAGGCGATTCCACACACCGGTGTATATGCCGGAAAACGCCTTTCAAAGTCTCACAAGGTGTTACCAAGGCTTCTGAGGTGGTCGACAAAGATTCCACTAGACGACGTCTCGAGGGAGCTAGATCATGAGGTATGATGATCTCAGGGTTACTTACACTCATAATCTCTTATTCTTTATATGTACTTACAATAACACATATTTCTCATTCGTTTCATTGTATCTCTCACTGTTGCAGGGTCTTGTGTGTTATGAGAATCTTCGGATCGAGCGTCGAGAGAGGACACAGTCGTACTTGCAGTTCATCGATCAGGATCTTGCTCACGGGGTTCAACTTCCACTAGGGACTCGTCGGGGTCGCCCGAGGAGGTCGACTGCCCTTTTGTCAGAGTCAGGCCACGCTGCCGTAGATGTTGGTGTTCCATCGGCTGGGGTCACCAGCCGTCCAGTCCGAGCAGCAAGGACTACACGGGCGAGGAGGTCGACTGAGATGGTAGGAGAGAGTTCTCAACGAAGTAGACATCAAGACTTACCGGCAATAGATCAGAGAGCCGATGATGCCACATTGCATCTGAACGAAGATGAAGACGAAGTTAGAGCATACCAGTATGTTGAGGTCCCTGTATCGGAGATGCATGACATTCCGAGCCAGAGGGATTATGAGCTGTCGACCTACCATACGGAGGGTTATCATATTGAGGGGTATGCGCCATATCAGACACAACATCACGATTTTGGTGATCCTCCGTCGCCAGTGTGTCCCCCACACACGTCCCCTGTTGCCGACCAGCCAGGTCCCTCATACACGACTCATGGACATGACGAGGGTGTTGGACAGATTTTCGACGAGATGAAGAACATTTTCAACACTGGCTTCCAAACGATGAACAGAAGCCTGATGGATATGAGAGCTTACATTGGGGACCAGTTCGACGAGATGCGGAGGTACGTCGATGACAGACTCAGACAGGTGGAGGACAAGGGACGTGATGAGATAGAACGTTTGGAGTTGGAGATACCAAACATGATCCAGTCTGGGATTGCGGACTACTATAGCCATGTACCCTCGTATCATGAGCAGTTCTACCCCCGGGTGAGCAAGATTATCCGACCCACAGACCCGGATTTTATGAGTCCTTCCATCCTCCATCGGGGCAGGGTTTGGAGCAGGATTTGGCTACACATCAATGTGTAGCCCCCGAGTTTACTCCCATGGCCCCTCTGCCACTGGTGACCCTCAGGGACACTCATCAGCTATACCTTTTGATTTGGGGACTTCTACACCTGGTGGTGCCCTTTTACCCTACACACCGGTCGGCATAGTCATGGGGTCAGGATATTCCAGCTCCTCCTCCCACATCCCTCAGACGAGTGCCGGCATCCGAAACGTGCGATTGAGAGCACTGAGCAAATATGTCCTCAGCCCGTTCATAAGGGATGAAAGACGAGCAAGAGTGCAGACAAAGGACGACGAGTTCGAGAGATACATGGCCTTTGGACCTAATGCCGAACAGTTAGTCCACTTTCTCAAGATATCCTAATAATTATTTTTAGTACTAACCAATGATACACTCATAGTCTCGATCATTTCAGGCTTAATGTCGGGACCAGCTACTCAGTTTGTCCTGAATTTTTCAATACATTCGTGGCTTCAGATGTGGACGTCAACTATCAGGTATGTATTCTTATTACAAAATCGTAGTCCGTAATTGTATATATTCTTATTGTTACTGCTTCAAACGGTTAAATTTTATTGTTTATTGGTCTTGTGTTGTAGCCGATTGATGCATACCTAGGCATTCTTCAGACAAATGCAAAGTTCGTAGGTGTTAGACGCGATCGTGCTTTAGCTGGCAAGATTCTGATAGTGGACACACATTTCTTTGTAATGATCCTTCATCTGATTTTCGTAATTTAGTATTTTCTGTTACAATAGTACTAACAATGAATTGTTTTGTTTTCTGCAGGAAAAGTGCAAGGTAATCTTCGAAGATGCGCACGCTGGCGAGGCAGACCACATTAAAAACGACGTCAGTATGAAAAGGGAGAACTTTCCAGCTGCATCTTTGGAGGTGTTGATGCCCTATGTCAGAGGTACACATCCTCGATGGGGACGCATTAGACCACGGTGGAGGGACGTCGATAGTGTAAGTATAATTTAACTCAAGCACATTAAAGTAGAATGGTTTTGATCTACATACGTTGAAAATAGCTTGTTGAGATAACTTTCTATATCATGTTTGTTGCAGATACTGACGGTGATAAACATCAACCAACATTGGGTGGCCTGTGAGATTCAACTGAGCCAAGGATGTGTGGTGCTTTTTGATAGCATGCTGCACACTTACAACAAAAGCAAGGACAGGTCCCGCTTGATACAGACACTACCGATCAGACGTGTTCTCCCACCCCTATTTGAGTATGCATCCCTGAACGATAAAAGACACGAGAAGAGCTATGATGCTATTCCTATCCCCCCTGAGTATCAATTGGTCGTAGGAGAACAGGCCAAGTGTTATGTACAGAAGGACAACAGTTCGTGTGCTATATTTTCCTTGATGTCCATCGAGTGTTGTCTGACTCGTACTTGGCCTAGACCCTATTTAATCGAGGGAATAAATAAGATTAGGCGACGGATGGGTCTCGACATATATAGATGGAGTACGGATGGAGACACAGTTTCCCTCGATTTTTTTGATAGTTAGTGTTGCAGTTAATGACAGTTTGCTTTTGTGGTTGAGGAACAAGTGAAATAAACAAAGGATTGTATGCTTAATTTTATTTATCTCAAATTCAACCATGATCAGTATTTTCACTATAACTTGAGCTATACAATTCCAAATTCGGAAAGTTAAAATTCTGTAGAAACATAACATATAGCTCTACAGCTTTTGTGTTTAACATTTTTCATAATTCTATCTCCAACCTGCTTAAAATTATGCTATACTTAAAGCATGCATAACAGTTTGCCAAGCACGGGTCAGATTAAACCTATGTCCGTATTTTGACATAATCTCACTCAATACTTATCCAAATCATCCACAGTTTTCTTATGGATTTAGCTAATAAATAGGGCTATGAATTTTATGTTTGAAGTTTTCCCCAAATCAGCCTCTAAAAATACCAGATACCTCAGACAATCAAATGGACAGATTGTTTCCAACAAAAAACGTTCAGATTCACACCATATTCGAAAAATCACTACAAATCGAGTTTAACTCCAAATATCCCAAAATTTTATGAAAAGTTACAAAACGTAATTATCTATAAGTACTGTGTTTAACATTTTTATTTATTCAATCTCGAATTACATGGATAGAGATAAGTGTTCTTTTTTCTTTTTTCTTTTCTATCCAACACATATGTGGGTATACAACTGAAATACTATCCATCGGGTTCAGGATTGCTTAGATAGAGAGGACATTTTCTTCTTGTATGTTCTTCCGAACGACACAAACTGCATCTTTTATGTCTTCTCGTCCTTACTTGTGGTTGCCCTGTTGTCGGATTTTCGTCACCAAGTCCCTCTTGGCCCTGATGTTCGGATATGGGCAGGATGTTTTCGGGGCATCTGGATATGTTGTGACCGGAACCACCGCAACGACCACATGGTCCCGTCCCCCTTCTTCGTCCTGAAAACTCACCCGATGATGGAATTCGTTTACCTTTGGGTCGACCAGCTTGTTTTGGTTTATCAGGGGCTCGACATAGTACGTTACGAACATCATCGGACACGTTTCAATCTTGTGGTTCGGGCACAGGGGTAACATCACCAGCCCACATTCCCCTCAAATACGTAGTCGTGTAGTACGCATTCACGTATTCAATCACGGATTGATTCATGAAACTGTAGGCAAGGTTAGCCCCCGTGTTTAGTGGTGCAAGATAATGTCAAACTTAAACAAATAAGAGAAGAGAAAAAGTATTTTATGGTGAATTACAAACCTGATGGCGGCACTTGCATGCGAGCATGGTATCAAGTCCATCTGGAAAATGGAACATGAGCACTCATTCGAATTGAGGTCAACGATGAAAATCCTCGAACGGTCCGTGACCTTGAATTTGTTTCGTCCAAGCTTATCCACATGCATATGTCGGCTTAGTCTGATGTATTCGATAGCTCGATCGTGTACCACTTTTGTCAGAATTTCTTCTCTATCTTGAGCAGCTGTTCTTCTTTCGTAAAACCACTTCTCAATTATCTTTCGAGCCCCCTCCAGAAACGAACAAACGGGAAGCCTTCACACCCAAAGAAGGCGAGCATTCCACGTCTCCGCAGCATTCGATGTCATGAAGTTAAATCTTCGAACCGGGCAATGCACGCGCGACCATCTGCTCTGTCTTGCTCTGTTTAATGAATTTAGTGCTCCCTGAACCTGTAATGTATTTAGATTTTTCATGTGCCTGAAAAAAAGAAGAAGAAAGATTTAGTCAAATTAACATCGACTACTAGTGTATATGTATAACGAAATCGAGTAAGTTTTTGAAACTAAATTGATTTATAACTTACCTCTCGAACTCGTCACGATCATAACAATAGGCAACCCTTTTGAAAATGCCAACCAAATGTTCTCCATACCTCGCTAGATTTTGTTGAAGATGAAAACAACACAACCCTTGGGTTACCTCTGGGTATGCCTCTTTGATGGCATTTTCAATGCTAAGGTGTTGATCAGACACAATAATCAGGTTATCTGGGCATCCAAACGCTGCACGGACTTTTTTCAAAAACCATGTCCAAGACTCATCATTCTCGACGTTTCCTATACCGATTGCGAGAGGAAATATTTGATCGTTTCCATCCTGAGTAACAGCAACAAATGCAATTCCCTTATACAACCCTTTCAGGTGACAACTGTCAACCACAATTACCGGCCGTGAATATCTGACAAATCCCATAATGGAGACGGCTAATGCAAAAAACACATATTTGAATTTTCCTTTCGAATCGGTTTCCAAGGCTGTATAAGTACCCGGATTGGTGTCCTTCAACACCTGCAAGTAAGATGGAAGATTCCAAAATGATTTCTTCGGATCACCGTAGGCGAGGAACATTGCATGACGTTTTGCCTTTAGAGCAGACCTATAACTGAGGGTCAAACCATATCGCCGGTTCATTTCGTCAATGATCCCCTTGGGCCCGATAGTCGATTTCTCCTTCCGAAGTGTGTCTGCGTAATACTCACCGACCAAAGTAGAAGGAAGTCGACGGTGAGAACTACGGTTCAAATCCGAAGAACAACTGTGCTGCAAAACACTCTTTGAGATTTTCCAAATCCCATATTTCGCGGTTGCATGGAGTGTGAAAGGACAGTCTTGTTGCCGGCATCTTACAAACCTCTTTTTTTGTCAGAATGGTCCACACAATACTATACTTGATTTTCCAAATGGTGAAACCCAGCGGTATTCTTCAATTCGTCCTTACTGCAAAAGGTGGATCCCTTTTGTAGAATGTATGTAACTTGCTCATCCCCCTCCATTTGCCCTGCATTGGGTAGCTCGGTTTCCCACATATCGGGGATATACCATTCAGGCCTCAATATGTATGTACAGAATTGTTCATACTCCTCTCGTTGTTCAGCATCCAAAGCAGTCTCCTGATCAGTATTTAATTCGAAGTCATCATCTGCATTGTCCGAACCTACATATAGATAGATATAATCATAAATAATGCAACCTCAAATTCATTATTATCAAAATGAAATGAAATAATCAAGAGTGCAGGATTACCACTTCGACCATGGTCTTCATGATCTGGAGTTATTTCACATGTTGTGCCAGCAAAATCTCCATGTGGATGCACCTCTTCTTGTCTGACACCTGCCGGAGCACTGTTTAAGTCAAGTTTGCCACCAAAGTCATTTCGATCATGCTCTGGTGGTGAAGGATCCCACTGCATTCCCGAAGAACTCCCAAAATGAGTACTAGCATTTTCACTGGGTATTCCCCATCTTTCTTGAAATCCCGGGTCAGATTGGAGTCCAATGGGAACAGAACCAAAATAGTGATTTTGGTCGGTGTACACATATGAGTTTGGATCCGTATAGCTAGAAGAAAACGGCACACTAATTTCACCACACCGTTGACTTTGTTCATTCGTGTTGACATGGTGTTCCAGATGTTCGGGATAAGACGAGCTAACTCCAGGGGGTGTATTTTCAAGCTCTGGAGACACGACAACATCGGATTGTCCAACGTTCAACCTCGTCAGAGTAACAAAAACAACAAGAACTCCATTGATCATTGACAATATTCGTTGCAAAACTATTGTAGTCTTTATTTTTATCTTTCTCACCATTCATTCAGAATCAATTAGTGAGTGAATCACATATCCCCACTGCGTCATGTCGGCACCCACAACTTCATGAATGGAAGACATTAAATCAAATAGGGTTCGTTCACGAAGGTGAATGACCTCTTCAAAACCATTAGTGTATTCTAAACCTTCCCAGTAGCCTCCATACCATACAATAACTTCAATAGTCATTTTTTTGTGGATGCTGCAAAAAAAACATTAAAATTTGTGAGTCTCATGAAACATATAATAAATAACAAATAAAAAAAAAACAAACAAACTAGGCTTTCAACTCGTAAAAGAATTAATTATTTAAATAATAAATCAAATATCAATAACTAATGTTCGTTTAACTTATAAACATTAAAATAATCCTAATCTTCGTATGACTTATAATTCTCAATAACTAATATACTTATATCGTATACACGTGGGATGTCTTGATTGCCTTACGCTGAGCTGGTCGGGGGTCTCGCTGCCCGGTCAGCGAGTCGGGGGTCCAGGGGGCGACGCGCCCCTGGTCCGGGGGTTCGGGGGGACATTTAATAATTATGAAATTGGGATTATTAAAGTGGTTATTAAAATTATCTATCTATTATTTAAGATGGATTAAGAAATTATTTGGCATTACGTGTTGATTATTAGACGGGGATTAAAAAAAATCAGACGGGTGACGGAGAAGGCACGCGCGCGACGGGTGCCGGGGGCGCGGTGCGCGCGACGAGTGACGAGGGGTCTGCGCGTGCGCGTGTGACAGGTGCCGGGGGCGCCGTGCGCGCGTGACGGGTTACAGCCTAAACGCGATTTTACATACGTTTAACGGTAAATTTTTTGTTCTAAACGTGATTTTTCAATTTATTCACGTTTAACAATATAATTATAGTGTTAAACGTGATTATTCAATTTAATCACGTTTAACACTATAATTATAGTATTAAACGTGTTTAATCCCCCTGGGGGCCGCGCACGCGGTACGGGTGCCGGGGGCGCGGTGCGCGCGCGCCCGATGGATGACGGGAGAGGCGCGTGCGCGCGACGGGTGCCGGGGGCTGCGCGCTGCGCGCGACGGGTGACGGCCTAAACGTGATTTTACATATACACGTTTAACACTATAATTATAGTGTTAAACGTGATTATTGAATTTAATCACGTTTACCACTATAATTATAGTGTTAATCGTGATTATTCCCTACAATCAATTAAACGTCGATGATGCTCCTTTAACCCTTTCAAACATGAATTCAAGCACATATTCAAACAAATTAATCATATTAATTGCAAAATTAAACCCGTTTAACCATTCCAAACATGAATTCAAGCATATATTAAAACAAATTAAACATAATCCCTCAAAAAATAGGGTTATACGCAGATTATGTTAATAATCCTAGTTTAGCTATTAAAGAACATACCTTTCTTATTTCAACGATAATTCTTCGAATCTTCCAACTGCCAAAATGTCGAAAAAAATTTAGAGAGAATTTTCTGTGAAAATTTATTATATGATCATTTTGATACTAAAATTATCAACCTATAAAGATGGTATAAAGTGAAAAACAGTACAAAATGCATGTGAATTCACAGTAACTATTAAGAATGAAAAAATAAAATGGGTGTAATAGTTGCATGTTTGTTCAATAAATAATAACAACAAAATTGTACAGTAAATATTAAGAACAAAAAAACAAAAAATTAGGTGTAATAGTTGCATGCATGCATGGGAAATAAATTCGATTCAAATTAAATGCATGACAAATAAATTCATTTCGAATCAATTCAATGCATGAAAAATATAAATTAATATTTTATCAATAACATTTTTGTTGCTTGCATGAAAGTATCAATTCAACAATAGTTACTTGTCAAATCAAAACACTATTCTCCATTGACTTGGACTAAAAATGTGGTAGAAAGTGTCTATGAATTATATTTTGTGGTATAAAGTGTCCTACAACTAAATTTTATGGTATAAAGTGCATTAAGTTATATTTTTCATGGTACAAGGGATATTTTCATATATATATATATATATATATATATATATATATATATATATATATATATATATATCCACGAATTTTAGTATTTTAGAATTTTCCTTTTGAACTCGATACTTCTGGATTCTTCCAAGCAAGAGCTTCTCAGCTTTCTTTTCCTTCCACAGATTCCCACTTCCATGTTCTCAATTCTTCGTCGTAAAAGCTCAGAAATCGGCGAACACAACCACAGTAAAGCGACGAAAACCTAAGCCGAAGATGTTCGGAGTCGTGTTCCCCAACCGCAGTTTCCCCTTAGACATCTCCACCTTCACCCAAATCGACACCACCCACTGGCTCCTCGACATGAACCACTTCGTCGGAGAATCCTACGAATCCATCCGAGAAATCTGCATTTTCCTCCTTAACAACTTCACTATTCCTCCCGACAAAGCCCTCGCTCTCTACATCCAGTCTCCCGGCAGCCCCTTTCTTTTCTGCGGCGCCGTCACGGTTTCCCGCCCCTCCGCCGTCCTTTCTCTTCCTTGGCCGGATCCCGTCAGCGGCGCCGTGCCGCAGTTGACGGCGCCGGATGCTGCCCCTCTGTCGGCCAAGATCGGTGTTTCGGTTGAGGATTTGGCGGCGCTGCCGTCCCTCGACGTGGCGGCGGAGAGGAGGATCGAGCGGCTGGCGTTGAAGGTGGGGGAGAATTTGTTCAATTTTATGCAGTCGTTTTGTGGGGTTGATGGGTCGAAGCTTATTGTGCCCACGGATATTTTGGACCGGTGGTTTAAGAAGCTTCAGGAAAGGGCGAAGCGTGATCCCGAGTATTTGAAAGGCTTTGCCTTGTAGAAGTAGAGGTATTTGAAAATTTTTAGTTTGTTGATTTGTGTATGTTGGATTGTAGAATTTTGGATTGGCAAGTGTTTGTAGTGATAAATGGAAGTTATTTTGCCATGCTTTCTGTTACATTTTGCATGATAAACAACTCAGAGAAAGTAAAATCAATGAATGTAGAAAATCCATGGATTAATTTGGTGGAGTAATGACTTCATGCTTAGTTCAGTTTTGAATTAAAATTTTGTGTTGATGCTTCTTTTCAGTATTGGATTGTTGCTAGTGATAGATTCTGTTTTGAGCGAAGTGTTGAGTCAAGCTTCATGTTGATGCTTGTGTACCATAATAGCATATAAAAAGAATTTATTGTGTTGCTCAATCAGTATAACTGTGATGGATTGTAAAAACTTGATTAGCTTGAGCTGAATATTACTAACAACCAGTGGGAGGATTGAAAGAATGTTACTTGATTCATTCTGTGTCTATAGAGCTGAGATCTGTAGTGCTCATGTATGAGATTGTAGAAAAACTATGCAATGTTTAACTGGTTCAACACATCAATAGGTGAATTGATCATCATTAACCATACACAAGATTATCATAGTCTTCTAAATCACGCTACTGCTTCTTTGTTGAGATTGTTTTCTTGGTTTTCTTGTATAAATGAAATTCAGTAAATAGTCTGCATCTTATCACACTTCCCTCTGCCTCTCTCAAAATTGTTTTATCACTTATCTGTAGGATGGTTCTTTCCAGTTGGGTTGTTTTTACGTTGGATATTTTTTTGAGTGAAGAGACAAAGTCAAGTTTCATTTCATTGCTTGAGTATCATTATTGGATAGAAAAAATCATTTGTTGTTGAGCTCAATCAATATTGCCATGATGGATTGTCAAAACTAAATTAGTTTGAGCTTAATATTAACATTAATATTGGAAGAATGTCAAAGAGATTCTGCTAATTAGTTTGTGCTGCATGAGGTAATTTCTACTAGCTTATGTATAAGAGCGAATAATGAACCGTACAAATGAAAATACTTGTCTTAAATACGATCATATACAAAGAAAATTATGCACTATTTATCTAATGCCACAGATCTCTATGGTAAGTTGGTCAACAGTAACGATATACATGTTTGATCGTATCCCCATCAATCATGCTACTGTGTGTCTGTTCCAATTGTCCTCTTCAAGTCTTGAAAAATTGAAAATCATTGTTTTTCCTCATTTGTAAATTTTCTATGTAACATTTGAAGACCATTTGTTTCATGTATTCTTACATATGTGAGAACCATTGAGCACGAGGATGATTGGCAAAATTTGATCTCAAGGTTTTCACAGATTCCTGAAATATGCTAGTAAAATTAAATTCACACAAGACAAAAATATGTGAAGACAGGTAAAACATTGATGGAGGGTTTTAGCATAACAGAAGCAAGTAAAAAGCCATCTAGTATTATGGACATTTGTATTTGGACAATGTAGAGAGGCGAAATAAAATGCTTTAATAAGCTCTGGAACCTGTTGTGGCAGTTTCTTGTTATATAAAATGTATTTTATCTATTCATGAGGCTTGATCAGTTGGGAAATGATTTTCTTCCTTAGTAGGTGACTTGCAAGTTCATGTGAAAAAGCAGATTAATAGGGAGATGATTCTGATTTAATGTACAAAGAAAAGTTCATTAATGATCAAGTCCAAATTTGAGTCCACGATTTTGCTTATCGTCTACCCTAGGAGCAGTTTCGAGCCTATCTGAAGAGATCATATGAATATTATAGTCTGCAAATCACGCCCTCTTCCTCTTTGTCCTGTGACCTGTACCTGTCTTCTTGGTGGTTTATCTCTTTTGTTTCCTCTTTCCGTTGTAAATCACTTCATCCATCTTAAAATAATGATAAAATTCTTTGAATTTTGCATAAATTATCTTTGAGAGTCCTATGGAAATATGAATAGAAGCTCTTCTCAACGAGTTTACAAATTGGGAAGTGTGTCAGCTAGAGCATGCCTGTTTGATCATCATAAAAGAAAGGGAATGGATTGACATTCAAGTTTCAGTTTTGTAATTGGATATTTGAAGCAGATGGATGACATGATGCAATGATTTTTACACTAAACTGCATCTTCATTTGAATAATTAGTTAACTGTTATTTTACTCTGTGATCCTCTCTGGTATGCTGTACAAAATCTGGGCTCAAAGATATGAACACATGCTTAGTATTAATATCATTACGTTTTATGCATCATGAATTATGAAAATATAAACAGGAGTTATTATTGATGGTGGAGTTTATATAATCAAAATCTTAGTTCAAGGTTTCTTTATCTGCAGGTGTTTCTGCGTGTAATATCTTAATCTTATGCTTCTATTGAATTAGAATTTTCTAGTGCAAAACTCTGAGCCAGTCTACTCTCATTTTGTGTAAACTCTCCAAGTTGACAGAAGATTGATTGCAAAGCACACATTTTTCTGATTTTTTTAATTCCAACTCAAAATGATTAGACTCTATTACTTTTCCCACACTTGTAAGCAAACCCTTTTGATCAAAAGCTTGTCTCCTTTCATAGAGAGGTGTTTTATGCATGAGATCTTAATATGCTTCGATTTTGAACTTGATTGAATTCTCCATTATTGTTGCAGATGAGCAAGTGAGAAACCATGATCTTGAGCTTCTTGAACGAAGGAGCATCGATCGTTGTCCAAGAGTGACTAGTGTATTTGATTAGTCTTACCTATTTGTCTGTATCATGTTTAGTGAATGCAGCTGTTTGTAGCAGCAGAAAATGTGGAGATGGTTCAATACTGCGTTGCCTTGTGGCTTCTCTCGACTAAAAGGGAGAGACACCAAAGCTGGCCGGTTAGTTTGCAGCTTGATAGTGTTATTCGAGCTGCGTTGTTGGGACTTGGCGGATCTCATCTCCTTTATCTCTACTCCTTTGTTTTTACCATCATACAGGTTTGAGATAATTGTTACAAGTGGTGCTGAGCCTGTTTTATCATTAATCAAGTATCTTGTTCAAGTTCGAGCTCAAGTAAAATTGAATCTAGTGTTAACTTTGAATTTGATCTGGACTTGATTTTTTTGAGCTTGATATATTTAATTTTGACTATACTACTTGAACAAGTAATTCAAGACGCTAGATTTGAACCCGTGCAATGCATGAGCTTTATTTAACACTTATCTAATTTTTATTTTATAAGTAGAATTATTTCATACGTATTTATTGATTTATTTTTATGTATGGTATTTTTTACTATATCCTTAAAATAATCTCTCTCATTGTTTTTTTTTCCTCATTTGATCTTTAGCACAAAATTGTTAATTGTTAGTGCTTTATAGGTGTTTTAACTATTGTATTATGTATTTTCATATCTTTCTTTCTATTGTATTAAGTGTTTTTTTTTTTTTTTTCTATTTGAAATGTTGGACAAAAATAATTATTCAAGTTTGGAGCCACATATTTCATGTAGAAAAAGACAATACAATATTAGTAATTTTTTTCAAGCACTTGTAATTTACATATATTTTTTTTAAAGCACTTATTTTTTTGCAAAGTAGTGGGGTGTATATTTAATTAGTATTAATTTTTTGATATTTTATAAATAAAATATTTTTGAGGGAGGATATTTGGCAACTATGTAGAGCTTCAAGTGTCATTATTTGAGAGAACCAAACTACACTTTTATATATATAATTTTAACAATTAACAAGCCTTGAGAACTGTGAAGCTTGGCCAATTATTCACATATCATATAAATATAAATATATTTTCAAATAGTCAAATATATTACAGTTAAAATGGTGAAAAATTCTCAACACAAAAAATTGGGAGTCGAGTATTATAAGCTTTAGAGCAGTCTGAGTAGTTCGAGTTTCTCACTTAAATTTGAGTTTGAATTTCTTATAAACTGATTATTAATTTAATTTACACACTGACATGATAATTATAGATATGAACACGACACGATAAGGTCGATAATTCAAAAGTGCAGACTCGAATACGACATTCACTGATTCAACAATCAATACTGTCTTATTTGGTCCATTTAGATCATTAAGCCTATTATTAAGCAATTACTAAAATAAAAAATTATTTTTTATTGTTAACTATATTTAACAAAAATCTCAATACAAAAAGTTGTAGATGATAATTAGATATAAATTCTATATTTTGAAACGAAGCCAATGTTGGGTCACTTTATGATAACGAAAACCAACCAACAAGATTAAAAAAACATGGAAAAACGTAGGTTTGTGTGTCTACATTAACAAAAAAAAATTGTATAAGTTTGTGCAATTATTAATATTGCATATTATATATGAAGTATTTCTGAATTCTTAATACGTTGGAACTTTAACCACCCTTAAAGTCCAATTTAAGCATCTTTTATTTCAATACACACATCAATAATTTAATCATCTTAGAACAATATTAAACAAAACAACAGAATAACAAATGTTTAGTATCTCATAACTTTATTTGTAGTTAGAATAATAATTATTTTAAATATAATATATAATAAAATGGAGGACCCATAAACGAAAGCAAGGGGCCCACAATATTTGCTTCAGTAAAAAACAATGGATCTGTAATTTGTATATCCTTGGAGGAGTAGAAAAGAAATCTGCTTGCTTTTATCTGTTCCCCATACAACAACTTCCAGAAACTTTACAAAAGGCATTTGTATCACGAAGCACATAAATCCACTTCTATTTCACGCACAAATACAGTGGAGAGTGAACGAAAATGGCGGATGTTGATGCCAATGGAGTTTTGGTTGTTGAAGATGTAGGGGAAAGTGAACAAGTGACGGAAGAGTTGACACTTTACTCAATTCTCAACCGTTTGATCGCGGCCGTTCTCTTTCCGGATCCGGAGTCATCTGCGCCTCTGCTGCAGAGGATTAAATCCTCGCTCTCCGACAATATTCCTCTGCTTCGCCAGGCTTCGAGCAACACCGCTCGCCGTCTTCTCATCTGGACCCGCCGCGGCAGCCCCCTCCGAGCTCTGCTCGTTGTTTCCGTGAGTATAATTTTGCTTTCTGTTCTTTTTTTTTTTTTTTTAAATGTTAATTTGATGCTCGTTTATTGGCATTGATTTAGCGTTGTGCTGATTTATGTAGGTTGTTGATTGTTCTACAATTTTTTTGTATGTCATTGTATATAAAATTGAAGAAGAAATTATGAGGATGATGAGATGAGATGAGATGTATGACAAATATTTGGATTAATTACGTTAAAGATTATTAACTTTGAGTTAATTTTCAATTACAGTGTGAACTTTCAAACTTAACTTTAGGATTCATCAACTAATTTTGTCAATTCGATGTATAGTTGAACTTTTAGGGCTCCAATGTTAACATAGAGCTCGGAAATTGCTAATCGATCCTCTCATCTGCACACTTGCTGTGAAGGCACAATTAATGTGTCTACCTTGTCCTTGATTAAAAATTTTGCAAGTTTTGAGCTCCACTTCTGGCCCAAAACTTTCATCGGTCTATCTAAATTTAAACAAAAGTACAATTAGTGAATTCTGATGTTAAGATTTATAATTTATGTTGTGAACGAAATTGACCCGAAATTCGTGATTCTTTTATGTAATTAATCCTACAGAACCCGCATCCATCTTCTATGTCATTAACTCATTCTCATCCAAAGACTTGTTAAAGAATATATTGGGGTACTTCTGGCACCTATTATCTCTTTGAGAGATTTGATTTTAAAAGATATTCTACCTCTGCCTCATCAAGCAAATTGGATAAACTTGAAGCCATGATATTGATTTTTGAAAGTATATTGAAGTCTTTGGAATAACTTATAAGTTCATGCTGTTAGTTTTTTTGTTTAGTTATTATGGTTCTTCTATGAGTAATGATTATTGCCACAGGCCGGGACGATTGGTCTCCTCACCTTGACGGGATTGTTCGTATTCCTGCTTTTCTTTGTGGCGGCAACCATCAATGCTGTTGTCATTTCACTTCTTGTGTCTTTAGCAGCAGCAGGTGGATTATTGGCTCTGTTCTTCTTCAGTGTTGCTGCCATTTATGTTGTGGCATTATCAATAGCTGTATTTGTCATTTCCGCAGCCACAATTTCAGCAATTGTTGCTGTTCTTATAGCTGCAGGTAGTGTTTTTCTTTATATTATATGGACTATTCTATTCTACCTTGTGCTTATAATGTAAACTTCTGTTGTGTTGTGATTTTTGACATGTGTCTGACATTCTTCAAATAGATCTCAAAATAAATATATATATGATATTGAGCCTAAGTTTTTGTTACAACTTACAAGTCTTACTCTTATTTATTGCGAAGATTTTATCATACTTGGCCTTTCTCAGCGGACAAGAAAGCAAAGTATAGTTTATCATAATTTGTGATAATGATACATCATACATGTGTATAAAAGCCATCTGTGGTTCCTTCTTAGAAAATCAAAACTTTGATATTTCAATTTGTCTTATATCATGTGAAATTTGAGGTGATGAGACTGCTTACGTGGAAGTTGTAGAACAAATGAACAGTGACTTATTTGGTCAACTAGGAAGTGAGGTTAGAGATAATGTATACATTTATGTGAACACACTAATGTGCATATGTTTGGTGATAATGCGGTACTTGAATAGCATTGATATATTACTCGAATCAATCTTAAGATCAAAACTTTTATCTGGACAACTAGTAATGATCCTGCATCTTTGATTCTATGACTTTGAATTAGTGCTTTTCACCTACATACCCCGTGTTGAAGGTTCATGAAATTGAGTAGTTGGGAGAGTTTCATTCATTTTGTCAATAACAGCAATATACGATTCGAACTATTTAAAGCCATATGATTGTTTATTTTAATCTTGTTATAGAATGTAATACTCGTTTCTTGCCTTAACCAGGTTGGATTGGATTTTTTTGGACCATATGGATGACAGCAAAGAAAAGTGTAGGCCTGGCCAAGCATTCCTTTTCCGTGACAGGATCGACTGTTTCAGCTTACTCTACTTCCTGGAATACTAAGCAGCCAGACATATCAAAGAAATTGAATTGAGGATTTATTACCTATGCTGTGTGAATATGCTTATGATACGGTCTCTCTCTCTCTCTCTCTCTCTCTCTCTCTGTTGTGTTGCCTTCATGATGGTACCGATGATGATGCTGCTGTTTGTGAGAGCGTTCTATGTGTTGCGTATTGAACCAGCAATAATGAAGTCTTGCTATGGATGATGCTGTTTGTGCTTTTAGCCTAGCTTGAGTGAGAATCTGATGGGGGTTTGTATGCTGTCTAAGCTATACATATGATTTGCTTCCCTGATGAAGATGATACTCTCTACTCTCTAGTTCACTCTGTCGAGTTTCTTTTTGCACCGGACACTGGACATGAGTATGATTAAAAAAGTGCAATTTTGAATCAGAAGAGAGATTTCAAGAAATGATAGATAGATATTCTGCTTTCCTGATCATTTTGTGGTAACGATCCAAGAGTTGATTTGTATCCCGTGACATTGTTTTTAGAGTGCAACTAGGGATGCCATAAAAGGACAACAATATTTTAGTTTGTTTGAATTTTTATCCAACTTGAAAGTTATTTTTGAGGATTCTGATTATTACAGATTTGATCTTGAATGAGCTCAATTGATTTGATCTTGAATGAGCTTTACTTGCAATATACCTTCTAGTTTAGAATTGCCTCTTCTTTTTTCTTTGAAGTATTATTCTTTGTAACTTCTAATTGTTTGGGCTTGTGAAGTACAAGGCCTTATATATTTAGGCCTATCTTGAACCTTGGTTTCTTCTCTCTGCTTGAAGTTTAGTTTCATAGTGTAGGGGTAGTAAGGTATCAAACATGGTCCTTATATTTGACATTTTTATGGATTTAGTACACGTGGCTTTCCGAAAAATGACATTTTTTCTCTTATAATATCCTCAAAATAATTTTTATTCTGAAAAGGGAATTAATTTTGTATAGATTTTGATTACATTATCAAGGAGTTACTAGGTGTTAGAATTAATGGTGAGCAATTATCATGTTCTACTCGTTCTCTCATGATACTAACTCCTTTATCTCAAATATTTAGACTCTATTCAAACACATTCTGCTATTTATATGATATTGATAAGAGTTTATAGGTGTCAAATTATTACTTTTTCTCCTTCTTACCAAAATATTAGTTTTATTTATTAGTTCTCCTCAAAATACTAGTTTTATTTATTCAGTATCTCTTCTATTCTTTTATGATTTTATCAATTTTTTTTTTTTTAAATTTTATGCGACTCTTTGCTAATTACAGAAAAAGAAAATTGAGCTCTCTCTCTCTCTCTCTCTCTCTCTCTCTCCAGAAAATAATGGGTTGGGAGTTAGGGAGTAGGAACATGGGGTGGGTGGTACTGGAGAGGTGGATATCTAGTAGAGAATTGTTCAACTTACGTATATTCCTATATTAAGAAAATAGCAACTTTCTATTTATGTGGGCCGACTAACTACTCTATGCGACTGTGTATATTAGCTTACAACTTTTTTCAATTTCAATATAATTACTTCCAACTCTTTTTTTGAATTACAATTGTGGTGGATACTGAAAATAATTATTCAATGTGAGAATATCTATCGTTGGGTTAAGTTAATGTAAGAGTACAATCTTCTATTTTCTTTTCTATTAATTACTTTTTGGGTTAATTTAAAATCACTTATTATACCATATCATGATATTTTTGTCGTTCTCCTACCATACAACATAACTTTATGTTTTTTTCTACTACTTTCTTTGGTCAAAAGACCAAAATAACCTCATGATCACATTATATATAATGAACACGATAATCCATATAGATGTTACACAATATGATCTATATAAACTTTATATGACATGATTCATATAGACGTTACATGATGTAACTGATTGATTCACCATGAAACAACATAGAAAATAGGGATCAATAATAATATAATTCACTCGTGTGAAAAGGGAGGGGAGACAAAAGCCTGACCTTTTATTTTTTTACTCTTTCATCAGAATTGTACAAATTTATCAATTTCATTAAAAATGGTTTAAAAGAAAATCATTATCTATCGTTAAAAAGAAATTTTCCTTTATTAAGAGCTTGTCCCTTAATTACTGTATCTAACTACTAAATTTTTTAATGACTTTGGGGGAGTGGGAGGGAGAAAAATAATAAATACTATAAAACTTGCATGATTTGAGTTCGAATTCTGGTTATCACAATTTGCGTCTTTATAAAAGTTAGATACCACAAGGCTCGTGGTTATCCCTAGCTACTACAAATCTACATGGGATTTTTTGTACGTACATTATTTTTATATATTTTATATTTCACAATAATTTATATAACATTTGTATTAAATGATATCATTAATTAATATATATGACATTTGTTTTTTTTATTTTAACAGTAAAGTAAATAAATTCATTAATCATGTAAAAAATTACAATCTTGATCCAGTAGACTAGTTACAATCTTCATTTATAGATGACATTTGTTAGAAACGTGAAATACAAAATCAAACATTACATCTATACTATATATTAAAGTAAGAAAGTTGGCAAAAATTACAAGAATGCCATTTTCCCGCCTAAAAATGTCATGTCAATAGAAAAAATAGTAAATCTTACTTGATAAGTTATTCTTTAATAATAATTATAAAAAAAAAATCAATCTTACTTATAAGCTATTCTATAATCTATATAAAGTTAAGAAATGAAGAGAGAGATATATTGATTTTTCAAATCTATGTAAAACTAAAAAATGGAGAAACATTAGTGATTTCTCAACAAAAGATAAATGTATAGAATGGGAAAAAAAAAACAAGATATGCAAAGAATGAAGGAAAAAAAAAAAAAGAAACAACCGTAAATATATTTATTTTTCAAAGCTATATAAAAAAAAAAAAAGGAAAGAATACAAGATTTGTTACACATTCAAAGGTAGAAAAATTCTTCCAGATCTTATTGTTTGAAGAAAAAAAGAGCAATAAAAAATTATAGACATAATGATTTTTCAAATTTATATACAAGATTTGCTAAACATTCAATGGTAAAAAAGTTCTTTCAAATTTTATTGTCTCATATCTTCATCTAAGAAGATCTCACTAAATTGTCTTTGTAACTAAACACAAATTGAACAAATAACTTTGTGAAATAGAAATGAAGAAATAATATAAGAAAACTATATATGATGATTGAAGTATGAGAGTGGAATGTACAAATAAAAAATATAAAAGGAAAGATTAATTATTATGATTGAAGGAAATATTATTGTATATAATAATTTTAATTTGACAAAAATATAAAATCAACAAATAAAATAAAAATGTTTAAAAATAAAATTAACAATTAAAATTATTCAAATTTATGACAATTCGTGCAACGCACATGAGTAATATGAAAAATCATTTGTATATGGTACATGTTATTAATTAAAATAATAAAAGATGTTATGAATAACCTATTAATTTATACAACTTCATTATATTATTATAATTTGTAAATATTAACACAATAAATAATAAACTAAGCATCGCGCGGGTGGACTGCTAGTTTATTAAATGTAAGAAAAGATCCAAATTATATCATTAAAGGTTTAGTTTGACGCAACACATAATTGAAACCCAAATTTACTTATTCATTTCAATTCTTTTTCATTAGTTTCTTATCGTGTTCCGATTGCTAATTCCCAGGTAGAGACCCTTGTATTATATATAAATGTGTACATACATAAATATATACATGGAATAGTTCAAATTTCAAACCTTTGATTCAATAAGGTTGATTAGACCCGATGAACCCAAGAGTTTCACGTCCACTTCATTACCTTGTCTAATTTTGAATTTAAATTTTTACGTTTCTTTATAT
Organism: Scutellaria galericulata; assembly: GCA_946896805.1. NCBI lineage: Eukaryota > Viridiplantae > Streptophyta > Magnoliopsida > Lamiales > Lamiaceae > Scutellaria > Scutellaria galericulata. Next base: position 3,726,529 of record OX335784.1, on the reverse strand, counting down.
AATTTAATTCAATGAAGTTACGAGGAATGTGGTTAAAGCTATTTTTTGGTAACTTTTAGAAAAGTTTTAGATTATTAATTAAAATTTCGAGGAAAAGTGAGACGAAACGAAATTAATAACGTGGTCTAGAGGTGTGAAATGTGTATCCGTGGACCAAGCCTTTTGACTAAACATTTCATGACATATATAATGCAATAACAAAGTCTTGAATATATATATAGGTCAATATGTTGACCAAATCAATAATCTAGCTACCAGAATTAGAATTTTGTATCGTGAATATTGATCATTTTGGGGATGGGATATTTATTTCAACATTGAATTCTATTAACCATGATTCAATATTTTCAATTTGGTAAAAGGAAGTTCCATTGTAAATGGTTTCTAACAAGAAACAAAAGAGGACTTTTGTCTCATGTTTTGTTTTATCAGTAGTTATCTCGTATGTATTCATTGCATACGAAGTGTTTATTGATTAAGTGAATATAATATATTAATTTGAAATGTTATACAGACTTTAGGCAGAATTTTCCATTTCATATTATGTTTTATCCTATATTTTCAAATTTAAGACTTTAGGTAAAAATTTATGAAGTAGCAAGGAGACCATTGAGCCCTAAAAAAATTACAAACAAAAATTATACAATAAGGAAATTCGATCTAAAAGTCCAAGGAGTGACTCCCAACCGGGCCAAAATAAAACAAAACAAAATTTATCTCTAAATTATATATATACACTCACAGTATGTGTGTAAAATAATAGTATTAACATTTAATATACCCATGATATGAATTGATGATGTTAGAATAATAATAGAGGAATGCATGACTGCAATCAAGAAATCAATAAATTTAAAGAGGAGGCGCGAAATTACCATGTAGAAATTCAATAACAATAGTAATACAAGAAATGATGAATTCAACAATTCCTGTCATAAAAATGCATACAGATTGTTGAAACATATATTTGAACATAGAGATGTCTACAAGTGTCATAAGTAATGAGTAGAAAATTACTGCAACACGAGTTTTGTAGCTCAAGTGGTATCTTACTAATATAAATTATCACAGATAAATGTAATTTTTGATCATTCAATTTCATATTTCATTTCATCGATACACCACATGTATATTGTATATTATTAATAATGATAAAACATGTACATTTTCACTTTTTTCGTTGTTCCATATTTATGATAATCAAAAAATCAAGAATAAAAAAACTAAATCATCACCCAAAAAAAACTACCTTTAATTATGAACAGCTCATGTAATAACTCTTTCTCTCATAGTACTGGAATGCATCAAACCCTTGCTTCTTTTTCGAAACAATTTGGACCAAAACCCTCGTTTCATCTCATGAATGTTGTTCTTCACATGATTCTCATCCTCTTGTTTTCTTCTCTGCAAGAAAAACGCCATTGATCGACTCTTCTTGAGAACTACTTCAAGCCCGGAAACCCTGGTCGATTTTCTTGCTCTGGAGCCCATATACTTGATCACAGGCGACGAATACGAAGAAGCCTCGGAAGAAGACAAGGAAGAAATGTAGGAAGACGAAGAAGATGACGAGGATGGGAAGTTTGCAGCTCTTCGATGCGAATTAGAAGCAAGGTTGTTTGTCATTTGAGAAAGCTTTTCATTGAGACAAATGGAGCAAACGCCTGGGGATTGCCTGTGTTTAGGGTGTTTCTTGCAGGGTGCATTGGCCCTGTATCTTCCATATGTTCTTTGATTGTGGTTATGAACCCTTTGTTTCCAAGATTCCATGAGAGAGAGAGAGAGAGATTTATGGTGGTTTGTGTTTGTATGCATATGTGTATATATAGATGAAGAAGGGTTGGGGTTGTATAGTTGGATTTTGCATGGATGTTTCGATGATATTTCATGGGAAGTTCTTGGTGGTGTTCCTAAAAAACAATTGCTTTTTGACGGGTTGTTTTAGTCTTGAAAAGTGTGTTTAAGTAATTAGGACTTAATTGCACGCTTGGATTTTGATATGTACTCTCTCTCTCTCTCTCTCTCTCTCTCTCTCTCTCTCTCTCTCTCTCTCTCTCTCTCTCTATATATATATATATATATATATATATATATAATATGTTAAAAAATACTATGTGCATCAAACTTCCAATAATTTATCTCATTCTGAATTTATATAGGTAAAAATCATTTTTCGTTCCATAATTATAGTGTCTTTTGATTTTCGTTCTATAATTATTATGATTTTCATTTTAGTGCCACAATTTAAGAATATGTTCGATTTCAACCCAATTTTAATCGGAAAATTTAAATTTCGTCGGAAGATGGCTTTCTAATGACCTAAAAGTAACGTGGTAACAAGTGTGTCAATCAATAAAGAATTTGACATGTGCGCCACGTCATTTTTAGATCACGGGAAAACCTCAATTTGGAGAAATTGGACTAAAATCAGACATGCAAATTCTTAAATCGTTGGACTAAATTGAAGATCATGACAATTATGAGACCAAAATTGAAAGACACATAGTTATGAGACGAAAAATGATTTTAACCCAAATTTATCTTTATATATATATATATATATATATATATATATATATATGACTCATTAATATATACAAGCATATATAATTTAATATTCTAAATTTCATCAGACTAGTTTTGAAGACAACGGTCTTTCCTCTTGTTTGTCTTTAGGTAAATTTGAAATATTATTGATGTTTCATTTTATATTTCATTATTTTTAATTTATGTCGTGTGTTAATTAGTAATCATATTATTTTATACTTGACATGTAATGATTATTTTGAAATAATTGATGAAATGAGGGTTTTGCTTAAAAATAAAATTAAAAAGACCCCAAATATGTATGCACATGTATTTATTCATCGAAAATGTTGTTCTTTTAAGGGGTAAATAGTATATTAGAGTTTTGTAACTTTCCATTTTCCCCAATTGGATACTACTTATACTTCTGATTGTAATACTTACTTTTGCATTATAATTGGGTTACTGCATGAGTGGTCAATAAAACAAAAAATTTATACAACTAAATGAATATGACTCAATTTTTATAAATAAAAGTACATGAATCGATTTTTTATTCTTTGTTACAAATAATAGTATAATAATTCCATATCACTATAACAAAAAAAAAAAAAAAAAAAAAGGAACTCAAGTTAAAAGAATATAAAAGCGTATATAATCATGACAACAATATACATTCTTACCTCTCTTTAATATAAAAGTTGAACTTTCGTGAAATTTTCTCATAAATTTAATTTTATAATAAAGGTCAATAGATATTTCATAACCTATATAAAATCCACATATAAGTATATAAAAACGAGTTGATTTAAAAATAGTGGAACATCGTTTCATGAAATTATATTTGTCAGACAACTTTTTATAATTTTTTTTGTGAACATAAATATATATGAATTCAGTATCTCCCTAGCAAAAGAAATGTGGATCTTATGTTGTGCACGAATTATTGGAACTCGTTTGTGTAGTCTATAATTTGGTCGTCTTTTGTTTAAATATTATCTTTCTCAAAATATATACAGCACATGTTCATGTTTTAAATACATAATTTTTTATGTATACTTACCTTATTTTATTTAATTTATTACGAACTGTGGCGTATAATTTCCGATATATATTTTACTATACATAAAATATAAAACTGGCATAAGTAAATATTAATAAATTATTACGTTGGCAGGTCAGCAACGTGCTGGATGTCAACCTGCCCAAAGAAGCTGCAGGGTGGGCCCATTTCAATTTATTTTGTCAAAGCTGTAATTCTTCAAGGGGCGGCGTCCAAGTCATCGCACGCTTTTATAAGTTGTGTTAATTACTTTATTTGTTTTTGGACTAAAATATACCCACTCCGTCCCACAAAATTAGACCCGTATACTATTTTCGTCTATCCCACAATAATAGGTCTGTTATTATATTAGTTTGGTTTTTAATTTGTAATTTCATATATGCCCTTATTTATTTTTTAGGAAGAAAAAACGTTGCATTGAATGTGTGGTCTTCATTTGTTTATTTTTGACAAATTCTCATAATCATTTTGTATTTCCAAATTTTCATTAATGATTAAATTGAATTACCACTACACTAATGAATAAATGTTCATCTTAATTCATGTTCATTGTTAAAATGTGAAAAAAAAAAACTAATACTCCATGAATTCTCAAGAGCACAAGAAATTTGGGCGGATTCTTTGAATTATTTAGCTCAAAATATGCGAAAATTTAAATTGGAGTAGAATTTGAGTTTCAAATTTTGTTGAAAAAATTTAGTTGCCTCTCTTCTAAATTTGAGTTGCAATTTTTGTTTAAATTTTTTAGTTTCCTCTCTTCTAAATTTTTTTAGTTGCCTCTCTTCCTTGAAAGTAGAAAAATGTATCTTGAGACAAACAATATCATTAATGCAATATTATAAGTGTGAAAATAATTTTTGTTTCAATTAATGAAACTTCAAAATTGGAGTAGAATTAATTCTTTGAACAATTAATGTATGATAAGGGTATAACTGGAATTTCAAAAAATTTCTTAATTTGTGTGAAAATAGAACTAGACCTATCTTTGTAGGATGGAGGGAGTATTTATAATAACATGATAATTTAAAAAATATAATAACTGAGAAATATATTGATTCCGTTATTTCCATTACTTTCAAGAAATCAACTGAGTTCTTTTGGCAGATTAAAAGAAAACAAATGCAATCTTCATCTGAAAAAAAAAAAAAAAAAAAAAAAAGATAAAGTTTCTCTGATTAATATGTCGTTAACCAAATATATGTAGAATTGAAATTTAATTTCATTTAGAAGTGGTAATTCAGACAGCTCAACTTGACTCGTCGAGCCTGGGGTATGATTGGGCAAGCCAAATGCACTTTTAGGTCAATTATTTCATAATCCAACCCAATTTTTCATTACAAAATTTAGATATTTTTGTATAGAAGTTTGGATCACTGAGCCATTATCACAAACCTAATCCAGATCCTCTCTATTACATTTGATATTACATCTCATATTTTATGATATTTAATACATACTATATGCTAATTAGTGTTATTATTTGATACACACGACGTGTGATAATTATTATAGAATAGAAAACGTAACATCAAGTGTAATAGAAATTGAATATTCATCATAATCGAAATATTATTTCATTTGTAAATTCTCAATTGAACATTTCAATAAAAAAAATGAAAACAAGGAGCATTCATAGGCTTAACCTACTAATGAATATAAAATTAATATCTTTAGGGTCCACCTCTAATACTTTATGGGCATATAATTGCCTTTTTCTTATTATAAAAAGCACCGACATTCGTTTGTTTTTGTGTGAGAAAAAAAATTGTTTGATTTAATGAGAAGAAATTAGAGTGAGCTCCAACCAGTCATGGGACAATACGTGGTGTAAACTGAGACATTAGCCGTGGGCTATAGCACCGACATTCATTTGTGGTAAAAAAAGAGATAGCAAAACCAATCCACGTGTCTTACACGTTGCTGGTCAAATTTAAGATCTCGTCAATTAATCACATTAATTCTCACAAGAAAGCAAATCCCAAAAGACAAAGAATCAGAAAATGTCAAAAACGAATTTCCTACATATTCTGCTAAACGTATCTTGCAAGTTAAACACGTCGGCCAACTGACCAACACCTCTACAAATGAAATAACGTTATAGTATTATATTCAATAAAATAGACCAAGTATTGTATCATTGTGGAAACACATATATGTTAAAATTCACAAATAAATATAAAATCAATATGAATCATCACTTAGCTGAATCAGAAGCTTGTCTTGCACACTGAGATACAAACGCTTTTAGCTGCAACAACAGAAACAAGCGTACAAAGAGATGGCTAAAATCTTGATTCAGTTCAATCTAGACTTGTGATTTTCCAACCACTTTTACCGACTATTCTTATAACAAAAGGGCTGTAATTCTATTTATGAAAAGAGAATCTCAACTACGTTTTGCATTTCCTTAAATGCCCACCAATTTAAATGTGGTTGTCCCACGTGTAGTTAATATTTCCTTAAATTTTCGTATGAAGGGGACACAAATGCCCACAAGTTTAAATGCTGTTTTCTATGCCTAGAGCAATAACAGTGGAGTGATAATGTGTGTAGGTACCAACTAGAGAGTAATAACTTTATGATAATACCTGTCTGAGAACTGATACCTTATCTCAAGAACTGCAAATTAATAGACAGAGACACCAATTAAGGCGCATAGTCGTGGAGGTTGCTCTTGTTGGAAAATAAGTGGTTAGGTGTATTGAAAGATGCACAATTATGGGGTTAAGTCGAGGCAAGAACTATGTTCTTTCTCCGTAAGACGATATTGCCCCGTATCCAAGTACTCACGGTTAACGACAATCGTCCCCAAGATACAACGACTTCGAGCTTAAGGATTACAGCACAACAACCCAAAAACTATCGGCGAACTTACTCGATACTCGAGACTTTCTTAATGACGATTGGAAAGAATGTTAATGATTTCTACGTTGTATGAATTCTAAATGAATTTCGGAATGAAGAAATGAAATAAATAGGCCTCCTACCCAAAAACTATCGGCGAACTTACTCGATACTCGAGACTTTCTTAATGACGATTGGAAAGAATGTTAATGATTTCTACGTTGTATGAATTCTAAATGAATTTCGGAATGAAGAAATGAAATGAATAGGCCTCCTATTTATAGGAGTAAGAAGATGTGTCATTTCGTTCAAGGGATACCACCCTTGGACCCAAGAGGTTTGTTCACACCTCTTCACAAGGGACAAACCATTTGAACCCAAGAGTCACATCATTTGACCACACCCTTTCACACCCAAGGGTCACACCACTTGGTCGCACCCCTTCGCATCTAACTTGGTCCGAACCCAGTCCGACCGACCCGACCCGGTCCGAACCTAACCCGGGTGCCACGTGCTGTTCGAATGGTGCGTGTGTGCTTAGCCAACTCGATCCAAAAAATGACACTAGGTTCCACCATAAGAGAGCACACATGATTATCTCTTATACATGTGCTCCTATTAATAAAGTGAACATTTTTCCACCAATTTTCCAATGTGGGACAACATTCTTCTTTCTCCCATTTTCCATCACAAGAGGATCCAAGTTGCCAACTTTGTGTATTAATTTCTCATTCACCCGAAATTGGAAATTCTAAAGTGAATATACTACATTCATCTACATGAAACGTAGATTCCGATTTAGCAACTTATTTCCATTTATTTAAAATGGAATCAACATTAAAAATTGGTCAAAAATTGGTCAAAACCAACATTCTCTTCCAATTTCCAACAGCTCTATATTCTCCACTAGAAGCCTACTGCTTCCCGATGATTGAAGCATATGAAAATAATCATTAATGCCCATAATGAAGCTATGACTAAGTGAACCAAAAATTCAGAAAAAATATATTTTCCACATTGCTGCTAAAAGTTTGGCAATGACAGGCTCATCATCTAAGTAAATAATATGTTCAAGTGTATTCATAAAATTTCAATTCGTGAAGAGACACATAGTGCCCTAAGTTCTTGTTTGTTATTTTGATTGATAGAAGGCTATGTAGGGAAAAAAGAGATGCATGTAGTATAATTAAGAAATTGTTTAGCACCATTTCTCTGAATCAACTTTGGTTCCTAGCTTTGGACATAGTTTATCATACTAGTATAATTTTATACAAATGTCTCCAACACTTCATATGGTTGTTGGATTTGAAGACAGTCATCCAGAGATTTTGACCGATGACTGATACCTTCACATTCGCTAAAATCAACCAAAACAAAGTCACCTATGGTCAAATTTGATATATTTGAGAATAAGCAAGTTTAGGGAGGGGTAAGAGTTAAAGGTTTATAAAGGTGTAGATTGTGATGGCCGGAGTCGAACTCTGGACCACGTAAGTTTTTCTAGTATTTATCCCCTCCCTTCCACTCCCTCTAGCCTATTAAAAAAAAAAACAGTTTTTAAGGGAAGTGAAGACACATACCACCAATGCATCTCTATTTTAAATATGTTTTTCTAAATCACTAGAGATACTATAATTCATATGTCACCTTCACAAGATGTTAAGAAAAAAATTACAAATGAGATTGCATGCATTGATGCATTCAGCATAACAAATCTCAAAGGTGCATCTCCATTCATAAAATACAAGATGATGTAGAAACTGAATATCTTCTCGTATATACTTTACATATTCAGTTTAACTTTTTTGAAACCCTCCAAACTTCACCATATAATCTCTATTTGTTTTCATACTCACAATGAATAATAAAAAAAGCCAGTAACTTTATCTTCCGACAAAATAGAAGACTAAATGAATCACATTCACCATTCTGCAGGTATCTATTTGCAATTGATTAATTAGCTTAAAAAAAAATTAAAAAAGACCACCTTTTATTTGGAGAAATGAAATGTATGAACTAAAACACCTAATAAAAATTGGTTTGACACACTCCAATGCAGCTCTACTTTCGCATCAAACTTAAATTCTCAATAAAAATGATGAGAGGCTTAGCCAAATAGGATTGAAGGACATATAACTTGATGCACTACAGATTTATAGGAAACTAATGAAAGCTCTATATCAGAACACAATTATCATGTATTTGTTCGTGAATATGCAGCTGTTGGCTTTATAGTGTTCGGTCAAAATTGACAACAAGAATGATGAAATATAAGATGTATCCAGAAAATGAAACAATTTGAACACACTCTAATTCAATATCATTCCTAATTTGGAATCTCCAGTTTGGCATCTTAACTCATAACTGCAACATTTGTAAGGCAGTTTCATGCAACAAAAAACAAGATAACACTTGGTAAGGAAATACACAAATAATCACATAGCACATTCTCACTCGATTCCAAAAAAAAATCCGATAAAAATATTGAATCAACAATCATGAACATGTAAAAGTGTTCGACAGATAGGTTAACTTCAACATGATGGTTGAAACTAGTGCAACAGCAACAATTTTCTTCAATGGTATCAAATCCATTCACCTACACTACAAGTAATCTCCAAACACCCACATTACATCACAATGCACTATCTTCGATTACACCACAAACTATTCTCCCAGTTCACAAACAGCAAAACATGCATAAAAAATTGCAACACCACACTACAAATCTATTACAAAAACAGATACAAAATTCACCAAACATCAGGAAAACAAGTTCTAAATCAACACTATGATCTCATATTTAGCTCTTCAACAATACAATTTCAGCATCCGATCAAATTATAAAAAAAAAAAAAAAAAAACACAGTACCTTTACGAGTGTGAAAACCAGAGGGCTTGCAATTTTTGCCCTTGTAAAAAGTCTCGAGGACTCCTCTTCGACGTCAGAATATGAAGCGATGAAGTTCGCTTCCTTCTGAATACCCTCTCAATTCCCAATATCAACCCTAGCGCCATTCCTTTCACCTTTCTTCCGTTAAATTTTCTGCAACGGAAACCAAATTTGAAATTTAATTACGAAGATTTACAGATAAGTGCAGTCAAAACTTGAGAGATACTTCTTCCGTTAAATTTTCTGCATCAGAAACACAGATTGAAATTCAATTATGGAAAATTTACAATGCATTGCAGCGAATATCGGGGAGAAAATTACTTGAAGCTCAGTGAAGATGACTATACTCTGACAAAGCCATGAAGAAAGGTTTCAGCAATTGCATTTTCATTCGTTATTGGGCTTTGTATTCAAGAGATAATTGGGCCCATTGTCAGATTCAAAAATTAAAGTATTTGGGCCTTTTAGTTTGTTTTTCCTTTTTTCTATTTTGTCCTTTTTTATTTTTAATGCTATTGAAAATGGAAACTTTCAATAATTAGTTGTCTCAAATATATATATATATATATATATATATATATATATATATATATATATATATTTGACATTATTAAAAGATTCTAGAAACATAGATGCTTTTGTTCCTAAAAAAGTTATCTTTTATATATTTAACAATTTCAAATTATTGTGTAATCCAAGATATCTAAAATTGCAAGTTTTTTAATTTCTATCACGGGTGTCTAAATGCTTTCAGTTTTATTCAACAGATATAACAAATAATCTTGAGCATATTTTGTTTTGTACATTTATATACAAATATCTGTACCTTTTAAAATGAACATGCATAAAGATATTACATTTATAACATAAAGGTACTACATTTATAACATAAATGTATGGATTGCACGAATTCACTTCTGTGCAACTGGTGCACAGAAGTGTTACTCTATTTGATAAGATTAAAAGGCTCAAGTCATATCCAGTTCGATTAAAACTTATCCAAACTCAATTTAATTGATATCAAACACACTCAATTCGACTTAATTTCTTGCTTTTCAAAGCATGCATGCAAGGCACAGTGTCTTTTCTTTATACACAAACCTCACAACAAAATATGCAGTTAAAATGGTTACATTAGCAAATCATTGGGATCCAAATCCAAGTGATCATGAACAAAAACCCCCCAAAAGGGTTAAAAAGATACATATTTTCAATCTCCCAACTTTGTAAAAGTGGAAAAAAAAAAAAAAAAGGAAGTAAAAACCTAGTGAAAATTGAATAAATCAAGAAAAAAAATGTCAATACCTCTTTATGCACATCTAAATATAAATATATATTCATGCCTTCTTTTCTCAGAAAAGCAAGAATCGAAAATTCCAAACGGAGAAGTTTATATTAGTCCATGTCTTCTTCTTCTTCTTCTCTTCGTCCTCAATCGAGTTAGATCCATCCTATTGTGAAATCCAGGCTCGAGTTTTTTTAGGACAAATACTTAGCTCTTTGCACAATATAGGGGTGTTTTCCTGCAATTTTAAATGAAATGTACATTAGATTTCAGATTGAGTATGTTCTATGATGCAACAAAATTTACTCATCATGTTACTAAGAAAATGGTGAATTATTTGTATCAATATTGTATGATGCAATTTGCATATGACCTACACTGATAAAATAAAATACGATACTAGAATACTAATTACTACACAAAAATAAAAATGTGGACTGCATGAAGTTAGCCCATCTAAACATTAGTTTCCCTCCATTTTCCTTCCTACTTTAACCTTGTAATTAAACACAAATAGGTATAGGTCACGTACTTAATTAGTTTCTTGAAATTTAAAATAAACATTTTCTTGAATATTTGGGAAAATTATCGAGTTGCATGAAATTTAAAATTTACCTCCTAAGATGATGGATTGATCATAACTTGGCATCATGGAAAGGACAATGATCCGATGAGGTTATGTGAATCACCACCATTGCTTTGTAACCACCCCTCTCGGTTACTACAAACAGTCAAGAAATACTATTTTCTTAGACAACATTCTGGAATTTGCAATTATTATGTAAGACAGAAGAATTATTTAATAAAGTAATAACAATTTCATACTATACTCGTTGTTTATAATAACGAAACGTATCATGATTTCTAGCATGTTGTTTCATTCTAGTTCTTCTGCTAAAAAAATGTAAGCATCATCTAATTTTATTTATTAATTTGGTAAAGATTCAACACTCACATCTCCAGACACTACGTGAAGAACAAAGTCAAGACAACAAGAAGTATATATATAGATATTCTCTTGTTGCAAGAAAATGTCCATAACCCAAACCCAGAAATAAATAATTATGGGACTTTTCAAATGTTCCAATAATCATCTTGACAAGTTGGAATCTTTTATTCCATTTTTGCAAACCGAATATTTTGTCAAGTTTATCATTTTCAAAACTACAAAGTTTGATAGCAGTTTTATATACTCTTTTAGTAACTATTAAAACTATGTAATTTTGACAGTGATATGCAAATGAGATGAATGATTCTATTTGCAATTTTTATCGATCATAACAGATGTTTCATCTATAATTTCAATTCTGCATACGTCATTATATGTCGTTTATTACAAAATTATGTTTTGAATTCGTAATCTAGAAATAAGAAATGTTAGTTAAAACAATGTATGAACAGAGGACCTCGATCAGATGGATTTATATTAAATTTGGACAAAAGAAATGACAAAGAAGATGGTTCTAGACAATGTCCTATAATAGATAATTTAATGCATAGTATCAAGAATAGGTACTATCAATTAGCCATACTACTTTAAGAAAAGGAGAGCACTTAAGTCAAAACTTCTTTTCTTTATGAAATATAATTCCTCGTGAAAGGGAATAAGAAAAAGGGTTTTAAGAATTGAATTCTCTAATATTAAAATTAATTAAATTATTCCATTCAGAAAAGATAAGGCATAATAGAGGAGTAGTTGCTTTCTCTTATCTTAATATGATTTATTTATTTTAATAAAATTTTCTACGAGATCATCTTATGAATAATTTTGCGAGACAGAGTTTATTACCCCAACTCAAATTTATTTTCAAGAATCAATATTTAATTTTTGAATTATGAATTCTATATTGACCACCCATCTCTTGGAATTAGATTATGTGATGATTTTATAAGAATCATTCCCCATTTTCTTGAATAGATAATTGTGTACCCCATAACACAATCTCAGGTGAAATCTTCCAAAATTATATGATTAAAAAAAGAAAAAAGAAAAAGAAACAAAAGCAAAAGCTGCCACAAGAACACTTTCTATTCTTAAAAAAATTTTAAAAAAAATATTTAAAACAGTGGACGTGAGTTTGGAGTTGTGATTTCAGCTACCATGCAAAAGGGGGAAAAGGAAAAAAGAAATAAAAAAGATCCCATTATTATTCCATGATACTAAAAAATCCAGTACGTGGGCATTCAATATTCAATATAATATATAATATACACACACAGATAAACATGTTGGTGTGTGTGTTTTGAGAAAGCACATACCTTGAAGAGTTGCTCCACAATGTAGTGGCGGTGGAAGCTGGGTAGTTGTGATCTGATTCTTGTTGCAATGATCCACCTGCGGCGCCGCCTCTTTGATCCATGAACTGCCGTAGCTCCGCCCGATCGCCGCCGCCTCCGCCGCTGCTGCCGATGGTGGACAGGTCATCCTCGCCGGACCCATCTGAATGTCCTTCAGCAAAGCAATTAAAATATGACCCCAAAATGTCAAAATGATAGATAATTAACTCCCAAAATTGCCAAAGAAAAATCAAATGAGTTATTTATGAAATTAGGATAATTTTTGTACCTGAGGAAGCTGCAGGCTTGTCCGTGGTTTTAATGGTTCTATACATCTGCAAATTCAAGAAAAAAAATAGGAGAATTATTTTGAAAATCCTTGTTTAGTAACATATATATATATATGTAGAGAGAGCGAGAGGAGTATGTTAATTCTGATGAGGAAATAATGAAGTTAATTAGAGTGTAGAGAAATCAAATATGAATAATGGAGATAAATAAACCTAGTGGTTGTGAAAGTACTAGTGTAAGACTTTCTTCTGGGGCTTCTGAGTCATGTCTGAAAATCATCATTAATCACGAGGTTGATGTTTGATAAAGTTGTAATCAGCACTATTATTGAAAAATGATGATTTTCCCTTTGTCTCTTTTTCCTCGTTCTTTCTCTCTCATCTCTCTCTCTCTCTCTCTCTCTCTCTCTCTCTCTCTCTCTCTCTCTCTCTCTCTTGTTGTCAGCCCCAAGACTTGTTTAATACATTCATTCACACACTCTGCATTCATCGGCTACTGTGCCGGAGAAATGAACGGAGTCCACACACACCCCCCACTAACAGATAAAGAGAAGGAACAAATTTCTGATTCACCTATATATTTTCATTTATTTATTTATTTATTTTTCTCAATTTTCTCTAAGTAGAAAAATCTATTTTTTTCTTCTTCAATCTCTTGTAGCTACCTGTAAATGGCTCTTCACATGAGCAAGAGTGAGATCTTTCACATCCATCAGCTCAAGAACCGATTTTGGCGTCGCCCCTTCACATAATTAACAAAACCCATATTAATTAAAATCACAAAAAAAAAAAAAAAAAAAAAGATAAAAAAACATACTTTCATGTCCGCCAAGAAGCTCAACTGCATGAACAAAGCGATTGTGAAGAGTGCTGGTCCATCTCATCCTGGGAGCTCTCATGCTACGTTTGGTGGGCAATTTGGAAAGAAATCTCGATCTCATAATCTGATGAGTGGCCTCGTGATGAGCAGCTCCAATTCCATACTGGTGGTAGCCGGAGGAGACACCGCCGTTAAACCTAGCGCCGCCGCGGTAGGAGGCGGCGGCGGCGTTGGGGCTGAGATTGAGCATTGGCATGTGGTGATCCAATCCCCCGACGAAATAGGGGGAATTGGAGGGGTGAGAGAAGGAAGAAGACGAAGGATAAGACATTTGATGATAGTAACGCATTTTTTGGTGATCTCTCTCTCTACTGGAATGGTCCAGAGCTAGGAATGGGAATGGACGGTTGGGATACACTGGGATACCCTTGATCGGCCTCAAGCCGTCCGATGGGGAGTCCCCCCCACGATGGATGTGGTGATAAGGGTTTTGTGGATGCAGGTGTTGTACTTGGTGAGCTCCATTGAAGCTGCTCTTTCCGAGCTCTTCGTTGGAAGGGTGGGCTAATGAGAGCTCCGTAAAGGAGGTGTCGTTGTTGTTGTTGTTGTTATTGTTCTTCTTCGGCTTGCTAAGATCGATGATTCTTGAAGATGAATCGCAGTTGGGAGGGCTAATGTGGAGAGAGAGATCAGGGAGGTGTTTTGAGGATGATGGCTCTAAGAAAATCCCTTCCAAGGGCATCTTTTTTCTCTCTCACTAGATTGTAATCTTTGAGATGGTTTGAAGAGGTTCAAGGGATGAGAAATATTGGGAATTTGATGAAAGGGAAAAGGGAGATTGAAGAAAAGGGAGATTGAAGAAAAGAGGAATAAAGAAGTCTTTATTTGTTGGGAGGGATTAAATTCTTTGTAAAGTAGTGAAAAGACTGGTTGTGTATATGCTTGAAAAGGTAATTAAAGAAGAGAACTCTAAGAAAGAGTGATGAGAACTCTTTTACCCTATTCTTGAAAATGGAGATGGTGCAGAGAGAGAGAGAGAGAGAGAGAGAGAGAGAGAGAGAGAGAGAGAGAGAGACTATGGTGAGAGTTTATTTATTTATTAATTTTGCAGGAATTGCAAAGGGAAATGGAAAAAGGTAGATGGTGAAGGGATTTGGTGTATGGTTTAATTCCTCGACAGTATATCTTGGAAAATGACATTAGAACAAGCCCTCTCTCCTCTCTTCTCACTTACTAGTCAAAACTATTAATTAAACACAATTTCAAAAAAAAAAAAAAAAAAAAGAAATTGAAAATTGAAAGATGAAAAAAGGGTTGTTATTAATTAATAAAATTGAACACAAAAAGATATATGGTCACTTTTTGATTTCCATCCCCGGAGACGACGGGTTAAAATTCTTGAAACAGAAAGTAACCCTTCTCTGATTCTTTTCCCCCCACCCTCTTCGCTTCTCTCTCTTCTCTCTCTCTCTCTCTCTCTCTCTCTCTCTCTCTCTCTCTCTCTCTCTCTCAGTGAGAGAAAGACAACAAAATATACACTACACATTGTGTTTCTTTTTATTTAGTTCAGAGAATTTACAGTTTTTGGCGATACATTTTTTTATTTTTATTTTGTAAACAAGGATGTATCAAGACTTGTCCTCCATCGAACTTCTTTCACGTGATTCGAATCTATTTATTTATTTCTTTTTTACATGAACAAGAATAATTACTCTATGGTAAAAGAGTTATACAGGTACTCAGAATTTGTACCCTTGACCTTCATTAATTTTTCTTTGGATGATCAATTACCAATTCTAGCTGATTTGAATTTATGATCAACAAAATTGTAGGTATGAAGTTATATTAGGATCACCAGTTTCTTATTTCTGAGTTTTTCTTAATTAACTTTATATAGCTTGTGGAAAATATTACTACATCGTCTGCCATTAATTTGGTGGAATTTATCTTATTTATTCATATGACAAAATATTACCAACTCAGCCTAGTTTTATCAGTTTTCCGGCTAAAATGGGTTACTATTCCACTCCAAATTATTATTGTTAAAACATATATATTTAAAATTACATTTAATTTAACATTCCATTTAACATATTAATTTCGAGTTGAATTAATTTGTCGCCTCATAACTTCGGACGCTTAGACACTTCAGAAACTTACACAAATGGTTCCATAATTATCATTTTTTTAAATTTAATCTCAAAATTTTAAAAATTGCTCGATTTAGGTCCAATTTGATCGGAAAATTCAAACTTCACAAGAAAATATCACATGAGGTGCACAAGACCACCAATTTTGCGTTTTTCGATAACTTAAAAAGATGTGGTGACACATGGAATGAGACATAATAAAAAAGAAATTCCAAAACATAAATAAAATTTACACATCATTTATACATTAGGGAAAACATTATGTTATCGCAGATAAATTTTGAATTATTTTTTTAGTTGTTTTTGTGACAATTTTTTGTCGTTTTATATTATCAATTTTTGCAACAATACGTTGATCACGATAACTTTGTTGTCACAAAAACCTCATCTCATCATTTTTTTTGTAGTAAAAATGAGTGAAAATGAAATTAAATTACATATGAACGTTGCCGATAAACATGGATATCAAAGTCCCTCAATCAATTTTCTAATTTCATGCACAAATCTTGGCCATCCAAAAAATGGGTTGTAATGTTAAAAAAGATGTATTTTTGTGAAGTCTAATCCGATTCAAAATATTTTATTTTGATTAATTTGGGTATTAGTTTGAAAGAACATGAGAATATGAGTGCTTTGAGATAAATTTCGTGCATTTGTTATGTATTGTGGAAAATCAAAATTTGGACTTGAAAGTAATGGCTATGACAATTTTCAAGCGATTGTGGCAGTTGTTGGTCATGAAACAATGAGTGCTTGGCCATAGTTTTTTCTGAAATGATGGACGGTAAAGAGTTCTCTATTGATTTCCACCCAAAATGTGAGAATTGACTAAAAAAGAGAGAATTTGAGAGGCTTTCCCAACAGTAGCGTAGTGGTGGAGGCGGTGAAGCTCGGAAAGAGGTAGGAGGAGATGTAAACGTAATTCAATTTATACATACATATATATATATATATATATATATATATATCAATGGTAAAACTTCATGTGGTCCCACGTTAGATCTGCTCATCGGAAAGTTCCAATATTTTGTCCACAAAAACTCCTGTGCATTAGGTGCACAGATCTTAGATCCGTGCAATCCGGGTCGATCTGACCCGGATCTGTGAATTTCTATTTTTTTTTCTAGATTTTTGTCTTGACCATTATGTAATAAATGTGTGACATTTATGTACAAACATCCGTACATTTATGTTTGTAACTTAGAAAAAAAAATGAAGATTTTCAACACAATTTGTATGGTATACCTTTATGTGATATCAATGTGATCTTTATATTATATTTATGTCATCTTTATGTACAAATGCATAAATGTCAGAATATTTGTACATAAAGGTGACATGATATAATATAAAGGTCACATATTTATAACATAAAGGTCACATTAATACAACATAAAGGTAACAACCTGAAGCAAAAAAATAAAAAGCTAAATTCAAAAAACACGCGGATCCGGATCAAAACTGGGTCGACCCCCGGCATGTACACCAAGTGCACACAAGACCAACTCTTTTTTGTCGTGTGCTGTACATGTGACATCTTTTCGGTCGAATTTGAATTTTTCAGCAAGAATTGGACGAAAATCGAGCAATGTCTTGAATTATGGGATTAAATTGAAAAATGTGATATTAAGGAACCATCCGCATAAATAGCCAAAGTTATGAGATTAAAAATGATTTTTAATCCTATTAATTTACATATTTAAACTACACAATAAAACTTCTCATACTTAGTTTTTTTTTTCTTTAGTTTTTATAAACTTTTTTAATTTTGTCAAGACATTTTGGATGGGTTAATTTTGTTAAATCTTTATTGAATTTCGATTATATAAAAATTAAATCAAGATATTTTTTAATAGAAGAATTAAACGCGTCAATTGAGATATTTTGAATTTGTCTAAAAAAATTCATGTTAATTGGAACATTAATCTATCAAGTCACACTCCATTTAACATCTCTAAGTGTCCATTTGGAGGGGTGAATTTGAGGAGGGATTTGAAATTCACGTTAGCAAATTCATCGGTGGTGTTTGGATAGATGCGGATTCGAAATTCATCATTACTTTCATTCTAATCTAATTTGGAGTAATTTTGATGGATTTCAGATCCACTAACTTGAATGGATTTCAAATCCATTGATTTGAAATTTGAAATTAAATGTAATATAGATGAATGACAACAATAATTACATAAAGAAAAAGTTAAAATATCTCTCATCTAAGGACAACAAGTTGAATACCTAATTTTTTGGTTGATATAAAAAATTTCCATCTATGGTATATAAAATTAAATGTACACACAAACATATGCAGATAGAGTGGAAATAGAGTGATTGACTTGAGAGAGAGAGAGATCCACAAATTTAAAGGAGGGTTTGTTTGGTAGTGTATGGGTTTAGCATGTGCCTTAACCAAAAATAAACCACATTATATACCTTCTAATTCCCTTTTCATACTCCCATATATTCCCTTCTAATCTTTCAACAACTTTGTCTCCAACCTTAGGTTTTATTATGTCTTCCACCACATGTAACTCTCATTGACCCTATCCCCCAAAGCTTCTTTTTTTATTTTTTATTTTTCAAAACCCTAGGCTGAATCAAAGGGTGATGTCCTTTTTTTCCTTTTAATTTTTTTGTATGGACCCTTTTCATATTGGGAAGTAACTTCTCTAGCACTTTCATTTATTATAAATGTAGGATAAAATATACTTAAAATCTTTTTTTGCAGTATATTTTAATGGTGGAAAGTAACTTCATATTGCACCTTGGAAGATCCCACATTAAATGACAAGAGTCATGGACGGTGTTCCGTTTGTAAACTAACGCTAATGGATGTGGCGTTTGCCCAAAAAAATTTAATTTCTATTAGAAATCTTATAATTTACTCATAATTTTTATCTCACTAGTTTAACAATTAAATTTATATTTGAATAAGTAATTAATAAATAGTAAACGTTAGTGATTTATGTAAATACTATATTAAACGATTGAAAACTATATTACGAAATAAAAGAAAATGTACATGGAGAAAAAATTGTTGGTTATATAAAGGTTTTCTTTTACTAAAAAAATAAAACAAGTAATATGATATTATTTAAAAAATAATTTTGAATATTGCATTCCATGTGGCACTGAAATATTGATACTTTGTCTCTCATTAGTAACTCGAATCACATTATATAGAAAAAGTTGTCTAATAAAATTAAAACGTGGTACTAAAATTCAAAACCCATATAAAGTAGTATTAAATTTAATTTGCAGAAAAGTGAAAAATAGAATAATATGAAACACAATGGAAATGAACATAAGAATTTACATTGCTGATATTGGAAAAAAGAATGTACACAGAAGATGATGAAATAGATAATTTATACTAGTGAAACTAATCAAAACTATGGTTATTTTATAAAACTTTGATGAAATTGTGACAACAATAGACATAGAATGAACAAATTAATATAAAAATTAGGAGCGTTAGTCGTAGAATTGATAAGCCCATTTTCCCATGACGAAAAGAAAAGGATACTTAATTCATCTAGAGAGAATAAACTATCTCAAATAGGTTTTTTTTTTTTTTTTTTTTTAGCCTTTTATGAAAAATAGTGAAATGGATTGGCTGTGCTCCATTAGGGGAGCTGGACATGATTGAATATTTGACAATCTTAGGTAGTTCGATTAACAACTCAATTTATAATTGTGTATCTAAATAACTTGATATGTAAAAACTCTTATGATTTGTATTTTACCTTCATACTATGATGAATTAATATATATATATATATATATATATATATATATATATATATATATATATATATATATATATAAAGAACCGGAAGAACAATTATCTTGAGGAAAAGAAAAGAAGAAAAGGAGGAAAAGGAACAAGAAGGAAAAGTAGCAATTAAAAATATGATATTTGAACATAAAGTGGAATTGTGCTGGAAAAGGAAACAATTATTGCAACTGTTTTTATGATAACAATTTAAGGTACAACATTAATTTTCTTTTATTATTAATATATATGAATATGACGGAAATATCAAATTAAATTAGGATAAATTTCATAATAAGATCCAATTTTTAATTTAGTTCTCAATTTTAAATCCAATCTTTAAAGTTTCTGAATAAAGGGCTCAATTTAACCTCTTTCTTTTTCCAATTTAAGATTTGAAATTTTGATTGAGTTTTCAATTTAAGACAAAATTTCATTTTTTTTCCTTTTTTTTAAATTATAGATTTAATAATATTTCAATAGATATTATATTTTAGATAAATAATAACAAATTAGTGTAATTTTGAAACGATCTTCATCCTACTCGTATTAATTTATATATATATATATATATAATTAATGAATTTAATAAAATTAAGATTGTCTTTATTTTTTTAATTTTATGAATAAAAGTACAGAAACTCAATTTTAATATTAATCAATTTAATATAAATTATACATTATTAATTGAATTAATTATATTTTTCTTTCTTACATTTTTTATATAAATTAATACAAGTCGAATGAAAATCGTTCCAAAATTGCACTAACTTTCTTAATTTATCTAAAATATAAACACACATTAAAATATAATTAAATTTATAAATATTATTAAAAAGAAAAAGATCGAAAATGAAATTTTGTCTTGATTTGAAAACTCAATCTAAATTTCAAGTCTTAGTTTGAGAAAAAAAAACAAAACAAAAAAAGGTTAAATTGAGCCCCTTATTGAGAAATTTTAAAAATTGAGTCTACAATTGAGAACTAAACTATAAATTGGATTTTGTTATGAAACTTATCTAAATTAAATCAGTTCCAATTTTTTTCACACAAATTAAAAAACACTTGATAGCTATGATTATGTGTATAAAACTGTCACAATACCCCATTTGGAGTATTAGAGAAGGACACAAACAAAAATTGTTATTTTAATGTGTGTTACATTTGATATTTCAAAATAATCATCTCACAACATATGTATAGATAACATCACTATTTAATATCTAACATGGATTAATAACAATTAAATATAAGATAGAAGACCAAAATAAAACAAAGGATTCAAATCAATTTCAACAAGTTATAAGTATCTACAATAAATGAAGACCTAGTAAAGAAAACAATATAATGAAAACATTGAAAGAAAAGGTTAATTCTTCTTTACAATCCAAAAGTGACACATAAATTGAAAAAAAAATGTGTACACAATTATTTTGAGACAAAGAAAATATGGTATATGATTCAATAATCGATCTTTAGTAATTTATTTAAACTTTGACTTATGAAAATAAATAATTAAAAAATTACTTGAACATATATTTTTTATTAGTAGATCTAATCCAAGGTTAGGCACAAGTTTGAGCTCAAGTTAACTAGATATATCTATTATGTGTGTGTATCTACGAGATTTTTTTTTTTTGACGAAATAAATATTTATAATATAAAGATCAAGTACTGAAATTTAGTCATTTTTGACTTGACTAAAAATCATCCAAGCTCATTCACGGTTGAAAATAGAAGATTTAAACTATATTAAGAGTGCGATAAATAAAATAATTGAATTGTAGTATGTTGGCCTTTGCTCAGAATTCATTTACTAGATCATGATGACTAAAATCTGAAATAGAATAACTATAAGTAAAATTAGATTGTCAAAACAGTTGGAGATGACACCTTTATTTAGTATGATTTTGAATTTTCTGTTTTTCTTTTTATTAATGTCTGGTTAAATTCATTTTTCGTCCTTCCCTAGGGACGTTGTTCATTTTTTATCCTCTTATTTTTCGATCATCAATTTTAGTCCTCATATATTAAAATTTGTCCAATTTTGGTCCGATTTTTGCTAGAATCTCGATTTTCCAGTCAATTTCTAGCGAGTGCAATTTCAACCAACCCTTGATTTTACGCTGATGTGGTCTTTATTTTCAGACGTATCATTTATTATTTAATTTATTTTCTATGCTAATTACCAAATCATATGCCACCATGACACACCCCCATCTGTCTCCATCTTCTCCATCATCCCCCTCTCTGTTTTCGCCCTCAATACAACAACAAATCAGGCGAGATTCCAACACACCTCTCCGACAAGCCTCCGCTCCACTCTTCCATCACCGCCAGATAACATACCCAAAGCATCTCTCACTACAATTCTTCTTTCTCTCTCTACAATGCCACCCCTTCTACTTGCCTCTGTCTTCGATTCCTCTCTTTAGATTTCCATGCGGCGTCGCGTAAAATTCTCCATTTCCTCTGGCCGCCGACACTTGCTCCCTCTGACGAAACCACCTTAATCACCACTTAAATTAATGTTGTGAATTGTTGGGAAAATTCTCAGCATCCTGTCTTGGGTCGGAGCTTAAAAATCGGCTCTTCCAGGTTCGAATCCGTGAGCGCAAAGCTACATGAGTATAAGGCATTAAAATTGCGCCCTATGCCTACAGGATATCCTTTTGGTGTAGCGATAAGCGCTTGATGGTCCAACACTTGGTATCAGAGCAGGTCACGGGTTCGAATCCTCTTGGGAGCACTTTGCAAGAGTAAGCTGCCAGGGCCTTGGAACAGAGGATGCTAACGTGCAGGTCAGGTTGCTGGGTGGCCGGGACCTGAGAAAGGTGAACGGACCTGGAACTAGGTTGCTAAGGTGGCCAGGACTTGAGAAAGGTGAACGGACCTTGGAACTGAAAATGTTGGCGTAACACAGAAGATGACGCGGAGGCGTGGTGGCGCCGAGTCATGATGGTGGCGCGAGGCGTAACGACGCCGAGTCACGGTGACATCGAGGTGTGGCGAGAAGGCATGACGGTGCCGAGTCATGAAGATGTCGGGCAGTAAGCTAGGTTTCTACTGAGTAAGCTGACCTGAGGTTGCTACTGGGTAAGTAAGCTGACTTGAGGTTGCTGAAGCAGGTTGCTGAGGAGTAAGCTGCTGAGTTCAAAGGTTACTGGAGCCGAGTCATGAAGATGTCCAGCAGTAAGCTAGGTTGCTACTGAGTAAGCTGACTTGAAGTTGTTATTGGGTAAGTAAGCCGACCTAGGTTACTACTGAGTAAGCTGACCTGAGGTTGCTGAAGCAGGTTGCTGAGGAATAAGCTGCTGAATTCAAAGGTTACTTGAGTGGAGAGGCTGGCAGGTGCTGGGGGGATTGTTGGGAAAATTCCCAACATCCTGCCTTGGGTCGGAACTTAAAAATCGGCACTTCCAGGTTCGAATCCGTGAGCGCAAAGCTACATGAGTATAAGACTTTAAAGTTGTGCTCTATGCCCACAGGATATCCTTTTGGTGTAGCGGTAAGCGCTTCATGGTCCCAACATGAATTGATAAAACTTGGGATTTTGGATGTTGGTTTGTGCAAATTAAATTAATAGAGGTGGGTGGTTGACCAGAAATTGATGGGGGTTGAAATTGTGAAGGGACATCTGGGTGTTTGTGGTGGGAAAATAAAACTTTGATTTTGGAATAGAGGTTGTGGAAGATGGTGTTTGACCAGGGAGATGAGGGTGATGGTGGTGCGAGCAGTATTCGAAATACCAGTTACTATAACAGCTCGTCGGACAGTGGGTTATGCGACGAAGAACTACGTGGTGGTCTTGGTGAATGGAGAATTCGGTAGCGCCGCTGCTCGCAGCGGTGGCGAGCAGATCGGTGTGAGATGGTGATGTTGGACGGAGTGGCGGTGAGTATAATGTTATCAAAATAATAACATGTCATATGATATGGCATTTTGGATGGAAAATAAAA
The DNA here is from genome assembly GCA_946896805.1 of Scutellaria galericulata. Lineage (NCBI taxonomy): Eukaryota > Viridiplantae > Streptophyta > Magnoliopsida > Lamiales > Lamiaceae > Scutellaria > Scutellaria galericulata. Next base: position 3,702,650 of record OX335784.1, on the reverse strand, counting down.
ATAAATGACACGTCTGAAAATAAAGGCCACATCAGCATAAAATCAATGGTTGGTTGAAATTGGGGGTGAGTGTTGTGTACTCTCCCGAAATTGGCCGGAAAATCGAGATTCCGACGAAAATCTGACTAAAATTGGACAAATTTTGATATAAGAGAACTAATATTGATGATCGGAAAATAAGAGGACAAAAAACGGACAACGTCCCTAGAGAAAGATGAAAAATGAATTTAACCCTATTAAGGTCTAGTCGTTGTTGTTATCATTATTAGCCGAGTAGGATAGTTTCAAGAATTGAATTTTATCGAACAAATCAATTCAAAACTCATAATCCATATATTCAATTGTAAGTAATTGGACTCCACCTCACAAAATTTTTTTCTAGGAGAACGTCTGGTATGCATTTTTATATATTTTTTTTTATTTGGGACAAAAGGAAAAAAGTTTAGGGTTAAAATCATTTTTGTCTCATAACTATGGTGTTTTTTGATTTTGGTTCGATAAGTATCATAATTTTCAATTTAATTCATAATTTAAGAATTTGTCTATTTCAGTCCAACTTTAGTCAAAAAATTCGAATTACACCAGCAAATGACTTTCCAATAACCTAGAAGTGACGTGGCAAGTCAATCAATAATAATTTGACATGTGTCGCCACGTCATTTTTAGGTTGCCGGAAAGCTCCAATTCGGAGAAATTGAACTAAAATCGGATATATTCTAAAATGTGAGGTTAAATTAAAAATCATGACAGGTATAAGACCAAAATTAAAAGACACCATAATTATGAGACGAAAAATGATTTTTACAAAAGTCTACCATAGTCGTGGAGATTCAACGTTTAATAAACCTAATCACTAGATGAAAATGGAATCGAATTTCTTCCCATTTTGAGCAAAGTTTCATTTTAAAACGTCATCATTGAGTATATAGTTTTCTTTGCATTCTTTGGTCATCTTCTCGTCTTGTCCATCCACTTATCAGAAATGCAAAATCTTGAGACAAGTGATAAGACATTGTCTAGACGAAAAGATGTTAGAAAAAGAGTTGTTGATGGAGTTTGAGTGAATTAAAACTCTTTGAGGAAATTCTTTCTTAGTTCATGAAACAAAAATGCTAGTTAAATTAACCAATAAAGCAACAAAATACCCTTTTTTGGCATTAACAATTTGCAAATTCAATTATCAAGATATAATAAATTTGTAGATTCATGTGATTTGCTAGCCTATGGAAAGGTATTGAAAAATGGTTTTGACATGGTACCACTCCAATAAATGATTTCTCCGTTCCATTCCATCTTTCTTTTTATGATGTATGAAACCTTTAATGCACCATATTAATAGTCTTTTAAAGATTTAAATGCAAAAGGCAGCCTGAAATTTAATATTTTTTTATAATTGCAACCTAATTTTTTTTTATTCGATTATAGTTCAAAGTTTAGGAATTATTCAAAGTGCAACCTAATTATTTTTGTGACAACTTTATGATGAAATGTATAACACACAACTTTTATAAGGATAAATATGTCATTAATAAAAAAAATTAGCTTACAAATTGAAAAAGGGTCATACTTCAACTTTTTATTTTAGTTTATTTAACTCATGTATTTATCTTTATGAAAGTCAATTAACATACCCCATCATGGACATGTCTTAATATGTTCATCGTTGATATGTAAAGACTTCATCTTTTTGAATATTATGATTTGAAATTAATAATTATGTTCAATTTGTCACCGTGAACATATTAATATGTATTTACAGTTGATATGATGACAGGCTTGTATGATAGTCAAATGCAAATCATAAAATAGGAGTTATATTCTCATGAAATATTCACTTCTCATCTAATAGCTTACCATTAAACAATCAAGATTGCACATTAGTGACTTTTATAGCACAACAAAATATTTCAAATTTGACATATGAGATTCTTTATCAATTCTCTTCTATATGTGAATTATGTGTATCATTTCACCAACACAAGTCCTATATATATATATATATATATATATATATAATATTTATTGTGCACAATCTTAAACACAATAATATAGATTTCAATACATATAGGATCAAAATCGAACTTATTATTATAGCTAAATCATTTAACTAGGTGTTTTGTTTGAATTTATAAACTCTTTGAAACATTTTATTTTTAAGTGTTTGATAAAATAGATTCAACTTAATTGCAACCTAAATTTTCTTAAACACTTATTTTCAATTCAACTTCGTCTTATTTATGAAATATATACTCATTATGTTTCAAAATAAGCATTTTCTGGAGTATTTGTTATAGATTAAAAAAAACATAAAAATTGGATACATATATCCTTAACTAATAAGGAGTTAATAATTCAAAAATGAAAAAAAATCAAATTAATTTAATAAAAACTATCATATTAAATCCCTAAATTTAGCTAAGAAATATTAATATAGATAATTTGGGAATAAAATTTTAACTTTATAAAGTTTAAAACGACACCTAACTTGAAGCAAAATTTAAATTTTAGAACGACACATATTTTAAAACAGATGAGTAAGATCTTATTTTCACAATGTTATGTAAAATATATTTTATCGTTTTTATTATGAAATTTAAATTAAAAGCTTAATTACCTTATTCTATCCACACACTTGTACAGCTTATATTTCAAAATAAAATATAACATTTGTCCACGGGACATAGCTCAATGGCAAATGAGGGACTTTTTTGTTATGTTACATGCTAGCAGTGTAACTTTGAATCCTAGGGGGAGTAAAATACTAAAATTGGGTTATTGAGACACATCCTGCGATTTACATAGTAACAAATTCGAAGGGTTGTGGTTGTTATCTCCAAATTAGTGAGACTTATGTCTGGAACTTGATCATTAAAAAAATAAAGATATAATATCTTATAAACTCTAATTAAAGCAATCATATAAGATATTAGGGAAAAATACAATTTTTGTCATCTAACTTAGGTTTGTCTACTTTTTTACCACCAATTTTACGTATTTCAAATTTGGTCATCTAAACTGTCATGTTTTCCAATTTTGGTCCGATTTCGAAGTGGACACTGGAATTGCTGACGTGGATTTTTCAATTCCAACATTCATGTAGATAGAAATTTTCATTTAGAACAAAATCAAACTAAAATTAGAAAAAATATATATATATTGATAGTTAAAGAATCAAATAGGAATACAAAAAATTAACCGTAAAAAATTTAAATTTTTCCTGAGATATTAAAACTTATGCAAACTTTTAATTAGGCATAACGAAACACTCTCTAATCAATATGAATAATTTGTCTAGCTTCTTCCTATGTTTTTCTAATTACAGATCACATTATCTCAATGGAACCATAAAGTGTAACATCTTTTTCTTTAGGTCTACTCTATCATAAATATGCAAAAAAAAAAAAGTGGTTTCCCACAAATAAAGTAATTACTTAATGAAGTTATATATATGGCTAGCATCGAATATTCACTTTAAAAAAATAAAAATAAAAAGGTGGACCAATGGAGAATGACATATCCCGGATATCCAGCAAACCCTTATGCTCCCTTTCGATATCTATCAAACAGACTTATACCTTTCAGGAATTAGCCTTATATGTAATTTGTCTTTATTTCAAAATAATATAATAATTATTTATATCTGTATGTATGTACATATATATGTATTGATCACATCTTCCTAGTAATAACAAGAAAAAGAAGTCTTTTGTTTGATCATGTGTTGTATTCCCTTATTATATACTATAATGTGTAGTCCTATTCTATTCTGATTTGGACAAGGGTTTTTGGCATCTAAACCACGTTGAAATGGGACCCCAAATTCCTACGTACAGTTGATTTACCTGGATAACATGGCATTGGATGCCAACTCTTCTTCAATGATAATGCCGTGTCCAAAATAATGACATCTAAATTCCCATTATTAATAGTGTTTCATTTCATATTTATACATTACAGAGCCGGTCCTGTGATATTAGGGGTCCGGTGCAAAAAAATTGTTAAGCCCTTCGTATTTTATATAAAAAATAAAAAGCAGTGTATTTATTAATATAGAGATAGTTCCATATTTATACAAATAAAATGACATGTATAATTATGAAATATGTTATAATTGTCCTGAAACTCATCAACTCAAAGTAATAAAAAGTATAATAAGCTAACTAAACCATTAGTTATGAAAAATTGATCTTCTTGCAGTTTTATCAGCAAAGCCATCAATCAATTTTTCATAGTTAAGTGTCTCCAAAAACTCGCTCTCAATTGAAATCAAAGACAATGCATTCAATCTTGATTGAGTCATAGTTGATCTCAAACAAGATTTCAACAGCTTCAATTTAGAAAAACTTCTTTCTGTTGATGCAACGGTCACGGGGATAGATATAAAAAGTTATAAGTGAAAACTTAAGGAAGAAGAAAGAACAGGGATAGTTATGAACATACATAAGATGAGTAAGAATGAATTGAAAATATAAAAAATTATAAGTGAAAATTTAAGGAAGAAGAAAGAACAACAAGGATAGTTATGAACATACATAAGATGAGTAAAAATGAATTGAAGATATAAAAAGTTATAAGTAAAAACTTGAGGAAGATGAACATACATAAGATGAGTAAGAATGAATTAAAGATATAAAAAGTTATAAGTGAAAACACATACATAAGATGAGTAAAAATGAATTGAAGATATAAAAAGTTATAAGTGAAAACTTGAGGAAGAAGAAAGAACAGCAGCACAATTCAAACACAGGACCTTGTAAAGGTGAAACCACATGGCTACCAACTCATCTACGCTCTACTTTATATCAAATTAGTCAACGTTAGAGTTTATATACGTTTTATATATATATATATATATATATATATATAATAAAATAAAAATCCGGGGCCCTCGCCGGAACGGGATCCTGTGCGGGCGGCACCACCTGCACCGCCCCAGGGCCGCCACTGATACATTTTATTTAACTGTCTAATATATAGTCTAATATGTACACGCAACATGTCATTGCATGTTAAACGAACAGTAAACACTATTTACTTGCGGCATGAAAGAAATTGAGAATTTTGATTTTATGGAGAGAAATTTGTTTATGTATACAAACTCCAATTGAGGATTTTTTTTGTCTATTTAGTGTCACATAAATCATATTTTCTGTAGCTCATATAATAAATCCCTAATTTAAGTGCCACATGAGTATATTGGCATTCATATCATCAATTATCATCATAAATCACATTTGTAATTGAAATTAGATTATTAGAAAAATTAAATTTGATCGAACCTATGGTTAAAAAATGGATAGTGTTATTTATATGACGAATAAAAAAAAAATTTGAATGGTTCAAAAATTGATGGTGCGATCTAAATAACGATTATCAAAAAAATTCCTAATATATTGTGTGACATGTCTACTTTGACAAAAAAATAAAGAGAAGAATATTTAACACAAGAAAATGTTTCAATCTTTATTTTTTGAAAAGAAACGTTTTATCTTAATAATAAAAAAACATAAAATTTATGATATATTTTATCGATAAATTTCCTGCAAATGCATGGCTGTACGTTTGTTTATGACACAATTCACGTATATTTGGTAAATTCATCTGGTACAACATATATTTGTCAATATATTTATAAATGTGTGTGCATAAACACATCACATATATACAATATACATGTGAATAAATAAGGATTTTATATCCAATAAATTCTATCATATACAAAAGGAAAATTTGTAATATTTTCGTCTTGTAACTTAAGGTCATATCCATTTTTTCATCAACAATTTCATATATTCAAATTTTGTTTTTTTACTATCACTTTCCAAATTTTTGTTTCAAAATTAGAAAAAAAATTTAGATAGATTTGAAATATATGCGTAAAATTAGTGATAACAAAAATTGAAATATTTCCATTACAAAAGCGTTAATTTAAAATCAAACCAATTAAACTAAACAATAATCGACTTGATTTTATGGTATAGTTTGATTTAGATGTCATCCAATTATATATAGAAATATAAAGGTAGAAGTACCCCTCAAGTGAGGCACTCAATGTAGGAAAAATTCCTTACACACTAGACGAGGAAAAGCAAAGTCTTGTTTATCATGAATTTCATCACATCAAAATGTGCCTTAAAAGATAGAAAAAGAGAAAGAAATGTCCACTGAAAAAGAAGAAAATTAATGGACAAAACAAAGTAGTGTGAAAAAAGGGCTTTTTTTTTATATTTATTTTTAACATAAAAAAGAAGTCAGATACTATCTTCTGACATTGGCTATTTCCACGTGCACCTAATTCTTTGTGCTTTTCAACTTTTCAACACAATTATTGAAGTAATGATGCCATAGTCAAAAAGTTGAGAATTATGTTCAAATATAAATAAACAGTAGTATGTATTAAGTATATAAATATATTATTAGATTTTGTTATTATTAATTATGATTTGAAAGAAAGGAAAGAAAAGGAGGAGAGAGAGAGAGAGAGAGAGAGAGAGAGTATTATCAGATTTAATTAGGTTTGGGTTAAAAGCTAGATTCCCGGGAAGTCATGTGACATTGAGATTTCTCACATGACCTACAATTTTTTAATTTTTAAGCAACGTTTTAATATATATTTTTTTAATTATCTTGAGTAAAATGATAATGTATGAAGATATTAATTAGAATTATAATTCTCTAATGAGCTAATTAATTTATGATTGTATTTGATTCAAATTTGACAAATGAAATACTGATGTGATCCACAATTTCGTGTATCAATGTCAAAATGATATAGTCATTAACAGGTTGAATTAATTAATAATCAAAATGATGATAGTATTGCCATGCAATTAAATAGGGAACCATTCAATGGATGTCAAAATTATATTACTTTGTCAATCATTATAATTTTAAAAAAAAAAAAAAAAAAAACTTTAAAGAAAAACATGTTAGAACCCTGCAGTGATTAATTAATGTTAACATGAGAACATTAATTCTTAAAATGTTCTCAAAATGCTACAACATAAATAGCATTCTCGATAAAACTACATTCAATACATGAGCCAGCAATCCAATATACCACAATAGGTATAAGAAAATTCAATAAATACCACTAAAGATAAAATAATTGCCCACTGTACCACTAATTATAAGAAATGATCCCCAAATAACACAAAATGGGCCCTAACCACCTCTCATCTTCTGTCTTTATGTAGCATTTAATGGACTCAACAACCGCCTTTTATATCAACCGTCAAATTTCAAGTGAGGATTAATCAAAATATTCGTGTAACCCTCTAGGCTTACACGAACATTTTCATCGTATAGGCTTACACGAACCTCATTCATTCTTAAGCTTACACGAACATTTTTACAATATAGAGTTACATGAACTTTATTTAAAATAGGCTTACACGAAAATAAAAAACTTGGATTATACAAACATTAGAAATATATAAATAAAAAGAAAAAAAACATAAAATTAATATTAACTTTACACGAAAATTTTTGCCACTAACATTACATAAACTTTAAACGCTTTATACGAATTTGTGTAACATTTGGTATCAAATTATATAATACTTATTTTCGTGTAAAAAGTTTGGAAATAATTTTTATATCTTATTTTCGTGTAATGCTTCTTCCACAATTTCGTGGAATACATTAATGTAGGGAAAAAAAAATACTAATTTAATTAAATTTTGTAGAAGACATTTAATTAATTTTGTGGAAGGCAATATACATTGAATTGAAGATGTATACAAATAAATTTTGTGGCATATACACATGTAGGAAACATATTTAATTAATAACTATTAAATTCGTGGAAGGCATTAATTAAATATATACATTTAAAACTCGGACAATGCTAAATGGATCAATTTGAACCGGATCAATTGCATATAATACCATTCATATTATTATAAAAAGACTTTTATATCCTCTTATATTTTTTTATTGCAAAAGACTATATTAATTAATATCATATTTAGGGAATACAAGTTTTACCAAATACATTAATTATATATTTATGAATGCAAACTAATTTGGATAGTTTGGCCAAGTTACTACACATTACATATTAATCCATTATATTTGGTACATTATAATCAATCAACATTGGCTTTCTTTTATTTTTTTTTTCTCGTTTCTTTTTTTTTTCCATCTTTTCTTTATATCTTGTTTCTTTTTCTTTGTCACGTGAGATTCACTATATCAAGTGAATGTTTCATATTTATCTGAGTGTATATTATAATATCATATATTAATAATAAAAATATAGAAATTAAAGTAGTAGAATGGGAATATGGAAAAAATATAATACATCGAAAATAAAATTAAATTTAAAATTTAAAAATGGCAAAGGTGCAAATATAAACATAAGATTTATGGTGGGGTGCAAATACAATCCTAATCTTTTTGTGGGAGCAAATACACTTTTAAGGTTTAAGTTATGGTGCAAATACATCTCTAATGTTTATATTAATTATGCAATTTTGTCATAATCTTCTGCTCATGGAATATATATATATATATATATATATATATATATATATATATATATATATTTCATTTTATTAAATAATTATTTTTTATTAATTTTTTTTAATCCTAAATCAATTATCCTAAATCAACATAAATTCGACCTTGATTTTATTTTATTTTATTAACTATACATACAAATATATATAAAAACACAACTACATAAGTTAATTCAAATATATATATATATATATATATGTATATATATATATATATATTTTTCGTTTAAGACTTTAATAAAAAAAATTTCCGTGTAAGATTGGTTTGAGTGATATAACAGAAAGCAATAAATAAATATTAAATTTCGTGGACTATTACACGAAAATAAATAATTATCAATAAAATATGAAAGTCGTGTAAGATTATAGCAGAAAGCAATAAACTTTTAAAATTCATGTAAGATTATAACACTGTGTTACATGTGAATTAAACATTACAAATACAAAGTGAAAAATAAATAATTTTCGTGTAAGCTTTGCAAAGCCCAATCTCATCAATCTGCAAAAGTGAATAACACAAATTCAGTCTTGTCAACTTATCCACTATTCACATTTGACTTGGTAAAAAAAATGGTAGAAAGTGATCAAAAGTTATACTTAATGGTATAAAGGGTAATAGATTATATATTTGGTGGTATATTTGGTTATTTCCTCTTCAATACATTATGTATTATATAGTCGTGTAATTATTAAATGCATTCAAAAGTGAATATTAATGTCTAATAGTATTGTCTAAATATTGAACCAAATTTCATTAGTTATATAGGGACTATGATACTTGCTAGGTTCTCCTCACTTTGATCTACACATTTTTTACAATTTAATATCATCATATTTATTAAAATAATACAGTTACACACACCCACATAATTAAGTGTAAATTAGTTGGATGAGTTTTGTCTTAGTCAAGTATGAACAAACTAAAAGAATATATTGGGCACTGAAAGTCTCCTATGATTCTGGCCATCTTTTGACTCTCACTCAATTATTAATTAATTATTGCTAAACAATAATTATTACAATAATAGTATAGTCCTAAAATTATAAGAATTTTTAATCTGCAACATTCTCAATGGGTCCATCCCAACATTTACTGTCTCACCCAGCTGTTCCCCTCAATTCAGTCCTCTAAATATAATGTAGCTTTATACTTTGACCCTACTTGTTGCCCCTCTTCTCCCTATTTCATTTTCATGCACCCTACGTACTAACTATTATGGCAAATGTACAACTTAAGTTGATATGTAAAGAGCAAAATCACTTTTTCTTGATTTCTCAAAATCCAAGAATGACTTTTTGGAAGGGCAGTGTTTCTCTCCCTCTTCCTTTATGGTTTCTTGTTTTGTCCAAGAAAGCTCTTGTGGGGTTTCACCAATTTTAATATCAATTTAATTTGTGTTTTTTTTTTTTGTTTTTGTTTTTGTTTTTAATTAGGGATGAACATGGTTTGAAATTGTATAAAAGCCCGAACCCTAAACATTTTTAAATCGAGAAATAGTCATGGATTGTTTGATTTTATTCGAACCAAATCACTTTGATTATTTTTCGGTCAATCAAATTGTAATGGACCAAAAAATCAAATTTAGAGAACCGATTTTAAGGAAGTAATTATATACAAATTCATATGTATAATTTAAGGGTGAGGCTACACACACCTCACTCATTACTAAACACGTCCACTTTAAATGATTTCATACTATCATATTTCTAAGGGAAAAAAAAATTATTTTTAGTCATTTAAGTTTATCTTAATGGATTTTTCATCATCTATCTTTCACCTTTTGATTTTTAGTCCTCTATATTTAAGAAATATCAATTTTTAGTCCTCTAACCTTATATAGCATGTAACTATGATTTTTTTATTTAAGTTTAATTTCAACATCATTTTTTTTTTAATTGAGAGAATACTGATTTTTTTTTAATCAAAAATTTGTATTCTTCATCTAACATGACTAAATTAATATTAATAAATAAAAAATATTTTTATCATCCCTATACATGTGTTAGAGTTTTGTTATTAATTATTTAATATTAATATTTTTTGGGCATCCGGAACTTACATTTTTTTTAGTTGAGACAACACTAATTTTTTTAAATCACAAATTTGTATTATTTGTCTAATATGCCTATATTAATATTAATACATAAAAAAATTATTTTTTATCCTAATACATGGGTTAGAGTTTTGTGATTAATTATTAATATTAATAATTTGGGCATCCCGAACTTAGTCATTAATAAAGAATAATCTTTTGAATTATTAATATCAATTTAGTGTTCTCTTAATTAATTTTTTTTTTTTTGTGTTAAAGACGAATTTTAATTAAAAAACTAAAAAGTTACCTGTTGTATCAAGTAAGAGGACTAAAAAATTGTAGTTATTAAACATAAATGATTAAAAATTAAAAGGTGAAAGATAAATGATGAAAATTCTAATGAGGTAAACTTAGAGGACCAGAAAACTTGTTTTCCCTATTTCTAAACACAACCCACAACATTACCATTTTACCTTCAATTATATAACATAAAATTAAAAAAATAATTATATTTCTATCGTTTAATATATATTTACTTTTGATTTATTTTAAATGGGGCGTGTTTAGTAATGGGTGGGTGTGTATAGCCTCACTCATAATTTAATTATTTTTTATATTGTGATATTGGACTAGTTACAAATTCAATTGAATTTTAATATTATTCAATATTATTATAATTTTAAGACTTCATTGAAGAAATTAGAAGAAAATAAAAATTAATAATAGAGTAAAATTATTTAAATGAATAGTTCTGGGTACACATAAAATCTATTAACTAAAATATATATGAATCAAATAATTAGTTTATTGCTTTTATGAAGTAATGCATAATATATTTAAATTTAAGTTTATATCTACCATTAAATTTTACTATAAAACTCATATTTATTTCTCTTTGCAGACAATATTTCTGATGGTCAAATAAATTCATTTTCGTATCATGGTCACTTATTTGGTGTAGATTAAGAAGACTTCAAAGTATAAATTTCAAGAAAAACTTGAAGATATATTGTTTTCGAAAAGAGACGACTACTCCAATAGTTTGTCAAATCCATATTATTAGCTTATGACTTGTTTTAAGATTTAAATTAAATAAGAAAAATAAGATATATTTAATTTTTATTATATTTTTTGCATTTTGTTTGAATGAATATTTATTTTAAATTGTAAAATTCTTAATCTCCAAATGAACTGAACCGATTTTATGGAGCAAATCCTTAAAATTGCTTTTTTGGGAAATCTCTGAACTTTGATTTCGTTTTGAAAAATTCTCAAATAGTCCCCGAATCTTTCAGAACCGTAGTTTAAATGAATATTTGCATGTGGAGATTTATTTTATCATGTAAGATTAATCGTATTCTAGGTTAGAGTGATCAAACTATTCGAATTGGCACATTTCATACCAGAGAAAAATGAGGACTAATTAGATCTGCTAAGTGCTCAAAACTAGGTCATAAATAAAGTTGTCATTAGTTTTGTGATTTTATTTTGTTAAACTCTTGGTATCATAAATTACCATAGTAGATTGAGACGAATATGAGATGATAATATGTGCCAACAATCTAAAAGTAACATTAAAATAATGATGTCGTAAAGCACATGAGATACACAAATTCTATTGATTTTCAATCTAATAGTTGATAGTTCTAGTTGAATTTGAGAATTATGGGATTGAGATATTTTAGAACCAAAGCATTTGTAACAATAAAGACTATTTAATTCGCAGTCCCAAAAACCCTTTTCGCGGAGCTGGCCACTTGTATATTTGTGATTGCAGATAATGTTTGAAAAAATAATGGTCGTCTGTCAGGGATTAATTTTGAGGTGGCTAATAATGTGGTCGAAAGTGATGATTTTATAGTAAATTAGGTTTAATTAGCCAAACATATAATTTTAGTGACAATTAAAATGTACTTAATCCCAAGTACTCTTAATCAACCATCTCATAAATCTTATTTTGTGAGACAAATCAATCTGATTCAATCAATGGTCTGTCATCGTCGTTGATCCAAAATATTGCATCACATATGGATAAAAATATGATATATTACCTTTATGTGTATCATATGATATTTTCAAAAGTATTACATGATACGCATAAGATTATCATGCCTCCATCGCATCGAGTTGACCGCCTTCCCTACGTTGTGATTCTTATCAATCATGTAAATAGGGAGGACCTTCAATTCTGTCCTTCCATTCTCACAATAAAATTTCTCAAATTAATCATATTGATTTGAAGTCAAGTGTAACTCATTATGCATAAAAGTATTACCTTATATAAAGAAAAGTATTACATAATATTATTTATCAAATTATATTTTTTTTTTTAAATATTACATGATGCTCATAAAAGTATTACATGATGAGATCAAAATATTACCTGTGAAATTACAATTTCCCTTGATCGTGTGATTATGGACTAGAATTCATGTGATTCGGCTCGAAGTTCGTGATTTCAAATTTTTTGTCCTAAAATCGCCCAAATTAAAAAGTTAGTGTCTCATCGTTGATACCCAAAAAGTTAGTGACATTCGTTGTTGAATGACTTGAAGATATAATGTTCTAAATTTATAATTTTCCTTATAAACTATACGCATTTGACATTTAAACCACTAAACTAATTTTCTAGTCATTTTCACTAAATTTTGGCATGTGATTTGCACGTGACGTAATTTTAAGGATTTTTTTTTTGTCCAAATAATTGAGTTCTTATATTCCTTCTACATACTTAAGTGTTTTTTTGAATCCAACGACAGGATAAATTTTTGGATAAAAAAATCCTTAAAAATACGTCACATGCAATCACATACCAAAATTCGATAAAAATGACTGAAAATTTAGTTTGGTGGTTTAAATGTCAAATCCTTATATATATAAGTGTCTCACAAAAAGAGTTTGATGATTTATGTGCAAAATCGTTGATAGTTTGATGAGTTTCTACCATTAGCTATATATACAATGATATATTTTGAGTTAAAATGCATGATAAAACTAATGTAAGCCAAAAGAATACTTGTATTAATGGCAAAATTAAGATTTTATAACCATTTAAGTGTCATATTAAAGGATATTACTTAATTTGAGATAAATCAACCAATTGGAGTAATTAAATCTTACCTGAAATTATAAAAGAAAATTTAACCATTGCACCAAATATTTGGCCACACAACTTCTCCCTTTTGAACATGATGTTTTAGGATAAGTGTTTGATATAATTATTTGCAATTTAGTAAGTGATTTCACTTAGGCTATCGTCTTGAGAGTTTATACAACACAAAAGCTCATATGAGATAGTTTCAGAAATATAAATTCATGAGATGGAGTCTAATTATTTATAAACCAAACTCATTTTCATACACTTACATAGGAATTGTGAGGTTCACCTTTTGTGAGACAATCTCACATTAGTCATACGCTTTAGAGTGAGAAAAGTGACACTGGCTCTTTTATTTATCCCAACTATTAAATTACTAGGGTATACATTTCTTTTTTTAAAAAAAATTCTGACAAAAGATTACTAAAATGACCAGAGAATATTATTGCTACATTTTATGAACCTATATCATTAATTTGACTATTTTAATGAGAAGTTGTTATAGCAACTCTGGGCACTGAGAAAATTAGTGTATATGATTGCATTTTAATCAAATGTATGAAAGCAATGTTTGCAAAAGGCAAAAGATAATCACTTTGTGTAAAGTGATATTCATCATCTATATGTCCTCTTTCTCTCTGTCTCTCTCTCTCTCGAGTAATTTCTTTTCATATCTGTGTTTTCTCATTTAACACATTGGCCGATGCCCACGTATTTTGGATATATAAAAGGGTAAAAAACATAAACCTATCCCAAGTATATTCTATTTTTGCACTTTACAATATCATTTATAAATGTTTACAATTTACTATATCATGTACACAGATTTTGCAAAATACAATAAATTCGGCTGCCACGTCATCAAATATCGCCGGAGACTTTTCAAGTATATTTCAATTTAATATTTTTCTATATGAACTTTAAAAGTTTTCATTTCACTATATAAAGTACAAAGTTTTTACAGGTTACAATATTTTCAACTACTACACCATAAAATACTATCGAAAACAACTCATGTGCATCGATTTAATTTTTAGAGGTATAAATTTTTTGTCTTCTTCTCAAATTAGGGCTTAGAATAAAGTTGAATAATAATAATAATAATAATAATAATAATAATAATAATAGATTAGGTAATGAATATATTGTAAATGACATCTTCAAAATAAATTTACTCTAAAAATCCTTTAAGTGAGCGGTTTTCGATGAGATTTTACGACGTTGCAGTTGAAAATATTGTAGCTTGCAAAATTTGTGAACTTTATATAGTGAGATGAAAACTTTTAAAGTTCATATAGTAAAGTGCAAAATTTAGATGCACTTAAACAATCTCTGGCGAAAATTGATGACGTGGCAGCCGAATTTATTGTATTTTGTAAAATTCGTGTACATGATATAGTAAACTGCAAACATTTATAAATAATATTACAAAATGCAAAATGGGGTATACTTGAGATGTGTATTTGTTTTTTACCCTATATAAAACAACAAACCTAGAAAACTACATTGCCTTAAATTGATGTCGTGGCATATCATGATTATTATTGATGTTTGTATAAAGGATAAGATGGGTATTATTAATATAAAAGATAATGGAATAAAAAATTAAAAACTCCTAAAATTTTAATTCTTCAAATCTTATTTAAATGTCTCCATTTTTCTGAAAGTGACGTTTTTTTACGAGGATATTCTACCGAGTAGTAGAGTTAAACTTTTTACGAGGAGTAACACTTCTGTGCAACTGGTGTATAGAGTTGCACGGAAGACATTTATGTTATAAATGTAGTATCTTTATGTACAAATATAGGTACCTTTTAAAATGAACATGTATAAAGGTATTACATTTATATTATAAATGTATGGATTGCACAGTGCAACTGATGAACAGAAGTTTTTGCCTTTTATGAGTGATCCTTTCTTTATCCAGTTTACATAAGGGAATATTAATTCGCATCCATTCCTCCCATTTAAAACAACAACTCTATCTGTTTAAGGTCATCTTCACCGTCCATCAAAATAATTTGATACTGTAAATTCTCTTCTTTAAGGATGCTGTAAATTTTTACGCCAATTCTTTTCAACCGCAACTTTTGCATCAAATTTACTTTTCTTTTTATCTTTCCTTTCCTTTTCATTTTTTTTAATAACAATGAATATTATGTTAGAACCGAAACAAACATTAAACATGAAACTTTATCAGTTTTTAGACTTGCTTAAAACAATGCAACGGAAATTAGATCGAAATAAATATCTCCAACCATTATTATAGATTCAAGGATTGTTATATATTCAAGGATGAATACGATATTGATTCACGTTGAATGGTGCTTCCAAATTCTTCTCCTCTCTACTAGATAGTGTATTAGATTTTATAAGTAAACTTAGGGATCTAAATCAAATGTATAATTCTTTCTTATATAACTTTTGGAATCTTTAATTGATATGATTGAGGATTTACCGGCTTTATTTTATTCTTCAAAATTGGAAAAACATGTGAAACATATCAACAATTATTTGTATATTGATTCTTACCATATATGAATCAAATCAATATTTCTTTAAGGGTTAAAAATATTTTCACATCCGAATTATACGTGATTTTACATTTTTTTTTGTATAAATTTGAAGAGTGAGTCTCTTCTAAGACCGTCTCATGGATTCTTATTACATTGCGTGAGATGGGTCAACCCACAACCCAATCATTCACAACTCAAACCCTACAATTCACATGTTGTTTGCGGATGATGGAGCTCCGTCTCATAGTAGCTATCTGTGTGATCGTCTCACATGAGTTTTTGTAAACTTTGAAATGTTGCACTTTTCCATATAAACTTTAAATTTGTTGCATTTTATGATATTTGTCAAAATCCTAGTTGTTGATTTAGGATACATGTTTGACTATGATTTGTTCAATATTGTAAAATGCATCAAATTCAAAATTCATATGGCAAAGTGCAAAATTTCAAAGTTTATATTAAAAAAAAAGTATAAAATCACGCATAGTTTGGACTATGGAGGAAAATATCGTCGAAATATCACGAAAATTAAGGCACCGAAATAATATCAGGATGCAAATATATTTCGGTCAAAATATCATGGTATATTGCAATATATCGTGAATATATCGATTTTAGTCAAAATATCGCGATGTATCACGATATATCTGTAATATATCGAATTTTGGTCAGAATGACACGCCTAATAATGTCGGTCAGATTGCAGGCGCCTAATTTTAAATTTTTTTTCTTTTTTTTTTTTTCCTTTTTTTCTTCCTGAACGCTGTTAGTGTGTGTGTTTTTTCCCTTTGTTTCCTTCCTAAAATGACGCTGATTTTTTTTTTCATTATGAATTTAGTTTAAGTGAATTCTTTTTTCCTTTTTATTATGAATCTTTTTATTGTGTATTCAAAAGATATCTATTAAAATTGAGCTATTTATCTCTCACTTTATATATCTATATTTTCCTCTATGAGTGGAGCAAACAATTACTTTATATAAATTTAGTTAAATTGTTTAAAATAAATTAATACACTAGCATTTAGGTTCCTCTTATAATTTAATTAAGTTTAGTTAATTTTTTTGAAATTTAATAAACGGATTATGATATATATAATATTAGTGTATCTCTATATTTATTGTAAATATATCATTTTATTTGTAATTTTAAGTTAAATATATGTATTAATGTTAGTTATAATATTTTGTATATTACTACACATATTTTCCAAATTTTATACAAAATTTCCATATTTTTTAAAATTATCCGATATTTCCACCGAAATCGATATATCCACCGATATTTTCGTAAAATTAAGATACCGATATATCTACCGAAACCGATATTGTCGTCCTTGGTTCGGATGGGAAAATATTTTTAATTCTTTCTTTAATTGATTTATTCAACTATGAAGATAATTCTAACATATTATGAAATATTTTCTTTTGGTGCAAAAGATAATACATAGTTACATACTATTGGAGATATTGACAGTTTTCACATTAAAATAATACAAAATTAACATAAAAAATGTGTGCATCCTTGGAGATGGTTTGGTCTGAGAAATTGACTTAAATATATAATTTTTTTGATTGAATCACCCCAACAAATCTAATTAAGTACATACATATATTTATATAAATTATCATTATTATATATTATTATAATAATAAGTTCGTAGTTTTTAGTGTTTTTTTTTCTTTTTTTAAATCCGGAAATCAAATGCTCACGAATGGGCTGTTTCCGACCAACTGGAGTACACTACATGTAATGATATCAATTCTGAATTCACAATCTTCGACCACATATTTTTTTAGCACAAACATGGACGGTGGGTATGGGTTTAATATCTTTCGTGATATGAACTAGTTATTATAATAAAAGGTAAATAAAAAGATAACATGTAGCATAAATATATATATATATATATATATTTATTTATATATCGAACTAGTTTTTATACTTTTTGTTGCAGTGATTTTCATTTACTAAAATATATTTACTTCATGACCATCTTATTCATGATTCGTTGGGGAAATTCGATAAAACTGAAGATAAGATTAAATTGGTCTCTAGTGCGTATAATTTGAAAATGTTCCATCTTCATCATTAGGGATGTAATAAATAAAATAAAAAAAATCACCTAAAAGCCATATAGTTAAACCCCGGTGAATGAAGAACTTTGAGATCACGAGACTTTAGTAATTTAGGAAGATATTAATATCAAAATGTTACTAATTTATTAATTTAAAGAGATTTTTTTTTTCGATTTCGGTGAAATATAATTTTAGATAAAGTTAATGTGTACAAATGTATTGTACATAATATTTCAATATTTTAAAATTAAATAGATTCATGTAACAAACAATTATTTGTAACTAACGAAATATTTATGTGCATCTATTCAACGATATATTGAACTAATTACATAAATTCATGTAATCATCAATATATTGTAACAAATTAAATATATCCATGCATGTATGATACATGGATGAAACTATTATACAAACTTAATATGGGAAAAAAAAAAAATTAAGATCATAACCACCCAACTATGACTTCTTATTCAAAATTTATCCAT
The DNA here is from genome assembly GCA_946896805.1 of Scutellaria galericulata. Classification (NCBI taxonomy): domain Eukaryota; kingdom Viridiplantae; phylum Streptophyta; class Magnoliopsida; order Lamiales; family Lamiaceae; genus Scutellaria; species Scutellaria galericulata. The sequence continues at coordinate 3,683,915 of OX335784.1, read as the reverse complement.
AATTTAAAAAAAAAAAAAAAAAAAGACAGAAAGAAAAGAAAACAGAGAACAATAGATTTTATTTTAGCAAGTTACCATAGTTGTAATTTTAAGAATTATTTATGAGTGGGGCTGGTGTACACCATTTGCACGGATCTTAAGATCCGTGCACCACTATCCGACCCGGCCCAATACAGTCATGACCCAACCCAATATAGGCCTGACCCAATTTCTTCCATCAGGTATTAACAATCCGGCCCAATTTCTTCCTTTTTCCCTCAGCTGCGCGATTTCTTCCCTCAGGTCGCGTATTCCATCGAGTTTCTTCTATCAAATTTCTTCCCTCAGGTCGCAATTAACAATACTTCATATCAATCAATCAATTTTCATGGAAATTGCAGATGAAATCGCATCTGGTAAATTAGTAATTCATCTGCTAAATTTCAAACTTTTCAATTTGAAAACATTAATGAAACATGATGGTCATCTTATGAAAACGTAAAGGTATAGTTAACTATATGTGAAGGTCTCCGTATTTAAAGAAACTGAATGCCTTGTATGTATATAGTTGACTTATTTTAGTTCTGTTTATTCTGGTATGCTTAAGAATACATGATGGTCATCTTATGAACACGTGAAGGTATACTTAACTAAACCTAAAGGTCTCCCTATTTTTTTTCCAGATGACACCATTCAATTAAATTACAAAAGGTATGTCTAACATAAGTAAAAGGTATGTCTAAAACTACTAAAATGTATGTTTAACATAACACTAAAGGTATGACTTATATAACTAAAAGGTATGTCTAACACAACTAAAAAGTATAGTTAACATAACATAAAAGGTATGTCTAACATAAGTAAAAGGTATGTCTAACACTACTAAAAGGTATGCTTAACATAACACTAAAGGTATGACTAACATAACTAAAAGGTATGTCTAACACAACTAAAAAGTATAGTTAACATAACATAAAAGGTATGTCTAACATAAGTAAAAGGTATGTCTAACACTACTAAAAGGTATGCTTAACATAACATAAAGGTCAGGCTCATATTTGGGCGGATTTCATCCGCGACCTAGAGGTGCGTGCAGGCGCGTCTGAGTGCGTGACGGGCCGGGTCAGAAGTGGTGCATGGACCCTAGATCCATGCAAATGGTGTATATAAGTTTTTGTGATTATTTATTTATAAAGTTGATGGGACCTACATATTTATACAAGTGTTCTCAAAAAACTCATTAATTCATTATCTTATTAAAGTTGATGATTTTTGAACTTATTAAAGTTTAGATCGAAGAAAATTATTATTTAATGGAGTTTATTAAGTATGAATTTATAGAAATTTTACCACCGTTCCTTTTTATGTGGATCTCGACTATATTTATAAGAGCATTTTCATTTGAGTTGAAATTTTACCACCGTTCCTTTTTATGTGGATCTCGACTATATCTATAAGAGCATTTTCATTTGAGTTTGGTATTTTTCATCTCCAATAAAGTTGTAAAAACTTGAGCTAACTTTTTTTAACTATCAACCTTACATTAGATTAATGTAGGTCAAATTTTGTGGTATTCTTTTTTGTTTTTTTTTTTCAATTTTTAATTCATTGTTTTCCTTTTCTTTTCATTTTTTTAATTCTTTCTTCTTTATTCTATTTTTTTTCTTTATATTTAGAGTGTTATTATGATATGTTATTTGGATAATAATAAAAATAATTATTATTTAAATGTTCATGAAATTTAAAATACTACACCAATCATAAATATTATATTTAAAAATTGCATACAATTAGCTAAATTATTGATAAAATAAAAGTAAATATACCATATTTTTTTAGTAATCTGAAAGAGCACAACGAGACCCTCCAACATTTGGAAATATTCATCCAAACAAAGAAAATGTATGACAATTTTTACAATAGAATGGTGCAAAATTCCATTTTGGTGCAAACAAAGAAAACAAAGAAATATTATTCCATTTTGGTGCAAAAAATAGTGCAAACTGCTAGTGATGAATGACAATTTTTACATTAGAATGATGCAAAATTTACAGTAAAATATTGTGCAATGTTGTAGATGATGCCCTAAGTAATTGGATTATCCTGAACAAACCAAAGACGGTGTTGTGAATGGCATGAGTTAGAGACCTAAACGAAAAACAATTCAATAACATTATCTAAATAATCTATTTGTATTATGTTTATAAGACAATCTCATGGATATAATTTTGTGAAACAAATCAATGCAAAACTTATTATTTATAATTTATATATTAATTTGTGAAAATGTATCTGATTTGTTGATAGAAGTAGCAGACCCTGTCTCACCGATTTATATCTATAATATCTCTCATGTGAGTTTTTTTTAATAATCCACATGGATAAACATCATCCAAACTAGGGTAAATTTGTAAATGTAGGACACTATATTTATGTCATTCACCAATAAAGGATGCTAACTTTTCGGACACCTACATTGGGACACTAACTTTTCAATTTGGGCGAATTTAGGACAAAAAACCCGAAATCATGAATTGCAGGTCAAATCACATGAGATTTGGGCTTTTTGTTGAAGTAACTTGGCTAGAAATTGATGTGATTTGGCTTGAAAATCACAATTTTAGATTTTTTTTTATCCTAAAATCACCCAAATTGAAAACTTAGTACCCCAATGTAGGGGCTCGAAAAGTTAGTGTCTTCATTAGTGAATATCTCAAAGATAGTGTCCTAAATTTGCAATTTTACCTCCAAACTATCAATTATGAAAGAAAAAATATCAATTTTCATACTGTAATTTAGATTTTTTGAACACTTTTTACCACCAATTTTATGTATTATAATTTTATCATCTAATTATCTTTTTTTTTTTTTTCAATTTTTGATTTGATTTGCTTGAAATTTCAACTTATATCTGTGGATGCAATAGAACCATGTCATTTCATTTTCGTCAAGTCATACAACAGATTGTACCACCATATTCCATACAAATATTATAATCAACTAAAATAGCTAAATAAAATTAACAAAAATTCAGAGAACAAAAATAATGTTTCTTACATGAAGTCCCTAAAATAATTCATTCATACTTTCATCTAATATTTTCATAATCACAAAACTCTAATGAGACGGTATCACAAATATAATCTTGTGATAAAGCTACACCACCCTAAACAAAACCAATTTTTATAAATCATATGTGAATTATGAATTAACTCATTTTACAAATTTAAATTTGTGAGATTATCTAATAAGAATCCTACATTTTCACAACTATCAAAAACGGAATTAATAACTAAAATATCAAATGATATTGATTGCACACTACAAGAAACTGAGTATTTACGACAACAAAAAATATTGATAATTGTCGCAAAAATATTTTGCAACAACATTTTGCCGCTAAGTTAATATCGCAAAAGACTTCTTATAAATAGTTTTTTCGCGACAACATTGTTGTTGCTTATGTATGATGTTGTTACAAATAAGTTTTTTCCATTACTTTTTGTGACTATATATTATCGGGAAAAATTCAATTTTAGTCCATTTAAAACGCTACTGTCCAATTTTAGTCCACTATGAAATTTTATTTCAATTTTAGTCCACTTAATAAAAAATCGTCACTATTTGGTCCTTTTTCCCAATTTTAGTCTATTTCTTTGGCGATTGTATCACAACCGCCCCCAATTTTAATGTTTTCCACACTCGCGCTACCGCCGCCGCTGCCAGAGCCACTGTTTCTCCTCCCCCATTTTCTCTCTCCTCTAATCTCTTCATCCGACCACCGATCGGAGCCGATCTTATACCCAAATCAAAGCCCTCGCCGAACCCATCATGAATCCGGGCTCGGATCGCCGATCGGCCGTGCCGATCACCGGCAATCGGCCGATAACAGTTCGCTCTTTCTCTCTCCTCCCCCATTTTCTCTCTCCTCCAATCTCTTCATCCGGCCACCGATCCGAGCCGATCTTATACCCAAATCGAAGCCCTCGCCGAGCCCGTCATGAATCTGGGCTCGGATCGCCGATCGGCAATGCCGATCGCCGGCAATCGGCCGATAACAGTTCGCTCTTTCTCTCAGCTCTCCCCCATTTTCTCTCTCCTCCAATCTCTTCATCTGGCCACCAATCGGAGCCGATCTTATACCCAAATCGAAGCCCTCGTCGAGCCCGTCACGAATCCAGGCTTGGATCGCCGATTGGCCGTGCCAATCACCGGCAATCGGCCGATAACAGTTCACTCTTTCTCTCTCCTCCAATCTCTTCATCCGGCCACCGATCGGAGCCAATCTTATACCCAAATCGAAGCCCTCGCCGAGCCCGTCATGTATCCGGGCTCAGATCGCCGATCGGTTGTGCCGATCGCCGGCAATCGGCCAATAACAATTTGCTTCTCTCTCTCAACGTGTCATCCGATGAGAATTGGGGGCGATTGTGATACAATCGCCGGAGAAATGGACTAAAATTGGGAAAAAGGACCAAATAGTGACGATTTTTTGATTAAGTGGACTAAAATTGAAAAAAAAATTCATAGTGGACTAAAATTGGACAGTAACGTTTTAAATGGACTAAAATTGAATTTTCCCTATATATTATCAATTTCTATTAGCATTTTTTGCGATAATGTATTGTCGTAATAACTAGATCTTTTACGATAATTTTTGTTGCCGTAAAAAATCTTATCACAAAATACTCATTTTTCTTCTAGTGGTGGTACACCCAAAGCTTAATATCTGATGTTGTCATTATGAATTATTAGCATTTGTAATTTTAAATTGGCTGTTCACATGAACCGATTCGGGTATATTGGTGTACATTTACAGTTTGCAATTTTATCCATGAGAAAAATTTACTGGCCGAAAGAAATAATGCAGATTCAACTCATACAATAAATGTAAAAATGTGAGTATACTTCAATTTCAGCTTCTCAACATTATTGAGATTTGAGACCAAAATTAATTTATTGCAACAGTACTCTTTTAGCAACCAGCAACTACTTTAGGTTGGGTAATATTTATATGGACTCATAAGTTGTTAATGCTACATTAATATTGTCGGTTCACATTTGAATATCCAGTTAATTTACTATGTAAGCTGTACAAGTCAAAACAAATTAAAGAGTTCAACTGTCTTCTCCATTTGTTTGGACATTTCAGATGAATTAAGGTTATTGAAAAAATCAAATATATTAGTTAATTTCATATTATGTTGATATTTAATGAGTACCATATTATCTATACAAAAATATTTATGCAATAAATGTACGGACCCTAAATTCATGTAATTAAATCCGACTCATTTCACATGCTCAGCACATTTACACGCTCTCATGTGCCCCAACGCTTCTGTGGCCGCATGCATATTCTCTTGCATTTGATCGTGTTCGTCAAACAAATAATATCTTTTAGTTATACTGATAATATTTTTTAGTTATGCGAGTAATGTTTTTTCATCATATTTTAATAAAATGAAGTAATATATTTATGTGATACCACTAATATGTTTCAGTAAAATAATAGTCATTTTTAAGTAAAATAAGGTAATACCTTTGTGTAAACGAAATGATACATTTATGTGATACAACTACTATTTTTATGCAATACAAATAATACAATATTTATGTGATATAATCATACAACCATTATATTTCAATAATTAAATAAATCATTTTCTAAGCAAAAAGGGTAACACCTTTAAGTAAATGTAATAATAGTTTTACGTTATATGATTAACGGGAAAACTCATGTGAGATGGTTTCACGGATAGTTACCGTGAGACGGAGCCCCACCACCCACAAACAACATGTGAATTGTAGGGTTTGGGTTGTGGGTTGATCCGTCTCACACAATGCAATAAAAACTCTATAAGACAGTCTAACAAGAGAGTTACTCTATGATTAATACAACGTGATACAGACTTATGTTATTTTTCAATAAAGTAAGGTGATATTGTTATGTAAATGACTTAATACACAATATGATACAACTAACACTACAAGAAAAATGAATATTTGCGATAAAAATTTTGCGACAAGAAAAGTTGTCGCTAATAGTCTTCTTTTTGCGACTTCATATTGTTCTAAAAATTAATAATATAGATAGACAACAAGCTGTCACAAAAGTAATTAAAAAAATTTATTTGCATAATACATTAATGACAACAACATTGTCGCAAAATGACTATTTGTGAGAAATCTTTTGCGACAATAATTTAGTGACAAAATGTTGTCGCTAATAATTATTTTTGTTATAGTGTAATACTTTATATAATACATTTATGTAATATATTTCAATAAAATAAAATAAAAAATCTTTTAACCTCTGTATCTTTTCTTCAACCAATAAACTTCTCTGTTTTTGAACAGTGGTAATGGTTATGGGGTACTCCATAGGAAAAGAAGATCACAAAAAAGAAGAAGAGGGTGAAGATATCTCTGTGACAATGTTGTTGTCGTTAATACATTAGGAACTACATCATGTTGTTGCAATTATACCTTTTTAGTTATTTCTTAATTTTTATTTTCTTGTGACGACTTGTTGTCAATTTATATCATCAATTTTTGTGACTTGTTTTTGCAAAAAATATACTTTACTCGACAACTTTTATAATCACAAAAAATCTCACCGCAAATAATTATTTTTGTTGTAGTGTATATGTGTGAGATATTTCCATTAGCAAAACATTCAACAAATTATAAATTAACAAAATTAAATTGTGTTATTACATAACATAACTGCATAATTTTGGAAATTGACTAATTCAATCTTGCTTATCAAGATAAAAGAAAATTGCAAAATTCGAACAGTAACTTTAGGTTATTCACCACTTAGGGACATTATCTTTTCGAACTTTGAAATTGAGACACTATCTTTAAAAAATGGGCGAATTTAGGACAAATCGGTCTATTATAACTATTTTTATTATTATTATTATTGGATAGTAATATCTTCAAAATATTTTTTAATATTTTAGAAATAATTTTTTACATGAACTTGAATTATTTAATTCAAAGTGCATTATTTTATTTTAACAAATAAAAGTATTTTGACTTGTATTATTTAATCTAATTATGTGGCATTTTATTTAATGATGTGACATTTAAAAATTGAATTAACTTAATCAAATAAAGCCACATCAACAACAAGCCCGAATTAGTAGAGGCACGTGACTTTCACGTGCAAATTAGCCCGAATTTCGTCGATTCGGGTTGATTTGTTCTAAATTCGCTCATTTATGAAAGATAGTGTTTCAATTTCAAAGCCCGAAAAAATAATGTCTCTAAGTGGTGAATGATCTAAATTTATTGTTCTAAATTTGCAATTTTTTCCCAATATAAATATGTGGGCGGTTTGCAATTTTATCTTGTAACTAACAAGCGATATTTTTTAGTCCACCATATCGATGAAATAACAATTTAGTACCAATAACTTTCAATTTTGTGAAATTTGATGATAAATCTAATTGAATCTTCAATATTTTGCACGTATTTAAATGGCAGAATCACAAAGAAACGTGTGAATTTCCAACACAAATTTAGAGTTCGATGAGTTTGTCCTTAAGTTGCACAAAATTATAGTCGTTGATATATATAACATTATCACCTCTCAATATGATGGACAAAAATTGTCACATATATAGGACAAATCTTGCAAAACTGCCATGTATCTTGTGTTGAAGAAAAAATTACCAAAGCTTAAATTTTCAAAACACCATACAATCTAAATCTAAATACACACAAATGTTAAAATGTCCACCGTCGGCAATTTAATATGTCCACCAATAATATATAATGATTTCATTGTTTTAAATTATGAAATGTAAAATTAATAGATATATTAAATCTCTAATACATCAATGGTGGACAGATATATTAATGTGTACACGGTAGGTAGGGTAACATGATTGATTTAGATTTTATCAATGTTACACTGTGTTGAATAAATTAATATAATATTTCCTAAATTTCAAAATAATCTCCATTGTAAGAGATAATTCATCCATTTCAAAATTTGTCATTTTAAATTATAGAATTGGTTTCAATTTATTTGTTTATTTTTTCTGAAATAATTTATTTTTGTAACTACCAAGAAGTATTAATTATTTTCTTTCAATTTAGTTCTTATCTTCTTTTTTTTGTTGCTGGAAACCCCATCTTTTAGAACTTTATAAAAAGGATGATGTGGTCATTTCATAAATATATTTATAGCTATTAAATGTTTTCTTAATTTGTGTAAAACAATCTCATGCCAAATAAATTGAAATGGAGGAAAAATAATGTATTTCAATTTATGTGTCATTTTTCAATCAAGAATAAATAACTTTTTCTTCTAACTTTATCCTTATCTTGATTTTAGTGTAAGATCTTTCAGTAAACATTCATAATATTGAAAATCACTTTTTTCGCTATTCAAAAAAATAGTGCAAATATTGTATATTAAGTATATAATATGTGTTAGATCATAGCTATTGGGTTTGAACATGTCTTATTATATAAAAATAAATGAAGCATAAAAATTAATGAAAGATTAAAACACTCAAGTTTGAGTTTTACGACCAAAATGATTATAAATTCATAATATTCACCCTTTTGCCTTGTAGCCAAAAAGACATTAGAGGCGTTTGTGGATTGAAGAGGAATTTAAAATCATTAAAGTTTTATATTTCATTAAAATCCTAAGAGTATACATGTCTTGTAAAATCGTCCTTACGTCTTTAACTTTAATCCATATATATATATATATATATATATATATATATATATATATATATAATATGTGTGTATTGAGAGATAGAGACAGGGTAGAGGGTGGGGGTGGGGTAACAGATTGACAGTGTGGGGCCTAATGAAAGGAATTAAAAGAAAGGAACAAAGGCTGTGGAAAATGAATCATCCCTTTTGACGAGCGAATATATTAAGCACGATAAGACCTTTATTTCATTTATACTTCCAAATAGAATGTAAAATATTTATTTGTACACATCATTTATTATTTTATATAATACCTTCATCATCTATCTCCATCACACCCACCCCCAACCATATCACCACGCTCCTTCTTCAACTTTTCTCCACGCTCCAATAATTTTTAAAAAAAAAAAGATAAATTAAATTTTCTTATTTTCATTAGGATGCTTTCATTTATAACGAATTAAATTTTTGACATAACATGAACATGATATGAAACATAATGATTTCATTTTATGTTGGTTTATGTTTTTCATGTGTACATTAGAGTGAGGCCACGATTACGTATGTCATTAATAGATAAACATAATAAAAATAAGATTAAATAAATACATTTTAAGAAATATGGTTGGAATAATTTTCTAATGTACAGATTAGTGCAAAGTGTAGAAATGAAGTTTAGATTTTTGTTCTAAACTAATATAAAATATGCATTAAAATAGTGCAAACTGTTGAAAATATTTTAAAGGGTCTTTTGTGCATTTTATGAAGTATCATAAACAAATAGATTGAGATCATTTCGAGAAGTTATTTAGAGACAACCAACAGTTTTTTTTTTTTTAAATAAATTTTCAATATTATACATTGAAGAAATCTTGTTTAAATTATAGTTTTTCTGTCGATTGAATGAATGTATATTCTTCTATAATTCATTAAACTCCTATTTATCTATAACTATTCTCAAGTATTTTTGTTAGACAGACATGAAAGGAATTCCATTTTTTTTAGCAGGTAAATTTCGGTCTGTAAGAAAAGCATAACAATATGGGTGTTTTTGATGAAATAAAAAATACTTACTATAAATATATAATTATTTTAAGTGAATCTATTATTATATACATATGGATAACTTCAATTATCTAGAACTTCAAGGAAAACACAGTTATTAATGGATATTTCAGCCGCACCACAAAATATTGGTACCAAGATCACAGTTGATGATCAACATGATAGAGGGATAGAGACTTTAATTATTAATATATATATATATATATATATATATATATATATTAATGTGATGCATTTTCAAGTTTTAGGTTTGAAAATCTCACTCGGATGAGTATCACTTCCATTAGGATTTTTTTTTTTTTTTTTTTTGAGATATTCTTACAAAATTAATATCATGAGACATGTCAATTCACATATTGAAAATGAATTTGATTTATGTATTGTAATTTTATTTCACGTATTTATATCTATGAAATCGTTTATATGAGTTTTTTTTACTTTATTAAAACCATCATCGAACCTAATTTTATGATTCTAAACACTTATAATATGTTTGAAGTATCCTTAGCTAGTCCAAAATTCAGATTTCATCACCAAACTTCGTATTTGTTTTGAGAATCAAATTCAAAATTTACATCAATTGAAATCCTACCCTATATATAAAACATGCATAAACAAACAATTACCAATAATACATTTCAATTTCAATAATGAAATGTATATACTATTCATTACCAACAACATATGTACTCATAATAAAATAATATAGTCATCAACCTTTTTTTTTATATTGATTTGACACGTATAGTAACATTTATTTCATATAATCGAAAAAAACAAATATAAAATATTATTTTAATATATAATTTTAACCATTCAAAGATTTTGAAGTCTGAATCTTGCACAACGTTCCACTTAAAAGTTAAAACCAACAATAAACATAGTCTAAGTTGTGTTTGATTGAGTGAATGAAATACATTATGAATGAATTTTAAAATTTCAAATTAGAGTGCATTCAAAAACTCAATTAAATTACTCAACAAAATTCGTTCAATATTATAATAGTAGATTTCAAATTCATATCAATTCAATCATGCATTATGAATAAATTTAAGGGTTAATTATAACAACCATATCAAATTATAAATAATTTTTTATATAAACCACCAAACCTTTTTTAATGACATCGATATACACACACACACACACACACAAATTTTTGATCATTTTTCACCGGATTTTGGCACGTGACATCAGGTTAATTCAAATTCTCCACCAAATTATCAACGATTTTGCACATAAACCATCAAACTTTCTTTTTGGTATATATATATATATATATATATGTGTGTGTGTGTGTGTGTGTGTGTGTGTGTGAGTTTGACATTTAAACCACCAAACTCATTTTTTGGCAAATTTTAACTGAATTATGACACGTGACTTTCATGTGACATGTTTTCAAGGACTTTTTTGTCGAAACAACTGAGTCGTATCTTGTGACTAACTTAGAGAATTTTGTGTCTGGATTATGGTTTGAAGAGAGAGGCAAAACTTTCCTTTTCATTGTTGTCGAGCCGCAAAGCTTGCAAACCTGATGATTTGTTGCTGCTAATCCTCATGCAAAACCCCATCGATTGCGTTCGACTATGATTTTTGTGGGATTTATGAATACCATTTCACCATCATCAGAGTTATTTCAGTAGAATTTAAGTTTTATAGATGTGCAAAAACCGTTGACAGTATGGTGGGGTTGTTGCAATTAAACCGATGCCACACATAAGTCACGCCCCCAAAATTCGGTGAAAAGTGGTTGGAAATGAGTTTTGTGTTTTAAGTGTAAAACCTGTATTTTATATATATTGGTGTTAAAAATTTGGTTAAGTGGTTTATGTACAAAATTATTGATAGTTTGGTGCTGAACTACAATTAACCTGATGTTAACAATCGATGAAAAATGACCGGAAAATTAATTAAGTGGTTTAAACTTCAACTCATATCATTTATATATATATATATATATATATATATATATATATATATATATATATATATAGCGATCCAAAACCATAGAATTTGCTGCAATCAACCCGAAATTTAATATTGTAAATTTGAAAAACTTAGTCATCCAAAATCCAAAGACAACCACCCTATCCGAAAATGTCTAAAATATATTCTTCCAAAACAATTCCCAATGATTGACCCTCGAAGTAGAACCAGAGGAAGGGTTTAATTATCTCAACTCAATCTTTATTAAAACATCAAATCTCAATTAAAAAAAAGGGGAGTGGTAAAACAGTAAAAAAAGAAAAGAAAAAGGGGAGAAAAGAAAGTGAAAAAGGAAAGACGGAGAGAGATGGATTGGTGGAAAAGAGAGTAATAAATGCAAAAGGGACAGAAGGATAGAGGACTTTTTTGGCAGAACAGAAAAGATGGATGTGAGAGGGGGAGAGAGAGAGATGCTAAATCATTTTGTAATCGATTGCTTTATGATTGAGGGGTGTGGGGGTGATGATGGCAGTATGATTATAAGAGAGAATAGAATTGTGTTTATTTCCCACTGCCCAAGGTAGTATGATGAGAGAGAAAGATGAGAGAGAGAGAGAGATGAGCTTTCACATCTTCTTCTTAGCATGGTTAAGGGCCCTGCCTTTGTACACACTGACATTGTCCTTCACGAAAGTCGCTGACCGTATTGTCTACTCCGCATTTAAAGCGCGCCCCTTCTCTCTTCACTTATCTATTTCTTTATTATTTTCGGATTCTACAACAATTTCTTTTTCTAATATTATTTATCTTTTTTATTTTTTAAGAATATGAGGGTAAAATTTAGGGAGTATCCGATTTTGAAATACTGAATTTTTGAAATAAAGATGAATAGTTAAAATCTGTGTTTGTTTAGAGATTTTGTAGGGTAGGATTAATACTGTAGATGTCATATCAATGCTGTAAAAAATGTTATTATGTAATGATAATGATTGGATGATTGTAATAGTAGAAATTTAGATGTGTATTGAAATTTGTGTATTAATAGGTTATAGTATAGGGTTAATAATTGTGTTTTTATTTAAATAAATTATGATTTTGGTATATTATATAATCATTTTCTAACATCAAAACAAACAGGTATTTGGTTGAATTCAAATCTCAAATCCTAACCAGCCAACACTAATCCAAACATCACCTTAAAAATTCAAACCTTCCCTTTTAAGGCTCAAGAAAATTTTCAAGATACTTTGCATTTATAGTGGACTTTTATTTACTAAAAGTGTCTTTTCTTAGTTGAATGATCTTTTAAACCAAATTGTAAACATTATGTGGTATGTCTATGTATTTTCTTAAGGAGTATTGAAGTTGTTTACTCTTTAAAGATTGAGAATTGAGTTGTAAATAGTACACGTATAATTTAGTGCACCAACACATCCTTGAACCTCTATAATTCTCCACATCTTAACTTTCTTTTGTTGCTAAATTAAGTGTGATCATATATTACTTGATGTTGATCATATATTAGTTTAAATTATTTTAGCACTCGAGTAGTTGCACAATTGACCAAATTCAACTCAACTATTAATTGCAATCGACTGTTTTGTCATTTAGAAAAAATATGACTCCCTCTAAACATTATATAGCTTATATGTGACCAGCAATAATGTTATCACAACCATTCATGGGAACAATTTTTTCTTTTAATATTAAGTGTAACTTCTTTTTTAATGATATCTCTTTTTAGATACATATTATTTATATTACAATTTCCTACTTAGTATATGATATATTACAAAAAATAAAATAAAATAGACAAATATATAAAAATTAAATTAAAAATAGACAACTTGAGTACAATGTAATTTAAATAACAATGTATTTTCCTACAATTTATATTACAAATTTATAATCCCTACTTATCGTTACATATTATATTTTTGTTTAGACTTTATTGTTGAGTGCTTTTATTTTGGTGTTTATTTAATTGAATCTCAAATAATTAATTTTTATTTAATGTATATATATATATATATTATATAAAATATATAATATTATTTTTGGTTGTTATGTTTTATTTTCTTGATTATATATCAATTTGAATATGAAAATGTATTTTCGATTATTAACAAATATTTGATAACATAGAAAATAATGAAATAAATTAATAAGTGTATTTTGGAAATATTCATGTTGGTATAAAATTTGGTATTGAGTGGTTGGAAATGGTACTTTATTGTTTGCATCAAATGTTACATCTAATTAAGGAATTTTCGCACTGAATTGAATCAAATGACTGTAGATGGCCTAAATATGGGTACATTAATGTGTACTGATAATAAGTAGTGAATTATACCACAACATTAGAACATTATTTTGACATATTTTTTCTTTCTTCTATGTGAGACTGAATTTTATTAAAAAAAAAATGTATATTAGTTTAAATCTTTTACTGTAAATTTTTCCTCACATTTTATTTTATGAATAAAATTAAAATATATACAATGGTTAACATTGTCAGCGTATAGGGGTGTGCATTAATTTTGCACATCAAGCCACAACGCCTACAAAGAACAAACAAACAGTAAAGTACATAAACTAATGGGTTCGTCTTTACTTGTTTTATATCAATATTAGTTTGGTTTTATTTGTTATCAATGAAACAAATTAGAAATTATAAACACTATCTTTATAATAAGTTTTCAAAGTTTATTCTTATTCTCTTACAGTTTATGTGACTTTGAAAAGAGGGGTCTTTTAATTACACCGAACTTAACAATAATTTTGATTTATCATGAATCAAATTGGACTGTAAATGACAAATAAAGTTTGATAAAGAGAGTATTATTTTTAAAATGGAAAACTTAATTAATTTACATATTCCAAATGAAATCATATTTTACTTATTATTCTATATCATCTGTGTATGTTTAACATAATTATATATAATACATATATTGAAATAAAACATCAAATTTAATATAAAATTGAAATTACAGAATTTAGTTTGACAATTATAAGGGATGTTTGGGTGGTCATAATTATCTGAGCAATGCTGCAAATAATCAAAACATTGGCTGCTTCTGGAATTTCTTCTGTACTTTAGAATTGTGGGCAGATATTTGGAGTCTACTATGGTACAAATTAAATTTATTCAGGGAAGTGCAGAAATTTGAACTTCCAAACATTCCTTCAAGGTCAATAAGCCCAATAATATATATATACAAGGCTCAAATAGTCAATCTGGGCCAGCAAATATGGCCTAGTTTGATATATAACCAGGGGTAAAAAAGTAAAAATATATTAGATTTTCTCAATATTTCATCTAATTATCAAATAAATCTTGACGTTTGTAAAAATACAGACAAGACACTTCAACCATTAAATTTTCAACATATCAAATCTTAAAACCTAATCAAACAAATAAGAGAACATTGTATTTGGATCGTGGGATTTGAAATAAAATAGTTGAAATGAATTAATTTCAAATTCACTCAAATGGTGAATTCAAAATCCACCATTTTTTCTCAAATTTAATTCAAAATGAAATTGATTAATTTCAAATCTGTACCAAATCAAACACCACCAATGAACTTATTACTATAAAATTTAAATCTCTTCATCCAAACAAACCCAATTAATCCAACTAAATTATACAATTTCAATCACCATTCCATAGAGGTTGCAATCCATTTTAAATCATTTTCAACATAAAAACTTGTGTGAGTCTGTCTCCCCAATTGTTTCCGTGAGGCAGATCATTTTTACCCACAAATTAAATCAATTTTCATAAATTTGTATGTGAATTTTGAAGTGTAGTTGTGGATTGACCCGTTTTATATAAGATGATCCGTGAGACGGTTTCACATAAGACTCACTCCATTTTCAATGCATATAAAAAAAAAAGCCGAATTTTGTGTTGATGGTTTAATTAAAAAAATTAAAAAGAATTAAAAGTTTTTTCTTAATTAAGAACCAATGCTCAACTCATTCTCTTAAAAAAAAAAAAAAAAAACTCAACTCATTATATGCCCAATAATTAATTACAAGGCTCAAATAGTCAATCTGGGCCAGCCAATGTGGGCCAAGCTTGGTACATAATTAAAAAAACCTTTGCTCAAAACTCCATTTATAGATACAAAAACTTCAAGAATCACTGATGCTGCTACAGAATGGAAATAAGCACGATAAGTTAGTACAATAAATCCATGTTTTGCAAGCAAAAAACTCGTAAAAAATCATCACATAATACGTTTATTAGTGCGGTTTCGAAGATTGTATCTCTTGAAAACAGAACTAGTTTCAACAGAATTCTCTGCAACTTCCTCTGCAAGACTGTAGTTAGGATCCTCCGATGTCCCAACATCTTCTGGCAATTCATAGTCGATCCACGTTGACCAGTCAACGTCACTGTCCTCGTTCTCGTCCCATTGCAACTCTTTCTTTCTCTCTATTCCATTGATCTTGTCTATTAGTCCTAACAGTATCTGATGGTTAAGCATTTCATAGTCTCTGCACCATTGATGATCATAAACAAATAGTGTTAGAGCTTTGAAAAACTAATTATTCATTACATAAACAAACTTTTTTAATCACCTGTATGTGCAGATGGAATATAGAAGCTGGATCGAGGCAAGAGCTAGGAAAAGTAATCTAGTCGAGTTTAGAAGCCATGTTTGATGCTCTAAACTGTTGGTTGAGCATCGTAGTATGCTTAGCTCGATCAAGAATGCCGAACATAATCCTGCAATAAGTTGGTTTAGTTAGTTACTGGATGAATAAATTTTCAAGAATCGAGTTAGGTTAAAGTATCTGTTTACCTAGATAAAGCCTAGGTCGAACGTTGTACGTTTGTTTCATACTAGTGAAAATATAGAGTACGAAGATGAGAAGGGCGTAGATAATGAAGATCTTGATCGATCTTGATTCTATCAGCATCGCGTTATGCAATGCAAATAGCTTGTCTATTGCATTCAGCATTCTTGCTTGCTTTGATTCAAAAGCTTCCTAAAAACACACACACAATGAGAGTTAGTGAAAAACTTGAGTATGTAAATTTCTAGTTACTATTATCTTACTTGGGCTTCTAATATTGTCTTAGAATTCTCAGCTAGCTGATTATGTGCTCTTTGAAGCTCTTCTTGACGATTAAGAAGCTCTTCTTGATGTTTCTTTCCAAATTCAGACAACTTTTGCAGAGTATCCCTACAAGAATCAAAAAAACATTGTTGAAATGAACTATTTCATGGTTTTAAGGTTAATTTTAAGGAACGATTCGTGTCTATTCAAATTTGATGTCAACTAAATTGATCTTACTTTGTTCATACCCACACATAGATCACCAAACTCAAATAGATAGATAACCAAGGTTAGATCATGAAACTAAGTATTGATCACGAAGATGAAAGGGCATTTAACAACAATCTTTGTGTGTTCTTACCGGCTTTCTTCTAACGCTTGAGATTGAAACGAGGTGAGGAGACGAAGGCCATCAAGAGCTGCAGTTTGAGTGTCCAAAAGCTGTTTCTGTTTGTCCAAAGAAGTTTCAGTTAGATTCTCGATATCATCTGCTTTGTTGTGCAGAATATCCATTTTTGAAGACATTGTCTCTCCAACTTTGCCAATCTCTTTCTCTATTTCAACTGTTTCATCCTTGAGATTCGAAATCTCTGAGCCCAAGTTAGTGTAGGAATCATGAAGCATTGTCATTCCTTCACTTATGCTATTCTTCATCATGTTTTGACCCTTGATCATCTCGTCTTGAGATGCAGCTATGCCCTTTGACTGCTCGTACACTTCCTCCGAATAAGATCTCACCACGTTTACGTTGTCTTGGAGGTTTCTAGAAGCTTCTGCAACCTGCTGAGTTTTCTGATCGATAGAAGCTATTGAGACGTGGAGTTGTTTCGAGTTTTGTAATAATATGTGGCCTCGTTCTTCTATGTTTTGCAGCTTCTCTTCTGCATATTCTGCTGATCGTTTTAACTCATTCACCAGTCTCTCTGTTTCATGCTTGAATGCATGAATTCTGCACAATTTTTAGTAAAAACATTCTTACAAGTTATCACTGCAAAAAAGGGAGATTTTTTTGTATACCATATTTTCATTCTTACAAAACCAATCTGAAAATTAAGGGTGTTTTAGTCTTTTAGCGAGATAAAAACAGAGAAGAAGGAAATAAAACTTACTGCAATTGATGACAGATAGAATCAATCTGAAGAAAGTACTGCAAGTAAACTTTGTGTTCATCATCATCCAAGTGTTTAAGACAATTCTTTGTCGGATAATTGGGGTCACAGTACGGGAATGAAGGCCTCCCTGAATGCTTCTGAAAACAATCACTCAGATCCCAAGTTAGCCTGTCCTTCAAATCTTGATCACCAACTACTTTCCAACACCCACCAAATAAATTCCCATAAGCATTCACCCAACACGATTTTGATGCACGCATTTGCACCTTTGCGTTTTCCACTAGCTTCACTGCCCGTTCGTCCTGCTCTAAAGAGTCGAGGGCGAATTCCGCCCCCACTAGATTTAAAACGGATGGGTCCGGGCTCGTGTGACCCCATTTATCTGAAGAAAACCATCCCCAAGCGTTGCATGGTTTGTTAAATTGTGACACAATTAGAGTTGTCAATATAAGAAGCCTAAGAAATGAATGGTGATGATCATCATCCATGGCCCCTTCAAATATTCTTGCAAATTAATTTCTATCTCTTTATATATTATAACATTAGAACAAATGAAACTTGGCGTCTAAGGTATGGAGTTATATAATCTCTCTCTTGTTTAGAGATTATGACATATATATAATTATACAGATGCATGTATAAAGACATGTAAGCTCAGAAAGAGACACCAATAGAATTAAGTAGAAAGTGACATTAAACTTTAGTAGAAAGACATCTACAGTATATATATATATTTATATATATATATATATAGCAACAATATATTTTTTCGATCATACTAATTAAATTCTTACTTCACTTGCAAGATTTCACTATCAACTTACCAAAATAATGCAGATTTTATATATACGATTTCTACAGAAAATATACTATTTATGTAATTAATCTTAGTTTTATAGAAGTTAATTAGATAATTAACATAAATAATACTTGAATGTGAAAATTATAGGAGCATGGAATCGTGTCGTTTGGTTGCATTTAAACCGTCGTTTTAAATTGGGCGTCCTTTTGGTTTCCGTTGCCATGTGGCTGTGTAATTGTTTTTATTATCATTAATTACTTTATTTTTTAAGGGATCTTTTTAACATTTCTATATTATTCTAGTTCTAGTACTAACTATTTAAACCACTTTTTTTTTTTTTTTTTTTTAAAGATTGAATACAATTATTATATTTTTCTAAGATATTGATGTGCCGTGTATAATTTTTCAACAAAGGTTTTTGAATTTTTCTGTTAATTAAACGATTTATTCCTAAGTTTATTCAATAAAGTTGATATTTGGTGTTCACATTCTTGGACCTCAAACGCTTTCCATTATGCCATTAAAACAATTCCTCCAACCTTTATATTTTCTTCCAATTTTTTAAAGGGGTTGATTTTTTTTTTTCTTTTACTTGGAAACATCAGGTTTACACGATTATAAAATTTTATTATATCTAATAATTATAAAAGATTAATTATTACTGAATAAATTTTATTATGCAAGACAAATAAATAAGTAATCAACAAAGAATATTTGATCTATATAGTCTAAAATATAAAATACCTATGAATTCATGATTTTATTTAATCGACATGTCTAAACTTCCAACTCTTTTTGATAAACCCTCATGAATTTTCTATATATATATTTTTTAATTATTAAATGTTTACACGTGAAGATTCAAACATTGTGAATTCAAATTCCTAATATATTTTACAAGTTACTCAATACACTCCTATTTAAATTTGTGGTTTTAAAGTTTAAATTTTGATTTCAGTTATTTGTTTATGTTTTTTTTTTAATTTTATACGACTTTATTAAAAAATTATCCATATTACCATTATTTTGTTAAAATTTAAGAATTTTATAAGACTCATTTTATGGAATTAATTTGATTAACTTTCCAATTTTAGATCCTAAATTCTTTGTTTAGTTAAAGATATATTTGTCCAATTTTTATATTTTAATCTATAACAAAAACTTTAGAACCACACTTAATTTGTAATAGAGGGAATATACACTTAGTACTGAAAGTTGTTAATTGGCATCAATGAAAATTGAAAACAACATTATCTAAATCAGAACATTGTAAAATAAGACTAGGAAATTATGTTATAAACCAGAAAATCACCTAATAAATTAATTAATAATTTTTTTTACATATAAATATTCGAAATTATCAAGTTGTATTCTATATCTAATTTTTAGATTTACTTTTTAATTTTTGACTTATCAATTTTCGAGATTAATATACGGTAATTATATTTGAAACCTCACTAAACATTATTTCTAATTATTTTTCACTTTTCGAACATTCAAAACCTATTAAGTAATAGTTGTCTTATATTATCTGATACAATAATAGAGGCAAATGATTTAGTAACTTTTTATTCACTCTGAAAATCAACACAACCATTGCTATTTATTCATCAAGATACTGTACTTCAACACAAAATCATTGACAAAGACTTTTAAATAGAACCACGACACAAATATAATTTGATGAGACAAATAATCGCAACTCAAACACATTTTTACAAGTCAGAATCCTAGCGGCCCGTAAATTGGGTAAAGGAAGCAGAGGATCCAGTAGAAGCAGAAGTAGTTTCAGCAACTAATACCCTATTATTCCCATAACTGAAAGATGGCCTGCTTGGTGCCTTCTGCTCCTTTGATCGATCGCTTAAAAGCATCGCAAGAACTTCCGACATGCTTGGTCTGGACGAAGGCGGGGTTTGCGTGCATGCCAGTGCTATTTCCATCATTTTCTTCAATTCCTCCACATTGTATTCATTTGAATCCAACGTCTCATCGGCTAGTCTTGTATGTAGCCCACTTTCGTACAGTTTCCAGGCCTGTTTGCCTCAATCACAGTCTTGTAAGAATCATATATATACATATGTTGTGAAGAGAATACGAGGTTTTAGTTACCTGTTCGAGTAGATATTCTGCTTCAGAATCGACTTTCATGTCATTGTTTCTTCGACCACTGATGATTTCCAGGATCACTACTCCGAAGCTGTATGTGTCCACCTTTTCGGACAAATGCCCCTGGATTGCGTATTCTGGTGCTGTATACCCTCTGATCCATATTGCAAACCACATTTTCTTTGATTTGATAAAAGAGACGAACCCCTTTTCACAAGGGAGTATATATACTTTTCTACCCCTGATTATAAAAAATAACTTTTCTACCGATTATACCTGGCTTTCTTTTTACATTAAGGGGGTGTTTGGATGAGCTTATAAGCTCCTTAAAAGTGTTTGACAAAGATTTAAAAGTAAGATGCTAGAAACTTATATATAAGCTCTTTTTTTGAAAAGTTGACAATTTATTTATAAAATAAAATCTTATTTTCCATAAACACCTTCAAATTTTATCATTTAAATTAAAAAATTGTCATTACTAACATCTTATAAACTCCACCTTTTCTAAACTAAAATTAAGCATCTAATAAGCTCTAAAAACATCTTATAAAATGTAAGAACTTATTTAACCATGGCTAGAAAAGTAATTTCTCATGTGAAAAAGAGACAATGGGAGGGATTTCCACTTGATGAGAATGAGATGCAAAAAAGGGATTGATTGATCTTACAATGTGCCTGCAAATTTAGTATTAACATGGCTCTGATTCTCAGGCAGAAGCCTTGCCAACCCGAAATCAGCAATCTTGGCTTGAAATTCGTCATCCAATAGTATATTACTCGGCTTTATATCACGATGTATGATGGTCACGTGATACTGCTCATGCAAATAAGCAAGCCCTCTTGCCGTCCCAAATATTATATCAAACCGTTGTTTCCAGGTAAGCGATCCTCGTTTATCACCTATAAATAAACACACAAATTGTCTCATAAATCAATTCTAGATGTAGAGAAGAAGTTTAGGCATGAGCTATTATACCGTATAAGAATCTGTCGAGGCTTCCATTAGCCATGTACTCGTAGACAAGAAGCAGTTCGGATCCTTTACTACAAAAACCTAAGAGACGGATAAGGTTGCGATGATGAACATTGCTTATAAGCCTAACTTCACTCTCAAAGTCTTCTGTTGCTCTGCTATAACTTACTCTAAGTTTCTTCACTGCAATAATGTTCCCATTTTTTAAAGTAGCCTGTTTGAATAACAACCTTTTCGTTAATTAATTGTAAAGAGGAAGAAAGATGGAAACATGATATTCTGTTTACCTTGTATACTGAACTAAAGCCGCCTTCTCCAAGTTTATTCTCTTCACTGAAATTGTTTGTTGCTTTTTTTAAATCCTTGTAACTGTATATATTTGGGCCTTGCAATTCAGTTGCCCCCAAAATGTTATCTGTCATAAGTCTCACATTTAGCTAAAATCTGAAAATTTGAAGCTCATTTGTTTGATTAAGAGTTAAGATAATACTAAGAATCATCACCTCTTGATGAAGATTTTTTCGACTTTCTTGAAAACTTGTACCATAACAAGAAAGCAAGTAAAACCAGAGCAAAACCTCCACCTCCAACTACTCCTCCGATTATAGCTATCTTCTTGCTAGAATTCCCTGGAAGTATAAAATCATCGATCTGTAATTCAACAGGACAATTGGTGTTCTACCCATTATACATAATAGAAAATGAAAAATACTCACCTAGTATAAATATATGATTTCTACCCAAATTTGAGATCAAATTACATAACTACCCTTATGTCAGTCTTTTTTTGTCATATTCAGACAGAGATCATGATGGTTGGATCACGAAACTTAAAAAAAAATCACGAAAGTGAAATAGAAAACCTAGGTTAGAACACGAAACTAACATAGATCATAAAGATAACTATATATCACGAAGCATAAGGGCATTTAAGCCATTTCAAAAATTTGTTTTGGGTGAATTGTTTCTCTCTTAACGAAGTGGGTGAAAAGCTTGTTTTGTTATGAATACTGGTTAAGAAAGACACATTTAAACATTTACCTCGTTCTTCTCCTAGGAATGGTGTGATGTCAATGGTCTGATTATCAGCGAAAAATGAAGTGTCCGAATATCTGAGAAAACAGGCAGCATCGATAGCTCTTCCATCAGCATCAGGTAAGCAGTTCTGAATGTTGGCATAGGCCACAGTTAAGCAATCTTGACAGCCAGTTTGGGTGATTGTTTCTGCACATTGTGCAATCCCATAGATGGTTGAATTGTCGAGGTTTGAGATTTGCCTCTTAGTTGCTGCGAAGTAGCCGTTGATTCTTGGTGTTGACAGTTGAAGATCTCGTAGCAGTGTCTGTCCCGTTGCATCGAATGCCGTTGGCTGAGATGCCGTTCGGTTGCCGCAGATTTGGACATTTCCGGGAAGAGTTGTCTGATTGTAGAAGCTGTTGCTCTCATACCTTGGGATGAAACAAGTGACAGTTTGACTTGTATTGTGCACTAAAACCATGAATGCTTGTAAATATTGTATGCATGTTTGAAATTGAATACTAGAAAGATCAACTTTTCATTTGCCCAAACCTTATTATACATAAATATACAAGTGAAGTACCTTCAAGATTGGGATAAGTTGTAGAACTGAACTCGATGTTTGTGAAAATTATAAATAGACCCTTTTAATTTTATGAGATCGATAGTAATAAAATGGGTTTTAGAAAACATACATAAATTAATATACAAGTATTAAATTGGTATTGATCTTGAATCCACAGTTTTTCAATTGGTATTAATCCAAAGTTTTCTTTAAAAATATTATTAGAAACATGTTTAGATAATTAACCCCTGGAGCTATACTATTTTGAAAATCAAATGTATAGAGTTGTTTAAAAGAATAATTATTTAATAGAAATAACATTAATATTGATAAAGCAGAAAACCGGAAATGACCTGAGGAAACAGCCATCGTAGATAACCCGAGCACCGTTGGCGGCGGAGCAATTTCGAATCAGCGACACGGCGGCGTCGTAGCAGGACAAGCAATCCGCTTCAGACATATAGTTTCTGCACTGAACCATCGCATAGACCGGGTCCGATGACCTCGCCTGCTGAGCTGTCGCGAACCTCCTCCCGGAGAGCTGAGTTCTGAGGTCGGAGAAGGTGGCGTTGCGGTTGTTGAAGAAGTCTGCTATATTGCTAGCGTTATACTGACTGCATCCCTTATTCAATAGATTAATCTGCGCTTCTGAATTGGCCGGTTGCTGCCACGTCGACACGGCAGCCACCGCTACCATCAGGCGGAGCCACCACCCTACCCTGGTCTCCATTCACCTTTCAATTGGGCAGCGGCGCCTAAATTACCACTTTCCATATAACTTATCCATTTTCTACATTCTAGGATAAAATTTGGTCAAAATACGACTTTTTAGAGGAAAGTACAAACATACCCCCACTTTATGATATTAAATGACTAAAATAATGGTCCCAACTACTCAAATCACAGTTGGTCAAAAGCTATGAGAAATCGTGCAACTCTCCCCAATTAATTGAGAGATACACGAGCAGAACAAAGCAGTTCGAAGTGTGAGACGAGCAAATTGATGTTTGATTTTTGAAGTGAGCAGAGCATACACGACAACTTGATTTTTGAAAAACATCAAGAGAAATATATGGCTTTGGGCGGTCAAATTGAGGTATGTTTTCGTGTATTCTGTTAGCATTGTTTTTTTGTTGAATTCGAATTTTTAAAGCGTGTAAAAGTTATGGCTTTGTTCAGCATGAATCAATTCACATTTTATTGTTGTTTTTCTGTCGTTTAGGGTACATATTTTTGTTCATGCTTGTTCGAATTTAAGGATATAGTCTTCGAATTTAGGGATTTTGTGTTTGAATATGACAAACTCTGAATATAGCATTACACGAACTCTAAATTGCAATTTTTTTACTAATACGAGCTTATTAATTACTCCATCCGACCTAAATTAATTCACAAAAACTTGTGTTTCACGGATAGTTTTCGTGAAACAAATTCTTTTTACCCACTACCTAAACTCATTTTCATTAATTTACATGTAAATTGTATAGTATAGGTTGTGGGTTGACCCGTCTCACATAACATGATACGTGAGACAGTCTCACATAAGACTCACTCAAATTAATTGTCATTTTAACAATTGAGATTTGTCCCAAAATATTTATCATTATGAAAACCCAAGAAACATTTTCCTTTATTCTTCCAAAATTGCCCCTATTTATTATTCTCTATTAAATGATTTATTATCTCAAAGTGAGTATTGGAAATATAAAAAGGAAGACAAAAAGTTACGGGTAATGATATGGTCGAACTGGAGTGAACCGGGTTTTCTCCCTTAAACCGGACTAAAGTCAAAGTCAACACATGTGAACAACTTAAAGAGGCGAACAAATGACTACTTTGGGAAAGCGAACTGTTCTGCGACGTTAGTTGCGAACTAGTACATGTCAAACTGATTTTGTTTTAAGATATTTCGACGAACTAATTAACGGAGAAAAATGGCGAACAGATTTGAACTCAACTGACTGCCATTTTCGCGGATCAGTTGCCCACTTCCCATATTTTTTGGGTAATTCCAACTGCCACGTATCACAGGGAGTATATAAACTTACGATACTCATTCTTTTATGATTTTTTAACGCACAATTATATCACAAATACACATATACACATTGCTTGAGAAATTTGATTAGAAACCCTATTGACTTGAGCGTCGGAGTCTCATCGCTGGGAACCCCTCCCGATGTTTGTTTTGCAGGTATTTGGATTCGAGGTTTTGAGTTTTTAGTTGGAGAAGAAGAGTGTAGGATCAGAGCAATATCAATTTGGCGCCGTCTGTGAGAAAGTTTTTTGAGTTTTTAAGACGTTGAGATATCAAACATGGTAAATACTCGAGGATCAAAGAGAAGAGTGGAGATAGGTGGACCATCAAGAGAACGCGAGAATGGAGGAGATAGCCGGAGTTCTATCCCGGTTAATCCTCCTCGCACCATCACTTTAACACCGGAAGAACTTTCCGATTTGATATCGGCCGCGGTTCAGAAGGCTTTGGGTAAATAGAGGGTGGAGTCACAACAGGATGATGTTGGAGTTAATATCGAGAAGGAATAAAAAGATGATAAGTGACAGACAGATGAGAGGGAGAGTCAATTTGAAAACCCTAGGGGCCAGAAACGAGATCATGACGAGCTGAAGAAAGAATTAAGGGAGGTCCAGTGGAATACTTGACAGGTTCCTAAAAGTTCAAAAAGAAATCCCTTTTCTGATGAGGTAATGGAGGATGAACTACCGACCTTCTTTCGGCCGGTGAATTTTGAGTATGATGACACTACTGATCCGTGGGACCACTTGTGCCGATTTGAAAATACTGTCCTTTTACATCGATATTCGGATGGTATTAAGTGTAGGGTGTTTGCTACTACCCTCACCAAGGCTGCTTAGACATGGTTCAGTCAATTAAGTGACGGAACAATTCATGATTTTGATCAACTGTCAGATTTGTTCTTACATCAGTTCGCTAGTGCTAGAAGACAAAGACGATCTACTCAGACATTATTTGGGGTTAAGCAAAAGGTGGAGGAGATATTGAGAGAGTATGTCAAAAAGTTTACGGCTGCAACTCTGGAAGCTCTTGAGGCTTCAGATGATCTGGTAGTCAATGCCTTCATACATGGCTTGAGAGAGGGCGACCTTCATAGCTTATTGGTTAAGAAGACGCCCAGGAATTTTGATGATTTATTACAGAGAGCTACCAAATATATCAATTTGGAATAAGCAGTCCAGATTAAGAAATGTGAGGGTTCTAGCCGAGCGAACATGTCACATGAGCAAGACCTCGCGAAGAAGAAAGAAACAGGAGAATCTCGAACGAAGTTCACACTCCCACTGTTGCGAGATACTAGGGTGGGTCGGAGATATGATCAATACACGCCATTGACAATCCCTCCTGGACAAGCATTGATGGAAATCTGGAATTTACCACAATTGAGATAGCCAGCAACCTGGAGCCCAAATCCCAAGAAGCCGCCTACCTTCGGGAATGGTAAGCTATGCTGTTTTCACAATGAATACGGACATGACACTGATGAATGCTTGCATTTAAGAGATGAACTGGAGAGATTAGTTAGAGAGAACAGATTGGCCCGATATGTTCGTCAACACCGGCAAGAACACAGAGAACAACGGAATATTCGAGAAGAACCAAGGAGAGAAAGGAGACAAGAACGACCTGAATTATCTCCACCCCGCCACTTCCACCACGAAATAGGCCCGAAAGGGAGGAAAGACCCACCATACACATGATTATAGAGGGTCCAACAGATGGAGATTCGAACAGAGCTCATAAAGCGAGACTGAACTCAGTTCAACAGAAAGAGGGTAAGATCTAAACGTTTTTTGATGAAGTAGTGGTGGAGTTCGGAGCTTATGACAGAGTAGCAATTCAGAGTCCACAGTTCGATGCTATGGTAATTACAACCGAGATCGGAGGCTTTAATGTCGAGAGGGTATTTGTGGATATTGGCAGTTCGGTGGACATCATGTTCGTGGACTGTTTCAGGAAAATGAGATCGTCAGTCGAGGTAAAATCTATGGAAACTTCTCTTTATGGTTTTGCAGGAGAAGCTGTGACTGTGTTTGGCAAAGTGCAATTGCCTATGGTTTTGGGAGGAGGAGCAAAACAAAACAATAACTTTCTTGCTGGTGGATGCACTTTCACAATACAATGAGATTTTAGGTTGCCCATTATTGAGTACTTATGCGGCAGTCATCTCACTTGCACATTTGATGATGAAGTTCCCTGTGGAAAATGAGGAAAGACGGACAGTAGGAGTGGGAGTGCTTCATGACGATCAACAGACAGCTCGACGTTGTTATGTGGCTGCAGTTCGTCATTCAGAGTCCCGAAAGCACAATACTGAACGAAGAGATGAAGTTGATCGAGACAGGGATCATAGTCGGAAAAAAGGGCGAGAGGTGAACACAGCTGAGTTCGAAGAAGGGGAGCTGATGAGTATTGAGTTAATTCCCGAGCAACTTGGGCACGTAGTTCGCCTCGGTAGTCACTTATCCGAGCAAACCGAAGGGAGATAATAGAGGTTTTGAAGGAAAATGTGGATCTGTTTGCATGGAAACCAGAAGATATGAAGGGTATAAATCCAGATGTAGTAGTTCACAGATTAAATATTAAACCCGAAGCTCGACCAGTTAAGTAGAAGTTGAGGCATTTTGGGGATCAACAGAATGAGATCATAGAGAGGGAAGTTGAAAAGTTGTTGGAGATAGGGCACATTGAGAAGATTCAATACCCTCGATGGTTAGCTAATGTAGTCCTGGTGCCTAAACCTGGAAACAAATAGCGTATGTGTATTGATTTTCGGGATCTGAACAAAGCTTGTCCCAAGGATTATTACCTACTTTCTTGAATTGATAAGCCGGTGGATTCGACCGCTGGATGTGAACTGCTTAGTATGATGGATGCTGTACAAGGATATCATCAGATTTTGTTGCATCTGGAAGATAAACCCAATGTTACTTTTATCACCTCATCCGGAACATACTGTTACATGGTGATGCCGTTTGGTTTAAAGAATGCAGGAGCTACTTATCAAAGGATGGTGGACAAAATGTTCAAACATCAATTAGGTCGGAATATGGAGGCCTATGTAGATGATATGTTGGTAAAGAGTATTCAAGCGAACACTCATGCAGCTGATTTAAGGGAAACCATGACAACCATTCGAAGGTATAGGATGCGCTTGAATCCATCTAAGTGTTCGTTTGGAGTAAAAACAGGGAAGTTTTTGGGGTATATGGTTATAGAAAGAAGAATCGAAGTTAATCCTAGCAAAATTCGAGTTATACAAGATATGTCTCCTCGAACTATAAAAGAGGTACAAATTCTAACTGGTCGGGTTGTTGTCCTGAGCAGGTTTATATCAAGGTTGGCGGACAGAGGTTTGCCTTTTTTCAAGGTTCTAAGAAAAAGTAGCCAGTTCGGCTGGGACGAACAATGTCAGAAGACATTTGAGGAGTTGAAAGTTTTCCTCTCTTCGCTTCCTTTACTGAAGCAACCGATGCCAAGAGGTCCACTGGTAGTATACTTAGCGATTGGTGAAGAATCAGTTAGTTCGGTTCTTGTAAGGGAAGAAGGCAAGGATCAGTTTCATGTGTACTTTGTCAGCAAAGTTCTTCAAGGAGCAGAAACACGTTATACTGAAATTGAAAAGGTGGCCTATGCATTGATTACCACGGCTAGGAGATTGCGGCTATATTTATTGGGATATGTAATTACAGTGCGAACTGACCACCCGCTAAGTGTTGTTCTAGGAAAGCTTGATGCATCCGGATGGTTAGTCAAATGGGCTGTCGAATTGGGTCAATTTGACATCAAATATAAACCTCGAACAACGGTTAAAGGCCAAGCCCTGGTGGACTTTATTCAAGAGATGACTAGAGTGCAGGAGAAGAAAGAATGAGAACTGTTTGTAGACGGATCTTCATCTCGCCAAGGATCCGGAACCGGGATATTGTTAATCAGCCCAGAGAAAGATGAATTACAGTTCGCTATAAAATTCTTATTTAAAGCATCTAACAATGAAGCATAGTATGAAGCTTTTTTATAGGGTTTAAAAATAGCTGAACAGGTGGGAGCTCGCCATTTAACAGTTAAATCGGATTCACAGTTGGTAACCCAACAGCTTCAAAACCGGTGTGAGGTCAAGGAAGATCGGATGATTTCTTATGTGGAGAAAATCAAGGATATGGAGAGCAAGTTTGAGAAGCTTCAGATCTAACAGATTCCCAGAAATGAAAACCAAAAGTCGAACTTTCTTTCAAAGGTAGACAGTTCGTTACAAGACTATTCACAAAGAAGTATAACAGTGATGGGTGTGGGAAGAGAAAATGAAGTGATGAGTATTGACAAGGCAGAGTCCGATTGAAGAACTCCTTTATTACATTTTTTGGAAGGTAAAAAAGAAGGGACCATGAAGGAGTTAAAAAGGCTGGAAAGACAAGTTCGATTCTATTACCTTCTTAATGGGTTTTTGTATAGAAAAACCTTCCTGCCAACAGATGCAAGATGTTTATCTCAAGAAGAAGGGATTAAGGTTCTAAGAGAGACTCATAAGGAAGGATGTGCCAAACACGCAGGGGCAAGAGCTTTAGCTCGGAAGGTAGTACGAGCTGGTTTCAACTAGCCCACAATGAAGAATGACGCTGAGGAAATAGTTAGAAAATGTGAATCTTGCCAGAAACATAGGTGACAGATTCACACACCAGCCGCTGATATGCAAACTGTCTGTTCATCTTGTCCTTTTACGAGATGGGGGATTGACATTGTTGGGCCATTTGTTAAAACAAGAGGAAGTAAACAGTTCCTAGTAGTAGCAGTGGACTATTTCACTAAATGGGTCGAACCCAAACCTTTAGCTAAGATTACTGAAGCTGATATGATCCATTTTATCTGGAAGAATATTTGTTGCAGGTTTGGCTTGCCGAGGATCTTAGTATCAGATAATGGAGCTCAATTCTGGGTTACTGAATGGTGCAAGGAGATGAAAATTTTACAAGTATTCACAATTGTTGCTCACCCCTAGCCAATGGGCAAGTTGAAGTGGCAAATAGAATCATATTGGACGGACTTAAAAAGTGGCTTGAGTCTGAAAAATCTAATTGGGTAGAGGAACTGCCATCAGTGTTGTGGGCTTATCGAACCACATCTAGGTCGACAACAGGGGAAAACCCTTTCAGTTTGGCATTTGGGATGGAGGCAGTAGTACCAGCAGAAATCCAAGGAGAAGCTTTGAGGATTATCAATTTTGAGCCTCAAGAGAATAAAGAACTAGTTAAAACCGACCTGATGTTTTTAGATGAACTGAGGAATGAAGCCAGAGTTCGTCATAAACTCTATAAGAGGCGTATTCAAGCAGCGTTCCACAAGAAAGTTCGGAAGAGGGAATTCCAAGTGAGAGATATGGTGATAAGGCAGTCAGATGCCTTAGTTGAAATTGGGAAGTTGGATGCTACTTGGGAAGGACCGTATATTGTGTCAAAAATTCTTCCAGGAGGATCTTACGAGCTGATAGATAGAGAGGGAAAGTTGTTGCCAAGGCCATGGCATGTGAGTCATCTGAAGAAATTTTATGCTTGAAGTGCTACACCTCTGTATATTGCTTATTACTTTTTTCAATTCCCTTTATCCTAATAAAATGAGAAATATTCACTCTCCGTGGTTGTAGGCTAATTTAGCCGAACCACGTTAAATTGATGTGTCTTTTCTTTTCTGTTTGATTTCATATGAATGCTGTCATATTTAATGATTAAACGAACTGAAACATTCCCTCGAAATGTCCTAATTAAGCGAACTGAAACATTTCCTCGGAATGTCCTGATTAAGCGAACCAAAACATTTCCTCGAAATGTCCTGATTAAGCGAACTAAAACATTCCCACAGAATGTCCTGATCGCGCGAACCAAAACATTCCCTTGAAATGTCTTAAACGAAGTGTTCCCTCGGAATATTCGTCTTGATTAAGTAACGTAAAATTAAGCGAACTGTAATTATATCTCCGGGGAGTTGTGAATGAATACAAGTATGTACTTTATATAGTTTACTAACTCAATGATGAAAATATAATATTGGAGTTCGAAGATTCGAATACATAGATTGTAACCTTTGATATAAGAATAATAATATATCATAACAAGTGAAAGTTCAATGAAATAGTTACAAAAGAAGTGTTTTCGAACAAAAAATACAAAATAAGTTCAATATGTATGGTCAGATGGTTCTCTAGAGGGAGCTGGAAGAGAAGGAGGATCGGCAGATAAGAACGGAGTTAAAGGATCGAACATCTTCTCTAGCAAATCCACATCAAAACTTGAATGTGCCTCTCTGATCTATAGAAGGTTCGAACTGGTACTTGGGTATGAAGGAAGTATTTCTAAGATAGCTTGCTCCAAGTACCCCGTCTACCATTTTGCATTAACGGGCTCGCTGGGATCCCCTTGCCAGCCATGAGGAGTGAGAAAGGATTGACTCAACTTTTTGCTGAGTGAGGAGAGGCGAAGCTGGAATGTGGATTCCGGTAACACTTGACCAGTTTCCTTTTGATACCGCTCCCTAGCTTCCGCCACTTCCCCTTGGCATACCCGAACTCCCTCTCGGAAGTATGTCTCAGCCATGGGAGCTGTTTTGGAAAGAAAGAGAACAGAATTCCATAAATGGTTAAAAACCCTCTCCTGATACTCCTTAATTATCAGCTCCATTTCCGGACTCTGAGCAAACTGCTGATAGCCTTTTTTCATTCCCGCCATCCTCATCTCTTCGCCGAATTGAGCTCTCAGCTGTTTCTCCTGCTCCAGCTCTTCCCTCAATCTCCGGTTCTTCGCCTCCACTAAAAGAAGAGCTTCATGTTTCTCCATGGAAAATTTTTCCTTTGCTAACAGCAGCTCTTCTTTCTTAGAAGTCTCCGATTGAGCTACAGCCAAATCAACTTCGTGTTGTTCTAGCAGAGCCGACAGCTTCTCAGTTTTCTCGGATTGGATAGCCAAATCGCTCTCCAACGTTTGTTTTTCATCCATTACCTCCTTTAGCTTCAGAGGGCTCTTTTGAACTTCGGCTCGCCGACAGAGAGCTCTCCCAGCATAGATCTCAAAAAAATTCTTAGCATGTGCTAAGTGGGTCAGATTCTTCCTTAACTCTTTCTCTTCCGCATCTTCTTCGTTCTCGTCACTCCTAGCTACCTCTCCTTTCTCCAAACCACCTGTGACTTCTTTGGTAGTTCGCAGCTTTTTTGCTCGGGAGCCCTGTGAATCGGAGGACCCCATTTTCTTCGTTGAGGAAGTCTTCGCTGCTGGGACTTCACTGACCCCTTTTGTGAGGTCGACCGATTCGGGAGTAGGGACCATAGTAGGGAGCGGACTAGGATAGCTCCTTGGAGATGGAACGGCGACAGCAAGAGGAGCGGACAAGACGAGCTCTGAACTTTCAGGAAGGACACTCTCTTTCTCTTGGATTATGTTTACTGTTGAGCCATGGGTCTTATTGGCTAGCTCAGCAAGACGAACCTCCTCTGTCTTCTTGTAAGTTGCAGCCAGGTCCGTGTTCACCCCATGCTGAGAGGGCGAATAAAGAGTTCGCTTCTCATCCGAAACCTCATCCACGAAGTTGAAAAACTGATTCATGGTGCTATCTGCAAAAAAAAAAAATTGGGTTTAAGTTACAGTTCGATAGAACAGATTCGAAGTAAAATGGGAAAAAAATGAGGACTAAAAATAACCTAAGTTGAATTTGAAGGGAACTTGGCTGTTCGGATAGAACCCCCAGAATGACAGTAAGGATTCACAGGAGCTCAACCTCACTATATCGAACCACCCCTTGTCAAATATTTTGTTCAGAACACTAATTTGGAAATTGGTTGGGGAAAGAGGATCTGAATGAATGGAAGATTGAGCCCAAGGAGGTGAATAGAAAGGTCGGTTTGTCGGTTCATGAATAAAAAAATAATATTTCTCCCAGGAACTGACCTTATCATCCCCGGGAGACAAAAAAGTAGCTCGCTTCGCACCACCATGAGGGCTTAAATAAAAGCGGAATGGGTTGGTATTTTTTAGAACAAAACACGAGCGGAATTGCTCGGATGTGGGTTCAACTCCCATCCATTTGCATATCATGTAAAAAGAAACTATATAACTGATAGAGTTCGGATGGAGTTAGTTCGGGCATATACTGTCACAACCACATTTCTAACATAGCTAGACGTAATGGATTTTCATATTAAAAGACCTATAAGTGAGTGTGTGACCTTTTTTTTTCTTTTTTTAAATGCTGTAACAAATAACTTTTCTTGCACCCGAAATTAGATAAGAAAACATATAGCATGCTTCGTAGCATTTATCATAAAGTCAGGTCACATCCACTCTTATATTTTACATACTTATTCCCAACAGAAAATAAAGATAAAACAAAAATCCATGTTCTTCATCAAAACATTGCTTAAAGCAGAATAAGCTCATAGCGTGGGCCCAATAGGTCGTCATCCATGTACACCATCTCCGAACCCGTGGGATCTCAACAGCACAGTCAGTAAGTTCATGAGCTTATACATCAGCAGGTTCACCTACAATGCATGAACTATATGAGCTAATAAGCTCAGTAAGCAGAAATTATGCATGCACTGTCATACAAATGGCTGTAAGGACTTTTAAGAATATCGTGAATGCATGACTTTGATATCTTTTACTATGTTGGGCCCTTGACCCATCTACAGTACATCGGAAAGGAGCTAGCTCAATAATCTCTGTACTTTACTTTACTTTGCTTTAAAGTCATGTTTATGGCCCAATATCTTCGAACTATAACCATGGCTCGCATGCCATAGGTACACTTTTACTTTTAAGCCATATCCATGTCTCACATGTCACCGGCGAAATATATCCAGCTTATCCATGTCTCACATGCCACCGGCCTTGATGTACTAGTAGTGGTCAATTTTGCTTTAACTTTGTTTCTTTGTATGATTATGATGTGCACACAGACTCAACATGTCTTCTATGCATACACCTATCTATGCTCATGAATGATATGTACAAAATTCAATGCCAACGCATCATCTTTAATCACACATAAAAAGAAATCACCAATATCAAGAAACGCAAATTCACGATTATCATATAATACAAGTAAACACATAAAATACTATGTTTATGCATTGTAGTTGCAAATGAATTTCTACTTACCTCTTCTTCTGAAATGATATTGTGAAACTTCTTGCCTCTTTTGTGCCGGTACAACTAAACAAAAAAATTAAGCTATTCTATTAAACTAATGATAATAATTTTTTTACTACTAATTGAAATTTTAAGGAAATTAAGGCATTCCTTATTCATATTATATATATATTTTTCATGCAAGATGTCTATTCACATAAACTGTATAAACTTTAATTAGTGAAATTAAACATTATTTATTTAAATATACAACATTTTAAGCCAATAATTATCCTTTCAAAATATTTTCATCCCGTAGTGCTAATCAATTCAACAATTATTAAGGTAAAACTTATAAAATATTCATTAAATGAACATATTTTATCATTTGATATTTGTAAAAATACTAAGATAATTAAAATAGCTTATGATAACTTTATAATTAATTCCTCTAGAAAATCTTTTTATTTATTTATCTATTATCAGTCACTTCTCCATTAACAAAGCAACTAACTATAAATTAATTAATTAATTTACACCCACATATTTCTATCTTAAATTAACTAGTTTTATTTTATTTTTATTTTCATTTCAACAGATAAAGAAAATAAATCATAAATTCGTAAAGAAGAACTAACCTGTTACAATCCCCTTGATTTTGTCCAAGCTTTTACCCTTCTTCCATATATTTTGTAAACTAAACTACCTTTGTGGTTTATCCTCTTTCTTAGTTATTCTGTCTCTTTTTTTTGTTGAGATTTAAGAATTACAATTCTTATGAGAGAAGTCACCGCCACACTTGATATTATCTCAAGTTTTAATATTGTTGTATTATCAACATCAATAATAAAAAAAAACTAATGATACACAGTCAAAATATATTTCCTTCTTTAGGTATTATTTAATTATTATTGTTTTACTCTTGTCAGCTTGTTTTTGGCCACATAATATGTGTCATTCTAAATTTATTCATTAATATAACATTGTTTAAATGTTATTTCTTAATTCTTCCCCATTGTTGTTATAATCTTTTATTTACTCAAGTTAGCGAATTTTCTATAAATATTAATCAAATAAGTACACAAAAATAAATGTATTAGATGATATCAATGTAAAATCAAGTATCACATAAAAAACATGTAATTCATAAAATGCATGGATACATGAACTACATCGGTCAATGAGTAATAAGGGCTTGGGTCTCACATATACCGAAGGCCGAACCAATCTCCAAGAAGAATGGGTGAATAGGCGGAACTAATCCTAGGGTTATGTGTTTTAAGAACCACGTTTGGTGACCGGGTGGAGCTTGGTGTGGTCGGTCTTCTGGACCAGGAATTACAACAGAATAACCCCCTACCATAAGCGAACTAAGAAGTATGGTATGAGTTTGGGTGGCCTTGGTGGAGGAAAACACATTATCTACAGTCTTTTTTCTAGATTTTTTAGGAAGATTAGAATTTTTTCGTTGGGTGGAAGAAGAAGATTTAGGAACTATGTGCAAAGGAAACTGGTCAAAACCCTCTTCAGACTGACTCTCGTCTCGAAGATGAATTAAGGGTTTGGAAGATGCCATTGAAATATAAGGTTAAAAGAGAAGAGATTGGTACCTGGGTCGACTGAGGAAATCATGAAATTGGAGAAGAAAATCCTTTGTTGATGAGAATCTACAGTGATTTTTCGCAAGAAAGTTTTAAGCTCTAATGGGGATGTATATATAGAGGTGGGATATCTCGATTTTTGGGGGGAAAAGGTGAAAGGTCGCGATTTGTCAACCGTCGGACGCGATGAAATCAAATGGTGGAAGACGAAAAGGCGCTGAGCGGGAAATACACCCTGCCACGTGTCATGTAGATGGGATAGGGGCAGTTGAAAGGACGTTTCGCCTCGAAAAGGAGCGTTAGGTGTTCGGCGAGCGCATTCAACGAACTGTGCTAGTATGTGTAAACACACACTACGAAGGGGGGAGTACTTGATATGGTCGAATTGGAGTGAACCGGGTTTTCTCCCTTGAATCGGACTACAGTCAAAGTCAAAACATGTGAACAACTTAAAGAGGCGAACAAATGGCTACTTTGGGAAAGTGAACTGTTCTGCGATGTTAGTTGCGAACTAGTATATGGCGAACTGATTTTGTTTTAAGATACTTCGACGAACTAATTAACGGAGAAAAGGGACGAACTGATTTGAACTCAACAGACCGCCATTTTCGCGGATCAGTTGCTCACTTCCCATATTTTTCGGGTAATTCCAACTGCCACGTATCACAGGGAGTATATAAACTTACGATACTCATTCTTTTATGATTTTTTTATGCACAATTATATCACAAATACACATATACACATTGCTTGAGAGATTTGATTAGGAACCCTATTGACTTGAGCGTCGGAGTCCATCATCGGGAACCCCTCTCGGTGTTTGTTTTGCAGGTATTTGGATCTGAGGTTTCGAGTTTTTGGCTGGAGACGAAGAGTGTAGGATCGGAGCAATTTCAGGTAAATTGGTTATTTTGTAGGTCTTCTTAATTTGTGTGAAAAATGCTAAAACATCAATTAATTTGGGATAAAGGAAATAAATAAAATAACCACCTCATTTAGTGAACGACCTTCTAGACATTAAATGTTGATAACATATAAATAAATAAAACAAGGAACAAAAAAAAAATCACTGAACTTTCCGAAGTTTATTCTTCCTACACGGTACGCAACTCTACAAAGAAAATTGGACACCTTCTCTTCATATGACATTCTGATCCACAAACATTTTTTCTTTTTCCTTCTATTAGTTTGAGTTTCGACTGGACCTGTATTCTCATTATCGAACTCGTTATGAAGGGACTGAGAATGCAGGGGCACGTGTTCGGTACATCTAGTGTTGTTATGACTAGAAAGCCCACATTGACTACATGTTCTCGTATTGCACAGTTCCAGAATATTCAACCATTGAAGGAATTTGTTTTCCTTTTGATCATCCAGCTTGTCTTGGTTAGTTAGGCACGAAACATACTTCTTTTCGAATTAGATTAGACACGATCTAGTCTTTGGGGTCAGGTACAAAGACAACCTCACCTGCCCACATCTACAGAAAATTTACTATTTATATAATTAATCTTAGTTTTATAGAAATTAATTAGTTAATTAACATAAATAATACTCCACCTATAGGAGCATGGAATCGTGTCGTTTCGTTGCATTTAAACCGTCGTTTTAAATTGGCGCGTCCTTTTGGTTTCCGCCACCATGTGGTCCTGTAATTGTTTTTATTATCATTAATTACTTTATTTTTAAGGGAGCTTTTAAGATTTCTATATTATTCTAGCGATCTTGTTACCCTATCCATTATAGGCATATTAACATGTCAACTGTTGATGTATTAGATAAATCCGTATATCTATTAATTTTACTCATTATGGGCATATTAACATGTCAACTATTGATGTGTCATATATATGAATATATCTATTAATTTTACTTTTCATAATTTTAGGGATGGAATTATTACATATCATCAATGGGTATATTAAGAGTTGCCAACAATATACATTTGTATTCTAGTTCTAGTACTAACTATTTAAACCAATTTTTTTTTTTTAAAGATATAATAGAATTATTATATTTTTCTAAGATATTGATATTCCATGTATAATTTTTCAACAATGGTTTTTGAAACTTTTTCTGTTAATTAAACTATTTATTTCTAAGGTTATTTTATAAGATTCCATTGATGAACTTGATTTCATACCAGCCATAACCGGAAAAGTTGATATTTGGTGTCTTGGACCTCAAACGGCTTCCATTATGCCAATTAAAGCAATTCCTCCAACCATTATTTTCTTCCAATTTTTTAAAGGGGTTGATTTTTTTTCTTTTATTTGAAAACATAAACTTAATCTCTATTTAGTTAACTATAAAATAGATTAATTATTACTGAATAAAATTTATATGAAAGACAAATAAATAAGTAATCAACAAAGAATATTTGATATATATAGTCTAAAATATAAACTAGCAAATAATACAAGTAATACAACGTTTGTATTCAATTTTTTATATTTTGAAATGATTGCATAATAGTTTGATAGCTAACATTTTCAAATACATCATTTTCAATATATATTACTAAATAATTTAACAATAATGTATTTATCATTACATTTTGAAATATACTCTTAATGATGTTCATTGTGAAATAGCTCTTTCTACTATAAGTGATATTTTTCCATAGTACTTTTTCATTATCTATGAAAGATAAACCAAAATAAGAATGATAAAATAGCATCAAATTATATTATATATTATACATATACATCAAAATTTAAATTATCAACAATTGAAACTCAAATATAATAATTCGCATAATAATAGTTTAATAATTAATGGTATAATAAAGAATTAAATAACATTTTCGCAAGCACTTCATGTTTCATTAAGCCAAAAGAATGAATATATACTCCCAAATAATTGATAATCAAATAAACTAAAAGAAAATCAATAATCAATGAAAATTGATAATCAAATAAACTAAAAGAAAATCAGTAATTAATGAAAAAAAGTATAATGAGTTTACATATATGAAGAATTTACCTTAAAAGTTCTAAAAATTGATTTATTTAATGAGAATTAGATAACATGAGATTAAACATAATTAACATGTATTTTTTATTTTTTTAATAAAAATAATACAAAATACCTAAAATACCCCTAATTTTTTTCAAAAATTTCAGGGTCCCAGTGTAGGTCCACCTATACTGTTATGCTCCGACGCGCCCGCCCAGATACTATATATAGTTTTTTTTTCAATTTTATTTTTGCGTATAAACTAAGAGATGAGCAAGCTGAGAGACCCGTCTTCTTCTTCCTCCCACCTCTCTCTCTTTTGATTCCTTCAAATATTTACAATTTCTCTTTAATTACTTCAAATGATCAACAATACTACAAATTTAGGGTTCTTCTCTGCCTAACTCACAAGACCCAATCAACAATGGAGAATGATATCAACAATGAGTAAGGTGAAGTTTTTCGCAGAACACAACTTTAACAATTAATTCACGCCTTCGTTCACACTTCATCTCTTTTGTTCTTGAACACGAGATGTTCTCGTGTGTGAATCTGATTTAATTTTTTTAATTTTGTTTAATTGTTTTTTGTGATATTTTGATATTGTAATTGTTTGATGATTTGATTTCTACCGAGAACAATGGTAACTTAATGTGACAATTATCTCCATCATTTTTTTTTGTAATTAAAATGTACATTCAACTGTCTCATTCGACCTTTTTTTTTCTTGACTATTTTTGTTGATTTGATCCTTAAAATTGTTCTATTAACAATTGAGTTTTTGAATACCATAAGAGCAATTTCTGGCGAAAATGATCAAATATCTATAAAATGTAAATTATGCATGTCGTGGACTTCGGGCACAAAAATGAATAAGATCAATATTTATATAAAGATTAAATTTGTATTTTTTGGTACCTGTTAGGTATTAATGAGTGGATTTGACTCTTAATATTTTATCTTACATAGTCTAATACCTTAATAGACACATGTTAATACATTATGTTAATATCAGTGAAAAGTACTCAATTGATACTTGAAATGTATTCAACAAATACCTTAAAATGATATACATATAATACCTGAAAGGTATTCAACTGATACCTAAAAGAGACTCAATAGATGCCTAAAAAAGACTCAATAGATATCTTGAACGTATATGCGTGATACTTTATGTTATTATGGGATAAACATTATGTTTGGTAACTACTGATACCTTAGCCAAATAGATGAAATACCTCAAATGATAATTACTGATACCTTATGTGTAACTATATGTAGGTCTTCCCTCAAACAAGACTTAGGCTTTGTCTATGGCATATATAACAAAATGCAGTAAGTAGATTTGCACAGTTACAAAAGGTCGACGACAGAGGATTAAAGGTCATTTTCAAAAGAATAAGAGACCAAACAAGCCAGTTCAAATTCAACAGCACCGAAAGAGTTCGGTTCTAAAACTCCAAATCGTAGATTATTTTAGATGAATTCTGAAATTATAATTCCAGAATACTATTAACTTATGTAATGAATATTATTATGTTTTACACTTTCTGACTATGTATTTTTATGTTTTTAACCGGTTTTAATATATTTATATATGTAAGTATCTAATAACATATAGGTAAATACCTTAAGGAGACTTATGTAATACCTTTAAGACAAGTATCCAATACCTTAAAATGTAAGTATATAATATCATATATGTAAATATATGATACTTTAACGGTAGTATCTGACTAATTCATCATGTTGTTTAAAATGTTATACCTTAAAGGTATCTATATAATATTTTAACAATATTTATCAAATAACCTAACAATATTCATCTAATACCTCAAATATTAATATCAATACCTCAAAAGTATGTATGTGATACTTCAAAGATATCTATGTAATACTTTTAAGGTTACCTTAAATGTATGTATTTAATATCATGAAATGTAAGTATGTAGATGTTTAAATATGTAATACCTTAAATGTATTAGTGCAATACCTTAAATGTGTATATGTAATACCTTTACTATAAATATTAATACCTTTGATTGCAATCAACTAGTACTTTCGCGTATTAGCCTGTAACAAAAAGAACTTTACATATGTAATTATCTGACTAATCTCCTTATGTTTTACTCTTTAACAATATCATTATCTTGTTAAATATGTGATACCTTAAAGGTATCTAGATAATACCTTAATGATAAATATATAATACCCTAACAATATTTATATAATATCTCAAATAATAATATGCAATACCTTAATATATGCATGTAATACCTTATATTATATAATAATATATGCATGCTTGCAATCAAGTACTAACTTCCAGTAACAACCTGTATCAAAAATAGTAATATTTGATTTGTGTAAACATTAATTTATTTACTTTAATACTATTAAGAGACAACTTTTTCATTATTGAATAATACTTGTAAAATAAACAACTTTATAATATTTTCAACTCAATTACCAAACCATTTAGAACAAGATCATTGTTTGTAACCAAATTCCTAAACATTATAAAACAGAAAAATCATTGATTCAAATTACATCACTTTCAAACAGTAATCATTGTTTTCAAGATCACTTTCTCGCTCTTTTTGTCCATGGCTTGTATGACTTTTGAATTACAATTCTTTTATTCTTGAAATTTGCAACCTTATCTGTTGTTTTCTTTTTCTTTACTGCTACTAACTTCACTTTAACCACAAGCTTGCTTTGATAAAAATTGAATATTTTTTGTAGCACAATTTCCCTCAACTCATTTTTTGTGACACCACAATTGTTGCACAAATTAACCCTGAGCATTCGTCTTATTGCAGCTTAACAAAAGTAAAATCATTGTAAACCACAACATGATGTTGATTAAACCACAACCGATACCATTAAAATATACATGTGATACCTGAAAGATACTTAACAACAGATACCTTGAAGTTATACATGTGGTACATGAAAGGTACTTAACTGACACCTTAAAGGTATTCATCTGATACCTTAAAGTAATACCAATATATTTTGCATGTTATACATTTCAGATACACAACAAATACCTATCAACTGCAATAGCTACATTTCCCTTTTCCAACTTCTTCTTCACAACAAGTTCTTTTTCCAAATCTACCAAAATTTCATTCTTAGATCTTTTATGCAGTCTATGAATTATCCAATAGTATAGATTTCCTCTTCCTTCTAGCAACATTCCATATATCCATTATCCTAACACAAACAAAATGAAATTATATAACATGATTATCAATTCACTAGAAGAAAAACATAAACAATATAACTCCAACAATGCAAATAGTAACACATTAATAGAGCACACAAAACAAATAACAATATATACAATAATTAACAAAGCACGCTAAACTGAAAAACTACAACAATAGAAACAGTAACACAAAGCACACTAATACAACAATGTAATAGAAAACCACACATTAACAGATCAACATCTGATTACTAAACTATTTCCCTCAAAACTAACTGAAATTGAAGAATCAT
The DNA here is from genome assembly GCA_946896805.1 of Scutellaria galericulata. Lineage (NCBI taxonomy): Eukaryota > Viridiplantae > Streptophyta > Magnoliopsida > Lamiales > Lamiaceae > Scutellaria > Scutellaria galericulata. The sequence continues at coordinate 3,641,392 of OX335784.1, read as the reverse complement.
TAAACACAATTAACTGGAACTACTTATTAATACATAAAACAACAATCAAAACAAGCAAAAAAAAATAAAATAAACAAAAAATACAAAACACATAATAATTCTATCATCCGAAAAAGCAAAATAAACATGCAAAAAAAAAAAGAGAGAAAAACCAAAAAACCCTACAAATACAAAAATAATACAATAAAAAAAGGTAAAAACGAACAAAATATAAACAAAACACCGTAGATTACAACAACTATAACAATATACACAAAAACAAGTTCAAAAAAATGCATACACTTACCAATAACAAAAATCGAAGCCAAACTCTGCAAAACTCACTCCATATCAGCCATAATCTTCCAACTAAGACAAAGAACTCACAAAACAAAGAAGAAAATGAGGAGAAATTGAAGTAAAAACGTGAAAGTTGAAGAAGAAAAGAGGAGTTAATCACGTAGATAATTGGGCAGATTTAAATAAATATAATATTTATCAAATTCTTTTAACAAAACATGGTGCATTTAATGTGCTTTAGAAAAAGGGTGTTGCTAAAGGCACAACACCAAGTGCTAAGGGCACAACATGTTGTGCCCTTAGCACTTGGTGTTGTGCCTTTAGCCCCACCCTTAGAAAAATGAGCAAAGTCGCACCGTTGCGACTTTTGCCTTTTTCCTATTTTTTCCATTTCCACTCCACTTTCCTTTCCATTGCCACTCCTTTTTTCTTTTTTTATTGCCCCGTAAGTAATTTTGATCAATATCAGGCCCAACATGCTTTCGTATTTTAATGCATACTCTGATAATACATACCTTGGTCTTTGTCTCTGTTGCTCAAGATTTCGGCTAGTTTTTACAGATTATTTGTGTAATCCAACCACACACCCGCAGTTGGTGGTTCCACTCCGTCTTCTTATGAGAGCCTAGATCACAACCCTTTCTTCATCAAAGAGGATCTCTTGGAGACGCACTATCGATATTTAACGCACAAGAAGTTTCGATATTTGTAAAAAGGCCTCTCCACCTTTTTTATCTCAACCGTCGGATTATGCACATCGTGCATAAGTTATTTGATCTGGACTGTTGATTAAAAACCATCACATATTTGAATTAAAATTGATCATCATCTCCCTCTCTACTCTACATTTCCATACTTATCATTTTCGAGAAGCGAAAACTGATCATGTGCATTCAAGAAGTTTCTACTCTTTTCTCTCTAAAGTTTTTTACAGATCTCTCTCTCTCTCTCAAACTCATCAATGGCTGGCAGAAGACAAACCAAGGTTTTGGAGGGAAAATTGGTTAACACCAAGGTGTTGCTCAAAGATAAGACACCATTTGACAAGAAGGCCATCAACAAGCTCTGGAGTCATGTTGACAAGAGCGGAATTGAGGGCATGTTCACCACCAGATACAATGGGTTTTCTCTCCTGTCTGTTCAGAAGTTCTATGCATACGCCGAGTTATCCAAAGAATTGGAGACGATTCTCTTTATGATGAGTCCTGATGGCGAGATCCACACCCTGACGGTAAAAGACATTGTCTCCACCTTCGGCATCTCCAATGAAGGTATGAAGTTTTCAGAACTGGAGGAGTATGGTTCTGGATATTTGGAGGATAGCTGGAACCTGTTCAAATAGGATTCCGTCTCAGAGCCTTTGAAGAAAAGCTTTGAGAAGAAGAAACTGAAAGTTGAGTACGAGTTTCTTCATGACATATGTGTGTACTCTATTGAAGGAAGATGCAGGAGTTTTGACAGATGCACCGATCTTCGGATTCGATTGATGGCTGCGATTGCCAGAGAAGAAACAGTCTACTGGAGTCAATTCCTCTTCCGGAGGATTTGGGAAGAGGCCTCCAAGAAGACAGTGAGGAGGAGCTTCGGGATCACCATCACTTCCATTCTCTGCAAAATGAATATTCCAGTGGAAGAACCTGTGCCAATTGCTCCTGGTTGGTTCTTAGGAGTGAAGAAGAGGTTCACCAAGAAGAAAGTTGTGGTGAAGACGAAGCAACCAAAGAAGAAGGTTGTTTCGAAGAATAAGATTGCAGAAAGTGACTCAGATACTGCAACAGGACACAGTAGTGATGCTGCACAGGGAGCTATTGACTCAGCTTCTTCTGGTGATGATGATGATATGCCTGCTAGGAAGCCGGTACAGAAGGTCAGCAAGAGAGCTCCATTGAAAATGAATCCATTGGGTGAGTCCAATGTGATTGTTGAGCAAGTACAAGCTCTTGAGATTGCTACTTTAGAGAATGCTGCTCTAGGAGTCGGTGAGTCTAATATGATTGTTGCAGTAGATCCAAACCCTAATCAGAGATTTGACATAGAACAAGAAGCAAAGCATATTGATCAGGAGACACATAATATTGATCAAGATGCTGATCAGGAAGCTGATAACAGTATGACCCTTGCGCCAGTATCTGAAGTAAAGTACCTGGTGTGCTGTCGCCGGCACCCAAAAATAAAATATTCATCTTAACTAACTTGTAGAAGGATAAGTAAGGAGTCGAACCCATAGAGAATAACGTAATTCAATTAAATAAATTCATGTATGACAACAATAAAAATGGGGGGTTGGTTGGTTTGGTTTAAAGAGTAATCATGCAACAAATAAATTGCAAGAAGAACACAATAAGATGAATAAGCAATGTAGTAAAACGATCTAGCCCTTGGATAGCCTCCCCTAGAATGATCCTTCCAGATTAATAAGTAATCCCGATTAACTAAACCCTATCTCGAATCTTGCCTCTAAACCAGTGGTACGACCAAACTAGTTCGAATTATTTTTTAAGTTTAATTAATTAGAAGGTACGACCCCTAATTAATCTATCCTATGAATAACCCTAAAACATGTATTCAAGATTCAATTCATAGAATGCATTAACGATCCAAAATAATAGGGCGAACTAGACCATGAAAGCGGAACGTCCGAATCATGCAACCTAGACCTTGTTATCCCAAGAGCTACAAACTCTATTTGCTGCTATGATCACACAATATAACAATTATGGATTATACGTTCAATCTAGTTATGAATAATAAATCAATCGAGCAAGGTGATCAGGCTTACACAATCAATAAATATCCCATGCATAGCATAAATCAAATAACAAGAAAATCGAGATAGAGTAAGAAATCGTTACTACTCAATTAATCAGTTAAATCATTTAAGGTTCCGGCGTCTCCTTGGACTAGAACAGATAGATTAGCCTCTAAACATCATTATCAAAACTACAAAAGATAAGTTATGTTCCTCTTCTCCCCCTCTGTCGACGTGTGGCTACTGGGATCAGGCTCTGCTTTTATACTGAAGCCCTTAGATGTAACTAAGGAGCTAATGGGCTTCTTCTTCACATTCCCAACACTGATCTCCTTAGTGTTGGCTTCTTCTTCACATTCCCAACACTGATCCCCTTATGACATGATTGGTATGCATGAATAGATTAGGAATGGAATGATTGTTCCCAAATCCATTCCAAATCCTATGATTGGTATATTTTAAGAATGAGAATACTAATTACCTTGGGAATCACTACAAGAATTTTGCTGATAGACAACGCATGAAAGACAACGCCTTTTGTTGTCTTTCAACATTTTACAACGCTTTTTGTGAAAAGCGTTGTCTTTTTGTGAAAAAAGCGCTGAAAGACAACGCTTTTCACAAGGTGTTGTCTTTCAGCGCTTTTTTTCGCTAATAGACGACACTTTTATGCAACGATTTTTTGTGTTGTCTTTCAGCGCTTTTTTTCACTAATAGACAACGGTTTTTTGCAACGCTTTTTTATGTGTTGTCTTTCAGCTTTTTTTTGCTAATAGACAACACTTTTTTGCAACGCTTTTTTAAAAAGCGTTGTCTTTCAGCGGATTTAAAAAAAAAACAAGACAACCCTTTTATGCAACGCTCTTTATGCGTTGTCTTTCAGCGGATTTTTTAACTAAAAGACAACCCTTTTATGTGTTGTCTTTCAAAAGCGTTGTCTTTCATTAAAAAAATTTAATTAAATTAATTGTTTTTTAATTAAATTATATTTGAAAAGTTTAATTATTTTTCGATGTTATCTTATATCAGAATATTATTTAAATAATAATAATAGAAATTCTGAAAAACTATATTTTAAATTTTAATATATTTTTATATTTATAAAATATTATTTAATTAAATATAAAAATATATTAAAATTAGAAATTTTATTTACAAATAACATAAATCATATTAAATATCTAACAATCAATAAATAAAGACAAAAAAAATTTCTTGTTATTTAAGATTAAAAATTCTAATTATAAATTTTTTTAGTAATATTTCTATTTTCTTTTTAAGAATTTTAATGATTTTATTAATTATTTTACTTTTCACCATTTAATCGATATGTTTTTTTTGATATTTAGAGATAATTTTCCAACAAATATCTATCATGCTAAATTTTTTAATTGTTGTTTTATAAATATTTCAAAATACTATAAAAAAATTAATAACTATAATAAATAATTTATTTGTTATTATGAAAGTTTATGTCATTAATTAGTACTGTAAACATAAGTTCCTGTTATTATTATTATTATTATTATTATTATTTTTATCATTATTATTATTATTATTAAACATAGGTTTTAGTACGTAATTGAAGATAAGTTATGATTTTTGAAATATTTATTTTGAACTTATTATATTTACTTAATAAGTATTGTAAATTTTATTTGTTAAATTTAAAATTTGAAAATTAATTTTAATAATTTCATAATAAGATTATTGTTGCGTTATTTTAAAATTTTCTTTTCTAGATTTCTTATGTGTATTTAGATAATTTAAAATATTTTTCTAATTATTTAAATGTAATTTCAGATTTTATATATTATATTAAATAATATTTTTAATTTTTTTTACTTTTCAATTTCTAAAAATATTTTTTTTGTCTTTATTTGTTGATTTTTAGATATTTAATATAATTTATGTGTTTTTATCAATTTTCCCTATTTTAGGTATTTAATATAATATATGGGGTATTTTTACCAATTTTTCCTATTTTAGGTATTGAATAATTCTATGTAAGTAAAAATATATGTATTTAATTGAGTCACATTTTATATCAAAATTGGAAATCAATGAAGTATATTAATAAGTATTAATGGTACTTTATAAAAATTAACAAAAAAATATGTGATAATAGAAAATTGAAAATTATCAAAAATTGATATAAAGGAAATGTATGCAAAATATTATTGCATAAAGCATCACTAGTCTAGTGGTGAGAGTACCTCCATGACACTCGGGTTCGATTCCCAACCAACACATAATATCATTGTTAATGATGTGTCGTCTCTATGATGACGTCAGCGTAAGACAACACTTTTCTACAACAATTTTTATGCGTTGTCGTATCTGGAAAAGACAATGCTTTTTAGTGTGTTGTCTATTAGCGCCCATTTAAGACAACGCTGGATATGACAATGCTTTTTTTTTTTTGGAAAGACAACGGAAAGTCCGTTGTCTTATCAGCGAAATTCTTGTAGTGAATGGCTATTCCCAAAAACATATGAATGATCATTCCATCTCTCCCCCCTAGTATTATGTATTCCTAATCTTGATGGAATCAAATTATTACTAATTTTTGACAAAACTATCCATATTTATTTTTATTTTGACAACATTATCCTACTCAATCCAAAAACTTATTAAACCTAATTTCATATACAACAACCGTGTTTTCTCAAAAATCTGAATCTGTGAATTCCATTTTTACGTGTTCTTCAATTCTCACGGGTATGTTTACTTTACTTCTTAATCAACTCGTTTCTTCTTGGTGAAGATCAACCAATTGTTATTATCTATCTCCATGAATTAGTTTTGTTACTCTTTTTTTTTTTTATGTTTGAATGGTTACCCATAAAATTCGTTTGTATAAATTTTCATAAACAAATGAAGAAAGATTGATTTGTAAAAAAATCTAAGTTTTCCTTTGATTAATTAATTAAAGCCATCATCTATGATGAATATGTGCCGTAATTTTTATTATTCTTGTTGTTGGAGAATTTTTTGTATTCTTTTGCATACTGTGATGTAATTTTTTATTATTCTTCTTGTTGCCGTCATACAGTTTGAACCTATATTTATTGACCTTAGGCAAAATTACTGAAAAAAACTTTAGCGAAGATGTAATTACAATTAAATGATGATGACGACGGTTGTGTGCTGATGATGGCAATAATTAAATGTATCACTGTGTGTTGATGATGGCAACAATTAAACGATGGCACCTATATCACTGTGTGCTGATGATGCCAACAATTAAATGATAAAGTTGATCACCTTTTTTTTTTTTTTTGTTTCTTTATTATGTTTGAATTTTTTGCTAATTCTGAACTAATATTTTTCTTATGTTTATATGTAATATTTTTAGATGGGCAGTAATTAGATGGGCAATTTGATCCCCTATTATATTTTACATACGCATATATATAATATCTTTAATTTTTTCTAGAAGCATTTCTGTTTAATTACATGTTTGCAAGTTGGTTTATCTTACTCTATCATTATAATTAATTGCAGTTATGGCAAGATTGAGTTTGACAAGGAGAAAGAATAACTCTGCAATGATATTGTTTTGGTTGAATATAATGCAACTAGTAAATTGGTTTTGGGTTGTTAGTATTAGATATTTAGAACATCGTATTAAGTCCATCAACTTAAGACCAACATATCAGTATAACTATTATGAGAGGAGAAAATACATACAAAAAATAATTTATGTAAGTGATAATGCATGTAAAAATATAACTAGGATGAATAGGCGAACATTTGTTCGTTTATGTTCTAAACTTGAAGCCACTGGTATGGTATTCTCAACAAAAAATATGCTTGTAGATGAACAAGTGGCAATGACTGTGCACATTTTGGCTCATCACCAAAAGCAAAGAACCATAAATATTAATTTTGAACGATCGGGGGAAACAATTAGTAGACATTTTAATTAGACGGGTAATAAGTTCTATTGTTTTGCTTCAAGGAGAATTACTTAAAAAACCTGAGCCAGTACCTGGTGACTCTACAGATGAGAGATGGAAATTGTTTAAGGTATGATATTTGATTTGTTTTTAAATTAGATTATATTTCATATATTATTGAACTAATTTTAATCATAAATAAGGGTGTTTAGGAGCTTTAGACGGTACACATATCAAATTTCGTGTGCTTAAAGAAGATAAACCAAGATATCGAACCCGCAAAAATGAAATTGCTACTAATGTTTTAGGAGTGTGCTCCCAAGATATGCAGTTTATATATGTTTTACCGGATGGGAAGGGTCAACTGCTGATGGTAGAGTATTGAGAGATGCAATTTCTAGGAGAAACGGTTTAGTAGTTCCTCGAGGTAAATTTCAAAATCATTGTAGAATAAAAAGTAAATTATACATCAAATTCGATTGTTGAAACTCACACAAGGTTATATATATTCTAAGGTTCATATTATCTTGTGGATGCTGGATATACCAATGGTGAATGATTTCTTGCACTATATAGAGGTCAAAGATATCATTTGAATGATTGGAGTGAAGGATACAACCCTACCACAGCTGAAGAATTTTTTAATATGAAACACTCTTCTGTTAGAAATGTAATTGAAAGGATGTTTGGCCTGTTAAAGACCCGTTGGGGCATCCTCAGAAGTCCTTCATATTATCCAATAAAACTTCAAAATCGCATCATTATGGTATGTTGTTTGCTCCATAATTTCATAAAGCAAGAAATGGGTGGTTATCAGTTGGAAACTGATAACTATCTTGAAGATGAAGAAGTAGATAATAGTGAAAATAATGGAGGCGAGGAACTTATTACTTCAGTAGAGCCTTCTGATGCATGGACAAATTTTAGAAAAGATCTTGTAGTTAGTTCAATACTTGGAGATCACAAAGAAATACTACATGATTTTATACTAGAAGGCTTAAATTCATGAATGTACTATCATTTTTATAATGTTTTGAACTATTTGTTTCAAGTTGTTTAATATTAAGTGTGATATATTTTTGTTTGAAATATATTTTATGTGGTGTTGATGAGTTTACATATTTCTTAATTATAATAATGTTGGATGTGGTTAGAATTTTTTTTTTCATTTATGTTTTATAAGGAATGAATTCGCAATCTCAACATACAAGAGGTCGTGGTAAGAACAAAAGAAAATGGAAGTATGAAGAAGATGCCAAACTTATCGAGACACTTCTTGATATGGTTAATCTTGGAGCATATAAAGCTGAAAATGGGTTCAAACCTAGTTATCTTAACTATGTCGAGGAGAAATTGAAAGTTTCTTTGCCTAACTCAGGTTTGAAGGCGAGACCACATATTGAATCAAGAATTAAGACATTGAAGAAAGATTTTCATATTGTTTATGACATGTTAAATGGCCCTAATACAAGTGGTTTTGGAATGGATCCGATTAAAAAGTGTATCACAACAGAAAAACCTGTGTGAGACTCATATCTTGAGGTTTGTATCTTTAAATAATAATATTTGGTTAATAATGTTAAAATACATCTTTTTTTTATTATGTTTATGTTCTTTTACAGAGTCATCCATCTCATTCAACATGGCGAAACAGAACTTTCCCATTTTATGATGACTTGCTCATTGTTTTTGGAAAAAAATAGGGCAACAAGAGCTAATGCTGAAAGTCCCGCTGATATGATGGAAGAAATACAAAGAGAAAATACCAACAGTGATGAGAATAATAACGTTGAAGCCACCATGGGAAATGATATTGAAGACTTTGATGTTTCATTATCTCCTTTACAATCTCCAAGAAATGAGGGAGTTCATAGACAGAAGAAGAGAAGAAGAAGTGTAAACTCTGACAATTCGAGCATGATCATGGATATCAAAGAAGCTGCTTCGATTATTGGAAGTGAAATTGCTAAAGCAAGTCAAGTTTTTAGTAAAACAATTGGAGTTGATGCTAAAATTTCAGAAAAGAGACAAAAAATTGATTCGGAGATAAGGAAGATCCCCAATCTTACTACTGGAGAAGTTATCAAAGTTGTGTGTCATATAGCAACCCACCATGAGTTGATTGATGTCTTTTTTAGCATGACTGAATTGGGTAGAGAAGAGTTGGTTAGAGCTATTTTAAGTGGTGATGTTTGAGAACATATGTTGGCTATTTTGAATTTTAATTAAATAATTTTTGTTGTTATTAGTTATTTATGAACTCAACTTTTCTATGAATGATGTTATGCAAAAATTCAAGTGCATCATTTAAATAATCCTTTTTTTTGGCATATTAATTAATTTTATATTGTATTTTATGTTTCTTGTATCATAATTTCTTTATAATGTTTTTTTTATCTTTTTTAACCCAAAGAAATAAATGAAAAATCATATAATATCTTAAAAATTAGATTAAAGAATAATTTTATAAAAAATAAAATGAACTATGTCGTACAATGTTCCACAAATAATGTAATGATTAAATTTTGATTTCATGATAATATAAAATAAAATTTTCCAATTAATTGTATAATAATAATATATTGACTATATCAAACAAAAAAAATTATAATGAAATATATGTAAGGACATTTTGGTTATTTAAGATGAATTCAAATCTATACCCATCTTTTATTTTAATATACCAATCATGAGATTGGAATCAATTAAGGAATTACTATTACATTTCTTGTCAATACCAATCATATGAATTATTATTCTTGTGTTATTCCATTCTCATCCTCATTCAATTCCTTAATTCATTCCATTCATCTTCAATTCCATTCAATCATACCAATCATGCCATTAGTGTTAGACTTCTTCTTCACTTTTGTCGACTTAGCTCGTTTCACCATTATCATAGAATATATCAAAATGACCTGAAATTCATGGAAATACAAAATCAAAGCCACCGAGATGAGAATGACAAATATCGGGTAAATGCAACAAAGTAGTGAATAATTGAGTACAAAATTAGTCACATAACACATGTAAAACACACACACAAAACCCGACTTATTAGTACCTCATCCTGCCGAGCAAGAAGGAGATGAGGAAAATGAAGAAATTATTTGCTAAGAGGAGGAAGGGGAAGCGACGCAGCAGGCCCTAGAAACAAGCAAAGAAGTAGAAAGTTCAGATGGACAAGGCTCGACCTAAGGAGTATCTCAATGAGATTCAAACGTTGATTGACATTGAGCAGTCCATCAGCAACATCGAATCAAATAGTGTGCGAGATGTTCTTACAGAAACAGCTGATTCGATATGTAAAGGATTCTTCAGAGTGTATGAATTCTGGAGATTAATGTGTCTCATAAGCACGAGAGAGTTAGTGAGGTGGAATGACTGGCTGAAAGTGGAGGATTTAGTCCTTCAATGGATAGTGGAGTTTTCTGAGGCTGACATTATTCTACCCCTACTCCAACCAAATTTTGCTGATTCCTACTAGGATGCTATGGTTGAACGGATTGTTGAGAGACAGGAAATTCTGAAGACGTATCGAGCTGCCAAAGGGAAGATTACCTTTGAGGAACTAGAGGGTGAGCAGTCGATGAAAGCTGAGGAGGACAACACATTGATGAACCCCATCGCCGAGACTGTTAGGACCCTATCAGAACTTGAGTTTTCTGAAGCTCAGTTAGCTGACCTCGATGCTAAGGAAGCTAACCAAATAATATTTCAGTTGGGGTTGGAAGCAAGCCGATCAGAATCCATCAGACTTACCCCCAGAAAGTTGCAAGCAGGAGAATATACCAGTAGTATTGCTGAAGGCCATGATTCTCCCACATACAGAAACATTGCAACACTATCCCTCATTGTAAGTCTAGAAGCAATAGAGACCGATGAACAATAGTTGGTCGATTATGGAGATTCCTCAGTATATCAAATTATATCTTCTGAGGGGCAACCTTCAGAAAAGATTCAAGGAGTCCTGAAAGATTTGAATCAGGAATACGCCGATGAAGCAACCATGGAGGAAGTTGCTTAGGAAGGACTCCCGACACTGGCTACTATAGTAATATAGAATGCTAATGAACAGTAGGATGCAGCAGATGCTGATGTTGCAAACCCTACAGAACTTGCTAAAGAAATCATCCTATTAACAATTGCTGAATCTGAAAGAGCAGAGGATGACTTCTTCCTAATGGAGTTACAGAAACTGATTGAGCGAACATATCTTGATGCTTAGAAGCTTGAACTCCTAAATGTTGCCACCGGAGTTGCAGAAGCAAGAAATGATGCTGAAGTTATTGTTGATGAGAATGTTGTTGAAAAAAAAAGAAAAACTATTGTAAGGAGGTAAGGAAGCTGTTGTTGTTGCACCATACCAGGATCCTGATGATGGAGGTGACTCATCAGATGATAATGATGATGATCCTGAAGGTGATAGTCCACCAAGATCACCATACAAGATTAAAGAGTCTGAAGATGCCTTGAGAAGGCGGATGCAGCAGTATGCTGATGATGCTGTATAACAACAAGATGAAAATCAGAGTCAAGCTATGATTTTCTACACTCAAGAGGCTGCAGAACTAAATATAGCAAGAGTTGAGACTCTTTCTGGCTCTCAAGAACAATCCCTTCAAGGGATTATGAATATTATTCAAGGCATGATTTGAGCTTTGCAAACTATGAACTAAACATGTCGACCAACATTCATAGAAGCGATCAAGTACACCCATCCTCGATGGAGAACCTGCAAATGGAGTTATCTGAACCTCCTTTCTGTATACAAAACAGGATGAATGATGAGTAGAATGCTCAGTCTCATGAGTGAAGAAAAGTTAAGCGCGAATAGCAAGCTGCCAGTGAAGCAAGAGACATTTTAGTTGATGAGATCAAGAACACTCTTGCAGTATAGAATTTGGTGCTTAATTCACTTCAAGAAAGCACCGCAACACAGGCTCGTGCTGCCCAAAACATAAATGACAGAATCTCAAACCTTGAGCTGTTTGTTGGCGAGATGCGAGCTATTTTACTTCGGGTCTTTCCTTAACATGTGTCCATTGAATCAGCATCTCCTAGAAACACCTCATTTAATGATACCAAAAAGGGGAAAAGTCTGAAGAAAGTAGAAGAGGAGCTGAGTGCTATAGTGGATGAAGTTGTGAAGGATATAGAAGAGAATGATGATGAGGATAACAATATACCTTTGGCAAGGAAACACAAAAGATCTATTTCTGAACATAGCCAAGGTTCTCTGTCCAAAAAGAGGAAGGACGATTAGGATGAAGGAGGTGCAGGTGCTAGGGTTACTGCTTCTCAATCAGTATGCAGCACTGCAGCTCAGCAATAAACGATCATTCCAGCTGCACCTACTCGATAAAAAAGTACAAGATAACAGCAAGGCAGACAGAAGCAACATCAAACAGGTAATCAAACAAAACCTTATATGGCTGCTGTTGAATCAGGTATGAGGCTGAGTGAAGCTAGATGGAGAGAACTGAAAAAAACTGATGAGCAAATGAGAAAACAACTGAAAGATCAAGCTGAAGAGAAAAGAAAAAAGAAGAAAGAGGATTGTATATCTAGACTAGGAATAGTTGGAGAGAAGAAGTCAGAGCTTGCCAAGAGTGTTGATGAAGCTCTGTGCAGTTATCCACCTCAAGATGTTTCCTGTCTCGATCCTGATATAGTATCTATCGAAATCTCTATCCTGCTGGATCAAAATCCCGAAAGAGTAAACATTTCATGGGACATGAAGATGTTTGACTGTGTATTCCTGCCGAAAAACAAGAACCCAACATTTCAGGAGATCACCTTTTCAAAAATCTGAATACTTGAGGTATTTCAGACATTTGTGCAGACATGATTGCTTTGCAGTATATCCAACATGTCTCGAAGCCTTGAGGAGATATAAATACTTAGCAAGGAATGAAGAGTTGGAGATTTAGAAAAGGTTAATAGATAAGGTCAAGAAAGGAGAGCGAATTCCTTTCTGTGAAGATTTTTGGCTTTGCTGGATTCAGGTTCCTGATATCAAGAAGAAGCTTGATGAGACCTATCAGGAGTCAATCCTAAACTGGTAGAAATAAACAAAGTATGATGAGAAGGAAAAGCCACCTGGAGATGACTCTGTTAGAAGGAAACTGTTTAAAAGACTAGAATCCTGAGGGAGTGAAGGCTTACTGCAGTTTTTTTTCCGGAAGATGTCCTTAATAAGCATTTTCTATTATGAATTCTTTATTCTTTTATTCTTTCATATTCATTTATGAAGATAGTGAGCTATGTGTTTTAGATGTTAGCTCATTTGTACATCATTTGTACAAATTGTATGTAAATATGCACATTGTATATGCTGCTTTGTGAAGGGTTTTTGTCATCATCAAAAAGGGGGAAATTGTTGGGATATTTCTGTTAGGTTTTAATGAGATAAAGTAGCTCTGTATAGGAAGTTGGAGTACCCCATTTTTCCATAATGTTTATGTGGAAACTTAGTTTTTGGTTAAGTTTCTGTTTTGTTGAAATTAGAAGAACAGGAAAATGGAGGTTTCTGATCGCAGCAGGTTTGTGCAAGGAAGCGATGATGAATGTTTTTTTTCAGTAAGCAGAAACAATAAGTAGAATCAGCAAGCTGGATCGATAAGAAATATATAGAAAACGGTAAAGAGGACTAGAGGCTTTCTATTGGATCAGAACAGAAAGTAGTTTGATATCAAACAGGATTCAAAATTAGCAAGCAGGATTCAAAATCAATAAGCAGGATCCAGAACAGAAAACTGGATCAGAACAGAAAGTAGTTCGATATCAGTAAGCAGGATCCAGAACAGAAAGTTAGTGCAGAACTGAAAGCGTTTACTACAACCTGAGCAAGAAGTAGTAAGTTTCATAACTCCTATTTATTGCAGTACGAGGAAGAGTGAATGCAATACGAAGAATATGTCTTTTTCAAAGTACCCGGTAGATGGAAGTTAGCACCTGACCAATGACACGCTGCCATTTGGACCGCGGATCTGCAAAAGTACTGTTGCCGAGGAGTGACGTCATTAATGCCCTACAGAGTAAGACATGCTCTATTTCCCAGTTTCTCTAAGAGCATTTAATGCGAAGATCAAATGAGATCAAGATTTGAATTTCACAAGGAGTGTGTCTCTCTTCAATAGACACAGTTTTCCTACAAGTATAAAAAGAGGTGAAGTTGACTCGAGAAAACTAAACTGAACCGAACTAAACAACTAAACAACTAAGATATTTTTAGTTCTCAATCTCTCTCAAGCAAACACAAGTTTTCTCACAGTTCAGTCACTCAATCTTCTTGAAACAGTCGAGCCTAAGATTTCAAGTTATCAAAGATCTTAAGGCTGTCTTCGAAGCACCAGTTGAAAAAAATTACTTTTAACCTATTTACTGTGTGCTAGGTTGTTTTAGTTGGTGTCCTTAGTGGGAAGGATTTAGATCCTCACTAAGTGTTATCTTTAAGTTGTTAAGGCTTCTTATTCTGTGTGAGTATTTGTACCATGTATGGGATTGGCCTAGGAATCTTACTGATTCTAGTAGGTGATAGCTCGTTGGGAAGAGGATTGTAAAGTTGAGACTTGTAGAGCAATTTGACCTAGTAGAGTTCCTCTTTAGTGAAGGAGAATAGTGGACGTACAAGGATTACACTACATTCGTTCCACTATAAACCCTTATGTGTTTTCTTATTTTACTTATCTGTTGTATATCATATATATCCTACTCATACTGCATAAAACGATCTTGATAAAATCATACTTGAAAAAGAAAATATTTTTTTTATTTTCCGCTGCATACTGTAAACCCTAAAACAGTAAGCTGAATCAGCATTCTGTCAGCTTACTGATTTGGATAAAGTTGTTGTATTCTGTCTAGAATTTAGTAACCTCATTACAGAAAGTTTATTTTTGTAAAAAATTTGATAGAGGTTCATTCACATCCCCTCTGAACCTCTAACCACTTGGGACCAACATAAATCTTGGTCAGCTTGGTTGTACGCAATCCTAGGATGAATGTCAAATATAAGTTTGCCAACATACAAATTACCTGTCATTGTACCAAGACAACTATCTCTTAAGTTATTGATTCTTCTATCCATTACAGATAAATGAATTTCTGAATTAATACCTTATTTGAAGGTAGCCTTCAATGGTTATAATATGGATCCATTTCATAGTTACTGCTACTTCTTCCTTGATTCAGCTTAGTTCCTCAAGAATTTCTTCTTTTAGAATAAACTACATATCAATTCTATTACCGGTTAATTTCATAGGAATTGAAAACTCACCTGAGTTTACCCGATAGATAATATTGTGCTTACGCTGTCTTAGTTCGAACTGGTTATAGATTCGGCTAATACCTCCAATCCTGAATCTGTCGTAAGGGCTCAGGGTTGAGTTTTGTCTCATGATTATTTCCATCGTTTTAATTGAGATGGTCATTTGTGAAAAGAATCCCGATAGACTTTCCAAAGTTTAAAGTCTATATTCTGTCTCATGGTTATTCGTCTGATTCTATTGATGATCCATATGATTCATCTAAATCAGTCTCGAATTCTTCTTCATAGATGCTTTCATCTGAAGAAATATCCTCGAAAATCACCATAGAAAACTACATCAAGGAAGTCTACAGTTGGCTTGAATTGGCGTATTTCACTATACTTTTATGGGCAGTCTGGCGAAATGTGTCATTTCACCCCACATGTCCAGCAATTGCAGTCCTTAAAACTTTCATTTGTACGAGTATGAACTCGTTTAAAAGTTCTTCTCATCGGCGTTCTTCCTGTTGACTTCCTTGTGGATCTGGATCCTTGTGAAAAAACCTGGAAGGACCTGATTTCTAACCAGACTTGTAGGTCTGGCCTTGGATTTGGACCACTATGATCTTCCTCGGTATGAAGGTCTTCTTTGCGATCCTCCTGTCTTGGCATAAGATACACTTCTGGAGTGTTTTTTTCTTTTCACATGCCTTTTTTGTTTTGATTCTACAATGATGGATGGAAAATTATTGTTATCGCAATAAAAAGGAGTTCTTTTTATTTGTCCTCTGAGTTTTCTCTTGTTCTTCTGCATGGCTACTTGTTGACATCATTCTCTCAGGCTGTTCTTAAGAAAAGACATTCTTCTTGCAACTGAGTCTATTTGTTCCGGAGGTAACTTATAGGACTGTATAAACATTTCCTTCCATGGGCTATAGATCTTTACAAAAAACATTGCCGACATAACATCCGACGGGATCATTGTTTGAAAGTAATATTTACGAAACCAATAAATGTATTCATCTACTTCACATATACTTTTTAACTCGAGAGCATACATGGCTTGTGTATTTTCTCGACTTTTTTCTTCCTTACTTTGGTCAAAGTATCCATCTCCGATGAAATAGATCTTTAACATCCTTCCAAATTTTTCGATGATAGTATAGATGTTATCTCCGGCAAGGACATCTTTTTTAACCTAGGTAGGTGAAGCTTCCTATCCTATTTTTGATGAACCTTCTAGACTATTTTCGATTAGTCTGATAAAGTTTTCTTTATTTATATCCAGCATTAATGAGGCCACTTTCAAAGAGGCCATCCATTCATCGATTAATTTTTTCATATTTCAGAAATTGATGATAGCGGTTGTGTGTACCAATCCATATGGATGTGTAGGCTCCAACATGGTTTTCCCCCATGGGCTTTTAGGTGATGCCTGGTTACTCATTGGATGCTTCTTTTTTCGAGTTCTCTAAGTGTCTGCATCGAACTCAAAATTGTTTTCTGCCCGTGATTGTTCAGGGGCTGGTATGTTTGAACTCGTGCTCCCTTTTGGATTAGGAACTTGAGAGTTCATCCTGAGGTTAACCAGATCTACGATCCTAAGATTGGAAAGTGATTCGGTTAACTCAGAGATATCAACTCGTGATGCCTCCATGTCAAATGCTCCTAATGATTTTACACATTAGTTCTTGACTTTTAGACTTCGGGATTTCCGTAGCCTTTCCTTTAGGGATAATTGGTCCATCCCCAAACGCTTCTTTGAAACGTTTATTTCTGGATCTGTGTGATCCAGTTGGTAACTTTTTTTTCAGATCTATTCTCTTTTTTCAGATCTGAAACTTCTTGTTGGATCTCGGATAAAGATCTAATCATAGTCTTTATCTGACCTCTATAATACTGGATGGTCTTCTGGATTTCTCTAAGATCTTGTGAGATCTTAGAAGTATCAGGAATAATTTTGTTCCAATCCTTGTTGGACGTCATCAAATTGATAGTCCTGAAATTTGTTTTATCTTGAAAATATTTTCGGATACATAATCCTTTTTTTCTCCTCTGTTAGGCATAAAATCAATATTGTAAATATAAATCGTATATTATTTTTTCAATAAACCTAGACTCTGATACCATTTATGTCCGGACGTCATAGTAAGGAAATTAAGATGACAAATAAAAAGAAGATAGATTGGAAAAGTGAAAAAGTTTGGAAACAACACATGCGACTCTTTCGCTTTTGCTATTTCCAAACCTTTCTCATATTTTTAAGATTTCTTCATAAATTATATTTTATTAAAAGAAATTTGTCTTTGCATTATTTATTTAAATTAGCCAGAAAACTGTCGCGAGAGAGAAGGGAAGAAAAACGTGAGAGGAGAAGAAAATAAGAAAAACAGCCTAATTTTTCATATATATACTGACCCATGTCTTACTGGAATCGGGTCGGATCAGTTTGATGTGGAGATATTAAAATTTCTGCGGATATTAAAATTAGAGATTTTGTTGATGTGGAGATATCTTTCTTTCTTTATAGTTATTTGCCTACCATTTTATTTTTCTTTTTCTTTTGTATCTTTGCTTATGTTGATTTGTCTGCCTGTTTTTCTTTTACAAGATTTTGATGTCACATAATTTATAAACTTGTTTTAACACTCTGAAATATTTTAAATAAATCAGAACATTGTAAAATGAAACTTGGAAACTATATTATAAACCAGAAAGTTACCTAAATAAATTATTTAATAAATTTTTCATATTTATTTAAAATTCTCAAATTGTATTCTATAATTTTTAGATTTACTTTTTAATTTTCAGTTTCGACTTGTCAATTTTCAAGATTGATATATGGTAGTTATATTTGAAACCTCATTAAATATTGTTCTAATTATTTTTCATTTTAATTTCTAACATTTAACATAGGGACCCCAACCCAATATACCACAAAAAATATAATGTATGATAAAAAATACCACCAAAAATAAATGAAGACATTTTTATACCATAAAAAATAAAAGTGGGATAGTTTATACCATCAAATTTAAATTTGAGTCAAAAAATACCACATTTTTTCATTGACTTGATGACCACAATTATTACTCAATAATAACCTTTTTGGTCAAAGAGAATCTTTCTCCAAAAAGCATTTTCTCTCTCCTCCATGTGAAAAACCAAACCCAAACCCAAACCCTACCCTTCGAATGGTCCGCCGATTTTTTCCCCAATTTTCCCAAAGTAAAAAACTGAAAATTCACCTCCTAATCCACGGTTAAATTTTTTATTTTTTGCTGAAAATTCACGTTTAACACGAAGATGTCGAACCAAGAAGGAGAGGTTAGTGATTTACTTGGTTAATTTTTCAGAAATTTATTGATTTAAGCTTCGAATTTCTTGAAATTTCTTGAGAATATGTTGCAATTTGGTTGAATTTGTTGGCCAACTGTTGAATGTGTAATTTTGTACAGTGTTAGTTGAACAAATGGAGGGTTAAACGTGGATTTGAAATCACGTTTAACCCTAAATTATTCACATAGTATTAGGGTTACTTTGTTTTAATAGAATTCATGTTTTGAATGGTTTTAGGGGTTTAATTTTTCATTTAATAGGGTTAATTTGATTGAATATTTGCTTGAATTAATGTTTTGAAGGATTAAACGGGCATATCGACCTTTAAGACTGTAAATTTCGAATTTGACATTGCTAAACTTGATTTTTGGAAAAATCTGGTTCCATAGTACAATTTCGAAAATTTGGGCGTTAAACGTGATTTTTCCAGAAAATTCACGTTTAACAGTTAAATTTTTGAATTTTTTGGGTGTTAAACGTGATTTTTCTAGAAAAATCACGTTTAAAACTGTAAATTTCGAAATTACAGTGTTAAACGTGATTTTTCTGGAAAAATCACGTTTAACACCCAAAAAATTTGTTCACGTTTAGCGGCCAAAATTAATTCACGTTTACCGCTCCGCGCGCGCAGTCTTTTTCCCGGCACCCGTCTGGCACGCGCGCGCGCAGTGTGTTCCCGGCACCTGTCGGAAGCGCGCGCAGTGTGTTCCCGGCACACGTCGTGCGCGCTCGACGTGCGCCGACGGCACCCGTCGGCCGCGCGCGCAGTGTGTTCCCGGCACCCGTCGTGCGCGCGCGCAGTGTGTTCCCGGCACCCGTCGTGCGCGCTCGTCGTGCGCCCACGGCACCCGTCGGGAGCGCGCACGCACAGTGTGTTCCCGGCACCCGTCGTGCGCGCGCGCAGTTTGTTCTCGGCACACGTCGTGTGCGCTCGACATGCGCCGACGGCACCCGTCGGCCGCGCGCGCAGTGTGTTCCCGGCACCCGTCGTGCACGCTCGCCATGCGCCCACGGCACCCGTCGGGAGCGTGCGTGCGCAGTTTGTTCCCGGCACCCGTCGTGCGCGCGCGCAGTTTGTTCCCGGCACCCGTCGTGCACGCTCGCCGTGCGCCCACGGCACCCGTCGGGTGCGCGTGCCGTGTTGTTCATGGCACCCGTCGCGCGCGCGGCGGGCTGTCTCCGACACCCGTCTCGCGCGCGCTGTGCTGTCCCCGGCACCCGTCGCGCGCGCTTAACATGGTGATAATCATGTTTAAAAAATTTATTAATCCTAGTTTAATAATTAAAACTTAATTTTTAAATAATACCCTTCTAATAAATTTTATAATCGCGGTTTAATAATCAACAATTAATGTCAAATAATTTCACGATCCTTATTAAATAAATAATAGATTACTTAATTTCAATAATCAACTTTAATAATCCTAATTTTATAATTAAGGCAACATAATAATATCCTAATCCCCGTTAAATATGTATTATAATTTTTGGAATCTCCGTTTAATAATAAACAATTATTACCAAATTATAGATAGATTATTCAAAAATGTTGAGTGGATTATAGAAATAAGAACTACCCGTTTCGTAATTATACCAACATAATATGTCAACTCCCGTTAAATAGTAGGATTAAATTTTTATAATCGCGTTTTAATAATCAACAATTAACGTCGAATGATTTTGTGATCCGTTTTATATAAACAATCGATTACCTAATTTTTACCAAATCCACTTTAATAACCCTAATTTCATAATTAAGGCAACATAATAATACCCTTATCCCTGTTAAAATCCGTAATATAATTTTAAACATCTGCATTTCATGATCACATATTATTATCAAATAATTTCCTAATCCATCTTAAATAATAGGTAGATTATCAAGAAAAGATCAACCCGTTTCAATGCGTATACCAACATAATATCTCAACTCCCGTTAAATATTTTTATTCAATTTTTATAATCGCGTTTTAATAATCAACAATCAACGTCGAAAGATTTCGTGATCCGTATTACATAAATAATAGATTACATTGCTGTGAATTTTCCACTTTAATAAGTACAACAACATAATCACAAGGGCTACGTGACTACATCACAACAGTAATTTTCCATGGAGCCTTGTTTACTAATTTTTGAGGTTGGGTCCAACTTGATGGCATTTGAATAACTAAAACAGGTTAATTGAAACTGCTCACCCATATATTCATTTATTTTTGGCCTTTAATGTAATACTATAATTCGCATATCTACTTTCAATCTGTATATTATTGTGTTTTTTAATTTGAACAATTTTTGTTTCTTTTTCAGGTCGCTTGGGTACGTCTAGAATTTCAGACACAACAGGCATACATTAATTCATACACTCGTGTTAGAGTACTCGGCTATCTAAAGAAAACCTTACTGAGTACCGGATCTGATTGTGTGGCTGATTTTGAACGGACTTGTTTCGGCCATTTTTTGCGTTGGGAGACCGAGCGGGACAGTTCGAAGAGCTTTCTGCATGCACTTATGTCCCGTGAGGTGCGTGGGCCCCATACCCCTTGGGACGAGGTGTGGTTTCATATTGGTAGAGATCGTCGGCTCTGTCGGTTCTCACGTCGGGAGTTTGCCCTGGTGACAGGTCTAGGGTTTGGCGACTCTGATTTCAGGCCCACTGCGCGCAAGGATCCGCAGAATTTGGATGGAGTGTTTTACCGAGTATGCCGGGGGGAGCCTCGGATTACTGTTGCCTCTCTTCTCAAGAGATTTAGAGCAAATGAGTTCATAGCTTCTCGGGACGACACTATGAAGATTTCTAAGATTATCTTGTTGTATAGCATTTTGCTTGGAGTTGACCCAGCCACCACTTCAGTTGACCCTTGGGTTTGGGACCTGGTGGAGGATGAGGAGCTATGGGAGACATTTCCATGGGGTAAGATTTCTTATCTCCACCTTCTGAACAAGATAAAGCAGCTTCCATGCCAGTTGCCGGGTCCATCCGGAAGTAGGCCCCCGGCGTACCATTTTTACGGATTCTCACTAGCCGTAATGGTTAGTATTAACTATCATTTCGAAGTACAATTTCATATTTTGATCATATTATTCAATTTATTTATGTCCTTAAATTTTATTGACAATTTATAGATATGGGCGTTCGAGGCGATTCCATACACCGGTGAGTATGCTGGAAGACGTCTTTCGAAGTCTCACAAGGTGTTACCAAGGCTTTTGAGGTGGTCGACTAAGACTCCACTGGACGACGTATCTAGGGAGCTAGATCATGAGGTATGTTGAGAAATTCATTGGTTAATAAGACTAATAGTAACTTATTCATTGATTACATGTACACCATCTCAAAGGTAACTATGTCAACTGCAGGGTCTTGTGTGTCATGAGTCTCTCAGGGTCAAGCGTCGGGAGGCGCAACAGCCCTACATGCAGTTCATCGATCAGGACCTTGGAGATGGGGTTCAGCTTCCTGGGACTCGTCGAGGATGTCCTAGGAGGTCGACAGCCGTTGTTGCGGTATCGGGGGCCCGACCTGTTGATACGCTTGTTACATATGAAGGAGTCAGTGATCGTCCAGTACATACTGTGAGGACTAGGCGATCGAGGAGATCGACAGTTGAGACAGGGGAACACCAGTATTTTGATGTTCCTGTATCGGATATGCATGACATTCCACTTACCGGGGAGTGTGAGCAGCCGACCGACCGTACTGACGGGTTTCCATCAGACCCGGGGCCCCATCATGATTACGGTGTTCCTCCACCACCAGTGGATCCCCCACACGAGCCCGGACCCTCGACAGCGAGACATGGAGATGCCGAGGGTTTCAGACGTATGTACGACGAGATGAAGAACATGTTCAACACGGGATTCGAAGAGATTAATGCAAGTTTGATGGGCATGAGAGGTTTTATTACAAACCAGTTCTCTGATATGCGTACATACGTCGATGAAAGGCTCAGGGACGTTGAGGATAGGGGACGCGATGACCTAGCACGTTTGGAGTTGGAGATTCCAAACTTGATCCACTCCGGCATTGCGGACTACTACAGTCGGGTACCCTCGTACCATGAGCAGTTCTACCCACCGGGTGAGCAGGATTATCCGCAGTATGGCGATAGTCAGTATCAGTCATTCTATCCCCCACACCCGCAGGGCTTTGAAGACGATTTTGCTATACAGCATGGACTAGCACCTGATTTTACTCCTGTTGTCCCCACTGCCACTACTGACGCTCATGGTCACTTATCAGCTATACCTTTTGATCTGGGGACTTCTACAGCTGGTGGTGCGACAGTGGTTCATACTGACGGAGATGTTGGAGGTGGTGGAGCATGTGAGAGCTCTTCATCTCATATCCCTCAGACGAGTGCCGGCATCCGACATGTGCGCACGAGAATGCCGAGCAAATATGTTCGTAGCCCGTTCATACCTCATGAACCCCGAGCTAGAGTGCAGGTGAAGGACGAGGAGTTCGAGAGATATATGGCCGCCGGACCGAATGCCGAACAGTTAGTCCACTTTCTCAAATTCGAACTTAATAACAAATTATGCTAACTAAAATCGAAACTAATTTACTCGAGTATTTGATAGGGTTAACGTAGGGAGCGGCTACCTAGTGGGGCCTGACTTTTTCACTATGTTCGTGGCTCTGGGTGTCGACGTCTACTCTGAGGTACGTATTTGAATTCATGGATTTTTTTTCTTTTATCACTACATTTTATCATTGTTATTAAATAGTGTGAGTATATTTATTATTGGTGTATTGTTGTAGCCGATCGATGCATATCTCGGCATTCTTCAGACGTCAGCAAAGTTCGTCGGTGTTAAACGGGATCCCAGGACAGCTGGAAAGATGCTGATAGTTGACACACATTTTTTTGTGAGAATCTCGTACACTAATGTATTTTAATTCTATATTTGCTCGATCACTATGAATTAAGGATATGTTGTGTTTCATGCAGGAGAAGTGCAAGATAATTTGGAATGAGGCGCATGTCGGCGAGGACGATGACATTAAATACGACATTGGCGTAAGAAGGGAGCATTTTCCAGCTGACTCTCTCGAGAGTTTGATGCCCTATGTCAGAGGTACACAACCAAGATGGCATCGCATTAGACCATGGTGGGAGGATGTTGAAAGCGTAAGTAAATCATCAATGATTTTGACCCTGTTGTGATAGTTTGATTATTAAAATCTCCCTACATCTTGCATGATTTGTATGACATGGATAACTATGACCCTCATATTTGATGCAGATTTTGACGGTGATTAACATCAATCAACATTGGGTGGCTACTGAGATTCAACTCCGTCAGGGACGTGTTGCTCTTTTTGATAGCATGTTGCACACCTACAAAGTTGAGGGGAAGGAACAATTGCGCTTGCAACAGACACTGCCTATCCGACGAGTCCTCCCAACACTATTAGAGTATGCCTCCTTGAACGACAAAAGACGAGAGGCCGGGCTTGACACTTTTCCTTTACCAGATGAGTATCAGTTGGTCGCAGGAGAGATGGCCAAATGTTACAGGCAAGACGACACGAGTTCTTGTGCTATATTTGCCTTGATGTCTATCGAGAGCTGTTTGACTCGCACTTGGCCTAGACCCTATTTGGCGGATGGTATTGACAGGATTAGGCGACGGATGGGTTTGGACATTTACAGATGGAGTACTGATCATGACACTGTTGCCCCTGATTTTTTTGATAGTTAGTTTTGTATCTATGGATTTGTGTGTTCTGCTTGATACAATTTTTGGAATATAAAATTCTCAACACGTGTGTTTATTCACACTCAGATTGTACTTTTTTATTGATCCATCACGTATTTGAAAATATTTTTGTTATTATCCCTTGTGCTATATTTTCAACCAGCTTTTTATGTAGGAAAATCGTCAGATGGTTTAACATTAGAAATTTTTCAGTAGTATAACAAACCATCACACGATAAAAGTTGAAAACGCGTTAATAATCAATTGAAGGTAACGTAAACAAAACACAATTACAAAGTATCTTACAAATAAAAACTTGCGATGTCACGTGATCTACTAAGATAATACTTTCAAACATCCCCGTTTCAAACTACAGATTGATTCGATAGAGCGGACATTTTCTTTTGGTATGTTCTTCTGATTGGCACAGACTGCATTTTTTATGTCTTCTCGTCCTCGATTGTGGTTGCCCTGTTGCTGGATTTTCCTCAACGGGTCCCCCTTCGGCTTGAGTATTTGATATGATGTTGACGTTTGCGGGACATGTGGATATGTAGTGACCGGAGTCCCCACAAAGACCACATTGTTTTGTTCCCTTTCTTCGTCCTGAAAACTCACCTGTTGATGGAATTCGTTTACCTTTGGGCCGACCAGCTTGTTTTGGCTTATTAGGGGCCCGACAGCATTCCTTACGAACATCGTCCGACACATTCCAATCTTGTGCTTCGGGCACAGGGTTAACATCACCACCCCACATGCCCCTCAAACAGATCGTCGTGTAGTAAGCAGCAACGTAGTCAGTCACATCTCCCTTCGTGAAACTATATGCAAATGTTTTTTTATATAATGTGTTAGGCGAAACAATTTGAGTAAGAACTGAGCATATTTCTTAATGAAGTACAAACCTGATGGCGGCACATGCATGCGAGCATGGTATCAAGTCCATCTGGAAGACCGAACAGGTGCACTCACGTGAGTCCAGGTCAACGATGGAAATTCTCGAACGGTCAGTTACCTTGAATTTGTGGCGGCCTAGATTATCCACATTCATAAGTCGGCCAAGCTTGATGCATCCGATAACACGATCATGTACCGCTTTTGTAAGCATTTCTTCCCTTTCTTCAGCAGCCGTTTTTCTTTCATAAAACCACTTTTCACATATCTTTCTAGCCCCTTCAAGAAACGAGCAAACAGGAAGCCTCCGCACCCAAAGAAGGCGAGCATTCCACGTCTCGGCAGCATTCGACGTCATGAAGTTGAATCTTCGAACTGGGCAATGCACGCGGGACCATCTGCTCGTCCTTGCTTTGTTTAATGAATTGAGTGCACCTTGAAGTTGTAACGCATTTAAATTGTTCATGTACCTGAAAAAAAACAGGACAAACGATTTGGTGAAGAATACTAGGGTATTTTTTAACGACGGTATATTAAATCATTAAAAATGAACTGATCTATAACTCACCTCTCGAACTCGTCGCGATCGTAACAATAGGCGGCCCTCTTGAAAAGTTGCACCAAATGTGCTCCATACTTCGCTAAATTTTGTTGAAGATGAAAACAACACAGCCCTTGTGATGCTTCTGGGTATGCCTCCTTTATGGCATTTTCAATGCTAAGGTGTTGATCTGACACAATTAGCAACCTATTTGGGCATCCAAAAGCTTCACGGAGATTTTTCATAAACCATGTCCAAGATTCGTCATTCTCGACGTTTCCTATGCCAATTGCGAGAGGAAATATTTGATCGTTTCCATCTTGAGTAACAGCAACAAATCCAATTCCCTTATACAACCCCTTCAAGTGACACCCATCCACCACAATTACCGGACGTGAATATGTTACAAATCCCACAATTGAGGCGGCTAAGGCGTAAAACACGTATTTGAATTTTCCATTCGAATCGGTAGACAAGGCTGTATAAGTACCAGGATTGGTGTCCTTCAACACCTGCAAGTAAGATGGAAGATTCCAAAATGATTTCTTCGGGTCACCGTAAGCGAGGAACATTGCATGACGTTTTGCCTTTAGCGCAGACTTATAACTGAGGGTCAAACCATGACGCCGATGCATTTCGTCAATGATCCCCTTTGGACCAATAGTTGATTTCTCCTTTCGAAGTGAGTCCGCGTAATACTCCCCGATGAAAGTGTTAGGCAGTCGGCGTTGAGAAGTACGGTTCAGAGATGAAGTACAACTGTGTTGTAGTACACTCTTTGAGATCGTCCAAACTCCATATTTTTCCGTTGAATGGAGCGTGAAAGGACAGTTGTCGTGCCTACATCTTACAAACCATCTGTGTTTGTCAGAATGGTCCACACGATACTCTACCTGATTTTCCAAATGGTGAAGCCCAACTGCATTCTTCAATTCATCCTTGCTGCAAAAGGTGGATCCTTTTTGTAGAATGTGTGTGACTTGCTCACCCCCCGCTAATTGTCCTGCATTGGGTTCATCGATTTCCCACATATCGGGAATAGACCATTCCGGTCTCAATATGTATGTACAGAATTCGTCATACTCCTCTCGTTGTTCGGCATCCAAAGCATTCTCCTGGTCAGTATTTAATTCGAAGTCATCGCGCGCATTCGCATCGTCTACATATGATAGATATAACCAATCAAATAATTTAATCTCGAATGCACTGTTATCAAATTGAAAAGAAATAATCAAAAGTACAGGATTACCAATTGGTTCCTCATCTTCATGGTCAGTGCTTCCTCTACAATTCGTCTCAGCAAAGTCTCCACGTGGTTGCACCTCCATTCGACCGCATCCTGAAGGAGTACTGTTTATGTCGAGTCTGCCACCGAAGTCATTTCGATCATGCTCTGGTGGTGAAGGATCCCACTCTTTTCCCGAAGAACTCGCAAAACGAGTACTGTCATTTTGATTGGGTATTCCCCATCTTGCTTGAAATCCCTCGTCGGAGTGGAGGCCAAGGGGAACAGAACCGAAAAAGTATGGATTTTGGTCGGTGAAAACAC
Organism: Scutellaria galericulata; assembly: GCA_946896805.1. NCBI lineage: Eukaryota > Viridiplantae > Streptophyta > Magnoliopsida > Lamiales > Lamiaceae > Scutellaria > Scutellaria galericulata. Next base: position 3,614,182 of record OX335784.1, on the reverse strand, counting down.
ATGAGTTTGGATCCGTATAGCTATCTGAAAACAGGACACTACTTTCATAAGCGCGATCACTTTCCACATCCGTAGTGAAATGGTGTTCCGGATGTTGGGGATAAGATGTTCCAACTCCAGGGGGTGTATTTTCAGGCTCTTGAGCCCCGACTACATCGGATACTCCAACGTTCATCCTCTTCAAAGTAACAAAAACAACAAGAGCGTCATCAATCATTGACAATATTTGTTGCAAAACTGTTGTACTCTTAATTTTTATCTTCCTGACCCTTCCTTCACTTTCAATTATTGAGTGAATCACATATTCCCACTGTATCAAGTCCTTGCCCAAAACTTCGTGAATTTTGTAAGTTAAATCAAATAGGGTTCTTTCACGAAGGTGAATGACCTCTTGAAATCCGTCGGTGTATTCTAAACCTTCCCAGTAGCCTCCATACCATACAATAACTTCGAGAGTCATTTTTTAGTGGATACTGCAAAAATAACACATATTGTGAGTATTATGAAACACATAATAAATAACAAATAAAATAAAAAAAACATATAAACTTGATTTTCCGCTAATAAAAGAATAAATTATTTAAATAATAAATCTAAAATCAATTATTAAAAAAAAAAAGTTAGGTGCAATGATAAAATATAAGATTTGATTTTAATATATTTTAAAACAATAATATGGTTACGGGTGCCCGGCGCTCGCGCCCGACGCGCCGACGGGTGACAGGTGCCAGCCGCGCGCGTGCGCCGACGGGTGACGGGTGGCCGCCGCGCGCGCGCGCGCCCGACGGGCCGTGCGTTTGCCCCTAAACGTGAATTTTCTGGGTTAAACGTGAATTTTAAAAATTTCACGTTTAACCCTATAAATATCGAATTTTATAGGGTTAAACGTGAATTTTAGAAAATTCACGTTTAACCCAGAAAATTCACGTTTAGGGGCAAACGCACGGCCCGTCAGGCGCGCGCGCGCGGCGGGCACCCGTCACCCGTCGTTGGCGCGCGAACGTGAATTTTAGAAAATTCACGTTTAACGCTATAAAATTCGATTTTTATAGGGTTAAACGTGAAATTTTGAAAATTCACGTTTAACATTATAAATTTCGAATTTTATAGTGTTCTGTTTTTTTACAAAATTCACGTTTAACCCTATAAAATTCGAAATTTAGAGTGTCAAATGTCCATGATTCCCGTTTCACCATTTCAAACATGAATTCAAACACATATTCAAACAAATTAATCCTATCAAATGCAATATTAAACACGTTTAACCATGACAAACATGAATTCAAGCATATATTAAAACAAATTAACCCAAATCCGTAATAATCTAAGTTTAATGAATTGAGTGCGATGACATTAACCCTCCGTTTGTTCAACTAATACTCAAAAAAATGGGTTAGAAACATACCTTTTCTTAGTTCAACGATAATTGTTCCAATCTTCCAAGTGCCAAAATGTCGAAATTTTTTTAAAGTGTATCTTTCGAGAAAATTTTGTTTTATCTCTGTCTGAATTATCAACCTATATATACACGGAATTCACAGGAAAATTACATGTGAATTCACAGTATAAAGTGAATTCACAGTAAATAATGAGAAGAAAAGAACAAAAACATAACTGTGTAATAGTAACTCATAGTCCCCACCATGAACTTAATACACTGCATGGACAAATGCAATGAACAAAATAATAAATAATGAGAACAAAAAAAACAAAAAATTTGGTGTAATAGTGGCATGACTCAATTAATACTTGCAACCCTTATAATACACGTGCCACCCTCAATTCATTGTTTGGAACCAATTAATTAAATACTATTAAAATGTCAAATCTAAGAACTATTCTCCATTGACTTGGACTAAAAAAGTGGTAGAAAGTGCATCAAAATTATATTTTGTGGTAGAAAATGTCCTAAAACTAAATTTGATGGTATAACATGTATAACATTATACTTTTCATGGTATAATGGATACTTTCCTCTTTAACATATATTAAGTAATAGTTGTCTTATATTATCTGATATAATAAAAGCAAAAGATTTAGTTACTTGTCATTACACACTGAAAAATTAACACACAAACCATTGCTATTTATTCATCAAGAAACTGTACTTCAACAACATATAAAATCATGTCAAAAACTTGCATATAACCATGACACGAATATATAAAACTCGATAAGACAAATCATACAAGTACCCGCAACTCAAACACATTTTTACGAGTCAGACAAGAATCCTAAAGTAGTTTCAGCAACTAATACCCTATTATTCCCATAGCTGAAAGATGGCCTGCTTGGTGCCTTCTGCTCCTTTGATTGATAACTTAAAAGCATTGCAAGAACTTCCGACATGCTTGGTCTAGACGCAGGCGGCGTTTGTGTGCAGGCCAATGCTATTTCCACCATTTTCTTCAATTCTTCCACATTGTATTCATTCGAATCCAACTTCTCATCGGCTAGTCTCTCATGTAGCCCACTTTCATACAGTTTCCAGGCCTGTTTGTCCCCACCACAGTCTCGTAAGAATTATATATATATATATATATATATATATATATATATATAGCAAAACCACAGGCCAACGATAGATCATCATGGAATGAACAAATGAACTCAAGATCACCATACTTGGTTCAACCTATAAATATATATGATTTTAGAAAAAAAAAACACGAAATCATGAATTTCAGGCCAAATTACATGAATTTTGGGTCAAAATCACATGAAATTCGGGCCAAATCACATCAGCAAAAAACTCAAATCTCATGCGATTAGACAACACCATTCGTGATTTCGGGGTTTTTGTCCTAAAATCGCCCAAATTTAATGTTAGTGTCCCAACATCAGGAGCCGAAAAATTAATGTTCTTCATTGGTGAAGGGCCAAAAGATAGTGTTCTAAATTTGAAAATTTTCCATATATATAGTGAAGAGAATAAGAGGTTTCAGTTACCTGTTCGAGTAGATCTTCCACATCAGAATCGACTTTCATTTCACTGCTTCTTCGACCACTGATGATTTCCAGGATCACTACTCCGAAGCTGTATGTGTCCACTTTTTCAGACAAATGTCCCTGGATTGCATATTCGGGTGCTGTATACCCTCTGATCCACAATGCAAACGACGTTTTGTTTGATTTCTTGATGATTTGATAAAAATAGACAAACCCCTTTTCACAAGGGAATATATATATTTTTCTACCCTTGATTATAAAAAATAACTTTTCTACCGGGTATACCTGACTTTCTTTTTATACTAAGAACAATTTACCAATCCAGACATTTAACCATGGGAAGAAAAGTAAGTTCTCATGTGAAAAGAGACAATGGAAGAGATTTCCACTTGATGAGAATGAGATGCAAAAAAAGAGATTGATCTTACAATGTGCCTGCAAATTTAGTACTAACATGGCTCTGATTCTCAGGCAGAAGCCTTGCCAGCCCGAAATCAGCAATCTTGGCTTGAAATTCGTCGTCCAATAGTATATTACTCGGCTTTATATCACGATGTATGATGGTCACATGATACTGCTCGTGCAAATAAGCAAGCCCTCTTGCCGTCCCAAATATTATATCAAACCGTTGTTTCCAGGTAAGCGATCCTCGTTTATCGCCTATATAACAACACACAAATTGTCTCATAAATCAATTCTAGATGTGGAGAAGAAGTTTAAGCATGAGCTATTATACCGTATAAGAATCTGTCAAGGCTTCCATTAGCCATGTACTCGTAGACAAGAAGCAGTTCAGATCCTTTATTACAAAAACCTAAGAGACGGATAAGGTTGCGATGATGAACATTGCTTACTAGCTTAACTTCACTCTCAAAGTCTTCTTTTGCTCTGCTATAACTTATGTTCAGTTTCTTTACTGCAATAATGTTCCCATTTTCTAAAGTAGCCTGTATTCAAAGCAACCTTTTAGTTAATTAAATCGTAAAGAGAAAGAGAGATGGAAATTGGACACTCTGTTTACCTTGTATACAGAACCGAAGCCACCTTCTCCAAGTTTATTTTCTTCACTGAAATTGTTTGTTGCTATTTTTAAATCCTTGTAACGGTACATATTTGGGCCTTGCAATTCAGTTGCCCCCAAAATGTTATCTGTCATAAATCTCACCATTAGCTAAATCTACCAAATTTGAAGCTCATTTGTTTGATTAAGACAAGACTAAGAATCATCACCTCTTGATGAATATTTTTTCGACTTTCTTGAAAACTTGTACCATAATAAGAAAACAAGTAAAATCAGAACAAAACCTCCACCTCCAACTACTCCTCCGATTATAGCTTTCTTCTTGCTAGAATTTCCTGGAAATATAAAATCATCGATTTTTAATTCAAAGGAATTATTGGTGTTCTACCCATTATACATAATAGATAATGAAAAATATTGACCTAGTTATAAATATGTTTTCTACCCAAATTTGAGATCAAGTTACATAACTACCCTTAAGTTGGTCTTTTTTTGTCATATTCAGACATAGATCATGATGGTTGGATCATGAAACTAAAAAAAAAATCACGATTGTTAGATCACGAAGGTGAAATAGATAACCTAGGTTAGAACACGATGCTAACATAGATCACGAAGATAACTACATATCACAAAGCTAAAAACATATTTATTATGAAAAACTTGTTTGTTATGAATATTGGTTAGAAAGATAAATTTACACGTTATTCAAAACTGGAAAAAAAAAAAGAGAAGAATAGCAAAACCATTACCTCGTTCTTCTCCTAGGAATGGTGTGATGTCAATGGTCTGATTATCAGCAAAAAACGGAGTGTCGGAATATCTGAGAAAACAGGCAGCATCGATAGCTCTTCCATCAGCACCAGGTAAGCAGCTCTGAATGTTGCCAAAGGCCACAGTTAAGCAATCTTTGCAGCCATTTTGTGTGATTGTTTCAGCACATTGTGCAATCCCATAAATGGTTGAATTGTCGAGGTTTGAGATTTGCCTCTTAGTTGCTGCGAAGTAGCCGTTGATTCTTGGTGTTGACAGTTGAAGATCTCGTAGCAGTGTCTGTCCCGTTGCATCGAATGCCGTTGGCTGAGATGCCGTTCGGTTGCCACAGATTTGGACATTTCCGGGAAGAGTTGTCTGATTGTAGAAGCTGTTGCTCTCATACCTTGGGATGAAACAAGTGGGAGTTTGAATTGTGTTATGCACTAAAACCATGAATGCTTGTAAATATTGTACATGGATGTTTGAAATAGAATACTAGAAATATCAACTTTTCATTTGCTCAAACCTTATTGTATACATAATTATACGATCGATCACTACAAATTTACCGACGGAATTTCGTCAGTAAGCTCATTAAATTTTTAAAAATAAATCAATGGATTTCCAACATTTTTTTCGGTAATTACCGATGGATTAATTTTCGTCGGTGATTTTAGAATTCTGACGACATTTTCGATGGTATTTCATCGGTAAACTGGAGACAAGAATTTCTGTCGGAAAGAGGAGGCAAAACGATGTTGTTTTCGACCGCATCAAAATTCACTCCAAAACTATCATTTTTGCCTCATTTACTATAGAGATTCTGTCGGTAAACCTTGGAAACAAAAAACGACGTTGTTTGTTGTCGCATTACCGATGGAATTTCCATTGCTACTTTGAAAATTAAATATTTGTCAGTATTTTTGTCGCAAAACCCTAAATATAGGGTATTTTTTAACGAAACCTTTATTTTGATGAATTTTCTTCAATAATCTAAGTTTAATTACTGTTATATTGTATTAATAATCATAATATACCATTTGCATAATGTTGTTATATTATATTAATTACGCACGCACGCACGCATGCATAAACTAATTATATATATAATTATAATTTCCATTGGTAAATTTCAAATAGAACAACATGTTTTAATTTCCCCCAAAAAATTTGTATAAAATTTTATGACATCGTTTTGAGCTGAAACACATCAAAACGGCCTAATTTATGATGGATCAACCGACGAAATTATCCATCGATAAATCTGAATAAATTAGGTTGCAGAATCTCTTCTCCTCCTACACTCTCTCTATTCCTCACTCCCTCACACCCACTCAATTCGCCATCCTGTAGCCGCCGACCGCCGCTAGCTCCACCCACCACCAGCCCCACCTCCTGTCCTTCTCTCTCTCTCTCCTTCCCCTAGAGGTGTTCATTTGGTTCGGTAAACTGGAACCGAGTTGGGGTCAATGGTTTGGAAAACCATTGACCCCAGTTTCGGTTTCAAACCGAAATCGCGAACCGTGGTTCAACGGTTCGGTTTCAATCCGGACATATTTTGAATCGTAAACAGGTGGTTTAACTGGCCGTTCCAAACCGACAGTTCAAACCGATGGTTTAACCGCCGGTTTGTCTATTTTTTTTAAAATTTATATTTTATATAAATAATATTATGTATTTATGTTATTTTACTCTTTAATTTTAAGTTGTATTGATTATTACTATTAATTTGTATTATAAGTTGTAAGTTTTTTAGGTTTATGGTTTGTATTTGGTTGTATTTAAATTGTAATTTCTAATTTTTAAAATTGTAACTTATAAGTTGTAATGTAGTATTGTTGTAACTTGTAAATGTAAGTTCTGTTTTTTTATTTATATCAAATTATTTACTCAAAAAATGTTGTTATTTTGTAATATATGAATAATTGAAATATTTATATGCAAATTTAATTTTTTAAAAATTATAAAAAATTAAAATAAAATAAAAAAACCGTCCAACCCGGCGGTTCGAACCGGAACTGGTCGTTTACAAACTGAAACCGAAACCGAAATCCCTACAGTTTGGTTTGGCCCTCCACGGTTTTCCAAACTGACGGTTCCGAACCGAAACCAGCAGTTCGAACCGTTGAGCTCCTCTACCCTTCCCAGCCCAACACACCTCGGGCCCGCAGTGCTACCGAAGAACCCCTCTCCTCCACCATGCCACCCCATCGTGCATCCGCCGAAACCCACCAGCCCCACCCCCTCTCCCTACACTCCTTCCTCAGCAACCCCCATCACCACCGTTGCCCGCACCACTGTCACCTCTGTCGCTTCCATCATACATAATTTCCTACAAGGTTAGTTATTCTTCCTCTTTTAATTTTTAGTTATGTTAATTTTGTAGTTTAGGTTAGTTTAGGTTAATTACTTTTAATATATGTATGTTATAATTTATGCATATATAATTTATTAGAATTAATCTAATGTATGCATAATTTATTAATTTTATTTGCTTAATTTAATTTGGTTTAATATGTACTATAATTTAATTTAGTGAATAATGTTAGTTTATAATTTGCTACAATGTTAATTTAGTTATATACTTTGTCGTTAGATGTTGGTTTTTGTTTAGGTTAATTTTAGGCTATGTTTTAGGTTATAATTTACTATAATGTTAGTTTAGGTTAATTTTGAATAATTTATTAAAAAACAACGGATTTTTGAATAATTTTTTGTAAACTTCGCTATTAAGTTTTAGGGTTAATTATGTTAATTTGTTAGTTAATTAGTTCATTTAATTAGTTTAGTTAGTTGAACTAGTTTAGTTGATTTAATTAGCTTAGTTAGTCAAATTAATTTAGTTTAGTTAGTTTAACTATATCATAATGTGTAATTAGTTAACTATTAATTTAGTTAGAATTTAGGGTTTTATTAGTTGGGTTTTGATTGAATTATTGATAATTATTAGATTGGTGATGAATTATATAAATTTATATGAATATTTAAGTATGTGAATTGCGTTAAAATATTGATTATATATAGTTGAATTGGTTATATTTGTCGAATTGTTGGGAATTGCATGTTGTTTTATTATAGAAATGGAGAGTCGAAAACTTGGTAGATTAATTCTTGTGTTGAAATGCTAGTGAATTTCCGTTCAAATTTAGGGTTTAATTATTAGAATTTTGATTGATTTTAGGTTGAGTTATTTTAATTAAAGTATTATACAAAGGTTAGTTAGTTGAACAAGTTTAATTTAGTACTAGCAGTACACCCGCGCGATGCGCGGTTTGTCATATAAACAGTAAATTTATACATATTATATATATATATATAATATAAGTATAAAAAAAACAATAAACAAAGGTCATACATAAAAAACAACAATGAATTAAGTAGTTGGATAACATGAATAATATACATTAAATCTATCAATTAAGTCATAGATATATAATAATTATTTGTTAAAACCACATAAAAATATATAAAAAATGAAGTAAAATTCAAATATAAGGAAACGATTAAGTAAGAAAATAGATTAGATACAAAAATATTTTAAGATTAATTCTACATTCAACAGCCGCCTCCAACCACCGTCTACACTATCTAAATTTTGTCTTTTTCTTCATTTATATGATAACCAAGTCCACAATTTCATCTTATTGACCCCATGATCTTTGATATATAGAAGTAAGTAAATCTTTTGTCTATAGTGTGTTTTAGAAGTAAGCAAATATGTTGTTCATCCTCCCATTAAATATAGAAAAGCAGCAGCCATGACAGCAACACTCAACATCTCTTCTCCTTTACTTCTCCATTTCTTACATGTATTTTTTCTATCTTTCTTTTATCTTTCTTTTATCTTTCTTATATATTTTTCCTATTTTTCTTTTATCTTTCTTTTGTAATGTTGTTCCTCATTGGAGGATTGTTGTATTTGGATAATAAAGCTAATGACAATCAGATTAATATTGTCAATATCTCATTAAATGTGAAAAAGTTTTTATCTCTAATTTTTCTCTTGATATTTCAATTTCTTCTCCTATCTCTATTCTTCTTTTGATATTTTTATCCTCCATGAATTATTTTCTTATTTTCAACTATTATGATGTGAAATGAGATCTGTTGAATGACTCTCATCTCTGATTCTTCTTTTGATATTTGAAAAAACTTTTTTTCTTCTCTCATCTCTATTCTTCTTTTCATATTTTTATCATCCATGAATTGTTTTCTTATTTTCAACTTTTATGATGTGAAATGAGATCTGTTGAATGGCTCTTTCTTCTTTTGATATTTGAAAAAACTTATTTTCTTCTTCCATCTCTATTCTTCTTTTGATATTTTTATCCTCCATGAATTGTTTTCTTATTAACATTTGATGTGAAATGAGATATGTTGAATGACTTTGCTTATATAATGTGATGTCTTCTAGGGGAAGCCAGATTCAGACTTGGAAAAGAAGCCAGATTCAGACTTGGAAAAGAAGTCAAAACTAATGACATGACATTTTTGAGCGGGAAAGTGGCACAACTGTAATTTTGGCCCAACTTTACTGCTTTAATATAAGTATATATAAGTCTAATTTATTTTTGTTTTAGTTTAGATTAATTTCTTATAATTTATTATGTTAGTTGATAATTTTAGTTAGTTTAGTTGTTATTCAATTTAATTAGTTGATAATTGTTGAATTAATGTTATATTAATGTGTACTTAGTTGATAGTTAGTTTAGAATTTAGGGTTTAATTATTTGTTTTAAATTTATTATTATGTTATATTATCCAATAGATGATAGAGGCCACCGGATTTCCCGTGGACGAGCTGTAGGTCGAGGCCATCGAGGTCTGTAGGATGAGCCCGACCATACACCACCGAGCTCTACAGAGGACACACAATGCGTGCCATCGACGAGCTCTACTGATGGTTGACGGTCAGAGTCAGCTCCACTTACGAGGCAGGGGGTGTCTTGATGAGCACTCGGATATTTGCATTGGGCCTGAGCTCGTCACAACACGTATCACAAACGGCTATATACAGCCTCTTGCAGGACAACATTGCGGGTTGAGGCCGGAGCGTGAGTATTCTTATTTTTGTGTTTTTTTTAACTTCTTTAATAAACATAATTTATAACTAACATTTAGTTATGAAACATAATTTCATCTCATCAGTGCTCTATCCTTCTTAAAGACATATATGAGTTGGAAGGTGGTCTCGTCTGAGACCAAGATGGTGTACCAGTAGGAGTTCGAGGTAATTTCTTGCTTTAAATATCTATATTTTAATATTAATTTCTTTGTTTTAAGTTATTATTCATAATAGCTTAATGCTTTTTTTTAGTAGAAACTATGCACTTGGGATTCGTCAATCGATGACGAAATCTGAAGTATGTATCCATAGAAGGCTGCTACCTGCTACTGGTATGACATCATGGTCAAGGCGAAGTTCAAGCAGGCTTCAAAGAATCTTCTGAGCAAGCCATTCGAATTAGGTACAGGAGCCTCCAAACATAAAGGAGGCTCCTGTACGACGACAAGTTCAAGGTACTTGTATGTATTTTCTTTTACTTCTTGTTTAACTTCAAAATTTATTAAAAAAATTTATCTATTGATTTTTTTTAATTTTTAAATATATTTCAGAAAGCTTTCGAAGAGAGGAGGACCCAATTCAATCAGCCTGAGGATGAGTCATTGGAGTCCCGTCCCATGGACATATCAAGACAACCAGTATGCACAAGGGAAGGGTGTTCAGGTTGAGATCGACTGGTAAGAGACAATCGATGACAAGATGCGTCATCTCGGCTGCCATAGGAAGGAGTCTGGAACTTCTATTACATTTGATGTTACATCTTGTGTTACATAACATTTAATACACGCCATCTATTAATTAATGATGTCATTGAATACATGTGGCATGTGGTGATTGATTTGGAATAGAAGATGTAACACCAAGTGTAATAGAAGATCTCACTCCATAGGAAGGGGGATATTTAGAGGATGATGCAAGCAGTCGAAGATTGGATGGCTGAGATTCACCACCGACAAGATGAGCTATAAAACAAATTCGGCACGCAATCCTAGTTTGAAATGCAAGTTGTTGCCAATTAAGAATAGGCACATCGACCAGCAGCATACAACTAGGGGTGGACGAAATATCGAAAATATCGGTATACCGAACTTATCATACCGAAAAATACCGAAATTTTCGGTACGGTATGCTTACCGTACCAAATATTTCAGTACGGTATCAGTATTAAAATCTGGAAAGTCGGTATTTCGGTATATACCGAAAATATACCTACCGAAAATTAATTATATAATTAATTATTTTATGTAAATAATATTTTAAAACTGAAAATTGAAATTAACCCCTAGATTCTCTCAATCTCAATCAGATTCACAACACAACATTCAATTCCTAAGACTTTCAATTCGGTATACCGATATAATTCGGTACGGTATGTTCAAAATGAATGGTATGAACGGTATGATACCGAGATTTCGGTATGGTATGGTATACCGAAATCTCGGCACGGTATACGGTAAGGATTTTTATCATACCGAATTTTCGGTATACCGATATTCGGTATACCGAAAATTTCGGTACGGTACGGTATCGGTATCGGTATTTTCGGTACGGTACGGTATGCCACCCCTACATACAACCTATCGAGGATGATCCCCCAGCCAAGGAGCCTAACAATGAGGATAGGGATGGGGACGAGGACTACCAGACTTTCAAATATGTGGATTCTTTTTGTGGATCTTCCACATTTTTGTATTTTAGATCCATCGTTAAATATTTAACCGACAGAATATGACGTCAGCGAGCATATTACCGACAAATTTCGCCGATGGATTTTATATCGATAATAAATTTACCGACGGAACATCATTGAATACTAACATAAATTTCAGTTGGTAATTCATGAGATCTTTGTAGTCTAATGAGTACCAACTTTAAGATTGGTTTAAATTTTCAAACTTAGCTTGAGGTTTGTGAAAATTACAAATAGACCTTTTCAATGATTAAATTTTTTATTATTCTCTTAAATTTAAATTATGGTAGTATACGACGCCAAATAGTCTTTTCTTAGTCAACACTACGAAATATCACTTTCCAACAAAAAAAAATCATTTTGACAGAAATACCCCTTCACTTTAGATGTCTTAAACCACCACTCACACTTATTCGTGCATTGTGTTGCGTCGTATCATGGCTCATGTGGATCATGTTGTCGAGATGCTTTTCATTTTTTAAACAATTAAATTGAAAAAAAATAAAGAGTATTTGGAAAATAATATTTTAACTAAAAATAGTTTGGAAGTTGAAACATTTATTCTAGAAGTTAAAATTAGAGGTGTTCAACGGTTCGGAAAATCGGAATCGAATTGGAACCGAACCGGGGTCAACGGTTCGGAAAACCGTTGATCCGGGTTCGGTTCCAAACCAAAACCGCGAACCATGGTTCGATGGTTCGGTTTCGATTTGGACATATGTTTGACTAAAAATGAAACCAAGCAGCAAAATGAATTTTTAAAAAGGATTTTAAACATGATGTTTCTAAACAAATGTTTGCTAGATGACAGACATATTTAGCCTCTTTTGATTTTGAAATTGTTTATAAATAAGGAAAACACAATAATTTGCCTGATTATTTGACAAGAGAATTTCATTTATGACTACAACTATGAGTCAATCAGGTAGAGGATCCTATTTCTCTAATAGGGGAAGGGGAAGGGGAAAAACCCCACATATTATTGTTCAACAAGGTAAACTGAAGTTGATTGCCTAGAATATTTATGGAATATCATCTCCCTGATAAAGATCATCCATTATATGGATATTTCTAAGATTTTTTTAAAAAGAAAATACAAGAAAAGGATGATACTCCTAATTCTTCTCAAACTTCTTATGCCAATATTGCAACAGAAGAAAAGAGTAATATACTCTTTAAGAAAAATGATCATAGAGATTTAATTCTTCTTAGAGAAGAAAGAGATATCCAGTGGAAAAATAATCCATGGACTATTATGGAAAGATATATTACTACGACAACTTTTGCAAACAGATCTTATAAACTAAGAGGATTCTATGAACAAGTGCTTATAACATTAGAAAGTGTTGATATTGAACACTTCAATTCTGGAAATACCCAATAGAATGAGTATGCTTACTCAAAATTTACAATCAAAATGATTATATCCCTTGAAGAATGAGAAACTTCTCCACTTGAGAAGGAAGCTTTGCATCCTACCAAAAGACATAATTTCAAATTTAATTATTGGGATTATGTAGAAGGTTTTTATAAAACCCTTTTCTTTGAAAACAAAAGACACAAACATACTTGGCTTATAAAAATATGTGGAAATTGTTTCCATCATACAGTTAATAACTGTTTTTTTATTGGTGGAAAATGTTTGGCACCACAATAGATATTTTACTAGAAAATTTCAGAGATCTTATGAAAGAATGAACACTTGTGTCTCCTTCTGTTCAAAAAAACTCTATTAAGGGACAAACCCCTTGTCAATTCTTTATGGAATCAAGCATTCCATGGATATGGAAATTGACACTAGAATTCGGTTATACTGAAAATGATACTCCTTATCTTTGGAGAATTGGTTATACCAAAATGTGGGACAAGATGTCCAGGATTGATCCAAATACTGGAGAATTATATTCTCAATCTACGATAGATGATCTTAATAATAAAATAAAGCTTTATAAGCTACAAAAACATGATAAAAATAAAGAAGAAGAGGATTCTATTAGTCCTTTCAAAAGAATTTCTCAAAAATATTTTGGGACTTTTTCAAAAAAGAAAATGATCAAAATTTATATTGAAGGAATGAAGAGTGGTCTCTTCAAAAATCTTGAAAGTTCAGGTTCAAAATCTGATACATCAATGATATATGGATCTAGCAATAGAGAGGATACATAAAATATATTCTCAAACCAAAATCAAGATGCTCAAAATCCAGAAGATGATTCTCCAGACCTCAATGTTTCATTTGATATTTTAAAGGAATCTCTTATAGAGAAATTCAAAGATTAGGATGATAATTTATTATCTAGAAGTTAATAATCCATCTTCATTATGGAATCCATACTTTAATCCTATCATATACGAAAGAGGTAGACACAATAGGGTGTTTAATATCAAAAAGAAGATTGAAATTATTCAGGAAAAAACTAAGGATTGCAAAAATTTGCTTAGAAAAGAAAATCCAAATTATGTTCCAATTCGGATTGAATTATTTAAACTTCAAAATACATTGAAGGATCTCAAAATTCAAAGTTCTCTTTTTTCTGCATAATGGAAGCCAAGTGGCATTTCACAAATGGTGGCAGACAAGTGGCAAACAAGATGAGACATAACTTTTGACCTTTAAGGTAACAAAAAGATTATGAAACTCATTTGTAATAGATAGTGGACGATAAGTCCAAAATTGTAAAACATCTTTACTATTTTCTTTTAAAAAACAATCTGTAATAGTTAGTTTCATTTCCCTATTTATAGGTTTGATTTTTTTCTTTTCAGATGTACGCTTGAGTTTTAACTCATCTCTCTTTTCTCCCTCTCCACACTCTCAACTCTCCTTGTAAAAACCCTTCTTGTGTTTAATCTAAATTCTTATTCTTGGTTGTTCTTCAACAAGTAAGTATATTTCAATTTTTTTTAACAAGCCTACATGGTAGACTAAATCAATATGTGTTAGATTATAACTATTGAGTTTGAACATGTCTTATTATATGCAATGAAGTACTATAAAACTTAATGAAAGGTTAAGACACTCATGTTTGAGTTTTACGACCAAGATGATTATAAATTTTTAATGTTCACCCTTTTAGTCGTGTTGCTAGAAAGGCGTTTAGGCGTTTGTGAGTTGAAGAGGAATCTAAAGTCATCAAAGTTTTATATCTCAGTAAAATCCTAAGAGTATAAATGTCTTGTATACACACCTTTAATTTTTATACATCCTTAAAAATAAATATATGATGAAAATATTTAAAAATATTTAAGTTATTTTTCTCTAAAAATCAACAATATAATATATGATTTATTATTATTATTATTATTATTATTATTATTATTATTATTATTATTATTATTTCAATTTTGGTCCTGTATGTAAGATCATTTTCATTTTTGGACAACCAAATATACGTTTTTCAAATTTGGTCCTATATGTTTCAATTTTTTCCAATTTTGGTCCTATAGGCTATATGTTTCAATTTTTTCCAATTTCAATCCAATTTTGATCAGATGGTCTCCAGAAAATCTCACGTGACATCGGCGATTTTGGGAATTCCAACCAAAATTGGAATGTAATTAGAAAAAAATGCAATTTATAGGACCAAAATTAGAAAATTGGACTGAAATTGGAAAAAATTGAAACATATAGGACCAAAATTGAAAACGTATATTTGATTGTCAAAAAATGGAAAACGTCATACATACAAGACAAAAAATGAAATTAACCCTTATTATTATTAAGGTTACAATATTAAATCTAAAATTTTGAAATCAACAGGTACAATTTAAAATTTTATTTTAATATGTATAAAATATTATTTCTAAACACATATTAAATTTTTTTTATTTCAATAAAATCAAATTTTAGAATTAATCTAATTTTTTTTAAATATATACTCTTCTTTAATCGAAAAAACTTTGTAATTTCATTTAAAAAATGTAAATGCTATTTTAGAATATAGATATTATTAAATATGTAATTATGAACAAAATTTATATAAGAAAGAAAAAATGGTGGGAGAGAATTCATTAATAATATGATAAATATAATAACATATATATCTTCAAAATAAACCATACAACCTAATTTATGTTAATATAAATATTTAATATATATTTCAATAGTTAATAATATATTAATCAAAATTACGTTATATTTTGTCAAGATGACAGATCCTGCCATAGGTCTACAACAAAAAAACACAATTTTTTTTCAATATGAATAATATTTAATTAAAAATCCGTGTAATGTAGGAGTCCTTTATGCTAGTGTTAAATATAACGGACGAAGATATAAAATTTTAAAATATGTTTTTCTTCACCTGACATGAATATTTTTCTTTAAAAATATAATTATAAATATTTTAAGATAATTAACGACTGGATTTGAAATAAAAAGTAGAGAGTTGTTTAAAAGAATAATGATTAATAGAAATAAAGCAGAAAACGGAAGTGACCTGAGGAAACAGCCATCGTAGATAACCCGAGCACCGTTGGCGGCGGAGCAATTTCGAATCAACGACACGGCGGCGTCGTAGCAGGACAAGCAATCCGCTTCAGACATATAGTTTCTGCACTGAACCATTGCATAGACCGGGTCCGATGATCTCGCCTGCTGAGCTGTCGCGAACCTCCTCCCGGAGAGCTGAGTTCTGAGGTCGGAGAAGGTGGCGTTGCGGTTGTTGAAGAAGTCTGCTATATTGCTAGCGTTATACTGACTGCATCCCTTATTCAATAGATTAATCTGCGCTTCTGAATTGGCCGGTTGCTGCCACGTCGACACGGCAGCCACCGCCGCTATCAGGCGGAGCCACCACTTTACCCTGGTCGCCATTCACCTGCTTATGTTTCAATTGATGAATATCAAAATATTTGGAGTGATAACTTTATATGACATGTACTAAATGAGTTAAAATATGTGTATTATCATTATTTTTACAAATTTCGTATTTTAAAATGTCTTGCAACCATAAATATGCAATGATGTCACACATCAATTAATAATTTTATTTAAAAATATTGCTAATAATCATTAATATATGAGTAGTGTTTGTATGAATCAGATGCACGTGTGGGTTTGGTCCAGGCCCGGATCCGCTCTCAGATTTTTTTTTATTTTTTTATATCATAACCTTTATGTTGTAATAATATAACATTTATGCAAAGATTTCACAACCTTTAAATGAATAATTTAGATTTTTTTCAGTATAAAAATTCATGTATTGTAGTTGAATCTTTATGTTATAATAATTTAACTTTTATGCGAACATAACTAAAAGGTTACGCAAACGAAACTAAAATGTTAGACCCACATAACTAAAAGATTAGGAGACCATAACAGAAAGGTCAGGCGTGCAGGCTAGGGTTTGAGCGCGGATTTAGAATGAGTGGGCGCGTGAGTGCACTTTTGGAGCGTGAAAAACACTTTTCGGGTCATATGATCTGGATTACATGGGTCATGATCCATGCACCTGGTGTACTAAAACAATTGTTAATTGTTTATATATATATATATTTATTTATTTATTTATTTGCCATGTGTTAGTGTTTGGTGACTTTAAGGATCTTATACTGTGAACATGATAATATTTTAGTCTGATAATTTTAACCCAAAAGGAGGTTTCGTGCCAAAAAAAAAAAAAAAAAGGTCATTTAATTAGAGATTTTTTCGTTCTTTGAAATTTACATTATGTATTACCAGATTCATTTTTCATAGGCGAACCGCAAAGATCCACTTATTCCTACATCAATTTTAGCCCGATTAGAAGGTTGAACAAAAAATTTCCTCAATCCCTTTTTTTTTTTAATCATTGTATTTATCAAGTTTCTAAGTTGAAATGAACAGTTTTCGCCTGCTTAGCATTAAGGTTGAAGAATCTTCTACAGAATTGAAGCCCCAAATCAATTCTATAATAAATTGACTGAGTCTTTGGATGTGAAGCCCCAAATTATAGACTGTCTTTGGATGTGACACTTATATACCAAATTTTTTTTTCCTGTTTTACCCATTATACATATTCATAATACACATATATATAACGCCAAAATGACCCCAAATACTACAAATTAATATAAGAAATATCTTTTCTACCACACAACATAACTTTTCTACTTTTCTTATCACAAAATTGGTAATTTGTCAAAAGTATCCCTTACGACATGCAAGACTCACATATGACTGAGTTTTTCCTCTATTCAGGGACAAATCTAAGATATTGAATAAAGGGGAGCAAATTTATTTTAGATTAAAATATAAAACAGATCGGAGGCTAAAATTTATATAGTGAACAAAATTTTAAAATGTAAGGGGTCAAATTCTTATAAACTATTGATAAAAATGAAAAGTATTAGAATTTTTTTTATATATAAATAACAATTTTGAAAGTTCAAAGCTACGCACCCCCTAAATCTGTCCCTGCCTCTATTTAATTCAACAAACAATCATGTAAACTGGCCTCAGCAGTAAAATCCCATTTCACAACTTCAAAATTTCTTGCTTTCTCAATTCTGTCAAAATTTGTTCATTGAAGCATTCCATTTGAATTATATCGTATAAAGGTATGTTATTTATAGTTTAATAGGTTTACACGATATTTTCATGTTTATTGTTTTAATTATAGAGGTTTCATGATTTTAATAATTTATTTCATGATATATAGAATATTTTAATGAAGCGTTACACAATTTTAATGTTTAAATTATGTCTTACACTACATGAGAATATTGTAATGATAGGATTACACGATTTTCTATTAGCTATGTGTGCGGATATATGATTAAAAAAAAATCCCTCTCAAGTATCAATTGGGGTCAAACTCTTAATTGGTGTATCCAATTAAAACGAAATTAAAATTGATTATGCTATTAAGTTTTGAAACTCATGTTGTAAACAAAAATTCAGCTAATATCCATGAATTTTTAAGACAAAAACTCATGTGCAACCGTCGCATCGTGCGATGGTTGCACTTATAGTACAAAAAAGACATATTTATAGCCGTAAAAGATATACTTGAATAACTCATACTTATACTGTAAAAAACATACTTATAAAACACATACTTATAGTTAAAAAACATATACTTATACATGTAAAAGACATACTTGAATTTTGTCACATGTGAGCCGTTTCCCAAGAGACGAACTCTTCGTCACTTTAATTGTGAAAATGATCAAAAGTGGAGGAGACTTTTGTAATAATGAGTTCAAAGTCAAGTCGCATAACCATGATATCACATCTTCCCTACCATTTTCCAAGAGGTAATGGCCAAATTGACAGAAATTTTTCTATTGGCCAGCACGTCTTTTCAATTGACAGAAATTTTTCTATTGGCCAGCACGTCTTTTCAATTATTTCCTGTAAAATGCAAGTCCTCGCAACTATGGTCCAAACTCAATAAGGATAAATAGAAAAGACAAGAAAAATTAAATAACGATAGTACGATATATATAAAAATACTCCCTCCATCCCATCTTATTTTGCCTACTTTCTACTTGTACTTGTTCCAATTTATTTTGCCTACTTTCCTAATTAAAGTGAAAAAAACATAAACTTACACATCCAACCAACAGTCAACTATATTTTCTTAGGATCCGTGCCGGTCAAAGTAGGCAAAATAAGCCGGGATGGAGGAAGTATATGTTAAGTCTAAAAAAAAGTAACCACATCTAATAGAAGTTGGATTTTAACTAATTCATGATGTTAAATAGAGTGATGCCTAGCCATCTTTATTAGAATTTTCCTGGAAAATGCAGGTCTTCGCAACTATGGTCCAAACTCAATAAGGGGAAATAGAAAAGACAAGAAAAATTAAATAACGATATTACGATTTATAAAAAAATTTATGTTAAGTCCAAAAAAGTAACCAATTCATAGAAGTTGGATTTTAACTAATTCATGATGTTAAATTGTTATATAGAGTGATGTCTAACCATCTTTATTAGAATTTAGAATGGAGATTGAATGCCCTTCGCCCTTCCTTTCATCCCTATATCTTATATGTAAAATGACTCTAACATGCATTAATGATGCAGGGCGGTTTCGCAGAACCTGCCACAGTTTGGTATTTTAGTCATAACTTTCTTTAGAAAACTCCGATTCATGCGCTGTTTGCTGGGTTGGATAACCAACTCAATTATCTTTCCAGAAATATATTATGACTTTTCAGATTCTAAGTATTCAGAGAGTTATGGACCTGAAAATTTGACGGTCGTGAAGTTAATTTGCAAGAAAGTTTGAAAATTTTGAGTCTTTTGATTTTTCATTTCCATCGGGTCATTAATGTTTTGTAGCCTATAAATATCTCCTACTCTGAAGTTGTATGATAGAATATTGTATTGAAGCTTTTATGAGTCAAGTTTGAGAAAACATTTCTCATTATCTTGCAATTCTCTACTTGGAAGTCGAATTTAAGATTCACTCTCAATTCATTCATTTTCCTTGTTTTCCAACCCTCATCAATTAAGAAAAACAATAATAATAATAATAATAATAATAATAATAATAATAATAATAATAATAATAATAATAAGAGTTAATTGCAACAACAATACCAAACTATGAACAATTTTGTATATAAACTATTTTTTTGTGGCACCGATATATATAAACTATATGAGTTTGATATTTAAACCACCAAATTATTATTCCGGCCACTTTTCATTGGATTTTGACACATGACATGCATTGACATCAAGTTAATTGCAGCAACCCACCAAACTATCGACGATTTTGCACATAAACCACTGAACTTTTTTTCGCATCGATATCTAAAGTATTTTTAATCGAATTTTGGCACGTGACTTTCATGTGACATATTTTTAAGGGTTTTTTTTTTGTTGAAACAATTGAGTCGTTGTATTCTCGCGACATACTTAGAGAATTTTCCTTTGGGGTTAGGGTTTGAAGAAAAGAGATGAAATTTTATTTCATTGTTGTCGAGTTGCAAAGCTTGCAAACCTGGAGATTCATTACACTAATCCTCTCATGCAAAACCTCATCAATTGTGCAATTTGAAATTTCAATTTGGTTGCGCAAAATTGTGTGGCATGTTTGAGAAAAATATGATCTGTTGTCCCACTATTATATGATTTTTTAATTTTTTTGTGGGATTTATGAATATTGTTTTACCATCATTACGAGTTATTTTAGTGAAAATTCAGTGAGATTAATTATGATCCGATGTCACGCGCAAGTCACGTGTCAAAAATTCGGTGAAAAACGGTTAGGAAAATGAGTTTGATGGTTTAAGTGTCAAACATGTATAGTTTATATATATTTGTATAAAAAAAAAATTCAATGATTTATATACAAAACTACTCATAGTATGGTGTAGTTAGGCACTTCAACTAACCCTAATAATAATAATAAAGAAAATGAATTTGTTCATTTTAATAACTATAGATGACAACCAAGAAGAGTACTCATCAATATTATTGAAAGGTATTTGTACCAGACTAAAATATAAAGAAAAAGTCTCCTATACAACTAGTGCATGGATTTTACTCGGGTCGGATCGGCCTGATCCTACCCGGATCGTGTTTTTTTTTTTTGCCCTAACCTTTATATTATGTTACTTATACATTTATGTTATGTTAGTCAAACCTTTATATTATATTAGTCATACATTTATGTTTAGATTCATAACCTTAGTGCAATACTTTAACTTAAAAAAAATTGCCGACCTTTATACTATGCTAGTCATACTTTTATGTACAAATATCATACTTTTATGTATAAATATCACACCTTTATGTAATACATTAACTCAAAAAAAAAAAAAACTTAATTTCAACACAAGTTGTACATGTTTACCTTTGAGTGATATTACTCATACCTTTATGTGAAATTATTTATTCATTTATGTCAACATAATCATACCTTTATGTAATATATAAAGGTACAACTAACATAACTAAAATGTATGACTAGTATAACTAAAAGGTATGAAATGTATTAATAGCAGTCTAAAAATATGCTAAGGTATAGATAAAAACCTAAAAGGTATGACTAACATAACATAAATGTATGTTTAACATAACATAAATGTACAACACTTGGGAGTTAATTTGGGCGAATTTATGCGTGACTTGATGGCGTGTGCGGGCGCGTGACAACACATGATGGACCCAATACACGGTTCCAAATTCGTGCAACAAGTGTACATAAATTTTTGTGAAATATAAATACGAAAACCCATCACAAACTTGATCAAGAATATCTATGAACTACGAACCCTCTCAAAATTATTATATTGGACTATTAAAATGTTATATTTAGGATAAATTTCATAACAAGACCTAATTTATAAATTAGTTTTCAATTATAGACCCAAATTTTAGAGTTTCTCAGTAAGGGGCTCAATTTAAGTTTTTTTTTTTTTTTTTCAATTTAAGACTTGAAAATTAAATTGAATTCTCAATTCAAGACAAAAATCCATTTTTTTCATTGTATTTATATTTATAGATTTATTTATATTTCAATATATATTTATATTTTAGATAAATTAAGACAGGTTAGTGTAATTTTGAAACGATCTTCATCGGACTTGTATTAATTTATTTATATATATATACACACACATAATTAATACAATTCATAAAATTAAGATTCTTTTATTTTCTAAATTTTATGAATAAAATTATAGAAAACCAATTTTAATATTACTTAATTTAATATAAATTATACTTATGAATATAATTTATATTTTTTTTTTAAGGTTGTACGTGGTATGGTATGTTCAATATTTAAAACATAATATCCTTAGATATGAAAGTAAATGTTGAAACTTAAATTTAAATTCTAGAATTTATGGTCTATACACCTTTTAAGTTAATTAAGTTAAATTTTAAATAGTTGAACTTAAGTGCTCAGAAAGTAAGAAGTTTTATAAACTTATCTAGATTTAAAACTTAAGTGAGTTTTGATTGAATTCTATAATTTCACAGGAACTTAATTAGATTTTAGATTTACATCAATACTTGTGAATGTTTCATTAAGACTTAAATGTTTGAAAATTTAAAATTTAAAATTTAAATGTGGTTACAAAATTACTTATGATTTATATATATATATATATATATATAAGGTATTAAAGATTCCACTTTTGTCCTAATTAATATTTGGGCTTTATCCATTTTTTAACCACTAATTTATGAGTTTATATAATGATCTATTAAGTTTTTGTTTTCCGTGATCATTTATGACATGAACATCAACAAAAGCGGATGCGATCTCCAAATTGAGAATTTTGGTTATACGAAGACAACATTAATCCATATGACACTAAATTGAAGGATGATGATCTAAGAACCCTAAATTAGCTAGGGATTTTCCATGCATTTAGTGTCGCAATGATCATTCCTCCCCACCCATCCGAACACAATCAAAATGTCAAATTAGAATTTATAACATTATCGACATTCTAACATTAATTTTAACAATAAACCAAAACATCCTCGCGTTCAATAAGATCAAAGATTCAATTTTTTTTTTAGCAGTACTAACATTGACCTGTAAGTGATATCTCATCAATGATTAAAAAAAAAAAAAAAACATCGAAAAATAACTCATGTCAAATAACAAATCAATCTTCAATTGATTGACTCTTTATTGACAGAATTAAAAACCTTATATAATTGTCACATGATAGTCACCACAAGTCATATGTATACATTTCATTCAAGTATAAACTCTCATTAAGGGCACCTAAGTTTTTCCAATGAACACCCTTATGCAAGAAATGTCACTTTGGTGTCATCCTGTTCAATATATATAAGTCCATCCTAAGTATCACACAAATGCAAAATATATAACTTTAAATGAAGGAATTAAGCTAGTTTCATTACACAAAAATACAATATTTATCTGAGAATTTATCACCCTTTTAGTAATAATAACACTGTAGGGTGGTGAAACATTAATCCGATTCCATGGAAGAAATGAAAGCATATGAGAAGGAAGTTAAACAATCCGATCCCACAAACACAGATGTACATATATATGTCAATCCAAATGAACTGGAGTACTATTAGTCTTCTTATTATTATTAAAGGAAACTTAGATACTGTTGGAGACAAGACAAGGATCATCAGTAATTCTTGTCCAAGAGGACCAAGACTTGTATTATTTGACAAAAGACCTTCACTCATACACAGATTCGATTTAGATATATAAATTATGCCTAGCTTCTACGTTGAATGTTTTCTTTGTCAGGGACAAGGAAAATACATGTATAACTTCCACATCATCTAGTTTTCATAATACCTGTCAAGGATCCGATCAAGAATCACACTATCAATTCAACACCAAAACACACACAAGATAAACCCTAATCTTGTATGTAAAAGAGAAAACGTGTAGCTCAAATCACACGATCAAAACACCAAGAAGTAAAGTGGTTTGGCTTAACAAATACCTACATCCACTGTGAGAATATTCCACTAATCAATCGAATCAAGATACAAACGTTTATAAGAACGAAGAAGAAAGGAAACTGAAAACCCTAGCTAAACACTCTCTGTTTACTGCAATATTTCTCACTCTAGAATGATCTATCTTGAATCTGACTAACTAATGAAAAATTCTCTGTTATATAGAGATTACAATGCAAAAAACCGCATCCCAAACCATTAAGAATATCACGAGATATAGCCTTCGCAAATCAGTCGCGCAAATCCGTTGACAAACTTGTACACCTACAAACTTGAACATAACTGTTTTAACTAACTTGAAAGCGCGTTTTCGTAGCGTGACTTTATTAGTGAAGAAACGATTTTTCCTATACTTAGCAAAAAGCAGATTTTTCTTCTTTAGTCTATTTTTCTTTCTTTTCTTCTTTATTTCCTTTCTCTTATTCTTGATCCATGCTTATAATTCATCAATCTCCACCTTAAGCATGATCAAGTACTTCCATCTTAATGCAAACTCAAGTGATGTTTGTAGCTGATCTTCCTCTGAGCCCAATAAGAGACATACAGACACAACAAGAATTTCGCTGATAGACAACAGACTTTGTCCGTTGTCTTTCAAAAAAAAAAGCGTTGTCGTATCCAACGTTGTCTTAAATGGGCACTAATAGAAAACGCACTAAAAAGCGTTGTCTTTTCCAGATACGACAACGCATAAAAACCATTGCAGAAAAGTGTTAACGCATAATAACCGTTGCAGAAAAGTGTTATCTTTTTTAAAAACTATTAAATAGGACGCTGACGTCATCATAGAGGCGACATGTCATCGTACCGCTGACACGTCATCAACAACAATATTATGCATTGGCTGGGAATCAAACCCAAGTGCCATGGAGGTACTCTCACCACTAAACTAGTGGTGCTTTATGTAATAATATTTTGCATACATTTATTTTATATCAATTTTTGATAATTTTCACTTTTCTATTATCAAATATTTTTTTGTTAATTTTTATAAAGTACCATTAATACTTATTAACATAATTCATTGATTTCCAATTTTGATATAAAATGTGACTCAATTAAATACATATATTTTTACGTACATAGATTTATTCAATACCTAAAATATGGAAAATTGGTAAAAATACCCCATATATTATATTAAATACCTAAAATAGGGAAAATTGATAAAAACACATAAATTATATTAAATTTCTAAAAATCAACAAATAAAGACAAAAAAAATTATTTTTAGAAATTGAAAAGTAAAAAAAAAATTAAAAATATTATTTAATATAATATATAAAATCTGAAATTTCATTTAAATAATTAGAAAAATATTTTAAATTATCTAAATATACATAAGCAATCTAGAAAAGAAAATGTTAAAATAACGCAACAATAATCTTATTATGAAATTATTAAAATTAATTTTCAAATTTTAAATTTAACAAATAAAATTTACAATAATTATTAAGTAAATATAATAAGTTCAAAATAAATATTTCAAAAATCATAACTTATCTTCAATTATGTACTAAAACCTATGTTTAATAATAATAATAATAATAATAATAATTATTATTATTATTATTATTATTATTATTATAATAATAGAAACTTATGTTTACAGTATTAATTAATGACATAAACTTTCATAATAACAAATAAATTATTTATTATAGTTATTAATTTTTTATAGTATTTTGAAATATTTATAAACCAACAATTAAAAATTTAGCATGATAGATATTTGCTGGAAAATTATCTCTAAATATCAAAAAAAAGTATCGATTAAATGGTGAAAAGTAAAATAATTAATAAAATCGTTAAAATTTAGTAAAGAAATTTATAATTAGAATTTGTAATCTTAAATAAAAAGAATTTTTTTTGTACGTCTTTATTTGTTGATTGTTAGATATTTAATATGATTTATGTTATTTGTAAATAAAATTTCTAATTTTAATATATTTTTATATTTAATTAAATAATATTTTAAAATTTAAAATATAGTTTTCAGAATTTCTATTATTATTATTTAAATAATATTCTGATTTTTTAAATAATATTCTAATATAAGATAACACCAAAAAATAATTAAAATTTTCAAATATAATTTAATTAAAAAACAATTAATTTAATTAAATTTTTTTAATAAAGACAACGCTTTTGAAAGACAACACATAAAAGGGTTGTCTTTTAGTTAAAAAATTCGCTGAAAGACAACGCATAAAGAGCGTTGCATAAAAGAGTTGTCTTTTTTTTTTTTAAATCCACTGAAAGTCAACGCTTTTTAAAAAAGCGTTGCAAAAAAGTGTTGTCTATTAGCAAAAAAAAGCTGAAAGACAACACATAAAAAAGCGTTGGAAAAAACCGTTGTCTATTAGCAAAAAAAATCACTAAAAGACAACACATAAAAAAGCGTTGCATAAAAGTGTCATCTATTAGCGAAAAAAAACGCTGAAAGACAACCCCTTGTGAAAAACGTTGTCTTTCAGCGCTTTTTCACAAAAAGACAACGCTTTTCACAAAAAGTGTTGTAAAATGTTAAAAGACAACAAAAAGCGTTGTCTTTCATGCGTTGTCTATCAACAAAATTCTTGTAGTGAAAGCTTGAACTTTGCTGTTGGTAATGTCTTAGTGAAGGCATCAGCTGGATTTTCCTTAGTTGGGATTTTGCTTACTTCAATCACTTATTTCTCTATGATATCCCTAATGAAATAAAGCCTGATATCTATGTGTTTTTTCCGTTCATGATAACCTTGGTGCTTGGACAGATGAATAGCACTATAGTTATCACAATTCACTGCAATTTTGTCTTGATCATAACCGAATTTTTTCAGTATACCTTGCAACCAAATTGATTTCTTAATAGCCTTAGTTAGAGCAATGAACTTTGACTCAGTGGTTGACAAAGCTACTACTGTTTGAAGTGTAGCTTTCCAACTAATAACAGTGCCAAACAATGTAAATACATAACCTGTGAGTGACTTTCTTGTATCTACATTTGATGCATAATTTGCATCAACATATCCCACAATGGGATTCATCATCTGAGTTGATTTCTTGAATAGCAAACCATGCTCCACTGTTCCATTCAAGTACTTCATCACTCCTTTAGTAACCTCCCAATGAGTAGGACCTGGATCTACCATATATCTACTGATCAAGCTCATACAATGAGCTAAATCTGGCCTGCAACACACCATTGCATACATAATACTTCCTACAGCATTTGAGTAAGGTACTTTGCTCATCAAATCCATCTCCTTCTGATCTTTTGGACATTGATCCTTAGATAACTTGATGTACTATCCTTAGATAACTTGATGTACTCTTATACTGATTCATTTGATACTTTATCAGAACCTTTTTAAGATAAGTGCTCAAATCCAGAAAAACTTCATCATGCTCTCTATTCATGCTGATATTCATATCTAGCATTCTTTTGGCTTCACCTAAATCCTTCATCTCAAATTCAGAGTTAAGCAAACATTTTATATGATTCAGATTTGAAATAGAAGAGCTAGCAATTAGCATATCATCAACATATAACAGAAGATAAGTGTGTGAAGTGTCACTTTCATGCTTGAAATAAACACATTGATCTTTGTTCTCCACTTTCAAACCTTCTGGAATTGTCATGAAAATCTTCTCTTTCAACTCTTCATGTAAGAATGCAGTGGTAACATCCATTTGATGAAGTTTCATGTTGTATTGAGCCACCATAGCAAGTAGCATTCTGATAGAACAATGTTTTACAACTGGAGAGAAAATTTCAGTGTAGTCTACTCCCTCTTTTTGAGTGAATCCCCTTGATACTAATCTGGCCTTGTATTTGACTTTATCTCCTTTGAAAGCTTCTATTTTCTTTTTGAAAATCCACTTGCAACCAACAAGTTTCTGATTTGTTGGCTTATCAACAATTTCCCATGTTGAGTTTTTTTCCAAAGACTTGAATTCTTCCTGAATTGCAACAACTCATTTATCATTTTGATTACAGTTCATTGCTTCAGAATAATCCTTTGGCTCATGGTATTCAACATCTTGAGCTGCAATCAAAGCAAAAGAAACATTATCAGCATGACCAAACCTTGAAGGTGGTTTGATTTACCTTCTTGATCTGTCTCTAACAAGTTGGTAATTAGCCAACTCAATGTTTTCATCAGAAACTTCATCACTTGATTCTCCTTGTTCTTCCCTAGTAGCTTGAATTTGTTTGTTGATGTTTGATTGCTCCACCTCAGGCTCTAACCTGTCATTCTTAGAAACACATTAGACATTAGTATCAGTTTTATTTAAATGCATTTTAGATTCATCAAAAGTTCTATCCCTACTGATAATACACTTAAGATGATCCTTTTCATAACACCAAAACTTGTAACCTTTGACTCCTTTTGGATAACCAAGGAATACACATTTCAGTGCTCTTGGTTCCAATTTGTCTTGCTTCACATGAGCATAAGCTTGGCAACCAAACACCTTTAAACCTGAGTAGTCAGAAACCTTTCCTGTCCACTTTTCTTGTGGTGTTTTGAATTCAATAGCTGAAGATGGACTTCTATTGATGAGATACACTGCAGTAGTGGTTGCTTATCCCCAAAAATTCTTTAGCAAACCTGAACTTAGGAGCATGCATCTGACTTTGTTAAGGATGGTTTGATTCATCCTTTCAGCCAAACCATTTTGTTGTGGAGTGTTTGACACTGTTCTATGCTATGTGATTCCTCCATCCTTGCAGAAAGTATTAAACTGATCTGAGACAAATTCTAATCCATTATTTGTTCTCAAACATTTAAGTCTTCTTCCACTGGAGTTCTCCACCTTATTCAACCATTCTTTGAATCTGATAAAAGCCTCATCCTTGCTCTTCAAAATCACAATCCACACTTTCCTTGAGTAATCATCTATCAAAGATAAAAAATATCTCCCTCCACTCCTTGTATGAACCTTTGCTGGCCCCCATAAGTCAGAGTGTATATACTCAAGAGGTTCTTTAGTTGAATGAATTCCAGTTGGGAACTTTACTCTCTTAGCCTTTCCAAGTATGCAATGCTCACATAATTCCAAAGTGGTGATCTTATCCCTGTCAAACACTGATTGTTTGTTGAGTTCCTGTAGCCCTTTTATACTCATATGACCAAGTCTCCTATGTCATAACACAGTTCTATCCATCTCCTTGATAGATTGAACCTTACCAACAGTGGTGCAGCCATCTAGGTAGTATAGTTCATGTCTTTTAAAGCCTCTAAGCACCATTTTAGAACTTTTAACTACCTCCATCAAACCTCATTGAGCTTGTAATCTGTAACCTTGGGAATCAAGCATTCCCGGGGATATGAGATTCCTCTTTAGTTCTGGTATAAATCTTACATTTGTAA
This sequence comes from Scutellaria galericulata, assembly GCA_946896805.1. Classification (NCBI taxonomy): domain Eukaryota; kingdom Viridiplantae; phylum Streptophyta; class Magnoliopsida; order Lamiales; family Lamiaceae; genus Scutellaria; species Scutellaria galericulata. Next base: position 3,584,930 of record OX335784.1, on the reverse strand, counting down.
GAACTCTCACTACTCCATCAAACATTTTCAACCTGATTGATCTAATGCCCTTTATTCTGCATGTTTTGTTATTGCCTAATATGACAGCTCCTCCATCTTTCAATTGTAAATCATAAAACCAATGTTTTATAGGACTCATATGAAAAGAACAACCAGAATCCAAGATCCAATCATGAGTAGTATCATTAGTTGTGATAGCAAGTACCTCAGCTAACTCATAGTCATTGTTAGAGCCAGATGTTTCATTTACTTGCTTTCCAGATTGATTGACTTTTTCTTGTTGTAGCTTTTTATACTTTAAGCAATCCTTCTTGAGATGTCCAGGTTTGTGACAATGGAAGCACATTTGTCCTTCGATGTCATCCTTTGATTCTTGGCTTTGAGCAGGCCCTTTCTTGTTTTGAGATTTGGTTCCCTTCTTGTTCTAATTCATTTTCAGCATCTTATGCTTAGTAACCAAACCCTCAGCACCTCCTGATGGCTTGAGATCAGAATTCTTCGAAAGCTCTTTGGTCTTCAAAGCTGTGATCACCTCCTCCAAGGTGATTGAATGTTGTCTCCCATATAGGACAGAATCACAGAAGTTCTCAAAGGTTTTAGGAAGTGCACTCAGTAGCATAAGTGTTTTATCCTCCTTTTCCAAAGTGACTTCAACATTTTCCAAGTCATCAAGAATCCTATTGAAATCTTCCAGTTGATCAAGAAGAGGTCGATCATCCATTACCTTGAAGGCATAGAGTCTCTTCTTCAAATACAGCCTATTTGCCAGAGACTTGACCATGTAGAGCTTCTCTAACTTCTCCCAAACTTATTTGGCTGTTTCAATCTTGGCTACTTCTCTTGAGACTTTATTTTCCAGGCTAAGAATTATCATACTATGAGCTTTCTCCATCAGTATGACCTTTTGCTCGGCCTTCATTGCTTCAGGAAATGCTTTAATTCCTTGCAAAGCTGCTGCAACACCTTGTTGAATGAGCATGACCTTCATCTTGATCCTCCATAGCCCAAAGTCTTCAAATCCATCAAATTTCTCTACATCAAAGCGTGTTGAACTCATCTCTCAATTGTTTGATTCCCACAGACGGTGCCAATTGTCAAGGATCCGATCAAGAATCACACTATCAATTCAATACCAAATTACACACAAGATAAACCCTAATCTTGTATGTAAAAGAGAAAATGAAATGTAGCTCAAATCACACGATCAAAACACCAAGAAGTAAAATGGTCCGGCTTAACAAATGCCTACATCCACTGTGAGAATATTCCACTAATCAATCGAATCAAGATACAAACGTTTACAAGAATGAAGAAGAAAGTTGAAACTGAAAACCCTAGCTAAACACTCTCTGTTTACTGCAATGTTTCTCACTCTACAATGATCTATCTTGAATCTGACTAACTAATGAAAAATTCTCTATTGTATAGAGATTACAATGCAAAAAACCACATCCCAAACCGTTAAGAATATCGCGAGATACAGCCTTCGCAAATCAGTCGCGTAAATCTGTTGACAAACCTGTACACCTACAAACTTGAACATAACTGTTTTAACTAACTTGAAAGTGCGTTTTCGAAGCGCGGCTTTATTAGTGAAGAAATGATTTTTCCTATACTTAGCAAAATGCAAATTTTTCTTCTTCAGTCTATTTTTCTTTCTTTTCTTCTTTATTTTCTTTCTCTTATTCTTGATCCATGCTTATAATTCATCAATACCAAACTCTTCTCTTTCTTTATAACTAGTTATAATGACTAAGTATCATTTGTTCAGTTACAGTTCAGTTCATTTTCAAATATAGATAGAAATTAGAGGAGATGTTTTATGAGTTAAACAAAGTGCAAATGATATGTGACGTGCAAACAATGACCTTTTAGCTGTTGAAGTTTCAAAATACCTAAAATATTTTCATAATAAGATTCATCACTTCCACTTTCGGATCATAAAATGTAAGAGATGCAGGCTTCATTAAAAGGAATTATTGTAAAATAAAGGAGCAGTAGAAAATAGAAGATTCAGACTATAAACGTTTCATGAGTTGAGTTATGGAATATATAATATGCCACCAAAGTTAGGATCAACTAATATTGCAACATATATATGTTAATTAAAATCAAGAAGCTATACAACTTCAAGTGTATTTTTTTCAAGATCAAAATAAAGGATTGTATATATATACAAAAATAGAGGATTTGCATATAGATCTAACACAAACAACATTTAACTCTGTAACACCTAGGACAAACCTATGTATAATTGAATTAATTAAATAATTTAACCCCCTAATGGCTTGCTTTTATTATATGCATTTCAGAACGAAATAATACGTAATTTTATAATCGAACTATAGGTTATAATAATTAAATGATATCGTATGTCAAAGCCCATGGTTTTTGTAAAATGGATAACCCTATGCCGAGGCCCACGGCCCAAAAGGAGGACACATAAGTAGTAGTTTAGAACACTCTAGGGTAAGATTTTTGCACACCATTTTGAAAAGTGAGTAGGCTCTCTCTCTCTCTCTTCTGGTCGGCCAGCCGCCGCCGCCTCCGCCGCGGGCACCGCACCCCCTCACCTCGGTTCCGGCCGATTCCTACCTCAAATCAAAGCCCTCGCTGAGCCCGTTCCAGATCTGGGCTCGAATACGCGATCCGCCACCACCTCTACCGGAAATGGCCGGTGAAAGGGTGGCCAAACCCTCTCATTCTCTCTCTCATCTTTTATCCTTCTCTTCTCTTCTCCTCCTTCTTCTCCATCTGCGGCCTCTCCTCCGAATCATTCTGGTTTCACCATTGAGTCGTTGTCAACGGCGCAAGGCTCGCTGCAGAGTATTAGGTGGGCTTCCGCTAAGAGCGGCGCTGTTGTGGTCGTTGTGCACATAGGGTCGAGGTTCACATAGCGACACTAGAGCTCAAACGAGCAGGTGACAGGATGTGCGTGTCTGTGGTTGGGGCGGCACCTTGCTGCGCCGCCGTGTGTTGTTGGTGTCGGGCTGCGCTGTGTGTAGCAACGTCGGGTGAGCATGTGTGGGGGAATCGGGTTGTGTGTGTATGTATGTGTTGGGTTTGTCGGTGAGCGTGCGAGGGTAGGGGGTATCCCGACGGTAGTGGTCGCTGGCCATGGCGAAACCGGCAACGGGAAAGGGAGGACGGCGGCCGGATGGAGGGTTTGAAAAAGAGGGGCTTCTTTAGAAAATTCAAAAAGCTAAGGACTAGGATGCAAACCCTAAATCTTTAAGATAATTTCAGAATAGTCTTCAATCTTTCTAAAATCTTATTTAAGCCTTCAAGGTTTGTGGAAATTCCTTTAACCCCAAAAGTTTCTGAGTTTTATGCTTTAATCCCCAAATCTTCTAAAAATTATATTTTGAACCCAAAAGTTTACAAAATTATCAAAAAAGACCCCAAACCTTTTTTGATTTTACAAAATGACCCCTTTGGTCAAAGTCAACATTCCAAAATTTACAAAAATGCCCCTATACTTCTAAAAACTTCGTTTTAAGCTCGTTTTACCTACGTTTAAGTTCAAATCGATCTCTTTAAACCCGGTAACCAAGATTTAAGCTTCCATGATTGTTTCAACGCTTTTATGATTTTGAAAGCTCTCGTTTCACTTTCTTTCCTCTATCGTTTCTTCTCTCGAGAGAGATTTCTAAGTTAATCTTAAACCATATCGCGTAACAAGAAATCTAAACCTCCTTCTATGTGTGTAGGCTTCAAGGCGAAAAAACAAAGATAGGATTTAGAGTACCGAGCTTCATGAGGGTTACCACCGAATAAAGTGGGGTAACTTATAAACTGAACCCTTTGCGTTCTGCTTTTATATGAATGCTTAAGCTATAGATAATACTATGAATGTCGAATGAACGAACTAATGCCATGTGAACCCATGATCAACGAAATGTTTCTAAATTGCTATACTACGCGAACCTATGATTAATGAAATGATTATTTAATGTTATGAAATGTTTAAATCCTATGTGTTGTGTTTACGTGCTATGTATTCTATATATGTGCATGAATAACATAACTATGCTACGAATGGATTAAGGTCCATATAACCATGCTACGAAGGGATTAAGGTCCATAACCATGCTACAAAAGGACTAAGGATCATTATGTGCCATGAGTTTATGTGTTGTGATTATGAATGCTTATTTACCTCTATTGCTTATCAAATGTTAATTATAGAAAATATTCCCATGAGTGTATTCTAGACACTCATCCCGTGTGTATTCACACTACAGATAATAATGGAAATGAGGAGGCGTGAAGAGAGTGATGTCATATCATGAAAATATTTTAATTATTTCTATGCTTAGATTTTTCCAAACAATGTTTGTTCCTCTTTTTGTAAAGCTAAACCATTTATTTTATGGATCTTGTAATAGATTTCCGCTGCTTAAATATCAAACATCTTTTTCGGCTTATTTCCAATGGTCTCGTTTATGTAATAATATGAGTTTAAAACGCTAAAGGGATTCCGTTGTGGATGTTATTTCAATTCTTATTATCGTTTGTTTATCTCTGTACTTTTTAAAATGTATGTTTATTTTCTTCTTATTGCATGCCCAACACGTCAAACTCTGGTATTTACATACTTTTAAAATGGGGCGTGACAGTTTTGATATCAGAGCATGGTCCTACCCTTTGTAGGGCCCTGCTCAAGATCGGTTTTCTTTTCAAGCTTGTTTTAACGAGAAAACCTTTTAAAATAAACGTACGTATAAGCATCTCTCCCTACACGTTACTCTCCTGGATCATGAAATTTAATGACATGAATGTTTATTTGTATCTTGTTTATCTGCTGCTTGTTTATCTTTTCGTTGTTATCTATGTGTTACAGGGGGTTTTGCTCGGGTAGTCACTAATTTGTTAGTACAGATGATGATGATCCGTTTGACCACACGAAAGTCCATGGGAGGGAACCCATATGGATCACGACCACTGGTAGAAGGCGTTTCTTCGAGTGTCGTATGACAGCGGAGGACTTAGTTAGAGAGTTCTAGGCATGTCTACTCTACCGTTGGGAGGAGAATCGAAGGCTCTAGGGGACGATCTCAGATGATCAGGCCAGTCGGCACGTTGTATAGATGGTGCCCAACGATTAGTCCGCGGTAGCTCTCCAGACCTACTGCAACGAGGTAGTGTATTCGATCATCGACAACCACCTGATCATCTCCTTCGTTCACTTTATGGGTATCCTACTAGACACATGAGTACGAGAAGGATAGCCCACCTCGCCGGAGCCTCTGAACCCTTCGACCCGTCGAGTGAAGGGGAGGATTCAGAGGAGGATCCGAAGGAGTTCCCAGATGACGAAGGACAGAACCCTCCTTTCCTTGGACACGGAGGACAACCGCCGCCAGCAGCCGGAGCCGCAGCTATAGTCGTGTAGTTGTAGTTTTTGCATGTTGTGTGTAGGGCCCTTAAGGCCGATGACCTCTTAGTTATTTAGGGATGTATGACCTTATTTGGAACCCACCTTTTATATATATATATATATATATATATATATATATATATATATATATATATATAATCTCATGACAAAAACTAGTCTAAAGTCCATGCAGTATTGAAACTCTTGTCCTACTATATATGTTTATCGTTAACATATTAGTATGTCAGTATTATTAGATAAAGTTGTTTAAAAATGTTCCTAAAATCTAATATTGAAATCCTAAATTTTTTATATTTATTTTCTTTATATTTTCATTATTTTTATTGAAATCTATATTGATATTTCCATAAAATTGTATACCATATTTTCATTCTTACAAAACCAATCAGAAAATTAAGGGTGTTTTAGTCTTTTAGCGAACAAAAGAGATAAAAACAGAGAAGAAGGAAAACTTACTGCAATTGATGACAGATAGAATCAATCTGAAGAAAGTACTGCAAATAAACTTTGTGTTCATCATCATCCAAGTGTTTAAGACAATTCTTTGTCGGATAATTGGGGTCACAGTAAGGGAATGAAGGCCTCCCAGAATGCTTCTGAAAACAATCACTAAGATCCCAAGTTAGCCTGTCCTTCAAATCTTGATCACCAACTACTTTCCAACACCCACCAAATAAATTCCCATAAGCATTCACCCAACACGATTTCGATGCACGCATTTGCACCTTTGCGTTTTCCACTAGCTTCACTGCCCATTCGTCCTCGTCTAAAGAGTCGAGGGCGAATTCCGCCCCCACTAGATTCAAAACGGAGGAGTCCGGGCTCGTGTGACCCCGTTTATCCGAAGAAAACCATCCCCACCCGTTGCATGGTTTGTTAAATTGTGACACAATTAGAGTTGTCAATATATGAAGCCTAAGAAATGAATGGTGATGATCATCATCCATGGCCTTCAAATATATATTCTTGCAAATTAATTTCTATCTCTTTGTATATAACATTAGAACAAATGAAACTTGGCGTCTAAGGTATGGAGTGATATAATCTCTCTCTTGTTTAGAGATTATGACATATATATAATTATACAGATGCATGTATAAAGACATGTAAACTCAGAAAGAGACACCAATAGAATTACGTAGAAAGTGACAATAAACTTTAGTAGAAAGACATCTACAGTATCTATATATTTTCACGGATATATATATAGCAACAATATATTTTTTCGATCATACTAATTAAATTCTTACTTCACTTGCAAGATTTCACTATCAACTTACCAAAATAATGCAGATTTTATATATACGATTTCTACAGAAAATATACTATTTATGTAATTAATCTTAGTTTTATAGAAGTTAATTAGATAATTAACATAAATAATACTTGAATGTGAAAATTATAGGAGCATGGAATCGTGTCGTTTGGTTGCATTTAAACCGTCGTTTTAAATTGGGCGTCCTTTTGGTTTCCGTTGCCATGTGGCTGTGTAATTGTTTTTATTATCATTAATTACTTTATTTTTTAAGGGATCTTTTTAACATTTCTATATTATTCTAGTTCTAGTACTAACTATTTAAACCACTTTTTTTTTTTTTTTTTTTTAAAGATTGAATACAATTATTATATTTTTCTAAGATATTGATGTGCCGTGTATAATTTTTCAACAAAGGTTTTTGAATTTTTCTGTTAATTAAACGATTTATTCCTAAGTTTATTCAATAAAGTTGATATTTGGTGTTCACATTCTTGGACCTCAAACGCTTTCCATTATGCCATTAAAACAATTCCTCCAACCTTTATATTTTCTTCCAATTTTTTAAAGGGGTTGATTTTTTTTTTTCTTTTACTTGGAAACATCAGGTTTACACGATTATAAAATTTTATTATATCTAATAATTATAAAAGATTAATTATTACTGAATAAATTTTATTATGCAAGACAAATAAATAAGTAATCAACAAAGAATATTTGATCTATATAGTCTAAAATATAAAATACCTATGAATTCATGATTTTATTTAATCGACATGTCTAAACTTCCAACTCTTTTTGATAAACCCTCATGAATTTTCTATATATATATTTTTTAATTATTAAATGTTTACACGTGAAGATTCAAACATTGTGAATTCAAATTCCTAATATATTTTACAAGTTACTCAATACACTCCTATTTAAATTTGTGGTTTTAAAGTTTAAATTTTGATTTCAGTTATTTGTTTATGTTTTTTTTTTAATTTTATACGACTTTATTAAAAAATTATCCATATTACCATTATTTTGTTAAAATTTAAGAATTTTATAAGACTCATTTTATGGAATTAATTTGATTAACTTTCCAATTTTAGATCCTAAATTCTTTGTTTAGTTAAAGATATATTTGTCCAATTTTTATATTTTAATCTATAACAAAAACTTTAGAACCACACTTAATTTGTAATAGAGGGAATATACACTTAGTACTGAAAGTTGTTAATTGGCATCAATGAAAATTGAAAACAACATTATCTAAATCAGAACATTGTAAAATAAGACTAGGAAATTATGTTATAAACCAGAAAATCACCTAATAAATTAATTAATAATTTTTTTTACATATAAATATTCGAAATTATCAAGTTGTATTCTATATCTAATTTTTAGATTTACTTTTTAATTTTTGACTTATCAATTTTCGAGATTAATATACGGTAATTATATTTGAAACCTCACTAAACATTATTTCTAATTATTTTTCACTTTTCGAACATTCAAAACCTATTAAGTAATAGTTGTCTTATATTATCTGATACAATAATAGAGGCAAATGATTTAGTAACTTTTTATTCACTCTGAAAATCAACACAACCATTGCTATTTATTCATCAAGATACTGTACTTCAACACAAAATCATTGACAAAGACTTTTAAATAGAACCACGACACAAATATAATTTGATGAGACAAATAATCGCAACTCAAACACATTTTTACAAGTCAGAATCCTAGCGGCCCGTAAATTGGGTAAAGGAAGCAGAGGATCCAGTAGAAGCAGAAGTAGTTTCAGCAACTAATACCCTATTATTCCCATAACTGAAAGATGGCCTGCTTGGTGCCTTCTGCTCCTTTGATCGATCGCTTAAAAGCATCGCAAGAACTTCCGACATGCTTGGTCTGGACGAAGGCGGGGTTTGCGTGCATGCCAGTGCTATTTCCATCATTTTCTTCAATTCCTCCACATTGTATTCATTTGAATCCAACGTCTCATCGGCTAGTCTTGTATGTAGCCCACTTTCGTACAGTTTCCAGGCCTGTTTGCCTCAATCACAGTCTTGTAAGAATCATATATATACATATGTTGTGAAGAGAATACGAGGTTTTAGTTACCTGTTCGAGTAGATATTCTGCTTCAGAATCGACTTTCATGTCATTGTTTCTTCGACCACTGATGATTTCCAGGATCACTACTCCGAAGCTGTATGTGTCCACCTTTTCGGACAAATGCCCCTGGATTGCGTATTCTGGTGCTGTATACCCTCTGATCCATATTGCAAACCACATTTTCTTTGATTTGATAAAAGAGACGAACCCCTTTTCACAAGGGAGTATATATACTTTTCTACCCCTGATTATAAAAAATAACTTTTCTACCGATTATACCTGGCTTTCTTTTTACATTAGCATCTTTTAAGTGTTTGACAAAGATTTAAAAGTAAGATGTTAGAAACTTATATATAAGCTCTTTTTTGAAAAGTTGACAATTTGTTTATAAAATAAAATCTTATTTTCCATAAACACCTTCAAATTTTATCATTTAAATTAAAAAATTGTCATTACTAACATCTTATAAGCTCCACATTTTCTAAACTAAAATTAAGGATCTTATAAGCTCTAAAAACATCTTATAAAATGTAAGAACTTAATTAACCATGGCTAGAAAAATAATTTCTCATGTGAAAAAGAGACAATGGGATGGATCTCCACTTGATGAGAATGAGATGCAAAAAAGGGATTGATTGATCTTACAATGTGCCTGCAAATTTAGTACTAACATGGCTCTGATTCTCAGGCAGAAGCCTTGCCAGCCCGAAATCAGCAATCTTGGCTTGAAATTCATCGTCCAATAGTATATTACTCGGCTTTATATCACGATGTATGATGGTCATGTGATACTGCTCGTGCAAATAAGCAAGCCCTCTTGCCGTCCCAAATATTATATCAAACCGTTGTTTCCAGGTAAGCGATCCTCGTTTATCGCCTATAGATCAACACACAAATTGTCTCATAAATCATTTCTAGATGTGGAGAAGAAGTTTAAGCATGAGCTATTATACCGTATAAGAATCTGTCGAGGCTTCCATTAGCCATGTACTCGTAGACAAGAAACAGTTCGGATCCTTTACTACAAAAACCTAAGAGACGGATAAGGTTGCGATGATGAACATTGCTTATAAGCCTAACTTCACTCTCAAAGTCTTCTTTTGCTCTGCCATAACTTATGTTCAGTTTCTTCACTGCAATAATGTTCCCATTTTTTAATGTAGCCTGTTTGAATAACAAACTTTTATTAATCAATTGTAAAGAGAAAGAAAGATGGAAACAAGATATTCTGTTTAATTACCTTGTAAACTGAACCAAAACCACCTTCTCCAAGTTTATTTTCTTCACTGAAATTGTTTGTTGCTGTTTCTAAATCCTTGTAACGGTATATATTTGGGCCTTGCAATTCAGTTGCCCCCAAAATGTTATCTGTCATAAGTCTAACAGTTAGCTAGAATCTACCAAATTTGAAGCTCATTTGTTTGATTAAAACAGGACTAAGAATGATCACCTCTTGAAGATTTTTTTGACTTCCTTGAAAACTTATACCATAATAAGAAAGCAAGTAAAATCAGAGCAAAACCTACTCCTCCAACTACTCCTCCGATTATAGCTTTCTTCTTGCTTGAATTCCCTGGAAATATAAAATCATCGATCTTTAATTCAACAGGATGATCGGTGTTCTACCCATTTTAAATATATGATTTCTACCCAAATTTAAGATCACATTACATAACTACCCTTAAGTTGGTCTTTTTTTTGTCATATTCAGACATAGATCACTATGTCTTAAAGGGTATTTAAGCCATTTCAAAAACTTGTTTTGGGTGATGAATTGTTTTTTTCTTTTAACAAAGTGGGTGAAAAACTTGTTTTGTTATGAATACTGGTTAGAAAGACACATTCACACATGATTCAAAACTAAAAAAAAAAAGATAAGAATGACAAAATTATCCATTACCTCGTTCTTCTCCTAGGAATGGTGTGATGTTAATGGTCTGATTATCAGCGAAAAACGGAGTGTCTGAATATCTGAGAAAACAGGCAGCATCGATAGCTCTTCCATCAGCACCAGGTAAGCAGCTCTGAATGTTGCCAAAGGCCACAGTTAAGCAATCTTTGCAGCCATTTTGTGTGATTGTTTCAGCACATTGTGCAATCCCATAAATGGTTGAATTGTCGAGGTTTGAGATTTGCCTCTTAGTTGCTGCAAAGTAGCCGTTAATTCTTGGTGTTGACAGTTGAAGATCTCGTAGCAGTGTCTGTCCCGTTGCATCGAATGCTGTTGGCTGAGATGCCGTTCTGTTGCCGCAGATTTGGTCATTTCCGGGAAGAGTTGTCTGATTATAAAAGTTGTTGCTCTCATACCTTGGGATGAAACCATGAATGCTTGTAAATATTGTACATGAATCTTTGAAATGGAATACTAGAAAGATCAACTTTTCATTTGCTCAAACCTTATTGTATACATAATTATACGAGTGAAGTACCTTTAAGATTACAAATTGTCAAACAAACTTCGAGGTTTGTGAAAATTACAAATAGACCATTTCGACAATTAAAATTTTAATATATGACCATCTTAATATTTGAATACAAGTTACATGTCCTTGACACGGATCACGTGTGGCGGCCTACTTTTGAGATGCATATTAAATATTCTATAGTTATATTAAATATGCTCACAATTGTCAATGATTCAATTATATTGGAATGTTCCTTTGACCTTCTAGCATTATCAAAAAATTGACTAATATATTAGTCCTTGTTATGGATCGAACATATTAAGAGAAGCTAAGTAAAAGTTTTAAGACAATCTCAAGAATTTTGTAAAAAAAAAAACAAAAACAAATCTTAAGAATTTAATTTTATGAGATACTAATAAAAGGAGATTTAGAAAACATACATAAATTAATATAAAAGTATTAAATTGGTATTGATCATGAATCCAAAGTTTTTTAATTGATATTAATACACAGGTCTTATACTAATATATATATAAAAGTATGACCATTGGAGACATGAGGCAATGTTATAATTGTATCATATTTAAAGTTATTTTCTTTGTTTTTATTTTTGAATATAAATTGAAAAATAGAAAATTTAGAAAATACAAAGATTATAAAATGAGACTACTAAATGACTTCCAATATAAGAAATAAGAAAAATAGTAGGCTTAATTATAAAATATTTTAAAATCTAAGATAAATTTTGAAAAATATAATAATAAAAATATAAACTATGGAAATGTTTAAAAACATTTAAAGTTTTTTTTTCTCTAAAAATCAACAATAAATTTTAAATTTAATAATACTATCATTATCATGATCATCATCAAATCTAAAACTTTAAAATCAACAGATAAAATTTGAAAATTTATTTTAGTATGTAAAATTATTTTTTCATTATTCACACATTGGAAATTGTTCATTTCAATAAAATCAAATTTTAGATTTAATCTAAAAATTGTTTCAATATATAATTATTTTAATCTAAAAAACTTTGTAATTTCATTTAAAAATGTAAATACTATTTTAGAATATAAGAATTATTGAAATATGTAAATATAAACAAATATATATTTTCAAGGTTTTTGAAATAAGTTTTGAGGTTCATCTAGACTTTATATTAAAATATATATACAAGAAAAAAAAAATAAGGTGAGAGAATTCCCAAATAATATGATTGACATAACAACTTATATTTTCTTCAACAAATAAAATATACAGACTTATTTATCATCCTATAAATAAACAACACATAGTTCATAGTTAATTATTTATTAATATAATCACAATCTTAAATATTAAATTTTTTTCAATACGAATGATATTTAAAAATTTTAATTTTACCAAATTTCGGGCCTTATGTAGTTTTAAATATAACGAATGAATATTAAAATATGGTTTATTTCACATATACAATTTTGAAATTCATATTCATAAACAGAAAATGGAAATGACCTGAGGGAACATCCATCATAGATAACCCGAGCACCGTTGGCGGCGGAGCAATTTCGAATCTGCGATACGGCGGCGTCGTAGCAGGACAAGCAATCGGCTTCGGACAAATAGTTTCTGCACTGAACCATGGCATAGACTGGGTCCGATGATCTCGCCTGCTGTGCCGTCGCGAACCGCCTCCCTCCGCCGCCGCCGGACAGCTGAGCTCTGAGGTCGGAGAAGGTGGCGTTGCGGTTGTTGAAGAAGTCTGGAATATTGGTAGCGTTATACTGACTGCATCCTTTATTCAATAGATTAATCTGCGGTTCTGAATTGGCAGGTTGCTGCCACGTCGACACGGCGGCCACCGCCGCTATTAGGCGGAGCCACCACCAGGCCCACCTTACCCTGGTCGCCATTCACTTTCAATTGATGAATATCAGAATATCTGGAATGATAACTTATATATTGTGTCATGTTTGTTTAATTTGTATGTAATATGATGGGGTGACATGTAGTATATTTAAAATATGTCTTTATTATTTTCTTTTTTACGATTTTCGTATTTTAAAATGTCTTTCAACCATTATATATGCAAAGATGTCACACCAATTAATATTTTTATTTAAAATTAAATATCACTTTTGATTAATCATTAATGTAATTGCGCATTATTTTCATAAATAAAAACATTTTCACAATTGTTTCTGTGAACCAGGTGCACAGGTCGGGAACCTTGCAATTGGGTCGACCTAACCTTATGATAGTTTTCACGTGGTCCACGCACGCTTCATGCGCCCACACATGCCCTAGGTCCGTGCCCAAATCATAATCCTGCGCGTCTAACCTTTAGTTATGCCCGTCTAACCTTTTAGTTAAATTCAAATAATATTTATGTCTCTACTAGTTTAACCTTTAATAGTGTATCGCAGACTTATAATACATTTTAAACATTTATGTTAATATAACATTTATGTTATTTTTTAAGTACATAAATGTTATGATATTTGTACATAAAACTTTTATGTACTAATATAACATAAAAGTTATATTATTATAACATAAATGTTCAACTATACTACATGAATTTTTATACTGGAAAAAGTCTAAATTATTCACTTAAAGGTTATGATATATGTACATAGAGGTTATACTAATATAACATATATATAAAAGAGAGGTTGAGTCTCTCAAATTTTGACAAGTGGCTCTCTCAAATATCGACACATCAGCTTTTTCAAGAATTCTCAGGGGCCACCTATCCAAATTCCTTTCTCACCCGTTTCTTCTCCTTTCTCTCCTACCAAGCGTTTCTTCTAAAAGAATCTAAAAGAAACTAAAGTTCTCCCAGTTCTCTCTCACTCCTTCTTCCTCAACTCTTAATTATATTAAACGAGAGACATGTCTCCCGTGCATTGCACGGGGTCAAATCTAGTATAACATAAAAGTTATATTTGTATAATATAAAGATTATCGCATAAATTTAAAAAATAATAATCTAAACACGAATCCGGGCCGGACTGGATCCAACCCACACGCGCCTACTTACACAGATCTAGATCCGTGTATCTGGTTCACAAAAACACTATTCAAACAATTTAGGCTGATAATTTTAACCCAATAAGAGGTTTCGTGCCAAGAATAAGAGGCTGATAATTTCATCAGAGATGTTTTCTTTCTTAAAATTTATATTGTTTATTACTAGATTCATTTTTCCTACATCAATTTCAGCTTGATTAGAAGGTTGGACAAAAATGTTCCTTTTTTTTTTTTGAGGGGACAAAAATGTTCCCCAATCCAACAATTTTAATTTTTATTGTATTTCTCAAGTTTCTAAGTTGACATGAACAGTTTTCTCTTGACTTAGCATTACGCTAAGAAGCTGAAATCAATTCTATTATAAATTGATTGAGTTTTTGATGTGATACTTCAAGTTGAATAATTTTTTTTTAATGAAATAGAGGGAATGGAAGGGATGAAATAATAATTAGAAAACTTGTATGATTCAGAATTCGAACTCTGATCATCACATAATTTGTACATTTATCCAGTCATTATATATTAGTTTTTAGATCATGTGCGTTGCACATGAAGATCAATAAAAACTAAGGAAATAAATAATACAAATACCTTATATATAACACTTTTATTTTAGAGTTCTAATTAAAATATGATTTTATAGGTGTAACACCCCATTTCAAGAAAACACCTTGCATTGCATATTTTATAAAATTTCTTTTATCGTTTAAATATAAATGATTTAAATGCAAATTCTTATATTACTTAAAGTTATGATTTACGAATCATATTATGATCGATGATTTAAAAATTTTTATGATCTGATATTTATTTCGAGATTTTAAGGATTTTTGCAGGATAACTTATGGAGGAAACCGAGCTCGATCTCCACTCACTCGACACATATGAACGAAAGTAAAAAGATAAGATGTTAGTTAAAATTAACTTTTATTATAAAAAACTTCCTTGCTAAGTTATGACTAAACAACCTAAAAGCCTAGACACTAGACTAGCCACCTCATCATCCTACTTGACTTCATGATATGCATCATACCCATTACTTGTATATATATACCCTCTCTCTCTCGTCCAAGCTATATGAAGGGAACCAAAATAAGCCTAAGTAGTTGAACATAGCAAGCAAAGAAGAGAAGAGAAACAAAAGAAAAGAAAGATCAAAAATACGTCAAGTTCTTCCTCAAATCCTAAAGGTATTTTTGGCTAAACTCTCATAATAATTCCATTTATCTTATACTTTATGACTGATATCTTAAGTTAAGAAGTTCAAAGATGTTCTTTGGCATTAGGTTGAGAATTTTCTGTTGCTTGAATGGAGAAAGAAGTTGTTCTAGGATATACTTAAGTGTTGTGCTTTGTTTTGTTTCTGTTTTGGAACTGTTCGAAACACTTAGAAAATGAATTAGACTAAATCCTTTTAACAAGTTGTAATATACTAGGTGAAGAACATTTCTGTTAAATTTCAGAAGATTTGGAGTTAAACTCGATTTTTTATGATTTTTCTAAGATAAGCTATTCAGACACAATTTTTGCCCTGTTTTTAGGTCTGAATCATATAATTTTCTGAAACAGTATACTTCGAATTTATGTATGATCTTCTACTATGTTTTAGAAACAGTTCTTAGGTACGTGTAGGAATTTAGTATGAATTTGTTTGAGTTTTGTACAATTTATGCCGAATTTTACAACATAACCTATTTTCTGTGTAGATGATATCCTGTTTTTTGTCTTGTTCTAAAATTCATAACAATTTATTGATATCATCTTTATAAACAATATTTTACTATGTTGTAGTACACGTTCTTATGAGCATGTAGAAATTTACTATGTAATTTATGGAACCCTATGCGATTTATGATAATTTTTACAATAAAGTCTATTTTCAGCATACACTATGTCTAGTTTTCAGCCAATTTAGAAAATTCATAACTAATTATGTGAATCTTAATTTCAGTTGATATTTTTATATGTTATACTTTAATGTGTCTTCTGACTTCTGTAAAAATATGAAAGTATTTTATCAATCCTATAAGGTATTGTGAATTTTTTATTAAAGGCTATTTTTCAGCTGAAATTGAAGTGAAAAGACTAGTTAGATGTGTGATTTTTAATTCTTTGCACAAGCTGTTAAAATTCATGAAATTTCAGCATATTATACTAAAAGAAGTTATGTGATTATATGAATAATTATGTGATTTTAGGAATTATATGTGAATTATTAAAATTATTACATCTCTATATGTCTTTTTAGGTCCAAAATTACTAGTTTATATGCTTAACAATTAAGTTATAAGTATGATTATACTTTAGGTTAAAGTAACCTAATATAAGATACAAAATATTATGTTATACGACATAAGAGGCTAATCAGTTAAGTGTGTCGAGCGCAGTCGAGACAATCGGTGAATCCAGAAGCAATCCTTGCACAATCGTACATGTGGGTAACTTTTACTCTCTACTATGTATTGTTAAATGAATTGAGAAGTTATGTATGAAAATCTACAACTGAAGTCCGTAGCTATAACCAGTATGTAACTTTCATACTGGGCGACGACCTTAAGGGCAAAAATGTCTGGTCTATGAAAGCGACCATAAGAGCGAGAGTGTCTGGTCTATGCAAGGTTTAGTGGGCGAGCGACTCCCACATTCCTTTATGAAGATGTTTCTCAGGGTGGCTAAGAACCACAAAATGTTTTCAAGGTGACTAAGAACCACATGTAGTACTTATTTAACGATTTAATTGCTTCAATATATTAGACTGTAAAGTTTTCCCACTGGGATCCCTCTCCGAAGGTGTCTCATGATGTTACTTTTTAAAAATTTCAGGCTCGGCAGATGATGACATGGACGTGTAGCAGGCTGGGCTGACTTCTCACTGTCACTTTAAAGTAAATATGCTAGAACCATGTTTCCTTTTGAGAACAATATGTTATAAATATGTTTAGTATGAAAAACTATGGACCTAGACTCGTATCTTATTATATATATATATATATATATATATATATATATATGTGTGTGTGTGTGTGTGTGTTTTGTTGTGTAATTCATATAAGTCTTTGTTTCAAACATTTTTCCTAGAAATGTAGGTGAGACACGACTAGACTTGATTAATAGTCGATATATAATTACATATATATGTTATATTTACAAAATAAAAATTTATAATTCTCATGTCTTCACTTTTAAGTCTTCCACTGTATATTAGAAAATAATTATAATTCCTTTAATTCCTAAATATGTAAAGGGTGACGACTTATTTCCAAAAAAAGGGGAACGGGGCGTTACAATAGGATTTTGAATTAGGGTTCTAATATAAATTTATTTAAATAAGAAAATTCTAAATTACTATTATAACCTTAAATAATATTTTTTGATGAGGATATATTCAAAAATTTATATTTTATAAGAAATATTAACATTTTTATATAAATAATAGATATAATGGTTAAAACAGAAAGAAAGAAAAAAAAAACAAAAATTACAAAGTTAGTACCAATACAGGATTATTCAACTTGTCAAATCACAGAAGTGGGTTTTATTATTTTATCTCACATTTTGGAACGATTTACCAAAAAAATTGAAAATTAAAAAAAAATTACCAAAATATGGAAATTTTTAGTGTTTTATCAAATTGTTGTAATTTGCAGGTATGAACTGTGACTATAATATTCGGATGATAGAGTCGCACCTTCGAACCGTGATATTTTTTGGCTTTTTTTAAATTTTTTAAAATTATTCGCGGTTGGCAATCTCGATTTTAATTATATTTTTTTTAATGGGAATTGCAGATGGCAACTGCGATCCCGTATTTTTTACTCACACACATTATTATCCTTCATCCCTCTCCACCACAAATCCTTTAATGCTATCTCATTTTCATGTCACTAGTATTTCTCTCGTGCGTTGCACAATTTATTATATAATATCTAATAATTTTAATTTTTCAATTTATAATATAATGTAATAGTATGTTCATAATAGCTTTCTAATATTTTATATTAATATAGACATTGGTATTTTAACGTTCAATACACGACATTTGCTCACTAAATTCTTTTAGCTATTCCCACAAGTGTGTGGTGTAGATTGTAGAAGTGGTGAACAAGGTTGATCTCACATAGACTATTGAATTAGAACTTGATTAATTACCCAAATCCAACCCCTAAATTTATTTAGGCAACGAATGCCAAGATTTCAGATAAAGAACTATGATAGAATAAAACAATCATGAACACGATAATCAATATAACGAAGGCAGGTTTTAGGATATGCTTTCATCTAATTATCATTGAAATATCACTTTGACAAACCAAGTTCATTAATTATTCCCCTATATGAGCAATCATGAATATTGAATTAACCGCTCTCTCGAGTCAGTTAACTGGTTGATTAAAAAGCTATCGAAAGTATCTCTACTCAATCCGATAAAACAATTTAACTCCCAAAAGCTCCTAGAATTGATTTCTCATCACATATGTTTATTAATCTCTCGATTTAATTCTACTTATATGTCATGTGTTTATTCTTCCATAATTAAATCTCTTCTCTCGAATTTCGATTTAATTATTGAACATGTTCGACTAGTGGCCATCCAATCAAACAAGCAATCAAAATGTAAACACACAAATAGACTTCATAAATAAAGAACTTGAATTAAAATCAAGGATTCATATCGATTCAAATTAAACTATTAACAAATCCTAGAGACCTTAGAAAATTAGCTAGACATAATTATCAAACAATTCATAGACAAATTAAAAAACACCATATCTAAAAAAATTAGCTAGACATAATAATCAAACAATTTATAGACAAATTGAAAAATATCATATCTAAACCAAAAATCTAACTATAAGAAAATGATAGAAAAAACTCTAGGAAAGATTATCTATCACTTCTACAATCCTTCGGTTCTCGATCTCCTCCAAAGCGCCTATAAATATGATCTATCACACTAAACACTTTCTTCGAATCCTTCTCAAAATATTGATTTGTCTCTCTATATGTGTATGAAGCCTCTCCGATTTCTGAATCAATCATGTGTATTTATAACATCTTGGAGGTCTCATTAGTCAAGTAAAAATCAAAATACAACATTTTGGAGGTCTCCTAAATGGATTAGAAGTGTAAAATAGGCCAAAACTCGAGTTTTCATGCGAATCTAGGTCATTCGGGCACAGTCATACTGTGTAACGCGGTCGACTGTGCCTCACTGCACAAGTGTTTTGGATGGTTTAGCATGATCGTGCGCACTCATAAAAGTTGTAGTTCTTGAAGTTAACTTTCCAATGCCATAAATTTCAACTCAATATCAATTTTTTAGAGGAAGTTATGACCAAAATACTAAGCCCTATCGGGAAGAAAACATAACGTTTCAACTTTCGCTTTCTCTGAATATTCTGCTTTCTTGAAGAGAGAATTGGAACAAATGATCAACATGAAAGTTTTATATATCTTCCTTGGCTTTCCAAAAAAATTAAGATCTTTCAATTTGGACTTCTAAATTAAGAGATATGTCATTTCTCCCACAGTTGCGTGTGTAAGCCGAAACTCGCACTAAAAACATGAAACTAACTACAAAATCCATCAAATGCACTTATACATGATAATCACATAAATCACTATGAAAACATAGTTAAATGTACTCAAAAGAATACATAAATGTACCAAAAAATATGTAAAAAAACGACACTTATCAACATTCTAAATAATTGTATTTCATAATTTTCTATAAATTCAGAAGAGTTTTTTTTTTGCTCGGTAAATTAGGGGGTCTAGCAATTTCGGAAATTAAGTTTTCGGGATGGCAATTTAGGACAATAATTTTTTGGACTTCGCGAATTTTACCTAATTGAGTTAAAATTGCAGGTGAACTCACCAATTCAAGTTCTTCATGCCAATTTTGACCAATTTCGTTGATATGTAACATAATAATACATGCGGCATAATATTGACATCAAATTAAAAAACAAAAAGAAAAAGTAAAAATGAAAATTCAACGTCCAACAAATCCCCCAAGTTCTTCTTCCTTCCCCAATACCGCTGCGCCACCCACCACCACCTGCAATTAGGGAGGTGGATGGACCTCCCTGAGACTATGTTTATTAACAACCCTCCACAACCCAACCTCTTAATAAAAAAATCATTTATCTCTCCTCCACATACACAACCTACAATACAACTCAACCTCTACAATTTTCACACTTTATCAATGACTCAACCCAACCTATAACAATTATTT
Source organism: Scutellaria galericulata (assembly GCA_946896805.1). NCBI lineage: Eukaryota > Viridiplantae > Streptophyta > Magnoliopsida > Lamiales > Lamiaceae > Scutellaria > Scutellaria galericulata. The sequence continues at coordinate 3,564,504 of OX335784.1, read as the reverse complement.
ATTTTATTATTTAATAATTACATATATTTTATAATCAGTTTTTTTTATTATTTGAAATGTGTACGAAATATATTAAATTATATGATATTCCAAATTTGTAATAAAAAAAAATGTGATACACTGAAAATAAGTTACAATCTCAATAACAAAAATAAAATTACAAGAATTGAAATACAAAATTATAAATAAATAAGTCAAGCTACAAATAGATGAGTAAAAAGCAACAATGTAGAAGATGAAAATTGCATATTTAATTATCGATGCCGAATTTTTGCCATATATGCTCAATCAAGTCTTTTTAAAGAGCGGTGTGAGCTTCTCTGTTGCTAAGTTGCTCCCTATTGGTCATATAAGAAGATAGGCTTGCAATACGTTCAGTAGAGTATTGAAAAAAAAGTTGGGTTACTTGGATGCATAATACAAATTAGGAGAAATAATAGAATATGATATAAATTATGAGAGATTATAGAAGATAGTAGACAAAATAGATGACTTGAGATTGTGATTCAAAATGTATCAATATTAGTCTCTATTTATAGAGAAAAAAAATCACAAATTCTGGTAATATTTTTTTTTTATAAATAATTGAGTGTATAAAAAAAATCACATAAACCAATCTCAACTTGACAAGTGGCATAATTTGATAAGATAGTCTATTGGAAAGTGTGCACAATCTAAAAAATGGGGAGGTTGTTCCACCGACCGTTCGTAGAAATGGGCATAATTTTGATTTTTTTTTTAATTTTCCTTTGTCTTTTGCTACAGCCGGGCGCATGACATGCCCAATAAACATGGTTTAAGGCCGAAGAATCAGTCAACTTAGGTCTGGAAAAATTACAAACTTTTAAGGGCCCGTATTTTTTATACCTATATATACATATATTTATATATGCTTTCGCAAAGATTCTAACAATAAATCTAAGTAGCTCAGTGGATTTGTATCTCCTTTCAATGGCTAGGAATCTGTGTTTGAAACTCAATCTCAGGCTCTCAGCAAAAATTTTGTTCTTTTAAAATATAAAGATGGGCCTACCGGTAGGCTAGCATCATATATTAACCATAACCTCCCTTCTATAAATTTATATTTATCCATTAAAATTAATGCACCAAATAGGTAATTTTCTTTTTGTTATATATAAGTCTTCACTAGGTTATTCATAGTTATTTGAGAATATAGTGTAATTTTTTACTTTATATTTAATAAAATTTTATTTTTACATTTTTTAAATAAAATAATTCATGGTTTGTTATAAGTTTTTAACTTTAATTTATATTTATAGTGTTATTGTATAATGTCTTTCAAATATTACTTCGGATATCAGAAAAGAAAAGAAAATTAAGGATGGAGAAATTAACATTCTTAAAATGTTCTTTGTCAATAGAAATAAAATATGCCATCAGTATGGTGGATTATTTGAATAAAATGGGTATTTTTGAAATGCCTACATTGCTTTTCAAATCTTATTAATGATACGAAAATTTATTGTCCTAAATTGCTAGCCCGAAAACTTAAAGTTCGAAATTTCCAAACCCCCTAATTTACTGGGCAAAAAAGAAAAAAAAAACTCAATTCAGAATATAAATAATAACATTCAAATTTTTAGCAGAATGAGGAAGCCTACGTTCAAAATAAAAGATACCATTTCTAAAACCACAATAATTAAATATATTTAGTGTCATAAAAAAACTTAATTGTGTCATAATATTACATGACAATATAAATAAATAAAAAATCTTTTAACCTCCTAATGTATATTATGCGTATGAAAAACTATTGCAAAAATTATTATGAATAAAAATAAATAATCTCAATTGCATCCAAATTAAAAAAAATTCAGATTTGAAAATTTGTTTTCTATAAGAAATATAAATAACAAATTAAAAACTCTAATTACCTTAATTAAATATTTTAAAGGTTATATTTTGGACATAGTTTAGTATATGAAACCCATACTCCAATAGACATTACTTGATACTTGAAGTAACCGTAATACAACAAATTTAAAACCCAATTATACTTAACCCAAATGCAGAATCCATAGATAAGCCCACTAATTATTGACCCTATGAAACCCTAATTTTTTAAAAATTTAGAATTTTCATACTCCAACATTACTTTAAAAGTTTACGGTAAATGATTTCAATTATCAACCTTTTGTAAAATCTAATACAGGTCAACTCCTGCGTCAAATTTTTTTTTTAAATTTTCTTTTCTTTTTAATTCATTTTTTTAATTTTGTTTTCTTTAAATTTTGATTGCTATTATAATTCACAATTAATCTATCAAATATTAATATTTATGGTACGTTAATTATATGCAACTAACATGTTAAATAATATCATATATTATTTGAAAAATAATAAAAATCATAATTATTTATATATATCATAAAATTTTAAATGCTATATAAATCATAAATATTATTAAAATTACATGCAATATTTAAATATCTCAACTCAACTAATAAATATCGATAAGTTGTGGATACTGATAGATATCGATATTCATATTCATAGTTATGTATATCAATATCTATACATTGTTTATTGTGTCATACATTCGAATATTTTATAGAAAAAATGATCCATTTGAATCAATATTATGTATCCTAAAAAATAATATATATCACATATATAATTCATCTCGTAAAAGCAATAAGACAATATATATGGCAGATGTATATCATCCTTGTTAACATATGACAAATAAAAATAATAAGAAATATTAAGTTTAATTCAAAAAATAGCACAAACTATTAGAGATGAGTGACAACTTTTATATTAAAATAGTGTAAAAGCTGCAGTAATTTTTTTACACCGTTGGAGATACCCTAAATGAGAAAAGAAAAAACTCATTACCCTCACTCGTCCTCCACTCTCATTTCAGGCACAACAACTATCCTCCAGAAATCCCATTTTTCAACTCCCTCACTCTTATTCTTTCCCTCTTGCTTATAGTGCATTTTCCCTCTTTATGGTTTTCTCGAATGTATACCAAAAATTTCGTGTAGGTACATATTGTCGAAAATGCGAATATAGCTATGCAGAAGCTCCTTCGACTCAATTCTCAATCGAGTGTAGTGGAATATATATGTGAAATTATAGTTCATCACATTTTACTTTTGTTTTTTTGTTTTTTTGTTTTTTAAGTGAACTTTTGGGGTTGATTTTCTAACTTCAGTGACGCCATGTGATCTTTGAGACTTGGATTGCCTAATTTGATAACTCCTTCAATAATTAATATTTGGGATTTAATTTTGAGATTTACCCTTTCAATTAAATAATTATTTTTCTTTTATATTTGAGGTTTCATAAGAATTTTGGGGCTTAACCTTGAAAACTGATCTACAAAATGCTTTAATAGCCAATAACAATGTCTTTAAGAAGTAGTCATTTTGTTCACTCCTCCATCTCTTAAATTCAACCTTTTCTGCTATTGTACTTTTTTTTTTTTTTTTTTTTTTTTTTTGAGAAATCGGAGATAAAAACAACCAAATTTCTACAGAATTCCTTGGGTTATTCGGGATTGTTTTTGTTTTAACATTTGTATTTGACTTTCTGCTGATGAATTCCTTGTGAAATTAGAGAAATGGTTTAAGATTGAATTTGAAATCATGTTTCTCAAATTTTAGTTCTCATGGATGAGCTTTGCTTATATACATCAATATCAAGAAGAAGAAGCCAAGACAATAGCTTGAGAGGAAACCACATACAATAGTCAAGATTCAAGAAGAAGCATTTATAAGAATAATGTTAACAAAATCAATTTTTATCGGATAGTAAAAAGGTGGTGTCATCATTCTGTTTATATTCTAACATAAAAATATCTTTTCTATATACATGTAAATAAATATAATAAGTGTCTAAAATGGCCTTTTTGAAGAAGCAAGTGCATTTGGACGGAAAAATTCCAATTTTCTATTTTTATTGCAAGTTTTCTTTATATATATAATATCGATTTTCTTTCATCTTTCTCCCTTCTCTTTCTTTCTTTCATTGTGATTTTTTTCAAAACTCGCCTTCAACTATTTTATTTTTTTGTTGTCGGCCACTGCATTGCACTAGTAATTTTGACTCGTTCATCATTTCAGTTGTCTTCATGATTTACATACATTCTTTTAATTTTTTATGTAGAGTTTGAAATATAAAATATTTTTTTATTGGGAATGTTAATCATAGATTATCTCAATTATTTAACTACCCTATATTTATAAAATTGTAACATAAAAAATGATAGAATAATACCACATATCGCATTCATTTATTGTTTAGAAGCATAAAAAACTTAGAAAGTCATAATTAAAAATTATTATATTGTATTATATTACAAATCATGATTAGTTGATTCCTTTAATTAATATTCATGAACCTATGATTTATTTATTTATTTTTGAATTTTGAAGGTATGACAACTAAGACTAGAGCTATCAAAAAAGGTTAGGCCCATTGGGCGGGTTTGCCCCACCTCCCTAAAATAGTTGGTTGGTTTGGCTAATCTTAGACTCGTGAGAAAACAAGTCTAAGTGGGTTAGCCCCTTTTTATTTTTTTTTTAAATATTTTTTTAATTTTTTCTAATTGAAAATATAGATGAAAAATGAATAATAATGATGAAAATTCTTACCTAGTGCAAATAATGATTTATAAAAATATTGATATGAGTCATTTATTTTTAGTAATGAAGAAATTTTAGTGAAAAAACTAATTTTCAAATATTGCTTTCACATATTGTATGTATTTGAATGCATATATATATATATATATATATATATATATATTAGTAAATGTATATGTATATGTTATATATATACTTTTTATTCATTTAAAAAAATAAAAAAAATTGGTGGGTCGGCTCGCCTAACCCACAACTCATTGGTGGGTTGAGTTGGGTTGAGATTTTGAGACCCGCCACAAAAAAAGTCTGTCACTTCTGTCCCGCCAAATGGTGGGTTGTGGGTCGGCTTGCCCTGTCTGCTCGTATTTTGGAGGTCATGCATCACAAGATAAGTGACCAATGACTTACGATCGTGACCATGTGACATTTTCAGAATTAAGCATAACACATCATTTTTTGAGTTAGTTTCGAAACTATATGAGTACACCCACATTGACAATAATTAGTACTTATTAAAAGTTTCATGTAAATGAGCTTGAATATACTTGATCAAGTAATGAAGTTTGTAGTATAAATAACAAATGATGAACAATTTCAGTTATTCTAGGATCTAGATGAAAGAAATGACACAATGCACATTTACATTGAATCAAAACAAAGAAAAATGATAGTAACGTTCCTCCACACTCGAAATTGGGAATTGAATAAGGTGTGCATGTTACTAGTTCAATAAGATATTAATGTTGTAAGCATTGAGATGGAGGTGTTAGAGTTGGATAATATTCATACGTTTAATTTAAATGAGTCATATACTCTACTTCCAGAGTGTGAGCCTAACATTCATATAGTTACAAAAGGAATGCCAACTATGGGATTCGAAGACTTCCATGTACATACTTCAACATCATATTATGCTAACATGTGACATAATGTTGGCTCAAGTATTGTGCGAAAAGTTTTGAATGAGCCTAGAGATTGTGTTGCAGATGTGGTGTCATGTGGATTGAATTTACCACTTCATACTAAGTCCATTGAGTGTTTTGAAACTAATGATTATATAGAACAACCAACTAATAATTTAATGTTTGAAAATAGCACACAACAAAGGGCAATAAGCCTGTCGAACAGAAACAGAAACGAGCAAACAGGAAAACAGCAAGTCGAGTCGAGGAAAGACCCTCTTTCCTTAAGAAGAGATACGCCCAGGGTAGTACTCACTGATCGTTGTGTATCGTCTCCCAAAGATAAAACGACTTCGTTTCTAGAGAAGCAGTACCATAATCTTGAGAGATCCGGCAAACTTTTAGTACTTAAGGACTAAGCTTGATGTAAAGATGGAAAACAATGCAAGAGTTTGAATTTCCGTGTTTTAAAATGATGCATGTTGACCCTTATATATAGGTCTCCAACATGGGGGGTTATACCTGAAATTGATGAGAATTTACTACCCAAAACTGGTCTTTTAATGCAAGTTAACGTCCCGTTCAAATATAAGAAACGGTAAAAAACACTCATGGCACTGCAACATGGCGTTTGCTGCATTTTGGACACGTTGTTGCATTTTGCAGCACGTTACTGCACCCGCTGCTACATTCTGCAACATGTTACTGTATTCTGCTGCAGCAAATAACTCACGTTACTGCACCCGCTGCATTCAGCAAGCACATGATGTGTTTAACAATACTACACACTGCTGCATTCAGGCGCGGGTGCGCAACAATCCGGCATCGTGCAACTTTTGCCCAAAAAGATAAACCCGGGTAAGGTAAAACCCGAGCCCCATCCGTCTAAGTCCAACCTAACATCCAATTGCCAAGGACCAAGGACCACGGTCAAGGTCGGGTTGGGTCTGGGCCGGGCCGGGCCGTGCCGAGCCGCGTGCGCGTGTGTGTTGCACAAGCATACTACTCCAATAGTATATTAATTACTAAGCCTCTTCTTAGGGCTTAACTTATACTTGTTTTTTTAAGGTCCATTTTCCTATGTGGGATAGTTAAGCACTCCTCCCACATTCAAGACCTTTCATTTCCATTTCAAGTGGCCAGATGCTTAATTTCTCACTCACCAAAAATTGGTTTTGAGTGATTCAAAAGGCCTCGATTATCTACTTCAAACGTAAATTAATCTTTTGACATCCAATCCTTAAAAGGATTAACTCTTAGCCACTTAAGAATTGGTCAAAGTAGTGCCACCTACTACTTTTAACAACCAATTTTCAACAATCCCCCACATGAGTGGAATTAATGCATGAATGCAGACTCGAAGCTCAATCCTCAAGAGATCTCGTTGCATAAGGATAGGTGGTTTTTGGCCTTGAACCTTCCATAGCTCATGTCATCGGGTGCACTGGTGGCTTAGTGAACGTAATGCCTTGAACTACTCCACATTTGTGTATACCAAGTCTACAACGTTTGCACAACAAAGTCTCAAGCACCTTTGTTCTCTCGTTTTTGTCCTTTTCGACAATGGACACGTCTTTGGTTCATAAGGGTTCATTAGAAGCTGTCACCACTTCTCACTTATATAGGTGATATCCATACCAGTATCCTACAATACTCAACCTTCTCGAATTGTTTTGGAATCATTAAAAGTTATACGACTTAACCTTATAACGTTGGTAGGCTCAACACTTGATTTACTCTATAGGGAAGGGTTTTACATTTTTCAAGTGTTTCTCAACTAACTTTCTCAATTTAGTTTTCCTATTGAACCATGCTCTTGGGGATCTCCAATCCACATGGTTGGGTATCCACTTAGAAAGTTTTCAAGTCGTGGATTTTAAACTCATTCCCCCAAGCAACTTGTTCATTTGATCTCGATTTAATCCTTTCGTCAAAGGATTGGCCAAATTGTCCTTAGACTTTACGTAGTCGATCGATATCATGCCAGTCGAGATCAATTACCTCACAGTATTATGTTGACGATGTATATGTCTCGACTTATAGTTGTACATGTTATTCATCGTCCTACCTATGGTAGCTTGGCAATCACAATGTAACATCATGGTCAGAACTGGCTTACTCCAACATGGAATATCCTCGAGAAAATTACGAAGCCACTCGGTCTCTTCTCCTTCCTTATCCAATGCTATAAACTCAAATTCTATGGTGGAATGTGCTATGCAAGTTTGTTTCGTGGACTTCCATGACACGACTCCACCATCTATAGTGAATACGTATCTACTCGTGGAAAATGAGTCATTCATGTCCGAAATCCAATTTGCATCACTATACCCTTCAAGCACGGCGGGGTATCTTGAGTAATGTAAACCATAGTCGAGAGTATATTTTAAGTATCTCAAGACTTTCATGAGAGCTTTCCAATGCTCATTACTTGGATTACTCATGAATTTACTCAACTTGTTCACCGAGCATGCAAGGTTGGGCCTCGTACAATTTGTTATGTACATTAGGTTTCATATAACCCTTGTGTATTCAACTTGAGCTACAGGCTCACCTCGGTTTTTACTCAAGTGTAAGTTGAGCTCTAAAGGTGTTTTGGCGATTGGATCGTCATAAGCATTGAATTTTCTTAGCACTTTCTCAACGTAGTGAGATTGCGTTAGTGTTATTCCTTCAGACGTCCTTAGAATTTTGATTCCAAGAATCATGTCCGTCATACCCACGTCTTTCATGTTGAAGTTTCATTTCAACATGCGCTTCGTTTCAACTATGACTTCATGGTTGCTACCCATGATCAACATGTCATTTACGTAAAGACACACGATGACATAAGTCTTGAGTGTGTCCTTAATGTAGACACATTTGTCACACTCGTTGATCTTGAAGCCATTTGACAACATAGTGTTGTCAAATTTAACGTGTTATTGCTTCAACACTTGCTTAAGTCCATACAAGGACCGAACAAGTTTACATACCTTATTTTCTTGTCCAAGTGTTACAAACCCTTCGGGTTGATCCATATAGATCTATTTTTCTAGCTCACCATTTAGGAATGCCATTTTTACATCCATTTGGTGAATTTTAAGATTGTGCAAAACAACAGTCGCTAGAAGCACACATATCGACGTAATTCTCATCACAGAAGAGTACGTGTCGAATAAGTCATCTCCTTCTTTTTGTCTAAGGCCTTTGGCTACTAGACGAACTTTGTACTTGTCTATGTTTATCTAACTTATATTTTCTTTTTAGGATCCATTTACATCCTAAGGGCTTATAATCGGGAGGAAGGTCAACTAACTCTCACGTGTTGTTTTGCATGATGGAATCAATCTCACTATTGATCGCTTCTTTTCAAAGCGGAGCATCAGAGCTCGATAGAGCTTCTTTGATCGACCTCAATTCTTCATCCAACATATAAGTGATGAAGTCGGGATCAAAGTTCTTAGTAACTTTTACTCTTTTGCTATGTCTAGGTTCCTCTTTTAAAGGACTAGAATTACTTGTAGCTTGATCTAAGACTCTTTTGTTTGAGCTCGTTTCTATCCTTTCTTTACAAGGATATACATTTTCAAAGAATACAATATTCCTTTATTCGATCATCATTCCCTCCGTCATGTCGGACACTTCTGACTTATGGATTAGGAAACGATAATCACTACTATTTAGTGCATAACCCACAAATATACAATTGATCGTCTTCAAAACTGATTTTTATTTGCTTTGGAGATGGTACCTCCACTTTAGCCAAACACCCCCACACTTTGAGGTATTTATACGACGATTTACGTCCTTTCCATATTTCGTAGGGGGTTTCGTTCATTTCTTTCAAATGAATCTTATTAAGTATGTAATTTGCTATTAAAACGGCTTCCCCCACAAGTTATGTGGTAACCACGAGCTAATAAGTATGACATTTATCATTTCCTTTAGAGTATGATTTTTACGTTCGGTCATGTCATTTGATTGAGACGAGTAGAGTGTCATCGTTTGATGAATTATGCCACTTAGTGAACATAACTCCTCAAACGGTGTCATGTACTCTCCACCTCTATCACTTCTTATAGCTTTGATCTTGCTATTTAATTGATTTTCTACCTCATTCTTGTAATTCTTAAAAGCTTCTATAGCTTCGTCTTCTCTTTTCAAGAGGCACACATAACAATACTTTGTGCAATCATTTATGAAAGTAATAAAATATTTTTTCCCACCTCTAGTTTGCACAAACTTCAAATCACACACATCGGTGTGAATTAATTCTAGAGATTTTGTGCTCCTTTCAACATTATGAAAAAGTAGCTTAGCCATTTTGGTTTTAACGACACACACTTTACATTTCTTTTGTGTGTTAATTTCATCGACTTTTAACAAGTCCAAGGTTACTAACCTTTTTATAGCATTTAGATTTACATGTCCTAATTTATTATTTCATAAATCACAACACTCAACAATATAAGAAGAAGATGTTGCATTTTCATTAATCATTTTGTGTACAACTTGGTGCTTGGCCATTACATTTATTTTAAATAGGTCATTGGCCAAATAATCTCTACCCAAAAAATACACAATGCCTCGTAAGGATGAATTTTTTGACCTCGAAGACGAGCTTGAAGCTATGGTTTACAAGCAATGAACCACTAACTAGGTTCTTGAGGATGTCTGGGACATGCAGCATATCCTTCAACGTGAGCTCTTTGCTCGAAGTGAGCTTTAAAACCACATTAACCACTCCAACCACTTTGCATGAAGCTTGGTTGCCCATGTGTAGCTTTCTTCCACTCACGGTCTTGTAGGAGGAAAAGACCTCCTTATTCGAGCAGACATGGTAAGTGGCTCCCATGTCCACGAACGATTCATTTGGGTTATCCACCATATTGGCTTCAAACACCACGACACGAAGATCATTGCCACTCAAATCTTTCTTCTGATCGGCCAAGTTTGCTTGTTTGCCTTTTTTTTCTTTTTAGGCTGCCTACAATCTTTAGCCATGTGGTTAGGCTTACCAAAATTGTAATAGTTGACATTGAATCTTTTCGCCGACTTCTTCCCCTTCTCGTTTTGATTGGGGTTAGGGCGCTTCCTTTTTATTGTCCTCTAACAGATTGGCTTTAGCATCCATTGAGAAACGAGGCCTAGGATCAGCCTTCCTATTGTCTTCCTCGATTAGGAGCTTGACAATCAAGTCCTCGAGGGTCATCTCCTTTTGTTTATGCTTCTAGTAATTCTTGAAGTTCCTCCAATTAGATGGGAGCTTTTCGATCACAAGCAACAGTGAAATGTTCGGATAATTCATGCCCTCGGCTTAAACCTCGTGCACAACCAATTGGAAGTCTTACACTTGGTCCATTACAGGACGTGAGTCCACCATTTGAAATTCCAAGAACCGAGCTACCATGAATTTCTTCACACCGACATTCTCGGTCTTATATTTTTTCTCAAGAGCATCCCATAGCTCTATGGCCGTCTTGCAGCCCGCGTACACACTATATAGTGAGTCGCTCATCCCTTTTCAGGATTTAATTCTTGCATAGAAAATTACTATGCAGCCATGCATCAAGCGCAGTACATGTTTTCATGTTTGTGTCACCTTTAGCTACGACCGGAGGATCCTGCTTCACGTACATCGTCATGCCGACGATGGTCAGGTAGAACAACATCTTTTGTTGCGACCTCTTGAAGTTCTCACACGTAATCCTCTCGGGCTTCTCAGTAGTAGGTAAGACAGCAGGATGTACCGCTGCATTCAAGGTTGCAGCAACAACACCAGTAGTGGACGATGCAATAACAATAGTCGTAGTTGCTGCAGTGGTGGTGATAGTAAGAGGAATTAGGTTTCCGTCGTTGTTATTGTTCGACATTATCAGATATCTCGTCTTAAGATTGTTTGAAAATAGCACACATCAAAGGGCAATAAGTCTGTCGAACAGAAATAGAAACATAAACGAGCAAATAGAAAAACAACAAGTCGAGTAGAGAAAATACCTTTTTTCCTTAAGATGAGATACACCCAAGGATGCTCACTGGTCTTTGCATATCGTCTCCCAAAGATAAAACAACTTCGTCTCTAGAGAAGCAGCACCACAATCTCAAGAGCTCCAATGAACTTTTAGTGCTTAAGGACTGAGTTTGATGCAAGGATGGAAAACAATACAAGAGTTTGAATTTTCATGTTTTAAAATGATGCATGATGACCCCTATATATAGGTCTCCAACATGAAGGGTTACACCTGAAATATATGTACTACCCAAAAGATAAATCCGGGTAGGGTTAAACCTGAGCCCCATCCGCCCAAGTCTGACCCAACGTCTAATTACTAAGGATTAAGGCCCACGACCGAGGTCGGGTCGGGTCCAGGCCGTGCAGCGCGAGCGCGCGTCTGTGTTGCACAAGTATACTACTCCAATAGTATACCAATCACTAAGACTAATTACTAAGTCTCTTCTCATGACTTAACTTATACTTGCATTTTCAAGGTTCATTTTCCTATGTGAGATAGTAAAACACTCCTCCCACGTTCAAAACATTTCATTCCCATTTCAAGTAGCCAACTTTGATGCTTAATTTCTCACTCACCAAAAATTGGTTTTGAGTGATTCAAAAGGCCTCGATTATTCCAAATGTAGATTAATCTTTTGACATCCAATCCTTAAAAAGGATTAACTCTTAGCAACTTAATAATTGGTCAAAGTGGTGTCACCCACCATTTTTAACAACCAATTTTCAATATTTAAGGCCTGATTTACCATCCGACTTTGAATTGGTCTTAATGTCGTGCAAGAAGATGATGAAGATGAAGCTAATGTTGATGAAATCTTGGATATATTATCGGGTTAACATCATATGCCATCACCACAACCTGGAGTGGATGTACCAATATCTTCTACACAAACTCATTGGTAATACATCCAACTATTCCATACTTCTCAATTATTTATGAAGAAATAGAGACAGACTCTTTGATATTCCTTGCGAGATTTGGGGAAGTTTCTATGATAGTAACAAAAATAATTTGACCGTGCATGGGCATGAAAGAACCGACTTATCTCAACAATAATAGATACTCTATTGGATGTGCAAAGCATGAGTTATAAGTTGAAAAGTACCCGGAAACATTTTTCTTACTTAGTATATGATATATTACAAAAAGTAAAATAAAATTGACAAATATATAAAAATTAAATTAAAAATAGACAATTTGACTACAATGTAATTTGGATAACAATGTATTTTCCTACAATTTACATTACAAATTTATAATCACTACTTATCGATACATTTTTTTTGTTTGCACTTTTATTGTATTGAGTAATTTTACTTTGGTGTTTGTTTAATTGAAGCACATATAATTTGATTATTTATTTAATTTATATATATTATATAAAATATAAAATATTTTTTTGGTTGTTATATTTTATTTGCTTGATTATATATCAATTTGAATATGAAAATGTACTTTCGATTATTAACAAATATTTGATAACATAGAAAATAATGAAATAAATTAATAAGTGTATTTTGGAAATGTTCATGTTGGTATAAAATTTGGTATTGCGTGGTTGGAAATGATACTCTATTGTTTGCATCAAGGAATTTTCGTAACTAAAGAAAAATATGTCTCAACAAATATTTTTCCAAGTACTATTGATATTTATGGCAACTAAAAAGTGAAAAAAAAAAAAAAGAAAAGAAATTAACATGCAATTTACTAAAAAATGGAGATAAAGAAGATAAGAAATTGACAATTTAAAGAAAAATGAAGATAGAATGAGATGAGTTTGAAAATTATTTTTTCAAGCACTGTCTGATGATAAGGAACCACCGTTGGGTTTCTTATGGAGTCAGATCTGCTGATTTGACAATAAATGTATAAATACCGCGATATTGTTTTCTTATGTAGCAGTATATCTTTTTCTTAATTAATTTCTTTTATTTCTTTCCTTTTCTTACGTAATTAATTAATGCCTATCATTTTATTTCATATATATATATATATATATATATATATATATATTTTCTTATTCATCTCAATTCCTTTCTTATTCTGTATCATTTTTTCTTATTTTATCCCATTTTTAAATAAAAAAATTTCTTGTCAATTTCATTCTTATTCTATATCATTCTTTCTCATTCTATCCCATTTTTAAATTTTTTTCTTGTCAATTTCTTACTTATTCTATATTCACAAATTTTATTTTTATTTATGCGAAGAACAACAAATAAGAATGTTTGGATTTAAATGATTTATAAATATTTTGCTCACTTGAAGGTTATGTAGAAGATTACCTAGAATTAAAAAATAGATGGTTGAGATTACTCCATAAAGGTTTCAACAACTTTTAGACAATTTCTAAATAAGTAAAAAAATAGATGGTTGAGATTACTTTATAAAAATCTAGAAGTATATGAAATTTTAGATAATTTCTAAAATTTTGTACAATTAAAGAAAAATATGTCTTAGAAAATATTTTTTTAATTGAGATAAATTGAAATGAGTTTGAAAAACATGTGGATATATATAGAATAAGAAAGAAATTGACATTAATAAGAAAATAATTATTAAAAATGGGATAAAATAAAAAAGAATGACATGAAATAAGAACGAAATTAAGATGAATAAGAAAAAAGATTTATTTAAAAATGGAATAAAATAAGAAAGAATGATATAGAATAAGAAATAAATTGAGATGAATAAGAAATAAGATTTATTTAAAAATGGAATAAAATGATAGCGTAAGAAAATAAAAAAAAAAAATTAAGTAAGAAAAAAATATTGCGTTACTTAAGAAAAAGAAATTAAGTAAGAAAAAAATATTGCCGTACTTAAAGAAAAGAATAAAAGAAATAAAAGAAATTAAGTAAGAAAAAAATATCACCGTACTTAAAGAAAAAAATAAAGAGAAGAAATAAAAGAAATTAAGTAAGAAAAAAAAAAGAATAAGAACATACGTGCTCGATAAGAAACCCAATGTGAGTTCCTTATCATCACTATATATAAGTTTTTTTTTTTTTTTGCATTTTATCCATGCGTCAAGGTAAAACTCCGAAATATTTTAAATAAATCAGAACATTGTAAAATAAAACATGGAAATTATTTTATAAACCAGAAAGTTACCTAATAAATTGTATAATAAAATTTTCGTATTTATTTAAAATTCTCAAATTGTATTCTATAATTTTTAGATGTACTTAATTTTCAGTTTTGACCTATCAATTTTCAAAATAAATATACGAAAGAAACATGATTATTTCTAATTATTTTTCATTTTCTAACATTTAAAATCTGTTAAGTAATAGTTGTCTTATATTATCAGATATCTATACTATACTAATAGCAGATAAGTTAGAAAAATTTACTGTATTGCCATTTTCCCGTTCAAAAATGTCACATCATAATGCTGACTGTGTAAATAATTTCTTTTTTTAATTTCATTTTGATTTTTTAAATAATTTTGAATCAGCTTCCTCATCATCAAGCCATTTGATGAGACTTTCTTTTCAAGCCATTTGAATTAGGCTTCCTCTCCAAGTCATTGTACTATATAAGTTCTAAGTGGTTGATTAGAATACATATTGAACAATTGAGCAATTGAGCAATTGAGCAAGAAAATGAATAATGAAGATGAGCATTAAACTCAAAATAAGAAGAAGATTAGTGGGCTTCAAAATGTCAAAATAAGAAGAAAAATTAGAGATGGAAGCCATCATCTACATATCAACTAAAGAATTAAAATGAAGAAATAAAGAAAGAAAAAATGGGAGCATGAAATGCACGAAAATGAAGCTACTCTTTGCTGATTAAATGATGATAAAGATTCACGATTCGTAGTTTATAAAATATTTTCAAAAAAGTTGAAACTTCTGACGGTATTAGTGAGCTATCATATTACAATAAAAAGAAATATAAAAATATCAGATACTCCTTTGCAAATGAAAGAATGAAGAAAGATGGAGGACAAAAATCAGATTTGAAGAAAAAAGAAATTAGATTTCAATAAGAGAATGAAAGAAAGAAAAAGAAGTTGAAGATGAGGGGAGAAGAGAATGTGAGAATGAAGATGAAACCGTCACTATTTAGGAAGAATGGAAATCTACAAAAGGAATGAATGTTATGGTAATTATGTATACTTATTTAATGGGTAGTGAAGAAATTTATTGGGTCAATTAGGGGCCTTATAATAGCTTTTAAAAAATTAACTCTTAAAAAATATAAATATCAACAAATAAGATCTTTAAAAATATTTAATAATAATGATAGTACTAATGTGCTTTTTATTTTTTCTAATTTTGTCAAAATCAATAGAAAGATTTAAATAATCTTATAATTTTTTTTGTTTGGATGCAATAAAAAATTGTTAAGAAATTCGAAATTTGTTTAATACTATTTAAAATTTATTTAAAAATATAAAAATAAATTGAATTAACTATAAATATTTAAATAGTAATTCAAAATTGGAATAACTACAGTTATTATATCTTCAAAACGCTTATAATTAATTACATTGTATTATCAAATATATGATATAAACCACATATTATATGACAATATATGATATAAACCATATATTATATGGCAAGACGCGCAACGTGCGAGTACACTGCTAGTAATAAAAACAAAAGATTTAGCTCCTTGTCAATTACACACTGAAAATCAACACACAACCATTGCTATTTATTCATCAAGAAACTATACTTCAACAACATAAATTCATGACAAAGACTTTTAAATAGAACCGTGACACAAATATAATTCCATGAGACAAATCAGGCAAGCAGAGGTAGTCAAACAAGAATCCTAGCGTCCCGTAAATTGGGTAAAGGAAGCAGAGGATCCAGTAGAAGCAGAAGTAGTTTCAGCAACTAATACCCTATTATTCCCATAACTGAAAGATGGCCTGCTTGGTGCCTTCTGCTCCTTTGATCGATCGCTTAAAAGCATCGCAAGAACTTCCGACATGCTTGGTCTGGACGAAGGCGGGGTTTGCGTGCATGCCAGTGCTATTTCCATCATTTTCTTCAATTCCTCCACATTGTATTCATTTGAATCCAACGTCTCATCGGCTAGTCTTGTATGTAGCCCACTTTCGTACAGTTTCCAGGCCTGTTTGCCTCAATCACAGTCTTGTAAGAATCATATATATACATATGTTGTGAAGAGAATACGAGGTTTTAGTTACCTGTTCGAGTAGATATTCTGCTTCAGAATCGACTTTCATGTCATTGTTTCTTCGACCACTGATGATTTCCAGGATCACTACTCCGAAGCTGTATGTGTCCACCTTTTCGGACAAATGCCCCTGGATTGCGTATTCTGGTGCTGTATACCCTCTAATCCATAATGCAAACGACGTTTTCTTTAATTTCTTGATGATTTTATATAAGAGACGAACCCCTTCTCACAAGGGAATATATACACTTTTTTTTACCCTTAATTATAAAAAATAACTTTTCTACCAATTATACATAACTTTATTTTAGGGATAATTCTCAAATAAGCTTTCTGTTTTTCATGTTTTAACATCCAAATATCCGTTTTTCAATATTGATTATCTATATTTTAATTTTTTTACAATTTTAGTCTCTTTTGGTTAGAATTTTAAAAATTGCTGACATGGCCGCCTGAAATTTTTGACGTGACAGCCAAATTCCGATAGTAATGGTCAAAATTTTGACCAAGAAAGATTGAAATCGAAAAAATTTAAAGTATAGAGGACAAAAATCGGAAACCATATAGTTGGTTATCAATCAAGATTAGCATTCTTTTTATACCAAGAGCAATCTGCCAATCTAGACATAACCATGGGTAGAAAAGTAAGATATCATGTGAAAAGAGATAATGGGAGGGATTTCCACTTGATGAGAATGAGATGCAAAAAAGGGATTGATATATCTTACAATGTGCCTGCAAATTGTGTACTAACATGGCTCCGATTCTCAGGCAGAAGCCTTGCCAGCCCAAAATCAGCAATCTTGGCTTGAAATTCGTCATCCAAAAGTATATTACTCGGCTTTATATCACGATGTATGATGGTCACGTGATACTGCTCGTGCAAATAAGCAATCCCTCTTGCCGTCCCAAATATTATATCAAACCGTTGTTTCCAGGTAAGCGATCCTCGTTTATCACCTATAAATTAACACACAAATTGTCTCATAAATCAATTCTGAATACAGAGAAAAAGTTTAAGCATGAGCTTTTATACCGTATAAGAATCCATCGAGGCTTCCATTAGCCATGTACTCGTAGACAAGAAGCAGTTCGGATCCTTTACTACAAAAACCTAAGAGACGGATAAGGTTGCGATGATGAACATTGCTTATAAGCCTAACTTCACTCTCAAAGTCTTCTTTTGCTCTGCTATAACTTATGTTCAGTTTCTTCACTGCAATAATGTTCCCATTTTTTAATGTAGCCTGTTTGAATACCAAACTTTTAGTTAATCAATTGTAAAGAGAAAGAAAGATGGAAACAAGATATTCTGTTTAATTACCTTGTAAAGTGAACCAAAACCACCTTCTCCAAGTTTATTTTCTTCACTGAAATTGTTAGTTGCTGTTTTTAAATCCTTGTAACGGTATATATTTGGGCCTTGCAATTCAGTTGCCCCCAAAATGTTATCTGTCATAAGTCTAACAGTTAGCTAAAATCTACCAAAGCTCATTTGTTTGATTAAAACAGGACTAAGAATGATCACCTCTTGAAGATTTTTTTGACTTCCTTGAAAACTTATACCATAATAAGAAAGCAAGTAAAATCAGAGCAAAACCTACTCCTCCAACTACTCCTCCGATTATAGCTTTCTTCTTGCTTGAATTCCCTGGAAATATAAAATCATCGATCTTTAATTCAACAAGATGATCGGTGTTCTACCCATTATAAATATATGATTTCTACCCAAATTTAAGATCAAATTACATAACTACCCTTAAAATGGTCTTTTTTTGTCATGTTCAGACATAGATCACTATGGTTGGATTACGAAAACTTCAAAAATCACGAAGGTGAAATAGAAAACCTAGGTTATATCACGTACGAACTAACATAAATCATGAAGATAACTATATATCACGAATCTTAAAGGGTATTTAAGCCATTTCAAAAACTTGTTTTGGGTGAATTGTTTTTTGTCTTGGGTTAATTACATTAAAACAAACACGTACTTAGGGTTTAATTTCAATTGTAACATGAACTTTTAACTAAAACATAAAAAAACGTTTAATTTAACTATTGTTTCAACTCGGGATATGTTTGGGTTTTTCGGGCTTCAATTACTGATGTGGAGCCCGATATGTAAAATCGAAGTCTAATCATCATCCAATCATCGGTCCACGTGGAATTAATAAATTTAAAAAAATTGGAAAAGAAAATTAAAAAAAAGAATAAAAACAAATTGAAAAATAAAATTTAATTGTTGCATCTCTTCCAGCCGGCGGCACCGCTTCGCCACCATCGGACCACCGTCGGAAAATTCCAAATTTTTTTCTATCTTTTACCAAACTTTACAAAATAAATCTCAATAAACCCCAAATCATTTCCTCTTCAAAATTTTCAGAAAAACAGCCATTAAATCCACCATAACATCTTTTTATCCTCCACCCATCTCGCCGGAAAACTCCATTGTTGGTCATCAAGCTTTCAAAATTTGATTTTTTTCATTTCTCAACCAAAATACACAAAATTGGTACATGTTGGCCCTAAACAATCCGACCTGGCCCAAAAGCCACCTGTGCCGGAAGGGCAGAAAACACTTAGGGGGCGCTTGGTATGACGGTGAGGAATGAGAAACGAAATGGTAATAATAGTAGTGGGGAATGAAATGAATAGTCTCTTTAAATTTGTGTTGTTTGGTTTACCAAAATTCTTTAGGAATGAAATCAATTTTATTATTATTATTATTATTATTATTATTATTATTAGTAGTAGTAGTAGTAGTAGTAGTATTATTATTAGTATTATTATTATTATTATTATTATTATTATTAGTATTATTATTATTATTATTATTATTATTATTATTATTAGTATTATTATTATTATTGTTGTTGTTGTTGTTATTAATATTAGTATTATTATTATTATTAGTATTATTATTATTATTATTATTATTTGTATTATTATTAATATTAGTATTAGTATTAGTATTATTATTAGTATTATTATTATTATTATTATCATTAGTATTTGTATCATTAGTATTACTATTATTATTATTATTATTATTATTATTATTATTATTTGTATTATTATTATTATTATTATTATTATTATTATTATTGTTTTAGAAAATAAAATTGTGGAATGAAAATCATTCCTTAGGAAAACCTAAGGAATGACTTTCACACATTTTCACACCTTTGATTCCTTAGTAAATGAATCAAAAGGTGTGTACCAAACACTTATTTTCCATTCCATTTCCATTGCTTGGTATGAAAGTAGCATACCAAACATGCCCTTAGTCTTGCAGGAAGGATGCACAAATAAAGGAAACAAATCTACAATCAAATCATATCTGATTTAAATAGGATTTAATCTGTTTTTTCCTTATATGCATCCTAAAATCAAGGGATTTATTTCTTACTTTTCAAGTTTCATATCTCAGGTCTAGCCTATAAATAGGGCCTCAATTATCATTCGAAGGGATCGAATTCTAGATCCGAAATCATTGTAATTAGAGAGTTTTTTACTCTCAATCTGATATAAAAAAAACATTTTGGCCGGCTCAAACCGATCGACCAAAATAAGCCTAATTAATTTGCCTAGTTCTCAAACCGATCGACCAGAATAAGCCTAATTAATTTGCCCGAGTAGGCACCGGGCATCGTCTTTTTCTTATTTTATTCGATTTTCATATCATTTGTTCAGTTCAATTTACTTGAGTCGGATCGAGATCTTTGGTGTTAGGCTAGGATTTTGTATTCTACAAAATTTGACGTCAACAATACCAAAACAATCCTTTACTCAAGACTAAACACATACCCATGTCAATTTACATAAAACTGTTAATTCTTTTAATTAAATCGATCGAAATACGTTCAGGAGTCCAAAACAAAACTCATTTCTTGATTCTCATTTTTGCATATGGTTTCACAAATTGATTTAGAAATTTTGCTCTTCAATATATAAGCTTTCAAAAGATATTTTGATTTGTAATTTTCATTTGTTTTGAACTCTTCAATTTTCATATCAACTTTCAAAATTTGGATTTTAATTTTAGGGTTTAATTTTGAAAGATGACGACCATGAGAGGGGGGAAAGGGCGGCGACGATGAGATGAGAGAATAAAAACAATGACGATTAGAGATTGGCCGGCGATGACCAGAGGGAGGGAGGGAGGGAGAAGAAGAAGAAGACGGAGAAGGGGAAGTTATTGTAAAAAAAAGGGAAAATTGGTAAAAATACCCCGTATGTATATTCTAATTATGATCTTATCCTTTAATTTTTTGGGTTTTTAAAAATACCCCGTATGTTGGCGCTTCTTGTTGAAAATACCCCGTCACCTATTGTAGGAGGTAACTAACCGGTCACATGCTGACGTGACAAGTAAATACACATGTGTAATCATTTTTTCGATTTTCTTTGTTCTTTTTTCCATGTCAATTGAGAAAGAGAGGGAAAATTCAACAATTTCCCTCCCAAATCCTCTTAAAACAGTCAACCATTTCCCTCACAAATCCTCTCAAAACATAACACCTCAATATTTCCCTTACCCATCCACAAAAAGAATGTCAAACATTATCAGAATCATCAAGTTGTATCTTGCCATTGTTGTCTGCTTTTGGTTGATTTGAATGTTCGATTTCGATATGTTCAATCTCAGGACCAGACAAAAAGAGTAGCAAGGAAAAAAAGGGTAAAGGAATACTAAGAAATGGAGAATCCAAATCGTTCATTCCCTTGTTCAGGGAGCCAAGTAGCATCGAGAAGATATTGGAGAAGCCGATCAGCTTCTCATTAGGCCTCTGACTCCTACCGAATAGCCGAAAACTCTACTTACTTTACCAGTAAGGCCAATCTCACCACGAGTCGGTTCACCCAAGGCTTCATCTCATAGAGTCTCTTCACCTAAGGTTGTGTCTCCAAGGGCCGCTTCTCCTAGGGTTGCTTCTCCGAGGGTTGTTTATTCAACTGAGCCGGCTCCTTCTAAGAGTTGGGGCGGCTTCGTCCAAGGTGGCTCCTTAGAGGACTTTTTTCGGTGGGGCTACTTCTTCCAAGGCTGCTGCTCCTAAGCCAACACACTCTAAATACATACCGTATTCAAGAGGAGGATTATCATTCTTATTCTTTGTTGGAAATTGGGCATTAATTGCACGTGGGTCCCGAACCCGATTGTGGCGAAGTAAAGTTGGAATGTGTTCACCTCCGTGAGAGGTTCGTGGCGAGATATTGTACGCCCAAAATGGATAAAAGGTGAAAGAAAAATGGAATCTCAAAATTGCATGTTTGGATACTTAGGCTTGGAAATTGGGAATGTGCGTTGTTGTCCCACATTGGAAAACCAACATAAAATTTTCCACTATATATAGTTTTTCACTATAGTGTGGGATAAGTAATGTTGGTAAAAAGACTCTCTCTCTCTCGCGCAAGGGGGTGCAAATCAAATTCTAAATTGAACTTCGGACCATGGAACTCATGTGCACACGCGACCTGCGTACACGAATGTCGGTCCGAAAAGTGGCGGCCTCGCCCGACTCCTTTTGTCACGGTTTTGCACCCTTGACCTTTCATTTTCCAACATGTGATATGTCTTTTGGCCTTCCAACTCCTTGCATCAATTGCAAGCAATTATTGTTTCAGTTTTAAAACTGTTCTCAAGTGGCTATATAAGAAGCCTCCCTCCACATGATTTCCACCAAGAAACAACTCGTTTTCCTGCTCCTTTCCAGTTTGCCTTTGCATTTTCGAGTCAGCTCTAATACCGGTTAGGCGTTATTCCAGTTCGCCGTTTGCAAAGTGTTCGTGCTTGACATTGTTGCTTACTCACCGTTGTATCTTGGGAAACGGACGTCCATCGTGCACTCAAGCACTGCGGAGTGGGACGAATCTATTTTAAGGAAACTGTGATCACACAGGCCTCGGTTTTCCTTGCCAATTCAGTTTCCTTTCGACTTTCTTTACTTGCCATTTTCTAGTTCTTTTTGTAACATTCTTGTCTCTGAATTTCATGGTAAATACGTATGGATTTGAAGTATATTTGAGAGAGAATTTGGTTTGGTTTTCTTGAATTAGAAATAGGGGGCTTTTTTATTTGGGGATTTGGAGGCTTAACCTTCTTGTTGATTTGGGAATTTGTGGGAGGATTGTGTGACTTGGCACACATTGTCTGACTTGGTTAAAAAACAAATGAGAAATATATTACACGTGTGAAATAACCGGCCACGTCAGCGAGTTACCTCCTACAACAGGTGATGAAGTATTTTCAATAAGAAGTGCCAACATACGGGATATTTTTAAAAACCCAAAAAATTAAAGGGTAAGATCATAATTAGGGTATACATACGGGGTATTTTTACCAATTTTCCCAAAAAAAAATTACTTTTTTTTCTATTTCTTTTCTTTTTTAATTTTTTTTAATTCTATGTGGGTTGATGACTAGGATGATGATTGTGTTTCAATTTTATATTTCGGCTCCACATCAGAAATTGGAGCCCGAAAAGTTAAAATTTGTCCGAATTGAAACATGTGTTAAATTGAATGTTTTTAGCATTATAGTCAAAAATTCATGTTACAATTGAAACTAAACCCTAAGTTTGTGATTTTTTCTGTAATTAACCATTTTTGTCTTTTAACAAAGTGAGTGAAAAACTTGTTTTGTTATGAATACTGGTTAGAAAGACACATTCACACATGATTCAAAACTAAAAAAAAAAAAGATAAGAATGATAAAATTAACCATTACCTCGTTCTACTCCTAGGAATGGCGTGATGTTAATAGTCTGATTATCAGCGAAAAACGGAGTGTCTGAATATCTGAGAAAACAGGCAGCATCGATAGCTCTTCCATCAGCACCAGGTAAGCAGCTCTGAATGTTGCCAAAGGCCACAGTTAAGCAATCTTTGCAGCCATTTTGTGTGATTGTTTCAGCACATTGTGCAATCCCATAAATGGTTGAATTGTCGAGGTTTGAGATTTGCCTCTTAGTTGCTGCAAAGTAGCCGTTAATTCTTGGTGTTGACAGTTGAAGATCTCGTAGCAGTGTCTGTCCCGTTGCATCGAATGCTGTTGGCTGAGATGCCGTTCGGTTGCCGCAAATTTGGACATTTCCGGGAAGAGTTGTCTGATTATAAAAGTTGTTGCTCTCATACCTTGTAATGAAACCATGAATGCTTGTAAATATTTTACATGAATGTTTGAAATGGAATACTACAAATATCAACTTTTCATTTGTTCAAACCTTATTGTGTACATAATTATACGAGTGAAGCACCTTCAAGATTGGGTTAAATTGTCAAACAAACTTCGAGGTTTGTGACCATTTCGACAATTAAAATTTTAATATATGACCATTTTAAATTTAAAATATGATAATATAATATAATATTAATAAAAATGAATGATTTTTTTTGAATTAAATTATTTATAAAAATCGATGAAAATGTAGCATGACTCGTTAGGCTAAATTAACCTGGTGGCACTGTGAAAGATGATATAAATTTCTTTTAATATTAGTCTTAATTAAAACTATATAAATAAATATATAAGAGCTTACTATCCAACAAGGTATAAACGACAAAATATATAGCTATTTGAATACAGGATACTCGTCCTTATCACGGATCACGTGTGCCGGCCTAGTTAAATATTTTTGATGCATATTAAAATTCTATAGGTTTACTTGGTGACAGGTGTGGTGCTCACAAGTCACAGTTGACAATGATTCAATTATATTGGAATGTTCCTTTCACCTTCTAGTATTATCAAAATATTAACTAATATATTCGTCGTTACAATAAATCGAACATATTAAGAGAAGCTAAGTAAAAGTTGAAAGACAATCTCAAGAATTTTGTAAATAAACAAAAAAAAAAAAAAAAAATCTTAAGAATTTAATTTTATGAGATACGAATAAAAGTAGTTTTAGAAAACATACATTAATTAATATACAATTATTAAATTGGTATCGATCATGAATCCAAAGTTTTTTAATTGGTATTAATACACGGATTTTATGCTTATATATATATATATATATATATATATATATATATATATATATATAAAATATGATCATTAGAGACATGAGGCAATACTCCAATTGTATCATATTTAAAGTTATTTTCTTTGTTTTTATTTTTGAATACAAATTTAAAAATAGAAAGTTCAGAAAATACAATGTTTATAAAATGATACTATTAAATGACTTCCAATATAAGAAATAAGAAAAAATAGTAGGCTTAATTATAAATTTTTTTAAAATCTTAGATAAATTTTGAAAAATATAATAATAAAAATAGAAACTAAATATATGATGAAAATGTTTATAAGATAATTCTATATTAATATAATTAAAATCACATTATATTTACTATCAATTTAGATGATACGTATAACAAAAAATCTTAAATATTAAAATTTTTTCAATATGAATGATATTTAAAAAATTTAATTTTACCAAATTTCGGGCCTTATGATAGTTTTAAATATAAGGAATGAAGATATTAAATATTAAAATATGGTTTATTTCACATATACAATTTTGAAATTCATATTCATAAACAGAAAATGGAAATGACCTGAGGGAACATCCATCATAGATAACCCGAGCACCGTTGGCGGCGGAGCAATTTCGAATCTGCGATACGGCGGCGTCGTAGCAGGACAAGCAATCGGCTTCGGACAAATAGTTTCTGCACTGAACCATGGCATAGACTGGGTCCGATGATCTCGCCTGCTGTGCCGTCGCGAACCGCCTCCCTCCGCCGCCGCCGGACAGCTGAGCTCTGAGGTCGGAGAAGGTGGCGTTGCGGTTGTTGAAGAAGTCTGGAATATTGGTAGCGTTATACTGACTGCATCCTTTATTCAATAGATTAATCTGCGGTTCTGAATTGGCAGGTTGCTGCCACGTCGATACGGCGGCCACCGCCGCTATCAGGCGGAGGCACCACCAGGCCCACCTTACCCTGGTCGCCATTCACCTGGTTATGTTTCAATTGATGAAAATCAGAATATATGGAGTGATAACTTATATATTGTGTCATTTTTGTTTAATTTGTTTGTAATATGATGGGGGTGACATGTAGTACATTTAAAATATGTCTTTATTATAATTTTTTTTACAAATTTCGTATTTTAAAATGTCTTTCAACCGTTATATAGCTATGTTTATGTCGCATAATCTTTATATTTCTATTAGTTTAACTCTTTACAATGTATTACAAACTCATAATATCTTTTAAACCTTTATTTATAATAATATAACATTTATGTTAAATTAATTACGGTTAGCAGCCCTGACTTTAATTGATTTTTTTCTAATGGGAATTGTAGTTAGCAACTGTGATCCCGTATTTTTTTACTGACACATTATTTTCCTTCATCCCCCCACACCACAATTTATCATATAATATCTAATAATTTTAATTTATAATATAATGTAATGGTATGTTCATAATAGTTTTTTAATATTTTATATTGATATAGACTTTGATATTTTAATGTTGAATTCATGACATTCTAAATAATTATATTTCATAATTTTCTATAAATTCAGAATATAAATAATAACATTCAATTTTTTTGTGGAATGAAAAAGTCTATATTCGAAATAGAAGATACCATTTCTAAAACAACAATAATTAAATATATTTAGTGTCATAGAAAAACTTAATTGTGTCAGTCATAATATTACATTACAATATAAATCTGAAAAATCTTTTAACCTCCTAATGTATATTATGCGTATGAAAAACTATTATGAATAAAAAATAAACAATCTCAATTGCATCCAAAATAAAAAATTCAGATTTAAAATTTTGTTTTCTATAAGTAATATAAAGAGTCTCATGCCCAATATACCCAAAAGCATAAAGCACTTATACAAATATACCCACTAAACTTTAATATTATCCTCAAATACCCAAAAGTACATTTTTTCAGAAATGGTGCAGAGAATCTGTTAAGCGTCGGTACGGATTAGCAGACTTTAATATATACAATATATGCAATATATCAAAAATTTCGTTAAATCCTGAAAATTAAGGGTTTAACGAAAATAAACCATAATTTTCGTTAAACCCTTAATTTTTAGGGTTTAACGAAAATTATGGTATATTTTCGTTAAACCCTTTTTTTTTTTGGTTTAACGAATATTAATTTAATCCCGTTATATTATTAAATTAATTAAATAATTATCAAGTACAATAATACTATATTTTCGTTAAACTCTAAACATTAATTGACACGGATTTATGAAATACCTTTTTAAAAAAATTTCGTAAAAAGATTAATTAATATACTATCAACATATCAAAATTGAAAATAAATATAGTAATAAATTTATCGGTTATAGTAATATAGTAATTAATTAATTTTCATTATATTATTAAATAATTTTCGTTATATTATCAAATAATTTTCGTAATTATCAAATAATTTGAGTGAAACCATAAAATAATTTCATTCATTATTAAATAAATTTCGTATTAAAATTATCAAATATTTTTCGTGAAATCCAAAATTTATTTCCGTAATTTAAATAATTTTTGTTATATTATTAAATAATTTTCTAATGTTCAAATAATTTTTTTAAATTATCAAATATTACACTTATTCGTTAAACCCTACTTTTAGGGGTTTAACGAAAATTATAAATTATACCATAATTTTCGTTAAACCCTAAAAAATTAGGGTTTAACGAAAATATTGTCCCTAGGTTTAATTTTCGTTAAACCCTTATTTTTTAGGGTTTAATGAAAATTAAACCCCTACTTTTAATTCCTACCCTAATTTTTCGTTAACTATAAATTTATTTTAGTGTTTGATTTTGATATCATATGAAAATTATCATACATTATATAATTTTTCTTATATTTGACCATACTTTTATAAGAAATATTAATGCCCCCACCCTCACAACCACCTATCACTATTGTACTTCATATGCATAGGACAAACAAGAAAGAATCTTAGGGCTTGAACGAAAATTTTGAAAATTTCATCTCCTTCTCCCCTACCTCTCTCTCGCGGCTCCTCTCCTCTATTGTTTGCAAAAAAAAAAAAAAAAAAAATTTGGCTTCCTTTGTTGTGAAAAAATAAAAAGTTCGTGAAGTTCATTGGGTTGAAAAGTTCGTGAAATGGCCGAAGAGCATATCGAAGAGGTTAGAATTTATTATTATTGATGTTGTAATTTAGAATTTATGTTCAAATACATGTTGGTTTATTATATGATTGTTGTTTGTTTGTTGAATTTATGGATTGAATATTTTCTATATATGTTGTTATAGGGTTTGTGATATATTATTGTTCATTAATTAGGATATATATGATATATATGATTTATTTATAGGATATATACGAACGAGAATATATGAATTAAGATATATATGTTTGCGAATTAGGATTGAATGTATTTAATTTAGTTACATTAGAATCGAATTATATGGATTAAGAACAAGATTGTTCGTTAAACCCTATAATTATAAGGTTTAACGAACAATAGGTAATTGTTCGTGAAACCTTTAAAATCAAGGCTTAACGAACAATAGCCTATTGTTCGTTTATAAGGTTTAACGAACAATAGGCTATTGTTCTTTAAGCCTTGATTTTAAATGTTGAACGAACAATTACCTATTGTTCGTTAAACCTTGTTAAATAATTAAAAATATTCATGCATAATTAATTAATTTTTCATTATTTTTTAATTAATTATTCATTATCAAGATTATTCATTTCCGGTGTATGTATATCTTGCATTCATTTTCATAATTAATAATGTATATTCATTTTCATAATTCATAATTAATAATATCTTGCATAATTATTCATTTTTTTGAATTAATTATTCATTCTTTTTTAATTAACAGGTATATGTATCTTGAAGTCATGATATTTATTTAAATAGTTTGCTTATTTCAGTGTTTGTAAAATGTATAGTTGGAGTACGTTCGTGAGGCATGTCAGGGTACTGTTGCCTACATCAATGGGTACGTTCGTCTAATGGTACTCGATGAGATCAAGACACGACTTCGAGCTCTCGGCCGACAGTGTCTACGTGACTTCTGGAAGACCTGTTTTGGACATTTTTTGATGTGGAAGATGGAAACAGAGTCCTGCAAGGCTTTTTTATACGTCGTCATGTCATATGAGGTGTATGGGCAGGCGAGACCTAACGACGAGAGGTGGTTTGCTATAGGGCAGGACCAGCGTATTTATCGGTTCGGGAGGAAAGAGTTTACCCTTGTGACTGGCCTAAAGTTCGGTGACTTGGCTTTCAACCCGAGTGAGGATCACACTCCCCACAAGGGGCAGTGTACTGGAGGGTGCATGCTGAGTCGGATCGGGTCACCATGTCTGAGCTCCGTGATCGATTCACCTCTGGCAAGTTTGATAATAATGTGGAGGATACGGTGAAGATTGCTAAGATCTTGATCCTCCACCTCATATTGCTCGGGGTGGACGCCGGCAAGTCAGTTGTCGACAAGTATTATTGGATGCTGGTGGAGCTGGAAGATATGTGGGAGAGCTATCTAGGGGGAAGATCAGCTTCATCACCCTTCTGCAGTACATGGATAGGTTACCGACTACTGTCCCCGTTCGGTCTTATAGATACCACTACCATTTTTATGGTTTCTCGATAGCCCTGATGGTATGAACGTACTAAATTACATTCATTTACTTTTTTTTTAATGTTGTTTGCTAAAAAAGTTCACAAATATCTCCTCTTCAGATATGGGCTTTTGAGGCGATCCCTATTACCTCATCATATGCCGGGAAGAGATTGAGCACGCCGTTACATACGCCCCGGTGTTTGAAGTGGGGTTTGAAGAGATCCGACGAGGACGTTGTACATTTACTATAGGGCCAGGTATTTTGTATTTATTTATTTATTACCATAAATTGCAATTAAACACCTATTACAATTCATTTATGTGTTACTTCTAATATTTGTACGATTCATTGTAGGTTGAGTGCTATTTGACGCTTGTGCCCACAGATGAAGAGAGACTTCTGACATACTAGGAGGATATCGAGGACAATATCCACGAGGGAGTCCAGGTCGTCCAGCAACAATGTGGCCGTTGGGCAAATTCGTCTGCTCGTAGGGCACCTTCCACATCCACTACTGATCCTACAACTGTCGGTCCATCTAGAGCAGGTACGGTGCGAAGAGGCCGAGGACGGGCCTCTACTGTTTAGACAGGCCCTTCAAGTGAGCATGAAGATACCACAACAGATGAGGCTGATGGTGGGGGACCCTCGATCCCAACGTTCGATAAAGCTCCTAGTGGTCTCGGACAAAGCTCAGGGACGAATAACGACCTGTTCACTCGATTGACGGGATGGATGGGGACTCGATTCAAGCAGGAGTACTCTAGTCTACGACAACACGTCACTCAGGATCTAGGACATCGCATGACTAAAATCATGTCTGGTGTGATCGAGGATCATGTTAGGGCATACTTTAGTACGATGGGGTAGGGACCATGACAATAGTCGTTCCAGGCACCAGCCCCAGCTGATAGGGCCTTTCCAGCTGACACGAGCACACCTTCGGAGATACCTTTTGACATGAGTGCAGTTCATGAGTCAATGCCAGTCCCACCTCCTACCGTCCCAGATATCGGTCCCGTTGGACCTGCAACGCGACGCAGAGCTGCATCTGCAGTTGTGCGCAGTCCCTTTTTACCAAATGAGCCTTCTAGAAGGACGGCAGTCATTCCAGACGACTTCAAGGCCTACTACATGAGTGCCGACAACAAAGTGGAATTGTAAGCATTCATGTTCTTTCAGATTCTTCAGTTGATTTAACAATTGTTTGTTTCATGTTTAGTGCTTTTGATTTGACTTAGTTTTTATCTTGTTATCGTTACAGACGCAACGTCGGTGTTGGTGTGGCCGTTAGGCTAAGTTTCTTCCGGAATTTCATTGATCCCAAGTTGGAAATGGATTACACGGTAATACTTAGTCTTTTAACTTTTTACCAGAGTTGATTTGGAAAAATTCGTACTTTCAACGTCATTCCTATATATTCCAGACCATTGATGCGTACCTTGGGGTACTACAGAGCTGTCCAGAAGCCGCCAACATACAAACCAAGCGCGAAGTCGAGGGGAAGATCCAGTTGGTGGATATCCATCTGCTCGTAAGTTCCAATTGCATAATTATAGTATTATCTCATTTTTAAATCACACTTTTATAGTATTATCTAATTTGTGGTGATATTGCCATTGAGTCGCAATTGTCGTAATTCTAAGGAAATATGTGATGAAATTTGGAAGGCAAAGCATGATGGCGAGGAAGACGACTGTAAATACCTGGTCGGGGCCAGAGAGATGTTCACACCGAAACAGATGGAGCGTCTTGCGCCCTATGTGCGAGGGTAGACACCGAAGTGGAATTTTATGAAGCCATGGTGGGAGGACATAACAGTAGTAAGTATTTAATACTAACCTTACTTGATTATTTTTATCTTTTTCGGATCGGTACATGGTTTTAATTGTTTTTTTCCAAAATCCTAGGTATGGATGGTACTGTACCTGGACGGTCATTGGGTTGCATGTTCTATAGACCTCGAGAAATTGATGATCTACCTGGCCGACAACTTAAGGCTTCGGTTCACTCCCGATATCATCCAGCACCGGGTAAGACAGACCCTCCAACTCCATCGCATTATGCCACGATTGCTCGAGTACTGTGGCTTTTATAAGAAGGCATTTGCTCGAGGGCGACACATCCCACAGGGTGCAGCTGAGTTCCAATTGGCCCTATTACAAGTGGACATGTGATACAAGCAGTTGGACAGCACCTCTTGTGGGGCTTGGTCATTACTCGCAGTTGAGAGTGGGATGTTACAAGAGCGGCCAAGACAGACACTTAGGGCATTGAAGGGGATCAATGGCATCTAGAAGAGGATGGCCTACATTGTGTACAAAAACTCCACTGCCGGTGACACCATACCTCTCGATTTTTTTGATTACTAGAGCAATGGATCCAATGCATATTTTTTTTCTTTTTAAGTCTTGACAATTATGTGACTACTGTAGCGTGATTGTCATACATTGATGTGTTATAAGGATTCAGTTGAATATTTATTTTGTTAGTGTTATGGTTGATAGTAAGTATTTCGAAAATAGTTTTTTTGTATTGTTTAGATTTTAGTTTTATTGTTTCCATGAAAATATATATTTAACGAATACTAATGATATGATCGTTTCCATGACAATTAAAAACACGCCACTGATTTCTAATAATAAAAAAATAGAAACAATGAAAATATGTTTGAAAACATTGTTGTGCACAATCCGGTTAAGATGTTCTATTTCTCCGGCACATTCGTCTGTTGTGTTCTTCCGACCCACATATAGAACATTTTTTCTTTCTTCTAGACTGTTGTCCACCTTGATCGGGATTTGCACTAAATAGACCATCTTCAGAAGGGATGTATTGTGTGCATGCAGTGCAGTTATGACCAGATTGACCACAACGCGAACATTTTAGTCGGCGCACTCCTCTATGTTCACTAGTAGAAGGTATTCGCTTGCTTCTTGGTCGACCGACCTGTTTTGGTTGATCCGAGGCAAAACACATCTTATTTCGCGTCTCATCATCCACAACCCACTCTGTCAGATCTGGCACAGGCATAACTTCACAAGCCCACATCCCCCTCAAACAGTGAGTCGTATAATACGGGGCAACGTACGAGGCAATTTACTCATTAGGAGCACTACAGTAAACACATATTAATTTAAATATTACGAACACTGTAAACTTGTTTAAAAATAGTCAATGTAACAGTATATAAAAGTACCTGATCGCTGCACATGCGTGTGCACATGGCATCAACTCGATTTGAAAGAACATACAACTGCAGACACGGTCACTAAGGCCCACCAAAAATATTTTACGCCCATCCATGACCTTGAATTTCGCTCTTCCCATTCTCTCGACCTCCATATTTCGACCTTGCCGCATAAATTCGGATAATTTGTTGTGCACTGACTTCGTGAAAGTTGATCCTCTGTCATCAGCAGCCAACCTCCTTTCGACAAACCATTTTTCAATCACCCTTCGAGCAGCCTCCAAGAACGAACAAACTGACAACTTTCTAGCCCAGATTAGACGAGCATTCCAAACCTCAGCAACATTAGAGGTCATGAAGTTGAATCTTCGAACAGGGCATTTCACACGTGACCACCTAGTCTCATCAGCTCGAATCAAGCTATCAATCGCGCCCTGGATGCCACTTTCGTTGATAGAAGACATGCACCTGGAAAAACACTTAATCAACAATGCAAAATACAACTGTGTTAGTTAACAAATTAGGAATATTTAAGACATGAAGTTTGACATACCTATTGAATATATCTTCATCGTAACAGTATGCCGCCGTGTGAAATAGCCCAACCAAATGCCCTCCATACTTGGCTAGATTTGCTGAAGATGGAAACAACAAAGAGCATGAGATGCTTCGGGATATGCAGATTCAATCGCATTACCGACACTAACAAGTTGATCAGACATGATAACCAAGCCATCTGGACAACCAACGGCTTCTCGGACCTCTTTGAGAAACCACGTCCAAGATTCATCGTTTTCGACACTCCCTATCCCAATTGTGATGGGAAAAACTTAATCGTTTCCGTCTTTAGTCACAACAACGAAACCAATACCCCTGTACTGCCCCTTCAAATGGCAACTGTCGACCACTATAACAGGTCTGGAATACCGTCAAAATCCGGCAATGGATGAACCCAACGCAAAAAAAGCATACTTGAATTTCCCATCCTTCTAAGTGTCTATCGCGATGTATGTACCAGGATTCCATTCTTTCAAGACCTCTAAGTAGGCTGGAAGCCGGTGGAATAACGTTTGAGGATCACCGTATGTCTTATACATTGCATGACATCTTAACTGCCGAGCATGCTTATAGCTCAAATTCAGTCCATATCGCTCGTTCATCTCTCGCATGATCTCCCTAGGAGCGATATCAGACTTATCTTTCCGGAGCCTTTGGATAAAATAATCTCCGATCAAAGAGGACGGAAGCCTACGAGGAGCACTAGCACTGAGAAGATGCGAACAGGTGTGGGGCAAGACAACTTTGGCGATTTTCCAAACACCGTGTTTTTCTAATGTTGTGAGTAAGAAAGGACAATCATTTTGATTGCACTTCACGGCCCATCGGTGTTTGTCGGAGTGGTCCACCCTAAATTGGACTTGATTCTCCAGATGATAATACCCAACTACACACTGCAGTTCATCTTTACTGCCAAACAAGACTCATTTTTACAAACCAGTTGGAGCCTGCTCAATCTGTGCAGTAGGTTCCAGGAATTCAGGTATGTCTGGAATGTGGCACTCAGCTCGCATGATGCCATCACATAATTATTCGTACGCTGCTCGTTGTTCCTCATCCAAGACTGTCTCTACCTCTTCGTCCAATATGAAGTCATCTGCTTCAGCATTTCGATCTACCAAAAAAAGATATATGAACAACTTTCTTAATCGTATACACACATTCACATATGATAAGTCCAGTAATAGTTGATTACCTGATCGATGATCATGGTCTTTAGGTCCTGGTTCTTGAATTTCTTCGGGAGGGTCAAATTAAAGTCTTGAAAGTTTGAGGAGGTTCCAACCAAGCCGTCGTCTATAACCCACCTTACATTTGAAGACGTTCCAACCAAGCCATCGTTTATACCCCATCTTGAATAAAAATCTTGGTCATCTTGCAGCCCTATCGGAACACTCGAGCAATTCAAATTTTGAACGACCTCAATGAATGGATTTAAACTTTCACCACCTTGTTGTGTCTCCCCGATTGATAAGAAGATCCACCCAATACTCCGACGTCCATCATTTTCAACGTAACGAAAATAACAAAGTATCCATACTGCTCTGTAAAACAATTTTGTAAATCAGAATCAGTCTTGATTTTTTTCTTCTTCAGGACTCCATTCGTTTCCACTAGAGAATGGATCACATAAAACCAATAATTCATATCCGCATGCACGGCCGCATGAACTGATTTCAATAAATCTTCATATGTCAATCTTTCAAGATTTATCACTTCATGAATACCATTTACATATTGCAAACCTTGCCAATAACCTCCATGCCACAATGCCATTGACAAACTCATCAGTCCAATTAAACTGAAAAAAAATCAATTCGTTAAAACAAATAAATGATGTGATGAAAACAAACAATTCGTTAAGTTAAACGAAATTAGAAAATATAAATTCCATTACAGATTAGTCCAAGTTAACTTCCATAACAGATTAAAAAATACAATTATATAATATACAATAGTCCAAGTTAAACTTTACATTCCACTACAGATTAAAGAGTAGATTTTCGTAGGGTTTAATGAAATTATAAGGTTTAATTTTTGTTAAACCGTACAAAATCAAGGTTTAACGAAAATTAAACCTAATTTTCGTTAAACACCAAACAATTTAAGGCTTAACGAAAATCAATGTTCAATTTTCGTTAAACCCTTATTTTGTAGGGTTTAACGAAAATTAAACAACAATTTTCAATAAAATCCTCTCGTAAATAGAAAATTATTCATGGACAATAATTAATCCTATTTTTTGTGAACAGATTATTCGAAAATTATTAACCCTATTTTCGTTAATCCATATTTTTTCCCGGGAAAACCTAATTTGTACTACGTCAAACCCTAATTGTTTCGTGAAATATTTTGCTAGATTTCATGAAATAACAATCAATTTGTTTCGTCTAAACTAGAATGAAAGAAAAATTACCCATCCAACATTAACCAAAATTTTCTCTATAATAACTAAGCAAATTAAACTTTAAATAAACTCAACTATTCTCTAAACTAAATAAACTTTAAATAAACTAAATTGTACTTACTTGATTTCAAGCTCAATGAATCCTGTAAGATTGGTGGTGGGATGAATACTCTCAAACTTCGAAAATTTTAGTATGAATGGTGAATGTTAGTGAATGAATGGAGTTGTAAATTTCATGTTATATTCAAAAGTGATATTTACCGTGAATGAATGATCAAATCACTGAAAAGTAAAAGAAAAAGTGAAAAAAATTGTACACAAAGTCAAGGCCTAGTGAATGAATAGTATAACAAAAATACAAAAAAAATTGTACACATAAGTCATCTGCAAAATTAACTTTATATTCATGTTCAAATCTATGCAAAATATATGATATGATATCAAAATATCAAAATGATATCAAATCATGAAAATAAATTGGAATGATATCAAATGAAAAATATTTATCGAAAATTATTTAATAATTACAAAAATTATTTAATATAGGGTTAAGGAAAATTATTTAACGAAAATTATTTGATAATATAACGTAAATTATTTGATAATTTAGCGAAAATGTTTTCATAATTGCAAAAATTATTTAATAATATAACCAAAATTAATTGATAATTTAACAAAAATATTGTCATAATTTAACGAAAACTATTTGATACTTTCAAGAAAATAATTTGATAATTTAACGAATATTTTGTAATAATATAACGAAAATTATTTAATAGTATAACGAAAAATAATTAATTGTCGTTTAACACATAAAAACAAAGGTTTAACGAAACAAAGCATAGTTTTCGTTAAACCCTAAAAATTAAGGGTCTAACGATGGTTTATTTTTGTTAAACCCTTAATTTTTAGGGTTTAACGAAAATATAGTATTATTGTACTTGATAATTATTTAATTACTTGATTAATATAACGGGATTGAATGAATATTCGTTAAATCCCAAAAAAATAGGGTTTAACGAAAATATACCATAATTTTCGTTAAACCCTAAAAACTAAGGGTTTAGCGAAAATTATGATTTATTTTCGTTAAACCCTTAATTTTCAGGATTTAATGAATTTTTTGATATATTGTATATATTGTATATATTAAAGTCTGCTAATCCGTACCGACGCTTAACAGATTTTCTGCACCATTTCTGAAAAAATGTACTTTTGGCTATTTGGGGATAATATTAAAGTTTAGTGGGTATATTTGTATAAGTGTTTTATACTTTTGGGTATTTTAGGCTATTTTCTCTAATATAAATAACAAATTAAAAATTCTAATTACCTTAATTAATATTTTAAAGGTTATATTTTGGATATCTTTATATATTATTATATATATATATATATATATATATATAAGTAAAACCATTTATTCCACATGTCAAGTCCATAATATTTCTCATAATAATAATTTTTAAAATTAATCTTTAATAAATGTAAAGTTTTTAATATGGCTAATTAATGACTTTAAATTAATGTTGATAAGAAACATTACTAAATGATATAAAAGATTTTGTTAGATTTGTTAAAATAAAATATGCTATACTTTGAATATTAAAATTATTTATATATTAGGAATTTGTTTAATTTAAAAAAAATGATACAAATATAAATAAATAATAGATAAAAATTATAAAATGAAGGTCGGTTGATTAAAAAATTTGTTTTATTAATTAATGAAATATATTTTTTTGTGAATATATGTTCTAACTAAATTATGACATTTATTTGGAAATTTTAACATTTATTTTTTTATTATTTAATTGAAAAAAAAAATTCAAGAACTATTCTAAACTTTAACAATAAGAACTATTCTAAACTTTAAATTTTATTAAGTTCAATTTAATTTTTTAATGTTGTGTATTACATGAGCCTTATACTAATAGTTTAGTATATGAAAAAACCCTACTCCCATAGACATTACTTGATACTTCAAGTAACCATAATACAACAAATTTAAAACCCAATTATACTTGACCCAAATGCACAACCCATAAATAAGCTCACCAATTATTCACCTCAATCCCTAATTTCTAAAGAATTTAGGATTTTCATACTTCAACAGTACTTTAAAAGTTCACAATAAATGATTTCAACCGTTAACCTTGCATTAAATCTAACGTAGGTTAACTCATGTGTTAAATCTTTCTCTTTTTTATTTTTATTTTATTTTTAATTTATTTTATTTTATTTTTAATTTTATTTCTTTAAATTTTGACTGCTATCATAATTCAAAATTAATCTATCAATATATTTCATCCTGTAAAAACAATAAAATAATATATATGGCGGATGTATATCATCCTTGTTAATATATGGCAAATAAAAAATCAAAATAATAATAATAATAATAAATATTATGTTTAGTCCAAAAAATAGTGTAGATTAGTAGAGTTGAATAACAGTTTTTATATTAAAATAATGCAAAAATTGCAGTATTTTTTTTTTGTGCACTACTATATCCTAAATGAGAAAAGAGAAAAGTCATAACCCTCACTCTCCCTCTCACTCTCATTTCAGGCACGACAGAAATCTCATTTTTCAACTCTCACTCTTATTCTTTCACTCTTGCTTACGATGCATTTTCGCACAAAATTTGTTAAAAAAATTTAATATCTATAAACATATAATTATATATTCGGTTGCCTTTTAATGATATTTTCTTTAATTTATGGTTTTCTCGAATGTATACCAAAAATTTCGTGTAGGTATATATTGTCGAAAAGGCGAATATAGCTATATAGAAGATGCTTCGACTTAATTTTGAATCGGGTGTAGTGGAATATATATGTGGAATTATAGTTCATGACAGTTTTTTTTTTTAAGTGAACTTTTGGGGTTGATTTTCTAACTTCAAGACGTCGTGGGAACTTTGAGACTTGGATTATCTAATTTGATAACTCCTTCAATAATTAATATTTGGGATTCAATTTTGAGATTTTGTCTTTTCAATTAAATAATTATTTTTCTTTTATATTTGAGGGTTTATAAGAATTTTGGGGCTTAGCCTTGAAAACTGATCTACAAAATGCTTTAATAGCCAATAACAATGTCTTTAAGAAGTAGTCCTATGAGCAAGATCTTTTGTTCATCCTTCCATCTCTTAAATTCAACTTTTTCTGCTATTGTACTTTTTTTAGAGAAATTGGAGATAAAAGCAACCAAATTTTTGCAGAATTCCTTGGGTTATTTAAGATTTTTTTTGTTTTAACATTTGTATTTGACTTTTTGCTGTAGAATTCCTTATGAAATTAGAGAAATAGTTTATGATTGAAATTGAAATCGAAATCATATTTCTCAAATTTTAGGTCTCATGAATCAACTTCGCTTATATACATCAATATCAAGAAGAAGAAGCCAAGACAATAATTTGAGGAGGAAATCAAATTCAAAAGTCAAGAAGAAGCATTTATAAGAATAATGATAACAAAATCAATTTTTTATCGGATAGTAAAAAGGGAGTGTCATTATTCTGTCTATATTGGAATTCGAAAAGACTATACAATGCATAAAACTCATTAACAATTCTGACAAAAAAACATCTTTTCTATATACAATTAAAATATATAATAAATGTTTAAAATCACCTTTTTGAAAAGGGCAAGTGCATCTTGGCGGGAAAATTTCAACTTACTATTTTTATTCAAGGTTTTCTTTATATATATAATATAGATTTTCTTTCATCTTTCTCCCTTCTCTTTCTTTCTCTCATTGTGATTTTTTTTCAACACTCGCCTTCAACTATTGTATTGTTTTTGTTGTTGGCTATTGCATTGTACTAGTAAATTTTACTTGTTAATCATTTCAGTTGTCTTCATGATTTATATACATTCTTTTAATTTTTTTAATGTAGAGTTTGAAATATAGAATAAGTTTTTTTATTGGGAATGTTAATCATAGAACATCTCAATTATTTAACTACCTTGGATTTATAAAATTGTAACATAAATAAAATGATAGAATAATAAGACATAACACATTTATACATTGTTTAGAAGTATAAAAAACTGAGACAGTGATAATTAAAAATTATTATATTATGTTATATTACAAATCATGATTAGTTGATCCCTTTAATTAATATTGATGAACTCATGATTTATTTATTTATTTTGGAATTTTGAAGGTATGACACCTAAAAGTAGAGCTGTAAAAAAAGGGTTAGGCTCATATGGCCGGCCTGCCCCACTTTACTAAAATGGTGGGTTGGGTTGACTAATTATAGACTCACGAGAAAACAGGCCTAAGTGTGTTGGGCTTTTGGTGGGTTAGCCCTCCTTTCTTTCTCTTACCTTTGAATTACACCCGCATCCACATAATTTGTCGTGGTTACGGACCGAAAGGAAATAATATCACTGTTGATCGTCGGGTCTTGGTTAAATTTTCAATTGGCGATAAATATTTTGATTCCATTTGGTGTGACGTGGTTCCGACGGATGCTTGTCATGTGTTATTGGGTCGTCCATGGTAATTTGATTGTGGGGTTGTCCATGATGGTCGTAAAAATACATACAGTTTTCTTTACTCGGGTGTGAAGATTGTATTGTTGTCTTCTCCACCGAAAGTCCCATCTCCATATTTGGACAACAAGGTTTTGTGTTTGACTAAACATGCTTTTTTACAAGAAATGGCTACTACCCCTTATACTCTTTTGTTGATCGTTCATGACATATCTTTGATTCCTAAGGTTCCACATGCAATGTCTTCTCTTGTTAGTGAGTTTGCAGATGTTTTCCCGACAGAGCTCCCCGCGGGTTTACCACCACTCCGTGACATTCAATATCAGATTGATTTGCTTCCAAGAGCCCCATTACCTAACCGTCCTCACTACCGTATAAGTTCAATTGAGCATGCGGAGTTTCATCGGCAAGTGGAGGATTTATTAAGCAAAGGGCACATTCGTGAGAGTTTGAGCTCATGTGTTGTCCTGACATTATTGATTCCTAAGAAGAATGGCTAGTAGAGGATGTGTGTTGACAGTCGGACTATAAATAAAATTACAGTTTGATACAGATTCCCCATCCCTCGCTTGGATGATCTATTAGACCAATTGAGTGAAACCATCATCTTTAGTAAATTGGATCTCAAAAGTGGGTACCATTAGATCTGAATTCAGCCCGGTGATGAGTGGAAAACGCTCTTTGAGATACGAGAAGGGTTATTTGAGTGGTTAGTTATGCATTTTGGATTATCTAACGCTCCGAGCACGTTTATGCGAGTTATGAATCAGGCTTTGCGTCCGTTGATTGGAACTTGTGTCGTCGTCTATTTTGATGATATCCTGATTTACAGTAAGTCTGAATCAGAGCATCTATAGCACCTCCGATCAGTCTTATTGATATTAATGGCCAAACATTTTATGCTTCTTTTGCCAAGTGTACGTTCTCTACAAATTCTGTCTTTTTTCTAGGGTATAAAATTTCAGTAGGTGGTATTGGAGTTGATGATATGAAAGTAGCAGCGATTTGAGATTGGCCAACACCATCTACAATGACCGAAGCTCAAAGTTTTCACGACTTAGCATCCTTCTATCACCGATTTATACCACATTTTAGCTTTATTATGACGCCAATTACAGATTCAATGCATGGGAAAACATTTTCTCGGAGCAAGGCAGCAAATGAGGCCTTCCATTCTATCAAGCAAAAATTGACACATGCTCTATTACTTGTCCTCCTAGATTTTTTAACCCCATTTGAGTTGCATTGTGATACATCAAAGGTTGGGATTGGAGCGGTTCTAAGCCAAGGTGGTCAACCAGTATCTTATTTTAGCGAAAAAGTGACGGGTGCCCGCTCTCGCTATAGCACATACGATATTGAATTTTATGTTGTTGTTCGTGCTATTTGTCATTAGAGACACTATTTATTTCAGCGGGAGTTTATGCCTTATACTGATCATGAGGCTTTGAAACACCTTGCATCTCAAGATTCTTTATCGGCTAGACATGCTAAATGGTCCACTTTTCTACAACAATTCACATTTGTGGTTAGACATCAATCTAGGGTGAGTAATCGAGTGGCGGATGCCCTGAGTCGTCGGCAATGTTTGTTGGTTGACATGCATGTCGAGTGATTGGGTTCGATAACTTTCGAGATCTTTATGCTTCAGATATATTTTTTGGCCCAATTTGCAGCCTGTTTGTAAATGGTAAATATACTGACTATTCTTTGGTTGAGAGCTTTTTATTTCGGGATGTCGGTCTTTACATCCCCACTTGCAACTTGGCAGAAAATCATAGTTGAGGTGTATGGAACAAGACATGTAGGTCGAGATCACTCGATGGAGCTCTTGAATAGACGTTTTTTGGCCTAGTGCACGTCGGGATATTGCTCGTTTTGTTTCACGTTGTCATGGTTGCCAGGTTTCTAAGGGCACGTCCACTAATGTTGGTCTCTATCGACCACTCCCTATCTCATCCCGATCTTGGGCCGCCATTAGCATGGATTTTGTTTTGGGGCTTCCATGTACTCAGCGAGGTAATGATTCGATTTCTATTGTGGTCGATCGTTTCTCCAAAATGGTGCATTTCATTCCATGTAAGAAAAACGCAAATGCAGTTCACGTTGCCCAATTATTCTTTCGAGAGGTTTTTCGCCCGCATGGATTGTCATTGTCTATTATTTCAGATCGTGATTCTCATTTTCTTAGCCATTTTTGGCGTACATTGTGGCGTATGGCAAACATCGAATTGAACTTTAGTAGTGCTTATCATCCTCAGACGGATGGGCAAACTGAGGTAGTTAATTGTTCATTGGGTAACAAGCTACGTTGTTTGGTGGGGGATAATTTTATGATCGTGGGATGTGAAATTGAGTGTAGCAGAATTTGCACACAATCAAGCCTTAAATTGGAGCACAGGCTACTGTCATTTTTTCATCGTGTACGGGGTGGTGCCTCGGTCCCCAATAAACCTTTTGACATTGCCATCTGCTGCCCTAACTGAAACACACACCGTCGACTTACCTAAACACCTGCAGGAGATTCATGCAAACATGCAGAAACATTTGGAGGTTGTAAACAGTAAGTATAAGGCTGCTGCAGATTCGAAGCGTCGTGATGCGTAGTTCAAGGTTGGAGACTTCATTTGGGTTATATTAACAAATGATAGATTTCTGGTGCACAAATACAACAAATTAACCTCCAGAAAAATCGGGCTTATGGAGATTATTGAGAAGATTAATCCGAATGTGTATCGTCTTCAACTTCCAAGCCATTTCCGTACTTCGGACGTCTGTAATGTGAAGCATTTAGTTCATTTTCATGGTGATAACTATTACGGAGACGAAGCTGATCACAATTCGAGGGCGAATCATCTTGAAGAGGAGGAGAATGGTGGAGACGAAGCTGCAATTTGCTATCTTGGCAAAGTTGATCCACCCAGTTTTGATAAGAAAAATGTGTTCACTAATTTCTTTTAGCTACTCCCGCAAGTGTACGGTGTAGGGTGTAGAAGCGGTGAGCAAGGTCGATCCCACTGAGACTGTATATCTAGGCACTAACTAACTACTCAAATTTAGTTCTCAATTTTATCTAGGAAAATCAAATCTCATCAATTGCAGATTAATTCAATAGAAAAATAACTACGCACGTCAATTCACTCAAGAATAATGAATATCTAAGATAGGTTCTAGGACATGCTTTCATCTAATTCTCATCAAAACATCACTTTAACCAATTCAAGTTCATTAATCAATCATCCTATATAAGCAATCACATATATCGAATTAACAGCTCTCCCGAGTCAGTTAACCGGTTGATTATTATGCCACCAGAGGTATCCCTACTTAATCTGATTGAAACATAATAACTCCCAAAAGTACCTAGGATTGATCTCCCATCACATAAATTCCTTAATCTCCCGATCTAAGTCTTTTTATGTGTCATGTGTTTATTCTTCCATAATTAAATCTCATCTCCCGAATTTTGATCTAATTACCAAAACATGTTCAATTACTGGCCACATAATCAAACAAGCAATCAAATCATAAACACACAAATAGGATAAACGATCATGAACATTGAATTGAAATTAAAGATCCATCAAGATTCGAATTAAATTACCAACAAGTCCTAAAAACCCTAGAAAATTAGCTAGACATGATTATAAACAAACTCATAGACAAGATTGAAATTATCATATCACTAATATTCAACACGGGAAGAAAAGAATAAAACTCTATTAGACGACGATCTCGCGATTCCTCGATCTCTTGAATTCTTCTTCTACTCCTCTCGATGTCTCTCAAACTCTCGTGTTTTTCTCTCTATGAATCTCTCTATATCCTCATATCTCTCTCTACTCATGTTGAGTATTTATATAGCTTTGGGAGTCTTTTAAGTGAAGTAATAGATGAAAATACGCCAAGAAAACCAACTTCCCAAATTCCTGTTCACCCGGGCACGGTCGTGCTATACGGCACGGTCGACCGTGCCCTGCTTAGAGGTCACTGGCGATTGCCCGGCTCTGACCGTGCTGTGGAGCACGGTCGTGCCCCCGTCATTGGGCACTCACTGCATAATGGCGCACGGTCATGCTGCATGACACGACCAGACCGTGCGCCACCAACTCTTCCACGCGATCTCGTATTTCAACTCCTATTCTTTCTCGTTTTTCCACGATTCATTCCTTGATTAT
This sequence comes from Scutellaria galericulata, assembly GCA_946896805.1. Lineage (NCBI taxonomy): Eukaryota > Viridiplantae > Streptophyta > Magnoliopsida > Lamiales > Lamiaceae > Scutellaria > Scutellaria galericulata. The sequence continues at coordinate 3,520,385 of OX335784.1, read as the reverse complement.
CAATTACACTTGAAACTTGTACTTTTCTCATCAAAATCATGAAACTAAGCACAAACCCGTCAAATGCAACTTATACAATATAACATAAGAAATCACCATAAAAACGTATCTAAACATATTCGAATGAATACATAAACATACGCAAAATTATGTAAAAACAACACTTATCAAATCCCCCAAACTTGAATTGTTGCTCGTCCTCGAGTAACATCAACTACTCAACTGACATTCATAAAGATAACTAAGCAAGCAACTAGAGAAACACGAACCATGATATTAAGTATCACAAACTATAGATCATATACACCTAATTGATATCAAAAATTTATCCAAACTTCTAATGTATACTTCAAACAATTCATAACCACGTACTTTCAAGGAGTAATGAACCTCACAAGGTAAAAGTGTATCACTCACGCTCAAAAGTGTTTAAATATAGGACCTGTCTACGCTCAAAACGATAAATCAAGTAAAACCAAGCTTGCAAATCGTCTCACTTCTCAACCACGTTTGTACATGTGAATATTAAGAATCAAAAAAGACTATTTGGACGCAATGAGGCTCTTTGGACGGGGTAGGAAAAAAATTTGGATAAAAGTGACTACTCAAATAGATATTTGAACCTCCTCCACAAATTCCAACTCAAATCATGAATTTTTCTATCTTCATAAGGTCTCTTCAAGTGACCACTTCTCCCAAAACATGAGTTTTAGCAATATGCCAAAAATAATTATTCAATTGAGTTCCAGAAAAGGCACAACTCAACTAAAAAATAATTATTTAATTGAGTTCCAGAAAAGGCACAACTCAACAAAAATCTAAAACATATCAGAAAAGGCACAACTCATGCAAAAATTTTCCTTCCAACAATCACCTCTTCAACCCAAGCATATATTCTTTTTTTTTTTTTCACACTTGGTCTCTTTTTTTTTTTTGATATCATCTACCAAATTCTTCCTCCGACTTCACATATACTTCCCAATTGAGCTTCAGAATCATAGGTAGGCTCAAAATAAAAGTTGGTAATTTACCCAATTATTTGGCTACAGAAAAATAAGGCTTAAAGGCTCAACAGGGCTAACTAAGGAAATATTTCAAATTTGGTGAGAAGTTATTTGGCTAAGTGACTAATCATAACAAAGATGACCTTATATCATTTTCTAAAATTCACACGTACATGTAGTCTCGAATGAGATACCAAGGCAAGTTCTAGAGGTATATACAAGACAATCGATAACCACACAATCAAGAAAATAAGACTTGGTGTAATATCAAGTCAAGACTCAAATCTCACAAGCTTATTTTCATACTTCTCAAAACTACACAATTATTGCATGCTCAAATATATTCACCAAAAAAATTCAGAATAAACTTTCAACTTCAATCAAGAAATATATCCCTACGTTCATTTTACTCAATTCATGTTTCTTGCCACCCAAGAATTCACTCCATATCTCCTAATCACAAGATCATCTGTCATCCTAAAAGACACATAAAAAAATATATATGCTAAAACAATAAACTTATAATGCAACTACTCATGTGATGAAAACCATCCCCCAAACTTAAAGTTGACAATTTCAAAGAAGACTTAAAACTTGGAAAGAAATGGCTAATTGGGTTGCCTCCCAAACAACACTAAGTTTAATGTCTTCAGCCAGACGAGACGAAAACATACCTGTCATGGAAGAAATTTTTCTTTGATCTCCACTTCCATTTCCATCAGCCGGCTAGGCACGGTCGACAGTACGGTCGACAGTGCTATACAGCACGGTCATGCCCCATTGTCCAGAATCTCTTTATTGACAGACACGGTCAAACTGTGCACCATAGCACGGTCGTGCCCGGTCTTTTCCTCTTCAATTCGACTTTCATCTTGTCGTTTCCTCACCTTTCTATGGTACATCTTCATTGGTATTTCTCGATCCTCTCCACAGACAACTACTACATCAACAAAACTACAATTCTCTCTCTCATAACGGAATCTCATGTCCTTGTAAATATTGAACACGATGTGTTCGTCATTTACTCTTAAGGTGAGCTCTCCTTTTTGTACACCGATCAACGCTCGCCCCGTGGCTAAGAATGGTCGTCCTAAAATCAGGGGTACATCATGATCTTCCTCCATGTCGAGAACCACGAAATCCACCGGGAAGATAAATTGACCAACTTTGACTAGCACGTCCTCGATGATTCCCTTGGGATAAGTTATTGTCATATCCGCTAATTGCAATGAGATGTTGGAAGGCTTCACGTCACCAATACCAAGCTTCTCGAAGATGGACAACGGCATCAAATTTATACTTGCTCCAAGGTCACATAAATCCTTATTAAAACTCGATCCTCCAATTGCTCAAGGAATTGTGAAACTCCCCGGGTCCTTAAGCTTTTGTGGCAGTTTTTGTTGTAAGATTGCGTTGCACTCCTCCGTCAGATTCACTCTTTCAAAATCCGTTATTTTTCTCTTCTTCGACATTACATCCTTCAAGAATCTTGCATAGTTTGGCATTTGTTCCAAAGCATCTGCAAAAGGAATGTTAATGTGAATTTTCTTAAACATTTCCAAAAATTTAGCGAATTGAGCATCTAGCTTTTTATTTTGAAAACGTTCAGGAAAAGGAAGAGAAGAATTGAAAATGGAAGTGAAGGTTTAGAATTCGATTTTGGCTTCTCAGCCCCTTTTTGTTTGACTTCATCTTCCTTTTCCTCCACCACTTTTTATTTCTCTTTCATCTCCTTTTCATCTTCCTCCGTCACCGGCATGCTTGACCCCTCATATTCCGTTCCACTTCTCAATTGAATTGCCAAACACTGCTCCCTTGGATTCACTTCAGTGGTACTTGAATATTGACCCTTTTTATGTTGATTCCCTATGTACTTGAAAATCTGCCCAACTTGTAACTCCAAGGCCTTCATCCGTGCATGAAATCTTTCTTCAATCCTTGTGAATCTATCTCATGATTCATTCACAAATGCACCCACCAAATCTTCTAGTGTCGGCTTCTTTGGTTCATCGATAACTCCATTCGTAACAGAAAAATACGGAGGGGGTTGCAAAACATTCTTATTATTTACGTAAGAAAAATTTTCATGATTCGCTCCTCCTTGTTTGTACTGATACATGCCCCTATTTCGGAAGTTTTGGTTGTTGTAATTTTGCCCATTCACATAGTTGACATCTTCTACTTCCTCTTGTTGGGTGAAATCGCATCCTCGACTCCCTACACTTCCCACGTTTTGAGTTTGAATCTTTGCTAGCGCAGATACTTGATTTGTGAGAGCTGCTATTTATGAGGATAAAACGGACAATTGATCTTGACTTTGAATCTCCGCCACTTTCCTATATGTGTTTCTTTCAGACGGTCATTGGTAGCTATTTGTTGTCATTTCCTCCAAAATATAGATTGTATCCTCTGAGCTTTTGGCTAACAACGCTCCTCCTGCCGCTACATCTATCATTGCTCTCGTCGATCCAAACAGTCCATTGTAGAAGAAACAGACTTGTTGATCTTCAGGAAATCCATGCTGAGGACATCTCCTTAACATATCTCTAAATCTCACTACAAAAAATTTCGCTATTTAACAACGGGTAAAACCCGTTGTTAAATCCTGTTTTTTACCGTTGTCGTATCCAGCGTTGCAAAAAAAAATTTCGCTATTTAACAACGGTAAAAAGCGTTGTCTTATTTAGATACGACAACGCTTTTATACCGTTGCACGAAAGTGTTGTCTTTTTTAAATATTTTTTAATTAAATATTAAATAGGATGATGACGTCATCAAAGTGCTGACACGTCATCATGCCACATCGCATGCCACATTGCCAAAGTGCTGACGTCATCATGCCACATCATCAAAGTACAGTCCATTGTAGAAGAAACAGACTTGTTGATCTTCAGGAAATCCATGCTGAGGACATCTCCTTAACATAGCTCTAAATCTCACTACAAAAATTTCGCTATTTAACAACAGGTAAAACCCGTTGTTAAATCCTGTTTTTTACCGTTGTCGTATCCAGGGTTGCAAAAAAAAAATTCGCTATTTAACAACGGTAAAAAGCATTGTCTTATTTAGATACGACAACGCTTCGCTATTTAACAACGGTAAAAAGCATTGTCTTATTTAGATACGACAACGCTTTTATACCGTTGCACGAAAGTGTTGTCTTTTTTAAATATTTTTTAATTAAATATTAAATAGGATGATGACGTCATCAAAGTGCTGACACGAGCATTGAAAATATTGTGCGTTGCCTGAGATTCGAACTCGAGTGACATGGTCGAACTCCAACCACTAGACCACTAGTGCTTTATGTTATAATTTTCTACATGCATTTCTTTTATTTCAATTTTTTATATTTTTCAATTTTCTATTATCACATATTTTTTTGTTAATTTGTATTATTTGTATTTTTAATATATTTTAAAAGGTTATATATATAATTGGAAGATTAATGACTAATTAATATGTTTAGTCATGTTTAATCTAATTTCATTTTAAGACAATTATAAAATATACTAGTGCATATTTTTAATATATTTTATGAAAATACTATTTTTTAAAATTATGAGTTTGTTCATATAAGATAATATTAATTCAAATAATATAAGATAAAATCATAAAATAATTAAACTTTTCAAATTTAATTTAATTAAAAAAAATTAATATTATCACATATTTTTTTGTTAATTTGTATTATTTATATTTTTAATATATTTTAAAAGGTTATATATATATATATAATTGGAAGATTAATGACTAATTAATATGTTTAGTAATGTTTAATCTAATTTCATTTTAAGACAATTATAAAATATACTAGTGCATATTTTTAATATATTTTATGAAAATACTATTTTTTAAAATTATGAATTTGTTCATATAAGATAATATTAATTCAAATAATATAAGATAAAATCATAAAATAATTAAAGTTTTCAAATTTAATTTAATTAAAAAAAATTAATATTATCACATATTTTTTTGTCAAATTGTATTATTTGTATTTTTAATATATTTTAAAAGGTTAACAATATATATATATATATATATATATATATATATAATTGGTATGATTTATATATATCTTTTTAATTCAAAATAGTATTTTATAAAAATACTATTTTTTAAAATTATGAGTTTGTTCATATAAGATAATATTAATGTAAATAATATAAGAAAACATTATAAATTAATTAAATTTTTTAAATTTAATTAAATTAAAAAATAATTAATTTATAACTAACACAACACATAAAAAAAGCGTTGCACAATGTGTTGTCTATTGGCAAAAAAGTACTATGAAAAAGACAACGCATAAAAGCGTTGCACACAAGGGTTGTCTAGTTTTAAAAAAATAAGCTATTTTACAACACTTTGAAAAAAGCGTTGCACAAAAGCGTTGTCTATTTTTAAAAAAATAGGCTATTTAACAACACTATGAAAAAGCGTTGTCGTATCTTAAAAAAACATTGTCTATTTTTTTAAAAAATTCACTATTTAACAACCCTATGAGAAAAGCGTTGTCTTATCCAAAAAAAGCGTTGTCTATTTTTAAAAAAATTCGCTATTTAACAACCCTATGAAAAAAGCGTTGTCTTTGGTCGAATTTTTTGAACAAAGACAACGCTCGCGTTGCAAAAGGGGTTGTTAATTCAAAAAGACAACACAAATTCATAAAACGGGTTGTCTTTGAGGGGTTGTTAAAGGCCATTTTTCTTGTAGTGTCTTTCCAAAGCTTCGCCCAAGGACTCCCCATCAAATTGCTTGAACTATGTAATCTCACTCTTCAACTTCAACGTCTTACTTGGTGGAAAGTACTTAAATAGAAACTTTCTACTTAATCCATCACACGTAGTAATTGAGCCTTGAAAGAGTGAGTTGAACCACAACTTCGATTTATCTCTTAAAGAGAAAGAAAACAACATAAGTCTTATGGCATCATCAGAGACACCATTCATCTTGATCGTATCACACACTTCAAGAAATTGCGCCAAATGCGCATTGGGGTCATCTAATTGGCTACCCCCAAACTGATTTTGCTGAACCATACTGATTAGACCCGGCTTCAACTCAAAATTATTTACTTGAATAGGTGGTCGCACAACCCCCCTTCCATTTTGTTGTGGTTGAAAATAGTCTCTAATGGGTCTCTGAGCACCAACTGGTGGTACTTGGTTCACTCTTTCTTGATTGTTTAGTACCTGCTCTTCTGGATTATCTTCAGCCATCTGAGTTGGAGCAAAAAGTTGCCTTCGTGTTTTCCTACGTCTGCAAGTTGCTTCTATCTCCAAATCTAGTGCAATCAAGTTCACCTTTTTAGAGCGAGTGTTCATGCACAATCTGAAAACACCTAAAAGACAAGTATCAGATATTCTCAAAAAAACAGAAAAATAAAAATAAATCCTACACTAAAAACAAAAACAAAATTCGAATATTAATTATTCCTAAACTTCAGTCCCCGGCAACGGCGCCAAAAACTTGTTCACTAATTTCTTTTAGCTACTCCCGCAAGTGTACGGTGTAGGGTGTAGAAGCGGTGGGCGAGGTCGATCCCACGGAGACTGTATATCTAGACACTAACTAACTACTCAAATTTAGTTCTCAATTTTATCTAGGAAAATCAAATCTCATCAATTGCAGATTAATTCAATAGAAAAATAACTACGCACGTAAATTCACTCAAGAATAACGAATATCTAAGATAGGTTCTGGGACATGCTTTCATCTAATTCTCATCAAAACATCACTTTAACCAATTCAAGTTCATTAATCAATCATCCTATATAAGCAATCACATATATCGAATTAATAGCTCTCCCGAGTCAGTTAACCGGTTGATTATTATGCCACCAGAGGTATCCCTACTCAATCTGATTGAAACATAATAACTCCCAAAAGTACCTAGGATTGATCTCCCATCACATAAATTCCTTAATCTCCCAATCTAAGTCTTTTTATGTGTCATGTGTTTATTCTTCCATAATTAAATCTCATCTCCCGAATTTTGATCTAATTACCAAAACATGTTCAATTACTGGCCACATAATCAAACAAGCAATCAAATCATAAACACACAAATAGGATAAACGATCATGAACATTGAATTGAAATTAAAGATCCATCAAGATTCGAATTAAATTACCAACAAGTCCTAAAAACCCTAGAAAATTAGCTAGACATGATTATAAACAAACTCATAGACAAGATTGAAATTATCATATCACTAATATTCAACACGGGAAGAAAAGAATAAAACTCTATTAGACGACGATCTCACGATTCCTCGATCTCTTGAATTCTTCTTCTACTCCTCTCGATGTCTCTCAAACTCTCGTGTTTTTCTCTCTATGAATCTCTCTATATCCTTATATCTCTCTCTACTCATGTTGAGTATTTATATAGCTTTGGGAGTCTTTTAAGTGAAGTAATAGATGAAAATACGCCAAGAAAACCAACTTCCCGAATTCCTGTTCACCCGGGCACGGTCGTGTTATACGGCACGGTCGACCGTGCCCTGCTTAGAGGTCACTGGTGATTGCCCGGCTCTGACCGTGCTATGGAGCATGGTCATGCCCCGTCATCGAGCACTCATTGCATAATGGCGCACGGTCGTGCTGCATGGCACGACCAGACCGTGCGCCACCAACTCTTCCATGCGATCTCGAATTTCAACTCCTATTCTTTCTCGTTTTTCCACGATTCATTCCTTGATTATCAATTACACTTGAAACTTGTACTTTTCACATCAAAATCATGAAACTAAGCACAAACCCGTCAAATGCAACTTATACAATATAACATAAGAAATCACCATAAAAATGTATCTAAACATATTCAAATGAATACATAAACATACGCAAAAATATGTGAAAAACGAAACTTATTAGAAGGCTAGTTAATTGGAAAATACGTCCTATAACTTGTACCCAGTTCCATCCATAGTCCTTTATCGTTTTACTTTATCAATTTTAGTCCTTTAACTTTTTAATTGTTCAATTTTGGTCCTCTCTAGGTTGAAATTGGAATTTTTCGCCGGAAATTGCATGTGCACAGCACCTGAGTCCTTCAAATTGGGGATTTTTCATACTTCAGGTCATTTGACTTACGTGGCGCTGAGATAATATCCACCTCATTTCCACATCATCTGTTCTTATCCTAATAAAAAAAATTCCACATCACTAAATAAAATGCCATATCATTTAATTAAAATAATAATAATAATAATAATAATTATTATTAAAATAATTGTAATAAATCTTTAAAAAATTGTTAATTTATTTAAAAACCTGAAAAATTGTATTACAAATGTTATTATTTTTTCATACTCAAAAAAAATATTTCTAACATCTTAAAATAATTATATATATATATATATATTATTTTCCATAATAGTCTCTTGTCAATATATATATAAAAAAAAAAATAGTCCGTCTTCCAACGACGACACTTCTCCGTTTCTCCCGCCGTCAACCGTCGCTTCTCCGCCCTCAACAACGACGACTTCCACCACCACCAATAATCTCTCTCTCCATCCAAAACCTTCTTCTTTAACCTCCCTCTCCCTCAGTCTCTCTGCAGCCTGTCTGTGCCTCCACGATTCTGTCATCCAATCCGCCTTCTTCGACCATCCGCCATCGCTGATCAAACCCCCCAACCCTGATAAATCCCCCTCCTCTCTTCACGGTCTAGTCAACGCAATCAACGGCTTCACCCACCACTTCTCCAACTTCATCTTCAAAAACCCTACCTAGGTTGATTTCGAGCCCTAAGTTCACGAGGAGCTTTTAATTTGAAATTAGTTAGATTTTTTGTTTATTTATTTTCGTGAGTTTTTTTACTAGGATGGGTACAAATGATGTGGAAATGAGGTGAATATTATCTCAGCGCCATGTAAGTCAAATGACCGGAAATATGAAAAATCCCCAATTTGAAGGACTCACGTGTTGTGCACGTGCAATTTCCGGCGAAAAATTCAAATTTCGACCCAGATAGGACCAAAATTGAGCAATTAAAAAATTGATGAAGTAAAACGATAAAGAACTACGGATGGAACTGTGTATAAGTTACAGGACGTATTTTGCAATTAACTCAGAAGAAGGCTTGCCAGATTTGAAGATTTTTTTAATTGCTTTATTATCTATTTTATTAAACCCAATGTGTTTGGGCTTCATTTTTAAAGTTAGGCTTTGTGTTTTTGGTATTTAAACCTTGCGAAAACTATTGTTGGGGTGGATGATTGATAATTAATTTTATGGATTTTCCTTATTGTCTATCTTGTCGGTATTATCTTGAATCAAAGTTTTGATAGAAGGTGTTTTCTCGTTCAAACTACACGCTTGCTGCATCAAAAGTTTATGTATATATGAATATATATATATATATATATATATATATATATATATATGCAAACATCTAGAAAATTATAAACATATATACATATATGTCGCTGTATTTATATATATATATATTATTTACATAAATGAAATATTTAGGTTGTACCAATAGTATGTACTCAAGAGTCAAACCTTAAGGACTTTTTAATTTTTCCACAAACCCGTTTAAAACTATATAAACTCGTTTTATTAGAGTTTAACTAGGCCGAATACTCAAAAATACTTGTAAATTTATTGTATTGGACTATTACAATGTCAGGGGAAATTGCAAATTTAGGACAGTAACTTTACCTCATTCACCATATAGAGACAATATCTTTTCGGGCTTTGAAATTGAGACTGTATGTTTCAATTTTGGGCGAATTTAGGACAATTCAGCCCGAATCGATGAATTTCGGGCTGAATTGCACGTGAAAGTCACGTGAAGCGGAGGAAGCGTTCACGTGACTTTCACGTGCAATTCAGCCCGAAATTCATCGATTCGGGCTGAATTGTCATAAATTCGCCCAAAATTGAAACATACAGTCTCAATTTCAAAGTTCGAAAAGATATTGTCCCTATATGGTGAATGGGTTAAAGTTACTGTCCTAAATTTGCTATTTCCCCTATAATATTATATCAAGTTTGGGACTCTTTCTTTTTTATCCTTAGGTCTATTTGGATAGATGAATTTGAAATCTATAGTAGCAAATCTATTGGTGGTGTTTGGAAAGATGTGGATTTAAAACTCATCATTTTTATTTTGAACTAATTGCTGAGTCATTTTGAAATCCATAATTCATTTTTGGGCCCGGCTATCCGCACCCCAGAAAATGCTAAACACACCCCATTTTTTTTTTTATTTAAAATTTTAAAAAAATAACAAAATTACAATTTTACCCTTATACAAAGAAGTGTGTTCGATTGATGGTCGAACACCATGATTGGTCGAACACACCTCTCAACTGTTCGACCATTAGTTGAACACAAATCGAACACACTGTGTTCGACTGATAGTCGAACACAGAGAGGTGTGTTCAACCATGATTGGTCGAACACACCTCTCTGTGTTGGACCACTAGTCGAACACACTTCTTTGCATAAGGGTAAAATTGTAATTTTGTTATTTTTTGAAAATTTTAAATCATTTTTAAAAAAAAATAGGGTGTGTTTAGCATTTGTGGGGTGCGGATAGCCGGACCCTTCATTTTTAATCCTAAATTTCAAATCACTTCATTCAAACACAACCTTAAAGATATATAATTATGAGTAATTATTTTGGCCGGTTTATATCCGATTCATTTTAGCTCGGATCTATAAGTTAATGAGCATTAATTTTATAGGTCTGGCCCATGAGCTTCAACGACTAGTCCAAGACCTCGCAACATTTTGATATATTTTTATTGCAGTAGTTTGTATAATATTTAAAACATAATTTCCTTAGAACTGAAAGTAAATTTTGAAACTTAGATTTTAATTCTTGAATTTTTGTTGTAACTTTTAAGTTCACCTAATTAAATTTCAAATACTAGTAAGTTCTCAGAAATTAAGAAGTTATATAAGCACTTGTCTAGATTTAAAACTTAATTAGAGAGTTTTGAGTTAATTCTATAATTTCACAGAAAGTAAATTATTAAAAAAAAAAAAAAAACACAGAAAGTTAATTAGATTTTTGATTTACATCAATACTTGTATGAATGTTTCATTAGGACTCAAATGTTCGAATTTTTAAATGCTGTTACAAAAAAAATACTTATGACTTATATTCTGTAATTTAATGAAAGATTCCAATTTTGTTCTAACATTTGGGCTTTATCCATTTTTGCACCACTAATTTTATGAGTTTATATAATGATCCATTAAGTTTTTGTTTTTCCATGATCTATTATGACATGAACGTTAGCAAAGCATATATGATCTGTAAATTGAGAATTATGGTTGTAGGAAGACAACATTAATTGATGCACTACAAGAATTTCTCACAACGACAACTCAAACCACTAGACCACTAGTGCTTTATGTTTTAATATCCTTCATGCATTTCTTTTATTGACTAATTATATATATATATATTATATGTATTAATATATATATATATATATATATAATTGAGAGATTAATGACTAATTAATATGTTTAATAATATTTATTCTAATTTCATTTTAAGACAATTATAAAAAATAATTGTGCACATTTTTATATATTTTATAAAAATACTATTTTTTAAAATTATGAGTTTGTTCATATATATAAGATAATATTAATGCAAATAATATAAGATAACATCATAAAATAATTTATAATTTTTGTATTATTATATAATAATTTTTTTATTGATTAATTAATATATGTATGTTTTATTTTATTGTTGTATAATAGTTTATGGTTCAATTAGTTAATTTTTAATATTTTTTCATAATATTTTTTTTTTCTGAAATTAAATAATTTTGAAATTCTAATTTTTTACAACGGTAGAAAAACCGTTGTGCTTAGTGTTGTAATTAACCTAAAATTGGGCTCAACGACAACGCCGAAAAAATAGCGTTGTAACGTACCGTTGTCGTTGATCAAAAGTGCGCTCAACGACAACGGTGAAAAAACCGTTGTAACGAACTGTTGTCGTTATCTAAAAAAACACTCTCAACAACAACGCCACCATAATTGCGTTGTTTCAACCATTGTCGTTGTGCGAAAAAATCCGCACAAAGACAATGCCACATAAAAAGTGTTGTCATTGAACGCATTTTTTCGCACGACACCACTTTTTCGTAAAAGTGTTGTAAATATGAAATTTACAACAGAAGATGCTTAAAAGTGTTGTAATTCCTATGTTGTTGTTGTGCATATTTGTTGTAGTGATGATTCATGTGACAGTAAGTTAAGGAATGTAATTTTTTTTTTTTTTTGAAATAAAGTTAAGGAATATTTAAACATCCAAAATTAGGAATTTTCCTTGCATCTGGTGTCACATTGATCATACCTTCCCAGTCACCTCACAATCAAAATGGGAAATTAGAATGTTACAACATTTTGACATTCTAACATTATTTTGACAATAAATCGAAAAATTCAATTATTTTTAACAGTATTGTGAGAGAGTGATGTCTCATCAGTGTAGTGATAAAAAAATTCGACAATTCATGTCAAATAACAAATCAATCTTCAAACTCTTTGTAATTGACAGAATTAAAAATCTTAGGCTCTATTTGGATGGAGGGATTTGAAATTCCCAACAACAAATCTATCTATGGTGTGTTTGGATAAATGTGGATTTGAAATCCATCACTTTCATTTTGAACTAATTTTTTAGCAACATTGGTGGATCTCAAATCCACTTCAACTTGAATGGATTTTTCATTCATTTCATATTTTGGATTTCAAATCGCTCTAGCTGAGAATTTATCACCTTTTTACTAATAACAACACTATCATGGAAGAAAGCATATGAGAAGAAAGGAAGTTAGAGCCAAAGATGATCAATTAATATACAAGACCCACAAATACAGATATTGTACTTATGTCAATCCAAATGAACTGGAATATTAGGCTTATAATTATTAAAGGGAACTTAGATACTGTTGGAGACAAGACAAGGATCATCAGTTAGGGACATTTAATTCTTGTCCAAGAGGACCAAGTCTTTTATTACTTGACAGAAACACCTTCACTCATACACAGATTCGATTTAGATATAAATTATGCCTAGCTTCTACGTTGAATATTTTCTTTGTGATGTAAGTACACCTTTCAGGAACAAGGAAAATGTATAACTTCCATATCATGTAGTTTTTATATAATATACTAAACTCCTCTTCTTTACTATCTAGTAACGATTAAGTAGGGCTAAAATCACTTTTGGTCTCGTAATTATGATGTCATAAGAATTTGACATGTGACATTTTCCGGAAAATTTCCGAATTTTCGGGGAAATCGGATTGAAATCAGACATATTCTTAAATTGTGAAACTAAATTGAAAATCGTGATAATTTTGGGAAACAAATGATTTTAACTCGACTGAGTATATCATTTGCTCAACTGCAGTTCAGTACATTCTCAAATATAGATAGAAATTAGAGGAGCCGTTTTATGAGTTAAACAAAGTGGAAATGATATGTGACATACATAAGATATAGACAAATGTGCACTTACTAGTTGAACTCTAAGATAAAAGCTCATCCAACAAATCAGATCCCAAGTCTTGAAAAACCAGGACATCCACATCCACCTCATCTGTAGATTCATGTTTCTTCCGACGAGCCCGTTGCTTCGTTGTCTCGTTGATCATCTTGTGTGACTCCTTTAGGGTTTTAGCAGGCGACGAACCCTCCTTGCAGCTATAATTAATCCTTTGAAGAGACTCCACAACCTGTTCCAAGGGAAAATTAATGGGAGCAGAAGAGCCTCTCATTGCAAATGCAGCTTGATCATATGCTAAAGCAGCCTCTTCTGCAGTGTTGAATGTTCCAAGCCAAACCCTCATTCCATTCCTTGTTGAATCCCTTATTTCTGCTGCATATTTCCCCCATGGCCTCTTTCTTACACCGATGTACCGTTTCGAGGCTGAGGCTTCCTGTTCATCTCGTGAAGACATTTCAAATGACATGAGATTTTGATCTTCTTCTTTTTTTACCACTAGTTTAGATGAATCCATCTTGATTATATGGCCTAAAAGGAGAAAAAGGGGGCTATAATGAGGTTAGATTTTGTTAGATAATGGCATTTAAGATTCTTGGACAACTTGTTTTTCTTGGCTTCATCATAAAAGTTTCATGGGATTTATTTATTTTAATTTTGGCCAATTATAATCGAGGGAAAATATTTGTTTGCTTTCCAAGCTAGAATAAGCTGTAAAGGCTCAAGAAAAGTCAAATAAAGAAAAGTCATTGCTAAAATGTTTCTTTTTTTTAAGTGAAAATTTAATATTATTCATACCAATAAGTTAACGCGATAGTTTTAATTTTGGTCTTATATGTAAAACATTTTTTATTTTTATTTTGACAACCAAGTATCTATTTTCCAATTTTGGGCTTTTATATTTCAAAATTTTCAAAGTTATTGAGGTTGTTGGAATTTGAATACCACGTTAGGTTTTCTGATCGCCACGTTAGTTATTTTGAAAATTCAGACAAAAAATGACAGAAATTGGAAAAAATTAAAATATAGAGGACCAAAATTGGAAAACAGATATTTGGTTGTCAAAAAATGGAAAATGTCATACATATAGAATCAAAATTGAAATTATCTCTAAATTAAATAAAATATATTTTAAATGTTGAGTATGATTATGGATCTATTTTCGTGAAATAAGTCGATCTATAATTTAAAATCCACAAAATTGTATCGGTTTAATTGTACTGTGGATTGTGAAGCTGAGTCTCATAATTGTATTGTGGATTGTTGTAGATATAATTGGTTTAGGGTTTAGTTCACACCTAAGAATAGTTAGGAAGATGTTATTTTTCTTGGATTCGTTTTGTAAATCTTTCTCTCAATTATTTCCTCTCATATGTACCAAGTCAGCTTGGAAACTTTAAATATAACATATCAATTGTTTTGGACAGCTGAACCACGCAATTAATTAGCAAGTTGTCTTAGTCATGATTTTTCTTATCAACATATCTTCTCATAAAAAATGGTCGGATAATCCAAGAAATATTTTAGTTCCTATTTGGGGAAGGGAATCGAATTGGATTTTGTCGGGCTCGGGTTTTTGAATTGGGGTACATGATATTTCGGGTATCTAATTTGTTACCCGATATTTTGGGTAATTTCAAGTATTCGAATTTTCCGATCATATTTGAAACATTTCTTAATTTTTAAGGTAATGGACTCAAATATTGTGATTAATCAACAGCCCGATAGATTAACATTTATTATGATGCTAAAAAAATCTAATTGGAAATTTAATTTAATGACAAGTAGTAGTTCTTTTTTAGGAAAAATGTCAAGAAAATTCATTTAATTGATTAGTAATAAAATTTATAGGTTGTGTTCTGAATTAGAATGTATCGTAATTCGTAACACGTTATTTATTGGAAAGGATTGTAGGAGATATTCAATGTAAAAACATAATTACACAAACTAAAATAACAAAATACATCAAAAAAAAAAAAATGAATAAAATGAATTGGGTTTCCGATCTGGTAATTGGGTAGTTTTTAGAATACCAACAATTTCATTTGAAGATATGCTATTGAGTATAAGGTACCCAATATCCAAAATTTTAAGTGTGAATTCTGATCCGATCAGGTATTATCCGATCGATTCAATTTGGATACCCGAAACTCAAAACCATTTGCCAAACCCTAGTTCCAATTTGATTAATTGATTCAACTTTATATACTAGTTTTCTTTACTTTTTGTAGTATATTTATTTAGAAGAAAATTTGATTTGGTCTTATAACATTAAATTCTATTCATTTTTTTGACTAATAAGTTTATGAGTTTAACAAAGAACCTTTAAATTTTAATACTTGTTATCAAATTTAGTTCATTTATATATAATTGCAAGTATGATTTTAGGTGATAATTGTTGACATGAATGTCAATAATATTAACGTGCATGACACTTCAAATTAAGGATTCTTGTTTTATATATATATATATATATATATATATATATATATATATATATATATATATAATTGGAAGTATGATTTAAGTGATAATTGTTGACATGAATGTTAATAATGGCGATGCGACACTTCAAATTAAGGATTCTTGCAGTATAAAGCAAAATGAGGGGAAATTGCAAATTTATAACACTATTTTTTAGTCATTCATTATATATGGACGATATCTTTTCAGGCATCGACATTAGGATACTATCTTTTTAATTTGGATGATTTTAAGACTATTCGCTTGAAATTCAAAAAAATCGGGCCTAAATCGCATATGTCGTGCATGTGCCTCCCCAAATCTGGACTTTTCCAAAATTCAAATTGATTTTGCTTGAATTGAGCTTGAATAGAATTGAATTCTCTAAATTAATTTGGGGCTTGTTATGGCTTGAGCAGATGGATGTTTTGGCGTATAAAACATATATTTTGGTTCAATTTTGAGAAATATAAAAATTTGAGTGAGCTAGAGGGGGGTTATGGCGAATTACGGCGGTAGAGAGGTGGTGGTTCCGACGGAGCTCTCTCAAAACTTAACCAATATTTATATGTTTTCTAAATCAAAACACTCATTTCGTAAAGCCCTAGCCAAGCCCCAGATAAATTTATCGAAATCAATTCGATTCAAGCTTGATTTGAGCGAGAATCGATTCAATTTTTCAAAAAGCCTTGATTTGGAGAGCGATTTCGGGCTAATTATCCTAAAATTACCCAAATTAAAAAGATAGTGTTCCAATGTCAGAGTCCATAAAGATAGTGTCTTTAATTGGTGAATGACCAAAATAATAGTGTCTTATATTTACAATTTTCCCGGCAAAATGATCGATGTTGCTCTAAGAACATCTCACGTATTAAACACAATATTAATGCAGATTTTACATTTTATTGTATTATAAGAGCATCTCCAGCAATGTACAAAAAAATATTGCAACTTTTGGACTATTTTAATATAAAAATTGCCACTCATTTTTAGCAATCTACTTTGACAACTTGGAGTGGTTATAGAAACGACGTTTATGACAAAACTTTTTACAAATTTTAACTAAAAGGTATGTTTCTTACTTTGAAACACTTCCTTCTTCAACCCTTGCATAGCCCCAAATCAATTTTATCGATTTGAGTGAGAATCGAGCGAAATTTTCAAATGAAATACATATATCTCTTGATGATCCGATTTTGCATGTAATTCGATAAATTAGTTGAAAGATGGTACTGACAATATTTATGTATTATATTTCATACACACTGCCACATCACTACTAGAATCCATTATAATGACCACAAGTTCAATCAAATTTTGATTTTTCTCAATCTTAACCAAAATGAACATTTCATATGTCGCTCATCTTCTCAAGCCATAAAAATACCCCAAATCTATTTACCGATTTCAATTCAATACAAACTCGAGTATAGCGAGAATTGAATGATATTTTCTAGAAGCCCAAAATGTGGAAATTTTGGGCTATTGTTCTAAAATGACCCAAACTAAAAAAGTTTGTGTCCTAATTTCAGAGTCTGAAAAATTAATGTGAATGATCAAAAGTTATAGTCCTAAATTTGCAAATTTCCCCACAAAGATCTTACATGATGATGAGAATAAAAATATTACTTGTCAAATTTCAATTTCTCAAATTAATCATGGATTTGGACTATTCAAACCAAAGGTATTAAATGATACACATAAAAGTATTACCATATATATATATATATATATATATATATATATATATATATATATATTACATGATAGTAATATTTAACAAATTATAAATATTAATATTACCATTGGAAATTAATTTCTTAATATCAGACTAAAACTGAAAAAGAGAAATAAAAGTTAAAGGACCACCATTATAGGGACCTATAACATCAGTGATTAAAAAATAAATATATTTAAATTTATAGGATTGAAATTGTAATTTTCCATTTGTTTGCTCATAAAATGATTAAATTCCATGAAAAGAAATTCTGACATTTCAAATCATTTTTCTCTATTACTAATCTATGAAACAATTATGATCATGGGACCTAATCGTATGGATTGAAATAATTTTATTATTAAAAATTACACGACCCAAAATATCCAGGTCGTACCAAAAGCTTCTTTCTTTGTCAATTCAGTTGAAACCTGAAAGCAAACATTAATTGTATGATGCAGTTTTGAGGTGGTCCTCTCTTTTGTCGTTTTCCGTCGGCTGATATTTTTGGGTAATATTTTAATAAAAAAATTATAGTGTAATAAATTATATTCCATCAATATAGGGTTTGCGATCTTGCCCTCGAAGATAATACAAATTACTCAATATACCACAAGGTTTTATCTGTTTTGCAACTTTTGTTCTGAGTTGTTGGTTTGTTCCGAATAATTCTAGTAGTAAATATTGGTCGTCGATATAGGTAGTGAACTGTTGATGACGTGAGAAAATTAGGCATATGTACATTTGTTTGTAAATATTGAATATTTATATTTTAAGTTTTATTTATGAACAGAGGTTCTTACACTTTCAATTATTTGAATTAGTACATTAATTATGCCAATGCCATTATTATGTCAATAAAAGTTTTCCGTCAGTAATATGTCCATCTTATGTTTGTTGATGGACTTTCAGGGTTTACCGACGAAAACTTTTATAGATAAAGTGGATGTTTATTATTATTATTATTATTATTATTATTATTATTATTATTATTATTATTATTATTATTATTATTATTGTTGTTGTTGTTGTTCTAACACTTGTTTTTATGTTACATTTCAAAGTACTATGGAGACCATATTTAGACAAAGTAATTAAGAAGCACATAAATCTAATTAATTCAGAAAAAAAAAAAAGAGTATATTGACCAATGTTTAATATAAGTAAAAGTACTATAGGATCCCATTCAAAAAGATTGAAAACATAAAATATAAATAATTATATTGAACGAAGTGGCCTAACGCAAATGCAATGCCACATTGATGATCCTCAACCAAAAAAAAAAAAAAAAACCAAAACAAAACAAAACAAAAAAATAATAATAATAATAATAAAAAACAAACAAACAAACAAACAAAAACAAAACTAGTTTGGCCAACAATCGTCTTTCTAACAAAAAAGGCCTCTCTTTTATCAGTAGAAAATATAACATTTTGAGGAAGATGCCGACATGAGCTTGGCATCTCACTTGAGAGGCTCAAATCATTATTTTTCTTCAAATTTTAGCTAATTTTACTTTTCAATTTATTACTCATTTGGCCTCTTTCATTATGTATCTAATAAGTGGAGAGAGGACATTTTTGTTCAACTTTAATATTTTTTTTTTTAACTTAAAACAAAAATTCAAAAGGGTCATTTATTTGTACCTTCACAAACATGCCATCAACTTCTCTTCTGCAATGATAGTGTTGGTTGATATGAGATCCGAAATTCATTTTTAATTTTTATGAGCAAATGATATATATTGCGTAGAATAACATAATCATGATGAGCACCGTCTCATGAAATTAAATTTGTTAAACAGGTTAATCCACAATTTACAAGTTAAAATTGATATAGGGATTTGTGAAAATGAGCTTTGATTTGAAAGGGATGAGAACTTCGTCTCACGTAATTATATCTATTAAACCGTCTCATAATTTTTTATAAATCATGATATGATGATTAGTAAAATAAAATATAAGATTATGCTATGATGTGCAATTTTATAATTAGATTTTCATGATATAAAATCTAAAAGATAGTTAACTATCAAGTCCGAACATAAAAGAGGAGAAATTTCTGATCATTTATAAATAAGTTTATCTCCAGTTTTAATTGGTTTGTTAAGAGATTCGTTTTATCCTTCAATCCTTATCAAGTGGAACCTGAAAGATAAATATAGCTACCAGAGACTCAAAAAAAAAAAAAAAAAAACTAAGAATGCTTGAGATCTTATAATTTGTAACTATTTATAAATATTTATAAAATACTAATCCCATAAAAAAGATTAATAAATTTCATGTATACGAAAAAAGAATAAAGCAAAGACCAAAAATAATATAATTACAAATATAAGGCTAATTAAGAATTACAAGATGTCAATCATGATCATAATTTTGTTAGTTTTTAATTGATAGTTTTTACTTTCTGACTCGAAATTGATATTTTAATCCATCTTTCAAATTTTAAATTGAGAAAACTCCTCAATACCGTATCGGTAATTGAATCAATCCTTCCCTTTTCTCACTACTACTTAAAATTAATGGTAGAGAAAAGCAATCACATTTCTTTGTCATAAATTGTTGACATTTTCTATGTCAATATTTTAATATACCTGCAAAAATATTTTGATATTAATATATATAATATGGTGTTGATGATATAGAAAGATAAAACGAAAAACCTTTTAAAATCTAGAATTACGTGTGAAGGAAAAAACAAAAAAAAAACTCTAGTTTTGTATTGCCCAAAAAAAAGAAAAAGAAAAAGAAAATGTGGAATTTGTTGGTGAGATATTGATCCTTGGGCTTTTGTCGTGTAGTGTCGGCAGGCTGCCCACATGTCTTTCCAATTAAAGAAATACCACTCAGTTAACAATTTGGGTCAGACAGAAAGTAGGGTTTGGGAGCACCTTGGTCCTCGATTGCAGGACAACAAATATTTTATTGTAAATCTCTCCTTAATTGTGAATTTTATTATACCAATAAAATAAAAAAAATAAAAAAAAAGGTTGAATAGTGCTATATATGTAAATATCTTTGGCGGTATGATTTGACTAGGGAGATTCAGAATGTCCGTAGAATATGATATTGATAAGATGGTTTGAAGAAAGAGAAAAAAAAAAAATATATATATATATATAATTGTAACGAAATTAATAATTAGAACACTTACAATGGTGAGAAGAAATGAGTTATGGTTATTTAACTATAACTCACATGTATTGTAGGAGCATGATATTGACGTTTCCATAATAATCGAGGTGGGGTGAGTTCAAAAGTGTTAACCAGAATTTTTGGATCGGTACCGCAGTACCCGAATTGAAGAGTGAGGGCACGCGGATCTTTGATTGGTGGGTGCCACAGACTCTCTCTCTAGGTGCGTGCTTGCCAATCTGTTTCCTTTTGCTTTTTTGTTTTTTTTTTTTAATATTTTGAATAATATTTAATCTTTAATGAATCTTTAAATATGTTTGATGATATTTTGGATAATTTTTTTAGTGAATCTTTAATTATCTATATATTTCCATTTCTCATATACGAAACTTATGTATTTGTCATTTTAATTTTTTTATTTTTGATAAAATAATGATGGTTGATTTTTTTAATTCCTTTTTTAAATATATACTTCATTAAACTAAAAAAAAAATTAAAATCCATCAAGTAAAAATAGAGCCATTTATAGTCGTTGCAAATAGAGTCGTTTATAGCCGTTGCAAATAGAGCCGTTTATGATCGTTAATAAATGGCTCTATTTTTTTTTATAAATACATTTAGTCAATTTTCATTTATTCACACTACAAAATCATTTTTCATCTCAAATTATTCAAGTTTTTTTGTTGGTACTATATTTTCATACTCCTTTTCAATTCACCTCTTCAAATGGCCGAAAATAATTGTGATTTTTTCAAATACTTTTACTTTCAAAATCTTTCAGAAGAAAAATTTGATGGGCAAAATTCTTCGTTTGGAGAAAACTTTGATTATTCACAACTTCCTTCACCTACACAAAATCCACCCAACTCAAATTTGCCCAACTATTGGCAACAATCTGAAATTCCATCTTTTGTGCCAGAAACACAAGTTGCAAAATCTTCAATTCCTATTGATTTGGAAGGTTCGGAACAAGAATTTGTTGCTACTGAAGGTAGATGTCCGATGAAATGGGGTCCCGCTCGTTTTTTCTTTAGGAAAAAATTGAAGTTGATAATGTTATCATGTATTATTTTGCACAACATGATTGTCGAAGATGAGAGAGAAATGATTTCTCACTAGAATTTCGATGAAGTTGATGAACCCGCACAACCAATACAAGGACCCACACGAGATTTTGCCAATTATATACAAATTAATTCCGAACTACATTCAAACACAACACACCACCAACTCCGTGTGGATTTAGTTGAGCATATATGAACACGTACCAACGCAGAGAGACATTAATTGGAAGATCATTTTATGATCAAAGAATGTCTTTGTCCGTATTTTCAATTAATTGTCTTTAAAATTATTGTTCAATCTAATATACTAGTTTATTAAGTTCTAGTTTAATTTGTTGTACTACTTCTTTAAATTTATAATAAATATTTTATGGTTATAAATTTTCCCAAATGTATAAATTGAGTTTTTAGGACTTCATTGAAATAATAAAAATAGTTAAATTAAATTTAATAATATCAAATTAATATGAGGTAAAAATAAAAATGTGATTTGATTGTAAATAGTGTTTAACCAATAATATGGTTGGAGAAGTTAAAAATGTGTGTTATAGTTAATGGAATGATGAGGTGTGAGGGTAGGTGGAGGAGAGAGAGTGTAACTATAACTCAATTTTTTTTTATTGTTGTAAATGCTCTTAATGTGGCGTAGTTTACTTATGAGAAGCACTAAATTTACACTGGGTTGCATATGTGTACATTGATATCTTGTTAAAAAGAGACATAATAGGGTATAAGTATATGGTTTTTTCAAAGTCGTAAATTGTGGGATTTAAATTTGAGATGTTACATAAATTCTCTATATGAAGCTTGGTTGGTAAACATGGTGAATTTCGGACACGAAACGAGTCTCATTAAGAAGGTGTCTATCGTAAGGGAGTATATAGACGTCTTCTCGGAAGATCTATCCGGCCCTCCGCAGGATCGACAGATTGCTTTTGAGATTGATCTCATACCAGGATTAGCACCGATGTCGAAAGCTCCATATAGGATGACACCAAAAGAGCTACAAGAATTGAAGGTTCAGCTACAAGAACTTCTAGACAAAGGATTCATACGTCCAAATGTGTCACCCTAGGGAGTTCTAGTGATATTTGTAAAGAAAAATGACAAAATTTCTCAGATGTGCATTGATTATCGAGAGCTGAATAAACGAACCATCAAGAACAAGTATCATATGCCTCGTATTGAAGACTTGTTTGATCAGCTGAGAGGTGCAAGTATGTTTTTGAAGATCGACTTTAAGGTCTGTACAAGGTATAAAGATCTTAGGGCTTAGGATTCAGAGTATCACGAGGGATTACCACCGAACGAGGTGGGGGTAACTTCTAAACCTAATATTTAATCTTTCTGTTTCCTTGGCATGCTTAAGTTTTAGATGATGTTACGAATAATGAATGAACGAATGAATGAACGAAAATGCATGCTTAACAAAATGAACCTTGATTGCTAAGCTACGTAAATCTATGAGAAATGGAAAGATTCTTTAATGATGTGAATTTCGTGAAACTTATGTGCCGTGTTTACGTGCCATGATTTTATGAATCCGCATGCATATCATATCTATGCTACGAAGGGACTATGGTCCAAGATCATGCTACGGAGGGATAATAACCGTTATATAGGATAAGACGGGCTACTCCCGCACCTATCTATAGCTACATGCCATGAGTTTATGTGTTGTGTTTAACTGATGTGTTCATGAATGTTATTTATCGCTATTGTTTAATGAACGTTAAATTTAGAAAGTATCCCCACGAGTATATTCCAAGCACTCACCCCCGCGTGTATTTACGCTACAGGAAATGATGAAAACAGGGAAGCGTAGAGAGAGGGATGTCATATCAAGAAGTGTTGTTATTTCTTTCCATCCTTAGTCTTTTAAACAATGTCTGTTATCCATTTTGTAAAGTTAAACCGTTTTTCTTTTAATGGATCCTGTATGAAGTTTTCCGCTGCTTAGATTTCAAGCGTTTCTCCCGACTTGTGCTAATGGTTTTGATTATGTAATATCAAAAGTCTTAAAATTTGCAAGTTTCCTGTTATGGATGATATTTAAACTCTTTTATCGCTTGTTCATTTTTATGCTTTCTCTCTAAAATTTATGTTCTTTTCTCTCCTACTGCATGCCCGATACGTAAACTCTGATATTTATAAGCTTTCTAAATGGGACGTGACAGTTAGCTTTGGATCCTAAGCCGTTTAATATGTGCATTTGTGTAAGTTATTTTCCGTAAACGTAATTAACTATTGGAAAAAAAAATTGAAGGATAAATGCACTTCTTTTTCAAAAGTTATCGTGATGGTTCTATTATATGCTTTGCTCAAGTAATTCTCTAGTGTCTTACATTATTTTGTTTTATAATAAAAATAGTGTTTTATTTATGCATGCGGCTCTGCTTATCAATGATGAAGAGAGAAGATGAACTATTCAATTATTGTTTGATGAGTTAAGCATTACATTCTAAAAAATGGATGATGTGTATAATCTCGATCATGAATAAAATAAAAGATTGAAATAAAAAAAAATTACAAAATTTTCCATTTACTAAATGGAAAGAATCCATTTTCAACAAGGATCCAAAACAAAATGACTCATTCATTTTCGGATACGGTCTAAATGACACTACAAAATGATATTTCATCCGTTATATTATTGACAAATCTGAAAATTGTTGACCTGATTCCGTTGAGTTGATTTGTTCGTCCATATCATCAGTATTATCTTCTTTAAATCAAAATCTCCATTATATTAATATAGAATTTACTCTTCTAAAAATAAAATTTTAATTGATAAATCTTCTAATGAATTTATAGACATATATACCAAAAGTGTCATTCAAACTTTTTTTCTCATCTAATGTGGGATATATCTGTCTAGCTAGCTAGCTTTCCCATACACATGATCGACTCTGGTATCATTTGGCACACCCCCAAACTGTACCTAAGCCAACCTAATTACTTTTTGACTTTGTTCTTGCTTTCCCAAAATACTCAAGTTATCAAAACTCAAAAGTCCAAGTGTTATATGAATGGTCATCGATGCATATATAACATACTAATGTGGGATATTAGAACGGATAAACATTATATTTTTTAAATTAAGTTTACAGATTAATAAATGTTACTACAAGAGAATAAAGAAATACGCATCTAAATATAGTGTGAGTTACAGAAATTATACACACTAGAGATTTGAACGATTAACTCAAAAGCTAATGCAAACAAAAGTAATAACGAATTGGTAAAAGTTGATATATGTTACGAAGAAAGTTCAAAATTTTATTTAATATCAAAGACAACACGATTAATAATAGAGAAATATTAAACTTGTAATTATCACATAATCACATACTTCCACACCATTTTTATACAATTATATTGCATTTTAATTACTAAACTCCTCTTCATATGATGTTATTTATTAGCTAGGAAATTAAGGCAGAAAAGAAATTAGAGGAAAATATATATAACTATGTAATTGAAAGGCATTGTAGAAACTACGCACTACAACATAGTTACATAAAGGCATATTATATGGTTGAAGTACATAGGGATCAATTTTCACATGTGCAATTTTCATCAACCAGTTATGGTTAATTAATTATTTGATTAATAAATTTGAAAAACTGTTATGTTCGGACTAGGATTATATTTCGAGATTTTTCATTACAACATATGCGAAAGACAAGATAAACATACTTAGAAAAACAAGAAAATAAGGAAAGATTATATATTCACATAAATTGAATACAGTTCATATTCTGTATTAGCTGCAGAGATATTGTAATTAATGAACATTCTTGTGCCTATACATAGCTTCAATTTAGATGACATTTCTAAACATAATTGAACCCTTGAAGTAAACTTATGTTTCAAGGTCAATCAATTCACTCGTCTACCTAGATAATATATATCCTTTTTCACTAAAAATTTGACTAATGAAACTCATTGTTTCTACAATCATTTCAAACCCCTGATTGAATCAGGGCCAAACGCTTACGAAAAATACATTTATTTTAAATATGTAGTTGAGGAAAGTCTAAAGGAGGAGTTGATTATCACACATGCAACCATCTCTGTGGAGAGAAAATGTCAACCATATTAAAGCTCTTAATACTTGTAACTATTTGTTTGGATGTATTTCATATTAGTCAAAATCAAATAGTATGAGCAAATGTCATGTGATTTCTTGTAGTGACTGATCATCTTCAATATCTTCAAGATCAAATTATTAAAGTAAAACTGTAGGCTCCTACTATATATACTTAGTTGCACATCACATGGTTCTCCAGAGAATCATAAATTCAAAGTTATGAGTGTTATAATTACTAATTAATACCTACAAACACAAGTGATAATTATGATAATTCATGAATTAGCTAGCTTAACTACTTAATTATTCTTGTTTCTTGAAATACTGAGTTTGAAAAAAACATTATACAGCTTCTGAATTGATCACAAATGAAGATATATAGCAAGATTAAAATTGAATCTGCAAAAGAAAACCAATTACTCCAGATTTGAGTGTCACAATTTAATTTCTTGAAATTTGACTCAGTCCCTAATCCAATTGAGGAAAAATCTAGGGTTTCAAGACAACAAGAAATCAAGAAATTTATAAAGATCTAGACCATCCTAACACTCAATTACCTGAAAAAATAAAAAGGTAGCAAGATTTACTCACAAGATGAGATAGAAATTAAAGTAGTTATATAAAAGTTGTTAATTCACTCACTAGTACTTAAAGTTTCAGACAAAAGTTGATCCAACAAATCAGATCCCAAGTCTTGAAGAACCACCATATCCTCCTCTCTAACTGTATGTTTCTTGATCTTCTTCTTCCTACTCCTAATTCGTTTGATCAACGAAGACGCGTTCATCTTGTGTGATTCCTTGAGGGATTTAGCAGGTGATGATCCTTCCTTGAAGCTAAACTTGATCTTCTCAAGAGATTCCCTAACTTTATCCAATGGAAAATTAAGTGTGGCCAAAGGGCCTCTCATTGCAAAAGCAGCTTGATCATAAGCCATGGCTGCTTCTTCTTCTGTGTTGAATGTTCCAAGCCAAACCCTCATTCCTTTCCTTGTTGAATCCCTTATTTCTGATGCATATTTTCCCCATGGTCGTTTTCTCACTCCGATGTATCGCCTTTTCGCCTCATCTCCATGTCCACCATGACTACTACTATGATCCATCTCATCATCTAATTATTGCTTCAATGGCTTCATTGATCTATTAGACCATGAAAGCTGAGATATATGTTGAGGAATAAAATTAGAGATGCTAATAAAGTCTGGTTTTTTGTTGAGAATAAAAGACAAGATTCTTGGACAAAATACATGTTTGGCTTCATTACAATACTTTGATGGTACGATGGGTTTATTTGTTTAGGTATATCATTAAATTGAAGATAATTTTAATTTATGTATTACGTACCTGAGTACAGAGCGTGCAGTTCTGTCCAAGTTCATGGATTCTTGCTTTTGAATCTTCAAACTGTAAATTAATATTCAAGATCATATGGTAAGAATGGTTAGTTAGTTCATAATATAGCAGTTTATGATTGATTGGATTATGATCTATATATACTCAAGTTTTAAAGTCTTGTTACAAGGTTCATGTCAAGTTGTCAACTCTACGCTTGACCTATTTGTTTATGGATTACATTATTTTATATGTTCTTTTCATTATTGATACATGTATTGTTAGGTTTATGATCAAAGATTTTACGGCTATAAAATTTAATGTAACAAAATTCTTCAATCCACAAATCAAATCTATCTTTACAAACTCGTATATGATTTCAATAAAACCACATAACTATGAAAATGGAAATTGAATTGAATTGATTTGATTGAAATCAAAATTTTCGGTTCCATTCGGTTCATTTTTCTGTTGTTGGGGAAAAAAAATTGTTTATCATTGTGAGAGCAAATTAATTTTGGTGGAATTGTTGGAAAAAAATAATCTTACAACAAATATTTAAAACAAACTAAAGCAATAAAAACTTTACAAAATGAAATATCAATCATTATTAATTGTCGATAATCAATTCATAGTCGAATATATACATTATCAATATCTCAGATCTTCAAATTAGTGGAAAGGAGAAAGAAGTTGAGCCACGAATAAAACACTCGAATTAGGATTATATATTTTTATATAGTATATAGGTTGGTTCGATATATTTGGTTTCTTATATACCAAAATCAAAATCGAACCAAAAACCTAGATTTTCAAAACTAGTTAACAATGGAAACGAAACCGAGCAACTCAAACCCAAACCAAATTGGTAATCTCAGTTCGATTTGATTGGTTTATTTGAATTTAACTACTAGTGCACAACCCTAGTTATTTCCCATCACGGAAATTTTATTATATATCTAACTTTGTAATATATATATTTCATACTTTATATTTAAAAAAGTTGAAGTAACTGACATAATTGTTTTTCTAACAATAAATTTATGTAACCGAAATGGTTGTATAATTTAGGGGTTGGCGCTATCTCTTTGTCTTCTTCTGTCGGCGGATGCTAGCTGGGTTGCTTTTTTAGGAATGGGATCCAATTAGGACATGTACTTATTATTAAATTATTTCATAATGTTTTTATGAATATAGTTTATTAGATCAAGATGTACGAGGTGTTTGTTTTCTTGGCAAAACTGAATTTATTTTCTTTTTATTAAATAAATTATCTTATGCCAATAACATGGAAAGCTTCAAGCTGTAGGGTATGGTAATAGAATTTGTTGTTGAAGATTTGTTCAAAAACACTATTAGACCAACTTTGAATTTTGCATGAATTTCGTATTTTATTCTCACTCTCAAGTCAAGCACACAAATAATATGTATATCTATAAATATAAATATCACTATTATAGTTTGTTAAATTGCTGGACTAATCCAACAATATAAACTAGAGTAATATTATTTTCATTTTAATATCGTAATACGTCTCCTTGTATATTTACCAACATGTTTTTTTTTTTTTATAAATTAGTAGCGATGAAATTCGAATATAGTAAATATATATATATATATATATATATATATATATATAATTTGGCATGACTATAATTATAACGTCATGTTGAATAACCATTAATACAACTACATATATAATATTATTAATGAAAATAACGTATGTTTTTTTCATAAATGACCACCAATAATGATTTATCAATATTCCACTGGACGACTTTCTATTCTCTCCCAAGTCCTAAAGGTATTAATTTGGAACTTTTAAGATTCATTAAATTAATCCCAGGAGTCTTCAGTTTTTTTTTTTTTTTTAATAATTTAGTTTCAAACTTACATATAAGTAATATGGAGATAACAATTTGTTCATCTAAATTGCTACCACATAAATTGAAAGAATATTAAATGACTCAATTTGAAGTTGGATTTACCAATATCACTATCATGGTCCTATCTCAAGAGAAAGTTGTTCTTTCAAGATTCGAATTCGCATTGCTAGAACAAAAATCCATTTTTTTATTTATTTAATCTATTCCATGACCGGAATAGGGGAAGATACACGTTACACCACGATTTTAAATCAGAAGAGAGATTCAAGAAATGATAAATATATTCACTCTATCAATAATCAAGTCAGATCTGATGTATCATAAGGGATTTGTCGTTTCTATTGATTTCTACGAATTGGATCAAAAACAATTCTTGACTCTGATTGCAACAACTTCTTTTATCATTCAACTATATGTGGGACAAGCCTGAGTAATTTTAATGTTAAATGTAAGTGTATAAATTATTTGATTTATATTATTTTTAAATATAATTCATTTGATAGAGAACAAAATTTTACTTGCTATTATGGTTGAGTCAAAACATGCTCTAAATAACTCTATATTAACATACTATTATAAATTAAGTTCAGCTATTCAAAACACTGACATTCAAACCATCAAGTTGATCTCCTATAATAAGTCCAATTATTGAATAATAATACTCATGGAAAATATTATAATATTGATTCATCTTCCCAATATTATCAATTTCAGTAAATAACTAGCAAAGTCAGCAGATAGGAACTAAACCTCAATAATTAACTATTTAAGCATAATTAATGCAATAAACCTAACCAGATTCGTTCACGTCAGTTAGATTTCATAGCGATATGACACTTACAAAAAAATCAAAATTATATTAATAATAACTCAATTTCAAGCTTCTTCTGACTAATACTTGGATAAATCAACATTATCTCTTGAAACTGGTAAATGTATGTCGACGGATGTACAATAATTTTAGTTGTTTGCATAAAAATGACTTTTTTGACCAACTATTGCAGCCTCCAATTTTCTTAACAAAAATATTATAGTTTTATAATTCCATTTGAGTGTGTAACAAAATACAAAAATGGATTGATAAAAATAGGAAAAGCCACCAAAATATAGGCAACTTTACTTTTTTTGTAAAGCCACCAAAGGTCCAAAATGTGCAATATTTGGTTAAGTTAAATGGCAACTGTCTTTGTCATATAAAAGAGCCCATGACAACCAATAGAAATAAGCAAAACAATTGTCAAATCATGATTAACTTAGACTACAAATCGGAACTGAAAATCTGATTTTCAAACACAATTGAAGCATCCTAGAAGGGATTATGTTGTATAAGATTCGGAAATTTTCAAAACTAGTGTTGTAATTACATTTCGACTTTGAGTGAATCTTGTGCAAAACCATCTCACGGATCATATTTCGTGAGAAGGGTCAGGTCGGGTGACACGGAAGTAATACGTAGAAGACAAACGTTCTTCGTATGAAGAGTGAAATGATATCTTTAATAATCAGAATTCTGAGTTATACATTTTAGAACTTCATAATTCCTACTTAAAGATGCAGGAATATTTAGAATATGAAAGGTAGTCAAACACAAAATTAAGAAGTTTTAATGAAAAATGCTGAAAATGATAAAAGTGGTCAAATGACCCTTCATTGCCCCACATCAGTCTCCCCTTCTTGAGAAGAACTCGTCCTCGAGTGATCTGGATAAGTTGAAGGCTCTTCAGGGAAATAACGATACAAGTCAGACACGTTGAAAGTATTCAAAATTACCATCGTTGCTGGAAGATCCACCACGTAAGCATTATTGTTGATCTTATGAATAATTTTATAAGGGCCATACTTCTTTGGTTGCAGCTTGTGGTATTGCCTTGCTGGGAATCATTCGCGTCAGAGGAAAACCATCACCTTGTCTCCGACTTCCAATACATTCAAACGCCGATGCTTGTTCGCAGCTGCCTTAAACTTTTGAGTGGTTTCCATCAATTTTTGTCGAACTTCTGCTTGCACATCTAATCCTTCTTTAGCTAGCTTTGTGGCAGCTACACTAGCGACTTCCGGTAATTTTATCAAGTCCACAGCATGACTTGGAACCTTCTGATAAACCACAGCAAAAGGTGACTTTCCTGTGGAACTATGGACTGCACTGTTGAAAGCAAACTCGGCTTGCGGCAAGACATAGTCCCACTGTTTTAGTCGATCTCCGTAAATGCATCGAATCAAGTTTCCAAGAGTCCGATTGACGACCTCCGTCTGGCCGTCAGTTTGAGGATGTGCGGTGCTACTAAAATTCAGTGAAGTATCAAACATCTTCCATAAAGTAATCCAAAAATGACTTAGGAACTTGTTGTCTCGATCCGAAGTGATAAATCTTGGAACACCATGCAAGCGCACCACCTCGCGAAAGAAAAGACGTGCAATATGAGAGGCATCTGAGGTTTTCTTGCAGGGAAGGAAGTGTACCATCTTAGAAAACCTATCACCACAACAAATACGAAATCAACACCTCGCTGCGTCTGAGGTAATCCAAGAACAAAATCCATAGATAAGTCCTCCCAAATAGCCTCAGGAATAGGTAAAGACATGTAGAGTCCAGTATTTTGAGCTTTCCCCTTCGATGTTTGACAAATAAAACACCGGCTTACAAATTTTCGTACTTCTCGTTTCAACTGCGGCCAAATAATACCGCTCTTTTAAGCTAGCAGTTGTCTTTTCTCTTCCCAAATGGCCGCTCAAGCCACCTCCATGTATGTCTCGAATTAACTTATCTCTTAATGATGTACGAGGAATACACAATCGGGAGCCCTTAAAGAGATAACCTTCATAAGCATAGAAATCCTTAAAAGGAAGAGCTTGCCAAATTCCTGCAAAATCTTCGTCAGTGGGATATAAGTCAGGAAGAACTTCAAACCCTGTTACCTCATGGCTCATTATCACAAGTAAGGCTGCACACCGACTTAGCGCATCTGCAGGCTTGTTTTGAATTCCAGCCTTGTGTTTTAACGTAAATGGGAACTGCTGCAAGTATGTCACCCATCTTGCATGCATTTTGCTTATATCTTTTCTGGCTGTTAATGTACTTCAAGGCCTGATGATCAGTATACAGTACAAACTGATATGCTCCCAATACTTCAAGGCTCTGAAGACTGGATAAAATTCTTGGTTATAAGTAGACCACTTTTGACGCGTCTCGCTCAATTTTTCACTGAAATCTGCAACAGGCTTGCCTTCTTGTGAGAGTACAACACCTATACCGACCCCACACGCATCACACTCCACTACGAATAGTTTATCAAAACTGGGAAGAGCTAGCACAGGAGCTGTACACAATTTCTCTTTAATCATCTCAAAACTCTTCTGTTGATCAGGTCCCCATTGGAATTTTCCTTTCTTCATACAATCTGTCATGGGCGCCACTAAAGTGCTAAAATTTCGAATGAACCGCCGATAGTGTTGGAACCGAAGGATCGCCGGCTCTATGCAATTAATTAATCGGTTTCATGCAAGATATAACAAACGTAGCGGAAAAAAATATTATACCTTTTGATCGATCTAGAAGAATAACGAGCCAAAGATCGATCTTTCGTAACCCTAGACCTCTTTGATCTTCTGATGTATTCCTACAGCCTTTCTCGAACGTTGCGTGGCCAACGATCCTTCGAGAAATCTCAGTTCTGCTCTCTCTCTCACTATCACGTGTTTTCTGTGATCTGTGTTTTTTGAGGCGCTGAGAAAAAGAGCTATATATAGGCTACACCAGGGACCTAGAGGAGGAATTGGGTTGGGCCTCCTGATGGGCTTAAGTATCCTGTGTTCAGCCCGAACACATAATTTAAACCCATCAATAATAATTCAGTCCACTAAAGAATTATTATTGAACTACCGTCCCAATCCCATATTTAATATGGGCTCCTTCTTATTATGTGTACATTTATCTCCCTGTGTTTAAGATATCGAATGTTCGTTAATTAAATAAGTTACTGACAACTTAATTAATTAACATCTAATTCCAAGAGTAGTACCACTCAACTTTATTATCATGTCGGATTAAATCCACCTGCAGGGTTTACATGATAATCCTTATGAGCTCCTCAAGGGGACATCATCATCCTAAATAATTAGGACACAGATTCCTTCTATAATCAACAGTACACCATATAGATAATATTGTTTCCCAATTCACCGAGTTTATTGATTTAATAAATAAATCTCACTCATTGGCAAATTAAAGAAACAAATATTGTGTATACGTGGCTGTTATTATATCGGGATTAAGAGAACGCACATCCATAATAACAGAGGTCTTGTTCTATTATATATAGTTAGTATAAAACGAACAACCTCAAATGGTCCTGCTCAATACACACAAAGTGTACTAGTGTAATTTTATAGTCAAGACAGACTAATACCAAACTACACTACAACCATTCCGATGATTTGTCCAAATTCATCTTGGTTGTGAGCTACTATTTATAATTTATAAGAAACTGATAACATGATCTTCTGTGTGGCACCACACACCAGGTTATCTATAATATAAATTAATTGGACATTGCATAAACATATATAAAATGCAAACATATGACCAAAGTGATTCTCATTCAATAAAAGATGTTTATACAAAAGCTAGGCTTACAGTATGCATCCTAACAGATAGAAGGTGGCAAATCCATGGAAACTTT
Organism: Scutellaria galericulata; assembly: GCA_946896805.1. Lineage (NCBI taxonomy): Eukaryota > Viridiplantae > Streptophyta > Magnoliopsida > Lamiales > Lamiaceae > Scutellaria > Scutellaria galericulata. Next base: position 3,486,507 of record OX335784.1, on the reverse strand, counting down.
GCACTTCAGTCACTGTCTTCGGAACAGGCCAATCTCGAATTGCTTCTACCTTCCCTTCGTCTACACGAATCCCATCTCCGCCAATTACGAAGCCGAGAAAGACAAGGTTCGTTTGCATGTAGCTACATTTCTTTTGGTTAATATAGAGTTTATTAACCTGTAAAACAACCAAAACCTGGCGCAAGTGGTCTAGATGTTCATCCTCGTTAGTGCTATAGATGAGAATATCATCAAAATACACTACAACAAATTTACCCAAAAATGGCTTTAACACCTCATTCATCAGCCGCATAAAGGTGCTCGGGGCGTTAGACAACCCGAATGGTAAAACAAGCCACTCGTATAGGCCTTCCTTTGTTTTGAATGTTGTCTTCCACTCATCTTCCGGTCTGATGCGAATTTGATGATACCCGTTTCGCATATCTATCTTACTGAAAAAAATTTCACCGGATAGATTGTCCAACATTTCCTCCAGCCTAGGAATTGGAAACCTGTACCACACAGTTATCTTGTTTATTGCCCGACTGTCCACGCACATGCACCAAGACCCGTCCTTCGGAGTTAGCAATGCAGGAACGGCACATGGGCTCATGCTCTCTCGAATCAACCCCTTAAATAATAAATCCTCCACCATCTGTTGTAAAATAGCTCCCTCCTTCGGACTCATGCGGTAGTGTGGTAAATTTGGTAACGTGGCTCCAGGAACTAAATCGATGGCATGTTGTATATCTCTCATTGGGGGTAATTCTACAGGAAGTTCCTCGGGTACTAGCTCTTGGAATTCCTCAAACAACTCTACAACACGATCGGGTATTTCATTTTTCTTCTTGGAGTTTCCCACTACGAATGCAGACTTCACTACCAAAGCATGAATTTCCATAACTTCGCATGTCTCATTCATCCATTCACTTGCAGATTGGGTTAACGTTACGAGCTTCCGAGTTTCAGTCTCTTGCTTGAACCCCAAGGGCAGTAGGGTTATCATTTTTCCATCCTTGAAGAACTGATAGACGTTCTTTCTCCCATCATGAGTTGTCCCGAGGTCGAATTGCCAAGGCCTGCCAAAAAGCAACTGACAAGCATCCATGTCTACAATATCACACACAACTTCATCCTTATAAAATTTACTAATAGACAAAGGAACTCGACACCTCTCATTTACTTTAATACCCTCCCCTTTAGTAATCCACACAATCTGGTAAGGTTCGGAGTGCTTTTCCACAGGTAATTTTAATACTTTGACCAGTCCTTGAGAAATAATATTCTCACAACTCCCACTATCAATAATTAATTCAACAATCTTATTGAAAATGGTGCACATGGTTCGGAATAGTGCATTCCATTGGGAGTCATCTCTTCGAGGTGCTAACAGGACCTTTCGAACCACCAATGCTGCTTGTTCGTCATACTCCTCTCCATCCGGCTCGCATACTCTATCCTCCCCTTCCCACGCGTCTTCTTCTTCATTCTCATGACTGATCATATTAACCGGGCGGCGTTGTGGGCAGTTGTTAGAACGATGTCCAACCTCATGACACATGTAGCACTTGTCCCTAGTTGGTTTCATATAAGGATTTTCGGTGGGCTTTTTCGCAGGCTCCTTCTCATTTCCCCACTTTCCAGAACTAGAGGCAATCTCCGTGTTAGCCTTAGGGTTGGTCTTGGGAGTATCAAGAAAATTCTTACGGGATTCCTCCATTCCATAAAAGCTATGAAATCCCATCGATTCTACTCGTTGCACCATATTTATTATTTCGCTAAGGATGAGGATAATCCAGCATCCGATCTTTTCACGGATCATCGGCTTTAATCTATGAATATACCTCGCAACCTGTTGTCTCTCTATCTCCATCAGATTGTTACGTGAAGAGAGACGTAAGAAATCCGAGGTGTATTCTACAACGGGTTTCTATCCTTGAACCAACGCCTGGTATTGCTGGAATAGAAACTATTCATAATTGAGGGGAAGAAAACGAGCTACCATCATTCTCTTCATTTTTACCCATAATCGGACCGGTTGTTTTCCCAATCATCGTGGTTGATTCTGAACTTGTTCCCACCACGACGATGCTCCTTCTTTCAAACGATAAGCCACTAGTTTCACCTGCTTATCCTCTGGTATTTCTGTAAAGTCAAAGAATCTCTCTACTTCAGCAACCTAATCAAGGAATCCTTCGATATTGAAATTCCCATTGAAGGATGGGAGATCCGCCTTCAACCGAAATTCATCATGCATGTGTTGTCGATTGTCTCTTCGGTCGAGATTATGGTTTCCTCGAAGCATGTCTATCATTTCTTCATCGGATGAATCAGCATCATAGTTTTGTCTTATGGGAATTTGCTAGTGGATTCCATGCTGAAGACCACGAGCAAATCTCCTGGGTTCTTCATCGTTTTTTATATCGTCTTGAGGACCTTGTGTATTGGCATGAAATTCCTCTACTTGTTCAACACAAGTGGTTAACGTTTGAACTGCTGTAGTCAAACGTTGCATCTCTCTGATCACGTTAGCGAGGGTAGGTTCCTTATCGTTAGCCATAACCTAGGAAAAAACCTTGGCTCTTGATACCAACTGACACGGAAGTAATACGTAAAAGACAAACGTTCTACGTACGAAGAGTGAAATGATAACTTTAATAATCAGAATTCTGAGTAATACATTTTAGAACTTCATAATTCATACTTAAAGATGCAGGAATATTGAGAATATGAAAGGTAGTCAAACACAAAATTAAGAAGTTTTAATGAAAAATGCTGAAAATGATAAAAGTGGTCAAATGACCCTTCATTGCCCCACATCATCGGGTCAGCCCTAATTAAAGTAAATGGATCCAACCTAAAATTTACAAGCATAAGTGTGTTCTTCTTCTTCTCATCTAATCCTTCTTAGCATGTTTCTGCTTCTTCTGCGTTTCTTTCTTATCTTCTCCTTCGCTCTAGCAGAAATTTTTTTTCTCTCTCTCTGTCATTCTTCTTTTCGGCTACAACTCCGGTAAATTCTCCACCTACAATCATGATTTTCTTAAGAAAAAAAATATCCGCAGATTTCTTCTAATTGAATTTCGATTCTTACAAATATCTATAAATTAGAAAGTTTTATGGCATTGATAATCAAGAGATTATACTTATTTTTTAAAAATAAGAAGTCGTGCATGAAGAACAAGAAGAAGACGTGCAAGAAGAACAATGTAGAAAACCCAATTTACATCTTAAAATAAAGTATTACGTATTGTATGTTAAAGTATTACATACCAAGGTGTAAGGTGTAAGTGGGTGTGGATTTGCTAATTTTTTACATGACACATTTATTCCGTACATGCCAATGTTGGTTCCACCACTAAACTGGACAAGGTATGTTATTCTTCATTTCTCTGGGGAATTTGTTTCATGTTTGGGTTGTATGAGGCATTTCCTTGTTCTACTGTCATGTTTGTCTTGCTAAATGATAATTGTTGCATAGCTGATATCTATGTACGCATAACTCATCAAACTCTTAGAATGCAATACTTTTATTTCTACTAGGTAATACTTTTTAATGTATTGAGTGATACTTTTGCACAATTAATTTGAAAAATATCAACTCTTAGCTAGTACTTTTATTTTTATTAGGTAATACTTTTTAACGTATTGGGTGATACTTTTGCACGATTAATTTGAAAATATCAACTCTTAATATGTAGTACTTTTATTTCTATTAGATAATACTCTTTAATGTATTGAGTGATATTTTTGCACGATTAATTTGAAATATCAACTCTTAATATATAGTACTTTTATTTCTATTAGGTAATACTTTTTAATGTATTGAGTGATACTTTTGCATGATTAATTTGAAATATCAACTCTTAGTATATAGTATTTCTATATGTAATAGGTAATATTTTTTTATATATTGGGTGATACTTTTACACGGTTAATTTAAAAAATATCAACTCTTAATATGTATACTTTTATTTCTATTAAATAATACTTTTTAATGTATTGAGTGATACTTTTGCACGATTAATTTGAAAATATCAACTATTAGTATTTAGTACTTTTATATGTAATAAGTAAGGTTAAAAATATTTTTCCATCCGAACTATACGTGATTTTACACTTTTTGGTATAAATTTTAAAATTTGCATTTTGTGGTATGAACTTTAAAATTTGATTCAGTTTATGGTATCAGACAAATTCTAGTCATTGATTTAGGACCCTTGTACGGCTATGATTTGTTCAATACCGTAAAATGCATCAAACTTTAAAGTTCATACCACAAAATGCAAATTTCAAAGTTTATACCAAAAAATATAAAGTCATGTATAGTTCGGATGGGAAAATATTTTTAACCCTAATAAGTAATGCTTTTTAATGTATTGGGTGATACTTTTGCACGATTAATTTGAAAAATATCAACTCTTAATATGTATTACTTTTATATATAATACATAATACTTTTTAATGTACTGGGTGATACTTTTGCACGATTAATTTGAAATATCAACTCTTAGTATGTAGTACTTTATATGTAATAGGTAATACTTTTTTAATATATTAGGTGATACTTTTGCACGATTAATTTGAAATATCAACTCTTAATATGTAGTACTTTTATTTATGTTAGGTAATACTTTTTAATGTATTGAGTGATACTTTTGCACGATTAATTTGAAATATAAACTCTTAGTATGTAGTACTTTTATATGTAATAGGTAATACTTTTTAATATATTGGGTGATACTTTTGCACGATTAATTTAAAAAATATCAAGTCTTAATATGTAGTACTTTTATTTCTGTTAGGTAATACTTTTTAATGTATTCAATGATATTTTTGTACGATTAATTTGAAAAATATCAAATCTTTATATGTAGTACTTTTATTTCTGTTAGGTAATACTTTTTAATGTATTGGGTGATACTTTTGAAAGATTAATTTGAAAATATCAAGTCTTAATATATAGTATTTTTATTTCTGTTAGGTAATATTTTTTAATGTATTGGGTGATACTTTTGTTAATAATTTATCCATTAATTAATTAGACTATTTGAATCTACTACAAATTAAATGGACTTTATTGGTTTCAATATATAACATTACCTATCAAACTAGCAATGCACCCGTGCTATGCACAGGATTAAATATAAAAATTGTCTATTTTATTATTATTATTTTAATTTATATTTATAGTTAGTAGTCCAATTCAAATTAGGAAAAATGAAATAAAATAAACAGATTATCAAACCAATGTAATTGATTAGGTACTTAATACGATAAATTGAGTCTAATGTTGACATTGTCGTTTACAATTTTTGAAATATTTCTTTCTAAACTACATTTGTCGCTTTATTGGTTTGTCCACTCTCTTTATCAAATATCAAAATCCTAAGTCCTTTATGGTTGGTGACTCTAGAGATTGCGATGTACAATTGTCCATGATTGAACACCAATTTTTTAAGGTACATACCAACATGATTTAGAGACTGACCCTAACTCTTGTTAATGGTCATTGCATATGATACGATGAGTGGGAACTGTCTTCTTTGAAACTTGAACAACAATCTCGGATCAAATTGAGTAAGCGTCATCCTTGGTATTAAAACTGATTTTCCTGCATTTTCTCCGAACATGATCTTTGTCTGCAAGACATGATCTCCAAGTTTTGTGATAATCATCCTTGTACCATTACACAATCCGAGTGAATGATCAATATTTTTCAACAACATAACTGGGGTTCCTACCTTCAGGTTAAACTGATTGTTGGAAACACCTAAACATCGTATTATGTTGAGAAATTCTGGTGTATAGATGTCATGCAATAGATCTATGCCCATATCCGACTTTGAAGGACTATCTGAATTCAAATACAACTTCTCCTGCTGGGTATTCATTTATGTCATGTATTCATTTATTGAGTCTACAACATCGAGAATGAGTGCTATAATTGTCCGACCCTACAGATAAGATATATCATCTATAGTCTTTTCGAAATCCAGGTAAGTACTTTGAACTATTGTATCAATATGATCTCCGGAACTCTTTAGTAGAATATCATCTGGAATCTCAATATCAATGACACCATCATTAGGACCTCTGGCTGTTCCGTCTCCGATGCTGGCTATCCACTCTGAAAACTTCCTCAACTCATTTGACTCTACATCTGAACCGAGATTTTGTAGTCTCATATTTTTGTTAGCCTCAACACCTTGCATTGTGACCACAGATGAGAAGAATTTATTGTTGCGTTGACTATGTCATGTCTGATGCTTTTTGGTATAACCAGTAGAATATGTCTGAAATCTCCTCTCATAACAAATGTTTTACCTCCGAAAGGAATATTTGAGCTATTGGATCTTGAAGTTGTCATTATATCCCTAAGGGTATGTTTGTTTCGGGTTTCACAGGTCAGGATTTGGGATTTTAAAATCTCAAATCCTTGTTTGTTTAAGGACTTACGTCAAGGATTATGAAATCTACCAAAAGTCTACTCTATTTAAAAAAATTATAATTAACCCTATACTATAACCTATTAATACACAAATACCAATATATAATTAATATATTATTACTCCTTCTTTATCATTATTTTAATATATATATATATATATAAACCCTATAACAAGAGTAAAAAAATGAATGGGCCCCTACAAGTTTTTACCTCTTTTTTTCTGGTTCCCCATCCCTTCTCTCTCATAACACCCGTATTTTCACCTACTCTATCTTCTCTCCCCTTGTCTTCTCTCTCTCTCTCTCCCCTTTCCACCCTTAGATTTTCTATCTCTCTTCCCCAACCCCCTCTCTCTCTCTCATATGTCTCGTCTTTTCCCCTGCTCTCTCTTCTCTTTCTCCCTTTTTCCACCATCTTTATTGCAAACTGTAAATTTTTTCCACCCTGCAAACTGCAATTTTTGTCTACCCTCTTTATTGCATGCGTTGAATTTTTTTGGTCTTAAGTCTGACCTACTTTTGGTGTAGAGATTCATCTCGATTACTTGCAAAATGTGTTCTAAGCATTGTTTGGACATGGTTTTTTTCTCTGTTTAAGTAGATTCGTGAGATCTGGCTACTTTGCCCCTAGACTGCTTCGCATTGAATGAATGTACTTTTATTTTATTTTATTTATGTATATGATATTAGAGTTTCTTTGGGGAACTAGTTTTGTTTATATATAGTCTTTGAGTTGTAAAATGGAACCTATCACAACCCATACACTGCGCACTAATACTATCGGGACACCGAAATTGTGGAGAACGAAGAAGAAGAAGAATAAGAAGTAGAAGAGGAACGATCCACAAGTGCAAGAGAGAAGGTGGTTGGTTGTTCAGTGGGTAGCAACTGTGTACCCTGTCCACAACGTCAAAAGAAGGTTGGTTTTTGCTGATGTGTCCAAAACGTCGAAAAAAGGTTAGTTTTTTCTAATGTGAATTTTTGAGATTTTTTTGTTGATATGCTTGTTATTTGACTTGTATTTGCAGTTGAGATTTGTTTTCTCTGAGTTTATTTGTTTTCTGATTTGCAGATATTTTCTGATTTTACTTTATTTGTTTTGAGCTGATTTGTTTTATGATTTACAGATATTTTTTTCTATTTTTTTTATATATTCACCATATAACAGTTGATTTGTGTTGATTTTTTAATATATAGACAATATATATATATACACACACACACAAGTACATAATTTTTTTTAAGCTTATCGTGTATGTAAAAGTTAAACTATTGAATGTGAAAAGTTTGGTATGAAAATATAGCTGTAATTTGTTGCCTTAAATTTACCAAATTGTCTTTTTTTTTCTTTTGCAAATTAGTTATAATTTTTAAAAAAAAACGTTGTTTTTACCTTAAATGTGATTTTCTTATTTAGAAATGGAGCACGAACACTGTATATGTCATCAATTTATAATAAGACCAATTTTCTTTGTGTTTAATGAATGTAAAGATTATGTGTATGTGTCCTTGATTATTATAAAATTTGTTGGTTGTTGCACATGAAACCACTACTTGGCTATTATATATGAAACTACTACTTGCTATTTTATATGAAAAACACCTATTCATGTTTCTGTGATATGCTATTGATATGTTGTGTTGGAAAGAATTGGTTTAAATGATGACATTATATTAAAATGATTGTTTATATTATTGGGGTCAATCAAATTTATTGTTTGATGCCAAATAGAACAATCCTACATTATTTCAAAAACAATAGTTAGTTTTACCTATATAGAGAATCAAATCGAAATGGAGACACCAATGTTGCATAGAGGTGTTTCTTAATCTAGTATTTAGTGTAATTTGGCCATTTGTATAATGTAATGGTTAATGAATAAATTGAACACTTGTGTTTTTTTTTAATCTTACATGTTATTTAATTGCTTCCAATTTCTATGCAGTAGTAGTCTCCTTTTTAATAATAATAATAATAATAATATCATTAAAATAAAGCATGTTAATTGTTATTAATTTATGTCAAATCTTCAATTTTTTATCTAACTTTACGTGGTGGATTTTGAATAGTCACACAAGAAATTTTTGTTACAATCATGGTTGTCATTTTATATTTTATTTCCGATGCACACTTTGAATCTTTTTAAGGATAAAAAAGAATAGATGAAGGTAGTCAATCATGGATAGATGAAGGACACATATGTCTAATCGTTTTAAAAAATATATGACATATTTTTCTAAGAATTTTCATATAAATCTATCACCACCTTCCCATGATCATTTTTTGTATAAAATAAAAATGAGAAGAGAAAAGGTCATCTCACAAGTTTGATTATCCAATCAAGAAATTACCCTCATCCCAACAAAAAGAGATGGTAATAGACAGACTAATGTTCTCTACTGAGGATCCAAATTGAGTAATATACAAACCAATGTTCTCTACTAATAGACAAACCAATGTTCAGTAGGATTGGTGGCTACTTACACTGACACTAATTATAGAAAATATCTTTTAATTAAGATTGATGGAAAATATCTTTTAATTAGAGAATATTTATAGAATTAAGTTTGTTGTAATATAAATTGATTAATTCAATAAAAAAAATCTTGCACTAATAACACATGTGAAACCTAGATGCGTCGTGGAAATGGTGGTATCGGGCGGGTGGAAAAGGTCATGTGGACATGTGATAACGAGGCTCAATTCATATTATTCTGCCATCAAGAATGTCTGAACGGACTCCTCATAACCTCGTTCTCGAAGCCTGTAAGGGGACAAATTTGGGATAGGTTGAACGTCATTGTTGTGGGTCGTTACTCCTACAACGTTGATCAAGCTCAAACAAAATGGAAGAACATTAAGCGTGCATGGCATTTGCTCTTCAACCTACGATTCAAACGTGGTTCTGGACTTGGTTGGGATCCTGAAAAAGAGACAATCGTTGGGCCTAACGATGTTATGGATGCGATCTACGCAGTAATTCGATCTTACTTATCCTTTAATATATATCAAATTTTATCATACATTTTGAATATAATCATTAATATAAATTTTATAAATAAATTTAATTAAGGCTAATAAATTAACTCATTAGTGGAAGTATATGTTTACATCGTAGGAGCATCGGGATAATCGTGCGATCATCCAATGTGGTCTTCCCCACTTCGACCTATGTACAGAGATGCTTGAGAAGAAGATGGCCACCGGTGACTTTGCTCATTCCTAGACCTCCCAGTATGAGAGTTCTTCTGATGATGATGATGACATTCCTCCACCTCTACCACCTGGCTATGGAGATAATGATGGATCACCTCGTGCTGGTCCATCATTCAGTTTTACTCAAGGCTTTAACTCTGTAGACAATGGAGGATCCTCCAGATCATCGGGGTAAAAAAGATCAAGCGGAGCCTTTGAGCGAGATGCTATCCTTGTTCGAGTCATGGCTAACATCGAGGGTTACTTTGGTGATAAGAGGATAAAGACATCGGGAGCTGAGCAAATGTGTGATGAGTACCACACATGCATCCGTCTGATGAGAGAAATTGAGGATATCCCGCTGGACTCTCGCGCGTGTCATCGCCGGTGAGCGCCTCCGCAAGGCCACTACAAGGATTATGTTCTTGTCCTTTAGTGAGAACGAGTGTCGTCGATGGTTGATTCACCTACTGAGTTGATGAGGATGTGAAATGGTTGAAGACCACTTAATATTATGTTATCTTCATTATTATGGGTAGTATTAAGACAATTGTTATTTATGTATTCTGACATTTTTAGTTTTTATGCATGTTTATGTGATCTTTATGCTCAAATATAATGAGCAAGACTTAAAAATGATTTAGGTATTCTATGTTATATTGTATGCTCTATTTTGGTATTTTATTTATGGTTACAAGTTTATTCCTATATTTATATTTTTTTTATCTTCTATTAATTAATTCTAATGATCATATGACACTCAATGAGTAAATTGTTGTTTGATCATGCAAGGACTATGTCGCAATTGTCGCAATCACCTTCGTGTGATGAACAAGAATTGGATGATTTCAATTCTGGGAAAAGTAATACATCCGACACAGAGAGCTATTCATCAGCTGATGAAAGTATTGCAATGGTGCTTACTGGAATTGTAATTCCAATTGTCACAACTCCAAATCGTGTGCAAGAAATACATTGAGACTTTAAGGAAATGATTGGGTTGGTGAAATCCTTATGGGGACAGAGGGTCGATTCTACGATATAGTACGAATGAGCATACCAAGTTTTTATGTCCTTGTGGAGCTCTTGATGGGTAGGGGATTACTCGTTCAGGGTTCGTTTGCACGGGTATCAGTAGTTGAAGAGGTTGTGATGTTTCTGCGCACTATTTCTTCACATGTGCGAAATCGAGAGTGTATGGAACGCTTTCAACATTCACTTGAAACTATACACCACCACTTTCACCGTGTACTTAATGCTATAGTTGAGTTAGTCCTAATATATATAGTGTCCCCAAAATATAATGAGACCCCACCACAAGTGTCGAACAATGCCGATTTCTTTCCATATCTCCAGGTATAATTGATTTCAAATTATTCCACATATATATGTCTTATTATGAAATTAGTCAATGCATTTTCCAATAATTTTAGGGAGCAATTGGAGCTATGGATGGGACATTAATCTCGGCATGGGTGCCACAATCTAAACAGAATGTCTTTCGATCTCGCAAGACAACCATCTCCCAAAATGTCCTAGCAATTGCGGATTTCAATATGATGTTCACGTACGTATATGCCGGTTGGGAGGACAGCTCTAGTGACGTAAATGTTCTATTCAATGCCATTCAAAATGACCCCAACTTTCATTGGCCTCCAGAAGGTATTATATATAATTAGCCTACATATTTAATTGCTATCTAATTTAAGAAAAAAAATGAAAGAACTAAAAAAAAGTCTTTCGTATTTAGGAAAGTACTATCTCGTCGATGCTGGGTATACCAATTATAGGTCTTTCCTCACACCATATAGGGGGACTCGTTACCATATCAATGAGTTTCGACAGATCAGAGTAGTTGCCAATACACCAATGAAGCTTTTCAATCATCGACATTCACGTTTGAGGAATGTGATCGAGCGGTGTTTTGGATTGTTGAAGAGTCGATTTCCCATTCTAAGATTGGGGATGCCTTCTTATAAGATGCAGACACAAGTGAAAATTGTGATTGCATGTTGCGTGATCTACAATTTCATACGTCATAGGGGGTTACCAGATGCTCTATTTGAGGGGACTTCGAAGCAGTTGATGGATGACGTCGAGATTATATCTCATCGTTACCATCCCACAGCTGCGCACATTGAGCAGCAATCTGAGTTTCGTGACTCTGTGGCGGATGCAATGTGGCAGAACAGAAACACCTGAGATGACATCTTTACGTCTCAGATACTTATTATATTTTATATTAAGCTATTTGTTGTCTTACAACTGTGTTCAAACAATGTTTTAAATTATGTTTTATTTTTCTGTAGAACATGATTTTGTTTATCTACTTCATATGTGTTTGAACAACTTAATGACCTATTTTATGATAAGACTAATTGAGTTTATTCTGATCAACAACCCCTACTTAAAAAATTAAATGTTCTTCTATCAATAATTGATCTCATTTTTTTCCATACAAACAGATGTTTCAGGAGCATCCGAATTGTTCATGTGGGGCAAGACCTATGATTTTATTGCAGTGTAAGAATACTATGAACAAGGGTCGCTACTTTTACGCATGTCCATGTGGTGTTAGGCTTGTTGGATCATTTATGTGGTTGGACACGTGGACTACTTATAGATGTTTGTCTTCTACTATTTCTAGGAGTCAGGCTACCCTAATGCAAAACAACACTTTGAACTGTAGCTGCATTGAGCTACATAGTCAGACATCCACTGTTGAGGGTGGCGAGGTTGCAAGTTCATCGGGCAGTGGTTCTTATCGCGCATCAGATAACAAGAGTGGGGCAAATTTTATATTCTGGCTTGCAATACCAGTCTACATTCTCGTACTCGCACTATTAGTGAAAATGGTGTTTTCTTGAGTATTTGCAATTTCTTTAAAATGTTGTTTTCTTGGATATGCTTTATCGTCGTTTGAAGTTTTTGTGATATCCAAAACTATGATAATAATGTGTTTGATGACAATTTATATATTTAACTTTGTATATGAATCGTAGTATGATTATGGTGACAATTTTTTTATATTTAACTTTATATATATACATAATATATATATATATATATATTCACTGACATAATTAATTAATTGACTAGTGATTAAGTAGTCAATTTATACATATATGATTATGTTTATATATAATCATTTAATTTTGAATATAATAATATACGAATATAATTACATAGAATAAATAGTATTATCTGAATTTTTAAAACGTATTAGAAAATTTATAGTATAGTATATGGATATGTGTGTGTGTGTTTTTACATAGTATGCATTATATTCATAGATAAACATGGATTTTTTAAATAGTATTGTATGATATATATAGTATATATTATATATGTATAAATAAGTTTTTTGTTCATAACTTTTCCGAGTGATTTCAACATAAAAAATTAATCATGTTCCCCCATAACCGTACACGAAGAATAACCCTCCTCGATCTCACTCAACCACTTTCATTATTGTGGTGTAGACATTTAGCTGATCAACATTGAGATTCCGAACCAATTCTTCATGTTCATCTAGAAGTGCAGTTCTATCATATTGTAATTCATAAAAAATTAACTTATTTTGATAATTATTACATCCTTGAAGATCTAGTTGTGGCATTGATGCAAAATCACTTAACCTCCTACCCTAATTTCACAATAATCTATCAAATCTCCAATAAAGTCAGATTATTTATCTCAATTTTCTCTAAATTCAAATGTGTAAAAAAAACAAAAATAATAGAATAAAATTAAATAATTATATGATTTTTGAGATATAAGTAATTATAATTATAATTAACAATTTGTAAGATTTTTTATTACCTTGATTTCTCATTAAATTTCTCTGCGTATATAAGATGTCTTCTGACAAATAGGTCAAGAATTTCTCCCAAACATCCTCGGGCCTACTCAAGCAATCTTTTAAAAGAAGGGTTATGAACAATCCTCGTAGCAAATGTGCGGATCCCCAATAACTTGTCTCAATAATACCATCAATGTACTATTTATCATCCTCCAACAATTTTAAGGTGTAGCAAGCATCACGATTGGTATCATATTGCACACCATTGATCTTCTTTATATCGTCGTAACATTCGCAACCATGAACCACATTGAGCAAGCATCTAACAAAGTAAGAATCGTCTAATCCTGAAGGTATGTAGTACATTCTCGCTAAGGAGAAATCTCTCTGTCTTGGAACTCATTCTCTTGAATCAACCTTCCAAACAAATTTCTTAGGAAATTGAACATAGGTAAGAGGTTTTGCGAGTGGATACTTCTTGTTTGCCTTGAACCAACCCAAAAACATACTTTGGTAAACCAATGGTCGATCAATCACCGACTGTAGTGAATCGGAGTCTTCAAAAATCACAAGCGTGTCGTTCGAAAGGTGAAATGATAAATGTATGGAAAATATCATATTCTTACATATCATTCTCCATCTATCCAGATTCGACTGAGTTACAGTTCGAAAGAAACTGATAGTTGGATTTTCTCTCTTTGAAGAATTTTTCAAGTATATTGATGGTTGTTCTTGAGACGCAACATCTGCATTGGAAATAACAATCAAAATCACAATTCATAATAAATTGAACACTAAAATTTAAAAGTTCATGTTAGGATATTCTTACCAATTTTATTTTTTTGATTAAACATTGTCGAGCAACCATCTTTACCACATGGTCTTATAAGAAATATATCTCCACCGTCATAGTACAAAGACAAATAACAATGAATATCAAGATTGTTCTCTCTACGAAATGTCGTCCAACCTTCAATGAACTTCCATTTCTCACCTTTCTCACCCATTCTTTCAAGTTTCATAGACCATACTTTTTTCCATTTGGAGTGATTAGAGAGATATTATATGGCATAACGTCTTCATATACTTCATGAATGAGTTTAGGAAGATATTAAGATCAAGATTTAAAAAAAAAAAAAAATCAAAGGCATGATTCACATATTTAATAAATTAATAAAATAACTTTTAATTAATGTAATGTTTACTAACCATATCATGTACGCATTTCCCAAAGAAATCGCAAATAAAATATGTATCCCTTACACCTGGTCAATTAAAGAGATTGTTGATTTAATATTATAAAATTGTTGATAATTAAATAAAATTAGAATTTTATATTTAATTTTATACATACCATGGAATTTGATTGGACCATCTTTCAATGCTGGATTTCCAATATCCTTGAGATATCCATTAGTATTGAAAACTCTAACATATAGAACATTTTCTCCTATCTTGGTGAAAGTCATAAATTCACCTGTCTTTATATGATAATAATCCTCGAACGTATTAAAACCAAGAAGTACCAAAATACAAACCTTCTTGAAGTTTCCATATTTTTACCTCAAAACTTAAATTATTGGGATTCACAAAAATATATTTGGGAGGCAGCCGACGACGATTCATTTCAACAAAACCATCTAGAATTTTCTAATAAAATTAAAAAAAGGAAAAAGATGCATTGATGATATTAATGTTGCATAAGAAATTATCTAAATTTTTTAACAACAATAAATTGAAAAGTAAATATATATTGGGTACCTATAATATTATATGGAAATATACACACATATGTTTATATATTTATATTCATCTTATTATTATCAATAAAAATATAAAATGGTTAGTAAAAAAAATTTAGAATATTAGCAACTAATCATCTATTTTGGTTTCCATGTCCATTCCTAATCCACATTGAATTATCAAGCTCTTTCACTTGACCATGGGCAATGCAGGATTGTGAATTCTTTTTGTCATTTGCTCTATAAACTAATCCAGCCGTTTAAAGTTGTTCAAACTAATCAAACAAAGCCTTCTGATTCATGAAAACTTGACAGAGAGCCCTATCTACCTATCTCATTGATAATACACACAATGTTGATTCTAATGTTGCAGCAGTGTCACAACATACAGTTTATAAATTAGAAATTCAAGTTTGTCTTAAATACTGTTCAAGTAATTTATCTTTTTCTTTTAAAATTCTTTTATCAATTCTTCATTCAGCTTCAATGTTTCCTTTACGAATATGATAAAAAATTCTTATCATTGTGGTTCGAAACTTGGAGTCATTCATTGGTTCAAACTCTAAAAAGAAGACAATTACATCTTTTTTGTAGTACTTATCCATGTAAGTCCTGGAATTTAACTCATCAGGAATAACATATACATTACTTACAAAAAGATCAGACATATAAATAAATTACGTATGATCATTATATCTATATAATTAATGTGATATATATATATATATATATATGTTTTATTCAATGTTTATTATATAACTAAAAAGATTGAAAATAATAATATAAATTTTACCCAAACCAAATGAAAGCTATAGTCGATACCTTTAACACTTTGAATAGCTCGCGTGATTTGCACTTGAAATATGAAACATAAAAAAATAAGTAATTACAAAATTTAAAACAATGTAAAATCAAATCTGAACACATTAATATAACATTTAAAGTCTCATGGAAAAATATATCGCATGACTTATCACTCCATAAATCTCTCCAGTTATATCTCACTTCATGAGTAAGCATTCTTCGTCCCCTAATCAAAACCTACGATGAAGCATTCTTTATCCCCTAATCTTTATCACCTTTAAAACACGTAATTAAGTTACCCCTAATATTTATCCCCTAATCAAAATACGTAATTAAATCATTGAGTTGAATAATTAAGGACATGATTAAATTACCCCTAATTAAATACTTCCCTTAGGGACATTGTCTGTTTTTAGTCCTCTTATTTTCCGATCATCAATTTTAGTCCTATATCAAAATTTGTCCAATTTTCGCCGGAATCTCAATTTTCCGGCCAATTTTGGGCGAGTGCACAACACTCGCCCCCAATTTCAACATTTCATAGAACTTATGCTTATGTGGTTGTTATTTTTACATGTGGACTTTATTTTTGCATTATTTTACTACCTAAATTACCAAATCACTGCCACATCATTTAAGTGCAAAAAAAAAAAAAAATCATAAACATTAAATCACTTTCCATGTCATTTAAGTGCAAAAAAAATATCATAAAGAAACAATTTAAAAATCCAAATCCCCAATTCACATCCAAGAACCTGATTTCTAAATCCCAAAACTCAAATCCCCAATTGTTACTCAAGTAATTCGACCATGAATTGAAGAGATCAAGATCAGAAAGGCATTGGAACAAAGAAAGAAGCTAATCTCAACAACTCAACCAAGACAACAACACCAACAACAACTTCTTCAAGACAATGGTCATGCCACAAGAACCCACGAATAGTGCGCGTTTCTCACACTTTTTGAGGCAAAGACAGGCACAACAAAGTGTGCACAGTGAGAGGCTTGAGAGACAGAAGAATCAGCAAAAAATGAACTTGAGCCTGGGTTTGTTGTAAACCTTGCGTCTCTTGGGCTGATTGGATTGCCTGGGCCGTTTACATTTCAAATTGGGTTATTCTTTTAGTTGGGTTGAGCGGGTCATGGGTATGACCCGTCTCACAAAATGAGATCCATGAAACGGTCTCACGCAAAACTTTATCTTCAACTTGATAGGAGCAGCTTCAATTAATTTAAAATTTTCAATTTTAATCTTCTATACGAGTTAAAAGCTATGTCAAGTATAAGTTGTTTAAATTAGTATCGTTCGCTATTGAACCAAATAGACCAAACCAACATGCATAAGACAATAATTATAATCATTACGGAAAATGATTGATGATTGTAAATGTCAAGAAAATATCGCAAAAGAAAGAGGAGAAGAGAAAAATATTATCATTTTAACACATGTTAAAACAACAAAGGATTCTTAGCAGTATACAATCATACAAATACCACACTAATTGCTTTCAGAAATAGCCCAGTCAGAATGGTCCTCAATTGTTAAATGCACAAAAGCTGCACTCTCCTTTCATCGAGCACTCCGATGGCTCAAATCAATTAAGCTCTTTTCCTCAGGGCAAAACAGCCCTTCACCGAATCACATTACAAACTCCAACTGTTAGTCCAATGCACTTAAAACGATCTCCAACGGTTTGATCAGCTCCATCCCATGTTGAATAGCATTACAAAATCTGAATCCTTTCAAAGAAATGTAGTATGTACCGTTCCATGGGTAACTTTCATCCGAAGCCAATTTCGCTGTATCCAATAAAAGACAGACCCCTTAAGCCTTAACTGACAATTGGAAAAATGATGTAGAATCTGGAATTCTTAGAGAGAGCCTAACAGAAGAATGAAACTCCAACCACAATAAAGAAAAAAAGTTAATAATTCAAGAATCCTTTTGTTTTCTTCTTTTTCCCCAAGAATTACCAAACTAAAGAAATCAAGTTGCACACCAAAGATGTTCAATTGGAGAACTACCACATAAGTACAAAATGCTGGCAAATTTCAAGAATTCTTAATGCATTCTCCCCAAATTGCGAAATCAGTATTGTAAAAATTAATCTTTCAGCTCATGTAATGTCAAAGCTTGCAAACACATACAAGAAAGGTCAAGGTACCTTAATTAGATGCATGTCCTCAATCCTCATTTCCAACACAGTGATTCATTTTATTAAAAAAGATCTGAAATACAAAAATGTGGTAAATGTTTAAACAAACTATGAACAAGTAGTCCCACGAAAAGAAAATGCCAATATATAGAACTAAACGAAACTACTCAAAGTTGTCCTCATATCCAAGAGTGGTCTACAATCAACTCGAAGAAATGAAGACATATTTAAATCATGCATTGGGACTAGAAGATTTGTATTAGGAAACATAAAGAAATACATTAACCAACATTTTTCCTATTCTAACAATTAACAAATTAGACATAGAAAAAACCATGCAAGAGAGTAGGATACATCCAATTGGTGGGCAAACATACCATCTACTGCTGGATATTAAGTAAGGTCTTTGCTTCGGTTAGTTCCTCCAGCAACTCATTGCTTGTATACTTGCTCAGCATTTCCTGCTTCTTCTTCTCGAGTACCTTCCTCTTTATCTCCTCCTCATCCGGCAGGGGCACATGTGCAATAAACTCTTTTTCCTTCTCCTTCTCCTCTCTCTCTTTTTTCCTCTCTTCCTCTACCACATCCTCTTCCTCCTCAAATAAGATCTTCGACACAGCACCCACCTCTACCACCTCTCCACTCTTTACAGCTCTCCTTGCTTCCTTCTTTATCTTATCCATCTCCTTCCAATCTTCCAGAGCTGCTGCTCTCATCTTTTTCTCTGCTGGTCCTTCTAATTTTTCCAAAATTCCATCCTCATCATCCCTATAACCATAATAACTAGCATCGATCCTCCTGTATATATCATACCTGTAAAATAGGTTTTGTCAAAACCATATTTGGACAAGGCCATAAACAAAGTCAACAAAATTACAAGATCATTTATTACTTTCAAAGTATTTCATCATCATGTTTGAGAGTTACAATCTATAAATTAGCTAAATATCCTAAACCACACCAGAGATCAAAAAATCATTTGAAGAAAAAATAATTCTAATCAAAAAGTATACAAAGGGTAATTACAAGAACTAGTTTCCATCCCAAGAGAAAGAGAAAGAATAAAACTACACACATCTACCAACATCAGCACAAATTAAAATTTTGAATTTTCAACATTAGGAATGTAGCACACCAAAAATAAAGCATCTTCAAAAATTTCCCAAGGATAAAAATAATAATAACAGACTCCCAAACTCTTCTCACAATACAACCATGCCTATTTCCAACATGATTGGAATATAAAATTCACAAACCATTAAATCCATTCGTCCCAACCTCCAAACTAGAGAAAAGCGAAAAATCATACCCCCAATAATTTAAATGACTTCCGCGTCAATGTTACCAATGATATTAAGGTAGACACTAGACACATCTCCCTGCTCCTTCTGAACATCATCCTCGTCAAACATTAATCATCACAGTGCTATATACATAAGTACAGATAAAATCACCCACTGATGGTGTTCTTGATATGTTTGCATTTCTATGCCAATGAGTGGTTTTCACTGAACCTATGATCATGTGATTCAGTGTTTGACATCATTCTTGTAATACATAAAAAACTGTCTGGCTTGATTATGTGTTTTAATGGATTGATTTACGCTACTAATCTTTTACTTTTAACAAGAGTAGATTCAGATAAATATTCTAAATGAATGGATGCATCAAAGGATCATTCACATCTATACCAGCCCTGTTGAGCAATATATGATAATAATCTAAGCTTAAACTAAAATCAGTTCAATCCACTTGTAGAATCCTATATCAATAGCGATATTAGAATTTAGTTTGAAAGCATCTAAAGAATACTCATTTATGAGCAACCTAATTAGCCCAATAGAATTTTTCCCACTGACAATTACATTTAATAGAAATATCAAATGTGTCTAAACACAAATGCAAATTGCTATTAGCATGAATTCTCACTTTTATAGTCAAGGTATGCTGTATAAACTATCCCCGAGTCTGTACATGAATTCTATAATATATCCTAATAAATTTCAATTTAATCTTCAAAATGTCAGGAAACAAAGATTTCAAATTAATACCTTGTGCGCCTCTTCCGCAACTCAGGAGGTTTCTCAAACAACTCCCTGACACCAGGCAACTTCTTCGCCGCTCCAAAATACCTATACCCCGGCCCCCTACCACCTGGGTTGGGCACATCCACAATATTACCATCCAAATCAGTCATCTTCGCGGAATGCCTCGTGTAATTGGGTCCTCCCAGCTCGATGATACGCCGCTCCCAATGCGTCTTCTCACGAATCAGCTTGTTGATCTCGTCGTTCAAGTCCCTAAGCCGATGTTCTCCGAGGCCTTCGTTCTGGATTTCAGCAACTTTACGGCCGATTTCACGCATGATTTGCTGCCGCCACTTGTCCGCCTCCGCCAAGTCGCGACACTCCGACGCGAGGTACGGGCGGCGGTCCTTCGGTTTCTTCTTCTCCTCCGCTTTCATAGTAATGAAGCGGTTCAGCATCGATTGAGCCTTCTCCTCGTTACGAGCCATGGCGGAAAAATTGGTGGTGGAATTAGGGGTTTGGTTGGAAGAATAAAGCCCTAATCTGAGAGTAAGAGTGAGGGTGTTTTGGTTTGTGGAATCAACATTGAATCGCCTTATACTGGAAAGAAAGAACCGATTTGATCTCGTTAACGACGTCGTTTCCACAATGGCTTGTCAAGTTTAATGCAATATTGGGCTCAGCAAAATCGGGTCTGGGCCAACGTACTGGGCTTAAGCCCAGACACTTCCACACACAGAGAGACTATAATCAAAATTAAGAATCAAATCAAACCCGATGTAAGTTTGGAACAGAGAGAATTCTTCACCATTTTCGTCAATTTCATCTGCTAAAGATTGTGGTGCTTCACTCTCAATTTCCCCATCTCTCTCTCTCTAATCGAATCAATACCCTTTTCTCTCGATGGCACAAATTCCACTGTTGTGATTTCTTGTGTCTTTCTATTTCTATTTCTATTTCTTATTTGGACTCTAAATCTACAAATTCATTCCTCTCATAAAAAAAGCTAATTTCTACTCATAACATTCTTTAAATTAAATTCATTCATCAATTATAACAAATAAAATCAAAATCAACAATAAACAATACTCTGAAAGTATTGTGGAAAATGTGAAAAGGAAATATAGAAAATACATTATGAATTTACAAAATACTTTTTAGATATATAAGATATTACATATATATACCTTTAAAATATTACATATTTACCTTTTAAGGTATTAATTCTTATAATACAAGGTATTACATATGCATCTTTAAGGTATTATATAGTTACCTTTAAAGTATTAATATTTATAATATAAGGTATTACATATGCACCATTAGTATTAATTCTTATAGTATAAAGTATTACTATGCACCTTTAATGTATTACATATTTACTTTTAAGGTATTAAATTATTAATGCTTATAGTATAAAATATTATGCGCAAATTTAAGGTATTACATATTTACCTTTAAGGTATTGATGTTTATAGTATAAAGTATTACATATGCACATATTTAAGTTATTACATATTTACCTTTAAGGTATTAATGTTTATAGTTTAAGGTGTTACACATTTATGTTTAAAGTATTATATAAATATGTTTAAAATATTTTATACATACATTCAAGGTATTATATAAATATATCACATATTTACCTTTGTGATATTATATACTTACATTACGGTGAGACTCCAAAATATAAGAGTTAACATGGGTAAATTTGAAAGATGAAATTTGTGCAACACTTTAAAGAATAGTAATAAGAACAAACTTGCATACATCAAGAAAACAATGTCAAACCAACTTTTTTTTTTTTTTTTGATTCAACTTGGATAAAATTAGCATTGAATAAGAGATGATAAACAAAGATTCATAACCTCATGTAATCCCATCAAAAGGGACTTTCATCATCAAAAGGGACTTTCATTAATTAGTCATAAGTTTTTCAAACTTGCAATTATAATGAGGGGATGACTATTTTATTCACACTACGATACATAATCGAAGTGTAGCTCAAAATCATATCAGCAATGTCGTTGTTGGAAAAGTCCATGTCATGAAAAATCTTGATTTTGGGCTTGATTGATTTCTTGAGATTGGTTGTTATAAATAAAGGCTACTAATTCACGATTTTCTCCAAGTGGGTGCTCAAAAACCTGTTTTCTTTGAAGAATGATAGAATTGAATCTGATTTTTCTGGGTTTTTCAAAGAAAGGTAAAACAGAGGTTGAGAGAAGTGGTGTTTGCAGACCAAGAAATCGTAAATAGTGTTGTAGAAGGAAGAGAAAAAATATAAATATAAATATATATATATAATAAAAAAGGGTGAGCCGGGTCGGGTCTTTCCAAAATGTTTTAAGTAGTAGTATCATTTTCTTCTGTGAGTTTTTGGGGTAGCTGGAGTTTGTTGAAAACCCAGAAGAAAATTATAAGAATGATAGCCTCAAAATAAAAATAAAGAATGCTGTGCATAGATTTGAACAATAGGTCAGGCTCCATGTTATGACTTGACTTTTGGGTAAATTTGGTACTATTTGCTATTCTATAACATATACTAATGCTAACTTGGTTCAAACGTGGTTGTCGACTTGTAATTTTAAGTTGACTTTTAAATAAGAAAATACTAAATAATAATAATAAAAATAATAATAATAATAATAAAAATAATAATAATAATAATAATAATAATAATAATAATAATAATAATAATAATAATAATAATTTTGGATTTTCATAATTTGAATTTTCTCTTCTAAGCAGATTTTTGCAATCCTCAATCTTTGCCTGAATAATTTCTATCTTTTTTCTGATAGTAAACACCTTATTAAGTCTGCTTCCTTCGTATATGATAGGATTAAAGTATGGATTCCATAATGAATATTGATTATTAACTTCTAGATAATAAATTATCATCTTAATCTTTGAATTTTTTTTATAAGAGATTCTTTTAAAATATGAAAGGAAACACTGAGTTCTAGAAAATCATCATCTGGATTCTGAGCATCTTAATCTTGGTCCAAGAATATATTCTCTATATCCTCTCTTTTGCTGGAACCAGAAATCATTGATGTATCAGATTTTGAAACTCAACTTTCAAATCTTTTTAAGAGATCACTTCTCATTTCTTCAATATAAATTTCTATTATTTTCTTTTTTGAAAAAGTCCCAAAATATTTCTGAAAATTTCTTTTGAAAGGACTAATAGAGTCATCTTCTTCTTTATTTTTATCATGTTTTGTAGCTTATAAAGTTTTATCCTTTCATTAAAATCATCTATTGTAATATTGAGAATATAATTCTCCAGTATTTGGATCAATCATGGACATTTTGTCCCACATATTGGTATAACTAATTCTCCAAAGATAAGGAGTACCATTTTTAGTATAACCGAATTCTGGTGTCCATTTCCATATTCATGGAATAATTGATTCCATAAAAAATTGACAAGAGATTTGTCCCTTAATAGAGTTTTTCTACAGAGAAGGAGACACAAGTGTTCATTCTTCCATAAGATCTCTAAAATTGTCTGGTAGAATATCTATCGTGGTGTCAAATATTTTCCACCAATTAAAAAATCAATTATTAACTGTATGATGGAAACAATTTCCGCATATTTTTATAAGCCAAATATATTTGTGCTTTTTGTTTTCAAAGAAAAGGGTTTTATAAAAACCTTCTACATAATCCCAATAATTAAATTTGAAATTATGTATTTGAGTAGGATGCAAAGCTTCCTTCTCAACAAGTGGAGATATTCTCCATTCTTCAAGGGATATAATCCTCTTGATTGTAAATTTTGAATAAGCATACTCATTCTGTTGGGTATTTTCCAAAAGTGAAATGTTCAATATCAACACTTTCTAGTGTTATAAGCACTTGTTCATAAAACCCCCTTGGTTTATAAGATCCATTTGTAAAGGTTGCACTTGAAATATATCTTTCCATAATAGTCCATGGATTATTAATTTTTCCACTGGATATCCCTTTCTTCTATAAGAAGAATTAGATCTCTATGATCATTTTTCTTAAATAGTATATTACTTTTTTCTTCTGTTGCAATATTTACGTAAGAAGTTTGAGAAGAATCAGGAGTATCATCCTTTTCTTATATTTTCTTTTTAAGAAAATTTTGAAAATCTCCATATAATGGATGATCTTTATTAGGAATAGTTCCTGGTGATAATCCAAAAATATTCTGGGCAATCAATTTTAGTTTGCCTTGTTGAATAATAATATGAGGGGTTCTTCCCTTTCCTTTCCCCTATTAGGGAAATAGGATCATCTACCTGATTGACTCATATCTGCAATTATAAAAGAAATTCTCTTGTTAAATAATCAGGCAAATTATTGTCTTTTCCTTGTTTATAAACAACTAGTAATACACTCGCGCGATGCGCGGTTTATTATGTATTATGACAATATATACGATTTGCAATAATATATTGAATTTGTCATATTAATAAGGTTATTCATGGCATCTTATTATTTCGAAATTTATAAAAATCCGTATTTTTTTATTGATAACATCAATATTCAACAATTAAATATGAAAATAAAATTGAACATAATATAATAATAGTTTTGTGTTTGTGAGTTTTAATTTATGAATAATAAAGAAGTGATTAATAATTATACTTACTATATGTTTTGTTCATATTTTCGTTCATTTATATCTTATAATTATTTTCAGAATTTATAAATAATTTTCTGCATTCTTTTTTAGATGGATTTGTTCAAAAAGCATTATATTTATTACAAAAAAATTAGTTTATATTTATAAATTTAGGTTTCAAATTAATTTTAAATTTTAAAACAATATTTCTTAGATTTTTAAACCATTTTTCAGATTTGTTTGGAAATATTATAGTTTTTTAAAACAATTTTTAGATTGATTATATCTATTTATTTTTGAATAAATTTTATCAAATATTTTTATTATTTTTATTTAAAAAAATGTATTCAATTTATTGATTTTCGTATCTTACACAATTAATATTACAAATATATTTGAATTCATTTTTAAATTTTATTTGCTGATTTAAGATTGTTAGACTTATTCTCACAACCTTATAATAATAATAATAATAATAATAATAATAATAATAATAATTATTATTATTATTATTATTATTATTATTATTATTATTATTATTTTCAGATTTATTATTATTGTAATATTTTTAAAATAGTTTCAAACTTTTAAACATTTTACAACCCTTCATAAAATAAATTTAGATTTTAAAACTATTTTCCACATTTATATATTAAAATTATAAACTAATTTTCAAAATTTTTAATTTTTTACAATGTTTAAATTTAATTATTTTCAAATTTTAATTATATCATTAAAATATAATCATATCATTTAAAATAACTTCTTTTGTTTTATCTCTACTCCTATATATAAATTATAAGATAGCTTATTGAGTAAGATATATGTGAAGCTTATTCTATAAGACACTTAAAAGTTATTTGGTTTTTTTTCTTCTTTTTTTTCTATTGGTTGATAGTTTGGGAGGGAAAATGGCAAATTTGAAATTATCACCAACTTCTTTGCTTTTATATATAGATAGATTTCAAAATCAAAAGGGGCTAAATATGTCTGCCATCTAGCAAACATTTGTTTAGAAACATCATGTTTAAAATCCTTTTTAAAATTCCTTTTGACGCTTGGCAATCGGTTTTTATAATAAACTTTTTATTATATAAATCATCTTGAAATTTTATAACACATTTAACTATAGTAAGAATTTCTTTAGTTACAGTTGCATAATTCTTTTGTGCAGGATTCCATTTTCCTGAATAAAATCTAAAAAGAATTTATTGTTTATCCTTTGGATTGATTTGTTTTAAAATACCTCCAAATCATATATTTGAAGCATTTGTTTCAAAAAAATTTTTTCATTGAGGATTGACAAGCATAATACAAAGAATGTTCTTAACTTTTTCTTTTATGACCCTAACAATCTTGGTATGTTCATATGTCCAAAGAAAAAGATCCTTTTTAAGTCTATCATATAAAATAATAGATAATTTTGAAATATTTTCAACAAAAGAGTAAACATAATTTAAGCTTCCAAGAAATCTTTGTAATTGAGTTTTATCAGTAATTATATCTAGAAATTTATTTCCAAATTCCATACTTCTTTGTATAGGAAGAATTTTTCCATTATTAATATTATGTCCTAAACATCTGACATTTGTTTGAAATAAATTCATTTTTGGTTTTGATATAACAAGACCATTCTGAATAATTAGTTTTTTTTTTAATATTTCTAACTGTTTAAAATGAGTTTCAATATCCTTAAAAAATACTAAAATATCGTCAATATAGACGATTATAAAATTACTAAAAGGGAATATATCACTCATAATTTGTTGAAATTCTGATGGAGCATTTTTTAATCCAAAGGGTAAAACTGTCCACTCATAATGTCCTATTGGAACATTAAAAGTAGGTTTGTATCAATCAGATTCTTTTAACTGGATCTACCAATATCCTGATTTTAAATCAAATTTTGAAAAAATCAAAACTCCAAAAAGCCTATCTATTAGATCCTTTTTTATTAGGAATATGATGTTTTATCCATTTTAAAAACTTATTAAGAGGTTTGTAATTTATGACGAGTCTAGGCACACCTCGTTCTTGTTCTAAATGTTTATTAACAAAAAAAAAATTATGTACATGACCATGAAGACTTAGAAGGAGTTATTAACCATTTATCAAGAAGAGATTTTATCTCTTGTTTATAAAGTTCTAGATATTCAGCATTCATCTGACAAAGTCTAGCCTTTGTAGATATATTATTCTCATTAAAATTTTCCTCTTAAGGAAGAGATATAATATGTTTTTTTCTATCCCTAAAAGCATTTGGGTGATCTTACATATCTCAAGAGAAAACTTATTATGAATAAGTTTGAATTTATCTTGTAATTTAGAATTTTTTAACTTTTCTTCAATAGTAAGATAATTAATTTATTCTTCTAAAGAATTAATATGAAATAATTTTCTATCCATTTGTTCTCTTATTTCATTAACAACATTTTGGACATGTTTATTTATAAATTGAAAAATAATTGGTTTATTATTAAAAATATCAATTATACACGTTTCATCAACAAGAGTTAAAGGATATATACTATGAATGAAAGGAAGACCAAGAATAAATTGGCTTGAAATATCCTTTGCAAGTAGGAAGCTAGTAGGTATACAACTTCCATTTTTACAAATTAAAATTTCTGGTAGTTTATAACTAATGTCTAGAGATCCTCCTCCTACATGTGAGAGAGAATGTATTGTTTTATGGAAATTTTTTGAAGGAATTAGTCCTTCTTGAATAACATTTAAATCAACATAGCAATAAATTATTTTTGATAATATTTATCAATTAAAAGAGTAATTTTTGTGTACTATTTTTGGGATGTAATAATATTCATTATTTTAACAAAATCTTTTGGAGAATTATCCTTATTTATTAAAGTTAAGAAATTTTCTTGTTCTTCTTATGATTCTTCATTTTTTGTAAAATTTTTATTTTCTATAATAGAAATTCTATTATGAAGACTTATATTATTATTATGAAGAATCTTTACTACGTTTTTAAGATTATCTATTTTTTCTACCAAATCTTTAATAGTTTTAGAATTTTTATTTCCATACTTTTGTTTTAAAAGTTTATGAATTTCTTTCATAGAATACGCTTGATTTTGACTAGGAATATTATTATTTTTCTTCTTATTATTACTAGATGATGGTGTATTTTCTATTTGATCAATAATTTTCAACCTCAAATCAGGGTCTTTAATATTTTTAAGTAATTCTATAAAAGAATTATTATCTAAAATATTAATATTAAGATCCTAAAATTGGGATAAGAGTTTATAAAACTCCTCTCTTTTTTCATCAGTATTACTGATATGATGAATACAAGGTTGTCCTTGTATACAAACATCACATTCTTCATTATCTGAAATAAGTGATCCATTATCTAAATCTCCTATTTCTTCAAAATAGTAAGATGAATCTTCTTCTGATCTATTATCAGAATTTTCTTAATCAGATTCTATCGTAATCTGTAATAAAGTTTGTTTGATATTATCATCAATTTTTAATTCATTTATTTTTTCTTTTGTCTAGCATTCATTTGCATAATGACATGATTTATGACATTTATTGCATATAATATGTCTTTTATCTGTTTTTCCTTTATTAAAGGTTTCTTTAAGGCTTTTCTTTTTTTCTTTATGTCTTTCACAATAATGACGTCCTTTTTTTATAATATTTTTCATTTCTATCCTTAGAATCTCTAGGATGTTTTCTCTTTTTAGAATATTTTTTTTTATTTTTACCTTTATCAGGTATATCCATTCCAAATTGATCACAGAAATAACCTAGTTGTTTTCTTTCAATTAGGCTTTGTCTTTTAATTTGCTTATTAAGTTGTAATTCGTTGCAGAGAGAGCTAATCCTTCTTGGACACAACTGTTAATTAAGTTTCCATATGTATAATTATCATAAGGAATATTGAGATTGACTTTTCTAAAAATTATTCTGATTCTTTCAGCAAAAAGACTTGGGGTCTATCAATAAATTTAGCCTTCCAATGACTAGCATTACAATCATGTAGTTCAAAAACTCTAGAAAGAAAAGTATATTTATACCAACAAAAATCTGTTAGTGTTTTACATCTTAGATTACTAAGAATGGTCCGAATATTTTCGCTATTATCTGTAAATTTTCCAGTAAAATGTTTTATAATAGTCATAATTAAAGTATATACAACATTTTCTGCTGGAATATTGTTCTCTATTTTTATTGAGTTCAAAATTCCATCTTTTTGTGATTGAGATAAATAATTATCTCACCAACCTTTAAGTTGACCAGTAAAACCTGCTATAATCATTTTAGCAATATTACTATCAGTATTTCCTGTTGTTGTACAAACAGTACTATACATAAGCATTCTATGTGCTAAATTATAAATGTGTTTATCGACACATCCGTCTAGATTCCATTCATAAATACTTTTACCATTATAACTCTTTTCAGAGAAAAAGTCTTGTTCTTCATGAAAAACATCTATAGGAGTAGGTCTGTTATAATAATAATAATAATAATAATAATAATAATAATAATAATAAAAGAACACTATGAGGCTTATTTTAGAGCTTCTCCATCAGGTGAGTAAGGTTACACACATCATCATTTTGTTTCCTCTAGTAATTGAGTAAAATATGGCATTGTACATATCGTGTTATTTTCACACACTACAAAATGGTGTTGTGTTATTTATGTTATTTATTAGTATTATAACATGGAAATTTGCATGTTACATCGTGTCGTGATCTTATTAGTCTTTTAAGAGTTAAGATATAATTAAAATTAATTGATGACATGCTAAGAATATTCTAATTCAGAAATTTAGAAACTATAATTATATTTTATCTATGTAACTTATATTCTATTGCAATATTTGTGAATTCATCTTATTTTTATTTTGCATTATTTTATTTTATTAATCACTTTTATTTATTTAATTAAATTTAAGTAAGAAGAGTGAAAATATATAGTTATAAAAAGGGTTAATATCCCTTTATACCCATTTCCAAATAACAAAATCCTTTATTACCCCTAAATATAAGGAAATATCCCAAAATACCCATTTCTCTTTATTCCGTGGACCCCACTTGTTTTAATCAAGGATAAAGACTAATTCCAAACATCTTTTTACTAACTCCAATCTATGTCTTTTTATTTAAGTTTAACTCCAAATTTTGATATAATCCGAGCAATCAAACGGGTATATTTTCTTTCGAAAAAGTATATAGGCTGGAATACTTTCCTCGTGCCAATACTGTCTAAAAAACAATGGTCTGGAATGAGTAACAACGCCACGTATAATTTCTTTAAGAAAATTAACCCGAAGAGAATACGGACCCGAAATGGTATCAGAGCCTAGGTTTATTATGAACTTGGATTTTATATTTATTATTTTTAAAGTAATTAACAATTGGTGAGGAGAAATTCTCGAGAAAATATGGATCTGGACGAATGTCCAAGATGTTTACCATACAGGAGATATTGCCAAATTTTGGCGATGTATAAACAAGAACACCTACACAAGATGACATATTGGGAAGACCAATATGTTGAAAGAAGGAATGCAGGAGCTTGCCAAGAGGCCCTAAGGCAATGCAATGTACAAGCAACATATCATTTGGATTACCTCCAGGTTAACCAAATGTTATATGCCAGTCTGATGGAATTACAAGAAGAAGCCCATCAGAATCATGGTTCCTAGAGGCGAACCAGAGTGGAACGAGATTCTTCCAGATACATCTAAGATCTCTATAGATCTTAGAGAAATCCAGAAGACGATGCAGAATTATGGCAACCGCCATAATCATCTACCAACACAAGTCCATCAGATCTAGAGCCAGATGGAGACGATGATAAAATACCAGAAGGAAACCATTGAAATCCTTCATGATATTCAAAAACGAGTAAAAGCCCTGGAGGACCGACCAAGTCTTGCTGGAGGAAGGAAACGTATTGATTTCGGAACAGTACCCTATTTACACCAAAAGGGGATACCAACTGAGGTCATACGTCCAATGACTAGACATGAAAAGCTTATTGCTATCATCAAAGGAAAATCCATCATAAACTAATAAGTGATGGATATGGAAAAGATCAATCTTGAAGATCTACACGAACTTGTCGAGTCCTTTGCAGGATTAGGTATCGTTGATCTAAAGATGAACACAGGAGATGGTTCAGCTTTGGTCACACGTGACCAACACCAAAGACCACCTCCACCTGTAGATCCCAACGTGGTAGAAAGCTCAGGTTCACATCATGTGGACAAACCAATGCCACACGCTGGAGATTTTACAACAAGAGAAGATCCTATTGTTTCAGGAACTCGACAACGTCCCAGAAGGCCAAATATTATGAATACGCCTTATGGAAAGACACAGCTTGAACCTATACATCCGTATGGGTTGATGTTAAATCTGGACATTCCAGATTTCAAGAATCGAGAAGTCGTAATCGATGAATGGGCATCAGGAATGAGGGTTGCAGCAGGAACCCTTGATCTTACAAAAGAAGGATTCATCTTACTCCTAGAGATGAGTCTTGAAGGATCTGCAAAGATCGCATGGGAAATGACGGCACCAAGAATGAGAAATGATGTTACGGCTGGTAAGTCATTAAAAGGGATTGTCGATAATATGGCAAAATTATTCAAAATCCATTTTATCGGCATAGGCTATTTCGAGGGAATAGAAGAGGAGAAAAGAAAAAGATACAAACAAGCCCTCTACTGCCTCGAGTTACGAGATATTTGTCATATTGATGAATATATCAAGTTATTCACCGAGTACCGATGGAAGTCAAAGGTGGATGATAAAGATGCTTCACAACTTTTCTTTGCGAAGATACCAAGCCCCTGGAGAGAAATGCTCATCAGGGAATACAAGAGTGCAGACGATTTGGATACTGTGGCCAGAAGAATGTCTTTCTTAAAGGCCAAGTTAGCCGAATGGTGCCACCAGACAGCACTCTACAAGAACTACAAGAGACTCCGAGGAATCAATAAGATGGTTCCCCTGTGTTGCAAAGATAATGACATCCCAACAGTCGTGGGAGGTCAACCACGGAGACATAAAGGGAAAAAGCTGAGAAGCCATCCATACCGCCGTGGAGATAGCAACCAAAGAGGAAGTCGTAGGTCTTTATGGAGACCTAGAAGAGTGTGGTCAAAACAAAAGGCCCGAAATTATAAATCAGGGCAAAGACCAGCACCAAGCAGGAGTAGAACCTTTTCATCAGGTTCTAACCAAGGAAGTTCCAGCAAAAATCCAGGAAGGAGAACTTTCAGGCGAGCTCAAACAAGAGCTAATGAAAGTTTCAAAGACTGTAATTGCTGGACTTGCGGAGCAAGAGGGCACATCTCAACAGATTGCCCGGACAACCAGAATAAAGGCAGTTCGAATCAACGCCAGAATTCGAAGAAGCTGTCTATTACCAAGATCTTATACAGGTGTATCAATTTGAGGATCTACCCTCAGATGAAAGCATCTATGAAGAAGAGATATATTCGGATGATGGAAGTGAATCCACATCAGAATCGGAATGAAGAAGAAATTCTTCAAACAACAAGAGAGGATATGTCAGGTTTTCTCTCTCACACAACAGTTTCTCATAAAACTCTAATGAAGATTATGAGAGAAGATTCAAAGCTCCAAATGTATGATGGTTTTACTATCGGAGCCATGGAAAAGACATTGGATAAGTTTGGGTTCCGTAATAGGAAACACCAAATTATTCATAGAGTTACTACTGGTGAATTTGCTATTCCAATGGAATTCACTAGTAACTTGATCGAGATGCAGTTGATCCCTTACAAAGAAGTACAGGAGATCAGAAGCAAAGTCAAAAGGGAAGTTGCAAATACACTCTCATGGATTCATATCGGAGCTATAAGAGTTGTAATTAAAGCAACCTTCAAAGAAGAAATTGATTCGCCACTAAATCTTGCGATTTTTGACAAGCGAATCTTCAATCTCAAGGATTCATGCCTTGGAGCGGTTACAGGAAACTTGTGTGCAGGGAAACTGGCATTCAATGTCTATCCCAGAATGGCATACAATTTGGGAGATCGAGACTTCAATAGAGGCTTAACCCTTCATCAAGATTTCAAAAGAGAAGATTTGATGAAAGAAGGGAATAGACCATACTCGATCACCTACAAGATTTCCTATGCTCTCTCGAATACACATCATTCAGATGTATTCTTGAGAAAAGAATTTATCGAAGTCCCAAGAATATTTGAGGATTTCACTTCGGTGGTTCTTCCAGAAATGATCGAGTCTCCAACTATAAAGGAGATCGACATGAAGATCCAAGATCAACCTGTCTTCAACAAGAGTCAGAGCCTCAGAATGGAGACCAGGAGGATTTCTTTCCAACAAGACAGACTAATGAGTAGCAGTCGTTGGGAAGAGAAAAGGCCTAGTACAGTTCAGCGAATCCCAGGTGTATTCAAAACACAAGGAGAGCTGAAATGTCCAGAAGGCTGGAGAGAAGTTGAAGTAATATTCGACATCACTCAAAAGGATAATATCTTTCCTTGTGATGTTCTATATTATCTCCAACAACCGATAGTCGGAAGATTTTAAGGAAGCCTAAAAATGGGTGAAATTGAACTGATTATCACAGGTGTTGCAGGGAGAATTCCAGAACAATTGGTGCTGGGTATCGACTTTCTTGAGGATCATAAGCCTTGGGAAAGATTACAAGATGGAATGGAGTTCACAGTGGCTGATAAAAGATACAGAATCAGATGACCACTAGTCCATTCTCCATATACATTTCTATTGGAATGATATATGGTGAGTACAAGGCTGAGTATTTCGCAGCCTATGTTGACTCAGTGGCAGAAATTTGCACTGCAAAGCAATGAGTCTTTCCTAAAGATTTTGGAGAAGATCTACCAGCTATTGCAGGAAGAGATTTCTCAAAAAGGATTCTTATCCTTAATAGAGGAATCAAACAAGCAGAAATCATGATCGGAGGCGCTGGCGGTACCCTATGGTACAAAGTAAAGACGCCACCAATCTATTTCCATGATACTGGAGCAGATGTTTTGCTAGGAAACAACTTCCTACAAACATTCAAGCATTTTACACAAGAAAATGAGATAAGAAGGCTTATTTTCACAACATTATGTGATCATAAGATTATTGTCCAGAGACTGCGAGAGGCCTTCTACAGAAAAATGCCTATTAATTTTCGCAGCAAGCGTGGTGATGAAGCTAAACTTCGACATCCAAAGATGGCGGATAAAAGAAGATTTGGCGATGCCCTATTATCCTTTCGGCAATTTGGTTCGAAACAAAAAGATACCAAGAGATGGGATAATACTTTGTATTCATTCAGAATACAAGGAGAAGAACGAGTTCCACCAGAGGCTATTGCAGAATTGCGAAAAGCCATATTGGAGAATCCAACAAGTGATGTTACCATTGAAGAACAGATATCACTTGAGGATTTCAAGAAAAGGATCCAAAGAAATTACAATGAAGATCCTTTGGCATGGTGGGATAGGAACGAGCTCAAAGCATCCTTAAAAGTTAAACCTGGAAAGGAACATGAGTTCGTGAGGCTCAAACCAATCCTTATGAATCAGAAGGATCGTGAGGATATGCAGAAGATACTTAAGGAACATCTGGACCTTAAGTTGATTTCACCAGGAGTTTCTCCATACAGCAGCCCTGGATTTCTAGTAAGGAATCATGGAGAAATCAAAAGAGATAAACCTAGACTTGTGATTAATTATAAAGGGATTAATGACATTCTAGAGTATGATGGGTACTACATCCCAAGTAGAGAATACTTAGTTAACTGCATTAAAGGGGCCAAGATATTCTCAAAGTTCGATTGCAAGTCTGGATTCTACCAGATTAAGATGGAGGAAGAAAGTAAAAAGTTCACAGCTTTCTCCACACCACAAGGACACTATGTCTGGAACGTGATGTCTATGGGATTGGCAAACGCACCCCAGATATATCAGAGGAAGATGGATAATCTATTCAAAGATTATTTCAACTTTATGTTCGTTTACATCGATGATATCCCCATCGCATCGAACGACATGAAGGAGCATCTCAAACATTTGGAAATATTTTCAGATGTTTGTCATAAAGAAGGATTAGTGTTTTCGAAAAAGAAGGCAGTAATTGCTACAAGACAGATTGAATTCCTCGGAATTGAAATCGATGAATCTGGGATCATCCTACAAAAACACATTGTGGAAAAGATACAGGGATTTCCAGATGATCTCAAGGACAAGAAGCAACTTCAAAGTTTTCTTGGAGTTGTTAATTTTACCGGAATGTTCATCAACAATCTAGCACATCACAGGAAGGTGTTCAGCCCATTACTCAAGAAAGATGTTATATTCAAATGGGAAGATGAACATCGAGAAGGGATTAAGCGACTCAAGGAAGTCTGTAACAAACTTCCGAAACTTGCTATTCCTCAGGATGAGGGTGAACTGGTTTTGTATACAGATGCCAGCGATTTTTGGTGGGCAGCAGTTCTTATGAAAGCCGCACCAAACGGAGAAATGCCATGTAGATATTGCAGCGGTCTATTTTCAGATGCAGAAGCAATTAGATGGCATATCAACGAGAAAGAATTCTTCGCAGTCAGAAAGGCTTTCAAAAAATGGCCTCTCTTTTTACTGGCTAAGAAGTTTACCTTAAAAATTGATAATTCTACTGTCAAAGCATTTCTGAAAAATAAAATGGAATCAAAACCAGAAAATGCTAGGAAACTTAGATGGCAAGCTGAATGTCAATATTATGATTATGATATTGTCATTGTGAAATCTCATAAGAATGTTCTTGCAGATTTCCTAACATGAGATGGAAGGACGCGTCGCTGACGAGGTCCTCAAACGAGTGAGACATGTCCGGGAAAACCTGGAAAGTCTCGAACGAGCTTTTGGGACATTATGTCTCAATGCAGAAGTCGCTGGACGACTTCAACGAGTTGATCAGGAATCCGTTTCTGATCTAATACGAGCATGCTTTTGTGCACAGGGACAACTGTTCTCTGTGTTGCATGGGTCTATCCTCCAAGCTGCATCTTCTACGGTACAAAAGGAAGCACTTCGAGATCGAGACTCTAACCCGAAGGCTATGGATTCAAATACCATGCCTACGAGTGTTACAGGGAATCCATTCCTTGAGAATGAACAACCTGTAACGAATGTTGAAGCTGTCAAAACCCGAGCCTTCAAGTCAATCCAGTACCTCTGGGGTTAAAGAGGTCGAGTTGAACCTGAGGCCGCAGACAGGCAAAACGAAGGTTCAAGCTCACACTAACGAGATTTCTCCTATGCAGGTTTACCAAAGGCAATGGGAGAAACTGGCAACGAGGCGAGGGATAAACCCGGAAAAATCAATCATTGATGTATCCGGGAAATACCCAAGAGTTTGGATGAAATCGGGAAGTCATCCAAACGAGGTACAAGAATGGTATAACTTTGGAGCCTTGGCTTCAGTATATACCATTTCACCTGGTTTCCCAAAAATCTCAAAACTACCGAGATGGATTGGGGAAGCAGTCCACGAGACCTGGGCAAACAATCAACATTTGTCCAGAGGAGACATCTTGGAGCTCTACTTCATTAGTGCCGCTCCAGAACCGGCTAAGAAAGGCTTCCATGAAGTCTTTCACTTTATTAAGCTTCGGAGACCAGACGGGAACGTCTTAAAATACATAAAGGCAACCTCCCCAGAAGATGTCCCGATACTGGTAGGAGCCTTCAATGAAGACGACGCTTCTACAAGACGAGCTTGGGGGCTTTGGACTTGTCTGACAGAAATGGACAAGGTTAAATACCCATTTAAAGTCTTCCAGAATTCAGCTAATGGATCTTTTATGCTGAATACCATGACTGGATCGACGACAGGATTTGCAGAGGAAATTTTTGAAACTAAAAGAAAAATCCTCTGGGAAAACAAGATTCCAGCAAGTAAAGAAACTTACCGGAAATTCTGTAACATGGCACACATTGGACGATGGATCGATCAGATCTGTCAAGCGTGCCCGGAACAGAAAGAACCCGAGTTTGGGAAAGGATTCCGACCCAAACCCGATCGACAGGGAGCTGGAGCCACTAAAGACAAGGGTCCAGCACAGAAGAAACACTATCCCCGGGGACCACAATGAAATTATTAAAGGATTCTCTGACAAAGGTAAATGGGATAGGACACGAGAAAATGACTCCCCAACTACTTCCACAGGATGGGCTGAGTCAAAAGAAAGAGATTCCCTGACAAACCTCACATGAGCTGAGTCACGGGGCATCAAAAGAAAGAAGCACCAACTAGTTGAAAGCAACTCCTCAACAACCGCACTAATGGAGTAAGCCAGCTGGTGGTAAATGAAGTTTGAAGTCCGTCTTTCAGATCCGGATTTCAATCTATAAATAAGAGTTCAGAAGGAAGCTGAAGACATCGACCATTCCCCTCAGTTTTCTTCAAAAACATCTATCCCTAGTTTTGTAATAGATATCTTAGTATTCTTAGAATAGTTTCAAGTTTATGTGTTTAGGTTTTCAAGCCTTCTCTATGAGAGGCTAAACAGGTTTTCTCCTCCCAACAGGAGATTACTTATGTAATAAATATATTTCCAAGTTCTTAATAAAAAGAAGGCTTTTGCTTCAACATGTGTTCTTAGTACGATTTGTTCGTCCCCTGGAAGGAATACCTTGTACACCTGGTGTAGGAAACGAACCAAGGTTGTGCTGTACAGTTGCTGAAGGAGCTAGATAACTTGCAGATCATCTTCCTCAAGGAGTTGAAGTTGGACAGTGAGGAGCTGTTCGTAAAAAGGTCTGGGGGCAGTGATTTTCTAGCTGGTGGCTTTGCAAACCATCTCACCCGGTGTTGTTGCGGTCAAAAAGAGGTATGAATTTTAGGGGATTAATTAATTTTAGGGAAGCATGTTGGGCCTGATTTTTTCTATGTATTCTTAAGCCGGATATAATCACTGTTTGGAGTGGAAATAGAATATATTTTGCATAAAAGACAAATTTTGGAAGTTGATATAAGATAATTAATGAGCAATGATTGACTTTTGGGTGAAAATAAATATAATATAAGGAGAATGAGTATATTGGGATAATATATTATATTTGGCGATAAAATTGTATGTTGTTATATGTAAAGGGATAGAAATGAATGAGTACCCTTATAAAAAGTTGTATTAGATAAGATCACCAAAAGAGGCCGCATGGTTGAATTGATGCTTTTAGACTAAATTAAGTGGGACCAAAATTAAGTAAAATACAAACTTTCGACCTGTCAAATCATTATCTTTTTCTGCTCAAAATTTGTCACGTTTTAAGTTTATAAATTCAATTAACATGTTTGGCCATTTAAGTCCACGTGAATAATTAGCGGAAGAAACACACGCAAAAGATAGATTTTGATTGGAAAAACTTAGCAAAAGAAAGATTCTTTATTCTTTTAGGGAAAAGGTACGGAATTTTTTTTAAAAGAAAAACGTACTAAATTAATCAACACTTCATTTGAAAACTAATCATAGATCACATATTTCAAATTTTATTTCAAATTAAATGTTGTTTTAGATTCTTATGCAATTTTATTTCGAAATTATATCTATTAATATTCATTGGCTAAAATTTAATATGACACTTTTTATGAAATTAATTTGATTTTTTTCCAACTTTGAATCCTAAATTTCTTGATTATTTAAAGATATGTTTGTCCATTTTTTATCTTCTTTAATCTATAACAAAAACTTTAAGGTGACATTTATTTTGAAACAGATGCAGTTTTATGGAGTTTTATTAATTTAAAATCTAAAAGATATGTTAATTATCAATTTTTAACCTCAAATATAAAATCTATGAATCCGAGACTTGAAATATGTATTCATCATTTAAAGACTCACAATAGTAATATATTTGGCATCTCGAGACTTCCGTTATATTGTTATTATTTACATAAAAGATTCTAGTTTTCCATTATTATTATTTTTTATATATGTGAAATTTTTTGAGATTATCGATTTACAAATATTTTAAATAATTAGAAATCGTAATGTGTCAAACATTCAAAACCTTAATTTTGCAAGTACTTAATTAATGGTTTTATTTTTTAGATCTTGAATTCATAATTGTTGTCTTTCAAGTTAAGCGTTAATAAATTCAAAAATATTGAGTTTACTAAACAAATGATTAAATTTGAACAAATTTTGAAGTTTGACTTAAGCTGAATTTGATCAAACTTAAAGATTAATTTACATGAGCTTGATTGATCTTGCCCGATATCAACTCAGTGTTTAATCAAATAATATTCAAACATAATTATTGAAGCTTAAATGAGAACTTAGATAAATATCCTTGACTCCATTCCTATTACAAAACTAGAGACAGAATCACGAGTCTTGTCTTAACTTTCGTGGAAAACTGGAAATCACTTATTAGTTTTTGGCAAAATACATTTTTAAATTCCTAAACTTTTAACTTTATTTTGGAATATATATCTATAAAATATTACTTTGATTCAAAAGATAAATAAAATATCGAAAAATTGTATGATCAGGCCAACTAATTCCATTAACTCCCATAACAAAGGGATCTCTCTCTCTATATCCTTTTGATATTTTAACAACCTTTAAATTAGGATGACAGTTACCCGTGTAGATATGGGTATCTTACCTGCTCAAACCTTAATAGGACGGATATTGGTAGTTTTAAATGGGTCTCATGACAGTTACCTACGTAGATGCCGGTACCCTATCCACCCAAATCTTAATAGCATACGGATAGTTCTAAATGAGAATGAGATAAATTTGGAAAAAAATATTAAAATCTCATTAGAGTGGACGGGTACATGTAGTTTAAAATGGAAATGGGACGAGTTTGGAAAGTATAAAATTAATAGGGTTTGAGTTTGGAATTCCGTAAACGGTAGGATACCCGAATCATTGTTATCCCTACTTTAAACATTTCTTAATGTTTGTTTCATTAAGTCTCTAAAGTATCACTTTATTTTCGTAGGTCTCTAATTAAAGTTTAAAATACAAAAACTGTTATGCTTTCCTAAAATATTGAAAATGTTACATTTTTTTTTATATAAAGTAATATTTTAAAGATATTTCAAAAAAGAGGTTAGTAGGATCGAGAGTCTAGACATGTATTTTGCCTTATCTTTTTAAGTGCATCTCAAGAAAAAAATTGAAAACTTACAATTCAATAATCTTTGTGTCACACTTGTACGGCTGGCTATGGTAGACAAGTCTTAGAGATGAAGTCTACATGCCAAATTTCATGTCATTATATATATATATATATATTTCATTAATTTGATTGTAAGTTTGTAACTGATTGCACACCCACATGCAATTATTCCATTTACCCTGTTCTAAAAATAGTTAACAAAATATTGTAGTGCATATATTGAATTGAATAGTAAAATGGGACGATTTTGTGGATCTAATATGAGCGTTATTATTTTTAAATCAATCAGTTTCATACTCATATATAAATTGGGAGTCGGGTGTCTCACAAAATTTATGCATGATCTCACAAAAAATCGACTATTTAATTAGGAATTTTAAAGGGGATTAACTTCATGAATGGAATAGTTCTATAAAACAATTAGTTTCAACTTTCAACTAGACCCAAAGCAAGAAGATATAACAATTATTATACAATTTAACTACTATATAAACATTTATTTTTTATAGGTAGTGTTCAATTTGAATACTTCATTTTCTTTTCT
Source organism: Scutellaria galericulata (assembly GCA_946896805.1). Lineage (NCBI taxonomy): Eukaryota > Viridiplantae > Streptophyta > Magnoliopsida > Lamiales > Lamiaceae > Scutellaria > Scutellaria galericulata. The sequence goes on along the minus strand of OX335784.1, from coordinate 3,446,029 downwards.
AATGAGTTAGAGAGTGGAATGAAATGAATTAAAATTAGAAAATTTGCGTGATTCATATTTGAATTTGGGTTATCATAATCCACAGTTTTATAAAGATGTATACCACTTGAATTATGAGGCTCAGGGTCAATTTGAATACTTCATTATTCATTTATGTTTCATATTATATTTTATTGAATGTTTGTCATATTTATATTGATCTTTTAATAGTGTTATCACAGGCATTCTGAATTGTATCACCATTCTGAATTGTATCACCTACAGGATTTAATTAATTTGGACTAGTGTTATGTTGTATGAAAAAAAATGTGAAACACATTCTCATTTCAATCAAGTAAAAAAGTGCAAAAAAAAAAAAAAAAAAAGTACATAAAAAGTACAATAACTACAAAAATGGAGTTTTCAATTCCCTTTTTTCAACAAAAATATAGAAAATCTGGTAATCCACGGAGTAGCCACGCTGAACCGACCAGGTCAACGAGTCAAACCTTGGCCAACCCTTTTTACTTTCTTATTTTTTTCGTATTTATTTATATTATTATATTATATGATGAGAATGAAATTAAAAATTGAACTTCAATTTTCAAACATTCAACAGTCAACATTCAATTCAAATTTCACAACAGTAAACCTTTCCCCCTATCCCACGATTTTTGAATCTTTCCTAATTCCTAATTCTTCTTTTCCCCTAATTCAAACCATTACTATATTATATATATATATATCTGTGTATATGCATAAGTTGTACTGATCTTATCATAAAAATTAATTATCCCTCAATACAACCAAAATATTCATTAAACTTGGTTCCTTTTCTTCTACATCGATCATGACCTTCTTGTGGAGACGGAGGCGGAGCCGCGGCGGCAGAGGTGGCGAAATCGAGACTACATCAAAAGGGTCCGATATTTCAAATATCGAACTCACAATCCCAACCCATTTTCGATGCCCGATTTCTCTTGACTTGATGAAAGATCCGGTATCGTTGTCGACCGGGATAACCTATGATCGTGAGTGCATCGACAAATGGATCGATATGGGGCACATGACGTGCCCCGTGACCAATCAACTCTTGAGAAATTTTGATCAAATCCCAAATCATGCCTTAAGAAAGATGATCCAAGATTGGTGTGTTGAGAACAAGTCATATGGAGTTGAGAGGATCCCAACTCCTAGGGTTCCTATTACACCATACGAGGTTTCCGAATTTTGCTCGAAAATGGCAGATGCTACACGGCTTGGTGATGAGAAAAGGTGCCATGAACTTGTGAGGAAGATCAAAAATTTGGCTAAGGAAAGTGAACGTAATAGGCGATGCATAGTGAACAATGGGATTGGATCGAGGTTTGCAGATATGTTCGAGACATTCGCATGTTTTTCAGTCGAAAAACATGTGAATCTTCTCAAAGAAACCTTGTCTGCATTGACATGGAGTTTCCCTTTAGGCCAAGAAGGCATTTCCAAGCTTAAATCATCGGTATCTCTACGTTGCATGGCCGCGTTTTTGAACAGTGAGGATCTTTCCTTAAGACAAAACACAATTTTCGTGTTGAAAGAGCTTATGATTTGTGGAGATCAAGGTTGTGTGGAAGGGCTAATGGAAGTTAAAGGCATTGAGGAGACCTTGTTTCACATTGTGAATGTACCAATTTGCCCTAAGGTCACACAAGCATGTCTAGTAATCATTCACCACATGATGTTATCATCACAAGAAAAGACTAGTCCCATGATAAGATTAAGGTTTGTCCAAAAGGGGTTGATTCCTTTGATTCTTGAGAATCTTGTTGATGGTAATAAGAGCATTTGTGAAAAGGCTTTAGGTGTCTTGGATATTATTTGCGACTCGGATGAAGGGAAGAGAAGCGCATGCCAGAACGCGCTCACTATTCCGTTACTCGTGAAGAAGATCTTGCGCGTGTCAAACACGGCCACAGAGTTTTCGATTTCAATCCTGTGGAAGATAAGTATGGGAGGAAATGAAAATGGTTTGATTGAAGCTTTGCAACTTGGGGCATTTCAAAAGCTATTGGTGGTGCTACAAGTTGGGTGTGGTGAAAGAACAAAGCAAAAAGTGACAGAATTATTGAGATTGATGAATGAATATAGGGATAGAGTAGATTGTTTTGATTCTTCTATGGGATTCAAACATGTCGGAAAACCAATTTGATTTTGTAGTAAAGACACTCTTCGTTTGCCTTAGATGGAATGTAATAATGCTCAACAACAAACTAATTTTTTAGATTAATTTATAATTTTTTTGGTTTTGTGAGTTTGTGCATATGTTTTTTTCTTTTATTTATGTATGTTACTATGTATATGTTCTCTCTCTCTCTCTCTCTCTCTCTCTCTCTCTCTCTCTCTCTCTCTCTCTCTAATTTATCTTTATATATAGTGTTTTTAAATAAAATAAAAGCCCAAGTAAGTCTAAAGAATTCTTGATATAGGAGCATGTTTGTGCGACTAATATCGTAATGCTTTGTCATCAATAGAATTTACAAAGCTTGACAATTTTGACTTGGACCATTTTTAGCATTACAAAATTTTATTTGAATTTGATGGTTTTTCCATATTTAACAATGTGTTAGATGATTTTGTCAAATTATCACAACAGTTCTCTTTGCGCTTCATTTACATCAAATCAAATATAGCGCTACTTTTTTTTTTCTTTTTTCTTTTTTTTTCTATTCATTTTCTATTTGTTTTCCTTACATCTTGAGTGTATTAAATATTATAAAAAAAATGTATATCACAATTAACCTATCAGAAATTATATATTAAATAAGATTTAAATAAATATAATTTTTAACAGGTAAAAAAATCTGGTCTTCCCATCACATGGCCACTGCTAATTGGATCAAATCCATTTAATTTGGTGTCCTATTATTTTCCACAGTTTATACGATGTTGAGAGGTGAGTCATAACAAGAAACCATTTTGGGATCAGGGGCATCATCCTTAAAGAGTGTTTCACTAAATTTATTTAAAAAATTTATAAGTTTTTACCCTTAAACAGTTTGGAATTGATGAGAAAATGAGTGGAGCTTAAAAAGACACTAATTGCAATTCAGTGATTAAATAATAAGATAGTAAGGGTTTGACAATATAAAATCTAAGTTCCTTCGATTTTTATTTATTTTTTAAATAGTTTATAAACTTTTTAACATATCAACATATATAAGAGCAATTAAGATCTTATCGAACTAAAACCCCAAATATGTGAGTTCAAGCTATGATTGGTTGTAGCACAATATAACCTATTTATTGGATTGTGAAATTTTTTTTTTTTTTTTTTTTGGATATAACCCAATTTATTGTTTATTTCTTAATTCTAGACCCATAAGAGAAATATTATTTGATAATATATTTTATTGGTTTGATACAAATCGAATGAAAATCGTTTCAAAATTGCACTAACTTGTTATAATTTATTTTAAATATAAATACATATTGAAATATTAATAAATCTATGAATATAAATAAAATAAAAAAGAAAAAGAAAATTGAATTTTGTTTTAAATTGAGAATTCAATCTAAATTTCAAGCCTTAAATTGAGAAAAAAAAAAAAAAAAAAGTTAAATTGAGCCCCTTAAGAAACTTTAAAAATTGGGTTTAGAATTGATAGCTAATCTATAAATTGGATCTTGTTATGAAATTTAATTTTTCCTTTTTTTTCTATATGATATGATATCAAACCAATAAAATATATTATCAAATAATCAATGTGGCGATGATTCTTAAGAGGAAAAACAGAGTAATCAACTACTAAATTTAAAAAAAAAACAATATTTCTCAAATGATATTATGAATTCCTTCCTTCATGAGTAATTCCTTTATTGGCATACATAGTATAGTCTAATTGGCCATTTTGTGATTATATCATAATATCATATCTGGCCTATCCAATGGAACTTATAAATGCTTCAAAAAAAAAAGAAAAAAAGATCTTATACTAAATTAATTAGGTATAAAGTACAACCTAATATATCATCAATATTCATATTTAAATATGTGGATCTCTCATGTCATATGTGCAAATGTGTAATACGGAAGTGTGCGATATGATAAAAATCCTCTCATGCAGAAAAGTTTCATTCGGTATATATGCCTATACAAGTAGAGACAAATGGGAAGGCCAAAAGCAGTTGGATTTCCATTCACTTCTTTAGTGGATTTCCAATTCTATCATAGACCACTTGTAAATCTCCAACTAGATTGATATATAACTTTAAGTTGTTTTTTGGATTGAATAATTTTTAAGTACTATATTTGAAATGGATGTATTTCAATTCCATGTAATCAAAATCTTCATAAATTACTCAAGAATTTCGCTCAATAATTAATTTAAGATAAATGTGATGGTTTCGAATCAATATCAATCCAAATATTATAGAACAGGGATGGAACTAAAAAGCATGAGGGTGCCTCCCCCAACTTATCAAAAATTAAAATTTTACCCCTTCCATATATATTGATGATATATATTGTTTAGTGTAAAAAAATATTATTACTATGGATTTCCTTCAATTTATGATATTAGTTCTGTCGTTACATAGAAGAATCCGTTTATATATTTCAAATCCTTCAATCCAAATTCAAGGAAATTCCGTCATTGCATTGAAACATTTTGATATTTCATTTTTGGTCATTTGGAATATGCGTATATTTGTTATAGAAAGCAGAGTTCATAAATTTGGGTTAAGCTTCTATTAATCTTTATGTTTAATTTATAAAACATAAACTTTCAAATACATGTAAATCTTATATTTATTTTATAATTTATTAAAAAATGCTAGAAAAAACTAAAAAGGTAATATTTTTCACGAATTTTATGAAAAAAAAAAAAGTTTGTTACGACTTTCATTATACTCTTGTTTGTTACGTAACAATGATGAATTGTAACCACACTATCAAAATATGAATTATATTAGGGTTAATTTCAATTTGTTGTCTGAACTATTGCATTTTTTTTTCAATAGATGTATAAACTCCAAAAGTTTTTCAATTACTAGCCGATCTCTTCAAAATTTTCCATTTGCTACCCTAAAAACATATTTTCCTATCAAAATTCGTCAGAAAAATCAAAAGTTCAAGATTCATATGCCAAAATAATCCTCTTTTAAAGTCAAATTATAACCCTAGTTAATTTAACGATTCTTGTTTGATTTAAACTTGAATCGACCCTATAATGATTTTTGTTCGATTCGTAATCGGATCGAATGAGAATCATGAAATTGACATGGGATTATAATTTGGCTTCGAATAAGGGTCATTTTGGCGTATGAATCATGCATTTTTAACTGATATTTGGAATTGAATTCGTTTTCAAGTTTTTCGGTGAATTTTGGCCGGAAAATATGTGCTTCGGGTTGCAACCGGAAAATTTTGAAGAGATTGGCTAGTGATTGGATTTTTTTTGAGTTTAGACATTCATTGAAAAAAAGTGCAATAGTTCAGGTAGCAAATTGAAATTAACCCTCAATATTTTAAAGCATTTATATAAAATATTAGGATTAATATTAATTTGCTATCCGAACTATTACACTTTTTTCTAGTAGGTGTTTAAACTCAAAAGGTTTTCCAATCACTACTCATTCTCTTCAAAATTTTCCGGTTGCTACCCCCAAACACTTATTTTCCGGCCAAAATTCACTGAAAAACTCGAAAATGCAATTGACCTCCAAATATTAGCCAAAATTGCATGATTCATATGTCAAAATGACCATCTTTCAAAGTCAAATTATAACTCTAAGTTAATTTAACAATTTTTGTTTGATTTAAACTTAAGTCGAACAAAAAAATGTTCAAAACCCTATAATGTTTTTTGATTGATTTGTAACCGATTCGAATGAGATTCATGAAATAGATTCGGGATTATAATTGGGCTTCGAATAATGGTCATTTTGACATATAAATCATATATTTTTAACTGATATTTAAAAATAAATTGTATTTTTTTAATTTTTCAACAAATTTTAACCGAAAAATATGTCAAAATTAAATTTGGGATAGCAACGAAACATACAAGCAGAGCACCACCTTCTAACCAACTCCAGGGGTATTTCGAAGCCCGGAGAAACACTAAACAGGGTCTGTTTAGGGTTTTTTTTTTCCTTTTAAATATCTCTAGCTTTATGTGAAAAACCGATTTTACATATTTTGCCATTTTTCAACATTTCTTTTTTTCTCTTTCCAATTTATTTTCTTTACTTCTTTTCTCAAAAACACACAAATACTACTTTGGATTCAACCATCTTGCAGTCAGAATCTGAATGTTTTCTTTGTTTCAACTTTCAATCTGTCATTTATATTTAAAATCATTCAAATTTAGTGTTATACACTCATATCCACTTATCCAGAATCTTAAATTATGACTTTTATATCCCCTGCCTTTATTTTCTTTATAGCACTACGGTCCAAAATTTAAAATGTGTTACCTGATGTTTATTTAACTAATCAAGTTCGGTCAAATTCAAGCATAACATATAAACTTTTTTTCTCTTTTGGGTTTGGATATATATTACTTTTTTCCTTTTATATTTGATTGACAAAAAAATACTCTCTCTTAATTAATATTATATAAGTAAATTGTTCTTCTAGTAGAATAGACTGTTTCTTGTTGTTGTTTTTTTTTGGTATACATTACTTTATTAACTATAGTTGTTTGATGAAAAACCCTATCTCTAAACTAATAATCTGTAGATTAATCAAATTTATATAAAAAAGAAATTGATATCCTTATCTTTTCTTTATTTATTAATATATATGTTTTGGCTGTATATTACATTTTCTATTTAAATTTGATTGATAAAAGAAATAGTATCTTTCATATTTTAATTGTATGCCGAAACATTTCAATATATATAAACTGAACTCAAACTATATTTTGGTTATGAGAAGAATAATAGTCATACGAAAAACAATTCGACTTACATGAATCGCGATACGAAGAAAAAAAGAGAGGAGGAGAAGAGAAAAAAATACAAAGATAAAGATGAAGACAAAAGGAGAAGATGAGAGGATGAGAAGAGGAGGAGAAGAGAAAAAAATACGAAGATAAAGATGAAGACAAGAGGAGAAGATGAGAGGATGAGAAGAATCCGCGAATGAAGTCACAAAAGAGAAGAAAAAGAACTAGAGAAGAGAAGAAGAAATATGTTCCGCCTCTATCAGGCTACCGCCTAAGAAAGAAAAAAAAAAAAAAAGGAACTCGTATATCTTGGATCACGGGTCAGGTCGGGTTGAATTGCACAAATTTTAAATTCATGCAACTAGTTTACAGGGATGTCCAAAATTGACATGTGAGCATTAATGAATAATAAATTGTTGAATAATCAACCTAAAGGTTTACATCAGTGAGACCGAATAGACCAGCCATCCCAACCAGTTCGACTGCAAACCAATCACGAGTCTGGTCCATTTGAGCACATAAAATTGTTTTAGCAGTTGACGCGGTCCGGTCAAAATCGGTAAAAACCGGTCCAAAAAATCGGTTGAACCGATTTGACTTTATATTTTTACTATTTTTCAAATTTGTGGGATTCACTACTAGCCTACTAGATACTAACATCATTTTACAGTGTTTATAGATTCCTATTCAAAATATGGGACAAAGTTACTAACACCATTTATTGTACAAGTACTCAATACTATTTTCTTATGCACTAGCACCATTTATGTTGCCTGATCTCAATATCATTTTTAACTCCCAACCAATGTAGAATAAACTTGGACACTAGCATCATTTATAATGAATGGTTTCAATGCTATTTTTTTATTCATAATCAATGTGGGACACACTCATTCACTTATAATATAATCTCCCATATTTTTCTTGATTTATTTGAGACGTGGGACAACTTGTAAATTTATAAAATTTTGAATTTTGTGAGCTCATTTTCTTAGAAAAGAAATAATAAATAAATAAATAAATAAATGGTGAGGTTTCTCAAAACAAAAATTCAGATCATGTCTCGAAGATCGTTGAGATCGATCCGTGAATTCCGTACAACATGTGATGTGAATCATTCTAAAATTGCTCCCAATTTCCAATTTATATCCAAATCCTGGGAATGCTGCCTGCACAAGTGTGCTTCAAAATTTATGAAGAATGTTTATTTAGATATTCTATCTACTTTTATACTTCTTTTTCAAATGAAAGCTTTCACAATTTTATCAGCAAATGTTTAAGTCTGCTACAAAAAAGACAAAAACGAAAAAATTCTAGAATTTGGTCTACGTGTTTTAATTGATAAAAATTATATTTTTATAACTTCACTTGAATTAAAAATTGTGTCATTATGGGGACCTAATCTTGACAAAACTGAAAGTATAGGGACTCAATTCAAACAAATTTGTAAGTTATATGAAGACTTGATTTTATTAGTAAAAATACATAGAGCCAATCCTCATAAATTTGAAAAATACATAACAAATCATGTAATATATATTTGAGTGAGTTTTATGTGAGACCGTTTCGCAGATCATGTTACGTGAGACAGATCAATTCACAACCCACCCTTCGCAATTTACATGTAAATTAGTGAAAATTGGTCTAGTTTATTGGTAAAAATGATCCATCTCACAGAAACTATTTGTGAGACCGTCTGATATAAGTTTTTGTGTATATATTTTAGGGTGAGCATGGATTTCGAAGATAATAGAATTATGGAGAAATTTGAACTGAAATACATCTGAATCGATAAAGAACCGTTGACTGTTTGACTTTATTCGGACCGAACCGCCTCCGATTATTTTTTGTATCAAATTGAGTTGTATCAAACCGAAGAACCGAATAGAACTGATTTCAAGAAAGTAACTATATACAAATTTGTATGTATCATTAAATTCATTTTTTATATTATTATATTGGATAGTTACAAATTCGATTGGATTTTGTTATTATTTAATACTATTATAATTTTAAGACTTCATATAAGAAATTAACAATTAAATAATAAAGTAAAATATTTATTATGAACAATTTTGGGAGCAAATAAAATCTATTAACTACAATAGATATTAATTAAACAATTAGCTTATAACTTATATAAAGAAATGCATAATATATATTGAAAGATGAACTTTCTGATGACTACTTATGAGGTGTAGAACGAGAAGATTTCGAAGAATAAAATTTAAAGAAAATATTGAATGTAATCTATTATTTTCGAGAAGAGACCTACTTTAGTAATTTGTCAAATCTATTTTATTAGTTTATGACTTGTTTTAAGATATAAATTATAAATAACGCCGAACGATATATTTATTTATTTATTGCATTTTGTTTCAATGAATATTTGTTTTAAATTGTAAAATTCTAAATCTCCGAAACTTGAACTAATCCGCTCTGTTATACCTGAAACTCCGAAGGAACCAAATAGCATTGACAAAGCAATTTCAAAGATTTTTTATTTTATATTCTCCGTAAATTTTCGAACTTTGGAGTAATTTCGAAATCTCTCTTATCCCCAAATTGCTCCGAACCATGCGCATCCCTATGATTGTGTGTGTGGAGCCCGAGCCCACATTCAGCCCATCGGACCACTTGGGCCGGGCCTATAAATTTTGACATTTTTTGAGCCACTATTATTAGAGCTCAACCCAACCTTATTTACAGACCAAACTCAAATTGGCGGTTCTCAGTGTGCATGCAAGTTTTTTTTTTTCCTTTTCTCTTTATATGTTTAATTGAATTTTTTTAAATAAATAATAAAGTTTTTTAAATTAAGGTTGAAAAAAGAATTTGAGGTTGCCGTTGGTATTTCCATTGCCAATAGCTATATATATATATATATATATATATATATATACACACACACAAATTCTAATTGTACAAGTGTAAAAAATCAACGATTAGAATTTATCCAATACAATAAAATATATTAAATTTAAAGTCCACATGATAAAATAGAACAATTCAAAGTTTATACAAAAAATATCAAGTCACGTGTAATGTGAATGAGAAAATGTTTTTTATACAACAAAATATAATAATAATAATAATAATAATAATAATAATAATAATAATAATAATAATAATAATAAAAAAATAAAATTACACCATATATATAATCAATACGTTCCAATCCCCTTTTTACCCACTCTCATCTCCCATTCACACCAAGTCACAACTTCCAAAATAAATAAATCATAATATAAATGCATAATTCATCCTTCATGGGTCAAACTATGAAACTTTTAGCTAATTAAATTAAAATATTGAGTAGTACTTCATTACACTTTTGAACTAGGTTGAGCTCACAAAACTTATATAAAATCATTTTACATATATAATTTTCTAATATGAAAACCCACATTATCCACCATTTAAACCGATTTTTATTAGTTAATTTTTGATTTGTGAATTGTGTGATGTACATTAACCTATTTCATAGAGTCCTACTCAATCAACTGAACCTTCACTAGTTGAATATTTTTCTTGATTCTCACTAACTACTCCAATATTTAATTTGTATGGGACACTAATCACAATGCTGAATATTACAAATGAAGCAAAGAACCTAGTTTTCCACCATAATTGAAGCTTGGAAACATTGACTTCAACCTCAACTACTAAAATCATCAACTAACATTAATTGTTTTAATATATACTACCAATTAACTAACCTACACTAAACATATCCCAATTACATATAACTATATCAATGTCACACTTCCCAGTTCCCATGATCATTTCTTAAACTTAGCAACTTCTAATAGATCCAACTCAAATTAATCACAAAACCATAATGGAATTCTCTTTCAATAACCTCTTCTTCCTTATGCTCCTACTCTCCTCAAACCTTCTCACATTGTTCATTTCCACCACCTTCTACTCCTCCTCTTGCTCCCTAAAACCCAACCAATTACAAATCGCCACGTCCACCACCACCACCCCAACCGTGGATCCATCGCCATCAGAGGACGAAACCCCCTATGGCGATGGATCCGAAACCAAAACCCTAGATAACCTCCCTCCGGAATTCATCGCTTTCACATCTCCCCAGAAACTCCCACTAGGGTTCAACCACAATCTCGACTCCGACCAAATCCTCCCCTCGGTCGGAAGCTCGTGCACGCTCTTCGAGGCCGAGCTCCTCCGCTACATGTCCTACGAGGTCAATGGCTCGTGCCCGGACGACGAGCTTCTGGCCCAGAAGCTCCTCCTCCGAGGCTGCGAGCCGCTCCCCCGCCGCCGCTGCCGCCCCGCCGCTCCCAAAGACTACGCCGAGCCATACCCTCTACCGGAAAGCCTCTGGGCCACCCCATCGGACTCCTCCGTCGTGTGGACCGCCTACACCTGCAAGAACTACTCCTGTCTCATCAACCGGAGCCGGAATCAGAAGGGGTTCGACGACTGCAAAGACTGCTTCGACCTAAACGGTCGAGAGAAAAACCGGTGGACCGGAGCTGTGACCTCGGACCTGGACTTCTCCATGGATGAAGTGCTGGCAGTGAAGAAACCTGGGACGATCCGAATCGGGCTGGACATAGGCGGCGGCGTGGCGACGTTTGCTGTCCGAATGAGGGAAAGAAACGTGACGATAATCACGACATCGATGAACTTGAATGGGCCTTTTAACAGCTTCATTGCAGCAAGAGGAGTGGTGCCGTTGTACATAAGCATATCGCAGAGGCTGCCGTTTTTCGAGAACACGTTGGATATAGTTCATTCGATGCATGTAATGAGCAACTGGATTCCAAGGGAGATGCTGCATTTCATGGTGTTTGATATATACAGAGTGCTGAGGCCTGGGGGGCTGCTGTGGCTGGACCACTTCTTCTGTGTCGGAGAAGAGCTGGAGAAGGTGTACGCGCCGCTCATAGAGAGCGTGGGGTTTGAGAAGGTGAAGTGGGTGGTGGGGAGGAAGCTGGATAGAGGGCCTCAGCTCAATGAGATGTATCTCTCTGCTTTGTTGGAGAAGCCATTGAAGAATTCTTGGTGATTCTTTTTTTGTTTCGATGTCTATTGGGTAAATAATATGTCTTGAGCTTTGGTTATATATCTTGAAATTTATGAAAGTTATGATATTAAACTCTTTTAAAATCAAATTTTCAAATAAGGAAGTTTGTTCAAATTTTTTTTTTTTTTTTTAATTTTTAAGTTAATTTAATAACTCAATACTACAGGAAATATTTTATGAAATTTTAGAGTTGAAAAGACGGAATAATATGTTGTGGGTCAAGTGATTAAAAAAAGAAAGAGTTTAGTGGGCACGGCGCAAAAGAAAATAAAATAAAAAAGTTTGGTGGATAAAGTACAAAACTTAAATAATTTAGAGGGATTATTATAATTACCCCAAACTTAATATAATAGTATTATATGATCGATAAAACTGAGTTAGTTCAATGATAATTACTCATAGTAATTGGTCGAAACATTACATGAGTTTTTAATTTTCATCATATTTAAGGGATCTAGTTGTAATTTCTACAAACATTATAACGTATTTGATAATTTGAGCAAAACACGAAAGTGTCTCTTTTAAGTTAAAGAGTGAGAGACAATATTGATCATACAGATGGAATTATATTGATATTGAGAGCAAAAGTAGAAAAATGTACAAATTAAGCCAAAGCTACAACACATAAGTCATGTGCATAGCAGGTGGCATGAAATTTCAAGCTGTTCCATTGATCAAATAAAGTTTTTGTCCATCCATAATCATATCCACCTCAAGAATTCTACCTCCATCTTCTGATAAAATGCATGATGCTTCCATTAATCCCAGCTGCTTCGACGCTGCTTCGATCAGCTCTTCAATGGTGTGAGCAACCCACATTACGACACCGTGCTTTCTATCCTCCTTAGGATCCCATGGATGGAATGGAAACACGGTGCACTTCTTCCGATGAATTCTTTCTGTGGCATCTTGCGAGCTAGATGGAAATTCAGATACTTGAGCCATTTTCGCCTCTTCAAGAACTTGAATCAAGTTTTTGTTTCCACACATTCTCCCTTCATCCATTGGACTGTTTCCCCATCTACATATATATATATAGCCAGATTGTGTTTTAGCAATAAAAGAACAAACCAAACAGAAGAACTGATTTCATACATTAGCAGAATACTAAGAAAAACTTATAGTGGATTCATACCCTATATCTTAAATTCATGCAAAAAGAAGAACTGATTTCATTGCATGATAGAAAACAAAAGCATGACCAGAGTAAAAGAAACATCAGTGTGTTTTACCTGTCCTTTGTGAAAACACTGGCTCCTGCTTCGACGAGCAGCTTGGCCATCAAATATAATCCTTGGGAGGCAGCTATGTGAAGTGGGGTTCGATGATCATGGTCTTTGGAATTTGGATCAACGCCATTGGATAACAGCCTTCGGAGAAAATCAGAGTCGCCTCTTGCAACCACTGAGCACAAGAAACTACCAGGATTTTCGACTTTCAGTAAGGCTCCTTCTTTGGAAAGCAATGAAATTACTCTATCATGGCCGCTTTTGATGGCTCCAAGTAGTGGTGTGTTGCCAAAATTATCTGTTCAGAAGAACACCACCATAAGTAAGATGAGTCTGTTTGAATACTGATAGTCCTCTCTACAAATTAAACTTTTCGAGCATTCAAAACAACCTAATATGAACTGTACATTTAATCTTCTGGAGCTTACCTTCAGCATTGATGTCTACGCCTTCTTGTATAAGGAAAACTGTTATATCTTCATATCCTCTGGATGCAGCAAGATGCTGGAAAATGGCAAATATTTCAGTGATCGTTTATGTCATATTAATCAATTTCTAATCTTAACCCAAAAAATGTGTAATCTTACTATTTTCTTCAAACAAAACTTATAATTTGGGTTCAAGAAAAGAGCAGCATTTTAAAGTATCATAGACAGAGAAAAGATTTGACTTCTTCAGGATTTCCCCAAAACAGTTTAGATGCATATAGAAAGAACACATGAATTATATAGGAAGATCAGCCGTAGATTCAACCACAATATAAAGCATAAATTGACAAATAATTTTAATCAGTAAACAGTCAATCCATACCAAGGCTGTTCTTCCATCATAATCTTTCTTGTTGGGATCAGCTCCGGATCGAATTAAGTTCTTCAGTTGAAACAGATCACCATAAAAAGCTGCACTGTTCACTCTCAATGCAAGATCAGCCTCTTGTTTGCCAATATGGAAAGTGATATCTGACTCCAGTTGCTTCAACCGAATATTAGATTCTTTTCCCTATCAAAAGTAAATAGTATTAGATATTTGCACAAACTATCGTTCATTTACAGAGATTTAACTAGTTTTACACATCACCAAAAACCAGTTTTAGGAAATATAAGATATAATTTTGTTTTGTAGGGAACAAAGATTGAGCAGATAGGCATGTTGCTATTTGATTACCTCCAACAAGTTAGTCAACACTTTGCGCCCATCATGAAAAAGTATCTCGAGAATATTGGAGAAAGATTGTTTATCAATCCGTAGGAGCCTACACAATTCGCATACACGAACAGTATACGGTTGAGGAATGTTGCAAAGAATGGAAATCTCTCCGAAAAAGTTGTTAGGCTCAAGAAGAGACACTGTTTCTTCTGATCCATCTGCTCCTATTCCTACCTCCTCCTGCAAAAGCATAGAACCTGTTAATCAATCTCACGTCCAACAAGGTAAATAGAGAAGATTCAACAAAAAATCGAGTAAAAATTATCAATATCAAGAAGTTGAAAGTAGATAGCAATTTCAAGATATTTTGTCTCTCTCAATTAGCTTTTTTTTTAGTATAATATCTCTCAACTCCTGAGAAATCTTATTACTCGGAGAAATAGATGTAGCAATAGCTTGGATAATGTTTGACAAGGGATTGTTGTACACAATGCACAGCTAATCTGATATGTTTATATACTAGGCTACTAGGCAGAAAGTCGTACCAGAACACCATTACAAACAAAATAGAGCTGATCCACAACATTTCCCTGCTCCATTATTACTTCTCCAGGTAGAAAAAATTCCTCATGAACCCGAGTTACCTACAAGATTGATATGTTAAGAAAATAAACACCAGCCCCCACAAAACAATGAATGCTGAATATTGAAAATTATTGAAAAACAGGAAAAGGACTTTGACTTCATAATTATGTTGCTTTCCCTGTTTCTGATACTGGTACATTTTTGTTTATGATGTTGAAGTGCTAAACATGTCTCAGAGCTACCCCCATTCACAAAACAAATAAGAGCAATGTTCAACATGCATGAATATATTGAATGGAAATAATCGATGATGAAGAGACCAACTTACAATTTGATTGATGAATTCTGAGGAGCAACCTTTGAAAAGAGGAACATTCTCAACGTATGACTTGTACAAAGTCTGAGATATCTGTAACAAGTGAATGACTTTGTCACTTAAAAAGCTCATTTCTGGCATCTATAAATACAAACTGATCAAAGGAATCATATAAAGTTGTACCAATATGGTAGAGCTTTGAAACAGCTAAAAATAACATAGTATCAATCATTTACAGACCATTTCAATTCTCTAATTTTAGAAGATGATTTAGAGATTCTTACCTTAGCACGAATTGAAATTGGGATATCTTGAAGAACTGCAGAATCAGTGTAACTACTTTCGTATTGCAAACGAAAGTGCCCTTTTATTTGATTACGGAGGTCCCTTCCCAATTTGTTTCTGTTCATATATTTGATAAGATCAGTCATTTTGTCCCTATATCTCACTGTTTTTGATCCTTTCACGATCAACGCAGTCATGTTACCGATCAAATATGCACCGAGAATCATATCAAATGACACATAGATCATAATAAATATCATTTCTCTCAGATTTACTGCATGTATATCTCCATAACCTGTACAAGAGTGTGATAAACAGGATGATATCAATAAGAAACCAAAGTAGATTATATTGTTAAATGATAGAGCATCTCTAAGCATGATTTGTAAAATCAGACTCACCTACAGTAGCCATAGTGACAATGGCAAAGTACATTGAAGTAGTGTATCGTTTCCATAAATCAATCTCTCTGAAGCGTGAATAACTATAGTCACCCAACTTCAAACTCCCAATCCACGTGTACCCTTCCTTTTCTTCAGGGAGAGTAGTAGCTAAATAGTAGAAGATGCAAGCTGCTGTATGCGTGCAATATAGCTCCACAGCAATTAGTTTCACTATCCTTGTAAAGAGGTAATTAATTCTGATGTCCTTTTCCATCCTTTGGAAGAAATCTGTAACTTTACGAACCCGAGTCAACCTGAGCCAAAGAAGATACCTCACCTCTTCTTTATTTCCAGAAGCCTAATTAACACATTCATGTTAAATAGTATCCAATAACCACAGAGAAAACTAGCTAGAAGCACAAGGGGTTAGTTAGAGAGTAAAACCTTGAAGATAATATCCCAAGGCATACAAGCTAGAAGATCAGTAATGAAATGGGATTTTAGATATCTGCAAGAAAGACAAACAAAAAAAAGGGTGATCATAATGAACAAATAGTGCATATAATGAGTAGGGAAGTGAGAAGAAGTACCTGACAGCGATTGGATTACGTTTGTAGACCATTTTGTAGGAACGGCTATCTCTGTAAGCAACGAAAAATTGCAAGATAATATCAAGGAGGAAGGCCACTTGACCAGCGATGTCTAAAACGAAGAGGTTCTTAGGAAGTCCTCTGAAGAATCCAAACTCCAGTGGAGTAAAGAATGAGGAGTAAATTGCCCATAATAGTATGAATTTCTCCCATGCTTTGTACCACCTGCATTTTTCCTTGTACTGTTAAGATTCTAGTTGTAAAGAACTAATGCCTCATCAGTTATAAATCAACAATGCTTCATCTTTCTACTGTTAAGTTTCAGTTTACACAGTTGGAATTCTCTAATGCAAACTGTTCCCATCTCTTCAGTGTACATTGATGATGTCATTTTATACGCGTAGTGTAGTTGTAGTGTTTGTGTAAAAGATGAAACACTATTAGAAATAAAGGATCATGCATGTTGTTTGTGATCTCTATGAAGGATCAAATGGGAAGTGGTCATGTCATAGAACATCTTTCTTAAAATTATATCTATACTCCTTGTTAGTGCAAGATAAACAAGTCTTGGACAACTTCATTGCACTGCGTTCTATGCTGAAACAATGAAAGATGTAAAGGAAAAAAAGAATGCAATTTGTAAAAAAACTACTATTTCCTAGCTGACAGCAGTTAATCCCATAAATTTAATTTCTTTTTCATGGTAAAAAACAAAAAAATTTGTCTTTTTCTTTTTCTTGTATTTCACAATTTTGTAATATGGAAAGACAAAATCTTTTTTTTTTTTGGCCCGATATTTTAACTATTCATTTTTTAGTCCTCTAACCTGCTATAGCAGATAACTATTTTTTTTATTTAAATTTAATTTTAACAACATTTTTTTAATGGAGAGAACACTAAATTTTTTAGTTCACAAATTTGTATTCTTCATCTAATATGCCTAAATTAATATTAATAAATACAAAATTTATTTTTCATCTCAATACTTCGGATAGAGTTTTATTATTAATTATCAAATATAAATAATTTGGGCATCCCGAACTTACTTTTTTTTTTTATTTAAGAGAACACTTTTTTTTTAAATAAAAAATTTGTATTCTTCATCTAACATGCCTAAATAAAATTTAATAAAAACAAATTATTCTTCATCCCGATATGTCATGAATTAGAGTTTTGTTATTAATTATTAATATTAATAATTTGGGCATCTTGAACTTACTTTTTTTTTTTTAATTGAGAGAACACTTTTTTTTTTTAAATCACAAATTTGTACTTGTCGTCTAACATGCCTCAATAAATTTTAATAAATAAAAAAATTATTCTTCATCCTGATACATGGGTTAGAGTTTTGTTATTAATTATTAATATTAATAATTTAGGCATCTGAACTTTTTTATTAATTGATAGAACACTAATTTTTTTAAATCACAAATATGCATTTTTCATCTAACATGCCTAAATTAATATTAATAAATAAAAAAATTTATTTTTCATCCCAATACGTGGGTTAGAATTTTGTTATTAATTATTATTACAATACATCTAACATGCCTAAATTAATATTAATAAATAAAAAAACAATTATTTTTCATCCCAATATGTGGGTTAGAATTTTGTTATTAATTACTATTATTAATAATTTAGGCATCCTGAACTTAGACATATTAAAAAAAATTCTTATTAATAATAATTTAGTGTTCTCTCAATTAAAAAAATATATTTTTGGTGTTAAAAGATGTTAAAGATGAATTTTAATTAAAAAAATAAATATTTACTTATTGCAGTAGGTAAGAGGACTGGAAAATGGTAATTCTTGAAAATAGAGGACTAAAAATTAAAAGGTGAAAAATGATGGATGAAAAATCTAATGAGGTAAACTTAGATGACAAAAAAACCTTTTTTTTCCCCAAGACAAATATATTAACAAAATAAAATACCAAATTAAAACGGGATAAATTAGTGTTTGATCTAAGATGCAAATAACATAATAACATCACATGTGATTTGCTGCCTAATTCTTGTACAAAATATTAAAGGCCCTAAGTCATCGTACAGAAATTTATGCCAATAATGAATGGACAGGCTATAATTATGCTGGTTTATTTAGTATAATATTTAATTCTGACATTCTAAATGAGCTATTCTTGAATGGTAAATAATATGTTTTAATAGGTAAATTATAGTTATAATGTGTGATTATATCAGATTCCGTCCAAAATGATCCTTCTATGCTCGATTTTCTACAGTCCTTTTTCCTTTTCTTTTTTCTTTTTTTATTACGATAGGATATTTTGTCTTTAAAGTTTAAATGCTTTTACAAAGTAGAAATTAATCCCTAATTTTAGAGTCAAATAGCAATTCTCCACCCATCCAGCTAGACCAAATGGGTCCCACTTCTTCAAGCTAGAATATAAGCAGCTCAATTCATAATCGTAAACTACTTGGGTCGATATATTGGATTGGACAAAATTGTCAACTCTACTCGTAAGAGTTGGAAATATATAACTATTATGACATTTTCAAAAAAAAAAAAAAAAATACAGGAATAATAAATTTATACATGTAATTGAAATATAAGATAATATATTATTTAATATAACGAATTTCTCGTAGTTTTTTCTATATAAAATATCTAGGAAAATTAGGAACTGTGATAGTAAATTCATTAGAATAAGTTCATCTCTATGTTATATTTACTATTTATGCAACATAAATTATTCAATTTCATGTTCTTACTATATAACACTCTCATATCCACACATAATATGGTATTATTACATATCACCCTACATACAATTACAGCATGAAACACCATATTAAGACACGTTTTCTCCCAACAAAAGAAACAAGTGTTACTCTGCATATTTATTGATATTAAATGTCAAAAATATTTCTAAAAGTCTAAATTGGGAGAGAAAGAAGGAAATTAAGAGTTGAGCCAAACCTATCCAAATAAAGAATTGAGATAAGCGCTCATCTGTCTAAAATGTGAGCTCCACGCGTCAGAGCACTTATTATTCTTTTAATCTATCCAAATTAATTAATTATCTTACATAAAAAAATGTCAGCCATCTATCTATCAAGGCTAACATGTACTTGGCTCATGTGCACCAGCTCAGCCGACAAATAAGCTATCGCCACGTCTCCACCTTATCTTTGGCGGGAATGTCATCTAATTTACTCATAAACCCCTTTATTCTGTCAAAATACTAAATCCAACCCCCCAAAAAAAATCTCTCTCTCGTATGTGTATATGTATAGAAATGTTTACCTGTTGTCAGGGTCAATGAATAGGTCCTTCAAGCCATTGATGACGCTGTGTCTGCTGAATCTCCGGTGAATTGAGTCGAGCCCCAACTCGTTCTGAATCAGCGTGAATCGGCTTCCTCGGGGTGAGCCCAATCTATCCCTGAAATCCTCCACCACATATTCCTCTCCACCATCGATGTTGCTATCCGGACTTCCCTCTTCTCCGTTCGCTATTCTGAACGATTTCTTCCTGAATGATCCCATTATTTCATAGATTGTCGATAATCGCTGCGTGGAATCGTGATTTGAATTAATTTCAATCGAACTGTCGTTGGAGAAATATTGGAAGGGTTTTGATCAGAATTCTGTATGTATGTGTGCGTATATGTGCTAGTGTGTGTATTTGCGCTGCAAGTCATTACATGGTGGAAAATTCTCGAATTTTTTTGAAATTTTATGAAAATGGAGAAAATGATGGACGTAAAAAATGGCAGAAAGAATCACGTGAGTGATTGGATTTCACTGGAAAAAAAGAATAATGTTAGTGTTGAAATCCATGGTTGGAACTTGGAATTGGGGGTATTTATAGACAATGATCAAACCTTTTGTCTGCACACAGATCTTGTTTTTATTATAATAAATAATACTCCTAGCTATATTGATTTGGTCGTGTAAACTTGTCTCATATAAATTGAATAAATACTCATTTCATTTTTAAGTAATTGTAACATTATAAAATTTGTTACTCTCTCCATCCCAAAATATATAAATAAAATTTTGTCCCAAAATAAAAGTCGTTTTAGGATTTATTAAAGACAAATTTAAATTTTTATTTACTGTTATCAAATTAAATTAAAGAGGATTGTTAAGAAGAAAGAGAAAAACTCTCATAATAACTATTTTTAAATAGGAGTAGATTAGTCTTTATATTATTTTTCTTAATCCGCTTGAAAACACCTAAAACGACATTTATTTTGGGATTGAGGAAATAAAAAAAATATTTAAAAAAACATCTTCAAATTTTGGTTGATGTCTTTTTTTATGTGGATTTTTAGTTATTGTATATACTCAAAACTTTTGTTCGAATTCATATTTTAGTATTCCAAAAAAGTGATATTTTCTAAATTTTTATGCGCACAATCATAATTATTAAATATGTTTTAAAATAAATCAAAACATATTGAGTATTTAATAACTATACTTACGTGTATAAAATGTTCATAATAATCCTTCTTGAAGTACTAATAAAAGATGTGCATTAAAGTATGACTATTTCTAGCAAAAAAATATGAATATTACAATAAACCAAAAATTTATTGAAGCTTTTGTCTGCGCTGATATCTGTGTCGTGTGTGTGTGTTTTTTTTTCGCCAGTTTTCAAATTTCAATAAAGTGTTGTCTACAATAGAGGGTTTAGATGACCTGAATAATATATTTTTAGTTAGATCAAGGGTATCTATTTTATTAGTCATGATATGATATAGATTATTAATAAAAATTGTTTTTAAATTATCAAATAAAAGAAGTTGTTAAATTAAGGTTGTAGCATTAACTATTATAACTTAATATGAAATATTAGAGCAAATACCAATATTTTGTATTTTATTTCGAACGGTTATATATAACTTTCTTTTCTTTTATCAGTAAAGTTGTCGTCGAGTAAGATAATAAATAGTAACGTTAATATAGATTTACTGCAAATTAACATACTACATATAAAAATTATGTATTTTTGGGGTTTTGGGTCTCAAATGGTACTCATTGGGAAAATTTCAATTGATAACTTTAGTTAATTTTTGGGTAAAAAAATCGTTTTATTAAATTTTATATAGACCATTTTATAAACATAATTTCGCAGAACATAATCTACTACCTACAATCTTAATTTACTGTAATAAGTCAAACTATATTTTATAATTTATGATTATGAATTGATCCATCCTAAAAATTTAAATTCATGAATTGATTTCACCATATATTTGCATCTTAAATAGGATAGATTAGATCAGAGTCCTTTTATAAAGACTCTGACACAAAATCAATTCCTTCATCAAGCATAACTTTATGAGATTATTTTGATAAAATCGAGGTGTATGAGACATGTATAAACCACAAAAATTATATGATACATTTTGATATGAATTTCACATGGGGTTTTGATGGACTATCAGTTTACCACAGAACAGATCTATATAAGATAGATCCAAGAGGCATGTGACTTCTGAAATTTAGAAAAACTTATAAGGGTATATTTGTGATTTCATAATTACAAAGTATATGATTAATTGTTTAATAATATGTACTGAAAATAAATGTATCTATAAATGTTGAAGTTACTAGAAACAATTCCAAAATATGAAACATATAATAGAATAATCTTACAGTGTAATTGCTTAACTAAGTTATTTCCTTTTTAAATTTAAAATATGATTAAATTAACAAATTAACTTCAGATAAAAATATCTATAAACATGTATTGTGCCAGCATTTAAAAAAGAATAACAATTGATTTATGTGGTTTTATTTTTGCTATTATTAATTGAATAAGATTCAATTCGAATTGCTAGGTTAATTACGTTGTTCACTAGTTGATAGTGAAATAGAATTTATCGTTTTATAATTTTCAATGACAAATAACAAAATTATCGTTTTAATTTCATTTAATAGCAACACATCTTTGACCATTACATTTGTATAATAGAGATCAATCACTTCAAAATGTTAATATTCACTGCTCCATCTTTTCTAACATAGAATCGTATTACTTTTACTAATAAAATTCAACGAAGATTTCATTATTTGTTTTATTGAATATTGATAAATATAAATTTATAAATAAATAAACTATGCCCAGTTGAAAAAACAATTTATTATATGATATAGATGTGATGAAGGAACCAACTATTGTGTAATGATTACATATCATGACGGCGATTATTTAGCTTATTATTATTTATTTTTATGTTAAGCTGTGACATATACTAAGGATATAATCCTTTTTATAAGATATTTATACTCTCTGCTTGTAGTTCTTTTTTATTATTTTATATATAATGGTTTAATTGTATTAAAAGTCATGTACGATTATTGTGAAATTTTGAATTTAAAAATAGTTTTAAATTTTTACAAGTTTTAGCAAAGCCTTTTCAATTTTCGCGATTTGAAGCATGAAGCAACTTTTCCAATAATGTATGGTAGACCACCAGACCTCTACTACAAAGGATGTGTACCATTTCGATCTATGTTTCATCCCTTTTTAAGATTTATATATATATATTTTTTACATTTACAAAAAGTTAAATATTATAATTTCAATAAAAAAAAAATCATATCTTGAAGAAAGAAAGTTTAAATAATATAATTTAATTTAAATCCAGTTTCTACAATATTTAGCTTGAATCTTAATTTAACCTCAATTTTGTCATTAAATTCATGCATCATTCAAAAATTTGTTATACCTACTTATAAGTTATTTACAAGAGTATTAAAGGGTTATCAATTAAAATATTAGAACTCTTCTTCTTCATTTTTTTTTTTACAAAGTTTATGACTGAAGTAACTCTTTTTATATGATTATTTTTTCAAAATAATATTTTTCCCATTGAAATATAACTCTTTCTATGGAAGGGAGGAAGTAAATCTTTATGTCCTTAACCTTTGTAGAAAAGGAGCCAATGTTTCAAACAATCTTCAGTCATACACATGTATCGAAATTAATGCACATCATTTTTAATGATAATAAAGTAATATTTAAATGAATATAATGTAAGGTAATTTATGTGGGTGAGTCTTATATGAGACCGTCTCACGGATCATGTTACGTGAGACTGGTCGACCCACAACCCATCTTTCAAAATTCACATGTAAATTAGTGAAAGTAAGTTTAGTTTATGGGTAAAAAGAATCCGTCTCACGGAAACTATCCGTAAAACCGTCTCACATGAGTTTTTGTGAATTTGTGTGGCTGGTGTTTCAAAATTATGTAAGCAACAAATCTATTTTTGTGTTGATGTTCGAGATGTGTTGGTTTTGAACTTGGACTTTGTGATTCAATATATATGGGGTGAGATTCTTGAGTGGAATTGTGTGCAACAAGTCTATGATTTATTGAATCATTATTTGATAAGCTTTATTGTACCTTAGACTTCAATAGATATGGTTTTGAACTTGGACTTTGTCATTCAATTTATTGTATCATTATTTAATAAGATTTCTTGAGTCTTTGAAAAGAGGTCTGTTGATAATCTTTGTGACATGTTGGGCCACTTGATTGTTCATAGTTTAGGTTTTTTTTTTTTTCATTTCATTTTTTTTTTTTTTTATGTTCAAAGAACATTATTAACATCTAACAAGATAAAAGTATAAATGCCATTAACTCACAGAGATGTTTTCATGTAGGTTTTTGTCTCATTTCCTTTTAATCTCTTGTGATACAAACTCATACTTGAGTGCTGGAATATAGCCATGACAAACATATACATGTGACAATGATACATTAAGTTTTATGTATTATTTAAAAAATAACAATATTGAACTGATTTTGCTTTTATATATATATATATATATATATATATATATATATATATATATATATATATAAACGACGGTATTAAGATTGTCTTCTAATTAAATCAACTGCATCGAATCAGTTTTCAGAATAATAATTAATATTCACAAAGTTTATATTATACTGGCCATAATGTATAGCCCTACTATCCTACCCACCGTGGCCACGTTAAGATATATCAATTGATGATGTGTTAAAAATTTAAAATACCTATTAATTTCACTTTCTGGGATGAGATCAGTACACATCATCCGGTAAGCATATTAAAAGTTGCTCGATAGGTATTTTATCATTTTCTCAACAATGTAACATCATAATATTAAAATTCCAAATTATATTTTAAAAAATTGACCTAACAAACACATTCCGGAGAATAAGGTTATAAATGAGGTTTATGACTTTCTTTTCTGCAAAAGAATTCATAGCTTTTATCTAATAATATGTACAAGATAAATCTTACATATTATATAATAATTTGCAAATCATAGGGGGGAAAAAAAACCTAAAGCAAAACATTGTGCGACAAGTTGCTTAATACAACGTTATACAATAAACATGGCACCGATCGTTACGAAAAATTGATTATTAAATTGATCAAATAGTTTAATGGGTTGCAGCTGTGCAATGTGTGTATCTCGTTGACTCCAATTATTATTAGTTATAAACTGTTATAGCACACAGTAATATAATAATCTTATTCTAAGATAATTAGTTATTCGTGCAAGTCACTTAAGCTAAAACTCCATTCTCAATCTATGTATTATAAAATAATATGTTGTGTTATGAACATTGTATATATTTAATTGTTTGTTTATTTATAGCATTTATAAGAATAAAATAAATTTAAAACGATATGAGAAAGAAAAAAAACACAGCGGTAAAGCAATTTTAAAAAAGATGGTTAGCAACACTATTAATTAAGATAATATAATTTCTTTTATGAATACAACACACAAAAAACACAAAATACAATATCATGTACACAAAAATTTATGTGAGATGGTCTAACGGATAATTTTCGTGTGATGGATCTTTTTTATCCATAAATCAAACTCATTTTCACCAATTTATATGTGAATTGTGAAATGTGGGATATGGGTTGTCTCGTCTCACGTAACATGATATGTGAGACGGTCTCGTATAAAACTCACTCTATCATGTAATTTGAAATAGGAAATATGGTTAGATTTGTTTTGAAGTAACATAAAAGTTAATAAATACAATTTTGTAAGATAACTCTGCTACCTATAATTCAAACTCTTTTTTTTCACAAAACAGTCTCTATTTTATAAATTGTGAATTAATTGACAAAATTAACGCAAAAACTCACACGCATTAGGTGCATGGGTCATAGATCTATACAATCCGGATCAACCCAACCTGGATCCACTTGTTTTTTATTTTATTTTTTTAATTTTTTGTGTTACATTTATGTTATATTTGTATGACATTTTTGTTATATTAGTATGACCTTTATATACAAATACAATCACCTTTATGTACTGGAACTTTAAAAAAAAAAAGTATTTCAGCGTTTTTTTAGATCAACATACATTTATGTGATATTACTCATACCTTTTCAGTTATCTTAATTGCACCATTATATATTACATAAATGTATTGTATATAAATGTGACATGAATATAACGTAAACTAGCAGTGAGCCCGTGCGATGCACGGGGTTATCAAATTATAGTGTTAATAATTTTTATAACCTTTATAATTATTATAAACATAATAGGGACAGAGAGTGTTTCTACCCAATATCTATAACACAAAATTGAAAATATACAATTTGTACATATATACATTTATGTGATATTCATGTCACCTTTATGTACAAATATCCTTATCTTTATGTAATATATAAAGATGGAACTAACATAACTAAAAGGTGTGAGTAATATCACATAAAGATACGTTGATTCAAAAAAGCGCTGAAATTCTTCCTTTTTTTTTTCTAAGTTACAGTGCATAAATGTGATGATATTTGTACATAAAAGTCATACTAATAGAACATAAAAGGTCACACATTTATAACATAAAGGTCAACACATAAAATCCAAAAAAAAAAAAATCAAACTCGTGGATTTGGGTCAGTCGATCCGGATTGCACAGATTTTAGATCCGTGCCCTTAGTTTAGTGCACATGAGTTTTTGCCCTCTAAGTTAGATGACCAAACTCATGGATTAAATCATGAAACTTTTAGGTTTAACACGAAGCTCATATTAGATCTCAAAACTCAAGCTAATTAGATCACCATTGTTGGGTAGTGATAGTTAGATTATGAAGATACTCTAAGTTAGAATCTCACATTTTAGATCATCAAACTCATATTCGATATCGAAACTCGAGTTGTATTGCAATTGTTAGGTAGTGATAGTTAGATCCCAAAATTAGTGTTAAATCATGAAGTTTGAATCAGATTAGGAAACTCATGTTAAATCAAAAACTAAGGTTAGATCACAAAACTCAAGGGCATTTAGACATTTGAAAAAAATTGAGTAAAAAACTTGTTTTTTACGAAGTGGGTAAAAAAAATGATTTTGTTATGGTTATTGGTTAGAAAGACATATTTCCACATATATAATAGATTTTGTTGAAAAAAAAAAATCATATTAAATCCAAATAAACATATATCGTATAACAAATATACAATTTATAAATTTTGAAAATTTTCCATATACAAAACATCTATAGTTGATTGATTTTCTCACTTCACCATTACCAAATGTTAATATATATCTTTCAATTAAAAATGTACTATTCTACTTAATAAATCATAATGATTAAAAGATTTATTAATTTATGCAACCTATTACATTATACATTCAATTTTATAATCACAATATGTATAAAATATTATACATGAGATTTTATTTTTTATCAAACACTCTAACATCTCTATCTATACAAATATTCACTTCTTATATCAATTACTTCCCACTTTTATTATTTAATAATTCTACCACAATGATCACTAAACTAAGTCACTTCTTTTGAAACATAATTTTTTTACAAAGAGTTTCATAATCTTTGACAACTTCTCTTCCAATTCAATTCATATGTTTCTTTTATTAGAATCCAATTTTATAATTAAAAGTAATTTGATATATTCATTTATGTGAGAAATTTTGAAAAGAAGATTTGATGAACTTTTTTCTTATTTAATAATGAGCGAATTTTCTAATCACAAAAGGTGAGTTAACTATTAAAACCTCTAAGAAACTAAAGAAAAATGATATATACAATTCCTACTACATCAATATTTATCACATACTCCAATTTATAGTTATTAAGGCATGACACCAAAGTATAGGGACATAAAAATAAAAAATAAAAAAATAGCACCAAAAATTATTTTTAGAAAAGACTATATAAATGTATGTGTGTATGGATCAAAGATAGAATGATAAAAAAATTTCTTTAAAAAACATACAATAATATTTTAATTTTTCATATCACTAAATATATAGGCATATAGACAAACAATATTAATGATGACAATGTCTGATGAATTCATGGCATTATGAATAAAATGGACACCATTGTCTTCATTAGCATCTAATTGAAAGAGCACATCTTCAATAAATTTATCAACATTATGAATAAAAATCGAAGTGACTCTTTATAGATGAAAGTAAAAATAAATGATATATCTAAATAAATACTTAATCAATCTTGTTAAAAATTTGTTAGATTTTCTTAAAAAAATGAAGTGGGGTTTTGGTGGGGAAATTTACGTTGAAGGTACACTTTTTTTTTTTTTTTTTGTGGTTATATATATTTATAGATATAGATTTTTATTATTAATTATTTTAACAATGCATGAGGATATTTAGATTAAAAAACATGTATTTAGTATATCCTATAAAAAAAAATCATGAAATGATATTGATAGGTAGACAAATATCCACCTTCCTAAAAATAATACTAATTCACAATGAATGACTTTATATTGAATTCAACATAAAAAGATATTATAGGCATGAAAATTATCATCAATACCATTGCAACATATATATAATGGATATAATCATATATTTATTACAAATATCGCACAAAATCATATCATTTAACTTTATATTAATGAACAATAAATTTATGATAGGTGATAAATATTTCATATTTATCGATTATACATTATTTAAGATATGATATCTGACAACTATAAAAAGTAAAAACTTATTATTACATATTTAGAAAGGAGGTTTAGTGCGAGAGAAAAATTAGATTTCTATTTTGAGAGATTTTTATTTTAGTATATCTATAAATAAAAAAAATGTTATTAATAGGATTTATAATTATTTAAAAGTTAACCCTTTTGAAAGGAAAAAAAAGATATAAAATATCTCATTTACAAAATAAATAAATAAATAAACTTTTGTGTATAAATAAACACCTTAATCATTTTTGAGCAATTATATACATGAGCCTATGTTTGTAAATATTTTGAATATTTTAGTTGATAGATATAATTGATGATTGTTTTTATGAAAAAACATAAATGATGAGGAAATTTAAAAAAAAAAAAAAAAGGTAAATTTTGAATTATGATGGATACTACATTCAACATTTTTCTATAATAATGACTTATTAGAAATAAAAGAAAATGATCAATCGAAATCTCTACAAAATATTGTAAACGAGATTCAAAACTTTAAATTAGGATGAATATAAAACAAACATTCAATATTTTTCTATAACTATAATCATAAAAAAAATGGTTTATTTCAAATCTCCTAAAAATATGGTATGTGTGATTAATTAGAGTGAGAAAAATAAGAAGGAAGAAAAAAAACAATAATTTCACATTTTAAGGAATTTCCATATGCAAAAAATATATTTGTAAATTAAAAATTAAAATAGAAAGGTTGAAATATTGACTTTTGGTGGGAAATTACTATCTTGAGAAACCATTAAGAAATTATTTTGTTATTATTATTATTATTATATATATAAGGACATTTATTTATAAAGGTGACATGCATATAATATAAATGTGACATGAATATAATATAAAGGTAGAACATAAATAAATAAAAAATCCAAATACATATGGATCCAAATCAGATTGATTCAATTACATGAATTTAAATCCATACAACTGGTGTATGGAAGACCACCTCCAAAATTAAATATCAATAAAATGATCTTACAAGAACTCTGCTTCTTATAATAGAATACATTATAACAATATAAATATGGAACGTATCACTATCCTCTTCTTTTCATGTGATACCTTGAATCTGATAATTTTTTAAATTTTATTGTCTGATTATTAATGCTTTGAAATCGAGGATCTTCGAAAACCATTACTTGATGAAAATAAAAACAAAAAGAATAACTGATTTATACACTGATTTAACATTGTGGAAAAGATTTATTTAGATTTTTTTATTATTTGAAAACAGACACATGGGTGGCTTCAATTAATTTCCTTTTTTTTTCTTTATCCTTTTGAATAGGTTTAATTCCCATCTCAATCCATCTAACTACATCAGCTTAATTATTTAATACAATCAAGTTGTTGAAGGTCTTCTTAATGATTTTAATTTCTCTTAATTTCCCTAATGTTAGATGGCTGCTACTGACTATAATGCCTTGCTGCTGTAATTAATAGAACTAATTAGGTGTTTTCTTTAGGATATAGTACAAATGAGATTAGGTTAGTGTGTAATCAGTGAATTAATGCCACGAATTATAAGTGGATTACATTGTTTTAGGCTTTGTTTTTTCTGAGCGAAATTAATTAATATATTATAAGGAGTTGATGAATATGACTCTTATACTAATGGGTCAATCCACGATTCACAGTTTACAATTCACATGATATAATTTGATTTGTGGATAATGAAGTCATTTTTATAAATTTATATTTGTAAGAACATCTTATATGTTTTATATGATTTTTTTGTATATATATTAATTGAAAATTATGTGGGTCTGACAAATAGGTGGTCGGTTGTTAAATATATTTTCTTAAATATTTGTTTCATTTTATTTGATTGATATTCGAATCAAATTTAAATGAGCTTTAGTTGATTTAGCCAATTATCTCTCGTATTTTAAATTTTATCAAACCTAAAGTTTGGTCATTAATATTATTTACATTACCATCGAATTGAGTTTAGAAAGAGTTGGTCTCTTGTGAGACAATCTGACATGCAACCAGATTCAATTATATGTTTTTTCGGCATAAGTATGTATTTTTCAACTATAAGTATGTGTTTTTAAATATGTTTTTACAGTAAAAACATGAGTTATTCAAGTACGTCTTTTATAGCCATAAATATATCTTTTTCTACTATATGTATGGCCGTCGCATGTGTGACGGTCTCACGTAAGTTTTTGTGGTTTAGAAAAACTTTTAATAAACTATATTTTGGAACAGAATACAGAGAATATATATTGTTTGATTTTTCAACTCTATAAGTTGTATTAGATAATATAACTATTAACAAGGAAAAAAAATAAAATCAATATCAGTTCTTTCAAATCTCAAATAGTAAAAGTTTTAAAAAATAACAATCCGAAAAGGGCGTTACAATAAGTAAATATATCATGATTTTTGAGATGTGACAAAGATAAATATGTATATAATACATGGTTCTGTAGAGATTGGTCAACTCATCTGAATAAAGACCTCTCTTTGCTCTTTATCAACTAATTAATTTTAATTGTTAAAATTCCACTATGTCATGACATCATACGATAGGGGCAATTTAAACATATTCAATTAGTGCATGAGAGCTCATTGCAAGTGGTAACCATAATTAACCATAAAAATTTATATCAGATTGTCTTCAACATTATTAGCAAGAGCCCACTCTTCATAATTATAATTCATTTTACAAGTTAATTTATTTTTTGTGTGTTAGAATTGTGGGTTACGTGTCTAACTGAATTACTAAATTAGATTTGTGATAAGCGTTACAAAAGTCCTATAATAATTAATTATTATATAGAAAAACGACCCTTCGTTGAATCTTAATGCTTTAATTATCTACAATTTATAAGCCAGCTTCACCTCACTTATAAAGTTATCATAGTTTTTTTTTGTTTTAATGGGTAGGTTATCAATACAAGAAAAATGAATATTCAATGATAATATTATAAGTGAAATCTAAAAGTTAATTCTAATTTTATATATTAAATCATAACTTTTTTATTTGTAATCTTAGTAGTAATAAGAATTGGATTTAAAAGTTCACTTTTTGGTAATTTAGTTTTAAAGGTCATGTAATATATATATATATATATATATATATATATATATATATATATATCTCACAATTATTTTTATACATCATGTGCATGGATCCTATAAATCCTCCATCATGTGCACGCCCCACACGCCCTAAATCCGCTCTCAAACCTTAATCCAAAGCCTAATTTCGCAGTTATGTTCTTCTAACCTTTTAGTTTGGCGAACCTAACATTTTAGTAATGTTTGTATAACCTTTATGTTATGTTCGCATAACCTTTATGTTTATGCTATTTTGACCTTTTTAAGGTGTATTTCAGACTTATAATATCTTTTAAATCTTTATGTTGTTATAATAATATATCATTTATGCATAATAATTTAACATTTCCATTATAATAATATAACTTTTATGTTATTCTTTAAATACAAAAAGGTTATGATATTTATACATAAAAGTTATACTAATATAACATAAAAGTTAAATTATTATAACATAAAGGTTTTCAGCTATACTGCATGAATTTTTATACTGAAAAAAGTCTATGTAATTCACTTAAAGGTTATGATATCTATGCATAAAGGTTGGACTAATATAACATAAAAGTTATATTATTACGACATAAAGATTATGACATAAATTAAAAAAAAAAAAAAAACATGGGTACGGATTCAAGTCAGACCTGACCCAACCCGCCCGCGCCCAATTACACGGATCATGATTTGTGAACCTAACTACAAATACTAGTGTGTGTGTATATTTATATATTTGGTTTAATGGTTAATTTTACCATGATCTATACACGAATTTGTCATAGCCATTGGTTTTATCTGTTATATATAGTCGGAAATATGAAGTGTCCATGAAATAACTAATTTCTCCCTAATGTAAGTGAAGTGTCAACTACATGTCAAATATATCTCAAACATCTCGTCTAATGATAATTTTTCCATATAGAATTCTTAATACATAAGTTTTTGTCACAATTAATTGGTTATTTAATTTTTTTTAAATTTTTTAAAAAGTTAACAGAAATTTATTATTGTAAAATCATATATATTTCACCAATTTTTTTGGACAAAAATGTCCTCATTATTGATAAAATTGTTATCATTACAAAAAATTAGTACATACGTGTAACAATAAAATATTTTCACTCGTCATTAGTGATAACTTTTCTTATCCCTATATTTTTTTATACACGGATTATAAATTGTTCAAACAATGTTGGCAACTTCAAATAGACACGAGTTTTTCTCAATTTTAAGTAATTAGTTTGACAAAACCAAAATCATTACCATTTGAAAAAAAACAATTAAGTTAATATATGTCATTGTGACAGCTTTCACATTTTCACTGAATTTCTTCTCACTATTATTTCTTATAGGGAGTGTATCAAATTTATGGTAGGCCTAATCTTCTTGCCCACAAAACAATAGTTTAATATTGGAAACGTAGGATACTTCTATCAACTTCTTATAAATCTAATTTTGTAAATTAAATAGACTAATTAATTTATAATCTATAAAATATATATTGTCTGACTAGTGAAAATAGAGTTTAATTGTAAGATAACTGAATCTCACCTCACAAAATTATATTTATAAGATTGTCTCATATAATTTTTATATGGTGAGACTTACTCACAAAATTAAACATGCACAAATTATACATGGAGAGTTTCAAATAGAAACTGAATATTGAGTTTTTTTTATAGAGATAATGTGGAGATCATTATCATCAGATAATTAAAAATTTTTTTTTTTAAAAAGAAGAGGTTTTCATTTTCATATAATAATATCTTTTATCAAAACTATTACACACAATGGCGCGCGTGTATGTATGTGTGTGTGTGTATATATATATATATATCAATATAAAAATCACATATTAAGCAAACATTATTGGTCCTTGAATGTATCTAGTATTTCATTTAGTATTTTATTGCACATACACACCACATTTATATGTGAATATATACTGATAAACAAAATACAAGGCAAAACAATATTTTACTATAAAGAATCCATATAAAAGTAATAGCTATCCAATTGTTTTTTATATATTGTATTTAATTACAATAACTTGATGACCCTTCCTCAACTTTCCATCATATATAATACATAAGATAAGTCGAAATCAAGCTTACAAAAGGAGCTCAACTAAAAATAAAAAGATAAAGAAAGGCAATTATTGGAGATAAAAAAAAGAAAAGTAATTTGTGAGCCACATACTGTCATGTAATGGAAATCTACGAAGGTACAAACCACTAACTGTTATATATTGTTTAAAACCTTCAAACCTCATTTTACTAATTAAAAGATTATACTTAAACCCACTTCACTAATCACAAAACCAATGATTTAATTAAGTCAAGACCCTAATTCCCACTTCATCATAAACAAATGTTAATAGTTGTAAACAAATATATGTGGTTCGGTTATGATGAATGTTTTTAGTTAAAGAGATGAGATGAAGGAAATTGGTTGTTCATGAATGTCCACTCCATGGCCAACTTTCCCATGCATAATTTAATCATTGTTTATAAAATGGGGTTTCATGGATCTCATATTTTATCATAATTAAGTCATATGACTGATTAAAAAACTCATGATTGATAATAATTAAATTTCAATCAACTAACACTCTCTAAGAAGTGGGCTATTTGAATTTTCTGATAAAAGTTGGTTTATAAGAAATTGTGGTTGATGATTAACTTAAACAATAACAGTTAGTGGTTTATGCCTCTGCAGATTTCCATTAGAGGGAAGTGGCTAGCTGTTTCATAAGTCACACAATTTTGTATATGTTATTTGTATTCTTAATAATTTGCTAATCACTTACAACTTGTCTCTTCTTTATAATTGAGAATTGATGTAACTCATTTTCTTAATATACTTTTTCCCAACTAATCTTGTGGATTACCAAATTTTCCTTGTTTTTTGAAAATTTATAAATACACATTTGGAATATATATATATATATATATATATATATATATATATATATATATATATTTGTACATGTTTTAAAAGTAGGTCTCGAGATGCAAACACCACTTCTATCAGAATTTAAACCTCCAATATTTTAATGCTTTTTTATAAACAAGCTTGTCTATTTTACTGGGGCTTTCGACCATAATTTTGAATTTATTGTTAGAATGAAATATTTTTGTGATCTGTTCCAAATCGTTCCCAATTTATATATCTATATATTAAAAATAATTAACATATTATATAAGTCATAAAATGAGGAAAATATTTGTAGATACATTTCGGACATTCATCAAAGTCATATAATTTCTCTAGTCATTTATCAAAAATTTTAACTTTAAATCATCGAATAAAAACTACAACGTTCAAAACCTAACACTAACGAAAGAAAATGTTTTTTTTTTTTTAATTCGTCTTGCAAAGAGGTCGGAATTTTAGCATTATAACGATACTGAAAATAAGGTTATTTCATTATGTTCAGAATAATAGAAGGAGATATTTCAACCATTTTGAAATGGAACCAAGAACAATATAATATAATGGAATCAATCTCAATCTAAATGAATTAATGCAAGCATATAGGTATTGTCCATGCTCCATTATGTTAGAATTGGTGCACAAACACATGCAGCAACTCTATCACAAAATTACAGCAACTTGAGTTCTTGATGAACTTATGATTGCAAACCAAGAATTAACTAAGGAAAACGATGAAACAACACTTAAGATTTACCCTTATCGGCCTACTGCATGGGAAAGAACAATCAACGGATTTCACTAATGTCACGCCCCATTTTGAAAGCTTATAAATATCAGAGTTTTACATATTGGCGTGCAGTAGGGGAGAAAAGAACATACATTTTAAAAGCACAGAGATAAACGAGTGATAAAAGAGTTTGATTAACATCCATAACAGAAATCTTTACGACATTTAAACTCGCGATATACACAAACGAAATCATTGGAATAAAGCAGAAGAAAACCTTTGAAATCTAAGCAGCGGAAATCTTTTTACAGAATCCTTAAAATAAATTGTTTAATTTTACAAAACAGAGGAACGAACATTGTTTGGAAAGTCTAAGGATAGGAAGAATTAAAAACATTTCTCGATACGACATTCCTCTCTCTACGCCTTCTCGTTTTCGTTATTGTCTATAGTGTGAATACACACTAGGTGAGTATCTGGAATACACTCATGGGGATACTTTCTATAATTAACGTTTATTAAACAGAAGAGATAAACAACATTCATGAACACAACAGTTAAACACAACACATAAACTCATGACACGTAATTGTAGATAGGTGCGAGTTTCTCCATCTTATCCTATATAATAGTTTTTATCTCGTTGGTGCTTTTTACGGACCATCAGTCCCTCCGTAGAATTTTTTTACGGACCATTAGTCCCTCCGTAGCATAGCATGTTATTCATGCACATACATAGAATTCATAGCACGTAAACACAGCACGTATGATTCAAGCATTTGATAGCATTACAGAATCACTTCATTAATCATAGATTCACGTAGCTTAGCAATTAAGGTTCATTTCGTCAATCATAGGTTCACGTAGCATTCGTTTGTTCATCGGCATTTATGATATTATACATGGCTTAAGTATGCATATAATATCAGAGAGATAAAACATTAGGTTTAGAAGTTACCCCCACCTTGTTCGGTGGTAACCCTCACCCTCATGAAGCTTGGTACTCTAAATCCTAAGTTCGTTCTTTCACCTCAAAGCCTACATATATAGGAGTATTAGATTTCTCATTACATTATATATATATATATATATATTATGATTAACTTAAGAATTCTCTCTCGAGGAAGAAACAATAGAGGAAATGAAGAAAAACGGGAGCTTTCGAGGTTATAAAAGGCATTGATACGATCATGGAAGCTTAGAACGTGATCATTGGGTTTAAAGGAATCGTTTTGAGCTTAAATGGAGGAAAAATGAGCTTGAAATGGAGAATTTAGAAGCATAGGGGCATTTTTGTAAAATCTGGAATGTTGACTTTGACCAAATGGATCATTTTGTAAAATCAGAAAAGATTTGGGGTCTTTTGATATATTTAAAAAATTTTGGGGTCAAAACATAATGCTTAGAAACTTTTGGGGTTAAAAAGGAATTTTCAGAAATTTTGAGGGCCTAAACAAGATTTTAGAAAGCTCAAGGACTAAAACGTAAATACACTTAAAATGTAGGGTTTGCACCCAAGTCCTTGATCTCTTTCAAATTTGTAGAGAAGCCCCTCCTCCCCCAAACCCTTCCAACCACCGCCTCCACCATCCCGCCACTGCTCTGCCTCAGTCGGTGACACCCCAAAATGATGCTACCACACACACACCCTCCGGACATCACCCGACACAATGCCGCCACACACAGAGGCACCCCACACACGCACCAGCAACATGACATCGCCACGCACGACGTCGCCCAACTCATGCACACAAAGCACACGGCGGCGCCCCAACCCCCACACACACCCAACACGGCAGCGAAGACACAATGACGAGGGAGGAGCAGCCGGGAGATGAGAGGGAAGAGAGAAGAAGGAAAGGGAGAAAGAAAGGGGGTTTGGCCGCCCCTTTCGCCGGTGATTGACGGTGAAGGCGGCGACGGTTCGCGAATCCGAGCCCGAATCTAAAACGGGCTCGGCAAGGGCTTCGAAATGACATAAGATTCGGGGCCGGAAGGAGGAGGTATTGCCACGGCGGCGGGCGGCGGCCAACGGCCGGCAGTGCCAGAGAGAGAGTGTGTTACTCACTTTTCAAAATGTGATCCAAAAATCTTACCCTAGGGTGTTCCAAGATACTACTTATGTGTTTTCCTTTGGGCCCATGGGCCTCGAGATGAGGTTATCCATTTAACGAAAACTTGAGCTTTAACATACGATATCATTTATCATATTATAACCTAATGTTCGATATAAAATTACGTATTATTTCATTCTGGAACACACATAATAAAAACAAGCAATGAGGGGTTAAATTATTTAATTAATCCGATTATGCATAGAATTATCCTAGGTATTACGACTAAGAATCCAAGAACAATTACAAGTTACATGATCTCTAAAGCACTAATTTAATTCTCTCTCTAAATCTCACAGTTAGAAGATTATGATAATACAATATATAAGGTACAAAATCCCTCAATCAATTTACAAGAATTCAAAAGAGAACGAGCTGAATTTCGGCTCCAAATACTGTTTTCTGTGCATAAAACTCCTGGTCGAAAATTGTGATAAACAACGGTTCTGACTAGTTCGCAGTAGTTCTAACGCCTGATTTGACTGGTTTTCTTTCGATTCTTGCAATCCGATTTCCAATTTTGAATCCTTACATCTTTCTGAGTTATCTGATCGCTATACATTAATTTACATAGTTTATCATAGGTCAAAATCAAATAGCAAAAAAATCCAAAACTTTTGGGTTTTTATTATTTTAAGAATTGATTGATATTTGATTAAAAAGACATGAGTTGAATATTGAATTACATGACAGATATGTGGTCATGGTTAACTCCTACTATACATAATCACAATATTAACTCATGGTTAATATCTTTTAACTTTCTTATAAACTTTAATTTTTGACCAAAACCCAAATCGTCTCCTAGCTTTTGGTATAAAAATCTCGTCGGAAAACATCAACTACGAGTGTTTACTGCAAGCAAAACCTATCTACCCACTCATCTAATAGTGGTAGAAGGAAGGAAATTTTACTAAAAACATATAATGTGAGTCTATGTTAATTTTGGGAGATTGTTTAGTTGTCCATTTTGGGAGGTAGTAGTAGAGAGGAAACTTTCAAATTTATTTGAGCTATGTTTTAATTTTATTATTTATTTTTTACTGTTTTATAATTTGCATGTTTGATGGTTGTGTGTCTGAGTGAACTGATCCAAACAGAGATTCAAGTAGGGATTACATTATGTTTAACAAATTTTACGTACCATGCATGATATTGATTCAAAGGAATAAGAGTTGTATAGAAAAAGCTTACGATCTCAATGAGATCAAGTTAAGGTTGACAAAAACTGAGGGTTAACTAAGTAGAGTTAATAAGATTTTGATGATGTGCAGTGGGAACTAGCTAATATATATGTTTGTTATATTCAATTTGATTCAAATTTTAATTTGATCAAAATAACAGTTAATTTTTAAAATTTTAAATAAATTGACAAAAATAAAAACAATAAATCAAAATAGTAAAAACTTGAAAATTGTGATTTTTTTTTTAATTTTTTGGCTAAATTTTAAATAAAGACCATTTCATGAATCACATTTTTACAAGATGAAATTTTACCCAATTCCATCAACTTTAGTGTTATGTCAAATAGATCAACTATACTCGTATCTTTAAAATGGACGCGCTCTCATAAAATCAAGCTCCCTAATCCGTTCGAGAAAAAGAAAAAATGAACCTTACATTAAAAATCTAAATGCACAAATTTCAAAAATAATATTTATTAATACTCCCAAAAAAATGTTGTAAGACAATTCCCATGTTTCATGGTTTAATTGGCAGAAATGAGTTAAAACGAAATCAATATCACAAGTAATTCAAATATGATAACGTATCACGTGATAACAACTACGGTCTTCAATATAATAAAAGTGAGATTTCTCATTTTTAACCATCTTTATTTATAAATATTCTTTTTTATCAAATTCTTAATTACTTTTTTAATAAAAAATAATTTTTGTTTAACTATATGTTTCTGATATTTATGGTGTGATATAATGATACAAATTATATTAATAAAAGTATGAAAATGTATTATGATAATACAAGTTATATTAATAATAGTATAAAAGTATAATATGATGATACAAACTGTATTAATTATGGTAAGATGGTGTATTATGATAACACAAACTACATTAATAATGGTACAAAAGTGTAATATAGTAGTACGAGTTGGTACAAGGTAAAATATAATGATACGAGCTGCTATGAGGTTAAAAAATGTAATATGATGATGCAATCTGCATTAGTTATGGTAAGAGGGTGTACTATGATGGTACAAATTACATTAATAATGGTACGAAAGTGTTTTATGGTGGTAAAAGTTGATACAAGGTGAAATATAATGATACGAGCTGATATGAGGTTAATTTTATTAAAGATACAATGGTCCAAAAAAAATACTCTCTTAACTAAAAAAGAATAGTTTCAAACTTTTAATTAAAAAAAAAAATGTTTCTTTCCATAATGAGCTAATTATAATTGACAAAAACTCCTGTGACCTGGTGCACGGATCTAGAATTCATGCATTCGAGTTGACTCGGTCCACCATGCGCCACCACACGCCCGCATATGCCACCAGGTCGCACACAAATTTGTCCAAACATGCTCTCAGGTGTTATATCTTTATATTATGTTAGTCATACATTTTAGTAGTGTTGGTCATACATTTTAATTATGTTGGTCATACCTTTAGTACTATTAGTTGTACCTTAACATAGGTATGATATTTGTACATAAAAGTAGGACTAATATAACATAAATATATGACTAATATAGTACAATGGTCATCAGTTTTTTCTTAAAATTGATCAAATAAAATTGATTAAATATTTTATTTATAGTTATTAATTTTGAAATATAAATCATAATGATTATTTCATTTATTTCCTATTCTTTTGTGATATCAATCATAGGACTAAATATTTTCATACTATTTCTTTCTCATCATCATTCAATTCCCACTCAATTTCATTCTGTCGTTTGTGGCGTCCTCTCTAGAGCGCGTGAGGGCATGTGCCAATGTGTGGAGGGTGGTAGGACCGACCCGAATTACTTGGATCTTAAATTCGTGCACCAATTGCACATGGGTTTTTATGTGGTGAAAGATGTTAATCATTCCAAGTGTTGGTAAAACTTACGAAGTTGCAACATACGACAATCGAAACGATCTTGCATATTGTATACTTCACCAAAATGAAATGAAGTTGATTATTCTATATATTCTTTTTTCAAAGTATACGCATCTTAAGTGCACTAGAGCTGATATTGATGAAGTTCGTGTTGAATGGGTTGAATGCGTTCAAGAACATATAAATGGGTAGAACAAGGTGACTATTATATTTTAGTTTGCAATGCTTTCTTTTGAATATATATTACATATTTAATATAATCATGTTATGATTTTTAGGTGTTCATGTTAACTTTGTTCTTACATTTGACAGATTGCGGGGACGTAGGGAGTACATCTGAAGTTCGTGATGTTGTTTTTGTAAAGGTCGCGTGTGATGTTATTCAAACAAATACGATCATTTTGTTATTGTTGGAGTTTAAATTTATAGACGTAATGTTTTATGATTTGAAGTGTTATGATGAGACATATTGTTAGGCGGATTTATGAATGTTATGTTTGATATTTACAATGTTTATATGTTCTTCTAATGCATTTTTTAGTTTATATAATTATTGAGAATTATTATATTATTATAGCATAGCAAAAATATGAAATATTGTAAAAAAATATGTAAACAAAAAAGACAATACAAAAAAGGGTTGTCATAAAGAAATGACTACACCCTAAAAAGCGTTGCATTAGCGTTGTTATTCTAACAAATGACAACCCTAAAAAAGCGTTGCATAAATGTAATTGTATGCAATAGAGACAACTGTTATGAGTGTTGCATTTATTCGTGTTGATGTTATTGAGAAAGACAACGCTTTTTAAGCGTTGCATATATAGTTGCACAAAATCCGAAAAGACAACCCTTTTGTGCAACGGTTTTTATGCGTTGTCGTATCTATCTGAAAAAGACAATCTTTTTTAGTGCGTTGTCTAGTAGCGCATATCTTTAACAACCCTGGATACAACAACCCTCTTTTTGTGGGAATGACAATGGATAAATTCCGTCGTCTTTCAGCGTTTTTCTTGTAATGCGAAATAGTTTGAATGCATTTTCATGGATGAAGAGATACTAATTTCCGTATAACACCCTATGTTTTGTTGATTTATTCTCATATTTTGTACATTACAAGATCTGATATTTATTTAATTATATATATATATAAAGAACAAACTTCATGGTTACCTACGGAAACAATATTTTGAGAAATTCAGAACTAAATTCAATGAGGGAATATCTACATTAAATTAAAAACCACCAAAATGACTTTTCCAAAATGAAAAGTTCCCACCCATAACTCCAAATTCTTTTTTTTATTCATTTATTTATTATATTAATTTTACCCAAATATTTCTTCAGCTTTTTTTTTTCGAAATACCCATGGTATTCTCATCATTTTTTTAATGATTGCTTCTGAGATGAAGAAAAAAAATCAAAACGTGCAATACTTTCTAAGATTGTATACTCACCGAAATATATCTTTAGGATTGTAAAACGATATAATTTCATAATAGATTTGATTTAATCCAATCGATTTTCCACATATAAAAAATTAAAAATAATACTTTTTGTATAAATGTATATGTAGCACCGGAAAAAAAAAAATAATTATTATTTTCTTTAAGAATTATTATTATTAAGGGTATAATTAAATATCCTAGAAAAAGGTAGAATTATATTTAAATGATGGAGCTAAGCTAGAATACAAACTCAAACCTTATTAATTATCTCCTAATGTGAGCCCAAGAGCAAGTAGGCTCATTACATATTTAGGCTAGGTTTAGGAATAATTAACACCATCCTATAAATAGGAAAAAGATGGTATGCAGTTTCTTTTCTCCCTTTTCTCTTAGTTATTCCTTGTGTCATTCCTAAATTAATCCATTTAATTTTTGATATATGGTTGATTCGTATTAGATCTAGAGTTAGAACCCAAATAAATTAGATTAGATCTTTAATAGGTGTTGAATAATTTAAGCAAATTAAATTCGGATTCTTCCAAATCATGAAAACCTTTGTAGTATAAATTTTGTGTTGTGATATGGAGAATAATAAATTAGTGAGAAAAAGTAATTAAGTAAAGATCGAATTAAGTAGAGAAACAGTAAATAAATCAAGAGTGACACTCCTGTGCACAAGGTGTAACAATACTGTTATATTATATAAGTGATATTGTTATATTAATATAACAGTATCATTCATATAATGTAACAGTATTACTTCATATAAAACAATATCACTCATATAATATAACAGTATCACTCATATAATATAACAGTATTGTTGTGCATAGATTTAGATCCGTGCACCTTGTGCACAAAAGTTTTTGCCATAAATCAAGGGGAGTAAAGATAGAAGAGAGAGAAAAGGAGGAACCAGGGAGAGAGAGAGAAAGGCTGGGAGGCAAGAGGAGATATAGAATTTTTCTTTGGGAATAAAACAATACATAAGTTGAGAGAAAAGTAGGGGACGAGAGAGAGAAAGAGTGGGGATCAGGGGAGAAGATGCAAGGTGGAGAGAGAAACTCACAATATTCCCTAGTATGTTGATTTCCGGTAGGTGATCCAACCTTTTTAAATATTATTTAAGTTTTTTTAGAGCCTTAGATTAACTAAAAATAATTATTAGTCTTTTTTTTTTAGTTAATAGATTCGAGTTTAGTAATGTATTTCATTATAGATGACTAGGTGACGAAGAAGGTGTGACTTGCGAGGTGTAGACTTGCATTCAAATTCATTTCATTCAAAACTTTCAACTTTAGGGGTGAAGATTTCTATCTATTGTTTGTCTTTATTAAATGGTTTGTGTGAAGTAATTGATGAATTGATGCAATGTGATATGAGGAAAATGATTTATGACAATGTGATATGATTTATGATCTATGCATGAGACTTTGCTATTAGTCAGGGACCATGAAAGGTCCATGGGTCTTAAATAGACATTTGGGCTTACCTGCCGTGCTCAGAACTAGCCAGGGACCATCAAAGGTTCATAGGTCATAAGTAGACCTTCCGATTTGCCCGCCGTGCTAATTGATTGGTCAATCCCAAAACGAGGAAAATGTTTTTATGCATGTTGTGATATTTGTTTTACTTTTCATTTTACCTTTAATTTAGACAAGCATGTCCCAATTCAACTCGTATTTTGCTCATCTTATATACAAATCTAACATTTCAGAGTTATGCCATGGACGTGGAATGAAGTGGATGCACGGTGGCTAGTGTCATAATTGTTGCTTTCTTTAAATTATTTAATTCGTAAAAATATTAAATGGTTCTCCCTTTATTTTGCTTTAGCATGGCAAAATTTGATTATGTTGTATTTCTGATGAAAATGTTATTGGATTATTAAACTATTTCTTCCAAAATACCCTCAAGATTCCTACTAAATCAAATCTGCTTAAATTTTTGATTAAAATTTGTATTATTTATTTCCATTGCAAGTGTATTTTAAAAAAGAAATTTATGTTAAAAATTTACTTATAAATAATTTATTAATGAAAATGTTACTTACAAATTTAAAAAAATTGGGATGCTACAGTATATATATATATATATATATATATATATATATATAACAAAAACCACAAAAATGAATTTCTTTAAATGAAAATTTCTCACCCAAAATCTCAAAAATGAATTTTAATTTTTCATATTCTTTTATTGTCATGACCACACTTACTCAACCGCACATAGAACGAATTTTAAATATAATATAATCTAAAAACTTGCTATATATATATATATATATATTTTCATAATATTATCTCAAACTCAAAGCTATTCTGTTCACATTCATATAAAAGAAGTTTCAACAAGTCAGCAACTCACGAGCAATTTTCATATTAACTCATTAGTACGCATCATATTATATAATACAAAACATGTCCAACCGAGATTCAATATCTAAAAGCAAAAGTAGCATAAACTACAATCATGCCCAACAGGACGTCATCTATGTACATGAGTGCTCAAAATTCTACAGGAGCTCCACACCTTGCCCGGTACGTCCATAATGTTACATATCATCATGGTTACCTACAAAGCATAAATTACGTGAGATAAATCTCAGTAAGTAGAAATTATGCATAATAGTATGGTTCTTTACAACTCCTTCCCATTGATCCACTTCTTGAATCACCTATTTCATTTCTAATTTCCCACTCAAACACTCAACTAGTTCATTACTAAAATATTTTATACACACAACACCCACCTCGTGCACACAACACTAATCATGCACATAACATCAATCTTGCGCACACAACGTCAATTTTGTGCACATGGCACCAATTTCGTTCACACAACACCAACCTTGCGCA
Organism: Scutellaria galericulata; assembly: GCA_946896805.1. Classification (NCBI taxonomy): domain Eukaryota; kingdom Viridiplantae; phylum Streptophyta; class Magnoliopsida; order Lamiales; family Lamiaceae; genus Scutellaria; species Scutellaria galericulata. The sequence goes on along the minus strand of OX335784.1, from coordinate 3,401,313 downwards.
CACAACGCCAATTTTGTGCACACAACACCAACCTTGCGCACACATCGTCAATTTTGTGCACACAATACCAACCTTGCGCACACAACGTCAATTTTGTGCACACAACACCAATTTCATCCCCTTGTTGTCAAAATACATCATTTGATAGGGTTCCCAACTTCATTCCACAATAATCATTCAACTATCAAATTCGTTTCATAACAATCATTGAACTCACAGGTTCATTTATTTTACGATAGCCACTGAACAACAAATCAAATCTCGTAAAACACGTAGTATACATGTATCATCAATTAACACAAATAATTCACAAAATACTATTTTATATTTTGTAATTATAATAAATTTCTACTTACTAAAATTCAGAAGATTTTGATTGTATAAGCTTCAAATTTTCCTCTAAAACTCTCTTGATATTTTCTTTCTCTCAGCGATGCTCTGTTTTTTTAAGTTACCCCCACCTTAGGAAAAACTGGAACGTCTGTTCTAGTGTTGTCGAGCAAGCCTAGATAATTCATCTTTCCTTATTGATGAGGGAGGTTGAAGCGACTTTTTAATGACGTTGTGGTTTAAATTAGATTTTGGCAAACTTGTAAAAAAGGATTTTAGTAAAACTAAACGAGGACTTAAATGATTAATTAATAACAATTATATATACATACATGAGTCTGCAAACTTGTTTAACAATAACCACTAAACTTAACTAATTTTAGATAGTAACGTAACTTAATATTCTGACTAAATTTTGTTTAAACTTTAATATAAGTATAAAGAAATTGAGTTTTGTTAATTTCTACTAAATAATTCAAAAGATACATGTATATCTCTAAATTTTCATATCAAAATCAATATGATTACTAAGCTTAATTATGGAAGATTTCGTAAATTGATTCATCAGCAAGTAGATATTTAATTAAACCCTTCAAATTTAATTGGCAAAATCATAATAGCGTGAAGTAAAATAAAACAGTAAATTCTTCAATTATTGAATCTTATTATTATAAACTATATTTTGAAAAGTATAGACCAAAGATAAGAATAACAAACAAAGAAGAATTTTCTTCAATACAGATTTACTTAGATTGAAACTTGAAAATTCATTATATTCTTAACTATTACTTATCCTATCTATTACTTGAAATACAAATCATTAACCCATAAAATATCACTTAATTTAAGAATAAAGATTATATCCTAACCTTCTGCAGATTTTCGTCCCCTTTCTTCCTTTCTTTTTATTATTTTTCTTTTCCTCTCCAAAATTTTCTCTCTGCTTATCAAAGTATTTCTCAAGGGTTAGAAAAAGTAGTCATCATGATTTCTGTAAGCAATCCTACTATATAAGTGGGTCATTAAAATATTTGTATATATCATGTGTGGGTGATACGTGTACAAAGCTTTGAAGTTATGACACCTACTTTTTATTCTTGTCCTTTCTTTTGTTTTCCTTTTTATTTAATTATTCTTATACTATTATTATTCTATTGTTAAGAAGATGCAATTTATGCTTATTACTTGCACACATATATATCATTTAACATTTTCATATATAATATACACGGCACCAACACATTTATATTAAATTTATTTTATTGCCTTTTCTCTTATTAAACTAAAATTAATAAGCTAAAAAAAAAAAAAAAAAAAGACATCATCATGGAAGGGACACACGTCCTCTTTCCCTTTAATATTATTGTGTGTATGTATATAATAAAGTGTGAATGATTATATATTTGGTCAAATCTTACATTTTCCAGTACATCAATTAGTTTCATAATTTCTACGAAGTGTCCTTTTCCTATTATTATTATTTTTTAATAGCTTATACTTATTATTATTATTATTATTATTATTATTATTATTATTATTATTATTATTATTATTATTTACATCTCTCTTTTTTTTTTTCAATTCTTGAAAATTCTTGCTATATTTTACGTAGTCAAATTTTTAATTTGGGGTGTTACATTTATCAAAATAATAAAATCATTTTTCTTATAAAGAATTGTGTTGTCAAATTTAAACTGTATGTAATTAAAGACAAAAACTTATATACATCTATTGTACAGATTTGGAATCGTACACTCCACCCATCACGCGAAATGCATGAATCTAAGATTCATGCAACAATTGTACAGGAGACCTACTCGTAATTAAAACTATATGCCCTAAATGTATGTCTTATATGTATCTCAAGTAAGATATTTTTAACATAATCATTTCTAAATCTATTTTAGGAATTTAAAATAAAGAGATTTTTTCTGTTTATAGAATAAAATTAATTTGGACAATATGATATGAAATAAACAAAATTTTGGTCACTATAATAAATCTATAATCCAGTATCATTTTCTGGATATTTTATAAAAATCATTTTTCATTAAAATATGGAAAGTTATTTTTGTTGGTTTAATTCAACTGTACATTCTAAAATAATGGTTGATTAAATTTAATATAAAAAAATAGTAATACTCATGTGAACTTCTTGCATAGATTTAGGATCCATGCAATAGGCTAGATCCAAATCTGCTGAAATTTTTTATTTCATGCACTTATCTTTATGTTATATTATTATGACCATTATATACAAGTATCATAATCTTTATATTAATCTATAACTTCAAAAAAAAAAAAAAAATCCAACAGAATGTTTATCAACATACATTATGTGATATATTTATACATTTATGTGATATTACTTATACTTCTATATCAACATAGTCATACATTTATGTAATATTATTTATACATTTATGAGCATAAATGTTATATGATTATAACATATACGTTCACCTAATATAACATAAAAGTTTAAAAACTATATTACATGTGTTATGTATATAATGTAAATATATAACTAACATAAAATAAATGTTTTGCTATCATAACTTAAAATATGACTAACATAACAAAAATATATAACATATTTGTCAAACGGGGGAGTGAGTTGGGCACGGACACTTGGGCGTGTGGGATTCGTGGAAGCGCGTGTGAGCGTGTGAAAAGTGATCCCGAATTGGATCGACCTTAGTATACGCACCAGTTGCATATAAATAATTGTGTAAAGAAAACCATATATTTAGGAATTTCTAATGGACAATGTAGAAAAACAATTCGAAAAAGAAGAAGAAAAAACAAAACTATTGTTTAGCGAACTGGATCCTCTATTTCAATTTGGTATTTCATTTTATATTTCACTATTTTTAATTCACGTTATCTGACAGTTAGTGATGTTGTGTGATGGTTATTTTGAAACACCAGATGAAACACCAACGTGGAATAAACAATTTTAAATGATTGTATACAAAATGGACTCTCTATTTCAATTTGATGTTTCAAAATTATTCTAAATTCTACAAACTATATAATAGTCAAAACAATATCTCTTCATACTTTAATTTATAGTTTAATTTATTTAAATGCAATGTAATTAATTTCTAATCTTTTGATTCATTGATAATAATTAAAACTTCACGCCATCGTAATATAATAGTTCAACAAAGTTTTATATTGCAAACCCAACATGTATCAATTTATAATTAAATAAGTTAAAGTATAAATATATTAATTTTTATAATTAAAATGAATTTATTAAATGATGTGTAGTTTTCAAAATTTCTAATTTATTTTCTTAGTTTTATAAAATAACTTTCCAAAATGCTATTTTATCTCATTCCTAAAAATAGCCCAATTAAAGAAATAAAATGTTTTGAAATCTCATCAGGATCCACTCTTATTAGATTAATTACGTTATCCACAATAACTCTTATAAATCTTTCATCTTTCTCTCTCTCTCTCTCTCTCTCTCTCTCTCTCTCTCTCACACATATATATATATACACACACACACCCACCCACACGAAAGATTTAATTATAAAACTTTTTTTGAATTGTCATAACTATATTTTACATATATAGTTTATGTTATGTACTTGTATTTTGTAATATTAAATAAATTATGGTATCTTATGTAATAAATATTAATTATTTGATAATAAAATGTAATTAATTATATGCACATCAAATGTATAGAATATTGATCATAATTAGAAAAAAAAATTATATAACTATATTTTAAATATTTGTTTCATCTCACAATTATAATAATATTTTAAATATTTGTTTTAAATATTTAAATATAATTATTTTTGTTTTATTTGTACTTATTAATTTTTAATTAATTTAGAAATATAACTATTAACTCATCTTTAGGATGAAAAATCAATCATCTTATCAATTACTTAGGAAAACATAGATTATATTGTTATTCTAATTAGCCATGAATGGCGAGAGTAAGAGAACCTCCATTTGTTTTTTGAAAAGATTAATTCATTCAAGATTCATATCTTAGGGAAAAAAATTAATTTAATATTTTCTAATATCAAATTGGGCATACAAAAGAAAAAAAAAAGTGACTTAATCCGTCATATGTCATGTAGCACAACAATATAACCATTTTTAAATTAAAAGAAAATGAAATTCAGAATTGCTTATTGTCGAACTGTGCCTTTAAAAAATGAGATATTCCTATCAGTTAATCCACATGATTTATGATATTGAACTAATTTGAGTTTTGTTTTAATAATGACTTATTGAAGTAGACTTCAATTACATGTTGTATACGGAGAAACAAAGTCTTGTGCCATAATTACAAATTTACACCAAATAGGGGCGAAAAAAAAAAAATTCATGATAAAACATTTTTTAACAGAAAAGTTGCAAAATTGTATGCTTTGTCAACTTTCATGTTTTTTTAAATTAGTATTGATATTTTAAAATCAACAAATAAAATCTAAAACAATCAATTCACTTTAAAATTAATAAATGTAGTAATTATGGAAGTTAAGTATGATAATTTGAAATATTATTTTAGTAAATATAAAATCATAATAAAACAAAATGTTCATTTTTAGGAAATCAAAATATTATTAAATAAATATCTAAAGGAATAAAAAAAAAAATTCTAATTTGTTTTAACTTTAAATAATTCTTGAAATTAAGTATGAAAGTTTGAAATTAACAAATAAAAATTAAAATATTATTTTAGTAAATATGAAAGCACAATAAAGGGAAAAATGTTTAATATAGAAAATTAGAAATTGTATGAATATCTAAGAATCAATAGATAAATTAGAAAAAGAAAAAATTTAACAAAAAAGTTGGTAGTAGTAATAATAATAACAATAGGTTAACCAATACACATATAACATTAACATTTTGACATATAACTTTGCATATATCTTTATGTATCCGAAAATTGGTCGTAATTTTATAAATGACATATAGCCAAGGATTAACCAATATGACCATAATTTTGCATATAATATTAAATTAATCATAATAAAAAATATATATACTTGAATTGTTTCTGGTCATCATTATTCAAAACTCAGAGAGCCCACTTAAAAGTTTCATTTTAATTTTTTTTAAAGATCTACTATTAAGGTCTGTTGTATATAGGCCACATTATTTGTTAGTGTTGGGCCCATGTCTTTTAAATCTTGACAGCCCAAGTGTTGACCCTCTTAATGAAAGCCCAAGCCCATCTCTTTAAGTTGGAGGCTTTAATTTGAGCCCTCCATTTCAAACCCTTCTATCCTACCCGTTGATTGCTGATATATATATCTCACCCCCCATTTGTTGCAACCCTACTCTCTCTCTTCTCCTCTCCCCGCGGCGCCCTCTCTCTCCTCTCTCCAGTACTCTCATTCGTACTGTTTCTGTGCCATGGCGCCACTACACCGTCGACCTTGTCCTTGCCGTGGTTCTGGTGCTCCTTGGCCGCGACTTGTACCCCCTTGTCGGCTACGTCTCTATTTATACCCCTGGGGTGAGAGAGAGAGTGAAGAGTAGTTCTTTGTGCTTGAGTCCCACTATGTGATCTTGGTGTTCTTGAGGGGAGGGGGATTTGAGCTTTCCCATTCAGCTACATGTGTTGATAAGTTGAGTTGGGGTTTTCTTCGGGTTTGGGTTGAGGTATAGGGTTTTCCTTGAGGGTCCCTTGGAGCTACCGCCAGATTCTCTTTGTGATTGTGGTTGTGGACGAGAAAGGGGACTGAACCAAGGAATATCTGAGTTGGCTCTCAACTCGCTTCACTGATCCATGTGTTGGATCCATCTGGTGCTATCTCTTCTTGCTATATTCTGTTTTTCTGTTGCTTTAAGTTTCCCTAGTAATATGTATCTAGGTATTCTTCTTGTAATAGTTTGGTTAAGCTCTATGTATCTGGACTGACGCCCAACAGTGGCATCAGAGCCTTGTTGTTGATAAGGTCAGTCCAGTGGTGCTGCGGTGGTCAGGTATCTTGGCTTAACCTTTCTCTTCATTTTCTTTTCTGGTAAGATCCTGTGTGATCTGTGTCTGTTGGGCTGATACGTGCTGGTATAGGTTTAGGTCGTGCTTTGTGCTTTGACCCGCCTCTTTGTTCTTTGATCTGCTTTCTTTGTGTCTCTGGATCCTTTTTTATTCCGCTGCTTATCCTCTGTCTCTTGGTTTTCCCCGGTATACCCACCTTGTCCGGACCAATAGTGTCCCTGGAATCTGGGATTGGGGGGGAGAACCAGGCTCTGTGTGTTTCTCTCTGTGATATCCTGTTCCACCTTGCTGCTTGGCCTTTGTGTGCTCTGTGCTACTTTGTGTGTTCTGTTTATTCATCATGAATGCTTATACAGTTGCTTCTTTTGATGGAAAGGGAGACTTTTCTATTTGGTAACAGAAGATGAAGGGCATACGTGTACAACAAAAGTGCTTTAAGGTTATAACCTTGTCTTATGATGATAAGATTACTGATGATGTGAAAAGTGAATTGGATGAACTTGCATACTCCTTGATAATTCTGAACTTGTCTGATTCTGTGATTAGGAAACTAGGAAAGCATGAATCTGCTAAATCTTTGTGGGAAAAGTTGGAGGAATTCTACACTGAAACATCTTTACCATCTAAAATGTTCTTACTTGAAAAGTTTTTTAGATTCAAACTGGATTTAAGTAAAGATATAGATGCTAATCTGGATGTTTTCACTAAACTGGTTCAAGATATAAAGCTGACTAGTGATAAGAATATAGATGAATACACTCCCATTGTGCTTTTGAATGCTATTCCTGATTCTTATAATGATGTTAAATCTGCTATTAAATATGGTAGAGATCAGGTTACTCTGGACACTGTCATTAATGGTCTGAAAAGCAAAGAATTGGATCTAAAATCTTCTAAAACAAATAGGTCTTTTGGTGATGTTAACTTTGTGAAAGGTAAACTTAAAAACAATGCTCAGAACAGACCATTAACTAGTAACCAAGGTAAGAATCAGAATCATAATCAAGGTCAAGGTCAGAATCAGAATCAAACTCAGAAAAAGGATGGTTTTAAGCCTAAGTTCAAAAATAGAAAGTGCTATAACTGTGGGAAACCTGGTCATTATGCTAATGTGTGTACTGAACCTAAAAAGGAAAATAAAATCAATGGTCAAGCTAATGTTGTGGCTGATAATCTTGGTGATGTGTTTCTCACAAATGACTATGTGAATTCTGTGATTGCATCTCTATGTGACAATGATTGGATCTTTGATTCTGTATGTACACATCATATGACACCTCACAGGCATTTGTTTTCATCCTATGTGGAACTTGAAAATGGCAATGTCTCTATGGCTGATAGCAGTGAGAGTAATGTAATTGGAATTGGAACTATCTGTCTTAAGTTTGAAACTGGTTTTGAATTAACTCTTAAACATGTTAGACATGTTCCTAATTTAAAAAGTAATTTGCTTTCTGTTGCTATCCTTGAAGACTGTGGCTTGAATGGTAATTGGGGGAAAGGTTGTCAAATGATTATGAAGGGTAATGAGTGTGCTTTCAAAGCTATGAGAATGCAAAACCTTTATGTCTGCTCTGCTGAACCTGTCTTGCATGCTAACTCAGTGAAACATGATATGACTAAAACATGGCATAAAAGGCTAGATCATATAAGTGGAAAAGGTATTGAAATCTTGCATAAAAACTCATACTTATGAGATGATATTATCTCTGATTTGCCTCTATGTGATGCATGCATTCTTGGAAAGCAACATAAGATGCCATTCCCTGTATCCTCTCCCCCCAATCCCTCTAAGTGCTCCTCCATTCTTGAATATGTGCATGCTGATGTGTGGGGGCCTGCCCTGTGCCTACTCATGGTGGAAATAGATATTTCTTGTCCATTGTTGATGATTTTTCTAGAAAAGTTTTTGTGTTTCTTATGAAGAACAAATCTGATGTGCTTGATAAGTTTAAGTCTTGGAAAACTTTGGTTGAAACTCAAACTGGAAAAAGGGTTAAAACTTTAAGAACTGACAATGGAACTGAATTTTGTAATACTGATTTTGATACTTTGTGTGTTGAATCTGGAATTAGAAGGCATAGGACTGTTGTTCACACACCTCAACAGAATGGTATTGCTGAAAGGATGAATAGAACTATCTTAGATAAAGTAAGATCCATGCTGTGTACTTCTAGCTTGTCTAAGATGTTTTGGGGTGAAGCTGCTATCACTGCTGTTTATTTGATAAATAGATGCCCCTCTGTGCTTTTGAATGGTAATGTTCCTGAAACTGTGTGGAGTGGAAAACCTGTCAACTTGTCTAATTTGAAAGTGTTTGGGTGTTCTGCTTATGTGCATCAGAAACTTGATAAACTTGAACCAAGATCTATGAAATGTGTGTTCTTAGGTTATCCAGAAGGTATAAAAGGCTATAGGTGTTGGATGAGATCTGAACCTGGTTTTAAGACTATCACTAGTAGAAATGTGATTTTTAATGAAGATGAATTTCCATGCTTATGTGCCCCTTCTGTGAATGTTCCTATTGAGGTGGAGACTCCACCAATTCTGACTGCACCTATACATGCTCATCCTGATATACCTGTTCAAACTGATGCTATGGAATATGAAGCTGAACCTGTTAATGATCATACTGATAATGAAGAACCTAATCAAATTGATGAGACTCCTCCTACTGATGATCTAAGTGATTATATGCTTGCTAGAGATAGAGTTAGGAGAGATGTTAGGATTCCTTCATGTCTAAATGATTATTAGCTCTCTTCCTTTGTGCACAATGTGTTTGATTCTCTGGATGGAAATGAACCCAAAACTTATAATGAAGCTATGAAATCTAAAGAATCTGATAAATGGTTAAAAGCTATGAATGAAGAAATCAAATCTTTGCATACTAACCATACTTGGATGCTTGTACCAAAACCTGCTAAGTGCTCTGTGGTTGATTGTAAATGGTTGTTTAAGGTCAAGCATGAAACTGATTCTGTTAGATTTAAAGCTAGACTTGTTGCAAAGGGATTCGCTCAAAAAGAAGGCATTGATTATACTGAGATATTTGCTCCTGTTGTAAAGTTCACCACTGTGAGAGTCATACTTGCCTTAACTACTCATTTTAATTGGGAACTTAAACAAATGGATGTGAAAACTGCCTTCTTGCATGGTGAACTTGATGAACATATATACATGAAACAACCTGAAGGTTTTGTTGATAAAATGCATCCTGATCATGTGTGTTTTCTGAAAAAAAATCCTTGTATGGCCTTAAGCAATCTCCTAGGCAGTGGAATAAGAAGTTTGATTCATGCATGCTTTCTCTGAATTTTAAAAGAAGTGCCTATGACCCATGTTTATATTTTAAGGAAGATGCTCAAACTCCTGCATTCCTGGTAATTTATGTTGATGATATGCTTCTGGTCAGCCCTTGCTTGAGTGCTATAAATCACATAACTAAGTGCTTAAGTGATAATTTTGATATGAAGCTTCTTGGTGATGCCAAAAGGATCTTAGGAATGGATATTATCAGAAATAGGGATGCATGTTCTTTATCTCTTAATCAATCTGCCTATATGCAAAAGATTCTTGATAAATTCTCCATGAATGATGCCAAAAGTGTGACTGTTCCTCTTGCTGCTCATTTTATGTTAAGTAAAGATCAGTCTCCCAAGACTGATCTTGAAAGAACTGAGATGTCTTATGTGCCCTATGTTAATGCTATTGGTTCTGTGATGTATCTTATGGTTAGTACAAGGCCTAATATTGCATATTCTGTGAGTTGCTTGAGTAGATACATGTTAAATCCTGGAATGCCTCATTGGGAGGCTGTTAAATGGCTCTTGAGATATTTAAAAGGATCCATAAAAACTGGTATTAATTTTGGCAAATCTGATAATGGTGTTAACCTTTGTGGCTATGTGGATTCCAATTTTGCTAATGACAAAGATAACAGAAAATCAACAGCATCCTATGTGTTTACCTTATGTGGTGCATGTATTAGTTGGAAATCTCAATTACAGAATATTGTGGCTCTATCTACTGCTGAATTTGAATACATTGCAGCCACTGAGGCCATTAAGGAAGCTATTTGGCTTAAGGGCCTCCTATCTGATATTGGTTTTCTTTCTGGAGATGTTGTTGTGTTTTCTGACTCTCAATCAGGGATCCAACTTTGCAAAAATCCTGTCTTCCATGACAGAACCAAGCATATTGATATAAAGTACCACTTTATCAGAGATGTTGTTGAAAAAGGAATTGTCAATCTGGAGAAAATTCCCTTTGAATTTAACCCTACTGATATGTGAACAAAATGCTTGCCATTGGAGAAGTTTAAGTCCTGCTTGAAGGCTTTGAACCTCTCCCCTTCTATGCGATGCTCTTCTTGTGTTTTTGCAGTCTTTGTGATTGCTGCCCCTTGTGATTTCTATGATCTACCTGTGTTTTTCCTTATGTGCTTTGTGCTCCCTGTGTGGTTTCTATTCTTGCTCCCATCTTTGTGATGGTTATTTGTGATTGTGCAGGAAAAGAACAAATTGGTAATGATGACCCCTGTCCTATTTTTGAAAAAGACCACACAACCCATAATCTGGCCCAAGGTGGAGATTGTAGTATATGGGCCACATTATTTGTTAGTGTTGGGCCCGTGTCTTTTAAATCTTGGCAGCCCAAGTGTTGACCCTCTTGATGAAAGCCCAAGCCCATCTCTTTAAGTTGGAGGCTTTAATCTGAGCCCTCCATTTCAAACCCTTATATCCTACCCGTTGATTGCTGATATATATATCTCACCCCCCATTTGTTGCAACCCTACTCTCTCTCTTCTCCTCTCCCCGCGGCGCCCTCTCTCTCCTCTCTCCAGTACTCTCATTCGTACTGTTTCTATGCCATGACGCCACTACACCGTCGACCTTGTCCTTGCCGTGGTTCTGGTGCTCCTTGGCCGCGACTTGTACCCCCTTGTCGGCTAGGTCTCTATTTATACCCCTGGGGTGAGAGAGAGAGAGAGTGAAGAGTAGTTCTTTGTGCTTGAGTCCCACTGTGTGATCTTGGTGTTCTTGGGGGGGATTTGAGCTTTCCCATTCAGCTACATGTGTTGATAAGCTGAGTTGGGGTATTCTTCGGGTTTGGGTTGAGGTATAGGGTTTTCCTCGAGGGTCCCTTGGAGCTACCGCCAGATTCTCTGTGTGATTGTGGTTGTGGACGAGAAAGGGGACTGAACCAAGGAATATCTGAGTTGGCTCTCAACTCGCTTCACTGATCCATGTGTTGGATCCATCTGGTGCTATCTCTTCTTGCTATATTCTGTTTTTCTGTTGCTTTAAGTTTCCCTAGTAATATGTATCTAGGTATTCTTCTTGTAATAGTTTGGTTAAGCTCTATGTATCTGGACTGACGCCCAACAAGGCCCAATTAAGTAAAATTAATTTTATTATTTTATTATATTGATTAATTTGGGCAAACTTAAAACTTGAGTCCATCGACGTCAATTTCAGCTATGTATGGTTTGAACGTAAACCCCTGAGCTTCGCCGCTCCACTTCCGAACAAGATTCTCTCACACACACTCACGGTGTGATGGGAGAGAAGGCTAAATATTTGGTGTTGCTTGGAGCTGGAGTTCTATTGGGTTCTGCTGCCACCATTGCTATCTTCAAACTTCTTCCCAGGTATACCCTACTCTCTCTTCTAATTTTGCTTTCTATTAGCAGATGAGTTTATGCTGTTGTAATTTGCATTAGATCGAGATATGAGGTTGATGAGGATTGGGTTTTTTCTTCATCATTTTTGCAGACGAGTTGGAAGGGAATGTGGTAATGTGAAGGCCATTGAATTGAACGGTATGCTGATTCACCCGCTTTCTGGGGCTGTGTGTGTTTTACCTTCCCAATACGGACAGTGAGAAATGGCAGGACATTTTTATCTTTTATTTTCTTCTGAATATATTCAAGTCAGTTTGAACTTTTTTGGAAGTTTAGTTGTATTTCAATTGGATTGTGAGTGAATTTTAGTGATCGGAAATGTATATTGTGCGATGATGTTTGAATTAGGACCCAACAGAAGTCCGTCGTTGAGATTCCAGTGTTGAAAATCAGACCTCAGACATGAAAGTATCTCTAAATAATCATTTTTTTAAGAGAGTTAAATAATCAAGTTTCAAATATTCGATGACTAGTCCATATCAGCAGGATAATATGATCTGCAACCAGGGTTATATCAAGTTTGTCAATGAATCAGTTTAATCCGTTTGCCTTCAAATACTCATTGTTTCCTTCATTGATAAGCACATATGCTCCAAAGTAGAAGTACAGTTGGTGATTTTGTTCATATCTCCTTGCACGTTTATCTACCTAGGGAGCTGTATATATATATGTATTGCCATGAAACTTCCTATAGGAATGCTTGCTATGTTTCACAATCTATTAATTTTTGACAAATTGTTAACATACAGAACATCTGTTCTTGTTGCAGATCGAAAGATCTTGGAGGATGTGAGTCGTAATGTTGGGGGTCGCGACCTGCTAATGGATGAAATTGTGTCTGAACAACTGACAAGGTGATACTAGGTTCTTTCCTTTTTCTTCGATTTTCAATGATCAATAAGTTGCTTGAGGATAGAGAATTTATAATCTATTCAGACCCTCATCCCATCCCTTGGTGTGCATGCTCCCCTGGCAACAAATAAGGAACATCTATCACAGAATTTCTTTGCTTCTAATTTTTTTTAGTGTCAAACATGCTACTCTATGAGTCTGCTCTACATGGTAATAGATAGAAGATATGCTTGGGATATGTTGGTTACTGGAGTTAGTCGTCTTCTTTCAGAAGTCCTGCAAGATTTAGCTGTATGTCATGTACTTCAAGGACAGACTGTTATTGGTAAACTATTCTAGAGCATTTTATTATGCAACATAGTATGAGGTCTACAAGCTGTGTTTGGTTTATTACTCTTCAGTCTGACAACATAGACAAAATTAAATTATAGACCTCAATGCTGTTGTTTCTTTCATCAGGAATATTCAGTTCTTTGGCTTGGAGCACCAGAAAAAAGTTGTCTCTTCTTATGTTGTGGTTATTGGTCTCGGAGGAGTTGGGAGTCATGCTGCATCTATGCTTTTGAGGTCTGGTGTAGGCAAGCTTCTTCTTGTTGATTTTGATCAGGTATGCCATACTTTTACAAATGTTTCCTCCACTGTGCTACAATGTACCATTTCTAGATTTTTTTCTTCATGTCTTACGCATCATTCACCATCATCAATAAAAATTGAAGTGGACTCACGTTAGAAATCCCAATTGATTTGAAATAAATAGATTCGTAATTCCCTGCATTTTTATTTTATTTTATCAATAGTCATAAGACTCATAACTTACATGTATACACACACACACACACACACACATATATATATATATTATAATAGTAAGCTGAAAATACTAAATAATTACGTATATATGGACAAAATCCCTTAGTCCAGATACAACCTTAGAAAATAAATCAAATTATACAAGATCCTTTTAGATAATTCACTTTTGAAAAGAGATGAAACTTGCGACAGATCCTTATAGCATATCACTAATCTGGTGCTTAATGAAATGCAGGTCAGATGGCAATTATTATTCATGTTGTTAGTTGAGCTTATTACAGCCTCTTTATTTGCCTAACTTCTTATGACTTGAATATGTTATATCTTTTTATGTAAGAATTGATTATTACTTATTAATTTTTCGTAAAGGTCTCAGTTTCATCATTGAATAGACATGCTGTTGCGACAAGAGAGGATGTTGGTACATCAAAAGCCCTGTGTCTGAAGAAGCATTTCTCAGCAATTTTTCCAGAGTGTCATGTAGATGCAAAAGTGCTTCTATATGATTCATCATCTGAAGATGAAATTCTTTCTGGGCATCCCGACTTTGTCCTGGATTGCATCGATAACATTGATACCAAGGTTGCAATTTCTCAACGATCCGTTTTTCCATTGTTTTCTAAACTTTTTATATTAAGAGCAACTGTGTTGCTACTTAAAGACTTCTATTAACCTGCTGGCATTTTCATTATTGGATTATATTTAATAGAAAATGTTCTTAGTTGGTTATTTTTATTTAAACAAAATCTTAAAAGAGGCGTGGCAGCTACTTCCATCTTATTAACTTTTCATCTTTGAGCTTCTATACTTAATGGAATAATTAGGCCACCTTTGTAATTATACTTGCATATCATCATATAACTCATATTTACAAATTTTCCACTATCGAGAAAATATATTAGGACAATTATTGATCACAGACACTATTGCCGAGAAATATATGAATTCTGGAAACTCTTATATTCTAATGGCTTTTTCTCTTTAATGAAGTTTTCTTTGCACTGGTACTAGCTGTACCTCCAAAAAAACATAGGCATTCTGTTTCTAAAATTTGCATTCCAGTTACCTAAACAAATGATTTGTCTTATACGGTCAGTCTGAAATGTCTAAATTTGTCAGCAATCATGTCCTGTAGGTGGCTCTTCTTGCTGCATGTGTGCGGAGGGGATTGAAAGTTCTATCTGCTACTGGAGCTGGCGCTAGAGCTGATCCAACAAGAATCCGCGTAGCTGACATAAGAGAATCAACCAATGATCCACTATCTCGTTCGGTAATGAGTTGATCTCTTGTTATACATATTATATTCATGATCACAATAATGACTTTGCCTAGCCCTTTTAAAAATGCCATATATGGAATTGCAAATACTAACATCCTTGTGCTTCATGAGTTTTATAGTTACATTTTGATTTTAATTGAGTTAATTTTATGATTTTGTAATTCAAACACTGCACCTCTCATTGAAGCAAGCCTTTGCATGTATATCTTTATCAATCTAGCGTGGTCGTATCTTATTGTTATATACTTATATGCATTCATAGTTACTTTGGTTTTTTTGAAAAAACTCTACTTCCTCTACCTTCATTTAGACGTTTCGTTATATTGACATGAAGTTTTAGGCCGGAGTTGCAAAGTTGGTTTGACATAGATGGTGCATTTGGATCTATATGATTGATGCCATTTAAATTAGAATAGGCATTTCTGGTTTGAGTTTATGATTTTATAACCTTGCACCAAACTCTATCTGAAGATACTGTTATTTTCTTACCAGAGTAAACAAACTGTAGTGAACATGGATTTACAAAGAAATGAAAGCCTAAAAGATGGGGAAAGAAAACTAATAGAAACACCCACCAGTTTATGCTCATCCTGTATTTTATCAGACGAAGGGAAGGACTGAGCAGACATCTCTCTGCAGTTTTAGACACCTTAATTTTGAAAGTGTGAACCATCATAGTGCAGAATGATTGAAATTACTACCCCCCGTGAGAGAATAGGAATGTGCAATGCCTATTAGTTGAAACGAACTACATAAGAGATCTCATGGATAATGGTTTGAAAATGGACTGTTCTCTCTCAGGAAAATTTTAAAATGTTGTCTTGTTTAATTTTAGAGAGTACCTATGAACTAATGATCATCTATGAAGACAGCGTGATTATTACATTTTATATTTTTCTTCCATTTGTTTGATATTACATTTTGGTTCTGCTGAACATTATGCTTCCTTGATTTTTCTTGGACTAATCTTTTTGCTCTGTCTCTACCTCTTCAAGATCTTCTCTTTATAGATTTCTCATGGTTTGCAGCTATATAATTTTAATTTTAAAACATGAAGTTCCAGATACTGCTGATGCTGAAGCCAATTATTGACATAACAGTTCATTAATTTGGTTATAAGTGGCAGAGTGAACTCTTAACTTCATTAGTTTTCAGGTCAGGCACCGGTTAAGAAAGGATCATGGCATTGAAGGTGGTATTCCTGTAGTTTTCTCATTAGAGAAACCCAAGGCAAAACTGCTTCCTTTCAAAGGACCAAGTGGAGAAGAAGAAAATCCTTCAGATTATCAAGTAAGCACTTCATATTTTATTGGAATATGTGGGGTTGTGCATTTTATAATTAGCTGTACTCATAATTTTTCTGCTCTCTATTGTCAGATTTCTGTTACTCATAAAAACAGCATCCTTTTACAAAACACTAATGAGCAGTTCTTTCTATTCTCTCTTGTAACTTGTGCAGCCTGTTTATCTTAATTTGTTAAAAAGTAACAATGTAATGAAATTGATTATCAGATTGTTCCAGGTTTTCGAGTTCGCATCATTCCAGTCCTAGGAACCATACCAGCAATTTTTGGACAAGTCATGGCTTCATATGTTGTTACTCAACTGGCAGGATTGCAAGTTCATATGGAGCCAGTTGTTAATTTTGATATGGATCATTACCGCATCCTCCATCAGCGCCTTATCGAGCATGAAGAGTTACAATATGGCACAGCAGAGCAAGTTCAGGTACACAGTTTCTGCATTTTCCATACTAAACTATAGCATTTTCTTCTCTTGCATATGAAGTTAGAACTGAAACATTTCTTAAGGTTTACTTGGTTGCTATATTATTTGACAGGACTATGAATGTATGAATTCCTATATATAGATCAGATTCTCCGTCCCATAGAATTAGAAGCCATGGCACAAAAAAAAAAAAAAAAAGCAGTTTTATCTTGGCTGCAAAGTATTCAAAATTCTATAGATAGAAGAGGAAAAAAAAAAAAAAACTCGAGTAAATTTAAAAACTGGAGATTACACATCATAGAACCCAAGATCACTAAAGCTAAACTACCAGGTGCTACTCTCCAGTCTCCAGACTCTCCACAATGGATTAAGGAGTAATGGTGCTTTAAGGTCTATTGGGACTTCTGGTGCTATACTTCCCTAAGTTACCTGGATAGTTTCTCTCTCTTCCTATCATGGGTTTGACAATTCAATTTCTTTCTTTTGTTGTCATGGGGACTACTGCTGTTTTCAATACTCTTCATAAACTATTAATAAACTTTGCATTCTGCTTCCTCTAAATCTGATAATGGTCCAAGAACATGGGAATATGATTACTTTTACTCTTTTGTCATGCTATGTCTTCTACCGTTTCCCCCTTTTAGTTGTTTTTTATTTCTTCTTTTGCTTGCTTCATCAGGGAATAGTTGCTTGTACATACAATATTAGAGAAGATACATATGCTTTCTTTAAATCAAATGAATTTCCTTATAGGGACTTTGAGAAACAAACAAGAAGAATCCAAAGAATTGCTTGAGAAAGTATGTCAACTTGCTTAATAAAGGTTGCGTGGGATGATCACAGAACTTTAGTTCTATCATTATGTTAGTAATTGAAAGCCAGAAAACTTAAACCAGCCAGTAATAAAATTGAAGTTGCTTCAATAAAAAAAGAAAATGATTCGTGCACCGTCTTTTAACTAGTATCATTATCTATCTTCAACAGAAATGATAGTCACTAAATAATACTTACACTAATGGGTCTCATGTTCTGTAACTTTTCTAGGTGGATGTCGAGGAGGTTATGTATATAGCGAAAGAGTTGTGGCATGGGCGAAGTGCCAGAGACCAATCACGTAAAGAAGTTGGACGTGGTATGTGGCGTTCAATCAACGAGCTATTACTTATCAGGTATGGATGTTAGCGAACATTTACTTGTAGAATAAAACTTTCTTTAAGGGCCCGGAAAAAGAATCATAGGTATAAAATTTAGAAATTCTTGAGGACTCGTTATCAATTTTTTCGCATATCAGCATAGATGTCTAATAGTCTGTTTGGAGGCCTGAGAAACAATGTGTTCTGTAATATTTTCCTCATCTTTTGTTTGCTTTAAATTAAAATACAAATGAATTGTTAAGGTAGAGGATCATGTCGAATGTGACTTCATATGTTTATGGTTAAGTAATCTTTTTACATGAATTTGTATGGCTGGCTAATTTCTTCGAACTACTCTGGGACCAATAATCGCAGGTAGTGTTACTTTTTAAGGTCATTCACATGGTCAAAATATCAGTTAATATTCAATTGGACCAGTTGTGTATAACTGGGTCCGTCTTTTGTTTCCATTCATATATCTATATAGCAACTCTTTTTATTCCCCCCGTTCCCCTCTCAATCACTGTAATTTAGCATGGGTTGAGCACATCCACTATATAACATTATAGAAGGATACTATTTCCAATGTCAAAGTCTGATTTCAGTCTACATTACAGTATAACTTTATCATAGCATTTGTCACAAATACCCTTACTCAAATTCCATGCGTACATGTGAGTGTATTTGTGGTGTGTGGTTCGTGCAATGCAAGACCTGTGTGTGGTGTGTGTGGTTCATGCAATGCACGGACCGTGTAGTTTTTTGTGGGTTGTGCACTGCAAGACCCATGTGTAATGTGTGTGGTTTGTGCATTGCATGACCCGTGTAGTTTTTGTTGTTTGTGCAATGCACGAAACATGCACATGCGCATCTCATCAAATCTGTGTGTTATGTGAAGATTGAGACTCATTTCATTAAGAGTATTTCAGTCTATTTGGCTACAAAAACGATTGTGTTATGTTTTGGCTAGTTTAAATTTGTTCTTATCCTATTTGGCTAGTTTTGTGGTTGCCTTTAGTTTTTACAAAATACTACGTAGTTTTGATGTGGTATACAAGTGAGATAGGGATTTTGGGTACAAAGGGTCTGAATTGGGTAAAATGTGAGAGGTTTTCAAAGCAAGGCATACCCTCCATCTTAATTGATGATCAAAATACACAGAAGCTGATTGGCAGAGGTTCCCACCAATATTCCAAATGTATGGAACCCAGAGTTTCATGGAGTGTTGGATGAGACTTTCAGTCATATTTTGTTCGTTTCTTTAGCATCAATATTTTTTATTCTGGGCTATGCCTCCAAGAAACATCATTGACAAACTTACATCCATTAGTTCAATTTTAACATTCTGATTGAATTGAATGAATAATATAAGATGACATGAATTAGCATCTTCAATTAACTTCAAATTCCTCGATATAGACCTCGCTCAGTCAAGTGTATCACATGTAGTCATGCATAGAGTAGGCATCACTTTGTCGTGTAAATGTTTTCTATGTTTCTAATAATTGGTTTGATCGACTCTTCATTTCAGGTGGGATTGCTCGAAACCAGCTTCTATCTCAAATCTAATTCTCCTTAAATTTAAAGAGGTATGTATGCCTATGGCTCTCTGAGGTCCATCTTTAGACTATCTGCTGAAAATCTTTATTCAACCACATACATAAAAAGTCCAAATGAGAATTTATACATTCATTTGCTAATTGAACATATATTAGATGCAAAGTACGTGTTTGATCATGAAGCGAAGCTGAAACTTATGACTAGCTTCTATGCTCTCAATTACTGGAATGTAAACGAAACTATGATATACTGATAGACCCTTGGAAAACTAATAATTTCTTGCAGGCTGATGAACATGAATCGAGATCACTTGAAGATATAAAAGAACAAGAACCGGAGTTTTTCACCAAAGTGACATCTGTGCTGAAGCGAGCTGAACTTGACTTTGGTTTGTGATTCCAATGACTGTCGCTTCGATGTTGAAAATGGTGGCAACACATACAAGATGTATGAAAATTAAATGGCAAACATTAGTTTGTAGTGGTTACTGAGGAAGTTTTGATAGAGGTTGTATGTTCTGTAGAATCAGTTTGATTTGTTTTAGTTCTTGAGAAAGCATTATTTAATCGATACTACATCTAGTGAACTATACAAAACATATATGCACAATCAAACACAGCTCTTTTTCTAGTGTGGATTTTGTATCTAATGTAGTATGTGGCATCTATAAGATCTTACTGGTGATCTGTTACATTTCCTCATTTTTTTACTTAAATTTTAATTTTATTTACTCTGGTGTATTCACCTTCAACTTGTTCAACATCTCTATTAACTAATGATTTTGGTTTGAACTCTCTCTTTTTAATTGTTT
Organism: Scutellaria galericulata; assembly: GCA_946896805.1. Taxonomy (NCBI): domain Eukaryota; kingdom Viridiplantae; phylum Streptophyta; class Magnoliopsida; order Lamiales; family Lamiaceae; genus Scutellaria; species Scutellaria galericulata. The sequence continues at coordinate 3,381,138 of OX335784.1, read as the reverse complement.
AAAATTGAAGGTATTACGAACATTTGATTAAGCATAATTTTTTTCATGTAATATGAGACCATCCTATAAAAGAGTTTGGTATTTATAAATCAAAGATCAAAGCTATTTTCAAATACATTTTTTCTCTACAACATGTCCCATTTTTCAATAATTTTATCTATTTTCTCTTACAAACCTAAAGATGAATTCAGGGGGAAAAAAAAAGAGAGAATAACCTCAAAATTAATAGGGATAATATCCCCTTTTACCATAATATATATAATAAAATTCTTATCTACCACTCATTATAACAAATATCTCACTATACCACTTTCCTTATATTTTTATCCATTTCTACCACAAATCAATCATTAATTAATTTTGACTTTCACAAAAATCCAAAATTTCAAAGATCTTTCTTTATTTATTTAATTCTTCCATTCCAAATAGTAATTATATCCGAATTAAGAATAAACTGATCAATATCAGGCCCAACATGCTTCCGTATTTAATTTCATACTCTGTTTAATACATACATTTGCATTTGTCTCTGATCCTCTTGATTTCGGCCGGTTTTTACGGATCAGTGATCCAACCACACGTCCACAGTCGGTGGTTTCGCCTTGTCTGCAAACTGAGAATCCAGATTACAATCCTTACTCTCATCACCTGATAGAGTTTTCAAGTTGATTACGGGGAGACGCACTGTCGGTATCAATTTTACAGAGTATTTAAGAATTTTCGAATAGCACGAATGAAAGCAAAAGTCTTTCTTTTATTGAAGGAATAAAATATAGATTTATATTATAATACTATTTCTCCGCCATTTGAGGAGAATACTTGATTAGCCGATCATAACTTAACTCTTAGGGGAAACCCCCATATACTTAAAAAAACTTAAAATTTAAAATCTAAGACTCTTGAGAGAGAAGTGCTCAATAAATGGTCGATTTCTGATGTTCTTCTCAAATGGTCGAAGCCCCCTTTTATAGCTGAGTTTCCGAATTTCAAATGCGAACTTCAGCTTCATTTCCTTAGCTGTCCTTGTGCCAACTCCATTCCACCATCTCTTGTCTGGTAAGTGGCTATGTGATCCATCATTTCTTGTCAGCTGGTGACCCCTCCACTATCTTTTGTTGGAGATGCTCCTTATCTCCAGTTGGTGGCTTGTCAATTTTGGAGGTAGGACCTCCTACTACACTGTGTTGGGTGGAGTCGTGAAGTCGTCTTATCTCCGCACATGGTAGGGACACCCCACTTTACCTTGTTTGATGGAGTGTAGTGCTTGGTAGGACCTTACAAGAAAGCCAAAAGGGCTTACACGAACAAAATGCTTTATACGAAAACCTAATCCTACCCTCTACACGAAAATCCATTATTTTTTATTTTCTTACACGAAAATTAATTCTTACATGAGAATTAAATTCTAGCTTATACGATAATTTCTCTACATGAAATTCATAGTTTACATGAATTTTTATCAAGTCTAATTAGACTCGCTTTCTTTTATTACCTCTTTGGGTTTTTTGATTTTCTTTTTAAAAACCCTTCTTCTAACCCTTTCTTTTTTGTTGTGGATCGGGTCGGTTGTTCTTGATCTTGAAGTCTTGTCCAAACAATGGCTTCTCTTGTGATTGACAGAAAGAACAAATTCTTTCTTCCCATCGTCTGATATGTATCATGTTACATACCTTCTTCCTCGTATTTTCCATTGCCGGAATCTTATTTTTCCAGATAAGCTTTCTCTTATTTTCAAAGAGATTTTCAGCATATCCAGAAGTGTTTCCTGTCATTGAGTTTAACAGGAAGGATTCATTTGTAGAATTTTGGAAAATCTTGAATGAATACTTTACCTTATCCATCTCTGTGAGACAAATCCACATTCCCCTTGTAGATATTTCATCTTCGATGAGGGTGACTACTAGAGGACTGCTTGTTGGTGGTGCTTTTGCTCTGTTGAAAGCCATCATGTCAAGTCTCTATAATTTGATGAAATGGAAGACCAGATGAGAACCTTTCCCTGTGATTTCTGGAGCCGCCGGTATGAATTTCAACTCCAAGATATCTCTTCGACCCAAATGTGGGTTGTTTTACCATGAGTTGTGAACGACCGTGGCAAACCATTTTGGTAACTTGGAGATTTCCGAAAAGCTTGGTACAGTGGTAAGAATTAAAGCAATAGCTTCAAAGTCATACTATTCTCGTATGTTCCTTGGGTTTGCACCCATAAGCATCCACAGTCGTGGATACTTTCTAGACCAATCAACAATCATCTTGTTGGGATTGATCTCGATCCTTGTAACCAGTTTCTCTCAAGTTTTTTGATAAACCTGCAATGGAGAAAATGATTCGTTAGTGTTAACCTTTCTTAGGCTTATCTGTGGCCTAATGTTAACCCCTCACTCTTTTACTCCAGAGGTGCTGGATTGACTTGACTTGTTTGAAATAAATTCCTAACTTTCCAAATTAATATCCCTATCGGAGTCCGATAGTTCACTCATTTAGTCATTAATTACCTTTACACTAGAATCTGATGTAAAACATATATTTGCAGGATGACCTGCTACGAGTTTGGAAATACCCGTTGTGTTCATCGATGATGAACATTTCTCGAAAATTTCTTTTTGGGTCAACGATGGTGAACCCGCTTTGAAAAGGAGTTTCTCAAGTGCATCCCATAAATGGGCATGCGCATCTTGTGTAGCCTGTATGGCCTTTTGGACAGAGTCCAAATCTGCCTTTTAAATATAGTCAGCTCATTCGATACAGATTCTTAACAATTCATATCTCTTGTTCAATTCCTCAAGGTTTTCTCTGAGGTGTCTTGAACGCACCGTGATGGAATCTGCTTCAAGGATGTCTATTTTTTGTTAGGAAATCTGCAAGAACATTCTCATTCAATTTCACAATGACAATATCAAATAAATAATATTGGCATTTTGTTTGCCATCTGATAATACGTGTTTTCTCGATTATTTATTCAAGCTTATTTTTCAAGAAAACTTTAACGTTTGTATTATCTACTTTCAAAGTAAATTCTTTTGCAAGTAAAAATAAAGACCATTTTTTGAAAGCCTTCCAAACAACAAAGAACTCATTCTCGTTGATGTGCCAAAAGCTGGCTTGTTGTTCCGAGAACAATCCTCCGGTGTATCTATATGGTTCTTCGCATGTAGATGTTTTTCGCATGAGAACTACTGCCCATCGGAAAACATTATCGTCTGTATAGACAACTAATTGATCTTCATCCTGTGGTAATGCGAGTTTCGGCAAATTACTACAAATCCGTTTTTGCTTGTGAACCTTTTGAGAATGTATATCTTCTCATTTCCATTTCATCTTTTCATCCTTTTGTAATAGAGCACGAAAGTTCTTTCTATATTTTGCTAGATTGGTGGCATTTTTACCTTGTACTAAAGTGTACCAAATGCTCCTCCTATTATGATCATTGTTTCACGAATACCCTTATTGAGTATTAAAATTTTTTGAGAAAAATCTCTTCCTGCAATAATGGGTAATGTTACCACAACTTCATTGGGGAAAACTCCTAGTTTTGCTGTGCAAATACTTGAACCTGAATCAATATAAGTAGCAAAATATTATGTCTTATATAGTTCACACATCATCCCAATGGATATGTACATGGAAAATGAGCTTGTCATTCTACCCTCATGAGGGGTCCACTGAGACTAAATTCCATCCATCTTCTTTTTCGTCCCTAAGGTTTGTGTTCCTCAAAGAAACTTAGACCCAAAGTCATAGTACCTTTGGTTCTACCTGCATTATCAGTGACAGATACTTCATAGCTCGTTATTTCTAGCATGCCTTCGTATCTTCCAATCGTTGCTTGCTGTAAATGGTATATTTCATCACAAGGAAAAATGTTAAGTTTTTTCGATATATAAAAAACAACACTAATATCTTTCCAACCCTTAGGGCAACGCATTTTTACATTATTAGCCCTAATTTGTTGTGGGTTGAAATCCTCTAGCGGTTCTTTTCCTTTCAGGCTTATTATCCTATTTTCGAAAAAAGACATTCTATCACTAACTTCAGATTCAAATCTCATTGTTCTATTAAGAACATAATGATCTTTAATCAGTATGTTAACACCACCTATCCTAGGGATTTGGATTGGATCTAGTGTCATAACTTTGGCAGATTCCTTGAAAATTCTAGGAATCTCAATATACTATTTCATAAGAAACAAACCAGAATGATGTGTGTTGGAAAGTGCATATGCAATTCTATATGTAATAGAATATGGTCTATTACCCTCTTTCATTAGATTTGTTCTTTTAAAATCTTGATTAATGGTTAAGACTCCACTAAAATCTTGGTCAGCTAAGTTGTATGACATCTTAAGATGAATGTCAAACATAAGTTTGCCAACATACATATTACTTACCATTGTACTAAGACAACCATCTCTTAAGTTATCGATTTTTTTATCCATGACTGATAGATGAATTTCTGAATCAATACCTTCTTTGAATATAGTTTTGATTACTACTTCAATGTTTCCAATATGAATCCATTTCATAGTCATTGCTACTTCTTCCCTGATTTGACTTAGTTCCTCAAGAATTTCTTCTTTCGGAATAAGCTACATATCAATTCTATTATCGGTTAATTTCATAGGAATCGAAAACTCATCTGAGTTCACCCGATAGATGATATTGTGCTTGTGTTGTCTTAGTTCGATCTAGTTAAGGATCTTACTAACACCTCCAATCCTGAAATCGTCGTAGGGGCTCAGGGTTGAGTCTTGCCGCATGATTCTTTCCATCGTTTTGTTTGAGATAGTCATGTGTGACAAGAATCCCGATAGACTTTCTGAAGTTTGAAGTCTATCTTCTGGCTTGAGGCTATTCGTCTGATTCTATTGATGATTCATAAGATACATCTGAATCAGTCTCGAATTATTCTTCATATACACTTTCGTCTGAAGAAATATTCTCGAACTGGTAAACTAGTACCAAATCGCCATAGAAAACCGCATCAAGGATGTCTGCAGTTGGCTTGAATTGTCGTATCTCACTCTACTTTTGTGGACAATCTGGCGAAATATGGCCTTTCGCACCACATGTCTAACAATTGCAATCTTTGAAACTTTCATTTATATGAGTATGAGCTCATTTGAAAGTTCTCCTTGTTGGTATTCTTCCTATTGACTTCTCTATGGATCTAGACCCTTATGAAGAAAACCTGGAAGGACCGGATTTTTTACCAGATTTGTAGGTTCTAACTGTGGATTTGGACTACCATGATCTTCCTTAGTTTGAAGGTCTTCTTTGTGATCCTCCTGACTTGGCATAAGATACACGTTCTTTCTCTTCCTATGCTTTTCCTATCTTGATTCCCCAATTACAGAAGAAAAATCATTGCTATCACAACAAAGATGAGTTCTTTTTATTTGTCATTTGATTTTTTTCTTGTTCTTTTGAATGGTTGCTTGTTGACACAATTCTCGCAGGATGTCTTCTAGGAAAGACATCTTTCTTGCAACTATGTCGACCTGTCCCGGTGGTAACTTATAGGACTAGATCAATATTTTCCTCCATGGGCTACAGATTTTTGCAAAAAACATCTATGTTGCCACATTCAAAGGAACCTCCGTTTGGAAGTAATATTTGCGGAACCAATAAATGTATTCATCTACCGCACATATACTTCTTAACTCGAGAGCATACAAAGCTTGTGTACATTCTCGACTCTTCTCCTTCTTACTTTGGTTAAAGTATCCATCTCCGATGAAATATACCTTTAACATTCTTCCGACCTTTTTGATGATAGTGTATAAACTATCTCCGTCAAAGATCTCTTCTTTGATTTGGGCAGATATTGCATCCTAAGCTAGTTTCGTTGAACCTTCAAGACTACTTTCGATTAGTCTGATGAAGTTTTTTTTTGTCTAGTGTTGTTGAGGCCACTTTTAAAGAGGCCATCCATTCATCGATTAATTTTTTCAATATTTCGGAAATCGATGATGTCGGTTGTGAGAACCAACCCATATGGATGTGTAGGTTCCAACATCGTTCTCGCCCAAGGACTGTTAGGATGTGCTTTGTTTCTCCCTGCTTGTCCTCTTGCTCCAAGTCTCCAAGTTCCTATATCGAACTTAAATTCAACTTCTGCCTGTGATTTCTCAGGGACTTGTGTGTTTGAACTCGTACTTTCTTCTGGATCAGGAACTGGAGAGTTCATCTTGATGTTAACCACATCGACAATCCCAAGATTGGAAAGTGATTCGGTTAACTTAGAGATATCAACTCGTGATGCCTCCATTTGACATATTTCTAATGATTTCACACATTAGCTTTTCTTGACTTTTAAGCTTTGGGGATCTCCATAGCCTTTTCTTTGGGAATAATTGGTCTATCCCCAAACGCATCTTTGAAACGTTCATTCATGGATCTACTGGATCCTTTTGGTAACTTCTTTTTCAGATCTATTCTTTCTTTTTTCAGATCTGAAACTTCTTGTTGGATCTCGAATAGAGATCTAATCATAGTCTCCGTCTGACCTCCATAAAACTGAATGGTCTTCTAAACTTCTTTAAGATCTTGTGAGATCTTAAATGTATTAGGAACAATTTTGTTCAAATCCTGGTTGGACGTCATCAAATTGATAGTTCTGAAACTTATGTTATCTCGAAAGTATTTTCGGAAATATAATTTCTTGATTTTTTCCTCCGTTAGACATAAAATCAATATTGTAAATATAAATCGTAAATTATTTCTTCAATAAACCTAGACTCTTATACCATTTTTTAGGCCCGTATCAAATCAATATTTGGAGTTGGAATTATAAATAAAATTTGGAAAAATATGGATTGAAAATTGTAAAAGGTGCTTGGATGTAGTATTTTTTAATTGATCACAAAAGTGGAGTCAAAAGGTTCTTTTATCATTTGATAATTTTTGTGGTATTTTGGAAAGTTTGTTATATTGTATGGTATTTTTGAATGGGTGTGACTATCCACACCCCAAGGACTTCCAAGCACACCCCAACTTTTTGCTTATTTTATTAAAAAAATTTAAAAATAATTATATTCCAATTTTGCCCTTAAAATTTGAAAAAAAAAAGACTATAGCGTGTTCGACCACCAGAGTTAAACGCTCTATAGCGTGTTCGACCACCAAAGTTGAATGCGCTATAGCGCGTTCGACACCTAATAATCGAACACAAATGTATCAGTTTTGATGGTTCCGTTCAACTTTGGTGATTCGAACACTCTATAGCGCGTTCAACTTTGGTGGTTCGAACACTCTATAGCGCGTTCAACACCTAATGATCGAACACAAATGTATCAGTTTTGATGGTTCCGTTCAACTTTGGTGATTCGAACACTTTATAGCGCGTTCAACTTTGGTGGTCGAACACGCTATAGGGCGTTCAACCAACCAGAGTTGAACGGAGACATCAAATTTTGTACATTTTTTACACGATTTTTACATGATTTTAAAAGTATTTTTACATATTTAGTTAACCCATGCTATGATTTTTATTAATTGTTGTGTTATTACTTAAAAAATCTAAGTGAGAAAAATGAAAGGAAAAAAAAAAGATGGGAGAGAGGAAGGAAATAATGAGTGAGTTTCAATTTTTTTTTAATTCATAAAGGCAAAATTGAGTTTTTATTATTTTTTAATTTATTTAATTGAAAAATAAAAAAATTGGGGTGGGCTTAGAAAAGCTTGGAGTGTGAATAGTCCCACCCTTTTTGAATTTAGTTATATATTTTGTGGTAGTATCGGGCCATGCCCCAAATTAATACTCTAATTACAAAAAAGACAAAAAAAAAAAAAAAAACCTCAACTAAGTTGTCTAACATTTTAAAAATATAATTACTTAAGTCAAATAATCAAATCAAAGTTGCACGTAAATATCAGAGAGGAGAAAAGTTTCAATTATAGAGTAACTAGAGTTCGAGCAACGGAGCTTCCCCTTCAACATCCATGGATTAGGGTTTTTCACATTCAAATTTCTCACAGATATCTAATCTATCACCCTGATCACCTCGCTATGGACTCGAAGCTCTTTCTGTTGCTGTCTGTGCTCTGCTTCATCGCTCGCCTTCATCTCTGTTTCTCAGGTTTGGTTTTCCGTCTCTTAGTATTTCCTTTTTTTTTTTTTTTTTGGTGATGGAAGTTAAGGTTTGTGGTGAAGTTTGATGGGTTTTTCTTTTCAACTGGGTTTAGTCACTTGTTCAATTTATGTTGAATTTCCATGGGAAATGCTGCGATGATTTTGAGGTTTTGTTTGCCCTTGGTGGTGGCATTTTGGTGCCGGGGATAGTTAGTCTTTTTTTTAACGTTTATATGTTTCTTTGATTATGTAAATAATATGGTGAAGTGCATTTTGTTATTATCAGTGATTTTGGGGATTCCTTATCTGGATTCTTATTGAAGACACGAGGAACATATTACTTACTTGAATTCCTTGTTCACTCAGTTTCATGGGAATTATACATGTTGGTTAGATGTGTTCTGAAACCAGAGACTCAATTAGGATGAGAGGTTATTAAAGGGAATGCAGGGGAAGTTGAGTTCTGAGGATATTAATGATGTAAATTCTTGCTACATCTGATGAAGAGCTAGTCATACAAATGGTGGCCAGTTAGTTGCATTTGGGTGACAATGGATGAAAAGCTAGCTATACTAGTGGCGGCCACTTAATTAAAGAGAGAAAGTTATATTTTTGTAAGTAAAGAACATAAAATTTCTGGATTCTGTGAGTAAAATATACTTTTAGACTTTAGTTGGAATATTTTGTTGCTTGTTAAGTTCTAACTATAATAAAATTTTCAGATTCGAAGTGATAACTTTTAGGTTTTACTTGATGGAATGTGTTGCAAATGTAATACAGTGTGCTAACTGACAAGGAAAAACTTCAATATGATCAAAATTTTCCTTTTGTTAGAGTTTTAGGTCAAGTGCACGGTTTTGTTATGTGTTAAAGTTGCATCTTAGGGCTGCAATATCATTTAATATGTTTGATCTAAATATATGTTTGACTTAGGATTAGTCTGAATACTTCTTCCTTTGATTTATTTTATGTAAACGGCTAATGTAAATGAAATAATATCTTAGGAAAGTAAAATTATTACCATTTACTGGTTCTTGTACTCGTTGGGCAGGTACACATTGCATAGGAAGATTTTTAGTTTTGTTAAATTATAGCCATTCTTCTATTACCGGAGTTATGGAAAGTTCATTGGAGTTAACTGCATATGGTGGATGTGGCATAACTGCCATTGAGATGACCCTAGTTGACAATGAAGCTAAAGTTTCTATATTATGTTATTAGTTCTAGCTGTATTCGATTTCATGTATAAAAGAGCATTCGATTTCATGTATAAAAGGCTCTTGTCTGTTCTTTTTAATGTACGTCCTTTTATTAAGAATTATGAACTTGGTGGCTATTTTTCAAATAGAAAATGTTGACTATTGTTCTTGCAATGCATGAGAATTATATCTTGTTCTGAAATTGCTGAACACTTTTGTATTTTAGGTGTAAACATCTAGAGTAATTCTTTCTTCTTTTTGAGACTTTGTGCGCGAGTGTGTTTTTTCACCTTTGTCGCATCTTTGGCATGTTTCAATTTTGCTTTTCCATTTGATCTCTATGATTTTATACAGCTTCAGGAGAGACAAAAGCATTTGAGTCAGTTCCTGATCTTGAAAAGTCCATGTATACACAAATTGAGGGGTTCCCATGTGTCCGACTACTCAACCTTTCAGGGGAAATTGGTTGTTCAAGTTGGTATTTTTATCACACCTCTCATAAGACATATATCTATATTCAGCTCATTCACTGATTATCAATTTGCATCTTAGATCCTGGGCGTGGGAGAGTTGTTGCTCCAATTGTAAAGTTTACTAGTACAAAGGAGTTGATTGGGTCAGCTGCAGTCTTGGTCTCTGTGGATGAATTTGAAAGCTTACTTTCAAGGCATGTATTGTTTCTTTCTTATGCATGCCTTCAATTTCTCGCAATTGTTTCTCAAAATTGGGGTAAGAGAATATATTTCCAGGGAATGTATTGGGAAATATGATATATGTGTGGTTTTATTTTGCGAGAATAAAGGGAGAATGAGTTGGGGAACTGAAACAAGTTCCAAAAGTTGGGTTCTTCTTTAACCTATTATTCTGCTAGTTATTGTCAGATGGTTGACTGTATTTCAACGATATGCATTACTTTTCATTGATGGGCTAAAATTGTGTTCTATTCTTTTTTTCATTTCTTCATTATATTTTCATGGTTATCTAGCCTGTGTACATGTTTCCTCTTCATGATCCTCTCTACATATACATTGCGATCTACAAGTCAAGCTTGATATCTGGATGACTCCATGTAATTTATGTTTGTGTTTCACATTTTGCTCTTTATTTGTTGGACTATTACTGCAAATCCCCATCAATTGATGTATCTTATCCTTTAAGTCAGCATTTTTTGTTCCCCCTGTTCCAGAGTATCAAAGGATTCAAATTTTGCTGGAAAAGTGGCTGGGATACTGGTTGAATCAGGAAGTCATGTTCAAAATGGTTTAAAGGGTAAATGGATCAATCAGTTTTGTTTAGACTGAAGTGGGTTAAGAAAGTTCTTTAGAAATAACCTATCTTATTTTAAGTTTCAGGATTTTCTCCAGATGTAAAGTTTCCTCTGGCAGAATTTGCTCCATATCCAAGCAACAATTTTGAGTGGAATCCAGCTGTAAGTTCTGAGAAATGATAACATCTCATATTAATCATTCCTCTATTTCTATTTCTCAAAGTGAATGGTTTCAGGTGAACACTTTAGATTCTGGCATAAATGGCTTCTTACACTAGGTATTAGCTGACTTGCATGATCATCATTTGCCTGAAAATAGTAACACCTTAAATTATCTTTATAATTTCTACTCCCTCCGTCCCAGCTGAACTTGCCTATTTGCCATTTCGATTTGTCCCAGCTGAACTTGTCAGCCCATAAATGACAAAAAAAAGTGAGCAAAAAGCACTAATCCAAACCCTAAATAAAGTCTTAAAAGCAAAAAGTGAGCATATCCACTTGAGTCAACTGTATTTGCTTAACCTCCGTGCCCGGTCAACGTAGGCAAGTTGAGCCGGGACGGAAGGAGTATTTCCTTATTTTGAACCCTGGGCTAGGAAGGTGTATAAGAGGGTTAGGCTTTGATGTTAGTTTGTTCCTGTTTGTTATGATTGTTGAGGCTTGCTGAATTTCTCTTTTCACTTTTCCTCCATCTTGTTTTACTATGGTGTATGTTCTCATGACGTGGCAAAAAAATTACTTTAAGAAGCTGATTAACTGAAACAAAATCTGAGTTGGTTGGTGTTCTGCTCATCTGGTAGACTTTGCTCAGGTTGTTGTAGGCATCACAAAAGTTATGGACTGTTAATACTCCTGCATTAGAAAATATACAATGAAGAAACTTGTGCAACATTTGACTGAAAATCAAATTAGGCTTCTATTTTCTTTGGTTGAGATTTGTATGCTCCTGTTGGGTTGTCAACCTGCATTAGCTTTAAATCTAGTTATATCTGATTGTATGAAATATCATGTGATGCAAATTGCAATGAACATTTTGTTGAGGCAGCATTAATTTGAAACCGGTTGAGTTAAAATAAGAACATATCTAGGTGTGGTTGAACATATTCTAACTTACAATCTGCAATTAGCTTTTTACCCTCTCTCCATGGTTGTAGCGCCTCGGACCAAAACGAGCATAATTGATTAATTAAATATTTAAACCTATAATTTAATAATTATGTGCCTATGCTGACTGTTTAATTTATTACGTGTGTTTCAGATATATGTTTAATGCACGTTCTAGATGGATAATTTTCTTGGATATGGAACATAGAATATTTTTATACCATTAGATGCGTATTGAGAAAACGAGAAGATATAAACGAACTAGGGGTCAATCGGAGACCCTTAGCTCAAGTTGCGACAAAAATGACAAAGCACGAAGTTTCGGAAAAATCGAAAGATATTTATGGTGAATAGTAACGGAGATATTTTCGATGAATAGTAACGTGAGAAAAGTCAACAAATGAACAGTAAAAAAGAATATTCTAAAGAATATTTCGATGAGTAGTGATTTTCGGATTTCTATAAATAGGAGCTCTCCCGATTCATTTTTTCATCGTTTTTCCAAACGAGCCGAAAAGCGACGAACACACGTAAGTCTCTCTCTCCCCTCTGTTTTCTGCCTCCGGCGTGCCGCCGCTGGAGCTGCCGCCGGTGCGGCGCCGCCGTCGGTGGCCGGAATATTTCAATGTTGTTGGTTTGGGCCGATTTTCGCACATGACGTAGCCCTCGTCGAGACGAGTCTAGGACAACTTCCGGAATTCAATTCCGATTCTCCTTTCGTCGGGAAACGGCAAAAAACAGTCCCAAATCCTAACCCTTGCCACCTTCTCTCTCTTCTGATTTCTCTCTCTACCTTCTCTTGCCGGAGCAGTCGCCGGCGAAGCTACCTGGGTGTGAGGGTGAGCTGCCGGGGTGGAGGCACCGCCGTGGGTGGCGGCGCCGGGGCTGAACAGTGGATATATATATGCAATCATGTATGTGTGTGTGATCTGAGAGTGTGTTAGTGTGTGTGTGTTGTGTATGCATGCTGTGGAGGCGGCGCTGTGCAGCGCCGCCGTGGGGGAACAGTGGGCCGGCGCTGGTGATGCGCCGGCAAGGTGGGAAAGGTGGTCGCCAGTGACTGGAAGTCACTGGCCAAGGCTGGATATGTTTGTGATGTGCGTGTGTGTGTTTCATATATGCGTGTGTGTGTTGCTTCGTGTGGGTGTATATGAGGTGGTTGGGTGGTTGCCGGCGATGGGGAGTCGCCGGCCAGGTTCTCAGGTGGTCGGAGGAGGGTCGTCGGCGACTGGAAGTCGTCGGCCGGAGTTGGGGAAGCTGGGTTTGTTTTTGGGTTTGAGATCTCGAAGGATTTTGCGGTGAAGATTCGGATACTGTTCACGGTCGGATTCCGGCGAGGGATGGCCGGAGGTGGTAGCCGGCGGACCAGGTGGTGGCCGGAGATGAGCGGCGCCGCCGCAGCAGGTGGCGCCGGGAAGTGGGTTGGCGAGCAGGGGCGACACCGGGTGACCTGGGCATGAGCTGCCGAGAAAACTCGATAGCCGCCAAGACGACGCTGCCGAGCTGTCGAGAAAACTCGACAGCCGACGAGGATGCGCGCCCAGCTGCCGAGATAACTCGGCAGCCGTCGAGTTTTTCCACCCGACGATGTGTACGTGCGTGCCCCATCGCATGCAACGTCGTTTTTCAATCCGATTCTCGATCCGAATCCCGTTTTTCAACCATACGTCAACATCGAGTCGTCGCCGACGAGATGTCGTTGACCTCGTGGGCCCGGTCAAAGTCAACCATTTGACCAAAATTACCAAAATACCCCTAAACCTTAAAATGCTCCGTTCGAGCTCGTTTCAACTCCGATCGATCTCATTTTTTTTCCGTTGTGACCCAAATTTCATATCCTATCTTCTTAGCCACTTGGACAGATCTGACCCTCTCGTTTCCTGGACTCTAATCTTTAGATCTCTCGATCCGCCGCGTAGTAAACGATCATTTCTTTCACAAAGAGTTTTTATAGCTTAATTATGTTTTTTAAAGATCTAAGAAACACCGTGACTTATGTAGGCTATCAGTTGGAAGGAGCTTGTGATGCTTGACCTACATAAGTCACGGTGTTTCTTAGATCCTTAATAAACATAATTAGGCTATAAAAACTCCTCGTGAAAGAAATGATCGTTTACTACGCGGCTGATCGAGAGATCTAAAGATTGGAGTCCAAGAAACGAGAGGGTTAGATCTGTCCAAGTGGCTGAGAAGATAGGAAATGAAATTTGGGTCACGACGGAAAAAAATGAGATCGATAGGAGTTGAAACGAGCTCGAACGGAGCATTTTAAGGTTTAGGGATATTTTGGTCAAATGGTTGACTTTGACCGGGCCCATGAGGTCAACGACATCTCGTCGGCGACGACTCGATGTTGATGTATGGTTGAAAAACGGGTTGCGTGCGACGAGGCACGCACGTCGTCGGGTGGAAAAACTCGACGGCTGCTGAGTTTTCTCGATAGTTAGGCGCGCATCCTCATCAGCTGTCGAGTTTTCTCGACAGCGTGTCACCTCGTCTCGGCTGCTGAGTTTTCTCGACGACTCGTGGCCAGGTCGTCCCTGCTCGCCAGCCCACTTCCCCGCGCCGGCCACCACCTGGTCCGCATGCACCTCCGGCCATCCCTCATCGGAATACGACCGTGAACAGTACCCGAATCTTCGCCGCAAAATTCTTCGAGATCACAAATCCAGCTTCCCCAACTCCGGCCTGACGACCCTCCTTCGACCACCTGAGAACCTGGCTGACGACTCTCCGTCGTCGGCAACCACCCAGCCGCCTCATATACACCCACACGAAGCAACACACGCATATATGAAACACACGCACATCACAAACATATCCAGCCTTGCCGGCGCATCACCAGCGCCGGCCCACTGTTCCCCCACGGCGGCGCTGCACAGCGCCGCCTCCATAGCATGCATACACAACACACTCTCAGATCATACACGATTACATATATATCCACTGTTCAGCCCCGGCGCCACCACCCCGGCAGCTCACCCTCACACCCAGGTAGCTTTGCCGACGACTGCTTCGGCAAGAGAAGGTGGCAAGGGTTTGAGATTATTTTTCGCTGTTTCCCGGCGAAAGGAGAATCGGAATTGAATTCCGAAAGTTGTCCTAGACTCGTCTCGATGAGGGCTACATCGTGTGCGAAAATTAGCCCAAACCGACAACGTTGAAATATTCCAACCATCGGCGGCGCGCCGAAGGCAGGAAACAGAGGGGAGAGACTTACGTGTGTTCGTCGCTTTTCGGCTCGTTCGAAAAAATGAATCGGGAGAGCTCCTATTTATAGAGATCCAAAAATCACTATTCATCGAAATATTCTTTTTACTGTTCATTTGTTGACTTTTCCCATGTTACTATTCATCGAAAATATCTCCGTTACTATTCACCGTAAATATCTTCCGAAACTTCGTGTTTTGCCCTTTTTGTCGCAACTTGAGCTACGGGTCTCCGATTGACCCCTAGTTCGTTTCTATTTTCTCAATACGCATCTAATGGTATAAAAATATTCCATGTCCAAGAAAATTATCCATCTAAAACGTGCATTAAACACGTATCTGAAACGCACGTAATAAATTAAATAGTCAAAGCATACGCACATAATTATTAAATTATAGGTTTAAATATTTAATTAATCAATTATGCTCCTTTTGGTCCGGGGCGCTACAATGGTAGCCTGGCATGTTCAGTTTTTAAAACTAATTTACATCTTTGTGTCCGCAGGGATCTGGAATCATGTGGAAGACTTATAACTTTCCGGTGTTTTTACTCTCTCAGACTAGCACATTGATCTTGCAACAGGTAGTTGGGCACTCAAAAGATGTTATTCCCTTGCCACAGTTTTGATTTCATGGGTAATTATCAAGTTAATTATTTAAGTTTGTATTTTGACAACTTTTTTTTTTCCAAGTTGGAAAAAAAAAAATCTTTGGGTCCTGGGAGAATAAAATAAACATACTCATACTCATTTAATCTCATATATATGCTGCTTTACTTTTCTGACTCATCCTGGGCATGCTCTTTATAAAAGTGTGCATTCATCTGAATATTTACTGTGTATGTATTAGCTTATGTATAGGAGATGGCTCGAAGATAGCTAATTATGCGCTATATAGATTTGTCTTTTTTTGTTGAAGTGGAATGTTCCGTTCTCACACTTTGATCAAGTACTACATGGTTTTTGCTTTTTTCTCTTGTTCCCATGTTTCTACCTTAACAAAATTTCTTGTATTTGCAGGCTGCCTTAACAAATGAGAATAGCAAGAATTCTTATACTAAAGTTGTTTCTGAGTTTGATCTAGTTATGCAGGTATGTGATTCTAGTAGATCAACCTTTTCATATTTTTAATATACCATATACATGGAGAATATATTTTCTAATTGCTAATGGATTCAAATGTTAATTTTCATTTCAACCAGACTACAAAATCTGGTACACATGATTCAGACTCTTGTTTGACTGAAGGAACGTGTCTTCCCCTGGGTGGATACAGGTTTGTTTTGTAAATTATAGTTCAAATTCTTACAAACTTTTATAAGTAATATTACAAAGGAATTTGTAAGAACGTGTTTCACTGGTTTACAACACGTCTAGATCTTAATGCAGTTTATCTGGAATTTGGTCTATGAAAAAAGATTAGGGGTATACTCTGGATTTTGCATTTGCCACTTGTGGGATGGAATGTCTGAATTGACATGACATTCTATTTCATTTCTGTGTATGGTTGTGTATCTACCATCTTTTATTATTGTTTCACAGCACTTCTTTGTCCTAGTCTCTTAATTTTCTTTGAAGTCAGTTCCTTCTTTTGTTTAATTCGATAGTGGCAAAAGATAATGGCAATTCCTGATATATCCTACACTTGAAGAGTATTTGAGGTTCTCTAACTTGATGGCCAATAATCTACGTACTTTTGTCTTCATAGACAATGGGTTGTTGGATATCTTTGCTTTCTGTTGGAACTTGGATGGACCTTTGTAATTAATTACATCATATTACGCTCTTATCTTTAATCTTTTTGTCCCATGTCATGCATCTATCATGATTTTCTATGATTATGGTATACAGAATGTTGAAAGGCCTGACCTTAGTCTTTGACCTCTGTAATTTAATTTGAAGGGCAGTGTCTGGACAGCGCTTCCACCAATTAATATCTCGTCTTCACTTAAGGAAAAACCAATTGTATTGGCTATAGCATCTATGGATTCTGCATCTTTTTTCCGTGATAAAAGCATTGGTGCAGAGTCCCCTATATCTGTAAGTTATCTTTATGTTGTCATTCTAAGTTATTTTGACTTGGATGGTGAGCATCTCTTGTTATATCTTTGTTCTTTATGAATGCCAGGGTTTAATTGCATTGCTTGCTGTAGTTGATGCGCTTTCACATGTTAATGGATTAGATGAACTTCATAAACAGGTTGGTCTCTCTTTGAACATTTAACATTTGTAGATAACAATCACAGCGTATTTGCTGATTGATGTTGTTTATATTGGTAATAGTTATGTTAGAATTTATTATTGCATCATTTACAATTCCCCTTTTACTTGATAGAGCAGGTTGTGGTTCTGGTTATTGTTTACAAATCATTTGTCAAGTAGTCAAAACATGAGAACTTTTTTTAAAGCCATTTTATCTTTATAAGCTATCACCGAGGATTTAGCTCACATGTTTTCATGCTTCAGCTCGTTTTTGTAGTTCTCACTGGAGAAGCCTGGGGCTACCTTGGTAGTCGGAGATTTTTCCTTGAATCTGATCGACAATCAGACAGCAGTAAAGGGCTTAACTTGAGAATGATTGAAACGGTATTTTTCCTTCCTTTTTTTAGATCAATCATTTGGATGTACAATGGTGAGGTGTAATTGAATGGCTAGTCATACAGAGTACGAGATTCTGATATGAACTTTGGAGACCTGTTAATAGAAGACATTATGTCATGCTATTAGGACACAACTTACATGCTTCTTTGATGATATTTTAGGTGTTTCATTACTAAAAATGTAAGTACTTCCTCTTTTCTCATATAATGAAATTGAATAAATTATATTTCCTTTATTTTTTTCATTCTAAATTTCTCCTGGTAGGCTGGTACAGTTGAATATATTCATTCTTCTCTCTTTCTTAGATTAGAGTACATTTCACTTCTTTGAACAGGTTTCCACACCACACCCTGAACAATTTCTCTCTCTCTCTGTGTACACGTGGAGGGGGGGGGGGGGGCAGGGGTGAACCCTCTTCTTTAGAATGGTGTGAGGTTTAACAGCATATGAAGAAAAATACAAGAAATGATGTTGGACTTATTTAGAAGCGTTTCTTGAGTTTCACTTTGCATTAGTGCTCATATCCCCATGTTTTATATTGGATGAAATTAAAAGAGATGCTACTTGTATCTTTTTTGAATTTTTTACTTTGTTATATTCAGTTTTATTTTATGAGTCTTATGAGTCTTTGCTTGGAAAATGAAAGGGTTTGTTCATAAGAATTTGTTTCTAGAGGGAGCTTCATGTGCTAAATTGTATGTTAGCTATAGTGTGCTAGATCTAGCGGGAAATGTTGTACAGTATGATGCTTAATAAATTAATCCAAGTCTTTAGTTGTTTTAGTAAATTCTAGGGTGAAAAGTTGAATGATATTTTGGCGCTTGTGTGGGGGTTTACATACTTGAAATTGAGATGAATCATTGGTTCATTATGTACTCACTGTCCATGCTTGACCAGAGCTGGAAAGAGAATTCACATCACTAACCTGTCTCATTTAGTCCTACGCTGTTCAGTTTGAGCCTAATTGATGGTAATGGTCTATTTTATGGATTCATAATTGAATTTCTATTTCAATCACTACCGAGTAATGATATCTGAATGCTTTCAGCTATGTTCAAAATTTTTGAAAGACTGTCATACATGTGATGTGGAGCATTGATGTGTATTATGTACCTGGATTTAATATACTTGCTTATAATATTTAATTGTTTAAAGATTTATTTATATGTAGGTAATGGAAATTGGATCTGTTGGAAAGAGCTTTCCTCAGGGCACCAAAACATTTTTCGCTCACACTGCCGGAGTAAGGCACTGTTTGGACTAGGAGATTAACCTAATTTCATGAAACTACAAAGTTTGGCCTTATCTAAATAAACTTTTCTGGTTTTCAATTTACTTTTTTAGCATGATCCAGTATCACTCAATTTAGAACATTGTGCTCTATCTTACCCTATAAACTGTGCAGGCTTCATCCTCTGTGAATGAAACTTTAAGCGCACTAAAACTTGCGCAAGATTCCTTGAAAACTGAAAGTGTTATGGTCAAAACAGCCAGCACATCGAATCCTGGGGTTCCTCCATCTTCATTAATGACATTTCTGAGAAAGGTTAAGACTGGTACCTTCTTTATCTACATTCTGACTGTTTGTGTATTCATGGGAGCAAATAAAAACAAACAGGAAGACGGGGGAATATAAGTTGAATAACCATAGGACACAGAGTCAGAAAATGTCACTCCTTATTGTTCCCTTATTTTGGCTTCACTAAGCAAAACTGTTCTCTTGAATAATTATTCTGCAAAACAAGAATTTCTTTTCATGATTGAGAGGAATATAGAGCTCAAATAACTTCGAATAAGATTGCATGACAAATTTCTTGAGGGAATACAGAGGTCTCAGAAAGAATGCAGGTGCAATTTTTGTTTGTGGTATTGCGCCGGATATAAGGTGAAGCACATGCAGTTATTTCAAGCTGCTTGGCTGCACATTTATTAGCAAATAGAATATGGTGAATTATTTGTTTCAAAGTCTCCGATTACAAAAATATTCTAGAGAAGTGTGGTTCTAATAATCTAGAGGTTACTCTCCTTTTGGATTAAGTTTTATTCACCATATTTATGAGCTTTTTACTTGATACTAATAAATTAGGATTTTATTTTTTGTTTCACATGCTTCATGTTGATGACATTTATTTATTTGAAGATATTCTAGTTTGGAACATATTTGTAAATCTTTTTCTTTTATTCTCTCCCAGAAAGAAAAGAGAAAAAGGAAAGATATTGCATGTCTTTAAGATGCAAATGCATTTGCCACTTACAAATTTAAGTGTATATAAATTTAATTGATATTTAGGAGGATTAAGTGGCAACACATGATTTTTTAAATGAATAAAGGGGCATTGTTATTATGCAAAAATAAATGATTCATAAATAGAATCATGTTCTTTTCATTTTTGTATAATAGGATGCCTAAATTGGAAGTACTTGGATGTGTCTGCATACCTGAGAAATAAATCATATAAATAGCAATTTTAAATTATGAAACAATTACCAAAAAATGAGGAACCAGTGAGTATCACATTGTTACAAAATACTTTCCAGTCATGGACTCATGCTCCAGTGAGTAAGATTGATATCAAGTGAACCAACTTGTAGTTTATCTCACATCAACTTAGCCTATCTATCAATTCAGAAAAATAATATAAGATCTGTTAATAACTAGTTAAATTTTACTAACTTATCTGACTCACTCATTTATTAGTCTGTTTTAATCTAATACTTGGACCTTATACACCTTAGGACTTGAGCGAGAAATTTTGGGATTATTTATCTTACAGGGTTTAGCTGATTGTGTACTTTCTATATGAATCTTGTTTGCAGAACCCACAGATTTCTGGCCTTGTCCTGGAAGACTTTGACTCTGCTTTTAGCAACGAGTTCTACCACAGTCATCTTGATGACCTATGTTAGTGAAACCAAATATCTCAATTGTTCTATGTACCATGTTCAGTTCCCTTTGTTTGTGTGTATCATACATACATGCATACATACATACATACATATATATATATATATATATATATATATATATATATATGTATGTATATATCCTATGAACTGGGATTAAAGTATCATTCTTTCGTATTTGTTAAAGAGTGCCATGTTGCTTTGGTGCAGCAAACATCAACTCTTCATCCATTGTAGCGGCTGCTTCCCTTATTTCTCGAACTCTATATATCCAGGCTGGTGGCAAAGATCCTTCAGTTACAAACAGTATAAAAATTAATGCCTCTTTGGTGGAAGAACTTCTTGGTTGCCTATTAAATTGTGAACCCGGTTTGTCATGTGAGCTGGTGAAGCACTATATTTCCCCCTCAACAACTTGTCCAAGCCACTACGTGGGTGTCATTTTGGGAGAACCATCTTCTGGACCTTATCCTGCTTATGCTGGGGATATTTCAAGATTTGTCTGGAACTTTTTAGCTGACAAGACGTCAATTCCATTAAAAAACTCAAGTTCTTCGTGCCCAAAAAGTTGCAATGGTGATGGTGAATTGTGCATCAGACAAGAGGCTGTTGATAAAGGCGTCTGTGTCATCTCATCAACAAGGTATTTTTACATGTATTCAATCATTACTTGATAACAATGTTGCACAAATAAATCAAATGAAGCAATATTTAGCTTCAAGTGTTGTAGTCTTTGTTATTTTGTGTTAACGTTTTGCTCACAGAAATTGTTGCTATATAGGTGCCGGTGAAAGATAATGTGTTGAATGGACCATCTCCTCTTAAAGTTTAAGCTATTAGATAAGGAGCATCATTTTTATCATAATGTAATATCTTCATTACATATTATATCTTAATGCATATGCCAATGAATACTCGATACCAAATTCTATCCTATAACCAGAGATGGCAAGTGGCCCTAGATATCTTCATATATATAAATATACATAAACCCGAGGAGTGGCCTTTCCTTGAATGTAAATCTTACTTTCTAATTCTTGTTTGCGCGATCTCTGGTTACTAGCCCAAGTGTTCAATAACTCTCTCTCTCTCAGGTATGTTCCTGCATATTCAACTCGTTTGAAGTATGAATCAGGAAGCTGGACAGTGCTGCCCAGCAATTCCTCGGATATAATGGATGCGAAGGATCCAGTTTGGACAGAGAGTAATTGGGATATAATAAACATCAGGATGTACACTGTCCAAGATGGTACCTATGACCATCTAATTCTGCTGTTGGGTACTCTTGTTACACTTTTTGCTTATCTTCTAATAGTTGTAGCTAGAACTCTTGTTAGAAAGGCTTTGAAGCGCGACTGATGCACTATTCTTTCCGTAGCATTTTTTTGCTGAATCTGAAATAGCTCCAGAGATGTTAACTAAATTATTGATATTGCCAACAGGAAATTGGAAAGTGTAAAGAAACTGTACTCTATAGCACTGCTTTTAAATGAGATGAGAACATTGCTGATGTATATGTAATATTTGGATGCAGCATTTTTTGTACTGCATCTGTCTTAGTTGGCATTTGTTGATTTTTGGACGAAGATATTATCGGGATTTTCTGTTGTAAAAGGATTTTTCGTTGTATCAGTGTGCGTTTAATCTACGATGGTGCAATGGAAGAAGAGATGGAACACTATTTAAGTGATATTTATTAAGTATAAAATCAATGTTAAGTAAATATTATGTTCCAAATTAAGGTGGGTTTTTATTGTATGATATAGGCTAACTTCATCTGACTGCAGATAAAGCAAGATTTCATGAACAAGAAATTGTTTCTCTTATTCAATGTGTCGAATTATAGTTGGATTATGACTGCATGCATGCTATATTTACATTTGTACCAAAATACCAATAGATGTTTTATGTTAGCCTTAATTCTATGACTAATTACATATTAGTGGAGAATATGACAGTGAGACCTTACATGTGTATGCCACTAATATAGAGGACTGAACTGATATTACAATTTTGTAAACATTATTGAAAATACCTAGATATACTGAAAATTGGAGAATAGAACTGAAAAGAAAACCACACATCCTCTAAACAAATCTTCTTTGTGATTTAATTGAGTCTACATTTATTAACTCGAGTTTAATGTGATGACAAATTTGATAAGCCTAAGTTCGATGTCCCCATTCCAAAAAAAAAAAACAGTTAGATCTCTTAATACTAGTATGTAATGAAATCACATCCAACTGAACTATAGTTTAAGTTTGATTTAATTTTTATTGAATTAATCAAACCTAATTTACTAAATAAATTCATAGTGCACGAGTTTACTCAAATTCAAATGAGTTTAAAAAAAAAATTATATTATATTATAATCAACTCATTAATAAAATGGATAAAATATTCTAAAAACTATAATATAATGTAAGACTTTATATTTTTTATATTTTACTTATGGTAAATAAATATTTATTTACCATAAGTAAAATATAAAAATATAAGAGTCCCATGCCCAATATACCCAAAAGCATAAAACACTTGTACAAATATACCCACTAAACTTTAATATTATCCCCAAATACCCAACAGTACATTTTTTTCAGAAATGTGCAGAGAATCTGTTAAGCGTTAGCAGACTTTAATACATACAATATATACAATATATCAAAAATTTCATTAAATCCTTAAAATTAAGGGGTTTAACGAAAATATACCATAATTTTCGTTAAACCCTAAAAATTAAGGGTTTAACGAAAATTATGGTATATTTTCGTTAAACCCTATTTTTTTGGGGTTTAACGAATATTAATTCAATCTCGTTATATTAATATATTAATCAAGTAATTAAATAATTATCAAGTACAATAATACTATATTTTCGTTAAACCCTAAAAATTAAGGATTTAACTAAATAAACCATAATTTTCGTTAAACCCTTAATTTTTAGGGTTTAACGAAGTTTATGGTATATTTTCGTTAAACCCTATTATTTTGGGGTTTAACGAATAATAATTATCACTTATAATAATACTATATTTTCGTTAAACCCTAAAAATTAAGGGTTTAAATTAAACCTAATTTTCGTTAAACCCTTAATTTTTAGGGTTTAACGAAGTTTATGGTATATGTTCGTTAAACCCTATTTTTTTGGGGTTTAACGAATATTAATTCAATCCCATTATATTAATCAAGTAATTAAATAATTATCAAGTAGAATAATACTATATTTTCGTTAATATCTAAAAATTAAGGGTTTAACGAAAACAAACCATAATTTTCGTTAAACCCTTAATTTTAGGGTTTAACGAAAACTATGGTTTGTTTCGTTAAACCTTTGTTTTTATGTGTTGAACGACAATTAATTATTTTTCGTTATAATATTAAATAATTTTCGTTATATTATTACAAAATATTCGTTAAACCATTGCAATTATTTTCTTGAAAGTATGAAATAGTTTTTGTTAAATTATGACAATATTTTTGTTAAATTATCAATTAATTTGGTTATATTATTAAATAATTTTTGCAATTATGAAACAATTTTTGCTAAATTATCAAATAATTTACGTTATATTATCAAATAATTTTCGCTACATAATTTTCGTTAAATAGTTTTCCTTAACCCTATATGAAATAATTTTTGTAATTATTAAACAATTGTCGATAAATATTTTTCATTTGATGTCATTCCAATTTATTTTCATGATTTGATATCATTTTAATATTTTGATATCATATCATATATTTTGCATAGATTTGAACATGAATATAAAGTTAATTTTACAGAGGACTCATGTGTACCTTGTGTACATTTGTTTTGTATTTTTTTATACTATTCATTCACTAGGCCTTGACTTTGTGTACAATTTTTTTCACTTTTTCTTTTACTTTTCAGTGATTTGATCATTCATTCACAATAAATATCACTTTTGAATGTAACATGAAATTTACAACTCCATTCATTCACCAACATTCACCATTCATATTAAAATTTTGGAAGTTCGAGAGTATTCATCCTACCACCAATCTTACGGGATTCATTGAGCTTGAAATCAAGTAAGTACAATTTAGTTTATTTAAAGTTTATTTAGTTTAGAGAATAGTTGAGTTTATTTAAAGTTTAATTTGTTTAGTTATTATAGAGAAATTTTTGGTTAATGTTGGATGGGTAATTTTTCTTTCATTCTAGTTTAGACGAAACAAATTGCATGAACATAATGTAATATTTCACGAAACAATTAGGGTTTTCCATAGTACAAATTAGGTTTTCCCGTGAAAAATTATGGATTAACGAAATTAGGGTTAATAATTTTCGAATAATCTGTTCACAAAAAATAGGGTTAATTATTGTCCACGAATAATGTTCAATTTTTGTTAAACCCTACAAAAAAGGGTTCAATTTTCGTTAAACCCTTATTTTGTAGGGTTTAATGAAAATGAAACAACAATTTTCGTTAAACCCTACAAAATAAGGGTTTAACGAAAATTGAACATTTATTTTCGTTAAGCACTTAAATTGTTTGGTGTTTAACGAAAATTAGGGTTTATTTTCGTTAAACCCTAATTTTCTACGGTTTAAAGAAAATTAAACCTTATAATTTTGTTAAACCCTACGAATATCTACTTTTCAATCTGTAGTGGAATGTAAAGTTTATATATAATTGTATTTGTTTAATCTGTTATGGAAGTTAACTTGGACTAATCTTTAATGGAATTTATATTTTCTAATTTCGTTTAACTTAACGAATTGTTCGTTTTCATCACGTCCTTTATTTGTTTTAACAAATTGTTTTTTTTTCAGTTAAATTGGACTGATGAGTTTGTCAGTGGCATTGTGGCATGGAGGTTATTGGCAAGGTTTGCAATATGTAAATAGTATTCATGAAGTGATAAATCTTGAAAGATTGACATATGAAGATTTATTGAAATCAGTTCATACGGCCGTGCATGCGGATATAAATTATTGGTTTTATGTGATCCATTCTCTAGTGGAAACGAATGGAGTCTTGAAGAAGAAAAAAATCACGACTGATTCTGATTTACAAGATTTTTTTACAGAGGATACTTGGTTATTTTCGTTACGTTGAAAATGATGGACGTCGGAGTATTGAGTGGATCTTCTTATCAATCCGGTGAGACACAACAAGGTGGTGAAAGTTTAAATCCATTCATTGAGGCAGTTCGAAATTTGAATTGCTCTAGTGTTCCGATAGGGCTGCAAGACGACCAGAATTTTTATTCAAGATGGGGTATCGACGATGGCTTGGTTGGAACGTCTTTAAATGTAAGGTGGGTTACAGACGACGGCTTGGTTGGAACCTCCTCAAACTTTCAAGACCTTAATTTGGCTCCTCCCGAAGAAATCCAAGAACCAGGACCTGAAGACCATGATCATCGATCAGGTAATCAACTATTACTGGACTCTGTTATGTGAATGTGTGTATACGATTAAGAAAGTTATTCATATATCTTTTTTTGGTAGATCGAAATGCTGAAGCAGATGACTTCGTATTGGACGAAGAAGTAGAGACAGTCTTGGATGAGGAACAACGAGCAGCGTACGAGCAATTCTACAATGGCATCATGCGAGCTGAGTGGCACATTCCAGACATACCTGAATTCCTGGAACTTACTACACAGATTGAGCAGGCTCCAACTGGTTTGCAAAAAGGAGGCTTGTTTGGCAGTAAAGATGAACTGCAGTATGTAGTTGGGTATTATCATCTGGAGAATCAAGTCCAATTTAGGGTGGACCACTCCGACAAACACCGATGG
Organism: Scutellaria galericulata; assembly: GCA_946896805.1. Taxonomy (NCBI): domain Eukaryota; kingdom Viridiplantae; phylum Streptophyta; class Magnoliopsida; order Lamiales; family Lamiaceae; genus Scutellaria; species Scutellaria galericulata. The sequence goes on along the minus strand of OX335784.1, from coordinate 3,355,013 downwards.
GCCGTGAAGTGCAATCAAAATGATTGTCCTTTCTTACTCACGGCATCAGAAAAACATGGCGTTTGGAAAATCACCAAAGTTGTCTTGCCCCACACCTGTTCGTATCTTCTCAGTGCTAGTGCGAGTCGTAGGCTTCCGTCCTCTTTGATCGGAGATTATTTTATCCAAAGGCTCCCGAAAGATAAGTCTGATATCGCTCCTAGGGAGATCATGCGAGAGATGAACAAGCGATTTGGACTAAATTTGAGCTACAAGCATGCTCGGCAGGTAAGACGGCATGCAATGTATAAGGTATACGGTGATCCGAAAACGTCATTCCACCGGCTTCTAGCCTATTTAGAGGTCTTGAAAGAACGGAATCCTGGTACATACACTGCGATACACACTCAGAAGGATGGGAAATTCAAGTATGCTTTTTTTGCGTTGGGTGCATCCATTGTCGGATTTCGACAGTATTCCAGACCTGTTATAGTTGTCGACGGTTGCCATTTGAAGGGGCAGTACAGGGGTATTGGTTTCGTTGCTGTGACTAAAGACGGAAACAATCAAGTTTTCCCCATCGCAATTGGGATAGGCAGTGTCGAGAACGATGAATCTTGGACGTGGTTTCTCAAAGAGTTCCGAAAAGCCGTTGGTTGTCCAGATGGCTTGGTTATCGTTTCTGATCAACATGTTAGTATTGGTAATGCGGTTGAATCTGCATATCCCGAAGCATCCCATGCTCTTTATTGTTTCCATCTTCAGCAGAATCTAGCCAAGTATGGAGGGCATTTGGTTAGGCTATTTCACACGGCGGCGTATTGTTACGATGAAGAAACATTCAATAGGTATGTCGAAGCAGATGTCTTAAATATTCCTACAGAATTAACTAACAGAGTTTGCATTTTGCCTTGCTGATTAAGTTTTTTTTTTCAGGTGCATGTCTTCTATCAACGGAAGTGGCATCGATGGCGCGATTGATAGCTTGATTCGAGCTGGTGCGACTAGGTGGTCACGTGTGAAATGCCTTGTTCGAAGATTCAACTTCATGAAATCTAATGCTGCTGAGGTTTGGAATGCTCGTCTAATCTGGGCTAGAAAGTTGCCAGTTTGTTCGTTCTTGGAGGCTACTCGAAGGGTGATTGAAAAATGGTTTGTGGAGAGAAGATTGGATGCTGATGATAGAGGATCAACTTTCACGAACTCAGTGCACGACAAATTATCCGAATTTATGCAGCAAGGTCGAAATATGGACGTGCAGAGGATGGGAAGAGCGAAATTCAAGGTCACCGATGGGCGAAAAATATTTTTGGTGGGCCTTAGTGACTGTGTCTGTAGTTATATGTTCTTTCAAATCGAGATGATGTCATGTGCACACGCATGTGCAGCGATCAGGTACTCCAATATTTCGTTACGTTGACTATTTTTAAACAACTTTACAGTGTTCGTAACATTTAAATTAATCTGTGTTTACTGCAGTGCTGCTAATGAGCAAATTACCTCGTACGTTGCCCCGTATTATATGACTCACCATTTGAGGGGGATGTGGGCATGTGAAGTTATGCTTGTGCCAGATCCGACGGAGTGGGTAGTGGATGATGACACGCGAAATAAGGTGTGTTTTGCCCCAGATCAACCAAAACAGGCCAGTCAACCAAGAACCAAGCGAATACCTTCTACTGGTGAACATAGAGGAGTGCGCCGACTACAATGTTCACGTTGTGGTCAACCTGGCCATAATTGCACTACATGCACACAATACATATCGGCCGAAGGTGGTCCATTCAGTGCAAATGCCGATCACGCCGGACAACAATCTAGAAGAAAGAAAAAATGTTTTATATATGGGTCAGAAGAACACAACAGACGAACGTGCCCAAGAAATAGAATATCTTAGCCGGATTGGAACTCAGTTGTTTTCAAACCTATTTTCATTTTCAGTATGTTTTTATTATTAGAAATCAATGTATGGTTTTTAAATATCATTCGTATTCGTTAAATATAAATTTTCATGGAAACAATAAAACTAAAATCTGAACAATACGAAAACAAATATTTTCAACACATAAAAATGAAAAAATATGCATTCGATCCATTGCTCTAGTAATCAAAATAATCGAGAGGTACGGTGTCAGCTGCAGTGGAGTTTTTGTACACAACGTAGGCCATCCTCTTCCTGACACCATTGATCCCCTTCAATGCCTTAAGAGTCCCTCTTGGCCACTCCTGTAACATCCCACTCTCAACTGCGAGTAATGACCAAACCCCACAAAACTTGCTATCCAACTACTTGTAGCACATGTCCACTTGTAATAGGGCCAATTGGAACTCAGCTGCACCCTGTGGGATGTGTCGCCCCAATGCAAATGCCTTCTCATAAAAGCCACAATACTCGAGCAATCGTGGCATAATGCGACGAAGTGGGAGGGTCTGTCTTACCCGATGCTGGATGATGTCGGTGGTGAATCGATGCCTTAAGCTGTCGGCCAGACAGATCCTCGAGTTCTCAAGGTCTATAGAACATCCAACCCAATGACCGTCCAAGTACAGTACCGTCCATACCTGGGATTTTGGATTCTACAATTAGAACCATGTACCGATCCGAAAAAGATAAAAATAATCGAGCAAGGTTAGTATTAAATACTTACCACTGCTATGTCCTCCCACCATGCCTTCATAAAATTCCACTTCGGCCTCGACCCTCGCACATAGGGCGCAAGACGCTCCATCTGTTCCGGTGTGAACATTTTTCTGGCTCCGACCAAGTATTTACACTCGTCTTCCTCACCATCATGCTTTGCCTTCCAAATTTCGTCACATATTTCCTGAGAAGTACGACAATTGTGATTTAGTGGCAAGATCACCCCAAATGAGATAATACTATAAAAGTGTGATTTAAAAATGAGATAATACTACAGGTACTCCAATTGGAACTTACAAACAGATGGATATCCGTCAACTGGATCTTCCCCTCGACTTCGCGTTTAGTTTGTACATTGGCGGCTTCTGGACAACTCTATAGTACCCTAAGGTACACATCAATGGCCTGTAATATATATGAAGTAACAGTGAAATTACTAATTTTTCCAAATCAACTCTGGTAAAAAGATAAAAGACTAAGTAACCGTGTAATCCATTTCCAACTTGGGATCAATGAAATTCTGGAAGAAACTTGGCCCGACGGCCACACCAACACCGATGTTGCGTCTGTAACGATAACAAGACAAAAAATAAGTCAAATCAAAAGCACTAAACATGAATCTGAAATAATTAGTATGCTTACGATTCCACTTTATCGTCGGAACTCATGTAGTAGGTCTTGAAGTCGCCTGGAACGACTGTCGTCCTTCTAGAAGGCTCAACTGGCAAAAAAGGACTGCAAACAACTGCAGATGCAACTCTGTGTCGCGCTGCAGGTCCAACGGGACCGATATCTGGGACATCAAGAGCTGGGACTGGCGTCGACTCATGAACGACACTCATATCAAAAGGTACCCCCGAATGTGTGCTCGTGTCAGCTGGAAAGGCCCTATCAGCTGGCCCTGGTGTCTGGAATGAGTGTTGCCCCAGTCCCTGCCCCATCGTATCAAAGTATGACCTAACATGATGCTCGATCATACTAGGCATGATTTCAGCCATGCGATGTCCCAGATCCTGCGTGACGTGTTGTCGTAGACTAGAGTACTCCTGCTCGAATCGAGTCCCCATCCATGCCATCAATCGAGTGAACAGATCGTCACTCGTCCCTGAGCTCTGTCCTCGTCCACTAGGAGCTTCATCGAACGCTGTGATCGAGGGTCCCCCACCGTCAGCCTCACCTGCAGTGGTATCTTCAAACCTACTCGAAGGGCCTGTATTTACAGCAGAGGCCCGTCCTCGGCCTCTTCGCACCATACCTACTTTAGATGGACCGGCAACTGTAGGATCAACAGTGGATGTGGAAGGTGCCCTACGAGCAGACGAATTTGCCCGATGGCCACGTCGTTGCTGGATGACCTGGACTCCCTCGTGGATATCGTCCTCGATATCCTCCTAGTAATTCAGAAGTCTCTCCTCATCTGTGGGCGCAAGCGTCAAATAACACTCGACCTGTAGTGAATCGTACAAATATTAGAAGTAAGAAATAAACGAATTGTAATAGGTGTTTAATTGTAATTTATGGTAATAAATAAATACAAAATACCTGGTCCTGTAGTACATGTGAAACGTCCTCGTCGGATCTCTTCAAACCCCACCTCAGACACCGGGGCGTATGTAACGGCGTGCTCAATCTCTTTCCGGCATATGAGGAGGTAATAAGAATCGCCTCAAAAGCCCATATCTGAAGAAGAGATATTTGTGAACTTTTTTAGCAAACAACATTAAAAAAATAAATTAAATAATTGTAATTTAGTATGTTCATACCAGCAGGGCTATCGAGAAACCATAAAAATGGTAGTGGTATCTACCGGACCGAACGGGGACAGTGGTCGGTAACCTATCCATGTACCGTAAAAGGGTGATGAAGCTGATCTTCCCCCAGGGATAGCTCTCCCATATATCTTCCAGCTCCACCAGCGTCCAATAATACTTGTCGACAACTGGCTTGCCGGCGTCCACCCCGAGCAATATGAGGTGGAGGATCGAGATCTTAGCAATCTTCACCGTATCCTCCAAACTATTATCAAACTCACCGGAGGTGAATCGATCACGGAGCTCAGACACGGTGACCCGACCCGACTCGGCGTGCACCCTCCAGTACACTGCCTCTTGTGGTGGGGTGTGATCCTCGCTCGGCATGAAAGCCGGGTCACCGAACTTTAGACCAGTCACAAGGGCAAACTCTTTCCTCCCGAACCAATAAATACGTCGGTCCTGCCCTATAGCAAACCACCTCTCATCATCAGGTCTCACCTGCTCATGCACCTCATATGACATGAGGACGTGTAAAAAAGTCTTGCAGGACTCTGTTTCCATCTTCCACATCAAAAAATGTCCAAAACAGGACCTCCAAAAGTCACGTAGCAAATGTCGGCCGAGAGCTCGAAGTCGTCTCTTGATCTCATCGAGTACCATCAGACGAACGTAGCCATTGATGTAGGCAACAGTACCCTGACATGCCTCACGAACGTACTCCAACTATACATTTTACAAACACCGAAATTAGCAAACTATTTAAATAAATATCACATTACTTCGAGATACATATACCTGTTAATTAAAAAAGGATGAATAATTAATTGAAAAAAATGAATAATTATGCAAGATATTATTAATTATTTAACAAAGAATACATATTGATTAAAAAGGAATATTTAACGAAGAATACATCTTGATTAAAAAATAATGAATAATTAAAAAAGAATGAAAAATTAATTAATTATGTACGAATATTTTTAATTATTTAACAAGGTTTAACGAACAATACGTAATTGTTTGTTACACCTTTAAAATCAAGGCTTAACGAACAATAGCCTATTGTTCGTTAAACCCTATAAAATAAGGGTTTTACGAACAATAGTGTATTGTTTATTAAACCTTGAAATATTAGGGTTTAACGAACAAAAAATATCATTTCACGAACAATTTCACGAACAATATATCCAATTTTCGTTAATAGCCCTCCAATTTTCACGAATAATATATCCAATTTCACGAACAATATATCCAATTTTCGTTAATAAATATCATTTCACGAACAATATATCCAATAAATACCCAATTTTCGTTAATAGCCCCCAATTTCACGAACAATAATGCATCCCAATTCATTCCAATTTTCGTTAATAGCCCCCAATTTCACGAACAATATATCAACAACATATCCTCAATTCGTTAAACCCTAAACTAAATACAAACCTAATTCACAAAATTCATCCATAAATCAACATGTATTTGCAATAAATATCATTTCACTTCAAGAACTTCAAGAAAAACAAACAATAAATCAATAAATCTAACCTCTTCGGCCATTTGACTTTAAGAACTTAACGAACTTTCCCTTTCACGAACTTAACAAACTTTCCCTTCCACGAACTTAACGAACTTTTGCTTGGATAATTTTTTTTCCAATTGAAATGAGAGAGGAGCCGAGAGGGAGAGCTTTCGGAGAGGTGAAGGAGAAGCTATGAAATTTTTGTTCAAAATTTCGTGACACCCTATGCATTAAAGTGTGAATTAAAGTAACATTGATAGGTTCTTGTGGGGGTGGGTGGGACCATTTAAGATTCTTTGATCAAATATATATATATATATATATATATATATATATAGTCAAAACATGTAAGATATTTTATGTAAAAATATCATTTTATATGATATATAAGATGAAAATAAATTTCTAGGGTTTATGTAGTTTTAAACGAAAATAACGACAATTATTTAATAATATAACGAAAATTAATTCATAATTTAACGAAAATTATTTAGTAATATAACGAAAATTAATTAATTATCGTTAAACACATGAAAATTAAGGGTTAACGAAAATAAACAATAATAGAAGCTAAACCCTCAAAATGAAGGGTTTAACGAAAATTATGGTTTTTTGTCGTTAAACACTTAATTTTTAGGGTTTAACGAAAGGATCATACTATTGTATTTGATAATTTTATGAAACTCCATTAATAATTAAACGAAATTTATTTAATAATGTAACTGTTCATATTTGAGTATTTGATAATTACGAAAATTAGTTAATAATATAACGAAAATTATTTAACAATTTAAACGAAAATTATTTAATTGTCGTTAAACCCATAAATATTAAGGGTTTAACGAAAATAAACCATAATTTTCGTTAAACCCTAAAAATTAAGGGTTTAACGAAAATTATGGTTTATTTTCGTTAAACCCTTACTTTTTAGGGTTTAACGAAAGAATCATATTATTGTTTTTATATATTTAACGAAACTCCATTAATAATTTAACGAAAATTATTTAATAATGTAACTGTTCATATTTGATTATTTGATAATTACGAAAATTAGTTAATAATATAAGGAAAATTATTTGACAATTTAACGAAAATTATTTAATAATATAAATATAATTAATTAATTGTTCGTTAAACCCATAAAAATTAAGGGTTTAACGAAAATAAACCATAATTTTCATTAAACCCTTAAAATTAAGGGTTTAACGAAAATTATGGTTTATTTTCGTTAAACCCTTAATTTTAAGGGTTTAACGAAAGAATCAAATTATTGTTTTTATATCATTTCATGCCAAATCAAACCGTACCGGCAACTAACAGATTCTCTGCACCATTTCTGACCAAATGTGCTTTTGGGTATTTGGGGACAATATTAAAATTTAGTGGGTAGAATTGTATACATGTTATATGAAATTGGGTATTTGGGGGTATTTTCTCAAAATATAAACTAAAATGTTAAACTATTAGTACTATACTGACAAACTAACTCAAATCCCTGAGCGGCTGAGCCAAAGCCGAGGCGTTGTTGGAGCATGGATATTTGGGTCGAACCGACTATCCATATTCACATGATCCATATTATTGTGGATTAGGGATGTAAACAAACCAAGCTGTTCGTAAACTATTCGTGGCTCGATTCGATAAATATTCATTCGAGCTCGTTCGTTAAGCTTAACGAGCCGAACTCGAGCCCAGACATATTCGGCTCGATAGTTCGCAAACATGTTCGTTTAGTGGATTCGCGAACAGGTTCGTTAAGTGAGTTCGTTTATAGTTTGCGAGTCTATTCGTTTAAAGTTTGCGAGCCTGTTCGTTTATATATTTTATTTAAATATGATTATGAATTTTATAAGTTTTTGAAATTTAGATGAATACAATTAATTAATAATTAGTAATCAGAAGAAAATCTTTAACCAATCCAAAATATTATGGATAGGAATCGAACACAAAACCGACATCATATAAATAAGTTATACTACCACCAGATCAATTTGTACTCTTGTTAATTTACCTGCTAAACTTTTCTTTTATCTATTACATTTTAAAATATAAACATATTAATAACTAAATTAAATATAATTTACTTATTTCTAATATATTTCTTGCCATGCCATCTGAAAATTTTTGAATTTTGATATTAATGATACAATTTACCAATGATATATTATCTTAATATAAAAGATATAATTATATTGATGTTTCAAGTATAATCTCATGATCAACATAATAATTTAGCATTTTGGTCTTGAAAATAAGTATACAAATATATGCTTAATAATATATTCATAATGAGTATAAAAAATTTATATAGTCCAAAATAAAAAAAAAACCTAATTTCAATTTACCATTAAAAAAACTATATAATTTTTTTTTCCAAATGTCTTAAAGTTAGAATTTCTCAATTTACAAAAGTGTTTTGAACAAAAATATAGATCGATTATCTTAAATTCTATCGTTTAATTTAAAAAGGTGTAAAAATAAGTAAAAAAATAGTCAATACAAAAAGTGTTGTAATTTTGATATAATCATTATCACCATACTTCTTCAAAAGTGGCTTTTCGAGAGTGGAAACCTCAAATCTCATCTACCATCTAAAAAAAATCAATAATCAAAATAAATAAACCCTTAACAAATAATATTTAATTTTGAATATGAAAAAAAATATAGAAAATTCATACATTTTCAAGATCGAATTCAACATGCTTAAACTTTGAAAATAGATCAGACTTAGTTTTCTAATTACCTAAAATACATTAATGATATGTTATAGAAAGATATCAAACCATAAACATGTGCAGATCTACACACACACATATATATATACACTCTACATTTATATGTGTGTGTGTATATTATAATTATTATATTATGATCAATAATATTGATTTTGAAAAAGATAGTTTGTAAATTAGATTTTGATTATTGAATAACTAATTGATTTGAAAAACAAACCATAATAAACTTATATGTGTGTTCGAAAAAAATAGTTCAAAAGACACGATATTTAATTGATACGTATACTTTTTTTTATTATATACATATCAATTAATAATTATTGCCATATATTATTGAAAATATTTGTCAACAAAGTTAGATTATTATATACCATATATATTTATTATACAAAAGTAATATTTTTAGAAATTTATAATAAACTCAGTTAATATCATAAAATATAAAATTTAATGAAATTTCTATTATTAAGAAATGAAAATATGTAAATTTTTGATATTTTTATTGTTAGGAGTAATTGTTATATATATATATATATATATATATATATATAGAGAGAGAGAGAGAGAGAGAGAGAGAGAGAGATTATTTCTCCTATATATATATATATATATAGAGAGAGAGAGAGAGAGAGAGAGAGAGAGAGAGATTATTTCTCCTATACACCGAATTGACAGTTCTATACACCGAGAAGCTTGAGGGTTGTAAATTGTAATAGAGGACAAGGACAGAGACTGAGAGAGTAGAACCTGGAACGCGATTACAACTCATCGCCGCCGCCGCAGGTTCGCCGCTAATACCTCTCTCTCTGTGTCACACACACACAGAACAGTATTGTCAATTGACGATTCAGTGCCCTAATTTAATGATTTCAAATTTTTCTGCAAATATCTTATGCAATTTAGGCGAATGCAATTTTATATGATTTAGGACCTTTATTATCTGATTTTGCTTCTATTGAGAGATTTAGGTATGATTCTGATGAGTAATTTGTGTATCCGATGGTCAAATTTATATAAGTTGTGCGCTGTTGTTTTTCCTAAATAAGTCTCATGAGTAGTGATTTTCTTAGATTTTGGTTTGTATAATTCTGTGATCAGATTGTCATGAATGTGATATATCTCAGCTTGATTGGCATGAATGTGGCCTGTGAGAGTCTTATTTTCATTTATTTTCTGTCTGTGTCCATTATTTTTGGATTGTTTCTATTCTTTTTTTCTTTTGGCTCGATCATTTCACTCTTGAAAAGATGCAATCATTTGGTTTAGCTTTTACGAGCCTGTATTCGAGCTCATTTCGAACTTTTAACAAGCCTGTATTCGAGCCCCCATTTCGAACTTTTGACGAGCCTGTATTCGAGCCCATTTTGAACTTTTGACGAACTTTTATCGAGCCAAACTCGAGCTGAGTTCGTTTAGCTTGTTATCGAACTTTGTTCGAGCCGAACTCGAGCCCATATCAAACTCAAAATTTTGATGTCGAGCCGAGCTCGTACTCCAATTTTAAAGCTTGAGCCGAACTCGAGCCCAAATAATAACAAATGAGCCGAACTCGAGCCCAGTACTGTTTGGCTTGGTTTGGCTCGTTTACATCCCTATTGTGGATTCATCCTCTTTCCCATTTGGGCTCAAATCAGAAATTGTGGAGAACATGGGCACACACCACTCTCTCTCCCCTCTCTCTCTCTCTAAACTTTTGAAACTCGTCTCTCCCAAGACTGTCATGATTCAATGTATCCAGTGCACAAGGTGCGAGTCAATCTGTGCTTTATCTTGCAATTTTAATTTGATATCTAGTGCTGCAAATATGTTTACGCATGAGGGTTGCAAAATCTCTATGTGGATTGCCTCAAAATGATGGGAGCCATATGTTTTACTGTATACTGAAATAAATAACTAGAAACTGGGTAATAATCCTTGGATGAGGAATTATCCTTTCCATTAGCATGAATTAAAAAACCTGAGCGGAACTGAGCTAGGGGCAGTTAGTTTTATTGATAAATTCTGGAACTAATTGCTGTCAGAAGTTTTCCTCTTAGTTGGTACTCAGTTAATTATTCTTGCTCATTGATATTCACAATCTATTGGACTTTAATCTATAGGATCTAGGTTAAATTTATCTTCCAGTGTGGGTTATGTTGTTTGGCTATAAATAAACAAGTAGGTTCAGGGGATGATTCAGAGGTTTGTTGAAATATAGGGAAATCAGAAAATACAGCCTTCATGTTTGACCTTGAAAAAACTGAGCTGAGTTCATAAATTACAAATCTCCCCATATGTTTTGTTTGTGATATAAAAATCGCACCAATTCCCATTTTTTTCTTTGTGGGGGGTGGTAGTTGTAACTTGTAAGACAAATGTGATAATATTTGTAGTACCTCAAGGGCAATTTTTAATTTGAAAACATTGTTTTTTTTTAATTTTAAGATGGTAAGATATGGTAGAATAAGAGTACATTATCATTTGACCTACGAACCATATAATTTGATATTGAGAAAATAGAAATGGTTAGCCATCCCACTCCCAAAAAAGCAAATGTGCATGTTAGACAATGATGGGGTGGATTTGGTTATTATAGACTAACTTATAAAAGTGAAGACTGTAACCAACAAACCAAACAAATAATTATAAGTTAACCCACTTCGACAAATCTCTAACCATTCAAACCAAACACATAGATTAACTCAAACCTAATACAAAACCTACATACCAAACACCTAAATAACATCAATTTTGTCTTGGATAAACAGTACAATCTCACATTTCTTAACAATATTAACAAACCCATCACCCAAACCAAATAAGCCCTAATTAATACACAAACGAAGGATGCTGCAAAGACAGTAAGGCCTTGTTTACTTGATGTGATAAAGTAGGATATGATTAAATTATTACACTTCATCCCCTGTTTACTTTGCCATATGTGAAAGTGAGGCCCATCCCATTAGCCCGGGATAAATAGCAAATGTTGGATAAATTGTTGGATAGTAATCCCACCCTCCCAGCCAAGATAAATTTTATCCCTCAAGAAATTGAAACTCAATTCAAGTGAAATTACTGATCACCCCTCAATTATTGACTAAAAACGAATTCGATTTTCTCTCCCACACTCAAGCAAGAACAAAATTGAGCAAGAACAAAATATACTAGTGAAACCCTACTTAAAGATTCGAAGAAATCCAGAAGGGATCTGAGGCGGTGTGTGAATATCCATCGCGCCGTCGTCAGCGGTGCGGGAGATTCACTGTGAAACTGTTGTAATCTTCAATGGTGTGAGAAAAGAAGTAGAGACATTCAAGAAGATTGAGCAGTAGATTTGTTTGAAAGAGAAATTTCTAGCACCCCACGGTAATTTGATCCATATTCCAATTGCCTTGGTTGTCTTCAATTTCGTGATGGCATTCCTTGTTTTTGTGAAAATTGGCAGATTCAGATTTATATGAAAATGTAGACGAAAAGGAAAAAAATCTGTTGTGAATTTTTGTTCCTTAGTCTTATTTCACAATAAATTCGCTGATAAATTGTTGTTCCTTGGTTTTCTTCAATTTTGTGACAGTATTTCTTTTTTTTGTGAGGAGGTAGATTCAATTTCTCTGGAAATGTAGGCGATGATAAAAAAAGAAAAGGATAACTCAGATCTGCTGATGAATTGGCAAGTTATTTATTTATTTTTAAATTTGGGGACAGAACGTGGATCTGCTGATGAAATTGTGTTCTGTGTTTGATGATCTTTTATATTTTATTTGGGGACGATTTTGTAATTTACATACTTATCATCTTATATAACTTTTGAAGTAAACTGTTGATAGGATTGTGGTTAATCATATCCATACAAATATCTAGAAAGGTGAAAGTATGATAAACCTACAAAATTTATCCCTATCCCATCCTTATCCCACTACTTATCATATCCAAGTTAATCCAAAACATACAAAGTAAACGCAGCCTAATTTGACAAAAAAAATTACTATTAACTTTGTGATTAATTGCAATGGAGTCTACTGAATAGTGTTATTAGAATGCTGCGGGACCTTTGTGCCTTGAGTGCCCATTTTGCTATTGACAAAAAGCAATCAGTCGTAAACTACGAGCTTGAACATGTCAAGTTTGAGAAGCAAAGCTTGGATATGCATTGGCCTAAAGATGTACTGTGATGCAGTCTTTGTGTATCTATTATGAATTTGTTATTGAATGCCATTATGATTGATTAGTTTTTCAAAATTCGATATAAAATTGATAACTAGCTTTTACGTTTCTTTTCTTTTTCCAGCTGGAGTATATGCTTCTTCCGGCACTCCCAAAGTTTGGATCGACTTATAATTCTTACTTGAAGCACTTGCCGCAGCTTGCCCAAAAGAAGTCCTTAAATGAAGGCCTCCAAATCCATGCTCACCTAATTAAACTTCAATTGTCACAGGACCCAAAACACCGAAACCATTTGATAAATCTCTATTCTAAGTGTAAATATTTCTGCCATGCACGCAAGTTAATTGAAGAAAGTAAGGAACCGGACTTGGTTTCTTGGTCGTCACTGATATCTGGGTATGTCCAGAATGGCTTGGGAGAGAAGGCCCTTTTGGCTTTCCATGAGATGCATGTCTTGGGTGTTAAGTGTAATGAGTTCGCCTTTTCCAGTGTGCTCAAGGCGTGTGCAAGCACAAAGAACTTTGTACTCGGGAAACAAGTTCATGGAATTGTAGTAGTAACTGGGTTTGAGTCAGATGTGTTTGTTGCAAATACTTTGGTGGTTATGTATGCAAAATGTGGTCATATTTTAGATTCCAGGAGATTGTTTGAGGATATTCCTGAAAGGAATGTGGTTTCTTGGAATGCTTTGTTGTCAAGTTATACTCAGAGTGATTTTTTTAAGGAAGCAATGAGGTTTTTTCAGGAAATGGTTGCCAGTGGAATTAGGCCTGATGAGTATAGTTTGTCAACCGTATTGAATGCTGCAACTGGGCTAGGAGATATTGGTCATGGGAAGAATATTCACGGTTATCTGATAAAGCTTGGATATGAGTATGATCCATTCTCATTAAATGCACTAGTTGACATGTATGCAAAAGCAAGGGATCTTGGAGATGCAGTAGCTGTTTTTAATAATATCCAAGAACCTGATATTGTATCTTGGAATGCTCTTATTGCTGGTTGCGTATCTCATGAATGTCACAATGAAGCCTTGGAATTGTTAGATGAGATGGAGAGGTCTGGGTTAAGCCCGAATGTGTTTACGTTATCAAGTGCTCTTAAAGCTTGTGCAGCATTAGGTGTGCAAGAATTAGGTAAACAGTTTCACGCCAAATTGATAAAGAGGGAGACTTTGAAGGATCCATTTGTGATTGTTGGCCTTATTGACATGTATTGCAAATGTAATTTGATGAAGCATGCACTAACGGTTTATCATCAGATGCCTGAAAAGAACTTGGTTGCAATGAATGCATTGATCTCTGGACTCTCACAGAATGGGGAGGTCAAAGAAGCTCTTACCATATTTCTGGAGATTTATAAAGAAAGAAATGAATTTGATCAGACAACTTTACTAGCAGTCCTTAATGCAACTGCTGACTTGGAGGCTACTATCATCTGCAAGCAAGTTCATGCACTTATTATGAAGTCAGGTTACCAAGCTGATAATTTTATTGTAAACAGTCTTGTCGATTCATACAGAAAATGTAGCCAGGTTCATGATGCAGCTAAAGTTTTTGAAGAATGCCCAACAGTGGATTTACCATCTTATACATCATTAATGACAGCATATTCTCAATCTGGAGAAGGCGAAGAAGCATTGAAGCTCTACTTGAAGCTACTAGAGATGGATATGAAGCCGGATTCTTTTGTGTGCAGTTCTCTTCTTAATGCCTGTGCAAATTTATCAGCTTATGAACAGGGGAAACAAATACATGTTCATGTCTTGAAAATGGGGTTTATATTGGATGTTTTTGCTGGGAATTCACTTGTCAACATGTATGCCAAATGTGGAAGTGTAAAGGACGCAGGTCAAGCTTTCAATGAGGTTCCTGAGAGAAGTGTTGTTTCGTGGTCTGCGATGATTGGTGGACTAGCACAACATGGCCAGGTTAAAGAGGCCCTCCACATGTTCAATGACATGCTGAAAGATGGCGTAGCTCCCAATCACGTGACATTACTTAGTGTCCTTTCTGCCTGTAATCATGCTGGTCTTGTTAACGAAGCTCAATGGTATTTTGAGACAATGAAGGAGCAATTTGGCATAGAACGAACGCAAGAGCACTATGCTTGCATGATTGATGTCCTTGGCCGAGCTGGGCATCTGGATAAAGCAATGGACCTAATAAATGAAATGCCATTTGAAGCTAATGGTGCCATTTGGGGTTCACTACTTGGAGCTGCCAAGCTTCACAAGGACATAGAGCTGGGACAACATGCTGCTGCGATGTTGTATGCTCTTGAACCAGAGAAATCCGGCACCCATGTTCTTCTGGCTAATATTTATGCTTCAGCAGGATTATGGAAAAATGTTGCAGAGGTGCGAAGATTAATGAAAGACAACAGAGTGAAGAAGGAACCCGGAATGAGTTGGATGGAGGTAAAAGATAAGATATACACTTTCATTGTTGGAGACAGAAGTCACCCTAGAAGTGAAGAAATATATTCAAAACTTGAGGAGTTGGGCCATCTGATGGCCAAAGCTGGTTATGTTCCTATGTTGGAGATTGATCTGCATCATGTTGAAAAGAAAGAAAAGGAGATTCTTCTCTCCTACCATAGTGAAAAGCTAGCTGTGGCTTTTGGACTGATTGCCACCCCACTTGGAGCTCCTATTAGGGTGAAGAAAAACCTTCGCATTTGTTTGGACTGCCATACAGCATTCAAGTACATCACTAAGATAGTATCAAGGGAAATCATCATTAGAGATACTAACCGTTTCCACCACTTCAGAGATGGGTTTTGTTCCTGTGGGGATTATTGGTAACATTATTGAGTCCTGATATGCTCTTATGTTGCTAAAGAAGCAAAGCTACTCAGCATTTTAGGATTCTTATTATTCTTGGACAATTCTGGAGAGATAAAACCTACGGTACAAAATTTCCATAAAAGTGTGCATTCATCTGAATATTTACTGTGTATGTATTAGCTTATGTATAGGAGATGGCTCGAAGATAGCTAATTATGCGCTTTATAGATTTGTCTTTTTTGTTGAAGTGGAATGTTTCGTTCTCACACTTTGATCTAGTACTACATGGTTTTTGCTTTTTTCTCTTGTACCCATGTTTCTACCTTAACAAAATTTCTTGTATTTGCAGGCTGCCTTAACAAATGAGAATAGCAAGAATTCTTATACTAAAGTTGTTTCTGAGTTTGATCTAGTTATGCAGGTATGTGATTCTAGTAGATCAACCTTTTCATATTTATAATATACCACATACATGGAGAATATATTTTCTAATTGCTAATGGATTCAAATGTTAATTTTCAGTTCAACCAGACTACAAAATCTGGTACACATGATTCAGACTCTTGTTTGACTGAAGGAACTTGTCTTCCCCTGGGTGGATACAGGTTTGTTTTGTAAATTATAGTTCAAATTCTTATAAATTTTTATAAGTAATGTTACAAAGGAATTTGTAATTATGTGTTTCACTGGTTTACAACACATCTAGATCTTAATGCAGTTTATATGGAATTTGGTCTATGAAAAAAGATTAGGGGTATACTCAGGATTTTGTATTTGCCACTTGTGGGATGGAATGTCTGAATTGACATGACACTCTATTTCATTTCTGTGTATGGTTGTGTATCTACCAGCTTTTTATTATTGTTTCACAGCACTTCTTTGTCCTAGTCTCTTAATTTTCTTTGAAGTCCATTCCTTCTTTTTTTTTATTTCGATAGTGGCAAAAGATAATGGCAATTCCTGATATATCCTACACTCGAAGAGTATTTGAGGTTCTCTAACTTGATGGCCAATAATCTACGTATTTTTGTCTTCATAGACAATGGGTTGTTGGGTATCTTTGCTTTCTGTTGGAACTTGGATGGACCTTTGTAATAAATTACATCATATTACACTCTTTATCTTTTATCTTTTTGTCCCATGTCATGCATCTATCATGATTTTCTATGATTATGGTATACAGAATGTTGAAAGGCCTGACCTTAGTCTTTGACCTCTGTAATTTAATTTGAAAGGCAGTGTCTGGACAGCGCGTCCACCAATTAATATCTCATCTTCACTTAAGGAAAAACCAATTGTATTGGTGATAGCATCTATGGATTCTGCATCTTTTTTCCATGATAGAAGCATTGGTGCAGAGTCCCCTATATCTGTAAGTTATCTTTATGTTGTCATTCTAAGTTATTTTGACTTGGATGTTGAGCATCTCTTGTTATATCTTTGTTCTATATGAATGCCAGGGTTTAATTGCATTGCTTGCTGTAGTTGATGCGCTTTCACATGTTAATGGATTAGATGAACTTCATAAACAGGTTGGTCTCTCTTTGAACATTTAACATTTGTAGATAACAATCACAGCTTATTTGCTGATTGATATTGTTTATATTGGTAATAGTTATGTTAGAATTTATTATTGCATCATTTACAATTCCCCTTTTACTTGATAGAGCAGGTTGTGGTTCTGGTTATTGTTTACAAATCATTTGTCATGTAGTCAAAACATGAGAACTTTTTTTAAAGCCATTTTATCTTTACAACTATCACCGAGGATCTAGCTCACATGTTTTCATGCTTCAGATCGTTTTTATTGTTCTCACTGGAGAAGCCTGGGGCTACCTTGGTAGTCGGAGATTTTTCCTTGAATCTGATCGACAATCAGACAGCAGTAAAGGGCTTAACTTGAGAATGATTGAAACGGTATTTTTCCTGTGTTTTTTTAGACCAATCATTTGGATGTACAATGTTGAGGTGTAATTTAATGGCCAGTCTTACAGAGTATGAGATTCTGATATGAACTTTGGAGACCTGTTAATAGAAGACATTATGTCATGCTATAGGACACAACTTGCTTCTTTGATGATATTTTAGGTGTTTCATTACTAAAAATGTAAGTACTTCCTCTTTTCTCATATAGCGAAATTGAATAAATTATATTTCCTTTATTGTTTTCATTCTAAATTTCTCCTGGTAGGCTGGTACAGTTGAATATATTCATTCTTCTCTCTTTCTTAGATTAGAGTACATTTCACTTCTTTGAACAGGTTTCCACACCACACCCTGAACAATCTCTCTCTCTCTCTCTTTGTGTGTACACGTGTGGGGGGGGGGGGGGGGGTTGAACCCTCTACTTTAGAATGGTGTGAGGTTTAACAGCATATGAAGAAAAAGACAAGAAATGATGTTGGACTTATTTAGAAGCGTTTCTTGAGTTTCACTTGCATTAGTGCTCATATCCCCATGTTTTATATTGGATGAAATTAAAAGAGATGCTACTTGTATCTTTTTTGAATTTTTTACTTGTTAGATTCAGTTTTATTTTACGAGTCTTATGAGTCTTTGCTTGGAAAATGAAAGGGTTTGTTCATAGGAATTTCTTTCTAGAGAGAGCTTCATGTGCTAAATTTTATGTTAGCTATAGTGTGCTAAATCTAGTGGGAAATGTTGTACAGTATGATGCTTAATAAATTAATCCAAGTCTTTAGTTGTTTTAGTAAATTCTAGGATGAAAAGTTAAATGATATTTTGGCACATGTGTGGGGGTTTACATACTTGAAATTGAGATGAATCGTTGGTTCATTATGTACTCACTGTCCATACTTGACCAGAGCTGAAATGAGAATTCACATCACTAACCTGTCTCATTTAGTCCTATGTTGTTCAGTTTTAGCCTAATTGATGGTAATGGTCTATTTTATGGATTCATAATTGAATTTCTATTTCAATCACTACCGAGTAATGATACCTGAATGCTTTCTACTATGTTCAAAATTTTTGAAAGACTGTCATACATGTGATATGGATCACTGATGTGTATTATGTACCCGAATTTAATACACTTGCTTATAATATTTAAATGTTTAAATATTTTTTATTTTATATGTAGGTTATGGAAATTGGATCTGTTGGACAGAGCTTTCCTCAGGGCACCAAATCATTTTTATCATAATGTAATATCTTTATTACATATGATATCTTAATGCATATGTCAATGAATACTTGATACCAAATTCTATCCTATAACCAGAGATGGCAAGTGGCCCTAGATATCTTCATATATATAAATATACATAAACCTGAGGAGTGGCCTTTCCTTGAATGTAAATCTTACTTTCTAATTCCTGTTTGCGCGATCTCTGGTTACTAGCCCAAGTGTTCAATAACTTACCGAGAATACATGCTCTCTCTCTCTCTCTCTCTCTCTCTCTCAGGTATGTTCCTGCATATTCAACTCATTTGAAGTATGAATCAGGAAGCTGGACAGTGCTGCCCAGCAATTGCTCGGATATAATGGATGCGAAGGATCCAGTTTGGACAGAGAGTAATTGGGATATAATATTGATATTGCCAACAGGAAATTGGAAAGTGTAAAGAAACTGTACACTATAGCACTGCTTTTAAATGAGATGAGAACATTGCTGAGTATATGTAATATTTGGATGCAGCATTTTTTTGAACTGCATCTTTGTCTTACTTGGCATTTGTTGATTTTTGGACGAAGATATTATCGGGATTTTCTGTTGTAAAAGGATTTTTCGTTGTATCAGTGTACGTTTAATCTACGATGGTGCAATGGATGAAGAGATGGAACAATATTTAAGTGATATTTAGTAAGTATAAAATCAATGTTAAGTAAATATTATGTTCCAAATTAAGGTGGGTTTTTATTGTATGATATAGGCCAACTTGATCTGACTGCAGATAAAGCAAGATTTCATGAACAAGAAATTGTTTTTCTCTCTTATTCAATGTGTCGAATTATAGTAGGATTATGACTGCATGCATGATATATTTACATTTGTACCAAAATACCAATAGATGTTTTATGTTAGCCTAATTACTGACCTTACTTGTGTTTGTATCATGGATTAAAATATCCGGAAATATATCTGATATTTTCATTTTTTCACGTGATCGATATAAAAAAAAATTGGGTGCAATCGATATATCTCCGATGTTTTCTTTTTTCTACATAACCGTTAAAGAAACGAGAAAAAAATTTATCATCGGCGATAATTGTCAAAATATCGGTAAAATATTATCGGTAAAATATCGATATCGATTTCAATATCGGCGACTTCATAGTACAAATTGTAAGAAAATAGGTGAAATATCGCCGAAATATCGATAAATATCGGTATCGATTTCGATATTGGTGGTTTCATGGTACAAATGATATGAAAGTCCATGAAATATCATGGAAATATCGGTACATATCGATAGAATGTCGGAGAAATATCGATAAATATTGGAAAAATATCAATAAATTTATGTACCGCGAAATTGAAATTTTCATGCTTGGTTTGTATGCCACTAATACAGAGGACTGAACTGATATTATAATTTCGTAAACATTATTGAAAATACCTAGAAATACTGAAAATTGGAGAATATAACTGAAAAGAAAACCACACATCCTCTAAACAAATCTTCACTATGATTTAATCGAGTCTACATTTATTAACTCGAGTTTAATGTGATGACAAATTTGATAAGCCTAAGTTCGATGTCCCAATTCAAAAAAAGCAGTTAGATCTCATAAATACTAGTATGTAATGAAATCGAATCCAATTGAACTATTGATAATTTAAGTTTGATTTTATTTTTATTGAACTGATCGAACCTAATTTACTAAATAAATTCATAGCGCACGAGTTTATTCAAACTTAAATGAGTTTAAAAATATTATATTATATTATAGATCAAAAAACTATAATATATTGTAAGACTTTATATTTTTTATATTTTACTTATGGTAAATAAATAGTACCATAAGTAAAATATAAAAAATATAAACTCAAATGTTAAACTATTAGCATTATACTGACAAACTAACTCTCCTGCTGAGCCAAAGTCGAAGCGATGTTGGAGCATGAGTAATCGGGTCGATCCGACTATCCATATCCACATGACCCATATTATTGTGGATTCATCCTCTTTCCAATTTGGGCTCAAATCAGAAATTGTGGAGAACACGAGCACACACCACTCTCGCCCCTCTCTCTCTCTCTCTCTAAACTTCTGAAACTCGTCTCTCCCAACAATCCAGGACCTGATTGTCCGAAATTACTCAAATGGGGTTGAGTCAACTCGCTTCTCGGACCCTTCTCCGATCCGCTCGCCTCGCCGCCTCCAAACCCCAACCCTCGTTCCGCCGCGCCATCGTCACCACGCCGGAGCTTCGCAACGCGGAAGCAGCTGCCGCTGAAGCCCAACCCGAGCCGGATCTCCCGAAGAGGACGCCTGTGGCCGGCGCGCGGGTCCACTTCCCCAACCCGGAGGATGCAATCGAGGTGTTCGTCGATGGGTACCCGGTCAAAGTCCCTAAGGGAATGACGGTGCTTCAGGCCTGCACGCTCGCCGGCGTTGATATTCCCAGGTTTTGCTATCACGACCGTCTTTCCATCGCCGGAAACTGCCGCATGTGCCTTGTTGAGGTCGAGAAATCGCCCAAGCCGGTTGCTTCCTGCGCCATGCCTGCTCTCCCAGGTATGCTGCCAATTTTTTGTGTTCTTGAGTGTTGACAACTGACAAGTATTGTTAGGTTTTAGGGTTTGTGGAAACCTGCAATTTGGGGCTTGGTGCTGGATTTTGGGGTATTTTTTGATTTCCTTTTTTTCTAATTGATGTTTAATGATATGTGAATGTAAAGCAATAAGCTGGAACTTTATCAGTCCATTTAATACTATATTGCTCTGCTAACAGGTTGATAAGACTAGTATTTTTGCTTGTTCTATAGTTTTACTGATTTTTAATACTTGTGCAAAAGAAAAGGTCTTGGTCTTTTATGAAGTGATTGTTCTGGTGTTTGCATTTTTTATCTAGCTTTATATGGTATTACAAGAAAAGAATTTGCTCTACTGAGATTGATAAATTTTAAATAATATTTTTGGGTTTAAGTATATAGAGCGTTACATTGGCCTAAAATGATGTTCAAGAATTCTGCCATGTGAACATATTCTGGGTTTGTTGTATGTCTTTGGCGTTGTTGATAAAGATGTTCATCTATTCATTTGGATGCAAATATTATAAGCATTTGCTCATGTTCCTTGATTATTTGTTATTTGTTTCTTTTGATATTTATTGTTTCTTTTTCAACATCTCTGTCTCATAGGAATGAAAATCAAGACTGATACACCCCTTGCAAAGAAGGCAAGAGAAGGTGTTATGGAGTTTCTCTTAATGAATCATCCACTTGACTGCCCAATTTGTGATCAGGGTGGAGAGTGTGATCTCCAGGATCAGTCTATGGCTTTTGGCTCTGATCGAGGTCGTTTTACTGAAACAAAAAGATCAGTGGTTGATAAGAACCTCGGCCCATTGGTCAAGACTGTCATGACTCGATGTATCCAGTGCACAAGGTGCGAGTCAATCTGTGCTTTATCTTGCCAATTTTAATTTGATATCTAGTGCTGCAAATATGTTTGCGCATGAGGGTTGCAAAATCTCTATGTGGATTGCCTCAAAATGATGGGAGCCATATGTTTCACTGTATACTGAAATAAATAACTAGAAACTGGATAATAATCCTTGGATGAGGAATTATCCTTTCCATTAGTATGAATTAAAAAACCTGAGCGGAACTGAGCTAGGGTCAGTTAGTTTTATTGGTAAATCCTGGAACTAATTGCTGTCAGAAGTTTTGTGATGACTAGAAGCAGTTGGTTCTTTAGTTCAGTCACTAATTTTGTTATATTATATTATAAACAAAGGGTTGCCTGACTGAGTAATTGGGAATTGGTAGCTATTGTAATGGAGCTTGCTAGTTTATGACTTACACTATTTTCAGAATTGGAATTCATTCTGCTACAGCTCTACTTATACAGCATAACCTCTTGTATCCATGCTTAATAAGTCATAACTTGTGAAGGGTAATGCTTTGTTCCATAATACAAAATCATGATAAAAGTATAAGGAAGTTCTGTTACTATTTGGGCAATGTCATTTGATTGAAAGAAATATTTCTTGTTATCTTGACTATTATCAATGTTCACTGCTTCTACTTGCCTTCACATTTAAATAGCTTTATCTATGAGAACCATTTGTTTGATTACAAAGCAAGATTTGAAACCGGAAGCAAAGTTGATTGCTTTGGTTGATGTTCTGATATGGACATATCATCAAATAGGTGTGTGAGGTTTGCAACAGAAGTAGCTGGCGTCCAAGATCTTGGCATGTTGGGTCGTGGCAGCGGAGAAGAAATTGGAACCTATGTTGAGAAACTTATGACAAGTGAATTGTCAGGGAATGTGATAGATATTTGCCCTGTGGGTGCCCTAACCTCGAAACCTTTTGCCTTTAAAGCCCGTAATTGGGAGCTCAAGGGTACAGAAAGCATTGATGTAACAGATGCAGTTGGTTCAAATATTCGTATTGATAGTAGAGGTCCTGAGGTCATGCGGATTGTACCACGATTGAATGAGGTAGGTTGAGCATTTTCATGTTTGCATTTTACTCTTCATCTCCAAGTCATATCTATTCTGTCTGTCTCTGTATATTAGAAGATTTAGCCTCATCATTCTTTTTTTTTTAATTTGTTTTTTATTTTATTTTTGAATCTTGTTAGTATAGATGGACTAGTGGGAGGATTTTCAAATTAATGCTTCCATAAATATGACGTAAAAACTTTAATTGTCTTAATTGAGTGTAATTCCATAACTTTGATTAGTTGATTTGTGCAATTTGCAAATTTTCTCATTATTTTACATTATGGTATGTCTGTCTTTCCTGTTGCTAGAAATTTGTTCTTATATCTATGATGGCATCTTATCTCTGCTTCAACAATTCATGATCTCAATTAAATTTAGGAATTCAACTGCCTCTGAATTTTAGTCAAATTGTAATTTTGCTTCATATCAGAACTTGGTTGCAGCACATCAGCATTAAGCAGATTGTCTTCAAAATGCATATGTAAAAATAATTTAAAATTTGTTTTTCTAAATGCAATATTTCTTCTCAACTTGCCGTATATAAGTCTTTGCATTGTGAATTTAATGCTCTTCAGTTGCGGTTATCTTGTGGTTGTAGGGCTAAATTTTTTTACTATGTGATATTTGATTCTATATTTTCCCGCTACATGAATTTGTATGTCGTTGGGTGCTTGTGTGTAGGATATCAATGAGGAATGGATATCAGATAAGACACGTTTCTGCTATGATGGTCTGAAGAGGCAAAGGCTAAATGATCCTATGATTCGAGGTTCAGATGGACGATTTAAGGCTGTGAGCTGGCGTGATGCACTTGCAGTGGTTGCAGAGGTTATTAACCAAGTTAAACCGGAGGAAATTGTTGGGGTTGCTGGTAAGCTGTCTGATGCTGAATCTATGATAGCACTAAAGGATTTCTTGAACAAGATGGGATCAAATAACATCTGGTGTGAAGGAAATGGCTCAAATCCAAATGCTGACCTACGTTCTGGATATATTATGAACACTAGCATCAGTGGGTTGGAGAAAGCAGATGTTTTCCTCTTAGTTGGTACTCAGGTAATTATTCTTGCTCATTGATATTCACAATCTATTGGACTTTAATCTATAGGATCTAGGTTAAATTTATCTTCCAGTGTGGGTTATGTTGTTTGGCTATAAATAAACAAGTAGGTTCAGGGGATGATTCAGAGGATTGCTGAAATATAGGGAAATAAAAAAATACAGCCTTCATGTTTGACCTTGAAAAAACTGAGCTGAGTTCATAAATTACAAATCTCCCCGGTTGTAACTTGTAAGACAAATGTGATAATATTTGTAGTACCTCAAGTGTAATTTATAATTTGAAAACATAATTGTTTTTTTTATTTTAAGATGGTAAGATATGGTAGAATAAGAGTACATTCAATCATGACCTACGAACCATATAATTTGATATTGAGAAAATAGAAATGGTTAGCCATCCCACTCCCAAAAAAGCAAATGTGCATGTTAGGCAATGATGAGGTGGATTTGGTTATTACAGACTAACTTATAAAAGTGTGAAGAAATCAGCATGACTAATTGTTGTTTTGTTCTCTGTAGCATGGAAAAATATAGAGTTCTTTCTAACTCTTTCATCTATTTCCTTTGACTGATTATTTTGAAATCTCAGCCAAGAGTAGAAGCAGCCATGGTAAATGCAAGAATTCGCAAAACTGTCAAAGCAACTAACGCCAAGGTTGGTTACGTTGGCCCTTCAGCTGATTTCAACTATGATCATGAACATCTCGGTACAGGTCCGGATACTCTAACTGAGCTTGCTGAGGGACGTCATCCATTCTGTTCTGCTCTATCAAACGCTAAGAACCCTGCCATAATTGTCGGAGCTGGAGTTTTTGGGCGGAAAGATAAAGATGCAGTTTTTTCAGTGGTTGAAACCATCGCGAAAAACATTAACGCAGTTAGACCCGATTGGAACGGGCTCAATGTGTTGCTGCTTAACGCTGCCCAATCTGCTGCCCTGGACCTTGGACTTGTACCCAAATCAGAAAAAAGCATCGAATCGGCCAAGTTTGTGTACTTAATGGGTGCGGACGATGAGAAGTTGGATAAACTACCCAACGATGCCTTCGTTGTTTACCAAGGACACCACGGTGATCAGGGCGTCTATCGCGCTAATGTGATTTTACCAGCATCAGCTTTCAGTGAGAAAGAAGGCACATACGCAAATACAGAAGGGTGTGCTCAAACCACAGTACCTGCAGTTCCTACAGTTGGTGATGCTAGGGATGATTGGAAGATAATCCGCGCATTGTCTGAGCTGGCAGGTGTTCAGCTTCCGTATGATAACCTCAATGCAATCAGATCGCGAATAAGGACTGTGGCGCCCAACCTTTTGCATGTTGACGAGAGGGAACCGGCCACGTTTTCGACAACTTCATTGAGACCGGAGGTGAAGGAGAAGGTGGACAAGACTCCATTTGAAGCAGTTGTGGAGAACTTCTATATGACCGATGCCATTACTAGGGCGTCGAAGATCATGGCTCAGTGCAGTGCCCTGTTGAAGAAATAGTCAAATTCGAATGCTTACAATAAGGTGTGATTTCGATTTTGTTGGTGCAGTTGTTGAGGATTTTTGATTGGGGACAAAGAATATGGGTTAAAAATGTAACCTTTGTAATGTATTGCCATAGTATTTTGCTCATAAATGGCAGCATAACTTTAATCTATGGAGTGTTATCTTTTTTTGTAACCCATTTCTGTTGTGATGTCAACAGATGCATTCTTATTGTTATATCGATGAATTGGAGACACGTCTTTTGGTTAACTCTCAATAATATTTCATTCTTGATCAAGAGTCGTGTTATTATTTGAGAAGTCGCAAAGGAGACGATTTTTCTTCAAATTAATCAATTAAATATAAGATGCAAGTGTCATCGAATTATTATTGGGGTTCAAATAATTATTATAGGGAATATAACTGGTTTATTGAGAAAAGAACTCAATAAAAATCATTAAGCAGTATAAATACTTTATACTTAAGTTGTGGCTAAACTTAAAGAAAGGTGACATAAACGGCTCACAGTAATGAAATTTAAGTGGTGGCTAAACCTAAGTTGGGTCCCATGCATTAGGTGTATGGATCTTAAATTCATACACTTGGGTTGGAACTTATCCGAATCCGTGTTTTTTTTTTCCTAACCTTTATGTTATGTTAGTCATACATTTATATTATATTAGTTATACATTTATGTCCGGATATTCATAACCTTAGTGTAATACTTTAACTTTAAAAATAAAACCGTAGACCTTTATACTATGTTAGTCATATCTTTATGTTATACTATGCATACTTTTATGTACAAATATCACAAAATAATATCCCCTAAAATAAATTAATAATTAGTAGATTAAGAGTAGGTTATCTTTTTTTTTTTTTTAAATATACCATCACTCTTTGTCATACTTATAAAAATAACGAGTTTTAGACCACGTGTGTTGCATATGAATATCAATTCAAATTAAGGAAATAAATAATAATACAAATACTTTATATATAACATTTTTATATCAGAGTTCTAATTATAATAGAATTCTATGAGATTTTGAATTAGCTAGGATTCTAATATAAAATTATTTAAATATGAACACTTAAATTACTATTGTAACCTTAAATAATAATATTTGATATGGATATATTCGGTAATCCATATTTTGTAAAAAAACATCTACACTTTTATATAGACAATAGATGTTAACATTATATACAATTAAAATATCACAAAAAATCATGTGAGACTGCCGCACATGTGACGATTATGTCTTTTTCGGCCATAAGTATGCATTTTTCGACCATAAGTATGTCTTTTGACAAGTATATGTCTTGAAATCACATACTTATACTTGAAAATCACATACTTATGTACGAAAATCACATACTTTTGACCGTCGCATGTGCGACGATTGCACAGAAGACTTACTCTTAAAATATTATTTCTTAGTAAAAGATTCAATACTGACTTCAAGAAGAAGTATAAATAGTCGATACTTAGAAACACCAATAATTCATGAGGTCATATATATCTATTTCTCCTCATTTTCAACGTTGATAATCTAGCAAGCCTAATTCTGTCGATTTTTTTAGGGGTCACTATCATACTTGCAAGGTCAATCACCATCGTCCATCATCACGATTGGAGTTCAATTTCCCTTCTTAGAAATCAAATTAAATATTTATATTGATTCTTGATATGATTATGTGCTAGCTCGATCGACCTATTAATTTTTTATTTTATTGATCGGTAAATTACTTTTAATCTTCAATTTTTATATGCATATGATTGTTCTAAATGTTACAAAGTCTATTTTAACCCCCTTTTTTTTTTATGTCTGTAAATATCTTCAGAAAAAGAGAAATAGAGATTATAATGTTTTCAAATTTCTTTAAAAAGATGAAAGCACACATTTATTGAATGATTTGGTATCAATCCTAAAGATAAGTATCGATAATAAAGTCGAAAGATGAAATAGAAGTTACTTGATGATCATTAATGTGGTCCAAGAAGAAGCATGGGCATGCACTCAATTAATATTCTTTAAATAGCATTTAGAATAGTGAGGCTTATGAGGCTATCTTAATTAGGATAGTGTGGCTGATGTTGATGTCACACACATCGCCAAGAAACATTGCATTTGGAGATTAAGTAATTTATAAGTTGGATTTCTTTATATTTGGAATTTAATGTGTATTTTCTAAATAAAAAAACTCACAATCATTATTCGAATGTGTGCCTTAGGTACCACGAAATTTGAAGCTCAAGTGGTACCACCTTTATAAATGTGCAGGTTGTGACGACTTGAGTTCAAATGTAAATCACACACCTTTTTTTAGTCTTTATTCTCTATTTTCCATTCTCTCTAACTCATTTAAAAAAAAACCGAATGTGTGCCTTAGGCGCAAACCTTACTTCATGTTCAATAACTCCAAAACCATATGATGACTTGGGTTCAAACCTGAATCACACACCTTTTTTAGTATTTATTCTCTATTTTCCACTCTCTCTAACTCATTAAAAAAAAAAAGAATGTGTGCCTTAGGTAAACCTAGTGGTGCCCACGGTTTTGAAAAAACCGGAACCGGCCGGTTCGAAACCGGGGGTCAACGGTTCGGGAAACCGTTGACCGGTTTCGGTTCCAAGCCGGGACCGTGAACCGGTTTCATCCGGTTCGGTTTCGGTTCCGTATATTGGAAAACCGTAACCGCCGGTTTTCCGATTTTTTTTTTTTTTGAAAAATTGTGAAAATGACACGTGTCGGCGAAAACTAACCGTTGTGGCCGGAACCGCCGGTTAACCAGCGGTTTGGAACCGGCGGTTCGTGCGAAATTTATTATTATTATTTTTTTAAAATGCCACGTGTTAGGTTCGGATTGCTCGAATGGATAAACCGGATAAACCGACGGTTCGAACCGCCGGTTACGGTTTAACCGGCGGTTACAAACCGGAACCGGAACCGAACATACTCCGGTTCGGTTCCGGTTAGCCCTTTCCCGGTTGGCCAAACCGGCGGTTCGGTTAAACCGGGCACCACTAGGTAAACCCATGGAAGAAAATATTATTTCGCCGAAATATCACGAAAATGAGGGCACCGAAATAATATTAGGCTGCAAATTTATTTCGGTCAGAATATCGCGATATTTCGCCGAAATATCGTGAATATATCGATTTTGGCCAAAATATCACGATACGGTCAGTGATGCAGTGCACGTGCTGATATATATATATATATATATTTTACCTTTTTTTCTTCCTCACGCGCTGATATATGATACTGATTTCCTTTTTTTTTTGTTTTCCCTTTTCATTATGAATTTAGTTTAATTGAATTTTTTTTTCTTTTTTATTATGAATCTTTTTATAGTGTATTTGAAGGATATCTATTAAAATTGAGTTATTTATCTTTCTCTTTTTATATATCTATATTTTTGTTTATGAGTGGAGCAAACAATTATTTTATATAAATTTATTTAATTTTTTTAAAATAAATTAGTACTCTAGCATTTAGGTTCCTCTCATAATTTAATTAAGTTTAGTTAATTTTTTTGAAATTTAATAAAAGGATTATGATGAATATAATATTAGTGTATCTTTATATTTATTGTAAATATATCATTTTATTTGTAATTTTAAGTTCAATATATATATATATATATATATATATATATTAATGTTAGTTATAATATTTTGTATATTACTACACATATTTTCCAATTTTTATACAAAATTTTCATATTTTTTAAAAAATGTCCGATATTTCCACCGAAATCGATATATCCACCGATATTCCAACCAAGTAGGTTTCTTTGTGAAACTAATCAATAAATAATTGATGTATCATGCCCATGACATTCTTTTCAACCTGTCTGTTTTATTTCATGCCAAGTCATGTTTGTTGGGAATGTAAGATTGATTATGATCTGAATTATTAGGAGGACTATTGGCCATCATTGTTTTGATGTTAGGGATCATAATTCCTCCTTTATCACTCCTTTTGTTTTCTTTTTCACGTCAGATAGAAATCACGACGTTCTAAATCCAACTTACCATAAAACATATTACGACCACAGGTTGTAAAAAGTCATTACCAAGGTGTCAAATAATATTCTCGTCGACGTGAGCCCTTATCAACCCGTCATTCTTCAATAAATTTTCAATTTGTTAAGCGACCGCTCTTCCACTTAGCATCATCGGATCACTATGACTTGACTTGGGGAGAATATTGGAAATGTGTTAAGATTCAAGAAAATATTTCTTAATTTTCTCTTTTATAGTAATTATTTTTAATGCTTTTAATATATATATATATATATATATATATATATATATAGAGAGAGAGAGAGAGAGAGAGAGATCATTTATGTATTTTCTATTTTATTTTATATTTTATTGTATTTAATTTACGGGAATAGATACATAGATAACAAAAACCTACAAATCTACAATATACATTAATAAAATAAAATATGAGACTAAATATGACATAGTAATATTAGTAATAGTAAATTTATTAATTTGGCACAAAAGGGAATAGTTTGATCTCCTTTAGAGCAGATAAGGTTTAGGAGAAGGTGCAACATAGCATCATCATTCTTCATTACAATATGCAACATATTTGTAGACAGAGAGACAATTTTTCTGCGCTCTTTGCTTTCAGAAATACATTAAATATTGAGTTATTTATAAGTTAGTGAATTTGTTGGTAGATGACAAGAACATTTAGTCCGAAATTTTGTGTTAAAAAACACACACATTCTTTTTTTTTTTGGGAATAAGTATGAAAAAAATATACATATTATTGGGGGCCTAGTCTCTACTCGTATAAAAATATAATTTAGTAGAAAGGACAAAGATGCATATAGAATAAATTTTGAAGTAAAATAAACAACCATGCACCAAATTTTTGCCTCCTGTTTGGATTGGGTGGCTTGTCATGATGTTTTTCAAAGTGGAATAATTAAATATACCAATTATTAATCACATATAATTAATAATTTATGTACCAGGTTTAAAAAATTGTGAACATTTCAATATTGGATCAATAATTTGGTTGGTCTCCATTTTTACCACTAATTTTATGAGTTATTTATAATAATCATTTATGTTTCATTGTGTTTTAACTTTTTAATCACAAAATTGATTTTTGGTGATAATTATGGATATAATGATGATAGTGTTGAATGGTGATCTAAATTGTGGATTTTGATTGTACAAATTGGTGAGGAAACTGAATTTGGGGTGCATAGAACAATTTTCACTCAGTTTAGTTCGTGTTGCATATATCAATCTTCCAGTCATACAATGAAAAAATATATATCTAATTTGAAGCATTACATGTGCATAAAACTTAAAAGATTATTAAAGAAATCTCTAAAATTAGTGTTCCAAAAATGAATACCACCCCAAGTCATGAGATCAAAATTGAAAAATTCCCTAAAATTATTCTAACATATGTGTTTTCTACTGGGGATTCTTCTTGATAATTCGGATTAAATGAGTAGAATCAATCAATTATGAAATTAAACTGTAGATCAAATGCTTTGATGTGATGAGTATTAAAAGCAAAGATCACTTCAAACTCAATGTCAAAACAAGACTGGATTGGATCTTCTATTATATTTGGTGTTACATCTCATGTTTCATAGCATTTATTATATGACATGTGTTAAATAGTGATGTCATCGAATACACTTGGTGTGTGATGATTGTTTTGAAATAGGAAATGTAACACCAAGTGTAATAGAATATCTCATGCGAAACAAGACATCATTGATCATTAATTTTCAAATAAAAAGCGAATCAAAGTAAAATATATGTTAGACTGCAGTTTCAATTAGTTTTTTTTTTATTGCGACTCCATAATTATATATATTTCACCCTTTAATGCTTCAAATATACTTAAATATTCTAGATCCATGGTTTATTTCAAGAAAATCCTAAAGTATACTAATTGTCATACATTTTACAGAATTTAATTTATAAAAAAGGAACATAATTATTGTGGTGTGTGTGTGTGTATATTGTATATAGATCAGAATGAAGCCATAGTAGTTATTTTCATGACTATAATTTCAGGTATCAGTCAATAATCAAACGTGACATTAGCTTACAAGAGTCCAATGGACATTAACGTCGAATTTGTCAAAAATATGAAATAATTGCTTCCAACAATTGATGTGATTGGATATTTTATAGGAGACTAAAACGAGATTCACTATTTCAAATGAATACGACTTTTGTAAGATTATCATAAATTTAATTTGATGTGCCAGAGTTAATTCATATATAGTTTGAATTGAAAAAATGTAGGGTACATTCAAAAATCATGTCAAATTATGACATTTTTTATTAGCATATCCGAATTTTGAAACTTTATTGTAGCCGACAATCTATGTGAATGTTACTAATATGCCGCTACAGTGGAATATATCCCCTAGATGCTTATTCTTGAGGACATTTATGTCTTTTAATTAATTTATTTTTTTACTAGCTCGCCGTCAGCTGCCACACAACCGCTACTAGAAAATCCCCCAAAACTTTAATTTTCACCTCAATCTCCATGTTTTGGTTCAAATTCAACCAATCATCATTTTTCCTTTCATTTTTTTTTTCCTTCAGAAAAAAGCATGACAAAAATCACACCAATCTTCAAAGAACCACCACCATAGTCGCCATAAAACTCCATGGCCACCCCTCAAACTCAAAATTGGATTTCCTCCAAATCTTAACAAATGGACAAAATCTACGTCAAATTAATTCTCTCCGCAAGCACAATCAAAGCCTCAGCTCAATTTTGTAGTTCTCACTCAATTTAAGCTTGACTTGAGCAAAAATAGAACGAAAATTCAAATCAAACCCCTTTTCTTGAACTCTTTTTCGTACATGTAATTACATAAATTGGTTTAGGAGTTTTAATTCTCATGCTTTGAGCATCATTTCCTGTGAACTTTTGTTATTTTTGTTATCTTTTTTATGGCTCAATTTCTCTCATTTATTTTCGAATTGAAGTTCATGATTTTGAGAATCCAAAATATTATAAGGAATTATTTGAAATTTATATGAGAAACCCCAAGTTTCTAGAATTTTGATTTTTCCAGCCTAATTCTTTTAAAAGACAAAAATACCCTCGAGAATAAGCATTTTCGAGGGAATATTCCACCGCCGATATCATCTAACAGTCTATTAGCATCATTCACAAAGGTTGGCGGTGGTACTTTAAAGTTTCAAAGTTTGGGTACTTTAATACAAAAAAGGATCATAGTTTGGTTTGATTTTTGTAACATACCCAAAAATGTATTTCAATTGTGAGTAACGAGTGTCTCACAAAGTTATATTCATAAGACAATTTCAATTAAATTTTCATGATTTTAAATTAAAGTTAAACAAAAAACTAATTATTAAATCCAAATCAATCCAATAGAGAATGGAGAACCTGCATATAGTTTACGTTGCTACATGGTTATAGAGTTTTAAAAAATTTATAAACCGAACTTTTTTATTTAATTTTGGATTTAAAAAAGGTTCAATAAAACTGAACTAATATTTCATGTTGGTTTAAGTGTCGTTTAGTCTGTATTTATAAACTTAGTCTAGCGATAGGTACATCTCTTACCTT
Source organism: Scutellaria galericulata (assembly GCA_946896805.1). Taxonomy (NCBI): domain Eukaryota; kingdom Viridiplantae; phylum Streptophyta; class Magnoliopsida; order Lamiales; family Lamiaceae; genus Scutellaria; species Scutellaria galericulata. Next base: position 3,321,659 of record OX335784.1, on the reverse strand, counting down.
GAGCAAGGTCTCAAGTTGTAATCCTTCCACTCTCGTTTTAAGTTATAATCCTTGCACTCTCGTTGTAAGTTCTAACTCAAAACAAGTGTCGTTTAGTCCATATCATTATTCCTACAAAATATGTTAATTAATTTTCAAACCTAACATGTAAATAATTTGCTAAAATTTAGGAATTTGCAGATATATAGGATATATATATTTTTTAATCAGTGTGAATCTCTTTTAAAATTTGGATCCAAATTAAAATCCATGACTAATTAACAATATATTAGTCAAATTTTTGTATTTCTTAATTTTTGACAAACTTTTAAAATGACATTTTATTAAATTCGAAAAGAGTACTGTACATGCAAATTTTATAGACAAGCTAGAAGACAACAATTCTGCAGTTTTTGTTTTAGTATTGAATTCTTTATATGGTAGACCTAGGCGGTTGGTTTAAGACAACAATAATTGCTTATTTACTAAAAAACAAATACCCTCACATTTTTTTGTTATATTTCAATCTTATATTTTATTTTATTAATATATATAAAATAAAGATAGATGAAATAAAAAATGGAATTTAAATATAAAAACAATATCCAACCTAAAAGTATATTAAATTTTGAAAGCAAAAAAAAAAAAAAAAAACCACCGACTTTTTTGTTTCCTATCTATCTTGGATGGCTTGATGCATGTCCGGATCATTGTTTCTTTAGTGATACGTTTAAATATGGTAATGATAATTGGTTTAGTAAGCAGTAGTATTGGTTAATTATTAGTTATGAGTAGAATTTTCATAAGACTATTTAATGGATCTAATTTCGTGAGATAAGTCAACTCACAATCAATAATCGATAAAATAAAAATTAACTTATTAAAATGAATTTATGTTGTACGTGGAATGTAAATTTCGACATTTGATCATATACTGTCATAGTCATATGCCTCGTCCAGTTTTCGTGTTTTCATATTTAAATAAGTTTTTTATTGAATTATAAACATTCTACATCTTTTCATGTAAGTCCGACTCATTTCCTAACCTACTAATAGTTCATATATTATGATATAAAAAATACCACAAATGCAAATCGGTACACATATTTAACTAATGGAAATATATTACTCTAAACTAATATTTTGTAAAATTACTTTCAACCAAATACTGGAAAATATAAAGTAAAGTTAGAAATGAAATTAAGTCATAAATTTTAAAAGAATCAAATTTCCCTTTATCAATGATACATTTGATAAATTACACCAAACATATTATTTATTATCTATATACATGTACTGTCTCCCTCTCTCTCTCTCTCTCTCTCTCTCTCTCTCTCTCTCACACACACACACATATATTTATATATATCGGACGCAGTAATAAGCAGGGGTGGCACGTGCCACCCCTTTCCCCCCCTATAAATTACCTAAAATACTATTAAGATGTTATAAAAAAAAAAAAAATATATATATATATATATATATATATATATATATACCTTAACTATATATACAATGCCTTCTCTTTCTCATTATCAAATTAATTATCTTCAATTTCCACTCACTCTTTCCATCAAATCGAGTCTTCCCTATCATACTTGTTGTTGCTATGACGAAAGTCCAACAAAATTAAAATGTATTTACGATTATCGATGGATAGTGGTTCTCACTATTAGGTAAAAAATAAAAATAAATGTGTCTAAGCTAAACTTTTCAATTGTTATATTGATTTAACATTCTCAATTTAACATTGAAATTTTGATTACTTATTAGATAACATAGATGGATTTCTCATTTGTAATGAATGAAGTTTAAAACTTTGATTTGAGTGTTGAGTTACATAAGTGAGCAAATGATCGTTAAAACATGTCTTGCAACCGAATGAGTGATTAATGGATGAATGATAATTTGGTGGTTTATCTTGAAAATGCACAAATGTTTTTGTTCACTAAATGCACGGATCCTAGATTTGTGCGCGCAACTTGGTCGACCTGACCCGAGGGTGCATTTCACGCGTTCCGCAGGCGCCCACTAGCCCAAACCCTAGCTCAAACCCTAATTTCGCAGTTATGTTGGTCTAACCTTTTAGTTTGGCGAACCTAACCTTTTAGTTATGGTCGTATAACATTTTGTGTTATTTATACTGGAAAAAGTTTAAGTAATATCATTTAAAAGTTATGAAATCTGTACATAAAGGTTATATTAATATAACATAAAAGTTAAATGTTACATAACTTTTATGTTATTTATACTGAAAAAAGTCCAAGTAATTTTACTTAAAAATTATGATATATGAACATAAAGGTTATACTCGTGTAACATAAATATTACATAACTTTTAGTTATGTTATTTATATTGAAAAAAAAATCTAACTAATTTTACTTAAATGTTATGATATTATAACATAAATGTTATACTAATATAACATAAATATTAAATTATCATAACATAAAGGTTTTAGCTATATTACATGATTTTTTATACTGAAAAGTCTAAGTTATTCACTGAAAGGTTATGATATTTGTACATAAATGTTATATTCAGTAACATAAATTAAGGTTATGAAAAAAAAAAAAACTGGGCGCGGATCCAAGCTGGACCCAACTCGACCCACTCACGCCCAGTTGTATGGATCATGATCCATGCACTTGATGCACACAAACACTACTCGACATGATATATTCGAGCATGTCACTAATGAAGGTATCATTTACACGTTTAATTAGAATATGACGAATTGTCGGTGTCAATTATAAACGAGATATTTTCATTCATTTTTTTGGTTCAAACGAAATATATAAATTGAAATTTCGAAATCACTTGTAAACTACAGTTTATATGAAAATTTAAATTTTTATATATTATTTTAATGATGTCAACTCTTTGAAAATTTTCTACCTCCGCCACTATATATATATATATATATATATATATATATATATATATATATATATATATATATTATTGTTATAAATATTGTGCTCGATGTAGTTTATTCGATGTAATATTTACGAGAAATTTAATTAAAATTTAAGAATAAGGCATTAGATGTCGGCCTTAGGTTCAGTGTACTAATTGGTTTGAAACAGTTAAAAGATTAGAATGTTGGTTTAGAGTCTTACAAGTGTTACGTAAAGCTACTAAGAAAATCGAAAGTTGGGCCCTACACTCCACTAATTGGTCTCACATTTAACATATCTAATCAACAAAATTGATATATCTTTTTGTGGTTGGTAATATATAAAGGCCTCTCACATTTAACATAAAATTTAAATTAACAAAATTAATATATTTTTTGTGGTTCGTAATATATTAAGAAATTGAACCCCTAGCTAGCTAGCTACTATTGCTTTCACGATATTATAATTCCAAACAATAATAAATAATCAAAAGTGACATTATCTTATCTTTTATTAATTGTCCAATAAACATTAATGTGAATTGACTTAACAGTTTGATGTAGCTGACAATCCAATAATTCGAGCAACTGCTCCTTGTTATAATCCTTGTTTTATTGGCTCCTATTTACTATACAAACTAATTAGTAGGGAGAAATGTCATAAAATATTATTGTATATATATTTATGCAAAAATGTCGTATCTGATGATCGTGTGTTGGTAAAGTGGTGAGTGAATACATATATATAATCGCACATGATTATATATACGATTATAATGGATATAATTGAATGACATTTTTTACATAATGTTAGGTTCAAATAACATCTTTGTAAAATATTGTGACAACGACAATAGAAATACTGCATTTTTGTGTTATGTACTCGGTGTTGCATTTATAAGATATTAAGATTGAATCTATATATTGAACTAGTTTCTAGTGATAAGTAAATATGTGATTGAGATCTTTAAAATCAAATCTTTGGTATTATTCTAAAATTTAAATATAAATTCACAAAAACTCATGTGAGATGGTTTTACGGATAGTTTCCGTAAGACGGAGCTCCATCACCTACAAATAACATGTGAATTGTAGAGTTTGAGTGGTGGGTAATTGGGTTGTGGTTTGATCCGTCTTACGATAGTTTCCGTGAGACGGAACCCCATCACCTACAAATAACATGTGAATTGTAGGGTTTGGATGGTGGGTAGTTGGGTTGTGGGTTGATCCGTCTCATGATAGTTTCCATGAGACGGAGCCCCATCACCTATAAATAACATATGAATTGTAGGGTTTGGATGGTGGGTAATTGAATTGTGGGTTGATTCGTCTCACATAATGCATTAAAATTCTATAAAACGATCTCATAATAGACTTACTCAAATTTATTTATATAGCCTTTCTATGATGGATCATATGGCTCGTGACAATATAATGTAAATCTCGTGAACATAAGACTATGATTCCAGTGAAGTTAGAAAATGATGCACATCTATACAAATGTCTCATTCAATCGTCCGAAAAGACAAAATGAAATGTCGCAATTCCTCTACGCGTGTCCTAATTATTTTTCAACTTAATTAATTATTATGGTTTTAGTAAGGATTACGAATGAGACAATCTAAATATTAGAAACTTGACACCTGGATTCAAACTAGCTCATTATCAAAATTTAAGATGAAATTTAATTTTTTATTATTATTGTTATTATTATTATTTGTTTCTCTTATCTAAACACAAACGTGTGTTTTGTCTCTTTCCTTTGTTCCTCCTAAAGCGCTCAGGCAATTATTAGTTTGGTTTCAACCACAAAAAGTTAAAAAAAGAAAAAAGGAAGTTAATAAATAGTATAAGTTTCGAGATTGCTCTATGCAAATAGTGAATAGTATAATGCTATAATTTCGTAAATAGTGATATTGTCAATATCGCATGAGCCTTTACAATGGTATTTTCAATATCGTAATTGGTAGAATTTGAGAATTGAAATCTGTTTTCAACCGGTTCGAACCGTCGGTTCGGGGAACCGGAACCGAACCATGGGGCTGTTGGTTCCAAACGACTTGAACCGGCAGTTTCAACAGTTTTTTTTTGACACGATCCGGGCACTGGTGGCACGGCACGGGCCCAAGTTTCTGTGTTTGGTGACCCGGCCCAGGCCGAATTATTTATTTATTTTGCATAATTAAATTTTTGTGTAATAATTTTAGATTTCTAATAAAGTCTTAAGTCTAAACTAAGTAAAATAATTTTTAAATTAGTAAAATACAATTTATATACGGAATAAGATACAATCGTTCAAGTACAAGTACAACATTACAACTTAAGATTTTCAAAAAATTACAATAAAACTTAGGGTTAATTTCATTTTCCAACCTATACTATGCACAATTTTTAATTTTGCATCCTAAACTATTTTTTTTCTCCGATCACAACTCATACTACACGTTTTATTTACTTTTGCAACCTCCGACCAATATTTTCTAGTGAGAAAATGCCCGCGTGATTTTTATGTGCTAATTGCGGGTTATTTTTGTCATTTTCTAGATCATTAACTAACTCCCCTCCAAAAGCAAATTTTGTCCTAATTTTCTCCACATTTTTTTTTGCAAATTGTTTGAGCAAATGAAGATTAAATGTGAGATTCAAACCAAAAATTAGATCTCTTTACCATTGAAAATAGTTGATGAATCGAATTTGCTGATGTCTTAGATGTGCAAATGATGAAAATAACCCTCAATTAGCACGTGAAAATCACGTGGGCGCTTTCTCGCCGGAAAATATTGACTAGAGGTTGCAAAAGTAAACAAAACGTATAATATAGGATGTGATCGGAGAAAAAAAATAGTTTAGGATGCAAAATTGAAAAACATGCATAGTACAGGTTGAAAAATGTAATTAACCCTAAAACATAATACAACTTGAGTCTATAAGATTAAAATGAGTGAAAATTACAACTATGAATTAAAAAAATATTACAACTCAATATATTACAATAATGAATCATACTACAAGTCTACAAGTACAACAATATTGAAGACTTAAAGTTAAAAAATTACAACTTTTTCATCTTTGTATAAAATAAATTGAAACTTGAAAAAAAATAAAATCGAAAGAGCTTGAGTTTCATTCTAAGTTTGGAAGTTACACTTTCAAACTTAGAATGAAATTTGTCAAAAATGAAGGAATCAAAGCTCACGTGGTTCTCTTACCTAAATTTACCTTCATTCGTTAACGTTGGTTCCGGCGGAGGAGGATGTGTTTGAATCGTATCCATACGTGTCATCTCCATCGTCGTCTAAATAGGAGAAATTAAGATGTTGTTGACGATTATTTTCTCTCACCCAGTCTTAAAGAAGAGTTATGTTTTGTACATTCTCTTTCGTCAATTTTGATCTTCTTGGATTCAACATATGACCTCCTTTGCTAAATGCATGTTCTACGAGACTACAACAACGGTTGAGGCGGGACTTGCAAATATTATTTTTGCAATAATTGTTAAAATAGGATAAATGGTAGTCCTTCTTGACCACCACTTCAATAGATCCAAAGGATTTTCAAATAAAAATTGTTCAAAAGTAGCACCTAAATATGAATCTAATTCTTGACAAGGGTTAGAACCTCTAGCTCGTTTTTGTATTCTGATATCATAAAAATTGTAAAATTGACTAAGAGTCGGAGCCTGAAACAAAACTAGATGAAGAAGAGGAATGACTTCTACCTCCTACATTTTGATTACCTACTACATCATCACTATACTCACCAAACAATACTTTATATTATTTAAACAATTCGATTAGTCATTGTTTTGCTTTACCAACAACTTCAATAGGATTAGCAACATAATCAACTTCATCATATTCTCCCAATAGCAAATTTGGGAATAATGCATTATAATACATTTTTAATATAATACTTTATATTCTTTAAACAATTCGATTAGCCATTGTTTTGCTTTACCAACAACTTCAATAGGATTAGCAACATAATCAACTTCATCATATTCTCTGTTGGTCCCGTGAGTCCCAAGTGATCAGAGGTTCAGAGGAGGGGTGAATGAACCTCTATCGATTTTGCAAACTCTTTTGAAAACTTTTTTTGTCTAACAAGTTCCTGACCTAAAGGCAGTAACCTGTCTCGAATCAGCAATCTAGCTCTAAGCTCAATCAGGTTACTGATCCGGTATCAGAATGTAACGCAACAGAATAAACTTGATAGAGTTCTTTTGGAAACCAGTTTTCTTTTACAAGCATGCTCTTTGCCAATACGTTAATGCACGATGCTTATGATGTATACTGCAAGATATGTGATGATGTAAAATGCAGAGCAGTAAGTAAATCAAAGCATATAAACACACAAGGTTTATAGTGGTTCGAAGGTGGTGTAAGCCTTCTACGTCCACTCTACTCCTACTCAAGGAGGAACTTTATTAGGTCAGTTCGAATTACAAGTCTTGCTTTACAAACATCTTCCTAACAAACTACGCCTACTAAAATCTCAGACTCTAGTCGAAGGCCACAACCCACAAATGGTACAATCCCATAAAGAGAAGACTTAGCAAGGATCTAATCCTCTCAACTAAGTTACACCATAAAACAACCTAGCACACACAACACAATGGTTAAAAGAAAATAAAAGGTTTTTCAACTGGTGCAGAGCAGTCTTGATATTTGTAGTCCTAAAACTGTTGTATGCTGCTCCTAGAAGGTTGAGTGGCTGAACATGGATAAGTTAGAGAAGCTTTGGAATATGTCTGATTTTTCTCTCAACTCTATTCAACAATTTTCTTCAATCAGCCACGCCTTCTATTTATAGATCTTGAGAATGTATCTGTTGGAGGAAATTATTCGTTGAAGGAAGACACTTCCCCATTTTGAATGTGAACTCCAATTTCTCAAGATCTTCTTCTGTAGCCGCATTAAATGTTTCTGAGTTGATCTTGACGTGTGCATTTAATGTGCCCACAATTTACTCCTAGACCTCTCTGTCATTCCTGTAGACCTGTCAAGTCGGTATAGGTCCAAGGCTGAAGTTCATGCAACGGCTGCTTGAAGTCGGCTAGTTTTTCTCTTCTTCTTACTGCATGATCTTCCTGATGCTGCTTCTTGTTGTTCTCAGCTTGCTTCTTCTCTCCAACTTGCTGGCTTCTGTAATCTGCTGATAGCTTCCTGTTTCCTCAACTTGCTGCTTCTTTCCAGCTTGCTAGCTTCTGTAATCTGCTGACAGCTTCTTGTTTCTTTCGTCGACAGCTTTCTGTTCGAAGCTTTCTTCTTCTTTTTCAACATGTTGTTCCTTACAGCTTGCTGTCTACTCCTTGCAGCATCCTATCTGCTTCCTATGCAGACACTTCCTCTCAGTTTGTTGTTTCCTCTGCTTGCTGACCCTTAGAGAATGTCTTCTTAATTCTTCTAAGGTTGGTTTTCCTTATCATTTGGAAAACCATTACATGATCTTATTCATAGAGAAATAAGCTTGTGATCATGTAATTAGTGGAAACTTTCTTTTAGCAAACTTCATTATCTTATTACGCATATTGTTCCGTCTTATCAAAATAACTACTGAAATATCTCAACATTCCGCTAATAGCAAATTTGGGAACAATGCATTATAATACATTTTTAATAATTCTTCTAAGCCATCTTCTCTAATTCTAGGATCTAATAATTTAGCACATAAAAATAAATCGGGTATCTCATGAAAATATTTTAACCATTTCGATTTCATCACTATAATTGTGTCTCCTAAAATAGGACATGTTGAATATTCATTGAAAATAAGAGTAATTTTTACACAATGATCTAAAGCTAATGGAGAAGTAGGATAATAACAACCGGATAATTCTTTAATTGCCTCTTCAAGAAAAATTTAAAAGTTGAATCAAATTAAGACATGCATCCCATGAATTTTCAAATAAAATAATGTCATCGTGTTGTTTTTCCATATAAAATTGAACAAACATGTGTCTATAATCATAAGAATCTTGAAACATGTAATATGTAGAATTCCAACGATATTGCACATCAATTACAAATTTTTTAACTTCCATTCCGTTTTTCTTACAAAACTTACCCATTTTTTATGATATACCGTAGATCTAGCAATTTCATAAATTGACTCTTTAATAGGTTTAATATTATCGTGTAATGATTCTAAGCCATCTTGAACACATAAGTTTAAACAATGACACGTATAATGAATATGAAAAAATTTACCTTGAATTGGAGGTTTACAAATTTTAATAAGTGAAGATAAACTAGCCGTATTAGCACTAGCATTATCAAATCCAATGGAAAATATTTTTCATACTATACCATAATCATTTAAAATATGAATAATATTTTATGCAAGGTGTATAGCCGAATGTCTTTCATCAAAATCAATATATGCAATTAAACGTTTTTGTATGTTCCATGCATCATCTATACAATGACAAGTAATACCCATATAATCATGCAATTTATAAGGATCCTTCCAAATATTACTACATATAGAAAGTTTTTGTTTTAAAATTTTAAATTCTTCAATTAATTTATATTTATACTCTCCTACTATTTTTTCTATATCCCGTGTAACGGTGTTTCTAGATATTTTTCTACTATTAGATTGTAAGTAAGTGCTAGTATATTTTTCAAAACTATCATCACAAGGAAATTGAAATGGAAGATGTTTTTTGACAATTAATTCGTCTATGCCTCTCCTATATATGGTTCAATTGACTAAATTTAAAAATAAGAGAATCCATACCTCCACCTTGAGAAGAATCGGTATATCCTCGAAGTTGTGTTTGAGATCAATCAATGTCCATATTGTCGAGATGTTTTTTTAACACATAATTGTTGAATGCCCCATAATCCTCTTCATGCTTGAATTTATACATTTTTGCACAATGGTTGCACGTGACTATGTAATCAACGTTGCTATTTGGTACTTTCTCCTTAAAATGAAAGGAGAAAATATCACTTCAAAGCATAGAAGGTGCTCTAGGATTAGTGTTGCGTGTTGTATTGTCACTTTCTTGTGTTTCTCTTTTAGGCACCTCCTCTTATTCTTCAACAAAGGCGGCAACCGTATTAGGGCCTAATGTGACCTCCAAATCATCTTTATTATATTGAGAAAAAGACTCAATATAATAATAATCATCATCATGCAAAGATTGTGGTGGTGGCATTGACATAGGACTCTTTCATTTTTCACGAGATGAACCGAAGGAAGAACCTCTTTTAAACATTTTTTTTTGAATACAAATGAAATAGAATTGAAGAAAAAAAGAAAAAGTTGAATTGAAAGTTGATCAAAGATTGAAAGTGTGAGCTTGAGAGAGTTGGATTGAGAGAGAGATTGAATCAAGAATGATGAAATTGGTGTGCAAATCACAAATGGAATGAAGGGTATTTATAGATTTCAATCAAAATTCAAAACAAAAAATAAAATATTCGGGACGGTTCGAACTACCGGTTCCGGTTCGGTTGAACCGGCGGTTCGAACGATCACAACCGTCCATCACCAACGGCCATTTAATCACGACCGTTGATTCAATGCAATCATCGAACCGGCGGTTCAACTGTCGGTTTCCCAACGGCTAGTAAATCAGAGCCGTGATCATCTCGTTCGTACACGTGGCATAATGCATTTAAAAAAAAAGAAAATAAGCAAACCGCCAGTTTGAATATATGCCGAACCGTTGAACCTCGATTCACAGTTTCGGTTTAAACCGAAACCGGGTCAACGGTTCGCCGCTGATTCGGAACCGGTTGGAACCAGTTGATCACCTCTACTCACAGAGCCGTTTAATTATTTCAATGAGAATGTACTAATAAATTAATAACAGTTGATGTTTTATGTTTAAGTAACGCTAGCTACTTGAATTGACCTCTACGAATACATATTAAAGATATAATTCTAATTGAAAACTAATTGATAAATAATCTAGTAGGCACAACCTAAAGATATAGTTTATCAACGACACTAAGAATCAGTACAATAGGTTATACCAAACAACAGATACAAAACATTTGCTTTGATCAAATTGAATTCGTGTTAGTTTGATGATGAGTTGCCACTTATGATTAAAAACTTAATTTTAACAATTATGGATAACAATTTTTTTTATTCTAACAATAGGAATTAATAAGATAAATTCAATAAAGCAGGTCCAAATTTCGACTGAACTATAAGCTTAGCACAAAATGCAATAACCATATATAGTATTTGGATATGAAGCAACAACTTTTTCGTGATTAAATGCTTTTGAAATTATTAAAAAAAAAAAAAGTACATTTTCCTATTTATCAAATGATGTGAGTTATATTTAGCAACTGTTGAATCGAATCGACTTGTTTAGATATTAACTCAAAGTTTATTTCATGCATTTAATTTTGAATACGAAAATAATTTAAATTGATTGGACTTGTTATCTAACTCCAGATTACATACATAAGTCGAAAACAATTGTCTATTTATTATAAATGTTAGGGTTAAGTACATGTTTCAGATCATTAACATTTTTTTATTAATTTTGAATCGTTTCAATTTTGTTGTATAAATTTCAGCTTTGATATATTAATTTACTGTATCAGACAAATATTGTTAGTAGACTTTTAACATCTATATATTTATGATTTATCTGATACAATAAAATGCATCAAATTTAAAATTCATACCGCAAAATAAACCAAGTCAAAGTTTATAAAAATAAATCGAATTACCTAGAATTTAAATAGCATGATTAATTCACACACATTAAAACCATCATTGTTATAGTGTAATATCTTTCTATCAATAATTGTTCATACACATTATTATATAGTTGTAACAATCTTACAATTAATGTTTGTTGGATTATAATATAGTGTTTAGAAAGGGACCATATTTACAACATATATTTGGACGTCGGAGATCATCAAAATGAGAAGATATGTCGATTGACATTTAATTTGTAGCTCACTGGTCAACTGCAATAATATCTCGAAAACGTCGTCCTCAAACTTTATATACAAATTAAGAATGATTTTATTTTCCTATTATACCCTTCATTTATTATTTTTGTCTTTTAACCATTTCATTTTCATTCAACTATAATTAAATATTAACCAATGCATAATTTATTTCTCATTCAACTATAATTAAATACTAACATATGCAGTATGCAACGTTTCAATATATGCAACGAAAGTGCATGCATTTTTTCAAAACATGGGAATGTGCATACAATAAATAAATAATTAATTAAGTATAGGGACAATTTTGGAAATAACCCTCAAAACGACACTTAAAAAGAATAAATCACAAAGTTCTAAAACGACACTTATTTTGAATCGGATGGAGTAATATATATAGATATTATAGATATATGAATTCATCTACAATACTTCTTGGCAATGATAGCACTGTATGGAAACCAACTTTATTTTTAAGTTTTCTCAATAGCTTTCTCTCCCTTTAAATCTAAATTTGCTAGCTGGAAAAGTTAACTGAAATGACTAAATTGAAATGAATAAAGTTTATATACTTGTAATTTTGGATTAATTTGAATTTTTTTTTCTTCCTAGTAAAGTAGATATATATCAAAACTATATAGTTTGAGTTCAATTTTCATTAAAAAATAGAAAAGTTGTAGTCGCAGACTTAACTAATTATTTACCTCTGGGAATTTTGACCAATATTTTTTCATTACATGACCACTTAAAATTCTATATTATACCACAAATTAATTACCACATCAGATGATAATTTTTTTTTTTTAATTTGACATGATCAGAATCTCGAATACTCAATATAACGTAGATATTGAACTCAACTACATATTAATGTACATATAGACATATATAGGGTTAATATTAAAAAAATTAATTAACAAATAGTAATTTTGGACGTATCTCAAGTTATAAGATTAATTTTTAAATCATTTATTAATGCCTAATTAAATGATGATATAACTTGAATGAGCTATAACATGGTGTTCGAATAATTAATAACTAAGTGTTCAAATAAATTGAGTTCAACTAATCTCGAATACCTTTTTTTTTTTTTTTCAATTTCATAGACCGAATATATATATATATATATATATATATATATATATATATATATATATATATATATATATTTCTTTTGATGACATTTTACATCCCTTCTTCTAACAATAAATCTTTATAATCATATTTACGGTTCAAATATAATATCCAAGTCATCCTACAGAATTTTATTTCAGTTTGTTTTTAACCATCTTATTTCATTTTTAACAACCAGACATAAAAGAGACTCTCTTAATATTGGACTGTCTAAAAATCTTGATCCATGAGATGGAATTTTATTTAAAAAATCAAAACACAGATGATCGTTTCTGACTAAATAATAAAATAAAATGAATTGAGTAGCATCCTTATCTCATTAAATTCTGATTTTTAAGAGGAATTTACCTAAGCTTTTGTCCTAAAGATAAGTTAACATCTTTTAATTAAAATACGTCTTTAATTGATTCTATCACTCATACAAATGAAAATTCACTTAAAAATGATGAACATGATTCCAAATAAGCTTAGATAATTTAATTTCTAGATAAAGTAGTAATAGAAAAATAGATCATTTGATCACTCTAAAAGAAAAAACAAAATCAAAAGTGGATCATGTGAAAATATTAAAAATACTCTTAAAATGGAACATGGATTTTGTGAAATTTAGCGTCAAATTGTATGCACCAACTGAAAAATAATGTGTAATTAGGACATAATGGCCCCACCAGCCATATCGGTCCCATACATTTCGGTGACCAACTAAAATTAAAAGTAGGGTTCAAGATCAAATAAATATTGTATCCTCGATTCGAAATCGTTGTTAGAAGCTGTGTCTAAACATGATTATATATATATATATATATATATATATATATATATATATATATCAAATAAGTTTGAATTTATTTTTATGTTTGATAAAATCTAAAGCTACATTCGAACTTGAGTTCGATTATAATAAATAGATAAAACAAATGTAATAATATATATCAAACCACTCGAGTTCGACTCATATTCAACTAGATTAAAGTTCCTTCAAACTCAACTTGATTATTTATTAAACAAATTTAAACTTAGATTTTGAAGTTGGATAATATTTCAAACAAACTTGAATAGTTTTTCATTGGGCTGAAATTTATCATGTATAAAAAGGTAATATGAACATAAATAGGAAAGAAGATGAGAAGTCTGTATTTTGGACAAGTGTGTATTCTTAGGAATTACTATTGTGCTATTTTTGGACTTTGATGCTTTTATATTTCTTAATTCGCAAGATAAAGTGAAGGCCCTCAAAAGCAGTTGGATTTCTTTTATAGTATAGATATCAATGATTTAATTAAATATGTGTCACTTTTATATTTGTGAAGTTATTTTCATTACAATTTATATATTGATGATTTAATAATTAAAACTAAACATTATTTAAAATAATGGAACTCTCGTGTACTTCAAATTAGAGGCTGTTATTTGGAAATCTTGTTTCTAGTAAAATGGGATATTTACTTGTAAATATATGTTCTGTTGATACTGTTATGTTTATAAATATACAACAGATAAAAATATATAGAAATGTGGACTTTTTTTTTTTTTTCCTGATTCTAACCACCCATTTCTTTTTCACAATTTAAAAATTATTGAATATGATTATACGAGTATTTTTCTTTGGTGGTCAGTCAAAAGAATTGAATTATACTCATTGTATGGTAGATTGGTAGTAGCTGTAAAGTATGATATTATATCATTAGTAAAAGAGAATTGTCATTGTCTTCTTTTTTTATTCTTTTATTTGAAAACTTCATAAGAAAAATTGAAATGAGATCTTTAATCCTCAAATCATGTTATATTTTCTATTTTCAAATCTTTTTAAATTTTTTATTTCAATTTATTATATTTATAACTAAGAAAGGTTTTTCCATCAGTGTTCTAATTATAACTGCAACTATCTAATACGTTTGAAATATGATTTTGAAATAGAGGGTCAAGTCGATTTATCTTAAACAAATTTATTTCAATAATAGTTAGTCATAACTTTGTATTGCTATCTTATTTTTAATTACTAATACATATACAATATATAGAATGACCATCAATACACGATTAATGTCAATTAAAAATACAAAATCCAAAATCCAAATCGATAAATTTAACCCAACTATATGATTAATCCAAATTGGACAACGATCACGACCATGATGATAAATATAAGGGAGTTTATTTGTAATATTAATATATATACATACTCTATAAGCCTCGTCAATATATTCCACATATATAAAATAACATAATCGCTAATTACATATTATATATTAATAAAATGAAAATAGAAGATAAAGCATGAAAAGAATCCAAGCAGTTAGTTAGTCCCAAACCTATATTGTAGAGAAACAGCACTACAGTAGAAGCTAAGTAGCTAAGTGGTGATTGTTGGATAGATAGATACAACCACTCACACACACACACACACATATATATATATATATATATATATATATATTTATAAAATTCGCAAAGCAAGAAAAGGAAACCGCGTTTGGCTTCTCCCTTTTTTGGCCGCGCATTCTTCTTTCAAACCCATATAAATACTAAACACCACAACACTCTTCATCACTCTCATCTTCTCTCTCTCTCATCAACATGCCTTCCTCCATTTCCCTCTCTCTCCTCTTTTTCTTCCTCTCCATATCTTCTTTCCACCTCTCTCTTCAACAAAACACGCTTTCTCTCTCTTTCCCACTCACCTCAGCCCCACTGACGAAAGCCCCTGCTTCTAGAGCCAAGCTTTCGTCATCACTCATGGCGAACAACGGCGGCGCGCCGTTAGGCTACAACTATCAGTCGTCGATTAAATATTCGATGGCTCTGATTGTCTCTCTCCCCATCGGCACGCCGCCGCAGACTCAGCAGATGGTTCTCGACACCGGCAGCCAGCTGTCCTGGATTCAGTGCCACCGGAAATCGCCGCAGAAGCCTCCAACGACGACGTTTGACCCTTCTCGCTCTTCCACCTTCTCTGTCCTCCCCTGCAACCACCCTGTCTGCAAGCCGCGAATTCCCGATTTTACCCTCCCCACGACCTGCGACCAAAACCGTTTGTGCCACTATTCTTACTTCTACGCTGACGGGACCTTGGCCGAGGGCAATCTCGTCAGGGAAAGAATTACTCTGTCAAGTTCCCAAACTACCCCTCCCCTGATACTCGGCTGCGCCACGGACTCCGGCGACGCCGAGGGCATTTTGGGAATGAACCTTGGCCGGCTGTCGTTTATTTCACAAGCAAAGGTCAAAAAGTTTTCTTACTGCGTGCCACGTAGGCAAGGCCAGGACAAAATAAACCCCACTGGCAAATTTTACCTCGGACAGAACCCGAATTCCCGTACGTTCAAATATATCAATATTTTGACTTTTCCTGAGAGTCAACGCTCGCCCAATTTTGACCCCCTTGCTTACACCGTGGGCTTGGTGGGGATCAAAATTGGGGGGAAAAAATTGAACATTTCCGAGGCGGTTTTCCGACCGGACGCCAACGGCTCCGGCCAGACGATGATCGATTCCGGCACTCAATATACTTTTTTAGTCGAAGCTGCCTATGCCAAGGTGAGGGAAGAAGTTGTAAGGCTGGTGGGGCCGAAATTGAAAAAAGGGTATGTTTATGGAGGTTCATTGGACATGTGTTTCGATGGTAGTCCAATTGAAATTGGACAGTCGATAGGTGACATGGCTTTCGAATTTGAAAAGGGTGTCGAGATTATAATCAATAAAGAGAGAATTTTGGATGACGTGGGAGGTGGTGTTCGTTGCTTGGCCATCGGGAAATCGGAATCATTAGGGGTTGCTAGCAATATTATTGGTAATTTTCATCAACAAAATCTTTGGGTTGAATTTGATATCAATAGTCGGCAAGTAGGGTTTGGAGTGGCTGATTGTAGCAAATCTATGTGAGGAATTTTTATTTAATTTAGTAAATAGTTGTATATGTTATAGCAAAAATCAAGAGTACATAGTCGTGAAAATTAAATAAATCAGCTGGTTTATTTGCACCCTTCCAAGTGCATAAATGTATACAAGTGACTGTCTATGTATGTGCATAGTCCCATGTAGTGGCATTACATCGTGCCATGTCATGAAATTTTGATATGAAGTTGTGAAATTGTGGTTATCGATTTTTTAAAGGATAGATATACATGTAATTATCATTATTAATAGATTTTTGAAGTAAAAATAACGACTATATAGAGTGAATTTACAAAAAAAAAAAAAAGAATTGTCTGCTAATTAAATAATGTTTATATTATTATGTATTCACCAAAAATAAATAAATAAACAAGGAAAAATGTATATTAACCATGAGTATTGTAGCTCAAGTGGTAAGATTGTGTGATTATCAGAGTTTAAACCTAAACCACGAGTTTTCTAGTATTAATCTCCTCCCTTCCACTCTCTTTAGCTCATTAAAAAAATGTATTTATAGCTTGTGTATTTTTTTATTTCAATAAATCAGATATATATAAAACGAAAATGTGTGTTTACATAAGAAAAGAATCAACGAAAGGAAAAATACAGGTCTTATTAAAACTTTAAGATAGAAAAACCCAATGAGAAAAATCTATAACAAAGAAAAAGAGTATCATTTATGTATATAAGTTAACAAAAACGGAAAAATTCTTGACCCGAAGAATTCTACTAAAGACCAGGGTGAGTTCCACCACTGAAAATTCACCTCAAGTTTGGACAACTCATCTGTCACATAATTTCTTCTTCTTCTTTTTTTGAACATGATTTGTCATATAATTTCCTTCTCTATATATATGAGAAATCCAGAATTTCCATCTCTTCAATGAGCTTAAGTACTCCAAATAATCAGGGACGGAACTATGCCAAGGCCCAGGTGGCCTTGCCCCAACATTTTAAAATTTATATTATATATATATTTTTTTAGTATTAAAATGATGTAGCTTTTGATATTTCTTATACCCACACTTTTTATTTTTATAAAATTTCCTTTACTGATAAAAAAAAAAAAAAAAAAAAAAATATATATATATATATATATATTTTAGTAAGATTTTTTAATTTTATTAAGGAAGTGGCCCCCTTAGAAGCAAATTGCAAAAAAGTTTAGCATAGATTCACTTGTAGATGACTTTCGTGATATGCAAGAGCAACGTTCTAAATTTTAGAAAATTTGGGATGTAATAATATATTTTGGGATACTTGATGATAAATATCTTATATATAATTTTGTGTAAATCTTTTTTATTAATGGCCCCCTCAATTCTGAATCCTGGTTCCATCCTTGACTCCAATCCAACGGTTACTAAGATACCACGGAACAAGCTCTCTTTTAGCTTGTGTACTTTAACTTTCTTTGGCTTTTTAATGTACTCGTATATTATTTCCTTTTTTTTTGTTTTCATTCTCTACGCTTTCCTTTTCTAATTTATTTATTTCTTTTTTACTTATTAATTAACAAATGGACTTATTTGTTCCTACTTGGAGGGCGTGATTGTCAATTTTGAGCATCTTTGTACGTGTCCTATTCCACCTTAAATCATGTGACACTTGTTCAACTCGTAATGTTACATTTACACTTTTTTTACACTATTTTTTTTTTATTATACAAGTGTGGTCATTTGTTTCTAGAAGAATCGACTAGGAACTTTAAAAGCGTTAGTTAAGTATACATTTTTCCTACGCATATAGATGTGTCGTGTATGTGATGAATCCAACATAGTACATAATTAATATGCTAGACAAGAATCAATAATGTCAAATACAAAACAAGTAAGAAAGCTCCATTTGTTTGATTGTAGAGATAAATTTGGTTGGAAAATAATGGTAGAAAGGGAGACATAGCTAATGAATTTAAGGAACTTCACTATTTTCTAAATCACATCACATGTAAAAATTAAATCCTAAACTCTTGTGGGCTCTACCACTCTGCTTCTTGCTTGCAACGTGGATGACAAAACTCATCTTTTCGTGGTTAAAAAAAAAAACACTATTGAGCACCTTATTTATCTGTCGTTTTAAAATTCTGTTAAAAATTAAGAAATGTAGCATTAATTAAGAAATTTATGTTCCAAATTTCAAAGAAAATCAAATTAATTTTAATGTTAAATTCATATCAAATTACTAAATTTTAACAAAAAAATTCACACATTTTGTTGAAAATTAGCTGATTTAAGGTTAGTGATAAAGATAATATTGAAATAAAATTGTATAAAATCAAAAAAAAGCAACTAATTGTAAGATTGAAAATCAACGTCACTTAAAGGAAGTATTAGTTATTTAAAATAATAATGATATTTTCAATTTTCAAGGGTTAAATATATCCAAATGGATTTTGGGACATAAAAGTGATCAAATACGAAAATGTTGGTTATTTCTCAACCAACTTTAAAATAAATATTAACTTCTCTATAAGTTCCCAATAAGTGCTAAGTGAGTAACACTTTCGTGCAATTGGTACACAAAGTTGCATGAAAGACCTTTATGTTATAAATGTAGTACATTTTTATGTACAAATATTTGTACCTTTTAAAATGAACATACATAAAGGTGTTACATTTATAACATAAATGTGCTACATTTATAAAGTTATGGCTTTTCAATTTCTGTTCTTGCAATTCTGGTGAAAATACTTTAAGGTACATTTATGTTAAACAACTAGAATGATATTTTCTGAAAAGTGCACACTTAAAATTTCCAATTAAAAAATAGAATCTCTTGTGTTCTCAAGAATGCACTCAGTTTACATTTATAATACCAATATAATTAACAAACTATAGTTTTAAAAAATATTCATTTTGTGAGTAACATGTATTTATAAAATAAAGTATGAGATAATTATCAGGTTATAACTATTTTTTCTCCCTCAAAAGGAAACAAGAAAAACAAAAAACATCGTCTAATAAAAAAAATTATAAAAATAAAAAACTTGCTTAAGTGGCTCACTTTTGTGTGGTGTCAACTATCAAATTTAATCATTTCAAAATACTGTTTAGTCTACATAAACGTAATTAGACCAATTTTAATCTACTATTTTGAGATTTGGCAGCCCAACAAGTTCAAGGGGGGTTAACAACTTTTGGTTAATTATTTTTGAAGATTCTTTTTTTTTTTTCATAATTTTTGTCTATTACTTCTTGAATTATAATCATTTATTTATCTACTTTCTAATTTTAATTCTATAATTTGAAGAATTCTTAATTTTTAATTCAATTACTTAGAATAACATATCAAAATTACTTACTATTGTTTATAGTAATCAAAATAGGACGAAAATAAATAAAAGTTAAAAGCAATTGCCTTTGCCTGAAGGCAAAGACTTCTGTGTCCCCGGGACACAGATCTTATCCCCAACCCGCCCGAAGGTCCACGCGCTCTGAACGCGCGCCCACGCGCCCATGTGCGCGCACCTGATAGGTATTCCATATTTGCTCTAAAGGTATCTCACATATACTCTTTAGGTATCAGATACTTTTAGTTCATGTTTGTAATACCTATAAGACAAACTTGTAAAACCTCACAAAACAAGCGCCCATGCGCGCATACCGTGCGCCCATGCACCCACGCCGCCCGCGCATATGTATCACATGTATACCTTGAAGGTATCTCATGTATACCCATGTATACCTTATACATGTGCGCTCATGCGCCCACGTCGCGCGCGCACCCACCACGCCTTGCGCACCTCACGAACCGCGCACCCACGCCACCCGCGCACCTTCAATGTATATATGTGATAAAGGCATTCCATGGATACCTTGAAGGTATACATGTGATACCTATACATGAAAATAAATAAAAAAACCTGAGCGAAAAAGAAAATTTAAAATTAATGTGGGGCCCACAGGGTGGGCTAGGGACACGGTGTCCCAGGAACACAGAAGACCTACTCTTGCCCGAATTCTCACGAAAATTTATATAAATCATTTTGTCGAATTATATTTTTAAGATGAAAACTCATTACTTACCATAATCCTATTTCCATAAGTTCATGTAGATTACTTGTTTTAAAAAATTAATTCCAAGTGATGATTTTACAAGAATTCTATTGCTAAGAAGCTTTAATTAAGTCGGTGGTGATTGACTACTAACTTTTGCGCTTTACTAAATTTTAATTAACAAAGGTACCATTATATAGCTGTAACATGAACTTTACCTCTCAAATAATCAAAAAGAAAATTGGGGGTTTTTTTTTTTTTTTTTTTTTTGACTATATTTATAAATATCGGATGACTGTAAATCAAGAATAAATATTATGTCTAGCATCACACTAAATGTCGCATTGTCCCAGCTCCAGGGTATCCCAATAGTGCACAAAAATTATGACAGTTTTTACATTATTTTAATATATTAACTATCATTCTTCTACACTATTATTATAAGAAAATGAATTAAAAAAATGGATTTAACACAAATAATGTTAAATCCAGTGCATTGCTGCAAATGCTTTGAGTAAATACACTTTTCATATAATCCACCATTAAAGAAAAAATATATATTTATATTAAAAGTAAAAATTAGTTTTAAAATTTTCTATATTATCGTGCAACAAACATTTTTTTTTTTTTTTTTATAACTAACTTATGATGAATTTGATGAGTGAATTAAGGATATATTTGGTTAGATGGATTTGAAATATTATCTATTTCAAATAGACTCGTGAATTCAAAATTCACTCATATGCCTAAAAAATTAGTTGATCGTATCTATCCAAACATTATTTGCTCCAACATATTTCAAATCTCTCCACCCATACCCATACATTACATGTATAAAAGATTGTATACCCTCACTAATTCAGTTATAAAAAATTACTTGTACTTGGGAAAGACATGAATCGACTCAATTTAGCCAGTTTCATCGACTCCATTTAAGATGCTTCCAGTGAAAACCCCAATAGATTTCAAGCTTAAACAGGTTGTCGATCTGCCCGAACACGTCAATGTAAAAGAGCAACAACGAATCACACTATATACACAACAACAAATCATCGAAACTAGGGAGTCTATCTACACATCATGAACACGATCCTCTTACACGTTTTAACATCATTTCACCAACCACGATTAGCCAAATAGCCTAAATGATCGAGCCAATAGGAAATAACTTCAACAACCATTATTGTTTTCAGTCATGCCATTCCTTAGAACGGCCTCTTGAGGCTTCACTAAAGCCGCTAACTAATGAAGTATACGAAGCATAATCAAGAACGAGCCCTTTTGCGCTACGCAATCTAGAAACCACCTCCGGTTTTCCATACTTACAATGACCCTCAAGAAGGATGTTATATGTGATATCATCCGGCACAATCCCCAAATTTAGCATCGCAGTTAGTAGCACATTCGCGTTTTTCATCTGTCCTAGTTTGCAATAGCCATTCATAAGCACGTTATAAGTGACAACACCAGGTACAACTCCATATCTTTGCATCTCTGTGAGCAACTTAGAAGCTGTCTTAACATCTCCTTTCTTACAAAAGCCATCCATGATCATTGTATATGTTCCAATATCAGGCTTTTGATCGACTCTCAACATTTCCCTCAACATATTCTCTGCCTCGATTACTCGACCTTCTTGACACAGGCCAGAAATAAGGGCCATGTAAACTACACTATCGAGAGCGATGTTTTCGTTAACCATTCTTTTCTTGAACTCAAATGCAGTCTCCATATCTCCCTCCTTACAACTGCCATCAATGAGGGTTGTGTATGTGATTTTATCAGGCTTTAATCCCTTCACACTCATCTCATCAATAACATTCTTTGCTTCCGTTAAATCTCCCTTCTTGCAAAGCCCGTAAATGATGGTATTGTATGTGATCAAATCGGGCACTAAGCCTTGAGCCAACATTTGCCCGTATATTTCCATGGCCAAATCAACCCTATCATTCTTGCAGTGGCCATCAATCAAGGTAGTAAATGTAACATCATTAGGAGCCAATCCATTGTCAATCATCTCCTTGAATAATTCAGTTGCAAGATCCATTTTTCGATCCTTACACAGCCCGTTGAGAAGAACACTATAAGTATAAACATCAGGTTCAACTCCACTTGCCTCCATTGCACTCTTTAGCCTAAACCCTTCACCCAAATCACCCAATCTAACATAACCATTCATCAAAGTATTGAAACTAACAACACTAGGCCTTAAACCCCACTTTCTAATCGAATTGAAAACCGAATGAGCTAAACTCATTTCTCCTTCTCTGCAAAATCTATGCATTAAAATATTGAAAAAATACAAACTTGAAGGATACCCACATTCCAAAATTTCCTCATAGAATCTCCAAACTAGCTTGAAATTCTTCAACTTCATCAAATGATCAAGAACCCTCCTACACGTATCAAAGGGAACCCTAAATTTATGCTTTTTACTCAATCTAAAACATTCTATAGCATCAGGAACAAAACCTAACTCTAAATAAGCAGTAATTAGTCCAGAGAAAATATAAAGATCAGATCTTTGGGTACCTCTGGTTTCAAGAATTGCTGCAAACACATCAGAGGAAGAATCTTTCCCTTTTCTTGAAACTACAATTTGGAGCAAATTCTTGGCTTCCACAAACATTTGGTGGGTGCAAAGAAAGTGGACCATAGTGCAGTAAGAGTGGAGGGTGTGGCGGAAAGTGGAGTTGCTGGGAGAGGAGAGCCATGTGAAGAAAGTGAAGAGAGAGAAAGGGGAGAGAGAGTCAGGGTTTTGGGTGATGAGGTTTATGATGTGTTGCGCGTTTAGAGAAGGGAGGAGGTGTTTGAGGGAGGCTTGAAGGGGTTTTGCTGGAGAGTTTTGGATGGCTTGAGAAAGGGTGCTGATGATGGGATCTGCATCTTGGATACTGGACGATGGTGGTGGACTGTACCATTTGGTGGTGGTGGAAGCGGCGGCGGCGGCGGCGGAGTAGCGGCGGTGGAAGGGAGGAGGAAGGAGGAGGTGGATTCTTGAAATGCTCTTCGTGGCCATGTGGTAGTTTGGGCCTTCATTTTTGCTGTTTATTATTTTTTAGGCTTTAATTTTGATGATTCAGGTTTGATAGAATTTTTTTTAATTGGGCTTAATAACTGAACTGGGCCTCCAAATTTAAATCTTTAAATTCCAAATTCTTGATAATGGCCCGTTATGAACTTGACTTTAGATTAACGATATAGTACTGGATCAATTTCAAAATAATTATCGTTTAGGTTGTTTCATATACATTAATAGAAAAAGTTAATATGTATAATTATGTGTATAAAATGATCATATTATTTATTATTTAATAGATGTAGTTAATGTATTCTACTAAATAAAAGTCTTAACACACAAAAATAAGGTATGGGCAACGTTGGCAATGAACTATTAATTCTTTTTGGTAATGAAAAGCAATATCGGAATGGAAACAAATTTTATTTTGTATAGTGACAATTATATTAAAATAAAATTAGTATAAATTGCAATTATAAATAAATCAATATATAATCAAACAAAATCCAAATTTGGATTTAAAACATCATGTCTATATTCTTGAAGTTGAGACTTCAACTTGCTAGTGTATTTTGTCATTTTAGAGTTGTAAAACATTTACAATCCATTACTATAGTAACAAAATGATAACAAAAGGTATGTAACTTATTTAATATTTTTCAACAATATATGAGAGGTTAGCTTTTATTTAATTTTCCCAAATACTCATATGAGACAATGTCACGAATATATTTTGTAAGATGATGTATCATTATCTAACCAAATCAATTTTCAAAAAATTCATTCAAATTGTGGTTTTACTGAGTTGTTGATTGACCAGTCTCAGAGAATAAAATCATAGTCTTACAAAAGAAAAAAAAAATTATATTTGCAATATCCTTAATTAATTAAGTCGTGGTCTTAATTTACACTTTTTTTAATGATTCGAGTACTACAAATTTAATGTGAGTATACGTTATTGCCTATGTGAATGTTTCAATACATCCTCCAATTAACAATCTTGAACCAAGACATAATTAAAGTCAAAAGCATTGTTACATACACACAAATATAATTATAAATTGAGCCTAGTAATTACAAGAAGAAAATGGCAGTGATGGTACCACATATTATTGGTACCAAACTATGTAATAGCATTCAATTTTTAGTATTAATGATATAGGAAAGGACAATCGAGCAATACATACTTAAAGACGCCAAAGAAGACTTATTACATGCATTTAAGCCTTACATAGAAGACCACATGTCACTTTTCATTTCTTTTAAAGGACTTTCAGTGTTATATATAGCTTTTTATTTCCCTATCATATACATTTTCATATTATACCATGTTATTATTAAATAGTACTAAAATAAAATTTGAGACTGTAATAACGAAGAATAGTCACAGTTAAACTATCCAACATACTCAAAAAAATAAGAACAAAATAAAACTTTATATATCACATTTCAGAAAAATGAATTAAAATTACAATTTCCAAATCATGTGTATATAAGTTAGAAAATGAATTTACATAACCACCAAAACCACCTACCTATCTTGCCCACTTTCAATACTAGGCTCGGATGGCCCCCGCCCCCCGCCGGCCACCGACAACTTCCACCGCCGCCACCCGGCCTTTCTCCGGCCGCCGTTGCCGACACTCAAACCCGCTTCGATTCTCCACGACATCGTTTCGTGACGAACCACAACCCGGAACATGTCTTGACCAAAACCCTTTTGGTATCTTCTTCTTTTGAACAACCACATTCTTTATCTCCGCCGCCACATCGCCGCCGCCGCCGTACTTAGAGTGGCTAGATTCTATGTAATGATCTAGCTCCCTAGATATCCTCTCTATCTCATAGTTGTCAAGAAGAGAATTCTTAGTAGAGTTACTATGTCGATATTGTTGTTGTACAATTCTCAATGCTTCTAGCTTGTACCTTGATTGTCTAGGCTCTCTTTTCGTCCTCCATACATCGACTTCTCGGGCGGGCCGCCCGTCCGACCCGGATCCACGTTCGTACCATGCCCATGCAGCTGATTTAGCTAAGGCTAATTCGTCGAGGACTACGATGTCGGATTTTCTAGGTTTTCTTTTTTCCATCAAAGTGTATAAGGATGAGGATGCCATTTTTTGGTTGAGTTTAAAAGGTGGGATAATAATAATAATATATGTGGGAAAATGAAGTTCCACGCTATAATGCTTCTGATCCGACGTTATTGTAAAATAGGATTTTGTTATATTATTGATACGTGTTGATATTGATAATATTAATTATAGATTTTGTTAGGACCATAAAATAGGAGATAATAGGGTGTTTGACAAAATGGAGAACAGTGAAAGGTATGTTGAGGGTTTGCTAATTGAGAAAGGAAGATTGGTTTGTTGCTATTTAAGTTCGTGGGGGCGTTTGGGCCACTAGAAAACTTGTTGTTAGGTGAGGAATTAAATAGTGCTACCACCATCCAAATAAATACTTTTTTTTTTTACCAAAGTACATATTAATTCTTAGCAAAAACTGGTTATATGAGACCGTCTCATGGAAGGAATCTGTAAGATGGAAATGCATGGTCGTACCGTGTTCCAAAACATGATCATGCATAATAACCCACGACAGTGTGTAGCGCACGATCTGATTGTGTCTCAAAACATGATCTTGTACGACAACCCACAACAACGTGTTTTCACACAGGGTCAGACCGTAATAGGGACATGACCATGTGCCAAACACACGTTAATATATGTAGGTTGTTGGCACGATCGTTTAGGACACAACCATGTACGTCCATCTCATAAATCCTTTATGTGGATAAGACGGTTTTACAAAAGACTAACTCTTAATTTTTTTATGTTTATCAATTGGATGAAGATAAATGTTTTTTTGAATAATCAAATCTCACATATCATATAGGTGAAAATATCATGTACATTTTGGTAGAATGGCAATAAAAGGGCGGGTGACTTCTCATGTATAATTCTTCGTTTATTTTTCAAACAGTTATTCAAAAATTGTGAACTAATCAAAAATTTATGGAAATAATATTAAAGAATTTTCCAATTTAAATTTTAAATTTTTGTTGAGAAAATTTAGTTTGGAAAATTACTTCTTTCTTGGGTGACAAAGGAAATACTAATTATTTCAGGAACAGGGTACCTTTTATTTTAATTTCTTTTGCTATATCCAGCTCGAAAGTTTGTCTGTAGTTGAAATGGAAAGAAATGCATTAAATTTTCTAAAACGTACAAGTTGTTTCAAAGTTTGGCAAAAGATAAAAGAAAATAAATTCAGTGTTGGGATTAAACAAGGTGGTATCGTGGCATATTTTAATGTGTCCATCGTATTATTAATATTTTCAAAATCTAATGCAATCATTAAATTTAAATCATGGTATTTAAAGTGGCAAAATCTTTACACTTCAACGTGGACATTTTAATATATGCACACAGTGAGTATGGAAACATTAGCTTATAATACTCTCCCTCAAGTCCATATAAATTAAAATTCACATATATATCTACTAATTTTTAATATTTTTATCTGTAAATAATATATCGTATAACTTGAATTAAAATCCACATGTCTAGGCTCAAATCAATTATAACGAGATTTCTCTTTAAGTATTAATAGGCTGAATGAGGTCTAATGAACTGGTCTCAACTTTTTTTTTTATTTTTTATTTTTAGATAAAACAAGACTCAACTTAATTAATTAATATCACAAGATTTGAATTAAATATAGAATGTTTCGTATATTTTCTTGAGAAAAAGCTGATCTCTAACAATTGATGGAATCATGTTTTTTTGTATTGATACCATCTACTGCAATTCATCATTGAATTAAATTACTTTAAAGCTGTATATACTTCTTTTAAAACTTAATTACAAATTTTGATTGTTCTTAGTGATTGTGACATAGGGTATCATGTCTGTACTATGAATTAATGTGCACCAACTTGTGTATTATAGTTGATCTGGTTTTTGGGTCCATTGTCTGTTTATGGGGTCCTGAAATATATTAATTTAATATATTTTTGAATCTGGCAAAATCCATTTTGATATGTTATTTATTAATATGAGACATTACCAACCCATGCTAATTATTGAAACTAAAATTTGACATGAGATTATTTTGTCGTTGTTGATGGATCATAACTTTGTTTAATTAAAACCGTTTATCGCAATCGATTAGTAAATTAAGCTAAATTTATAGTTGTTTTGGGTATGATTTAATTAACTATATATCGAAAGTTATGTCCTATCTTGGTCGAACATTGTATATTATATTGGACAATCGAAATTACCTACTCTATATTAATTCCAAAAATTCTGCAAGCCAACTAGATGAGCATTTATTTTTTGATATATAAGAATATTATATTAAATAAAAATGTATGAGTGATGGAACCCCACTCTTTGCATTAAACATGGGAGTTGGAAGAAAAATATATGTGCATAAACATATAGGAAACACTAAAGTAAAACGTATAAAATTTAAAAACCAGCCAAATCCTATAGTCCCTTGTAACAAATTCTTAGTTAGTTTAGTAATGATATGTGCACAAAAACTTATAGAAAAACGATTTACCAATATAATTTTGTATGTAATCTCCTCATAACTCAAACCTATTTTAAGGATTATGGATTGTGGATATTATTATCTTACAAAATTAAAGATATTCAGTTAGACGATTTTACAAGAGTTCTTCTATTATTTACGACATCAAAAAAAGATGGAATCAAAAGAAACATAAACCTCTTGAATGTCTTTGAACCAAAATCTTCAATTGCATTTGATATTTCATATATAGTGTTTAATACACGTCATGTGTTAAATAGTAATGTCATCACATGTAACATGTGGTGATTAATATGAAGTAAAAAATGTAACATGAAGTGTTATAAAATATCTCAGGTAAGCATTTCCACACAATGCCATTCTAGTTTAGAATATATCCCGGGCAAAATTCATTTTTGGTCCCGTAGGAATTTTCGATTCTCAATTGTGGCCCCTATATTCAAAAGTGGCCCAAAAATTCTCGAATTGAACCCTCTTTGTTAGTCAGTTAACAGAAAACGTTAGTTTTCAATTTTGGGGGGAAAAAATGTTTTGTATCAAGTTTTCCCGGTTTTTTCCTTACCAAACCCTAGTACACACTATATAACAAGTTGCAAACATCCCAAAACACAATGCAACACATATATCATCAAATATAGAGCACAAATTGAAGAAGTTAGGCAAAGTTGAGAAGATGTCATCATCAAGCCATTCTTACGTCTCCGGGACGAAGCGTTGCGACTATGGCAAGTTTGCCAAGGTTCGGGTCTCTGGACAACCTTGTAGTGAAGGGTGTCGATTCCAAAACTGCCCAGACTCGTTGACTGCAAAAAGATGCAACTTCTTTGAATGGATTGACAACCAAGTAAACACAATACACCTACAAATCTAGAACATCTCCAATAACAACAAAAAACAAAAAAAAAAGGTTGAAACCTAACCTCCTTCAACATTACACTTAGCTGGAACCGACGATTTGTGACGACCCATGGCTCTATATCAGTGTCAACTTGTAAACTTTGTGCAAAATGGGTAAAGGATTAGGGAAGATTTGCAGATTTTTAAATTTTTTGGTTGGGAATCTTCGATTTAGGATTTAGGTTTGACAATTGGTGATTTGGGAATTTAGGGTTTGTTAGGATTCGATTTTAGTTGTGACTCATTCTCTGGAACGCACAAATGACAAAAGCCACTTAACGACCACGTGCCCCGCACGTGTTATCCCCGTTAAAAATTAGACGGACTCATCGTCTGGGCCAAAAAAACCTGAAAATGGGCCACAATTGAGAATCGAAAATTCCTACAGGGCCAAAAATGATTTTTGCCCAATATATCCCTTTTGTTTGGACAATTGATGTAGGTGGATTTTGTAAATTTGAATTAATTTTGTAAGTTTTAGGATTTTCAAAATCTTGCATTTATTTTGAAATTTTATAAGGTGAGATTATAGTTAAATTTAACACCAGGTGAAAAAGAGTTAAAAGTATAGGTTGTATCATTTTATTGTGAAAAGTTGTTTGAAAATAATTAGTTAAGTGATCAACACAAATGTGTTTTTTATAGGAATTTTTGAGATATGAGGTGAAATTATACATAGCTAGGCATACGGAATGGACTGCATGATTATTTAATCCAAATACAAATTCCAATGGATAAACTTAATTTTGTCCAAACATAATTATTCAAGAAAAGCCCCAAGAAAATAGAACTTTAACATGAGATCATAATACAAACTAATCTTGTAAACACACCATGAGATAATTAAAGCTCTCACCTATGATAAAGAGTAGGAACTTACACTTATTAAACCCCAAAAAAAAAAAAAAAATCATCCACTCGGAGACTGTACGATACGGGTTGGATTTGAGATTTGAAAATTTTCGGAATCAAACAAAACTTTAAAAAATTTCAAAAATGATTCTACGGAACGAAGCAAAATAAAAAATCTCTAGAACCAAACCAAACGAAAATTCACTTCGGTTCTGTTTGGAGATTCAGGTCTATTGTGCAGATCAGTTTGGGATGGATATTCAGATATTCGTAGATTTAAAATAAATTATAATCAAAAGAAAAGGTAAAACGAGAATTCATTTTAGATGAAATGCAACACATTAGAAATAAATAACTACAAACTAATTTAACATGCACCAACAAAGTTTCATTAACTACTAAAAGTCAAATGCTTCACTTCAAAAGTTACAAAGTTTCATAATGTAAATATATATTTGTTGTATTAACAAATGTCATTAGAATATATTTTATATTATTAATTATTAAAAAATTGAAATTGAAATTATTTGTATTATTATAAATTATTAAATTAATTAGATAGGTACTATGTAATTTTATATATATATATATATATATATATATATATATGAGATAAGTACATATAATTAAATCTATAAAATTTGTTTTTCATTTTAATTTGGTCCAATTTAGTTTGATTTGACGATCCCAATTCGGTTCAATTCTCGATTCGAATTATTGAAAACCCTCCAAAACCATGCCAAATCAAAAAACATTGGTTCAATTAGATTTAGAGAAAGTAAAAAATCAACAGATATTTTCAATTCGGATTTCGATTCAATTTTGATAATTTTCATGACCCGTGCACAATCCTATCATGACTCCCCACTCAATATTTAACATATCATCCACTCCCCCACTCAATATTTAACGTACTTCAAAAAAAAGAACAATATTAGGAAATGAGGTAGGTCCCGTATAAATAACGTTTAATATAAATGTAGAAAAATGTAATGAAGCAATCTATTGAATTAAAATTTGGATTTTACATTCACTAGTAGTTGTCCCCGTGCGTTGCACGGTATGTTATATAATATGTAGTAAATATTAATTATTTAATAATACAATTTAACTAATTATAAATATTTTGAAAATATAAAGTATTTAACAATTAAAAAAATATAAATTTACTTAACTATATATTAAATATCTATCTAATTCATAATAATTTTTTTTATTATATATATATTCAATTGGGCAATCTGTAATTAATAACACTAAAAGTGTCAATTATGAATTTCAAATTAAACTCAATTACTTAAATTAAAGATATATATATATATATATATATATATATATATATATATATATATATATATATCTTATATATATTAGAAACAATACATAAAAAATGGAAATTTTACTTAAGAACTTGATGCAAACAATGTCAATCATGTATTTTCAACTTTCATTGTAAAATAAATTGAATTAAAAAAAATTACATTTTTAATATTGCTTAGCACTGAAAATGAATTGACAGATAGTCAAATCATGTATTTTATACTTGAATACTTAATAATATTTTCATCATTAAAATATATCGGTAAAGTATATTAATATTTTCCGTACAATGTTGATGGTATTACATATTCAAATATACAAATAGTAATCTAAAAAATATTTAGAATGACATAATTCCATAACCCACACACACACACACACACACACACACACATATATATATATATATATATATATATATTTCTTTAACAATGTTACATTTATTTATTTATATTAAATATGATATTAAATATCCCTAACTAAATAAATTAATATTTGTTATTAAGTTTAT
The DNA here is from genome assembly GCA_946896805.1 of Scutellaria galericulata. NCBI lineage: Eukaryota > Viridiplantae > Streptophyta > Magnoliopsida > Lamiales > Lamiaceae > Scutellaria > Scutellaria galericulata. The sequence continues at coordinate 3,289,662 of OX335784.1, read as the reverse complement.
TTTTGAACAATATCTGTTATCGGGATTTATAAAATTATATTCAATAAAAATTAATTTAATTAAGACCAAGAAAATATATATGAACTAATAAAATAATTATAATATTAAATCAAATGGACCAATTATATAAATTGAAAAATTTATAAAATATTACAATTCCTAATACAATTAATTCATTATGAAAAAGCCTATTATATTTGATGGTCATGATATATGAATCATCTTACAAAAACACATGTTATTAATATTTATAAAACTCAAACCCCAAAATGATTTCTCTTCATAACATGAGTTTATAATAATCTTAATTTTTTTTATAAAACCCAAAATCATCTTACATAATGATTTTCCAAGAATTATCATTGTGGATTATGAAGCAAGAATCTTAATGAATTTATTATATGGAAAAAAAATTAAAATGCAAAGTAAAAATAAAATTGATGTGATATTTTTAGAAGGAAAAATGACAATATTGTAAATATTACCAACTTTCTTGTTTTTATACAAGTATAGATATCCATATATACTCTTTTAAAAACTTTATGTTTGCAGGAACAACTTTTCATAAACGACCAGTGTTGCAATAATTTTGTCAATTGAAAATGATTCCTTCAAAAATTAGTAATAATCGCAATCCAGGTCCACAAAGTGGCACGGCACGCCGTTTTCGGTGTAGCCATTCTTGTCGTTTGTAGCATCAAAACCAAAATTTGTTTTTCTTGCTAAGTATAATTATCATAATTTTGTGTTATCGATTTAATTTTATGAAACAAATTAATTCATAATTTAAATTATTTGTAAAAGTAAATTTACATTATTAATAGTTGATCTCCATCTTACAAAAATATATGTATGGTACGATTTTATATAAGTTTTTTCATTTTAAATCTCAAACAAACTACTAATTCCCCTCAATATCTATGTTTTAATATTATCATCCATTTACATCTCACTCTATCTTTTGATTATTTTATTGTTTAGTTATAGATAATTAATTTTGTATTTAATTAAACTTTTAATTTGATTTTCTTTTTATTACCTAACCGTTTAAAAGAATTAATGAAGAGTATTTGAAACAATAGAAGTAAGTTCCTGTGTCAAACTATATATTTATTCCATCTATGCATTTTTCGATGCATTAATTAAACATTTGTGGGATAGATTATAAGGGCATCTCCAATGGAGAAACCCAAAAAGAAAAGTTTTTTTTCCCACATCACTGTCATCTCAAAACGTAAAAAAACTTCTATCTTTAAATAAATATCTCACCAACCATTCTACCTAAAAAATAATTATTCATGGATTTCATTCTCAAATCACTCCTATATCTATTATATTTTTATTAATCTACCATCTCTATTTATAATTTTATTCTATAATAAATAAAAATTCATAATAATTTAATTGATTTAAATAATTTTTAAAATTTTAAATATTTATTCAATTTAGTAAACTATTAAATAAAATTGGATAATAAATTATCAAATTTATTGTAAACAAATAAAATGCGCAATACAATAATGAGCAAAAAAAGGGAACAATTCATTAATAAAAAAATTATAAAATTACCAAATATAAGTCGAAAGCTAAATTAATATTTAGCTAATTATTGCCAAATCGAGCCCAAATGTGCTCAATCAAATCGGCTCAAAGTTGATGATGTTTCTCTCTATTATGTAGTTGAGAATTTCTCATGAGGTACTCATCGAATGCTCTAACGGGACCTTGAATTACTTGTGGAGCATTATCGGCAGTTGTAGTGTCATCAGACCAATCGGATGCTGAATCTCCTTCGTTCTCGACTATCATGTTGTGTAAAATAATACAAGCATACATGATATCCTTCAAATTATTCTTGTACCAGAAACGACTTGGACCTTTAATCATTGTCCAACGACCTTGAAGCACTCCAAAAGCCCATTCGACATCCTTTCTAGTTGTCTCCTGCATTTGCTTGAACTTCATTCTCTTTGGATCTTGAGGACATTGAAAGCTCTTGACAAAGGTTGCCCACTACGGATAGATTTCATTTGTAAGATAGTATCCTTGCTTATATTCCGTACCATTTATTGTAAAATTAACAAATGGAGCCCGTCCTTGTAAAACATCATTGAATAAATCAAACTGGTTGAACATGTAAATATCGTTATTTGACTCTGCAACTCCAAAATAAGCATGCCATATCCATAAATTTACGGACGCAACCGCTTCAAGCATAATTGTTGGGATGCCGTGATCACCTTTTATAAAGTGACATTTCCAGGTGATTGGACAATTCTTCCATTCCCAATGCATACAATCAAGGCTGCCTAACATCCCGGGAAAACCATGCCTCATTTCATGCATTTGTAACAAGTGTTGACAGTCAGAAACAGTAGGCTTTCTCAAGTAATATTCGTCGAAAACTTCAATCACACATCGGCAAAAATTAAATAAACATTTAATGGCAGTTGTTTCTGCAACTAGTAGGTATTCATCGTAATGATCGGCAGGTCCACCATATGCTAGTTAGCATATGGCCACAATGCATTTCTGTAGTGGTGAGAAACCTTTTCTTCCAGCCGCATCGAACCTCTAATGAAAATATTCATCGTGAGACTCCAACGCATTAACAATGCGCAAAAATAAATCTCTATCCATTCGAAATCGTCGTCTAAATACATCATTACCAAATGTTGGATTTTCAGAGAAGTAATCACTGAAAAGCCTAGCGTGTCCACCCTCATGATCTCGTTCTATATATGTTCTTCATTTTTTGGTTACACTAGAAGAACTCTGTGGCACGTTGAGTAGTGCTCGTTGTTGTTGTAGTAAAATCAAATACTCTTTCTTGGATGTGTCATCCATTATGAATTCGATGAGACTGTCATTGTCACTTTCATCGGAGAACGAGTGTGAAGATGAAGACATATTCAATAATTTGGAAATATAAATGAGAATGAGTGAAGATGAGACAAAGAATTTTTGTAGTTGTAATTCTGAATGTGAGCAACTGGAATATATAATGTGATTTGCAACGGCTATTTTTTGCAACGGCTAGTTTTCCAACAACTAGTTTTTGCAACGGCTAGTTTTCTAACAGCTAGTTTTTACAACAACTATTTTATAACGACAAACATATTCATTACATAAAAATAAAATATTAAATAGGTTGATTAAAGAAAGCTAGAACACTCATAATGAAAACAACGGGAAATAAAATTACATAATTATAACAACAATGAGAAAAATTACAAGCACATCTTGTTCTGAATCTGTTCGTACACGTGGAGGTGTATATGCAATTGTTCAGGTGTCATCTTTGATGTATCCCTCATGAGAATTTTGTACTCACGTGATCTGGCTAGACTTTCCAACACCGATAGCTTTTGAGTGTTATATTTCTCTAAGCCAGCTATCTTTTCATCAATCTCATCTCGGCTTTGTTCAACTTCGTTTGATTTTTCTTTACCCTTCCTCATTCTTTTCACCGTCTTTTGTCCGATTAGACGAGTGCGCACTGTATTAGTGTCTTCACTAGCACTCGCATCAGTGTTGGAAGATGAATTATATGCTCCAGACATAGAAATCTTTATCTTTTTGGTACTACGAACTTCATCATCTGGATCAGCAAATTTGGAACTGTCTTTCAGAATCCTCCAGGATCCCAAATGCTTAATTCCACTCTTCTTATGTTCTTGTTTATACACTTTTTGTTCCCTTCCTAAGATATCTACGCCACTTTCACCGTTCCCCCAATTCTTCTTTTGTTGTCTATAGATTGCACATAGCCACTTCACTTTTCGTTGAAGGGTATAGTAATGTGACTTTAATACAAGCCATGTTTTGAAGGGCTTGTTGGTTGGACGATTATTGTTATATGCATCAGCAATCCGAATCCATATTTATTGCAACTTTTGAGCATTGCCTATCACAGAATCAGTGCTAATATCGAGCCAGCACCTACAAAGAAGCTCATTCTCTTCTGAAAAATACTCTGTCTTTTGAGTTACCTCGGGAGTGTTTACTTCTTCCGCACTTGACAGATCGAGAGCGAGGTTGATATTATCAAGGCCTATCAGAGAGCATTTTGGTGAGTATGGAGATGATCTTTATGAATTTGGAGTTGGAGTTTCCTTGTTTGTGTCGGATCCATTTATATTGAATCTCCGAGTGGAATTTGAGCCCGTAGTTGGAGGAAATCCATATGGTGGAGGTGGCATGAAAGAGAATTGAAATGGATACATATAATACGGTGCTCTAGGAGTATTCATCGGATTGGGTGGAAAATTGCCAACTTCTACGAAATTTGGTGGAGGTATTGGGAAATTTTGTAATTGGAACCTAACATCTTGAGGACGGATGTTGACATTTTGGGGGCAAGTATTGTTATTTTGGGAAGAAGTGTTTTCTCCGGAAGTGGAAGAATTAAACCAATTCACCCAAAAATCTTTATCCATCCTATTTTGGTGATATTTGGGGATTATAGATGAATTGATAATGGAAAAGAAGTGATAGAAAAATGATGAATTAAACCATGTATTTATAGTGGAATTTTTTTAGATTTTGAAAAACAAATAAAAAAATAGTCATTGATACAACGACTATAATATTATTTCAATCACCTCATTTAATATTTAATTAAATAAAATAAAATAAGTACAAAAATGCAAATGACTAGTTTAAACAAAAAAAGTCACATTTAAAAATAAAAATAAAGAAAAGGTAGTGCAAAAGGAACGACTAGTTCAAAAAAAAAAAAAAGTAAAATAATTTTAAAAAAAAGAAAAATTCAGACATGGCCCACAGGTTGTCCATTTTTTTCTCTTCTTCCCGGGTAGAGATTTCTCTACCCATTTTCATCCCGTCTACCTAAACCCCCATCTCCCAACGACCTAAACCCATTCTCATTGGTTTTTATCTCTCCTCCATGTCAACCTCTACCTACCATTGGGGATGTCGTAACAATTAGATTTATGATTTTTTTAATGAAATATAAAAGATAAAAGGAAAGGTAGAAAACTTATATGATGCAAGTTCGAATTTTAATCGTCATAATTATCTACATTTTATAAATATAAGATACCATTTAAATTTTTATAAAAATTTATGTTTTATATGTGCCTTTTTAAAAAAAATTGGTTGGTAATGTGAGCGCGAAGTATATAAATCATCACTGTAAAATTTTTAGTTTTATAATTTATTTATTATGTTTATCTAATAATTCTTTTTCAGTAAATAAATGTAAGAAATAAATCAAGGACAGTCAAGGATTATCAAATTTATCAATAAAATTCGATCGAAACAATATGTGCGAATTGAGATCCTTCGAGTCTGTTGTACTTTTTATAAACTTTGGAGTCTGTTTAATAATTAATCAAACCTCGATATGATTGATATAATTCACCTAAAAATTAATAATCTTAAGAATAAATAGAGTAGTGAGAATTTTGAAATTTGAATAGAACTTGAAAGTTTGTTTAATTATCAAACATGTGAAAACCCTACATCAGCTGAGCTGAATCGAACAAGTCACAACTCAAAATTTTAAATAGAACTTGCAAATGGAATTCAGACCCAACAATAAAACCCCAATAAAATATACACACAATCCTATCCAACAAGAGGTCAACACTAATCAATGACTGATCTTGCTTTAAGCTTCGTGTCTATCATGAACGTAACAAATATTAGAGATATGGTGTCAAATCAAGATCACAGAAAATCACCTCAAGATATTGGTAAATTGTCAAAGAATCCGGGTTAGAGAAGGAAAAATTATTTACCATATTGTTCAAGATTTATTCTCTGTATCCAGAATATTCCTTAGGTGTATATATAAACATACTATACAATGTAATTGCAATTCTTGAGTTAATGAAATATATCTTTCCATATATTTTACATGGTATCAATTGAGCCAGACTTCCCCCACGAGAAAAACCCGACCGTCGTCTTCATCTTCCTCCCAAGATCCCTAATTCCTTTTTCCCATCTACCATGACCATTGACAGAGATTCAAACAGTGAATCAACCTCCAACATCTCAGCCACCATCACGCCTCCTGCCATTCCTCCCCCTGTCAAAATTAAAGCTTTAACTCACCTTCCTATTCGTTTCACGTCCTATAACTATGTCTCGTGGAAGTTGCAGTTTACGTCTTTGTTATTCGGGCTGGATCTTATGGGTTATCTCGACGGTACGAATCCGTCCCCTCCCACCTTTACTACTGAAAATAACAATTTCCCAAATCCGGAATTCGTCCACTGGAAGCGCTAAGATCAACTAATCTTGCATGCTATCCTCTCGTCTCTTACTGAGCTTGTTATTCTCTTATTGGCACGGCCATGACCTCCCACGCGGCTTGGTCTCGACTTGATCGCATCTTTTCCAAGCGATCTCAATCACACATCATCCATCTCAAAGACAAATTATCCTCTGTCACTCGCGGGTCTCTCTCCGTCTCTGAATTTCTGCTCCAAATCAAAACCATAACAGATGAGCTTTCCACACTTGGAGCTCCTCCTAGTGATGCCGATCTCCTAGAGATGCCTTGATCTCTTTCGAAGAATTGTATGACAAACTCATCGATCACGAGACATTTCTCCATGACTTTGAAAAATCCACCACAAATCTCACATCCACCGTCTCACAACCTCTGTCGATCAATTACTCCACAGCCTCCCGTCAGTCACGCTAACCCGACAACTCCCAACGCCGAGCGCTATCACCGTCCGCCACTCCAGGTATTCTACCTTCGCCCATCTCTTCTGCTGGTCTCACAACCGCGAGGGCCAAACACTATCTTTGGTTTGTCTCGTGACCCTCACAAGGGTCGTCCCAACTCTTCCAGGGATCCTATTATTTGTCAATATTGTCATAGGAATGGACACACTGCGGAGAAATATTGGGATTTATTCCCACACTTACGTCCACCTTGGCCTACTATTAACGCCATGTCCAACTTCGTTGCTGCACCGTCCATCTCCACTCAGTCGTCTTGGCTGCTCGACTCCGGGGCTTCAAATCATGTGGTCTCCAATCCCTCTAACTTGCATTTTCATCAACACTACAATGGCCCCGAAGATGTGGTCCTAGGTAACAATACTTATCTTGGAATCTCACATATTGGTACCTCGTCTATGTCACCTTCTTTTACTCTCTCTAATGTTTTATGTGTTCCGTCAATGAAAAAGAATATTATCTTTGTTGCTCAGTTTTGCACTCGAAATTCCACGTTTATTGAATTTTTCCCTTCTTATTTCATTGTCAAGGATCTTCAAACCAGCAGAATACTTTTTCGGGGACAGACCAAGGATAACCTATACGTATGGCCGTCTTCCTCTACCTCTTCTTCGTCTCTGCAAGTTAATACCATTGCCAGTGTATCTCCGTTATTGTGGCACAACCATCTTGGTCATCTATCCTTCCGCACAACGAACTAACTCTTGGCTTCTCTTGTTCCATCTACCACGTCTAAGCTTTCATCAAATTTTTCGCGTTCTTCTTGTTTATGTAATAAAAATACAAAACTTCTTTTTTCCAGTTCTAGTATTCAGAGTCGTTTTCCTCTAGATATTATACTCCATCCGTCCCACCTTATTTTGCCTACTTTCCACTTTTGCTTGTCCCAACTTATTTTGCCTACTTTCCTAATTAAAGTGAAAAAAACATAAACTTACACATCCAACTAACAGTCAACTGTATTTTCTTAGGATCCGTGCCGGTCAAAGTAGGCAAAATAAGCCGGGACGGAGGTAGTATTTTCTAATGTTTGGGATCCATGTCCTGTCACTTCTAGTGACGGTTTTTGTTATTACATTATATTTGTCGATCACTTTACATGATATATATGGATTTTCCTTTACGTCTGAAACCTGATGTTACTTCTATATTTCCTGTTTTCTTATGTGGTGTTGAAAATCAACTTGGGCGATCTCTTAAAACCCTATACACTGATGCTAGTGGGGAATTTACTGCCCTGAAATCCTTTCTTGAGTCTCATAGTATCTCTCACCTAATCACGCCGCCTCATATGCCGGAACACAATGGCTTAGCGGAAAGGCATCACCGCCATATTGTCGAAACAACGCACACCATAATGCATGCAGCCTCTGTTCCTCACTCATCTTGGCCCTATGCCTTTAGTACGACTGTTTATCTCATAAATTGTCTCCCATCTACTCTCTTAAATGATATCCCTTTCAAAACCCTTTTTGGTCACGCCCCCTTTTTACACCTCGCTTCGTCAATTTGGGTGTCTTTGCTATCCTTGCCTTAGACCCTATACCAACTCCAAGCTTGAACCTCGATCCTCCCCGTGTGTTTTTGTTGGTTACAATCTTCGTCATCACGCTTACTCGTGCCTTAATTTAAGCACAAACAAAATTCACGTCTCTCACCATGTTCGCTTTGTTGAAAACTCTTTTCCCTTTGCTAAGCCTGTTGAATCTCAACCTGTTTCTATTCTAGGCGTGCTCACTTCCCTCCCCACTACCTTGTCTTCTCCTACATTGCTTCCTGCTGCTAATGCTAGTCCTTCGGCTCTTTCAATGCCCCTCAGTCCTGTTCGTGACATTACCCCTTTCTCCTTGATGCCCACGTCATCTCCCCCCGTCACACTCTCGTCTTTGACTCCTACATCACCACCCATCGCTTCATTGTCTCTGACGCCCGCTGAGACTCTTTTGCTCGTTGCTCCTGCACTTCTCTCTCTTACTCGTCCCCCACCTCAAAACACTCATCCAATGACAACTCAAGCAAATAACAACATTTTTCGTCCAAAAAGCCTCAACACCCTCACTACTCATCATCCCATTCCTCTTTCTATTAAGCCGATATGTCTCACAAGCCATTAAACATCTTGAATAGGGCAATGCCCTGGACTCTGAAATCAATGCTCTTCTTAAAAATCGTACGTGGGATCTCGTTCACCCTCCACCTGACGTTAATATAATTGGTTGCAAGTGGGTTTTCAACGTAAAACGCAATCCTGATGGCTTCATTTCTAAATATAAAGCTCGTCTTGTCGCTAAGGGATTTCATCAACGTCCTGACATTAACTTTCATGATACTTTCAGTCCTGTTGTTAAACCGGCCACCATTCGCATCTTTCTTACTCTTGCTCTTTCACACTCATGGCCCATTCAACAACTTGACGTCAATAATGCATGTCTTCATGGGTCTCTGATATGTGGAAAATATGTGCAAATTAGTGGTGTTTAATGTGAGATTTTATGGTCGTTTATTTGGTTGAATGCACTATTTTCCTCATATACATGATTTGTGTCTCCAAATACTTCATAAATTATTTTCTTGATTATTTTAGGAGAATTGGAGAATTTTTGAGTTAAGAAAGACTAGTGCAATGAGACGTGGAGTTAATTGGGCCATTCTTAATTCAAGAAGCCAAAGTAAAGATGAAGAAATGAGATGAGTGGGCCTGAGTCCATTTAATCAAGGGTCAAAGTGTGCAAATTGGGCTTTAGTTGAAGAATAAAAAAAAAGGCTTACTCTACTGTTAAGGGCAAGAAGTCACGCCACTTCTCGAAGAATTTAATTTCTTCCTCCCCAAGACATAGAGACTATATAACTCTTTTTTCTCAAATCACTATGGACGTTAGCTAGAGAGAGACGAGAGATTTGAGAGAGAGAGAGAGAGAGTGGACAGAAAGTTTAGAGGGAGAGATTGAATTAGGATTAATTCTTCTATACATTATTTTGGAGATTGTTTTATGATGGATTTCGCCATTAATTTTATGAATTCAATTTCGAGGATGCTCGGCTAATTTCTCAATTTCGGTTAGCAGTGATGTTTGAACCCATATATCTATTTATTTTCTAATTAATCTCATATTCCCCTCTCGATGTTTGATTGGAATTGATTATGTTATCTGTGTATAATGTTCTCGATTATTGATGTTTGATTTAGCCTGATCACCTAGGTTAAGTGTTTGATAATTAATTGCTAGAATCTTAAATTATGAATCCTAATCGTTGTGGTTTAATTTTCATAAGTGGTAAATTAGAGGTCGTGCATCTCTAGGGTAGTATAATCCTAGATTATCGAATCGAGCTTGTGTATTCGGAGTCTAGTTCATCCTATCGTCTTGGTGATTAATACATTTAATGAATTAAATCTAGAGAGCTTATTCTAGGTTATTCAATTAAATAAGGTTAATTAGAGATCGTATCCTAATTTAACTAATCTTAAGAGACGGTTCGATTTAACAGAGCTTGTTAGACTAGGGGTGATAATTTCATGATAAGCTGAGAGAGGGTAATACATTGATTAGGGAATAATTGATATCAAGGGATAATTGAATAGTTAACTGGAATATCTGCATCTACTGATTACTTGTTTAATTTGCTTTCTAATTTTATTTTAGTTAATTTAGTTATAGTTGATCAATCTCAAACCCCCCATAATTTGTTATTTAAGTGAATTTAATATAGGTGGCATAGTTAATCATCACTCCTCGTGGGATCGACTCTTACTTGCCCTAGCTACTAATTGGTTAGGTTAGGAAAGAAAGAAATAATTTTACCGCGTTGCGACGCGCAGTCAGTCTCTTCCCGACACAGATACAATACATATGGCCCAACCCCCCGGTTTCCAAGATCCTAACTCTTCTACATCGGTATGTCGTCTAAACATTGTTATTGATTCTCTGTTCTGTCTCGCTTGCTGATCTGCTCTGTTTTGCTCTGTTTTTCACACTGGCAATCCCAGTGTGACTTGAGTTTTCTAGTGTCAAATTTTACAGATTGCTTTAGCGAAAAGAAAAATATCTGGATTTATCTGGTTGAAATTTGTATTATCTCACTTGAATTTCACGATTTCAGGTTGTGGATGTGTACTCGATCTCAATGTAACAAGGATTTGGAATTCGATCCTGAGATAACTCGACGAGATTGAGTCTTGAGACGACAAGCCAAACGAGCCTTGGAATTTTCACTTCCTTATTCAGAATCCGACTTTAGTGAATTTGAACACGAGGAGGAAGCAATGACAGAGGAACGAACATTGAGGGAGCTAACGAATCCTGCACTTACTCAACAACCTCTTTGCATCATCTTTCCGATCTCAATGAAGATACTAACTTTAAGCTTAAATCTGGATTAATTCACTTACTTTCTTCTTTTTATGGACATGTATGTGAGGATCCTCACAAGCATCTGAAGAGGTTCCATGGTGTATGTTCGATTATGAAACCAAAGGCTATGACGGAGGAACAAATCAGACTCCGGGCATTTCTGTTCTCTTTGAAGGATTCGACATAAGATTGGTTATATTACCTCATCTCAGGTTCCATCAAAACATGGAGTGAAATGGAACGACTTTTCTTGAAGAAGTATTTCCCTACATCTCGAGCGGCAAACATTCGGAGAGAAATATGTGGAGCTCGACAAATGCATGGGGAAACATTGTATGAATATTGGGAGCATTTTAAAAAATTGGAAGCAAGTTGCCCTCATCATCAGATCTTTGAACAACTTTTGATTCAATATTTCTATGAGGGGCTATCCACTATGGATCGAAACATAATTGATGCAGCAAGTGGAAGGGCTTTAATGAATAAGACTTCTTCAGCAGCAAGGACTCTTATCTCGGATATGGCTGCTAATTCACAACAATTTGGCACTCGGGATTCTTCAATACGAACCATGAAAGAGGTAAATGAGTCTACTATTGAGGATAGACTAACTGAATTAACTTCACTTATTCATCAAGTTACTGCAGGTGTTCCACAGGTGATGCCATGTCGTCTTTGCAATACCACTGACCACACCACAGATTCGTGCCGAGTTTTTCTTGACAAAATCAAGGCTCACGCTAATGATGTGGGAAGTGGAAACTACCAAGAAAGAAAGTATGGCCCTTACTCCAACACGTACAATCCGGGTTGGAGGGATCATCCAAATTTAAGGTGGGGAAATCAGTAAGGTAATTACAATGGAGAGAAAAACAAGCCTCCACAACTTTTGAGAAATTCAAACTACTAAGGAGGAAGTTCTAATTACCAAGGGCAATCATCTGGGTAAAATTCCAATCCATCATTGGAAGATATGCTGAAGACATTGACTTTCAATACAATGCAATTCCAAAAAGATACCCAGTCGAGTATCAAAAATCTTGAGACGCAAATGAGTCAATTAGCGAAAGCCATGAGTCGATTGGAAGCCCAGAATGGAGGAAAATTGACATCTTAACCAGAGATAAACCAAATGAATGTTAGTACAGTAACCTTGAGGAGTGGGAAGCAGTTGGAAGAGCCCAAAAAGCCTGAGAAAAATCGGAAAAACGAGCTCTTGTTTTAAATGTTTCCATGATAGAGGACAATATTTTATTGAGATAAGGACATAATATTGTTAAATTATTTGGCATAATATAAGAGAATTGACCATTCTTTTTATTAGGGAGAGATGAACCTCATCAAATCATTGGCCCTCAATTGGATGAGATGTAAATCGAGGGATGATGTTCAAGTGACAGACATATATGTAAGTGGGTGAAGTTGAGATGAATTCAAATCGAGTGGCAGACATATGTGCCCGTATTGGTAATGCTCTTATTATCCTGTAGGTAAATGCAGGTTCTCATATGTAAATCGTGTTTCACGTAGGTTCCCAAATGTTATTTTTCTCATTATCAAAATGACAATTAATATATTTAGTTTTAGACTCATCTCCCATTTTAATTAAAATCATATAATCCACAAATAACATACATGTGGAATATTGTTTTCTCTAGGTGTTAGTAATTTTGTCAAATAATAAGATAAAAATGTAGTCTTAGACAATGTGATTCTCACAAGTGTCTCTTTATTATATTTACATACATATATTATATATATATATATATATATATATATCTATATAATCTACTTTTATTCACATCTAATACCCTCGTATTGTGTCTTTGTTTGCTATATTGTGTGATTTTTCAAGAATGATAAATAATGCTTTAAATCATATTTTTTCTCACTATAGTGCTCAAATTATCTTTTAAATAAATATATAACTTTCATTGGAAACTCACATGGCATGAAACCAAATTGATTATTTAGGAAATTTAATACATAGATCGTGGTGATACAATAAAATGTAATAAAAATTAAATCTTTCAATATTTTTTATTATAAAACAAGCTAAGTGAAAAGAAAAGTCATTAATAGAAGACCAGAAGATGAAGATTGAGTCATGCAAACTATATTGGATCACAACTTCTTGTTGTAGAGTTGATTTGATTATAAACTTAGTTTATTTACAAGTTACTTAAGTTCTGCATGCTCACTAAGCACAAGACCACTTTCAACCAGCAACAAATACTTATTTGATATTCCAATGATAAACTCTGTAAAATGTTTATATTTCATATTACCTTAAATTTGAGTTCTTAATCACTGTGTATTAAATTTCTTAGTTCACTACAAACTAGAATAAGTAGCAAGTGATACTAAGTCATCAATACGAAGAAAAAAAAAGATAGATAAGTTCAAAATTGCAAGTTCTAATTATCCTCAATAAATAGTATTCCATTCATTGGTCATCACGACAATCAACTTGGTCACTAAATCAAATACAAATTTCAAAAAGTATTTATGGATTTTCAAACATCATTGGACAAAAGCAACTAACATAACATGCTACATACAAAACATAAGTTTGATCAGATAAACATCACAACAAGACCTCATATGAGATGTAGAAATGTTAAACATTTAATGTTTCATATTCACATATTTTGGTTGAATGTGATGTGTTGAACAATAATAATGAGTATCTCATCATATTTGATATTTTATGAATGAATATTTCTTGGATACTACAAGATCGTGAAAGACTTCAACATTTTTAATAAAATGAGGATTTTGATTGGAAAATTCATCCATGTAATTTATTTTAAACCCTACATTGAGATAATCTAACAACATGAACAATAGACAATAGAGGCAGCTGGAAAAGAAACATTGGAGCAGACATCATATGCATTATCACATGAGAACAACTACAAAAAGATGAGTAAGCAATTGATCTAATTTTTTTAACGACAATATAAAAAAATATAGATGCGTAAATATATGTTTATAATAATAATTTGAAAGGATAATTCTACCCTCAACTATTCTCAAAATTCCTATCAAACATAAACTATATGTGAGTGTCCTTATCTCACACAAATGGAGGATTATTAATATCATCCAAAGTAGAACGTAAAAAACTATGCAATCACATATTTGATACTGAAAGTTGAAGTTCTTCATAAATCAAACTCACAATAGTTATAGATATCAAACACAAACACCATATGTTTTACATCATAAAAAAAATTCTGACATTAGTAGTCTTAGAGACCTAGCTTTGATCGGCTTTCTCATTCTTTTCTTCTCATCATCTTTAACCTCATCTTCCTCCTTCAAAATCAAATTCTTTCACACCAATTTGAGAGCCTCATATTTCTTTGATGTTGTTTTCATGTTGCTCCCCAAGATTTTTGGGCATGCTACAACCATTATTCTTGCTAGTGTTATTTATTTCCGTGTCTCCATCATGACCTAAAACCTAAACAATAATAAAATTCATTTGGATTGGACAATGGTGAGGATGATGGAGCCTTTCTCAATCAAGGGCGGTGTGGTGACAGAGTTTCATATGTCAACTTAATAGTTTTATTGATGGAATGGTGCAAGTTGTTGTTTGATATTTTAATTAAGGATTAATGGAGCTCACATAGTAAATTTTCTTTACGAAGTCTCCCTTCTATACTTTCTATACTTCCGGTTCGTTCAATTAGTCTTTCAACACAAAAAAATATGTTCATCTTACACTAGAATAGGTCGCTCTTTCTCCATCCCCCACTTTATGCATTATATTAGGATATTTCAGTTGTAGCCAAATATTCCTCCATAAGATTTTTGAGAATGCTATAACTATTATTCTTTGTTAATTTTGCATATTTTCTTGTCATCTTGACCCAAAACCTAAACAAAGATAGAGTTTGTATTGGTTGGACAATAACGAGGATGTTAGACCTTCCTCGGTTACGACTAGCACAATGATAAAGTTTTCTTGGTGTGATGAGACAAGTTGTTATAATATTTAACGAAAGATAAATGGTGCTCATATAGTGATCAATTGTCTTTTGAAGCCTCTTTTCAAACTTCTAAATATTTTCATCAGTCTTGCAATATAAATAATATGTTCATCTTTCACTTTTGGTGGCAGCGATAGGACTGCTCATTCTTCTTCTATCAATACAATACGTGTTTTGATATTTTGATTACAACTAAGAATTCCACATTTTAGTTCAATTTTAGCTTCATGTTCCTCTCAAGATTTTTGAACATGCTACAACCATTATTATTACTAATTTTGCTTATTTTCTTATTGTAATATTAAAACCCATGTTTAGACTAGGACTGGTTCAACTAGATTTAGGATGGATCAGAACCACATCCTGTTTGTATTAGGATTGTAGTAATTTGATTTGGACCAAGTACGATACAAAGTAATGGGGCAAAACTCTCTCGGACTTGGATAACCACAATACAAACTCAAATACTTATCGAAAAGTGCAAATTCTTCAGAAATAAACCCAAATGCAACATTGAATTCCAAAATCGAAAGCTTAAATTATTTGCCCAAGAGTCTAAACAAAACACACTTAGTCTTACGACCCTTCATAGCTTCTTTTGATTTGAACTCAAACGTGGTATAAAATTCTCTCACAAGCTCAATATATGTAGGACAAGTAATCAAAATTAAACATATTTTTCCCAACCAGTATTAGATATTAAATCATGGATTTTATTTTTGTTGAGATATTTCAGTAGTTATCTTGATAAGACAAAACACAACAATACAGCAAGATGAGAACAATTTGCTTAAGGTATTGATACCTAGTTTCCACATTACATGATCTCAAGCATATCGACATTGAAGAAAAGATCATGTAATGGTTTTCCAAGATTCAAGAAAAACCAACCTTAGAAGAAGTGCGAACACTTCTAAGGGAAAGCTTACTGTAGGGAACAGCAAGCTATAAGAAGTATCCTTAGGAAGAAGGAGATAGGATACAGCGCGAAAGAAGAAGTCAGCAAGTTGAGAGAGTTGTTCTGAATGAAAGAATTCAGAAAGCAAGTAACTGCTGCAAGAAACCAAAGATAGCTGCAAGAACTCATTCTTGCAGAGACTATCAAGGTTACAGGACTGGCCGAGGAGACGGGGTCCTTACTGAAGACCTCTGAAGGGGAGGCTGGTGGAACAGTACCCTTAGAGGATGCTCGAGGAGGAGCTGAGAAAGCTGAGGTAATCACTAAACAGCTAGAGAGACCTCATGAGGAGGTTGACGCTACTACTATTGCAAGCTCAAACAAATCTATCCAGGTTACAACAGCAGAGTTTACCAAGGAGGTTGAGCATGCTGGGTGCTGTAAGAAAGCAACGGTAGCATTATAGTAAAGGAAGAAGAAACGACATGCAGAGTTGCTGTAAGAAAAAGATTACAGGGATACTGCTGTAAGATACAACAACACTGTAAGAAGACACTGCAAAAAGGGTCTATGTTACAGCAGCACTGCAAAGAACAACAGCTGCAAACAGACCTAGGATACAGCGCTAAAGTACACTGCTCAGACAACCAATAGCGCCAACGACAAACAACATAAGTATCCTGTTATCCGAAGAAATGATAAATGCAGTACAAGGAACAAAGATTCAAGCAAGAATAAATAGAGCCGTTCCAGAGAAGAGTCAAAGTTGCAGACACGAAGCCAATACTAAGACGCCACGTGGACTGACGTGTCATAGAAAGCTGCGAGCTACAACCACCACATTTAATACTAGTCAAATCGTATTAAATGTGGTTCATGCCATTGATCAAAGATCAAATTCAAAATGGAAGATGTCCCCTTCAACGGATATCTTCTCTACAAGTATAAATAGGAGGTGTGGCTGATTGAAGAAATTGTTGAACAAAGTTGAGAGGAAATTCACATATCATCCAAAAGCTTCTCAAGCTTTCACATGTTCAGCCACTCAACCTCCAAGGAAGCAGTCTACAACAACAGAGGAGCTCACGAAGATCAAGACTGCATCCCCACCAGTTGAAGAATTATTTTTTCTTGTTAACCTCTGTCCTGTGTGGTTAAGTTGTTTAGGTGTCGAACAGTTGATAAGAGAAATCCTTGTTGTTTGTATAGTTGTCTAGTTTTAGGCAACTTCCCTGTGTGGGAGTGTGAACCCTGCGTGGGTTAGCCTTTAGAGTTCGTAGGAGCTGTGTGAACACTGGACTCTAGTAGGTGGTCACTTTGTAAGTTGATAGATTGTTAGGAGGGTCCTGTAAATCAATCTTGCTTAACAAAGTTCCTGCTCGAGGAGAAGTAGAGTGGACATAAAAGGTTTACACCACCTTCGAACCACTATAAGCCATAAGTGTTTTATTGCTTTCTTATATGTGCTTTACATTCATATCTTCATATATCATAAGCATAAAACGATTTGCAAAAGAGCATACTTGAGAAAACCAGCCAGCCTTGTGTCAAAAATATATATCTTCCGCTGTGCATAAAACTCTAGGTTACAGCGTGCAGCACTGTATCCCAGTGTTGTAAGCAGTAACCGGCTGGCGCTGTAAGTTCGAGTAACTTACAGAACAATAAGTTTTAACAAGTTTTCAAAATCGACCAAGGTTCATTCACCCCCCTCTGAACCTCGGACACCACTTGAGACCCAACAAGTGGTATCAAAACAACCATCAAAGTGGACCAACAATTTTCAATATTCAAAATAGCTAAAGTTGGGTGATGAATGTACTTACAAGGAACAATGCTCTTTTGACAAACCAATTAATACTTGTCTTTCTCATTTTTCTTCGTGAAAGAGAGACACCCAGTCAAATCCGACTCTATTGGGGGAAGAACCGAGATAGTCATGCCTTGTCCGAGCCCTTGTGGTTCTTGGCCATTTCCATGTGAAAGAGGCTTCGGGTTCACCGTGATAACTCCCAACGGGAACTAGGATATTGGGGTCATTGTCTTCATCTTGTGGTGGGGTTGGGTTGGTGGGATAAGAACAACCCCCTCTCGTGTGAGCCATAAATGAAGTTTGGAAACTAAAGATGAAGAGCAATGAAAAAATAATAAGTGAAGATGATGGTTTATGGTTACTCCTGCAAAAGAGAGAATTTGATAAGAGGGAAAGAGAAGCAGCAATTAAGACAACGAATTGGGTGTTCTGCAAATTTGAAACTTTTTCATATTTTTTTAAATAAAGAAAAATAACAAAATAAAAAGGCTCCGTTCTTGTGAGACATGCTGCAACATATTTAGAGTAAAGCGTGGGCACGTCTAACAATAGGATATCTGCGAAACGAAAAACAACATCAAAACCAAGTTAGCTAAAGAAATAAACTTTAAAACTCTATAAAATTGACTAAAGCAAGAGAAATTGGGTTGCCTCCCGAGATCGTCTTTCTTTTACATCTTTGGCTAGACATTCTTAACATTTAATCATGGTAAGACGGATGGTCCAAAGTAAGATGATCAATGTTTTGCACTTGAAAACCTTCGTAAAAAGGCTTCAAGCGATGACCATTAACCTTGAAAATCTTACTCGTTTCCAGACTTTGAATCTCAACTGCACCATGAGGATAAACGTTAGTATCAATGAAAGGACCTAGCCATCTAGAACGCAATTTACCAGGAAATAATTTTAACTTGGAATGAAAAAGTATAACTTTCTGACCAACACAAAATTATTTTCTTGAAATAGCACAATCATGAAAATCTTTCGTTTTTTCCTTGTAAATCTAGAACTTTCATATGCATCATTTCGAATCTCTTCAAGCTCTTGTAGTCGTAATTTTCTAAGCTCACCGGCATCATCCAATCTCATGTTACATTATTTTATTGCCTAATATGTCTTGTGTTCTACCTCTACTGGAAGGTGACATGGTTTTCCAAAGACCAAACGATAAAGAGACATGTCAATTGGGGTTTTGAAAGTTGTTCGGTATGCCCAAAGCGCATCATCAAGTCTCATACTCCAATCTTTCCTATTCGGATTGACGGTTTTTTTAAGTATAAACTTGATTTCCCTATTTGAAACCTTGGCTTGACTACTCGTTTGAGGATGGTAAGCAGTAGAAATTCGATGCGTAACATTGTACTTCTTCATTGAAGCTTCCACCACTAGATTGCAAAAGTGAGTTCCACTATCACTTATCATGATTCTAAGCGTCCTGTACCTAACAAAAATGTGAGATTTGACAAAATCTACAACAACTTTAGCATCGTTAGTATGTGTAGCCTTAGTTTCTACCCACTTTGAAACATAATCCACAGCAAGAAGTATCTAGACATTATTGCAAGAAGACGGAAAAGGACCCATAAAATTAATACTTCATACATCAAATATTTCACACACAATAATGGAATGAAGAGGCATTTTATCTCTATGTCCTAAATTTCCAGTTTTTTTACAATTCTCACAAGTCTTGCAAAATATGTATGAATCGTGAAACAAAGTAGGCCAAAACAATCCACTATCCAACACTTTATGAGCAGTTCTCTTTGGACCAAAATGACCTCCACAAGCATACATATCACAAAAGATAAGAATTGATTCAATTTCACATTCAGGCACACATCGTCGAATAATTTGATCAGAACAAAACTTCCACAAGTAAGGATCATCCCAAACATAATATCTAGCATTTTTCTTGATATTATCTTTTTGAGCCCTAGATAAATCACTTGGCAGTGTTCTAGTAACTAAGAAATTAGCTATATCAGCATACCATGGACTTGTCTTTTTAATTGAAAAGAGATACTCATTTGGAAAGTCATCTCTCAATGGTGACGGTCCTTCTCCAGTTGTTATTCTACTAAGATGATCAACAACCAAATTTTCTGAACCCTTCTTATCTCTTATTTCTAAGTCAAATTCTTGTAGCAAGAGTATCCACCGTATAAGTCTTGGCTTCGACTCCTTCTTCGAGAGCAAGTACTTGATAGCTGCATGATCAAAGAAAACAATCATTTTAGCTCCAAGTAAATAAGAATGAAACTTTTCTAGTGCAAAAACAATAGCTAAAAGTTCTTTTTCTATTATGGTGTAATTGTTTTGTGCACTGTCAAGTATCCGAGAAGCATAATAGATGGCATGAGGAGCTCTTCTAACTCTTTGACCAAGGACAGCACCAATTGCAAAGTTACTCGCATCACATATAATTTCAAATGGAAGGTTCCAATTTGATGGCTGGATAATTAGTGTAGAAGTGAGCATATCTTTCAACTTGTCATATGCTTGCTTGCAAGCCTCAGTAAATTAAAAAAATATGTCCTTTTATAGTAACTTGTATAAGGGTTTAGTGATCTTGGAGAAATTATTGATAAAACGTCCATAAAATCCTGCATGACCAAGAAAAAAACGAACATCCTGTATACAAACGGGGTAAGGTAAGGATTTTATGACATCTATCTTAGCTTTATCAACCTCAATACCTTTTGAAGATACTACATGACCTAAAATGATACCTTGAAATGACATTTCTCATAGTTTAAAATAAGGTTCTTTTCAACACAACAGTTAAGAACTTTTGTAAGGTTAGCTAAACATTCATCAAAAGAATCACCATAAACTGTGAAATCATTCATGAATACCTCTATGATGTTCTCCACAAAATCTGAAAATATATTAACCATACATCTTTGAAAGGTGGAAGTTGCATTACAAAGTCCAAATGAAAGACGCATATACGCAAAAGTTCCAAAGGGGCATGTAAATGTTGTTTTTTCTTGATCTTCAGGTGCAATAGGAATTTGGTGAAAACCTGAATAACCATCAAGACAACAATAGTGAGAATGACCTACTAATCTTTCAAGCATTTGATCTACAAATGGAAGTGGAAAGTGATCTTTTCGTGTAATATTATTTAAAACCCTATAGTCTATACATACTCTCCATCCATTTTGAATCCGAGTGGCTACCAATTCACCATCAGAATTTTCCACAACTGTAATACATGTCTTCTTTGGAACAGTTTGAACTGGACTTACCCATTCACTGTTAGAAATTGGAAAGATTATACCTGCATCTAGAAGTTTCAAAATTTCTATTTTGACAACTTCTGTCATTGGTGGATTCAAACGACGATGAGGTTGTCTAATAGGTTTACATCCTTCTTCTAACAATATCCTATGCTTGAAAATGTGAGGGCTCAATCCTTTAAAAATGAATATTTTGTCACATATTTTGTGACGAATATTTTTGTGACGACAAAAAAAACGTCACAATTTGTTACTTAAAGGTGACAAATGTTATTTTCGTCATTAAAATACTAGAAATTGTGACAAAATTTTATTTTGTAACCATTGATAATTTTATTCGTCACTAATTTGTAAATTTCATGACGACATAAATTATGTCGTCACTATAATAATAGGTGACGATTTTAATAATAATTGGTGACGAAATTCGATGTCATAAAAATATATATTTTCATGACGATGCTAATTTTCGTCATTAATTATTCTAAATAATTATTGACAAAATTATTTCGTCACAATAATAATTGGTTACGATTTTAATTATAATTGGTGACTATATTCGATGTCGTAAAAAATAAATTTTTGTGACGGTGCTATTTTTTGTCATTAATTATTTGAATTAATTAGTGACAAAATTCTTTAGTCACGATAATAATTGATGACGATTTTAATAATAATTGGTGACAATATTCAACGTCATAAAAATTATATTTTTATGACGATGCTATTTTTTGTCATTAATTATTTGAACTTATTACTAATAAAATTATTTCGTCGCAAGATTATTTGTTGATGATTCTAATAATAATTGGTGACGATATTCGACATCGTAAAAAATATATTTTTATAACGATGCTATTTTTTGTCATTAATTATTTGAACTTATTACTAACAAAATTATTTCGTTGCAATATTATTTGGTGATGATTCTAATAATAATTGGTGACGATATTCGACGTCGTAAAAAATATACTTTTATAACGATATTTTTCGTCATTAATTATTTGAACTAATTACTGACAAAAAATAGCATCGTGTTCACTATTGTTAGAACTCGAACCCAGGCCCTTTGAAATCATGTAATAATCAATTGCTCAACAATATCAATTTGTTTAAATTATAGACAAATATATACAGATAATCTAAGTAACAGAATCCCCTCAAATAAGTAAAAAAAAGAAAATAAAAAACATGTACCCATTAGGAATCGAACCCAAGAACCCCTTAACACTACTAATTTATTATTTGAATATTTAAGTAAACATGAAAATACAAAAAATATGCAAGTATACAAAATACAAATTTATAAAAAATATGCAAGATTGGGATCAAACCTGAGACCTCTTAGTCATTTAAGAGTCTTATTAACCAATAATCCATCTCCACTTTCAGAAAATAAATTACACAGAATAATTAATAATGACAAACTTTATCAATTACCCCAAATCAAAGACGTTTAGTAAAAAAAAAAACACTTTCAGATCTTTTTTTTTTGCAATTCTTCAAGTTGGAACAGAATCTTAGCGTCGCTACTTCTGCACTTTTCAAGAGTGACAATATCAATTTGGATCATCGTTTATTTTTCCTCTCTATTTTTGCACTCTTCAACCGTGATAATATCTATTTCTGCATTCTTGAATCGTTGTTTATTTTTCTTCTCTGTGTCTACTTCTATAAATTCTTGAATTGTGCATATTATTCCTTCGAATCTTGATTGTTTTCCATTCTCTAAGTTGTCGCTTCTGGAAAATACAATCCCAAAATCGTGGAACTCATTCGGAAGCCAAAAAGAAGCCTTAGCAGCTGAATTTCTAAACATATAACTTGTAAATTGTATTAGTATAGTTACTAGTATTTCTCATTGTTACAAATTATCATATTTGTAGTTAGATTTTGATTTTAACTAATAACCTTTATATTAAAAGTGTGTTTATAAGTTTTCCCAAATAATCTAAAATTTGTACTAAAAAGTACTTATTTCATTAATTTTCTAATTTTGATTTCATTTACTGTCATCTTATTTAGTATTTATAAAACTTACAACATAATTTTTGCTTAGAATTAAAAAATAGAAAATAAAAAATATATATTCTTATAATTAAAACTGAACTGGCAGTTTACAAATTGGAACCAAAACCGTGATTACCATGATTCAATATATTTTTCACTCACCATGATTTTACTAACAGCCGATTCCGAATCAAAATTAATGATTTGAACCAGATGGACACCTCTAATTATATCTTAGTATTCAATATATACTTTTCTTATATTTGTAGTAGACATATTAACATGTATATATTATAATTTTATAATATCCTAATTCATATGTTTTTATTATTACAATGTTTTTTCCTATAAATATAATCATATAATTATTTATCATGTATCAGCACGTAATATCATATTTAATAAATCAATTAAATTATAGGATGTTTTTAGTTGTGTCGTGGTGAACTGGTAATATATATAACTTAGTTTTTGAATTTTGAATATAATTATTGTTGGGCATCGGTCCAGATTCACAAAGCTAAGCAAACTATTACACTGAGTGTAGATAGCATACATCATTCTATTACAAGGTTCAGTAAACAAATAAAATATAAGAAGATGAGAAAACACCCGAGGAGATCCAACACATGGATTGCAGAGAGTTGAGAGCCAACTCAGACCAAATAGGAGGTTGGTTCAGTCTTCTTTTATGTCCAGCACCACAAGAACACCAAGTCACTGGCGGTAGCACCAAGGGACCCTCTAGAAAGACCCAACTCACAAGCCCCAAACTCGAAGGAACCCTAATCAGTTTATCAACACATATAACTGATTAGGGATAGCTTAAATACCTCTAATCTCACAAGACACTCACAGAGGTAATATAACACAAAAATTCAACCCCTCATCTCATACTCTCTCTACCTAAACCCTAGAACATATATAACAGGAGAAAAACCGACCAAAAGGACAGCCTGAGGTTGAGAAGGACAGCCGGTGGTTCATGGTGGTACAAAGATCAGAGTACTGGGGTGAGAGAGAGAGGGCGCCGTAAAGAAGAGAGATGAGAGGGTTAGGGTTAGCGAGAAGTGAGAGGAAGAGCTATAAATATAACCAGATCAACGGACAAGATCAAGAGACAAGAGATCAAAGGCTCAGATTGAAAGCCAACTAAAGAAGGAGCTGGGCTTGGGCTTAGCAAGTGGGTAGCACAGCTTGGGCTACCAAGATATAATAAGTTGAACACAACATATAGTGTGGCCCACCAACTTACAATCTCCACCTTGGGCCAGATTATGGGTTTTGTGGTTTATTCTAAAAGGACAGGGGTCATTATTACCAATTTTCTTACCTGCACACACAAAGACAACACTACACCAAGTTAGGGTAGGAGAATCACACATCATAAACACAACAATCACAAAGAGAGCACAGAGACAGAGAGTCACAAAGACTCAAGCAAACAGCAAGATCAACATCTTGAAACAATGTTCAAGATTCTCAAACAAGATTGAAATTTTTCACAAGGTAGGCACTTAGTGCCCATATCAGAAGGATTGAACTCAGAGGGTATCTTATCAAGATCAATAATGCCTTTTTCAACAACATCTCTTATGAAATGGAACTTGACATCAATATGTTTAGTTATGTCATGATACACAGGGTTCTTACACAATTGAATACCAAATTGACTATCTGAAAAAACAGTCACTTTCTTTTTAAGAAAACCAATCTCAGATAACATGTCTTTCAACCAAATAGCTTCTTTAATAGCTTCAGTGGTAGCAACATATTCAAATTCAATGGTAGATAAGGCAACAATATGCTGAAGTTGGGATTTCCAACTCACACAAGAACCATTCAAAGTAAACACATAAGAGGTTGAGGATTTTCTATTATCCCTGTCATTTGCAAAATTTGAATCAACATAGCCACATAGTTCAACACCTTTAGAACACTTAGTAAACAACAAACCAGTATTGATAGATCCTTTAAGATATCTCAACAACCATTTAAAAGCTTCCCAATGTGGAGCACCAGGATTTGACATATATCTACTCAAGCAACTAACAAAGTAAGTAATATCTGGTCTAGTACTGACCATCAAGTACATCACAGATCCTATGGCATTAGCATAAGGAACATTTTTCATCATAGAGATTTCAGAATCAGTCTTGGGGGACTGATCCTTACTTAGCACAAAATGAGCAGCAAAAGGCACAGAAACAGATTTGGCAGATGTCATAGAGAACTTCTCAAGGATCCTTTCAATATAAGCAGATTGATTTAGAAACAAAGAACACTCAGATCTATCCCTAACAATATTCATACCAAGAATTTTCTTAGCATCACCATGCAACTTCATGTCAAACTCATCACTTAGGCATTTGATAACATCATTGATAGTTTGGATACAAGAACTAGCAAGAAGCATATCATCAACATATAGGAGCAGGAACACAAGAGTTTGTGCAGAATTTTTGAAATACAAGCATGGATCATAAGCACTCCTTTTAAAATTTAAAGATAGCATGCAAGCATCAAACTTTTTGTTCTATAACCTAGGAGACTGCTTCAAGCCATAGAGAGATTTCTTTAGCAAGCAAACATGATTAGGGTGTTTCTTATCAACAAAAGATTCAGGTTATTTCATGTAGATATGCTCATTCAGATCACCATGTAGAAAAGCAGTCTTCACATCCATTTGTTTTAATTCCCAATCATAATATGCATGTAAAGCAAGCATCAATCTAACAGTTGTGAATTTAACAATAGGTGTATAGATTTATGTATAATCAATTCCTTCCTTTTGTGTAAATCCTTTTGCAACAAGCCTAGTTTTCTATCTAACAGAATCACTTTCATTCTTAACCTTAAACAACCACTTACAGTCAACAAGAGAGCATGCAGTGGGTTTAGGAACAAGGGTCCAGGTTTGGTTATCATGCAATGATTTAATCTCATCATTCATAACATTTAACCAAGTAGTAGATTCTTTAGATTTCAAGGCATCATTCACAGATTTAGGTTCATTGCCATCGAAGGATTCAAACACATTATACACAAAAGAAGCAAGTTGATAATCATCAAAGTGTTATGGCCTTTTAATCTATCTTCTGGTCCTATCCCTAGCCAATTGATAATCACTTAAATTATCAAACATAGGTTCAACAGATTCATCAACACCTTGGAAATCATCAACAATTTGATCAGAGATGGGCATATTAGTACAATCATCAGTATCAAATATAGTGGTAGATTGTTCCACCTCATTTGGAGCAGTAGAGGGAATAACAGGAACAGGAACATGCAAACATGGGAACTCAGATTCATTAAACAAGACATCTCTGCTAATTATGGTTTTGAAACCATACTCACCTTTTAACCAGCACTTGTAACCTTTAACACCTTCAGGATAACCAAGGAAAACACATTTTATGGATCTAGGTTCTAACTTATCAGTTTTCTGATGCACATAGACAGACAACCAAAAACTCTTAAGTTAGACAAATTCACAGGCTTTCCAGACCACAGAGTTTCAGGTAATTCACCACACAAAGGAACAGATGGGAGATCTATTAATCACATAAGCAGCAGTCAAAGCAGCCTCACCCCAAAACAATTTAGGTAAACTAGAAGCACATCAGACACAAGGTCACCACATAGATACTTGTTTTTATGCAAGATTCATAGTCCCTTACTACTTATATGACACAATCTTTTATGCCAAAGATCAGTTTGATCATTTTTAACAGAATTAGCATGAGAGACAGGTTCAGCACAAACAACATACATGTTATGCATTATAGCAGCAGTGAAAACAACAACATTATCTTTGATCATGTTCATCTTTCATTTTCCCCATTCTCCTATGAAACCAGAGTCCTCAAGCATAACACAAGACAACAGATTATTACTCAGATTTGGAACATGTCTAACATTCTTTAAATTAATCACATTTCCATTTTCAAGTTTCAAGCAAACAGAGCCAACACTTAACACATTACTTTTACTTTTATTAGCCATAGAGACAGAACCTTTCTTCAATTCCACATAGGATAAAAACATGCTTAGATGAGGGGTCATATGATTAGAGCATGCAGAATCAAGAAGCCAGTGATTTTCACTCAGATTATCAAGCATAGAATTAGCATGATCAGAAACACATTCATCAGAAATCATAAACACATCACCCATGTTTTCAGAAACATTATTAGCCTGTTCATTGGGTTTTTCCCTCTTAGGTTCAGTACATCTGTTTGCATAATAACCAGGTTCCCACAATTATAACATTTTCTGTTTTTAAACTTTGGCTTAAAACCATCTTTTTTTCTGATTTTGACCTTGATTTTGATTTTGGTTTTGATTAGGTTTACTTTGGTTACTGGTGGAGGGTCTATTCTGAGAGTTGTTCTTAGGCTTGCCTTTCACAAAGTTAACATCACCAAGAGACCTACTGGTTTTAGATGTTTTCAGATCCAACTCTTTGCTTTTTAGACCATTAATAACAGTGTCCAAAGTGACCTTATCTCTACCATATTTGATTGCAGATTTAACATTATTATAGGAATCAGGAATAACATTCAAAAGCACAATAGGAGTATATTCATCAATATTCTTATCACCAATTAATTTTATGTCTTGAACCAGTTTAGTGAACACATCAAGATTAGCATCTATGTCTTTACTTAAATCCAATTTAAATCTGAAGAATTTTTCAAGCAAAAACATTTTAGATGACAGAGATGTTTCAGTATAGAATTCCTCCAATTTATCCCACAAAGATTTAGCTGAATCATGTTTTCCTAATTTCCTTATCACAGAATCAGACAAATTAAGAATAATCAAGGAGTAGGCCAATTCATCAAGTTCATTTTTCACATCATCAGTAATCTTATCATCATAAGTTAAAGTTATAGCTTTAAAGCACTTTTATTGCACAAGCACTCCTTTCATCTTTTGTTGCCAAATAGAGAAGTCACTCTTCCCATCAAAAGATGCAGCAGTGTAAGCATTCATGATCACAGTGAGAGAAAAGCACACAACAAGGCAACAAGGGGAAGGAGAACAGAGATAGGAAAAACACCACAAAGGCAGAAGCAAAATAAAGATCATACAGGATCTAGTCAACCCCCTCAGCCCAGATTCCAGGGTCACTAGGTGGACCGGACAAGGTGAGTGGTATGGGGGACCAGAGAAGAGAGATAAGCAGCGGAAACACAAATGAATATCAACAAAAAACACACAGAAATAGATCAACACATAGACAAGTAAAACCTCCACACACAGAGACAGACTCAAAACCAGCAGGCAAACCTCCAAGAGACAGACTCCAAGGACAGATCCAGAGGAAAGAAACAGAAAGGTAAAAGAGGTAGAGATATAGTCGTGATATCTAACCACCACAGCACCTCAGCACCACTGGACCAATATTATCAACAACAAGGCTCTGATGCCACTGTTGGGCATCGGTCCAGATTCACAAAGCTAAGCAAACTATTACACTGAGTGTAGATAGCATACATCATTCTATTACAAGGTTCAGTAAACAAATAAAATATAAGAAGATGAGAAAACACACGAGGAGATCCAACACATGGATTGCAGAGAGTTGAGAGCCAACTCAGACCAATGAGGAGGTTAGTTCAGTCCCCTTTTATGTCCAGCACTACAAGAACACCAAGTCACTAGCGGTAGCACTAAGGGACCCTCTGGAAAGACCCAACTCACAAGCCCCAAACCCGAAGAAACCCTAATCAGTTTATCAACACATGTAGCTGATTAGGGATGGCTCAAATCCCCTCATATTCTCACAAGACACTCACAGAGGCAATATAGCACAAAGATTCAACCCCTCATCTCATACTCTCTCTACCCAAACCCTAGAACATATATAACAGGAGAAAAACCGACCAAAAGAACAGGAAAGGACAGCCCGAGGACAAGAAGGACCGTCGGGCACAAGGACAGCCGGTGGTTCATGGTGGTACGAAGATCAGAGTACTGGGGTGTGAGAGAGAGAGAGAGGGTGCCGTGAAGAGAGAGAGAGATGAGAGGGTTAGGGTTAACAAGAAGTGATTAGGAGAGCTATATATATAACCAGATCAACGGGCAAGATCAATAGACAAGAGATCAAAGGCTCAGATTGAAAGCCAACTAAAGAAGGAGTTGGGTTTGGGCTTAGCAAGTGGGTAGCATAGCTTGGGCTGCCAAGATATAATAAGTTGGGCCCAACACAAAACATATAGTGTGGCCCATCAACTTACAATTATTTAGTTTTACACATACAACATCTCATTTTTATTATTAATTAAATAATATTATTAACTAATACATAAATGTCTTGAGAAATAAAAGAATAATTAGGTAACTTCTAAACATTGTTCTCACTCATCCCGTCTACACCTCTCTCTCTCCCTCTCATCTCTCTCTCTCCATCGCGGCGTTACCCATCTTGTGTATTTCTATTATTTCATTTTCCATTCCCCCAATAAACAATATCATCTCAATTGAAAATTTTTGCCCTAAATTTTAAAGTTTCCTAGTTAATCTTCAATGAAAGAGTTGTACAAATCTTTCTCCCAAAATTTTGCGAATTATACGATTCAATATGTGAATCTTTCCTTATCATATCTTTCTTCTTTTTTTGGGAAGGCGAGAGAGTGGGAAAAGTATGACGGGATTTCAATTCGTGTATGGTGGAAAATCGAAATTTAATCATGGTAAAATCTCAACATCTTCCTATTTTTTCTATACATACAGTCGGTGTTCTAAACTTCACTAGGCACTAGTCGGGCGCTTGACTGGCGCCTAATGCCTAGGATGCCTAGGCGGGGCCTAGGCGGCACCTAGGCGGCATATCTAAATTAAATAGATTTTTTATTATTTTACC
Organism: Scutellaria galericulata; assembly: GCA_946896805.1. Lineage (NCBI taxonomy): Eukaryota > Viridiplantae > Streptophyta > Magnoliopsida > Lamiales > Lamiaceae > Scutellaria > Scutellaria galericulata. The sequence goes on along the minus strand of OX335784.1, from coordinate 3,259,746 downwards.
TATTTTTCTTAATTTTTTATCCTTACAAAATATTTTTGGAACTCTTATATTATATTGTTTTGGTTTTATATAGGAGGACAAGTAAAAACATCATATCTCATTTATAAAATTATTTTTATTTGTATTTTTCAATTTGTGAAATTTTTATCTATATCTAATTAATTAATAATAATTTGATAGAAGACTATAATACATTAATAATATCATGATTTTGCTAAAAAGTGAAAAAAAAATGTAAAAAATGTAAAGGAAAGAAATTTTAAAAAAAATATTTGGCGACTAGGACCGCCTAAGGCCGAATTATTCCACCTAGACCGCCTAGGGCCGAATTGTTCCGTCTAGCACCTAAAGTGACCAAACAAGCAAAAATTGGTACGGCTAGGAGCCGCCTAGCGCCTAGGCGAATCTAGGCCGATTTTTAGAACACTGCATACAGTAGTATAATATTGGTTATTTCAGTTCACTTGAGTTGTTTTGTGAGGTCAAGTTTTTTGTTTAGACGTTGAAAAAAAAGAGTATTGTTGATTCGTCATTGGTAAAGATTTCAGCATTAGCATCTATTTCTCTTTATTTTGTCTGTTTTTCAAGTGTGTTGTCTTGAAGTATTTTGATTTGGATCAGATGTAAAGTTGTCTGCTATTAATTTTGATATGGATTTTTTATAAATGTATATTTTCTCTTTATTTTTTTTCGAGTTTGTTGCCTTGAGCTATTTTGATGTTAAGATGTTTGATATTAATCTTGATGTGGATTTTCTATAAATGTGAATTTTTTTTACTTCTGAATGTATGAGAATTCATTCATTAAATTACTAGATATAGTTTAGAGTTCTATAATTATTGTATTTGATTAACTTTGATCAATATTGAAGCATGTAAACTGTTGGAAATAATGGGAGACTGATGTAATCATGGTAAAATCTCAATCTCTTCTTATTTTCTTTATACATTCAATATTATATTATTGGATATTTCAATTCCCTAAGTTGCTTTATGGGTTCAAATTATTTTGCTGAGATGTTGAAAATAAGTCTTGTTGGTTCGTCATGGGTAAAGAGTTCAACGTAAGCATCTATTTCTTTTTTTTTGGCTATGTTTTTCAAGTGTGTTGGTTCAAGGTATTTTTTATTTGGATCTTATATAAAGATGTCTATTTTTAATCTTGATCTAGTTTTTATGTAAATGTGTATTTCTCTACTTTTTAATGTATGAGAATCATTTATTAAATAGCAGGCAATCATAAGGATTTGAAATATGTTTATATGTAATATTGATGGAACAAAAAAGTGAACTTTCTTTAAGCTTCCCAATTCACAACCAGCCGTTTATGGTGCATGCTTGATTTTTTTGTTTTTAAAAGCCAATCATAAGGAAAAACGTGTGGAATTGTGTGCATCATATTAAATCCAATATTATCAATTTCTTGATTCTACTATTTTTTTATTTCTTCGATCCATTAATAGTGTAACTATTCACTAGATTAATGTTATTTTCATTTTTAGTTTACAGGTTATCAGCTGGAGGTGGAGTAATGCAGGTTATGAAAGACTCTAGAATTGTGTTGGAAGGTTTGAAGAGACATGACCTGTATTACTTGAAGGGAACTACTACTACTGGTGGTTCTTACTCGGTAAAAGAGGTGGATAGAACACTTATATGGCATAAGAGATTAGCTCATATAAGTCTCCAAGGTTTGCACGAACTCCAGAAGCAAGATGCATTTGGGAAAGACAAAATCACTGAGCTCGAATTCTGTGACTATTGTGTGATGGGAAAGGCCAAGAGAATGAAGTTCGGTACTGGCAAACACATAACTCAAGGAAGACTGGACTATGTACATTCAGATTTATGGGGTCCTACAAGAGCAACCAGCAAGAATGGTGGCAGGTATTTTCTATCAATCATTGATGATTTCTCAAGAAAGGTTTGGGTGTTCGTACTCAAAAGCAAGGATGAAGCATTCCAGAGATTCAAGGATTTGCTGATTCAGGTGGAGAATCGAACTGATAGGAAGCTCAAGTATCTCCGAACTGACAATGGTCTAGAGTTCGTCTCAAATGAGTTCAACGCATTTTGCAAGAAGAAAAGGATAACCAGACACAAGACCACTCCATACACTCCTCAGCAAAATGGTCTTGCAGAGAGGATGAATCGAACACTTTTAGAAATGGTGAGATGTATGCTTTTAAGTTCGGGTTTAGATAAGAGTTTTTTTGGGGAGGCAGTTACCACTGCAGCATATCTAATCAATCGAACTCCATCAAGTGCTATTGACTTCAAGACTCCAGAACAGAAATGAAGTGGAAGATTGGCGGACTATTCTAAACTAAGAGTGTTCGGATGTTTAGCTTATGTCCATGTCAAGCAAGATAAATTAGACTCAAGAGCTCTCAAGTGTGTGTTCTTGGGATATCCAGAAGGAGTTAAGGGATACAAGCTATGGTGTTTGAAGAAAGGAAACCAGAAGTGTATTGTGTCCAGGGATGTCTCATTTGATGAATCGTGCATGCCTCTGAATAAAGAAGGCATAAAAGACCAACCAAGTACTCATGATGGAAAGAGAGACGAGCTTGAGGTGGAGCCGAAGCATTCTGATTCAGATGATGAAGCTCGACAAGAAGAAGCGAACACTGAAGATCGAGGGGAACAAGATCCCGAAGATCGAACGCTTGCGAACTATCAGCTCGTCAGAGATAGGCCTAGGAGGTTAGTGAAAGCTCCTATTAGATTTGATCAAACTAACTTTACTTATTTTTCTTTCCTTGCAGCTGAAAACATAGAACACGATGAGCCAAGTAACTATATTGAAGCTACTACTTGCAAGGAGAAAGAGAAGTGGAAAATAGCTATAGATGACGAACTGAGTTCTCTAGCCAAAAATGAAACTTGGAACATTGTTGATAAGCCGAAGAATCAGAAGCTTATTGGTTGCAAGTGGATCTTTAAGGAGAAAATTGAACCTACTCAAAATAACAAATTGAGGTTTAAAGCAAGACTAGTGGCTAGAGGGTTTACTCAGAAATAAGGTATTGATTACATAGAGATCTTCTCTCCAGTGGTTAAACATTGTTCCATTAGAATATTGCTCGCAATGGTAGCTCAGTTCGATTTGGAGTTACATCAGATGGATATTACCACAGTCTTCTTACATGGTGAACTGAAGGAGACGATCTACATGAAGGTGCCAGAAGGCTTGAAGATTCTGAACTGTGAAGAGAAAGCTTGTTTACTCAGAAAATCACTTTACGAACTAAAACAATCTCCAAGACAGTGGTATCTCAGGTTTGATCAATTTATGAAAAGTATTCAATTCACTAAAAGCATGTATGATAGCTGTGTATTTTAAATTTAATTCAAATACTTCATTTATATACTTGTTATTGTATGTTGATGACATGCTTATTGCAAGTGATTCCATGGAAAGTTTGAATAAGATTAAATGTTTACTTAACACTGAGTTTGAGATGAAGGATCTGGGAGAAGCTAAAAGGATCTTAGGGATGGACATTTCAAGGAAAAGATCTAGAAATGAAGTAATGCTCGAACTCAGCAACTACTTGAAGAAGGTGTTGATTTGATATCAAATGAATCAATGCAAGAGTGTTTCTGTACCAATCGGACAGCATTTAAAGTTGTCAAATGAGTAGTGTCCAAAGACAAAGGAAGAGGAGAACAGGATGAGAAAGATACCATACTCTAATGTTGTTAGAAGTATAATGTATGCTATGGTGTATTGTGGACCAGATTTAGCATATTCCACGAGCTTAGTAAGTAGGTATATGTCTGATCCGGGTTCATCTCATTGGGAAGCAGTGAAGTATGTGCTTAGATACATTAATGGCTCAGTGAATCTGGGATTGAAGTTTAAAAGAACTCCGAACTCAGGAACTCTGATAGTAGGATATGTAGATGTGGACTATGCTAAGAACATAGATACTAGAAAGTCTCTTACGGGCTATGTTTTCACTTTGTTCGGCACGGCAGTAAGCTGGAAGTCAAAACAGCAATCTGTAGTGGCATTATCTACAACTGAAGTTGAATTTATTGCATTGACAGAGGCAATCAAGGAGGCACTATAGTTAAAGGGAATTCTTTCAGAGTTCGGAATTGTTCAAAAGAGTGGATGTTTTCTGTGATAATAACAATGCAATTCACTTAACGAAGCACCAGGGTTTCCATGAACGAACTAATCATATTGATGTCAGGTTATACTACATAAGAGATATTGTGGAAAAAGAAGAAGTTAAGGTTGGCAAGATCACAAGTGAAGAAAATCTAGCTGATGGATTAACAAAGGCGTTTCCAGCTACCAAGTTCGAACTATGTTGGAATCTGATCGGACTTAGAGGAAGTTCGGCTACTAATGTTACTTGAGGAAGAAATGGGCTAGAAGGAGTTATGATCATGCTTAAGATGGAGATTGATAGAATATAAGCATAGATCATAATGAACGAACTAAAGAGGTCTCAGTTCGCACAAAGAACTTGTTTTAGTTCGGTAGCATAAGTAGGGTATTCACGGAACTCGAGTAGCGGAGTTAGTTCGAGTTCACGTTTGACCAGTAAAGAAGTCGCGGTTTAAGTATATAGGCGCATTTAGTTCAACTAACGGTTTAACGGTTTTCTGTTGAGTTTGTTTTACAGGAACAGCACGGTGAGTTCGGTAGGTGAACGGTTAGATGATCGAACTGGTGTTTGGGTGGGAAATTTCCTGACGCAGCTATATATATATAGATTGTATTCACACACACATATAGTTCTGAGAAGCTTAAGTTTTCTAGTAACAGAAAATTCTGTTTCAGAGAGTCAGTGAGAGGAATCTAGTTTGTTGGTCCCAAGTGGTGTCCGAGGTTCAAGGGGGGTGAATGAACCTTGGTCGATTTTGAAAACTTGTTAAAACTTACTGTTCTGTAAGTTACTTGAACTTACAGCGCTAGCCAGTTACTGCTTACAGCACTAGGATGCAGTATTGCACGCTGTAACTTAGAGTTTTATACGCAGCGGAAATTATATATATGACACAAGATTGGCTGGTTTTCTCAAATATGCTCCTTTCAAAATCGTTTTATGCTTATGATATATGAAGATATGAAATGTAAAGCGCAGATAAGAAAGCAATACAACACTTATGGCTTATAGTGGTTCGAAGGTGGTGTAAGCCTTCTACGTCCACTCTACTGCTACCTTGAGTAGGAACTTTGTTAAGCAAGATTGAATTACAGGACCCTCCTAACAATCTATCAACTTACAAAGTGACCACCTACTTGAGTCTAGTGTTCACACAGCTCCTACGAACTCTAAAGGCTAACCCACACAGGGTTCACACTCCCACACAGGGAAGTTGCCTAAAACTTAGACAACTATACAAACAGCAAGGATTTCTCCTGTCAACTGTTCGACACCTAAAACAACCTAACCACACAGGACAGAGGTTAAAAGAAAAAACAAATCTTCAACTGGTGGGGATGCAGTCTTGATCTTCGTGAGCTCCTCTGTTTTTGTAGACTGCTTCCTAGAAGGTTGAGTGGCTGAACATGTGAAAACTTGAGAAGCTTTTGGATGATATGTGAATTTCCTCTCAACTTTGTTCAGCAATTTCCTCAATCAGCCACACCTTCTATTTATAGATCTTGAGAGTTTCTATCCATTGAGAAGTATCCATTGAAGAGAGATACTCCTTCTTCTTTGAAATCAAGCTCTGATCTCCAAGATCTTCTTTGTGGTCACATCAAATGCATCTGAGCTTTTGACCAACGGCATGGTTTGCATTTAATGTGACTTGACTCTTCTGGAGCATTTAATGCGGTGATTGCGGCTCGCAGATTTCTGCAGCGCGTCAGTCCACATGACGTCTTCGCATTGGCTCCGTGTCTACAACTTGATCTTCTCTCGAATGGCTCTATATGATCCTGTTTGGATCTTCATTCTTCGTACTGCATCTATCATTTCTTCGAATAGCAGGATACTTATGTTGTTTGTCATTGGCGTTGTTGGCTGTCTGAGCAGTGTACATAGCGATGTATCCTAGTTCTGCTTGCAGCTGATTGTCCTTTGAAGTGCTGTTGTAACATAGACCTTCTTGCAGTATCTTCTTACAGCACTACTGTATCTTACAACAGTATCCCTGTAAACTTTTTCTTGCAGCGACTGTGCATGTCGTTCCTTCTTCCTTTGCTGTCATACTGTAACTGCTTTCTTGCAGTGTTGCTGTATATGCATTCTTACAGCAGCTTCTTGCAGACTTAGCTTCCTCAGTAACCTCTGCTGCTGTAACCTGGATAGGTTCTCGTGAGCTTGCAGCAGCAACAGCGTCAACCTCCTCATGAAGTACTCTAGTTGTTTTAGCGGTTACCTCAGCTTCTCCTCAATCATCCTCTAAGGGTACTGTCTTAACAGTCGCCCCTTCAGATGTCTTCTTATCCTCAGAAAGTGTTGTCAGAACAACAGCCTCGCCTGAGCTCTTCAGCAAGGACTCCGTCTCCTCGGCCAATCTTGTATCCTCGACAACCTCTGCTGTAAGCACGAGTTCTTGCAGCTCTTGTCGGTTTCTTACAGCGGCTACTAGCTTTCTAACTTCCCCTTCCAAGCAGCTTCCTGCTCAGCAACCTGCTTCTGCAACCTAGGCCAGCTTACTTAGTAGCAACCTAGCTTACTGTCCGCAGCTTCCTGACTCCGGTTTCTTCTCAGCCTGCTGACTGCTTTTTCCAGTATCCTAACTCCTCTTCTACTAAGGATACTTCTTCTAGCTTGTTGTTCCCTACAGCATGCTAGCCCTTAGAAGTGTTCTTACTTCTTCTAAGGTTGGTTTTCCTTGAATCTTGGAAAACCATAACATGATCTTTCCTAGATCATGCGATGTGGAAACTAAGTATCAATACCTTAAGCAAACTGTACTTTTCTCCTTGAGTTAGTGTTTTGTCTTATCAAGATAACAACTTAAATATCCCAACATAGTTGTATTCTCTTGTTATAAAATGCTGATTTCAATAAAGTTTTTGTAGAAGATAGATCCGTGGATGTAGGCATTTGTTAAGCCGAACCACGTAAACTTGGTGTTGTTTTCTTTCTGTTCTTGTTGTTCTTCGATTTCTCTATTCTCGTTCTTGGTTATTTTTGTGATTGTGAGTTCACAGCTTGCAATCTTGTGTTTCTTGATCGCGAATATAACATTATTTCTAATCACTAGTTGATCAAATTTAATATGCAGTATGAGAAAGAGGTTGATATCATGCTAGACATAGCTCCTTCATATATCCAGTCGAAGACCTCTTCTGTCGAGATTGATTATATAGTATCACCTCCACCTCCTGTACAAGAAAGTCGATAAAACTGGCACTTCAACTCTACTTCAACTCTTATCTTTTTTTGTGCACGTAAATAGTGTGTAGATAATAGTTCACCAATGATGAGTAAAAGAGAAGAACACAACAGAGACACATCCACCTGCTGTACAAGAAAGTCGATAAAATTGGTACTTCAACTCTTATCTTTTTTTGTGCACGTAAATAGTGTGTAGATAATAGATCTTTTTTGTGCGTATCTTTTTTTGTGCACGTAAATAGTGTGTAGATAATAGTTCACCAATGATGAGTAAAAGAGGAAAACACAACAGAGACAGACAAAGATGAAGAAAAAGAGAAAACAAAGTATTGTTTTATACTTGCAACATTAACTCTTACAAGTACTCATACACAACCATATCCAAGTACTTGAAATAATCAAAAAGTTTATCTTATATAATACTAGCTACGTCATCCATGTTGAAACCAGTCATCCATGTATCAATATGTTGTACGTTCTCACACTCAAGACCAAATCTTTGGAAGCAAGATTATTAAAGATCAATATGGTGTACGTTCTCACACTCGAGACCAAATCTTTGGAAGCAAGATTATTAAAGATTTATCTTTGGAAGAAAGATTATTAAAGATTTTTGTGGCAGCTTCGAGTTCTTTTTTGCTCATTATATCAATCAAAATGTTGTACGTAACTAGATTGGGCAAAATCCCTCTAACTTCCATAATCTGAAGAAATGAAGCAACTTAACTTGATTCGTTGAACTAGCCTTGAACACCAGAACCGGCCGTTTTTGCACACCAGAACCAGCCGTTTGTTGAAATAGGAAATGTCAAAGTTCACACCAGAACCAGCAATAGGAAATGTCAAAGTTAATGTCTCTTGCTGCCATATTATTAAGTAACTTCCAGATATCAGCAAGCTTACATTTAGTAAGCAGTCCATGAATCAACGTGTAGTAAGCTCTAGAATCGGGACACACACTGTGAAAAGCAAGAGGTTGTCGTGGTTGTGTGGCATTAATGTACATGACAGGAGAAATTTTACGACATCCATTTTCTTATCTTTTTTGAAAGTTTTTACATTTAAAAAATTGTGGTACTAATTTGTTTTAAAAAAAATTCACATGTGTAGATCCATTATATTTGAAGACACAAAATACAAGTAAATAAAGACTTGGAGATTTTGAGGATTAATTGAAGACTTCTTGAAAATTGATCATTGAGTTGGAGGATATGATTTGTTGATTTTGAGGATTTGCTGAGTTTGATTGAGTTTGAGGATATGATTTGTCGATTTTGAGGATTAATTGAAGATTTCTTGAAAATTGATGATTGAGTTGGAGGATATAATTTGTTGATTTTGAGGATTTGTTGAGTTTGAGGATATGATTTGTCGATTTTAAGGATTTGTTGAGAATTTATTCTCTTTGTTACTTAATTCATATTTCAATTTTTATTATTCATTTTAAGGATTTCATTCAATTTTTATTATTCATTTCTTGAATGTTGATTAGGATTTTTCTTGAGAATTGACTAATTAAATATTTTTCGTTCTTTTCTTTAATTGTGGGCTATCATGAGGATTTATTGAGGATTGAATGAGAATTTATCATATTTGTTAACCAATTCATATTTTGTAATTTTTAACAAATGACTTTTGATGATAATCAAATTTTCATGGTGTAGCATCTTGAGATGAGAATTGGGAAGAAGATGTATGTTGATATGTAGGATTCAAATTGTATATGTTGATGATGGGTTAGGTCCATGTGTGAAATGAGAATTTCGTACGAAAGGTAGTAGCGTGAGAAAAAAAATAACATGAGATATTAAAAATTTAAAAAAAACTTAAAAAAGTGTGTACGGTGCGCCTGATCAAATCTCAATCATTCATCAAATCTCAACCATTCCTATGCTCGATGTGCATAAATGATGCAAAAGAGATGAAAGGAATATTAACCTGCGAACACTTTGCTCCTCCTTGAATCTTGGGAATCATGAGCTCCAAATGCAATTGTCTTTCGACTCATCTTCGTGCTCCAATGCAACAGTCTTTCGACTCATCTTCGTCACCTCCGGATGGAGATTTTTGAGAGAGTGTGTATTTCTCAGACGATGAATCACCAGTTTTTTTTTGTTTTTGGTTTTTTTTTTGAATCACCTGAAATGAGAGTGGCATGAGCACACAATAAACTCTAAAAGTAACAAACTGTACTTACCTCCAGTGGTACTCAGTGTTGTTGTAGACTTTTACACAATTTTATTCCAAAATTATCCCTATTAATATTTCTTAGCTAAAATTCAGGTATTTGTTTGTCATTTTGATTCTCTTTTCAATCGTGAATCATAATTTTCTTGATTAGTCATGGGTATTTTCTTAACTCGATGTTGAGCTCAAATGAACTTCAATTAAGTTTAATCTCATTTGAATTCGACTAACTTGAATATTATATATATATTTTTAATAAGTTGGGATCCCTTATTTTTCAAGAAAAGAGTTTGTAAGCTTCTAACGTCGGAATAACCCTTTCTTTATATTCACTCAATTTTATTTTGTATTTAATCATATATCCTAATTATAACGTGTCTGTATATTTTTCAAACTTTAATGATAAGTGACTACTATACTCTTGTGCCCCTGGGGCATGGATCTAGGATCCGTGCCCCCGACCCGTAATATATATATTTTTTTTTTTTCCTTTTTTCTTCATCTCTTCTTCTCGTTGCTCATTCCTCTTTTTTTTTTCTTTCTTTCTCTCTTCTTCTCGATGTTCCTTCCTCACATCTGCCTCCGACTCCGGCAAGCTCCTCAACTGGATCTCCGATGTGGCCGCCGCCCACCTCCCCTCTGGGTCGTCCTCCTCATCAACACATTCAAGACTGAGACTTCTAAGGTGATGGAGGTGTCGTATCTCCTCTCCCATCTCTACCAAATCTGAGCAGGAATCTATAGTTAGTTCCTCGAGAGCAGTGAGGTGGCGCAACCATCCCTCTGGAAAACTACTCCTTATCTTGCAATCATACAAACTCAGTGTTGTGAGAAACTTTAGGCCTTCAAACCATTTACTTGGGTTTTGCAGTGATGAATGCAAAGTGTTCGATGAAATGACTGTTAGAATTTTAATTTAGGAATCTGATTTGATTTTTTTTAATTTTCTTTAATTGTTTTTTGTGGTATTTTGATATTGTAATTGTTTGATGATTTGATAAAGTGACAATAATCTCCATCATTTTTGTTTGTAATTAAAATGTAGATTCAACTGTGTCTTTGACCCTTTTTTTTCTTAACTATTTTTGTTAATTTGATCCTCTTAATACTTTATCTTACAATTGGGTGAATTTGACTCTTAATACTTTATCTTATATAGTCTAATACCTTAACAGAAACATGTTAATACATTATGTTATTATCAGTCAAAAGTACTCAATTGATACTTGAAAGTTATTTAATAGATACCTTAAAAGGTATACATATGATACCCGAAAGATATGCGTGTGATACCTTATGTTATTATGGGATAAATTTGGTATTTGTTAATTACTGATACCTAAGCCAAATAGATGAAATACCTCAAATGATAATTAGTAATACCTTATGTGTGACTATATGTAGGTCTTTCCTCAAACAAGACATAGACTTTGTCTATGGCATCTACAACAAAATTCAGTAAATAGATTTGCAAAGTTACAAAATTAAGGTTGACGACATAGGTCATTTTCAAAAGAACAAGTACACCAAACAAGCCAGTTCAAATTCAACAGCACTAAAGGAGTTTGGTTTTAAAACTCCAAATCCTAGATTATTTTAGATGAATTCTGAAATTGTAATTGTAGAATACCATTAACTTATGTAATTAATATTATTATGTTTTACACTTTCTGATTATGTATCTTTATGTTTTTAACCAGTTTTAATATATTTATATATGTACTTTATCTAATAACATAGAGGTAAATACTTTAAAGAGACTTATATAATACCTTTAAGACAAGTATCCATTATCTTTAAATGTAAGTATATAATACTATATATGTGGATATGTGATACTTTTAAAGTATTAGTGTAATACCTTAAAAGTGCATATGTAATATTTTAAAGGTATTATCTGAATGATTCATTATGTTGTTTAAAATGTTATACCTTAAAGGTATCTATATAATAGTTTAACAATATTTATTAAATAACTCAAATATTAATATGAAATACCTCAAAGGTATGTATGTGATACCTCAAAGGTATCTATATAATACATTTAAGGTTACCTTAAAAGTATGAATTCAATACCTTGAAATGTAAGTATATAGATAGTTAAATATGTAATACATTAAATGTGTTAGTGTAATACTTTAAATGTGTATATGTAATACCTTTACTATAAACATTAATACCTTTAATTGCAATCAACTGGTAGTTTCACGTATTAGCCTATAACAAAAAGAACTTTACACATGTAATTATCTGACTAATCTCCTTATGTTTTACTCTTTAACAATATCATTATCTAATTAAATATGTGATATCTTAAAGGTATCTAGATAATACCTTAAAGGTATTATCACCAAAATCACCAAATTTATAAAATATAAACATTGTTATCAAACCCAATTCCCAGATCATAGAAATTAAAAAGATTGTTTCAATCCAATTACACAAACATAGAAACTGAAAACATTGTTTATAATCAAATGATGGCATTTCGGAAGCTTCTTATCAGAAAAGAACTTTTGTGACGACCATTTCTGGACTTGAGTTGCAAGCTTATTTATTTTTGATTTTATTCTTCATCTTTAACAGCTTCATCATATGGTAATTGGAAACAATTGAAATCTCTCTTATAACAAAGAAAAACTTCATGTATTTCCTACAAAATAAAATAGAAACATGTCTATCAGTCATAATACTATCATAATAGAAGTATTTATCAAAATACTTAAAAGTATTCAACTAATACATTGAATGTAGATAGTTGATACCTAAAAAGTATACAATAGATACCTCGAATGTATACATGTGATACCTGAAAGGTATTCAGCAGATACCTCAATAGTATACATATGATACCTGAAATATACTCAAATAATACCTAAAAGGTATTCAACAAATACCTTGAAGGTATCACATGTCATACATTAAATCAATACATATAATATTTTGATATTAAAACATTTAACATATAAAAGTATAATGACAGAACCAAACACATTTTCCTTTTGCATAAGAAAACAAAATCATAACAAATAACTTTTAATACATTTAAGGTAACACATGTGATATATTAAAGTAACACATATGATACCTTAAGGGTATTCACTTGATATCTTAGAGTAACATCATATATATATATATATATATATATATATATATATATATATATGCATGTAATACCTTTCATATAATCATATGATACCTTAAATGAACACATGTAATACCTTCAGACTATTCATGCGATATGTTAAAGAATAGTCAAACAAAATCATACCTAAACAATATAAGAGCATAACACCTTTAACATATAAAAATATCTATTCGGAGTACAATAACATTAACAATATAAGAAAAACACCTATCAATAGCAACACCAATTTTTTCCTTTTGCATAAGAAAATCACAACAAATAACTTTTAAAGTATATAACTAAAATGCTTATATAAATACATGTGATACCTTAAAGTAAGACATGTGATACTTTAAGGGTTTTCATCTGATACCTATATACAGAAACTCAGAAACATAAACTTAATTTGTTCATCAACATCATCACTCACTTCTCTTGACAAATGTGAAAGAAAAACTCTAACAATGCATCTATTGCAAAAAAACATAAACTATTCCAACTATAAACATAACTACAAACATTTAATAAATTCCAGTGTAATATATTTCTCACCAAAAAATAGCAAGCAAAAACCTAGAATTCGACTAAACCCTAATAAACTCAAATAAACCCTAGAAATTCAATTACATACATAGAACCACAAAAACAAGTACACAACGAACAAAATAAAAACAAAAACAACTAAATTATAAGAACTAAATCACTATCTATGAAAAATGAAAAATACATTAAACACTTGCCATTAACAAATTGATGTGAAAATCTTCAAAAAGCCTTCGAAAACATCAATTATCTTTCACACTCTAACATATAAATCACAACTCACCGAAGAAACAAATGAAAAATTGAAAAACAAAGTGAAGGAATCACAGAAACGGTAAAGAAAGAGAAACGGAGTACTAAAAGAAAGAAGAAATAGAGAAGAGAACTCTGAAGAGAGGAATGAGAGGGAAAAAAATCAATTTAAAAATATATATATTCTAACCCATTTTCTAACCGGGGCGGGGCGGGTTAGGGGCACGGATCTTTGATCCGTGCCCCTTGGGCATATAATTTTTTGCGTTTTTGTAAATGTATCTTACACATCGACAAAATTATAATTAGTTACATTTCAACTTGCAGTCCATCACATTTAATTGGGTTAGCGCTGCTAAAATTACCGGCTTAACCTCGATTAAGAACCATCTAAACAGTAAAAATTTTATTTTTAATGGATTTTAGAATTTCGTTTGACCTTGATGCTTTTTCAGACTCAAATAGTGAGATTTTTTTTCCTTAACTTGATGTTAAGGTCAAATGAACTTCAATTAAGTTTAATCTCATTTAAATTCGACTAACTTGGATATTATATATATTTTTTAACGATCAAATCAATTTAATTCCAATAAAATTTCTGAATTTTACGTTATCGAAGAATAAGCTCGGTTTTATTAGTTGCTAGGTTTGAACCGTGCAATGCACAGACTTAATTTAACACTTATCTAATTTTTTTTATAAGTAGTATTATTTCATACTCTCTCCCTCCCGCTCAGATTTGCACGTAAGGACGGGCACGGAGGTTAAGAAAAAGCTGTTTTTGGGCACGGAGGTTAAGAAAAAACTATTTTTTGAGTGTTAATGTTGAATAGTAAAGGGCAATTTTATACATTTTATTTGCCATTTTTGGAGTGTGCAAATTTAAATGGGACGGACGAAAACGGAAAGTGTGCAAATCTGAGCGGGACGGAGGTAGTATGTGTTTGTTGATTTATTTATATACATGATATTTTTATCTATATTCTTAAAATAATCTTTCAGATTATTTTTTTATTTTTTGCATTTGATCTTTAGCACAAAATTGTTAATAGCTAGTTCTTTATAGGTGTTTTAACTGTTGTATTAGGTATTTTCATATATTTCTTTAAAAAGTATAGAATAAAACTCATTTTTATCACTCGGAGACATCTATTTTGTTTCGATTTTGCCTTTGAGTGCTCTTTTTATCAACTTTACGTAATGATTTCATTTGTAACTGTTTTCCTTTTTAGTTCTTTTTATGAATCTTAACCAATTGTTACATCTATTGTTGTAATGTTTTATTACAATTTTCCAATGGTTTAAGGGGATGCTTGGACTTGATGTGTCCATCCGGATTTTGGATGGACAATATCCTAATCATGTTATTTATTGATTTAATCCATTTTTTACAATTCCCACTAAAAACATTTTATTTTTTAAAAATAAAATAATAAAACATCATCTATTTTTCTACAATTTCTGATATGATGTGACATTTTAACTATAATCATACCTTATAAAATCTCAAAACAAACATAAGTTTATCAAATTCTATCATTTTAAAAATCTACTTTCAAACTTGCAAATCTATCTACGTCCCAATCCAAATATATCCTAAGGTTTTTTAACACCTATTTTTTGTTAATGTCATTAGTTTTGCAAGAGCATTGTTGTTTACTTCTTTTTTTTCAATTTGAAGTGTTGGACAAAAACAATTATTCAAGTTTGGAACCAAAGATTTCATGTAGAAAAAGACAATACAACATTAACAATCTCTTCTAAACAATTGTAACTTACATATTTATTTTTTTCCAAGCACTTATTTTTTGTAGAATAGTGGGGAGTGTATTTAATTGGTATTAATTTTTTGATATTTCATAATTAAAATGTCTTTGAGGGAGGACACTTGGCAACATTATAGAGCTCTATGTGTCATCACTTGAGAGAACCAAACCACACTTTTATATATATAATATAATAACTAGAGGATAACCCATGCGTTGCACGAGATTATTTTGTATTTTATCTTTTTTAAGATTTTCTGCCTAAAGTTTAGTTATATAGCTTCATATTTTCTTATTGTGATTTAGATTTTAGTTTATACATATTTATGTTGATCACATGTAGTAATTATATCATTTGATGTGAATTTAACATGCTTCATACATGTTTGTTTTTTATTATAGGTTGTATCAAAGTAGTTTTCTTTTTCTTTTTCCTTCTTGGTAACGACCCTCAGTTTTCCATAATATAAGCTACTTTTGAATAATCCAACAGTAACAAAAAACTACATGCATATATGATGGAGATAGAGATTATATATATTTGGTGGAGATTTATATTGATTTATTCATATCTTTATATTGATTTCATCGTATCTTTAAGATTCTAGGTTTGTATTAGTATAAATAGGAGTTATCTTTATTATGTTGAGGAGTTGAATTGATTTATCAAATAAGAAAACATAGTTTTCTCTTTACATCCGGTATTCCCAGAATCAACGGATCGTAATATTATCTTTATCACGTTTCTGCCTACATCAATATATGCATCTAAAAACACATGTATAAATAACTATTGTGAATCGTAATCGTCACCTTCACACTCATTTGTTGAACATTAAGAGAGAGGATTAATAGTGAACAAAATCAGAATATCATCACTTCAAAATTGATACATTTTCCCTCCAACAGCTTGATATGTTTTCCACCTTCAAATGCTAACCAATTTCACCAATCTTATTCTGCTAAATGTATGGAAAAGAATCCTGTTAAACATATATAAATAAGAAACCCGATACAGCTATATTACCATGAGAAAAATAGTTATTCATTTAAATTAGAAGAATATGTGAAAAGTATAATGAGAATCACATGGCTGGAGATATGCATTCAAGAATATTATAACCAATAAAGGCTATTATCAACAGAGAAAAGAATTCTATACAACAATCATGGGAAATGCTTAAGGTAACAAAGAGAAAAAAATGAATCCAAAGAATGGTAATTTCAAAGGTGGCAAAAGTCCAGTTACTACATCAACTCAATGAAGACCCTTTCAACAACATCCTGGGAAGGGTTCAAAAGTCTACTTCACTTTTAAACTAATCTCAGAACCCATCATGCCTATCATGTGGTTCTTTATAACATGGAATAATGACACTGATGTTTAGTCCGTATAGATTTACGTGCTATACAGGGCAACTAGTTTAGTAGCATATTAGTGGACCTATCATCAGAAAGTTCACATCCCCTCAAAATGCCACAAAAAAAAAGAGATTTTAAAAATAATTTCTAAAAATTGGGCTTCAGCAAACACACCCCTACGACCAAAAGGGTGCATTTCAGGCAAGCCATGGATTTGAAGCCTTCTATACATTACATCCGACAGGCCCACAAATGTAGTTGTTATTGGCTAACAAAGTATGGCAAAATATTTCAGTCTAAATGATTCCGAAATCTGCTCAGGGTTTTTTTTTTTTTTGCCTTATAGAGACCATGTTCTTTAGTAATTAATCCACTAAAGCAGCTCAAAAATGTAATTGTTATTGGCCAACAAAGTATGGCAAAGTATTTCAGTCTAAATGATTCAATAATCTGCTTAAGGTATTTTTTTGCCTTATAGAGACCATGTTCTTTAGTAATTAAATCCACAAAAGCAGTGTAGTTAGTATCAATAAATTTGATATGCTTCGTTCATTCCAACCATTCTAAAAATTGTTAAACATTAAAATAAAAATGTGAGTGTCACTCCAAATCTCTATCCCACCAACTTACATAACAAAACACATGATGTCCATGTTAAAAAAAAGTTTAAACTCATTCGAAAAGCAGCATAACATACCCAATACGTGCTCATGTTTTAGCAGTTTGGACATAAATTATTTTCTCCAACACTATGCTCTAATAGTGTTGGACTTGTAGAGCAAGAATTTTCATTGTATTTACAACATATAACTAAAATTCTTATATTAAGCTAATTTAACATATCAACATATCATATACAATAATGTAATACATATGATACCTTAAGCTAATATATATATATATGATACCTTAACGATTTTCATCTAATACCTATAACACCTATTAATATATGTATGTCATACCTGTCAGCAGCATCCACCACCTTCTCCTTCTACATTTTCTTCTTTCCAGCAACTAATTCTTTTTTCAATTCACCCAAAATTTGATCCTTACTTCTTCTCTGCTTACTAGTTTTATCCATGATCAACACAACCTTCCTCTTTCCTCCAAAAACTTTACTTTTATCCATTATACTAACACAAACAAAATAAAATTACAAAACAACATTATGAATAATCTGCAGTTGATTACTTCTTCAACATCAACAAAATACCTAGCAAAAGAAACATAACACCAAAAAAAACGCACAACACCTAAAAGTTGACAAAATAAACATGTAAAACAACAAACTAATCTATAAACTCACAGGAAACAATTATTCATGCAAAAACCAAAAAAAAAAAAACAAAAATATTATAGAAAAACAAAAAAACCTAGAAAAACAAAAACACACGCATAAAACCACAAAAAAACAAGTACACAACCAAAACGAAAACAAAAATAACAACATTACAACACCTAAAACACAGATTAGAACAAAAACCCTCCACAAAAGCAACAACACTTACCTATGTCGATTTTAAGCGAAATTCTCCACAAATTGGTTGAAAATGTAGACAATGTTCAACACTTTAACAAGCAAAACAAAAAAATCAGAAGAAAACGAACAATATAAAGTGAAATCAAAGTATAAATTTGAAGAGAGAAACCGCTGGTAACCGTGAAGAGAAGAAAGAGAAAATAAATGGAAAATTTCAAAAAAAAAAATCAATATATATACCGACCCATATTCAGCCCGGGTCGGGTCGGGGCGAGTGGCACGGATCTCCTTGGGGAATACAATTTTTTGCACTAAAGAAAATTAAAGATGATCCATGTGATTAGTGCAACATCTTTCCCTCATTTCCCTCACTCAATTTCAAAAACTTTACCTCTAGAAAATCTATTGTTAATCCAAATCGCTCCTTCGCTGTAGTAACTTATAAAACAAGCTTTTAATTGATCTATTCAACTAAACAATCAAGGATGAGCTCTTTAAATTTAATTTGTCGAATAGATTAGGAATCAGGGCAAATAGGTGACTGTGTTGTCGAGGCACAAAAAATAAACATCACTTTTCCACCATTTACTTATTTGTAGAAGCGTCAAGTAAGAATCGATCCCACATGGAATATATAAATTAATTGAATTCACTAGTGTTGATTACTCAACTAATAAACAAGAAGGGGAATTGTTGGAAATTATATATAATAACAAAATCAACCAAAACAAACTTACCTAAAAAGGAAATTTCCCGCCCAAATCTCCAATTTTCACTTTCTATTTATGTTAATTCGCTACAAGAAAAAAGGTTTTTAGTATTGGAAATCTTTTGATACCAAAGATAAAATATTTGATACAAAAGAGTTTTGGTATCATTTTTTTTCCGATACACATCCGATACATATACCCCCGATTCTAAAGACCTGGTATCAGATAAAGAGTTCTGATACTAAAGGATCATACTCTTTAGTATCAGAAATGTATTTAGTATCGGATAATGGTATCAAAATTTTGTGATACAACATTGTGTCTATAGTATTTGAAACTTTTTCCGATACTAATCATATAGTATCAATACATATTTTCTGATGCTAAATGATAAGTATCAGATAATGGTATCAAATTTTTTTGAGACAACATTGTACTTATAGTATCCAAAACATTCACTGATACTAAACATTTAGTATCAATGCATGTTTTGTGATACAATTATTAATGGTATCATTAGATTTTTCTGATATTACAGGTTTATGGTATCAACCTTAATTTCCAAATATTAAAAGCTATAATAGTATCAACATTATATTTTTTGTACACACATAGAATACGAGATAGTATCAGATATAATTCAAATTTATATGTAGGTGTCCAAAGTATATTACCAACCAAAAAACCATAAGTACATTAATTTCATACATAAAAACTAGTATATAAGCTTCATTACAAAATAAAGTGAAATGTTTTTTTAAGAACTTCATGACTCAATCATTCACAATTCTTCCATCAAAGCATATATAAGCTTTTGTAATCACAAGATTAAGATATGTAATAAGTACTTGCTTGTTAGCATCGTCCATCTGCATCAAACAAAACACATTAAATTCTACCAATACACAATTGTAATAATTGTATAAAATTAATAAAGTTAACTACAGAAGAATAACATAGAGAGATACCTAAGAGGATTCATTCTCCATACTCATACTCATCATCCATGTAAGAAAAACTCATTGAAGTCTCTATTGAAGAATTTGGAAATGAGATAAATCTCAGATTTGATTCTTTTTTCTCCAATAAAGAAACAAAGAATTTCAAAGAGAATCACCAGCACCAATCGTTAAATGATCAATGGAAATGAAAAAGAAAACATAAAATTATAAGAAACACTTTATAGTGTTCATAATATCAAAAAGGTCATCCAATTAACAAGGTGCATGCTATTTGTGGCAGCTCAAACCATCAACCCATTTCAAGTCTTAACACCATAGAATAGTTAGCATACATACCAGACTACCACTAGCTTGGATTTGGAGAACAATATTTGTTAACTTCTGAACTTGGTCCTCGAGAGTTTCTCTTTTCTTTTTTTCACCTTCCATTGCTTCTTCTAATTTCTTTCTCTTTTCCGCTTGGATTGCTACCTCATTTTACAATTCTACTCGTTTTTGTTTCTCCGATGCAATCTCTTTTTCTAAAGCTTCTCTTTTTTGTCTTTCAGCTTCAACCATTAATAACGCTTCAGTGGCTCTTTGTTTTGAAGTTCCAGCAATTTTATTCTTTACACCAATTCCATAAGTTCTTTTGTATCCACGCTTATCATCTCCAACTATTTGTAGAAAAATCCGTTCTCGCTCACTAGCAACATCACAATCCGGTGGAAGGTTCATTAACTCACCCTCAATTTCAGCCTATAAAACACATATTTCACATCATTACAAAATCAAGTATTCTCAATATAATTATTCAAGATCATAGTAAAAACATAAAATAAAAGAATTATCTACTCATTCGTACAATTAGCTTGACAAATTGTGGATCAACAGGTTTTGTTGTTGGCTCTCCATAAGCAATAATAAAAAACCCCAAATTATCCAACTCCACTCCATCTTTTGTCTATCATAAACAAAATATTCAAGTATAAGTAATTTTTTTAAAGAAATATGATTTGTAATTTGAAGAATAATATGTTCTTACCTTCTCTTCTCTAAGACGAGCAAAACTCTTGGTGCCCAAGTGGTGTGCCATCAGAATACTATTACGATTCTCTGTATTTCTCTCACTACAAGCCTACATTGTCATTTATCCATCAAATGATGTATTAAATATTATTAATATAAACTATATTAAGCATAATAAGACATTATATACCTGCCCTTCTGGTGATTCCCAGTAATGAACCATCTTCTTCCATTGATCAGGGTCCACCCTAGAATTCGGCTGCTTTAATAGCATTTCAAGTGTTGCATTTGCCATCTTTCGTATTTTATAGTGTTTTTTCTTAAGTTTTACCCTCCACGATCTTAAACAATGATCTAACTTATCCATTATACATTCCTTTGGAGAAGTTGGACCTTCAAATGTGAACCTAGTCTTTAAGTAATTAACATGTGAAAAAGTAAATTTGAGTACATTTAATAAAATTTAGTTTTGAAAATAAATTACAAATTAAAAGATAATACCAAAATGATCTTCCAAAGGGCTTCCTCTCTTCGATCATCCAAGAACTTTCTCCAATCTTTTATATCAAGAGGTATCAATTTTGGATCTCTTGCAAGTAAGCCAAGGTAAGACAACAACTTCCTCACATTTCTACATTTTGGTTGTCCATGAACATTAACCTTCACTATTGTCATAGTGTTACCTTGCAAGTTAGCACATTTATTCGGTCCTCTAGCAGCATACTTCTTTTTAACAACCTCATTCTCTACACCATAAATAGTAATGCATATTTATACCATTGTTAAAACCAAAAACTTATATTAATTAATGAAAAGAAGGATTATTAGCAACTCTACCAATAGTTGCAGCACTTGTACAACTAGTTGCAGAACTTGTTGTTGCATTCACAGATTCAATAGTAGTGCCGGTTGCAACACTTTTCATGTTTTTAGTTGGCAGCACTTGATCTCCTTTTTTGAACCTCCAAGATGAAATTGATTCATCATTTCTCTTGGATGAATTTGCCTCATCAATGCTCTTTGATTGAATACTATTCATACTTTTGATCATTGTATCCTACAATCAAAATAGATATTAATATTGAAAGAAAAACAACATATCTTGAAAGTTTAAAATCATAATCATGCAAAGAAAATAATTGGAAAACAAATAAAATATATGTAAAATCAAAATAACAATTATGCATAACAAATGAAATAGAAGAAATCCACCATTATTCAAAGTCATCTTCATCACTTTCGAGATCCTCACTATTTTCCTCATCAGAATCACTAGTGTCGCTTTCAACATCCATGTTGTCATTGTTAGCATTGTCACATGCATAAATTTTATCAACGTCAATGTTAACATTTTCCAAAACATTAGAAGCATGCATTTGAGAATCGAAATAGGTACTTGTCTCGAGAGAAAGATCTTCATTGCACATATCATATGCATCTCTAGATTTTATTCTTGTCACGACACTCCAATCTGTCTCCACAGGATCTGGTGTATAAAAAACTTGGAAAGCTTGAGATGCCAAGATGTATGGTTTGGTTGTCTTCCACAAATGCTTGAAATTAACAAGTGTGAAACCTAATGAATCATCTTTAACACCTATTGTCATATCCACCCAATCACACTTAAAGAGGATAACTTTTCTCTTTTCGTAATAGTCTAACACAATAATATCTCTAAGAACATCATAGTATATCAGACCCACTTCTGAATCAATAGCTACACCACTATTCTGAGTTGGAGAATGCAATTCAGCATCTTTAGTTCGAAATTTGAATCCATTATAACTAAACTTTTTTATCCTTTTAGCCAAGCTACTTGGACCTTTACTTAGCCAATAAAGATCCTCTTTAATTTGTTGGTCATCCCCTTGACAGAGCTCTTCACCCTAATATAGGTAAAAGCATTGTTACTGTAACAAAATAAATAAATACATATAAAACTTAGAAATGAGGAAAGTAAGCTTCTTATTTGAAACTTTTCGCTTACATTAATCTGATACCATTTCAAAAATAATTCTTTATGAAGCTTTTCAAGTTCCACATGCTGAATATGTGGATATTCAAAGCAAAGCAACCTCTTATGTTCTCTGTATTAGAAATTCCCCAAAAAAATAAAAAATAAAAGTAACTTAAAAGGTTTAAATTGATTCAAATGTAATTCACTAAAATTTGATGCATACTCTATATATTTTGCCAACTTGTCACAATTGAATAAGACGTATTCATGTGCTTGAATCCATTGATGGTGATCCAAATAAATAACTTCTTCACACCTAAAACACGACCAAACCTTGAGAAAATGGATAATCCTTTGTGAATTTCATCTTCACCACCATAATAGCTCTTATTTGCTCTATCTTCTCTCGACTCAACTCTTTCCAAATATCTTGCACAGAAATTCATGCATTCATCAGCAATGTAAGCTTCAGCGATTGAGCCCTCAGGTCATGCTTTATTTCGAAGGTACTAAAAGAAACTCTCTTCTGGAGGTTATTTCTGAGATTAAACAAACAAATTGATTATTCTTGGTCATGACAAATGTGCCATTCTTCAATAGTCATTCTACAGCAACAAAACAACATAATAGCCCCGTCTCCAACTTCAGCCATATTAGGAAAATTACAATTAAAGTGAAGAAATGTTAGTTCTGGCATTTTATCAAACACTTAATATGCATTTTAAATTAACGAAAATCATTTTCCTCTTGTTTTTTTTGTTCTTCTAGATGCAAGAGAAAGACATCTAAAACTGATTGAAATTCCACAAAAATGACAAGCTTAGATATTCAAAACTAACGAATATTACAAAATTAAAACTCAACTTCACGCAACTTGATTTTCCAGCTCGATCAATCCATGAGATTCGCTGCAATTGGAGCAAAAGAACGATGGTGGTGATTGAGTATCAAACAGAAATCGGGTAAAATCCCCTAGTAATTGAAAGAAGCAGGATAAATTTCCAACTGAAATATGTAAAAAAACGAAAAAGAGAACTTTGTATCTTCTTCAATTACAGTCCAACTAGGCCCAAGTGGCTCAGTGCTTTACTTTTTTGCGGGCTTTATTTACTAGGCCCATGTATTATTTGCAATGTTGGCCCATTTTGTTATTCTTTCTTACTTTCTAAGTCGACCTTTATTTATTTATTAATATACCTATAAATATAATCTGTTCGGCACAACCTAAACTAGATGTACTCCCTCCAACTAGATGCACAACCTAAACGAGTTATCATTTTGAGTTTTTAATAAATACTCAAATGACAAGAATTCTTAAGATTATAATCAAAACGATGTAGGTGGGAATTTATAATTTATAAAAGATGTATCTCTATCCAAAATTATATATATATATATATATAGAGAGAGAGAGAGAGAGAGAGAGATGGACATGGATGAAAATCCAAGCGGTGTAGCCGTGTAGTCCCTAATTTTCAAACGATTTATACCACAATTGTAATATTAATTCGAAAAAATAAGTTTACTTTATGGATACCAATCATAATTAGAATAAAAAAAACATATTTTATACCAAAAATAAATGGTATCAATAAATAAATTATTAATACCAAAATAACAATAGTATCGAAAAAATTGTGGATACTATAAAATTAATGGTATCAGCAATTAAATTTTCGATACCAGTCATAATTAGAATCAAAAAAACATATTTGATACCAAAAATAAATGGTATCAATAAATAAATTATTAATACCAAAATAACAATAGTATTGAAAAAATTGTGGATACTATAAAATTAATGGTATCGGCAATTAAATTTTCGATACCAATCATAATTAGAATCAAAAAAACATATTTGATACCAAAAATAAATGGTATCAATAAATAGATTATTAATACCAAAATAACATTAGTATCAAACAAATGATAGATGCTATAAAATTAATAGTATCCAAAAATAAATTTTCGATACCAAATATTCATTGCCCATAAAGATAGTATCATAAGTACGCCGATACAAAAGAATAAGATTTTGTATCCTTAAATGAATTTGATACTAATTTTCCGATACCAAAAAAGGCATTTCTTGTAGTGATTTTTTCAGAATTATTTTAAGAACCCAACAAATAGGTAGTAAGGTATAGATTAATACGATGCACGTAAGTTCTGATTTTTTGCTAATTACAAAAACTTATATGAGACGATGTCATGAATAGTTAACGTGAGACGGAGTCCCATCACCCACAAATAACATGTGAATTGTAGGGTTTGAATTGTTGGTGATTGGATTGTGAGTTGACCCATCTCACGCAATACATTAAGATTTCGTGAGATCTATTTGCTAATTTTATGCCACCAAGATTTGTATGATGAATCAATAATAACTATTCATAACAATATTCCAAATATATCTAGATCTATGTGATGAATCAATAATAATTATCCATAACAATATTCTGGATATATAGATATATATCCGATTTTTAGCAAATTTTATAGAATCAAGATTTGTCAAGTTGGAAGAACGTGATTGATTAGAAAATCACCGGTAGTTATCTGTTTGTTGAATCGATACCAATTATTTATGAGCTCAATAAAAAAAACAAATCCAAATGAAATTTGAAAATTACAAAATTTCTTAAGATTATAAAATAATTAAAAAAATTTATATGTTATAGATAGATAATAAACAATCCATGTTGTTATAAAGAAATGACCGAGAGAGAGGAGGGGCAATGGAGCATGCGAAAAAGAGGTTGAAGGAATGGGGGCCTTTCAATGTGTTTCTTTGATGTGTAGTTCATTTAATGTTATTTTGATTTTGGAAAACCTTATCGATCGATAATATATTGATGAATTTCATGAAGATAAAATTCATTGCACAGTTTCCTTTTTTATTTTGTTGTATACCACTGAATCACTGATGAGCTTTATGATGAATATGACAAATAGGGATCAAGAACGGATGATTCAACTAGAATTATAAATTGTCAGAGATGATGTAACAATTACAACGTGGTTGATTTGTGCTACCTGGATAAAAGCCTAAATTGTGGGAAGGTTTTCAATGTGATGATTTGGAATTCTTTGTCGAATACAAGGGCTTTCAACATTGTTTTTATGGTAATTCATTCTTTTAATCTATTATTTTTTTTTTCTTTAACTGTCTTATTTCATGTTCATAAGACTACTCTTTGTCCTCTTAGTCGATTAATTTTATGTGCTTAATTCTTGGATAATGATGATATAAGACTACATTAAATATATTAAAAAATTATAATTCTTATTTTTTTAAATGAGTTATTCATTTATTTCAAAATTTCCAGCAATGTTTGATCAGTTATTTGTTTAAACAACTAAATAGAATAATGACAATTTATATTGTTACGTGTATGGATGAGATGTTAATTAACTGAATAGTTTGTGATGAATTGATTGTATAGAATATAATTTTCTAAGATGTGAATAGGAGTTGAGAGTCAATTTTATCATTCTAGATTTTTTGTGTTCAAATGAGGAATTTTTTTTAAAATTGATTAAAAATAAATGATTTTATTAATCTATAATTGAATATTAGATTAGTAAATTTTTACACGCAAAACAGTAGAGATTTTTCTATCAAGTTTATTAATTTAATAAATAATATTTTTTTAATATAAAGATACTTGAAGATAAAACGTTGTATACTAATTTATCAATTATTTATATATTTGGTATATCATTTTATATTTTATATAAATTTTATTATTATTATTATTATTATTATTATTATTTAAGCGTGATTTCTTTTATATAAAAATATACAATTGTAGATTAATGATTTTTTCTTTCCTTTTATTTTAGGCAGATGATTGAAAGACGAAGTTACTACTTCGAAGGAGCTAAAATTGAATGCAAATGAGAACAAAAATGATGAAGGTGATTTCCACATAGTTATGAATGATTATTTTTACTCATCCACAACAATTGTGGCCAGTAAGAAGGGAAAAGATATTTCAAAAATAGAAACTAAGATTTATATTCGATATTCAAATGTTCTTGCGATTGGAAAATAATTTTTGATCCGTAAAGGCATTCTTAAACGTTTTTTTTTTTTTTTTTTTTTTGGTGATCTTTGAATGTAATTGTACTTTCATGTGAACAATTATTTATCATGTTTGAACTTTCATGGTTGTTTAGATTCTATTTTTCACAAAATGGTAGTAGCATAACTAAGTATCAATTGATTAATTGTGTTTTAGATACCAATTTTACATTGAAAATATATTTTAAAATTGCATATGTCTTTGAAATATATTAGAAATAAAAAATACTAATTATAGTATTTAAATGAAGAATATACTCAAATGATTAGAATAAAATTTATAAAGTATTTAGAAATGTCAAAAGATTAAAATTTTAATATACACACATTTTGTATTAGAATTTAGAAATTATTAATTGTTAGCAATATTAGATTCATTAAAAGGAGCATCTTAATAAATTATTAAAATAAAATTGTGATTCAAAATCTCTATTTATATTCATAAACTTACTAAATTATGAAAATATGCATATAACGATGCTCGGGCCCATAACTATTCTAATTAACTGAAAATCTTTCTAGCTACTAAGCAACAATCAAAGACAAAAGCAATTAAATAATTAAGAATGGATCAATAAACAAAGGACCAATTGTTAGTTCAGTGTCTCCTTCTATTTTTTACCAAATGAATTAATTAATAACGTTTCAATAAATCTATCTCTCAAACTGTTGTCTCTAAATTAACAATAAACTCTATAAAGTTTAGTTTATTAAAACAAGTTCTTTGATCAACTCTGTTCAATCAAACAACCTAATAGGTACAAATACGACCTCTAGATTTAAATTGTCAAATTCATTAATCTCTTAGAATATAGACTAACTAGACTTTAAGTTCACAAGTTCGATTAGGATAATCAAGATAAGTATTACCCCTAACGAATCAATTGTTATATGCTATGAAAGAATATAAATTCGTAACAATTATGAATTACGGTTTATACTATAACAATAGATTTCACACCAATACATAAATGATGAACAAAGTTAGAAGCAACACTAAGACATAAATTTCCAATACATGGCAAATCAAGGATCCCACATTATTTGCAATCATACCAAGTCTTATTAACGAGGCTCAATCAACAAGGATGAGAGAAACTCAATCCTTTTGGCCTCAAATGCTTAACAGCAAATTTTAGTAAATAATGCACAAACATTCTCCAAATAACACAATTCAACCGTTCTTCTAAACTATATCATCCCTTTTAAGCATCGATCAAACTAGCCGAGGAGGGTCGTCTCGGCAATCATTGAAGTGACGACATATGGGTCCATGTTGGAAGCTGGCCTCCTATCCTCGAAGTAACCCTTGCCATCCTTTTCCGTGTCTCGCCCAACACGGATTGACGCTCCACGGTTCGCAACACCCTACAAAAACACGAGCCAACGATTGACCAAGACTTAGAGCTTATTCTCTTCCACAAAATATCTAATGTTGTAGCTACAATTGGAAATTAGAAAAACTTGGAATTTAAAAGTTTTTACCCATTTGAAGGTGTTGATGTCGGCAGTCTCGTGTTTTCCAGTGAGACGACGCTCGTTGCCCTCACCATAGGCGGCAATGTGTTCTTTGTGCCTGAGTCCGAGCTTTTCAATAGCCTTCTTGATTAATTCGTAGCCTCCATCTTCCCTCATTGATTTGGTGCTGTGAGAGCATCGAGAAAGAGAAAAATTTTAATCACATAATCAATGAAAATTTTGATAAATGTTTGATGAGTCAAACCGTTACCTGTAGTTAGTGTGAGCACCAGCTCCATTCCAGTCACCCTAAGGAGAAAAAAAAAACACACCGAAGAGAAAACAAAATCAATCCGTGTGATAAATTTATCAACCCTCTCATATATATTCGTTAACTAATCAGACAACTAAACTAGACCGTCAACATCAAAGGTCTAATCACTCTGTTCGGAAATAAATTCGATAAGTGAACACAACAAAACTAGAATGAGATAGAAATGTTCACCTCAATAGGCTTGGGATCGAATGATACCACAACCCCAGCAATTTCAGTGATTCTCTGTCAACAAAACAAATATTTTCAACAAAAGATGAATGATTCAATAAGTTTTCTCTTATTACTAAATTTTACAAGAACATTACCTCCAATATGTAACGAGCAATCCACAACTCATCACCTGCAGAGATGCCAACAGAAGGTCCAACTTGAAATTCCCACTGAAAATGATTCATCAGACAATTAAATCAAATCTTGCAATAAAAAATCAATATAAAACATCTAGTCATGAAAAATGAGATTTCTAGGTAAACAACTCACCTGTCCGGGCATAACCTCGCCATTGATTCCGCTAATGTTGACCCCAGCGTAAAGGCATGCCTTGTAATGTGCATCCACAATATCACGGCCAAAGGCTTTGTCAGCACCAATTCCACAGTAGTACGGGCCCTACACACAATAAGAGAGATTGAATTACAAACATCATAGAGAATGCTAAAAGAGGCGAAAAATAACAACACGAAACATAGGCATATGCAGAAAAGCAGTCACAAAAATAGGAAACATGCCATGTGAACGAGTAATATTTTTCGAAAAATATATATTTGGGATGACAATCACCTGAGGTCCAGGATAACCTCCGGCGGGCCATCCAAGGGGCCACTTGACCTCCTTTTTCAACAGAGTGTATTCTTGCTCGATACCATACCTAAGAGAAACAAAAATTGATGAAAATTAGCGAGTATTTATAAATACAAATCATACCAAATTTAATAAGATAACTAATTCCAACTACCATGGTACTTCAGCAGCAACTTTAGGGGTGCTGAAAATCTGGGCCGCCTTGTGTCGATGGTTTGTCGGAATTGGTTCGCCAGCTGGTGTGTAAGCATCACACATCACCAAAATGTGACTTCCTCGCCTGAACGGGTCCTTGAAGATCGCTTGAGGGCTGTAACCATTGCATCATAAAAATTATTAGCATTAACTTACTAAATTGATAACTTTTAATCAGGGGTATTATGAAACCAAACAAATGATAACACGAAGCTAATAACTTACTAAAGGATAACTTCACTGTCCTCTCCAGGTGCTTGGCCCGTGCTCGACCCGTCATAGTTCCACTTTGGCAACTTCGAAGGATGAGAAATGGGTCCAGAAAGAGTCTGTCCAAATCAAAACGAAAGATCATCAATAAATTGACTGAAATATTAGCATTAATTAGTAAAAAGTGTGACAATTAAGGTAGTCAGCTAAAAATAGTTACTTACTCTTGCTTTACTCCTAAGATCCATACCTGAGCCACCGATCCTGTAAAGATTAGGTGACAAATGGAATCAAATTTTACTGGATCATAATTATAAATACGGAAACAGAGTAATCGATTTTTGCACTTGTACATATCACGATTTGATTATTACAGCAAAGACAACAACAATTAGATCGTTCTACCCCTTTGAAGCTGTAACATAAATGAATTGTTCAAATTTGGTGTAAAATGAACAAGATAAGCATCAACCAGTTAAAACGAAACGAAAATCGAGGACGACGAAAAAGCAAGCAATCACCATAGCACATATTGATTGCGGAATCATAAGAGAGTGTAGACCAATAAAAACCCTACAGTTTTCGACTTATGTAAGGTTTTAGCACGAATAACAGAACAAAAAATTGTATGGAAAAAGCAAGTTTGTCTCCAATGAAAAGTAAAAGGAATAAAAACCAAACAACTTAACAATGGAAAAACAGGCCTAGATTAAAGTGAAAATCTCCAGAAAAAGTAGAAAAAAGAGCGACAGCCAATAAACATCGAGAGATCTATTAATGAAGTATACCATAACATAAATCCGACCAAACAGAGATAATCCTTAAACTTTTGCTTCCTTAATCAGAGCTAACAGAAAAGGAGACCAAATTCCAGCACAAAGAGAGATCAAATTTGATAAACGATTCAAAACAGGGCAGCAGAAACACAGCACAAGTGTGGAGTACGAGATGAGCCAATTAACAAAGAGAGTTCAGAAAAAACTCACCAGACATATTCAGCAATGATCTTATCACTGGTGTCTGAGAGGTCGAGATTGACGAGATCTGAAAGTTGAGACATTTCGAGATACTTTCTCTGGCTTTCTCTCTCTACAAGTATAAATGAGTAGTGTGTATTGAATCAAAGCGGTAGTGGGCGGCTTTTATAGTCGTAGTTGTGTAGATGATGACATACAATGTAGGCAATTATTAACTGTATTTTTTATTAAAATATTCGGAAAAAAATCGATTTATATTTGCTTGCAGATTTTACTGTTCCAGATTATTATTATAACTTATCAGCTTCGAAATTGCAAATTTTAATTTCAAAGGGAATAGTAATTAAGTTGGTCAAAATTTCATAAAGTCCTCCTTTTATTCACGCCCCTTTTTCCCCGTGAAAAGTCGCCGTCAGCCGGCGGTGCTTGCTTCTCTGGTTTTAGCCACCACCGCCTTACAGAAACTGTGGAGCATTACGCCGCCGCAGCGCCGCTCCTACTAAACCGAATATGGCCGGAAAGTTGACTTTGGATTTATGTTGGGATAATTAACCATGGAGAAGTTGAAACTTTTTCAATTTACTTTTTGGCTTCGTTCAAGTTGTGATGGCGGCGCGCGGCTCATCGCCGGAAATTTAGCCGTGCCGGAAACGCGCCGGCGGCTGAGTGAGGTTGGACAAATAATAAAACCATATGGGCCCCACATATATTTAATTCAGTAATTTATTTTTTAATAGCATTGGATTTGTATCAATTATGTATATATAATAATAGTAAAAATAATAAGAAAAAGTAACTATGAATATTAAGATTGAAAATCTTTCTTGAATTTTGAAACTTATAATTTAATGGAAAGCTTACGAAATAGGAATATAGTAATAAAATTTATATACAAAATTTCAAATGAAAATAAAAAGGATAATACAATCCTAAAAGAAATAAAATTAGTAGTAATAATAATCAATGGTCATTATGATTGATGCTATTGACTTTTAATCAATGGTAATAATAGCTAGACTATTTAGCACCATTAATATATTGGCATTTAATCCAACTCTTTTTAGTGTGGGTTGTGAGCAAAAGAAAAGAATTTATCTCATGAGACTAACTTCCATGTGAAAAATTATCTCAAAATAGATCGAGCAATTTTATATATTGAAAGTGATTAATTAGTTAATCTTGATTAAAAGAGAAAAGGTCAATTAATAATTTTATTTCTAAAAATGCTAGGTACAATTTTAAGGTATATATCATCTTTAAGATACGTCTAAATTTCCTTAAAAATATTCACACACAGTTGGTTGGTTGTTTGTGCTAATAATTCTTTTTGTGTTCTTTTTTTAGTGTGGATCGTGTCGCTTTTAAATTGATAGTACACGAGGTTAGATCCGTGCACCACAATTTGGTATCCAACCCAACTGGCCCATCATATATATAAATTCGGGCCCAAACTTATATGATGCATCCCACCACAATTTATTCTCTCTCTTACACACAAGCAGACAGTTTCACGCATCTTCAGCGTCTTCTTCTCTATCATTTTTTAGCGTCTTCTTCTCTCTCCTTCTTCAGCGTCTTCTTCTCTCTCACATTGCAAATTTCAGTAATCGTCTTCTTCTCTCCGCAAACCTAGTTCAAATTTGTAATCGTGTTATTCTATCAAACATTCAAAATTTCAGTTTACTTTTTTCAACTGTAAATTTTCTAATTTTTATTTTATTTTTCGTGATTTATTTTTCAATTTCGTGTTCTCTGTTTTTTTTTTCTGATTTTTTACAAATTTCGTGCCTCTGTTGTTGAGTGCATAAATTAATATAACAGTTCTATATAATTTATACATAACAGTACTACTAACAGTACCACTCAATAAACATAACCGTATCACTAAAATAACACAACAATATTACATAAATTAATATAACAGTTCTATATAATTTATACACAACGGTACTACTAACTTATACATAACAGTACCACTTAATAAACACAACCGTATGACTAAAATAACACAACAATACTACATAAATTTATATAACAGTACTATATAATTTATACATAACACTGTATCAATGGCGGAAATTTTTCCTTCGCGATTTTGTTAATCGATGTTGTAGTTCTCCCAATTTTTTTTTAGATTCGTCCTTCAATCTTCAATTCAAACACTAAAACCTTCAATCAATGGGTATTTGAACACTGTATCAACTTTAAACCTTCATCAATCACTGTCTCATCTTCAAACCTTCATCAATGGTGGAATTTTATTTTTTCAGAAACAATATTTATGTGTTTATGGTCGAAATTTGATCAATATTGGACATTATGTCAATGGATCGAAATTAAATTAGAGTATTAGTCTGTTTTCATAATAAAAGAAGAGTTTACCATGAACAATGGTTGTCGCAATTTTTCCCCCAAATCCACGCGAGAAGACGATGAACAGTAAAATGATTTTTTTTAATTAATGGCGCGTGTTAACATGCGCCTGCCATGTGGAGCGCGTCCTCAGTGCGAGTGGGGCAGCAACCGGTCCAGATTGTTGTGCACGGATCCACTGATTCGTGCACAAGTTGCACAGGAGTTGTTCTCAAATAGAAAAGGCAAAAACATATATATACTTTGGTGTACGTACCCCAAAGACACAAGATATTACTTATATAACTGAAATATATGTTTTAGTAAAACATATTTGTTGTATATTCATAAAATATTAGTTGTTTACTTATAAAATATTTACTTGTATAATTGAAATATATAGTTGAAGAAAAAATACTACTTAAGGTATTATTTGGTATACAATTGGGGTTGGAGACACATCATATCCCATGGGCACACGAGTCCTTCTCTTTAGGAAAACGTTAGATTTTTTTCAATGATCCTTAAAGAGTATGTATTGTGCAAGACCGACGGATCTTATTTCATGAGAAGGAACGGATGGGGTCGAACATAATAAATTATGTAATATTTTTGTGTGTATTATGTAATATTTTTCTATATATCAGGTAATACTTTTGTATTATATTATGTAGTATATATACATGATGCAAAAATATTATATGATATATAGAAAAGTATTACCTAATATATACAAAAGTATTACATGTTGTGCGAGAGCGAAGAGTCACTAAAAGCCCTAGGATCCGCGCGTTTTTAAGACCCAACCCGACCCAATTTGGGTCATGTATCCCACAATACAAAAATATTAACCGATACACATAAAAGTATTACATATTTTCTTATAGTCTGACTCAATTCAAAACGCATCTTATAATATAAAGTATTACCTAATATATAAAAAAATATTAACTAATATACATAAAAATATTACATAATTTCTTATGCCCGAACCCGACCCAACCTGTCTCACCCAAGACTTTGACATCCTTAAAATACTGAAAGCTTGAATATGAGATTGAAAAATGAAATCTAACAGGCTTAAAAGGTTATCTTAATGCACCAAAATAAGGGTTTACTTTAAGCACTTTCAGTATAGATCACTTGGTATAATACCATTAGTATCATAAAATATAAAATAAAATTTTGTTTTGCTATAATAAATACTTTAAATATGGGCACTTCACGTGGGACTGTACCATTGGTGAAATTCTACCAAACTTTTTAGGGATGCACCAACCCAATAGGCTAATAACCATTATTACTTATTAGTATTAGCCATGAAGCAAGGTGTTATGTCAATTAAATCGATTTTATGGTGGCATATATGTTGCCAATCTTAAAAGTTTCATTTATTTTCTTTGTATTTTTAACAAATAAAAATGCAACCACTGTCCAAAATTATATACCAGATAAACATATTTTTCGTGTAATAGTCCACAAACCACATTCAAAAAATAAATTATACTAGATAAATATGCAGATGTGCTTGATCAAATAATGCATTTATTGAGATTTGAATTTGATAATCAAACAATTGATATTTAATAAAAAATAAAGGATCTCTTTTATTTAAAATAAATAAATAAATAATATTAAGAAATGTACTTATCCGAGATACCGTGTCATCACGCCGGAAGAATCCAATAAATTAACTTGAAGTCACTAATAATAGACTCTTTTATTAAGATACACGTTAATTAAATTCTTCTGTAATGTGACTTTTTTTACAAAGATTGAGGGAATATTATATTTTTATAATTACTATTATGAATTTAAAATCCTTGTACAAATCCATCCATCCATCCAAAAAAACTAAAAAGTTCTTTTAAATCTCTATCCAAAATAAATGTATATATTAATACAATGCCAGTTTTGTTTTATCTTGTTGAGTTGAGTTGAAGTGGAGTTTATCGAGTTATCCTTCGAGTCAAGTTCAAGCCTAACGGTGCTTGGTTTGGTTGGGCTCGACTCGACTCAACAAGATAAAATAACCTAAATTCGACTCAAAGATAATTGAGTCGAGATCGATGTCGAGCTGCTTGAGCAGTTCTCAATCTAGAGTACATTAATACTCAAACATATGTCAAATTTACCATTTTGCCCTTGATAGTTTTTAAGCATATGTTTAGGAATTTAGGTAATTATATATATATATATATATATATATATTAATTAGGTATCGAGTCGAAGTCGAGCATTAAAATAATAAGCTCGGTTGAATTTGAGTTGAGCTCAAGCCTAACAATGCTCGACTCGACTCGACTCGTTTACTAGCCTAAAGCAGAACACTATATGAACACCCTTAATGAGACGAGTTTGTGAATGATCCAAGGTCGGGAAGGGTCGTGTATTGATTGAAGGGGAGAGAGTGGCTCTCGTAGGATATGGAGCAGCAGTCCAGAACTATGTGGCGGCAGCTACATTGGTGGAACGACACTATCTACGTTTGACAGTGGCTAATGCTCGTTTTTGCAAGCCGTTGGATCATGCTCTGATCCAATGGCTAGCCAAGACACATGAAGTCTTGATCACCGTAGAAGAAGGGTCCATTGGTGGCTTTGGATCGCACGTAGCTCACTTCATGGCGCTAGATGGGCTTTTTGATGGCAAGTTAAAGATACGAATCTTGAACTACAGTGTCCATTAACTCGTTTTTTACAACAGAAAATGCGTCGTTTACACTTTTTTTTGTTTGGTGCAATGGAGACCGTTGGTTCTTCCTGATCGATATATCGACCATGGATCTCCGTTGGATCAAGCGATGGAAGCAGGGCTTACACCTTCTCACATTGCAACAACTGTTTTTAATGTACTAGGAAAAGATAGGGAAGCTCTTGAGATCATATCTTAGATGCAATCATGCAAGAGATTGTACAGAATAGTTAAATATTTCTAAATATAATGTTACAAATCACATTTTTCTTACATACACACAAAGATATAGGATGGAATAGGGATGAATTTGGTATAATTTTTCTAGAGAAGAAGGATATATATGGCTGAATGAATTTGATGTTGAAAAAACTCAAGTTAAAATGATTAATATTGAAATTATATGAATGAATATAACCTTTCTAATACACCTGAGGCAAACACTCCTGTGCACTAGGTGCACGGATCTAAGATCCGTGCAATCCGGGTCGATCCGACCCGGATCCGCGAGTTTTTATTTTATTATTTTATTTTTTTTCCAAATTTTTGTCCTGACCTTTATGTTATAAATGTATGACCTTTACGTTATAAATGTGTGACCTTTATGTACAACTGTCTCTACCTTTATGCACTGTAACTTAGGAAAAAAATAAAGATTTTTAACACAATTTGCACTATGTACCTTTATGTGATATTAGTGTGACATTTTATGTTATATTATGTCACCTTTATGTACAGATATTCTGACCTTTATGCATCTTTATATATTATATAAAGGTCAGAATATTTGTACATAAAGGTGACATAATATAACATAAAGGTCGCATTGATATCACATAAAGGTGTAAAGTTCAAATTATATTGAAAATCTTCATTTTTTTTCTAAGTTACAGTCTCTAAAGGTCATGATAGTTGTACATAAAGGTCATACATTTATAACATAAAGGTCACACATTTACAACATAAAGGTCACAACCTGAAGCAAAAAAAAAAAAAAGGAAAATTCAAAAACACGCGGATCCGGGTCAAAAACCGGGTCGACTCGGATTGTATGTACACCAAGTGCACACAAGACCAACTCTACACCTAAAATCAATATTTTATTGTATTGAAGTGATCAATTATTAAATAAAATATTTAGGCACTATTGAGAATACGATACCGAAACAATTTAAATCAATCAATATATATATTCTTAGAGTAAGTCTGGTGTACACTTGGTGCACAAGATACATATTTATAATCAAATATAAAAATTTCAATTCAATTATGATATCTAATTTTAAGAAAATATTGATGGAAATATCGGTATTGGTGGAAATATTGATACCGATATTTATCGATATTTTTCAATATTTACCGATATTCCCTGACATTCCACCAATCTTTACCATATTTGTCATATATTTCATTGACTTTTCTATAATTTATACCATAAAGTCACCAATATCAAAATAGATACCAATATTTTGACTTCCACCACTGATATTTCTTAGATATTTCACTGATTTACCATAAGCGACCCATATCAAAATAGATATTAATATTTTACTGATATTTTGACGAAATTTCTTGTTCCTATACCTTTATGTGAAAATAGGAAAATACCGAAATAGATATCAATATTTTACTGATATTTTGACAAAATTTCTGGTATTTGTTACGTTTATGTGAAAATATGAAAATATCAAGTGATATATTGTTGCAACCTTGTTGCAATCTGTTTTTGTATCGATCACGTAAATAAAATGAAAATATCGAAAAAATATTGTTGATATTTCAGGATATTTTCATCCTTGTTTATAGATATTTCATCCTTATTTATGTGATATTTCGAAATATTTTCATCATTGTTTATAATTCACAAAACCCTGATACAATTATACAACACTCTAAACACCCGAAGAAAGTATTCAAGTAGGTCGGTTCCATTGTTTAATATTTGTAAAAATTAAAATAATAATTTGATAACAAAATTGATTGTGGATGATATACTGATATGGTGAAGATGATTGGTGAGAAACGCAGAAAAAGGTTAGTTTGATAGAGAGGCATATATGTGTACGGCAAAGGACATGAGATAGGGGATGCAAGGCGAAGTTCGTCGGAAATATCGCTTAAAGGGACACGTGGCTGTCCACTTTGAAAAGTCCAAGATAATCACTCAAGCCAATGGGACCCGCCCCACCTTGAAATTCTCATTCACCTTTGCTTTGTACAAGATTCTTTTCCCTCGACCACGTCGCCTCCTTTCTCTACACAATGAGATCTCTCTCCTCTCCTATATATATATATATATATATATATATTTTTTTTTTAGGTATTCTATTCTTTTATACTATAAAATTAAATAAAATTAATTTTTCTTACACTCACATCTCAATAATGTAAGATTGTTTACTAATGTAATAAAAACGTTATTTGTCTTGTCAACAAGGATAATTTTTTTTTTTATATTTATAATGTGTATATATATATATATATATATATTATCTAATGGAGTAAAAAAAATAAATTACTATCTTAATTTTCGTAGAAAGGGATGATATCCTATTTTTTAATTATATTATCATTATTATTACTTTATTTGTTTGAGAAAGTTTTGATGTTTTTTAGAGTGATAAATTGTCAATTTATTTTGGATTTATCTATTCGAGCTCAATTGGAACTGTCCTTTTCTACCCCTCTATATTTTTGGACGAAGTTACCCTCGGATCTCAGCATAATTGTAGTTAGTTTTGTGTCAATTTTTGTGAATATATACTATTAATGGCTCAATCCTAAGTTCCAAGCAAAATACCCTAACAAAAATACTATAACAACGACATATCATAAATAAGGAAAAATTAAATATGTCGACTTAAACATAAAGTTAGTTAAATATCATATAATCCATCAATAGTGCAATCTCACCATATGCATATCTCATCAATCTTATTACTGATAAATGACAGATTGTCTTCATTATTCACTCTGAATTCAAATACCATCTTAATTTACATACAATAATTGTTAATATTCTAGATCGACTAGCGTATAAATACCTTGCTTTAAGATGATTTTGCCTTTCAACATAAATGTTTTATTTTCTCTAAAATAATTAAATAGTCATTTGATATATCTTTTTTATTTATTGAGTTTTATTTTTGACATATAAATATACATTTTATATATTTAAAACTTTTTTCCTTTCTTTTTGTATAATTTTATTTTGTAACTTTTTTCTTCTTATTTGAGAATATAATTTTTGGTGTTCACTTAATATAACCTATGATGTTTCACACAATGTTTGAAGCCAATATTGAGTTAGTGAAAATGAAAAGTATGTAACTACAAATGGAAAAAATAGTAAGCAGTATATTTATTTTTTATATCAATTGTTACCCCCAAACTTTTATGCATTTACAATTTGACTTTTTTTTTTTTTAATTCATAATAGTTGGTACTAAAAATGTCTTTTATGGCCTCACCTACCGAGGGGTGAAAAGGGAAAATAAATCTTCATCTGCTCCACTAAAATTAACATTTAATATTTTAATATCAACCTTTCTGCTTTGAACTTTAAGTTGACAAACGCTCCAGATCGCACAATTTAGTCAATAACTCTTTTTTAAGGAAAATTATTTTAAAGAAATAGTTAAAAGTTAAATAAAAATATTAAGTTATATTTTATTGAAAAATAAAAAGTTGCAAGTAACTAAGTATGTATGATGATATTAATAGTGGAGGCTAGGAATTTGGATTAAATAATTTTGATTCAAATTAGGATTAACCTTTAAAATGACCGTCTATAGCAAATGGACCAAAAAAAAATAACTTTTCCCACAAACTTAACGGATGTAAAAGTCTTTTTCCGAAGTTGGAGAACCATTTAAAAAAAAAAAGTGTATAGAAATATCTTTGTGAAACTTAGGAATCAAAAAACTCACCAAGTCAAAACAAAACAACTTTTGTTTTCTCTAAATAAAACATGTGTAAGAAAATAATTTAGGATGAAATTAAAAGTAGCCAATTATAAAAAGAATTTTTTTTTTATAAAGTTAAAAATTATTATTTTTTAGTTGAGAGAATATCTTTTTGGATTATAGTATTTTTAATGAAATTAACCCCGTACTAGCTCGTACCATCATATTTCACCTCGTACTAATCGTACCATCATATATTATCTTGTATCATTATTAATAAAGCATGTATCATCATAGTATACCTTCATACCACAATTAATATAGGTCATACTACCATATTACACCCTCGTACCATTATTAATGTAGTTCGTATCATCATAATACTCACTTGTACCATCATTAATGTAGTTTGTACCATCATATCACACCACAAATGTTAGAAGGGAATAGTTGACAAAAATCATTTATCTTGGCTAATATATATATATATATATATATATATATATATATATATATATATATTTTTTTTAGTAACTTGACAAAAAAAGTTATTTATAAGTACAAGAATGATGGTTACCCCAATGAATTTTAATTGCATACTAATAATCAAACATAACATATATGTTTATTTTACATTAATAATTAAATTTTAGTATATGATGATATTTTTAAAATAATAATAATAATAAATTTCAAATTACCTTACACACTTTGTGAATTGAAAATGTGGTAACAGATATAATTATATTATTACTAATTGAAAATAAGTACTTAAAAAACATGACAAACAATGCGTGGAAGATGTGAAATTTTGTCAAGAAAATTAATAGCTGGTATTTTGAGGAAAAATAAATATATTTATATATTTTTGACAAATACTTATGGCAATATTGGTTGTTTTCGTTTTGTCAAATTTATTTTCGTTTTCCAAGAATATTAAACGTCTTTGACAATGTATTCCCGGAAAGACACTATTATGAAAAGAAAAGTATTTAATTTCAGAAAATAAACAATGATAAAGATAAGTAGTTGACGAAAATATATAGTATATATTTATAATTATATTACGACATGTCATTTCATATAATAATTACAATTGAGTTTTGATATAAATATATTTGATTTAATATTTGAATTATACATTAATTTTTATTTTTTTAAACTAAGATTTTATATTAATTTATTGAATATAATATATATATATATATATATATATAGTTTTAATAAAATATATTTTTTGAAGTCATCATAATGTTGTGATTGGACAATATAATACATGAATCCTTTTATAAATACTTAAATTAGTTTTTTAGCATAACTATTTTTATATGGTCACTATATTCTTTGTCATAATAATAGTAATATGAATTAAAAAAATTAGCATATTGGAAATAATTTTTCAAATTTGTATAACATGATATAATTTTTTTTTCCAAACAAATTTATATATTTGTAAATATATCTTCCAGTCAGGACAATTGTTATTTTACATACATTTTCTCTTTGTTTTTTTAACTAATTAACAACACAGTTGACTTAGGCGTACATGTGTTGTTTGTTTCGTAGAATGTAGTTTAATTAGTTCAAATCAAAATATCACATGATTGAACAATATATATCTTCTTTCATAAAAATATCGAATTTACAAGTTATCTCATTTTTCAAAGTAGAAAAAAACAAACTAGGTAGTTTAATTTAATTAACCTATAGTAATTAGTGGAGCTATATATTAATTAAGTGTTGAAAACATATAAATTAGTTATTTGAAAAGTCAACTAATGTTGGCCTACATCAATATATATATAGGATAAACTCCAAAACACTTTATATCTTTCTTAAGTAGCCGATATTTGAAAATTAAGCAATAATTTAAAATAATAAATAATATGGAATAACAAAAGTAATAATTAAAAATAGAAGGATTAGCTTAGGTGGATTTTATTTTTTTCCATAAGCGATACGTGTTTTTAATGATTAATGTTACTTTTGATAAAATGACACATATATTTTATTTATATTGTATATATCTTATACTTACTACAATTGCAATACAATTTAGTATCCATAATATTTGAGTACTATAATATTGTTTTTTTATTCAGGCTAAATATCATAACATTGAATAATATATTTATTTAAATTTCTAGTTAGGTTCTTTCC
This sequence comes from Scutellaria galericulata, assembly GCA_946896805.1. Taxonomy (NCBI): domain Eukaryota; kingdom Viridiplantae; phylum Streptophyta; class Magnoliopsida; order Lamiales; family Lamiaceae; genus Scutellaria; species Scutellaria galericulata. The sequence goes on along the minus strand of OX335784.1, from coordinate 3,217,898 downwards.
GGAAAAAAAATATAAAACAAAAGGAAACAAAGTAGATAGTGTAACTTCATTTCTCTAATAATTAGTGGAAATATTAGCTAAATATGAAAAAAATACAAATTAATTATTTAAAAAGTCAAGAGTTGTTGGCAAATTAACATCTCAGAATAATTTTGTTTCCTGTATCTCACAAAAAATATAGATAAAGCAAACATATCAAAAAAATTTGAGGAAATTTGAAAAAATTAATAATAACTTGGAATGGTAAATATAATTGAATAACAATAATAATTAAAAATACAAGGACTAGTTTAGACCAGTTAAAAATATTTTGTTCTATAAATAACATATGTTATGTCCTTACCGATTATTACTTTATATAATATAGAATATTTCTCCTCCCATACCTTTAGTCAATACTAATACAACTATATAAACTACATTTAAATAAGAAAAATATTGTAACCCCATTCACCAATAAATAAGTATTTGATTATAGTGAAACCAAAATAATTTACATAAATCAGAATCAGAATATGATACATTTGACTTAACAAAGAGAAGACTTGTCGAATACAAGTATACAACAAAAACAAAAAAGAAAAAGAAAACAAAGAGAAGACTTGAACCTTGATGCATAGTAGAATCATCACAGCCGTCCATTCTTGCAAGTGGGCGAATAGATGGTAAAGATCTTCTGTTGACGTGGACTTTTTGGCCATTGTATTCTGTGACTTGAAATGTCACGCTGCAATGCATATCGTATCTATCATACGTGACAGCTGATAAATACCTCCAGATTTTTTTATTTTACAATTCTAAAATGATTAGGTCTTCTATGAGACCGTCTCACGAATCCTAGATGGGTGGAGTCGGATCGAAGTATTACATAATATATACAAAAGTATTATATGATACACATAAAAGTATTACCCCATATACATAAAGGTATTACATGATATTAAGTTATGTGATATTTTCAAAAAGTATTACATGATATACATAAAAGTACTACATAATACACATAAAAGTATTACATATAACACAATTCACGCACGAGGAAGAAGAGCACCTGGGCGCCTAGCTAGGATCCGCGCGTTTTTGTGTTGACCCGACCCGACCCAATTCGGGTCATTATCTCATAATACAAAAGTATTACTTGATATACATAAAAGTATTACATAATACACATAAAAGTATTACATATTTTCTTATAGTCTGACTCAACTCAAAACGCATTCTATAATATAAAGTATTTCCTAATATACATAAAAGTATTACATAACACACACAAAAGTATTACATAATTTTTATGTTTAACCCGACTCTATCCGTCTCACGGAATGAGATCCGTGAAACGATCTCACCCAAGACTTTGTCTTCTAAAATATCCCAACATATTTTCCATCAATTTATGGATTATTGTCATATAGGGTTCCTCTAAATTGTTATCACATAAATTATGTGATTAACAAAACAAAAATATTTAACTTTATATATTATCATTTCGATTGAGTTCAAACAAATTGTTACAATCAAACTTGAATTACGTGTGGAATAGTTTAGTTTGAATTATTGTAATACATCACACCTGTCATCTGCAAAATACACGCAAATATACGACTTTTGTGAATAAAAGAATCTCGATGAATATTCATGTCGAGAATCTCTAATTATAATATTAATTAATAATACTTTTAAAATAGAAGTCAATGTAAGATTAATAATATATATTATATAACTTATTGAAGTAATTAATGTCGATTGGCTACCTAGTTCGTAACATGTTGACAGCTACTTCATGGATATGCAATAATTAGTGAAGAAATCACAAACTATCTAACTAGTGAGATGGGTTTAATCTTTTTTTTTTTTTTTTTTAATTTTCTAATTTGAAAGTTCAATTCATTATTTTTTTTAATAGAAGAGATAAAATAACAAATTTTTAATGGGTTTGATTGGAAAATGGTTTAAAGAACACAAAAGCGCTTATATTTAATTAATATTCATAAATGCGATGTTTATTAATAATGATGCACTGTATTTAACTGATTAATGATATTTACCTTATTTAAAAAAATAAAAAAAAAGTAGGTGTATCGATACCTATAACCTCAATCCGTTCATAGCCAGAAAGGTCATTCAAAAGGGAACTAATAATCTAATTATGAACCAGAAAGGTCATCCAAAAGGAATCTATTAATCTAATTATGAAGGGTTAACTAAAGTGATAGAGACAAACTCTAATGTTTAATTCAAATTGAAGTTTATTATTAAAATTAAATATTGATTAATACAATGATATTTGTAATTAGCTGCCTCTAATCTTCGCGTAGCGCCAATTTCATTTTATAATAGGCAAGACTTTGAATGTGACAGTTTTACGAATCACATTTTGTGAAATGAAGGTTCATCTAATTCATTTCGTCTTATTATTAAATTAAAGTGAATCATCTACATTCAATTCTTTTAAATTGGATTTCATATTGATATGAGAATCTTGATATATGAAACTGTCTCTAAAAATATATATATATTGTATAATTATTTTAAAAAAAAAATATATATATATATATATATATTGTATAATTATTTTAAATTGGCAAGTCAGTATCAATTATATAAAAAATCAATTATATAATAATATATTTATATAAGCAATTTTTGAAACATATAAGAGATGCGATGGCCAACTTGTATCTTAGATGGGCATCATTTAGATTTGTCTTTGTTATGATTAATTATTACAAGCCTTAATTGCCTCACAAGAAGTCAACAATCCTATATAATAATTAGTACCTATTAAAATTATAATAATTTATGTGGAGGTAGTTCAGTGTTAAGTTTGATTTTTTTTTTTCCGTATTAAAAAAATACGTGAAAATATACTAGTATTGGGTCTTGAAATTACATTATGATGAATAAAATATATTATTTGTAGTATAATTTTATTCCCTATTACCAATATATAACAAATATATGACTCTACTGTATAAAAAATATGTTAATTTCTTAAACAAAGTCAGCATATTAATTAGACATATTCATGCATCTAACTATCATTAACTATATATCATTATCAATATATAATTAACAATTAGTGATGTTGATTAATAAAAAAATAACTAAAAAATCTGATTTCAAAAAATATTAGATGACTCTCAATTGTTAAGCATTTGAATGTGGCCCACTAACAATAAATCATTTCTTCGAACTATATACTATATGTTGAGAAAAAAAAAAAAAAAATCTTTCAGGAAGCCTTGTATAGTGTATTTGAGGTAAGAATACACCTTGAAATCTCAACCATTGAATTATGATTAGCTTATCTTGATCATAGAAAAAGTGATCAAGTTAAACATGAGGCATACAACATAAAAAATCTAAACATGTCAATGAGATTAGATTTCCTTCAAGTTTCATAACTTGAATAGAAACACATCAATATCATTGAATCTGTATTTTTTTTTTTTTAAATAGAAAATGTTCAATCACTCACAATCAAATTTTATAATATTCGATTTTTTCTGGGGGGGGGGGGGCATGTGATGCATTCCACGCATTATTACGTAACTGAGTATGCAACTATTTTCAAAGTTGGTGTAAACAAGTAATAATTTTATGATTAAAAATATATTTAAATAAATTATTTATAAAGAACTTCTTTTATATAATTATTTATTTATTTTTATATATACGCAAGCTCATGTAAATGACTTTAAAGGGATAAGATATCTATGATGAAATATAAAATCTACTCACTGATACATAGCGTACGAATAGATGTGTGTGTGTGTGTATACTTTACTTACAAGTATAAAAATTGTTATATATTATGATTATTTATCAATAGTTGAATACATTACACTGGAGTAATTAAAAATTTGATTAGATTAAATTTCAAGCTTTTGGTTTTGGAATATTACAAATGATATTTATTTTTATTCAATATGATATTAAATATTAGATTAACCTAACCATATATTTAAAATAGTGATTAAAATTTAGTTAGATTTCAAAAAAATAGGTTTATGTATTTTTTTTTTTTTGAAATCTGTATAAGATTCAAATTTAATTATACTTTTTAATGTTTGTAATTTTTTATAGTCAAATTTATAATATATATATATATATATATATATTAAGTAACTGATTTTGTTTAATCTTTCCATATAAGATATTCATTAGATCTACTTCGTAAAAAAAAAAAAAAATTGTACCATTTTGTATTTACAAATAATATTGTTTAGATAATTGAAATTTCTAGTCCCATAGATATGTCTTTCATCTACTTCAAAAAAAAAATAAAAAAATAATAATAATAAACTAAATCATGACATAATTATGTGATTTGTAAAAAGAACATTGTACCTTTATAATGCACACTAAATATTTTTAGCACATGTAATTGCCATATATATGTAATCCATCCTATCGCTTTGTAAATAACGTACATTCATTGTTATTTGACCTCAAATAATCCTCATTTAGTTTATGTTAGTTGGCCTATATAAGATTTTATAATTAGTGATGTTTATATATTTGTATTTAGTTGATGAACAAATCAATAGAAAAGATTGTTCATTTCGAAACGTCCATATATTTGAATTATAAAAGGATAAAAATATAATTTATATAGTCCCATCCATTAAAAAGATTATAAAAAAAGTTGTAACAAAACTCATGATTATATCATTTACAATCAGCCAAACATAACTATCCGTTTGAAATGTATTAAAATCATCAAAAATATTAATTAATTAAAATAAATTGTCACCTTGTTTCGAGAATCTGAACAAGACTGCAAACATATTCGATAGACAATTGTCTCTCTTTCTTTCTGGTGGCTTAGGTTGGAGGCATCCGATACGGCGTCGCTTAGAAACATCTTGGAACATATTCACTTACCATATATTATTACTAAGGCTTCTTATTTTTCTCTACTTATCCATATCCAAATCCCATATGTACCACTAAAAATTCAGAAAAGTATGATTCTTGTAAAATCATTATATGGATATAACTATATCAAAAAATATACTTGTAAATCCAATTTTTAGGTATAACATGCATTAATAAAATAAAATATGATCAGACTTAGTATTGAATATAACAGAAAAAATAATTTAATCTGATTTAAACACCTCAAAAATTATAGTAAATGAGATTCTAACATATTTCAAGTATATAATAAAAAAGAATTTAAGCTTTTATTTTATGTTGGATATTTTGAACCATATTTTATACAAACATGTATTAAACTACCATATATTAAATATTTAGTAATTATATAACATAATTTTATTTTCAGACTTGAATTGACACTACACCTTTTTATGGTCGACTCATTCTATGGATGGACATGGGCTGAAATCTCAAAATTCTGATTAATCTCACTTCATCCCATTGTCAATCATAATGAATATATACTTTAAAAAAAAAAAAAAAGGATAATAAGTATTGAAATTAATCCTCAAACTCCACTTAATCGAATGAGAGACTCATATTGTCACTTTTGAGACAAAAAATAACAACTCCCATGGAAAAGGGAGAAAAAAATTAATATAAATACTAAATAAAAAAGTTGGATGCTTAAAATGTAAAGTTAAGATGCCTATAATGAGAGACTCCTACCTATATGGTTCGATGCTAAAATGTAAAATCGGATCAATTTTGTCTAGTTGTATGTTTTATATAATAAAACAAAGGTTTTTTTTTAAGTTATATTTTAGATCTATATACTTTTAAACTTATTATTGTTCTTCTGATTTGTTAATACTGACTATCTGTACTCTTAAATTCTTTTTAATTGAATTAAATCCCTATAATAAATATGGACAAAAACTTTTGTGCACAAGGTGCACGGATCCAAATCTGTGCACAACAATACTGTTATATTATATGAAGTAATACTGTTATATTATATGAGTGATACTGTTATAATATGAAGTAATACTGTTATATTATATGAGTGATACTGTTATATTATATGAAGTAATACTGTTATATTATATGAATGATACTGTTATGTTATAATATGAAGTAATACTGTTATATTATATGAGTGATACTGTTATATTATATGAAGTAATACTGTTATATTATATGAATGATATTGTTATATTAATATAACAATATCACTCATATAATATAATAGTATTGTTGCACCTTGTGCACAGAAGTGTCACTCATAAATATGTAGAAACCATATATCATTTTTTTCCACAAAGATTTGGTCTTTATGTGTATTTATATACAAAGCCTGATTCAAACAGTATTGAATTACATGAAATCATTTTTAACAATGAAATATATGAATCACCAATTCACACAAAACTGAAAGTATAGAAACCTAATTAATGTTTGTAAATGAAAATTTGGAGATTCAATTATATATAAAGAAAAAAACTATAAATATAAAAACCCAAATTACTATATTTTTCCTAAGAGAAAGTAAAAAGAGTAAAACACAAGTAATTACTCAAAAATTGAAAACTTAGCACGCACATATCGAATAAAATATTTTGATTCCTTATTCTATAATTGTTATAGAAAAAGACATTTCAATATCAATTATTTGATATGGAGAAACACTTGAGGACAGGGTATGGATGGTGATAGAGACTTTGCATGTTGTTAAAGCGATGGTGGTACATAGTCAGATTGTCTCAGAATATTGAGTATTTGTTACGTGAAAACTTATTATGAATCTAATTATGTTAAACTGATATATTGGTACGTAAATTATAATTTATAAAATAGAGATGATTTAAAAAAATATTGAGTGTGATTATTATTTGATCGTTTCAAGAATCTAATTTTATGAGACGTTCATAAAATAGAAATTGACTTATTAATATAAGTTGAATTATGAATAGTAAGAAAAATTATATTTGGAAGCAATGTTCTAAAATTCGCTAGGCGCTAGTCGGACGCTTGACTAGAGTCTAGCACCTAGGATGCCATGTCGGAGCCTAGGCGCCGTATCAAAATTAAATATTCCCTCCGTCCCGACTCAACTTGCCTACGTTGACCGGACACGGAAGTTAAGAAAATGCAGTTGACTCAAGTGGATATGCTCACTTTTTGCTTTTAAGACTTTATTTAGGGTTTGGATTAGTATATTAACACCTCCCTTCCTTTCCTTAATTTTAAATCTCACAATCAATTAAAAAAAAAAAAACTGGAAATCCAAAAAAAAATTAATGCAACTAATTTTCTGGTGGGAAAATTTCCCACCAAATCAGCTCAAAAACTGTTCTTACCAAATTTCCCCCCCTAAAACACATTAATTACAATCAAATCAAATTATATGCACTTCTAATAAATACAAATGCATTGAATGCATTTTCAACAACCAGCTCTCAAAATTTCCAAATTTCAGATTCAAATATGACTTGCAACAAAAAAGGAAAAAATCTTTCTCCATCAGAATGACTTCTTATAGCTCAACGTCTTCTCGTAAACAACAACAATGGTGTTTTGAAGAACGACATCACGGCAGAAGTCGCAACATCATTTGGAGTGTATGTTCGTACTATCCGACTCATATGGTAAGCTGCAAGGAAACAAATTTCAGAGGGGCTGCCTATTTCTTTTCCAGAGGTAAGGCCATGCCCACATTCATCTCAACTTTTAAAGTTGGATGAAGAAGCCATTAAAGTCATTCCCTTCTCCAAGAGAGGCACAATCAGGAGGTTATCAAAAAAGCTTGAAGTTAGTAAATCACAAGTGGGCAGATGGGTAAAATTGGGCAGGCTTAAAGCACACACTAATGCAATCAAACCAGCTTTGACAGAGACAAATAAGCTCAACAGAATCAAATATAGCCTATGTTTCTTACATAAACACATCAACAACAACAAGATCAGTTTTTAAAGCATGCATAACGTAGTCTATATTGACGAGAAGTGGTTCTATATGCAACGAGCAAGTGAAAGGGCTTATAAACTGAGCTTAGAGGATGATCCTTACAGGGCATATAAAAGTAAGCGATTCATCCCAAAAGTCATATTTATGGCTGCTGTGGCAAGGCCAAAATACACAGATCAAAGGGAGTTGTTGTTCGATGGGAAGATTGGAATTTTCCCATTCACACAACAAGTCCCTGCCTAGACGTGCTCACCCGGTTCGAAAAACCGGAAACTATTGACCCGGTTCCGATTCGAATCGAAACCGAGAACTGGCCCAACTGGTTCAGTTTCGGTTCCAATATTTACAAATCACCGGTTTACCCTATTTTTTTAGTTGATGAATGCCACGTGGACGACCCAAATTAAAGAGCCGTTTGTGATCAACGACTCAGATTAAAGAGCCGTTGGAGCCAAAATAACCGTTGGAAATCGGTTCAAAAACCGGCGGTTCGGGCATGATTTTGAAATCAACGGTTATGATCAAACGACCGTTGATGATCGACGGCCCAGATCGTTCAAACCGGCCGATCATATATATATATATATTTGAATTTTTCATGCTACATCTATAAATACCCCCATTCCATCCTTTGATTTCTACACCAATTTCTCTCAATTCTATAATTTCTATTCTTTAAAGCTCACAATTTCAAGTTTCCATTCTCTCAATTTTAGTTTTTGTAGTTCTTCAATTTACAATTCAATTTCAATTCCCACAAAAAATATCTCGAAGAGCTTCTTCATCCGCCGGTTTGTCTCGTGGGAAGGGAAAAAGTTCGATGCCGCCACCACAATCTCTCTACGACGATGAAGATCTTGATTTCATTGATTCGTATCAATGTAATTAAGAAGAAATGGAGGAGGCGTTGGGCCCTAACACCGCCGCCACCTTTGCCGAAGAAGAAGAGGTGCCGAGGGGAGCAACGCAAGAGAGTGTCAACACTACACAAACCACTACTCCTCGACAATCTTTTTCCCTTCGGAGTGACATTTTCTCCTTCCATTTTAAGAAGGAGAAAGTGCCGAATAGCGCCACCGACTACATTGTGACGTGCAACCATTATTCGAAGGTTTACAAGTTCAAGCATGGAGGAGGCTACGGGACTTTCACCAACCATGTGATCAAAAAGCATCCCGACAAGATTGGGCTCGATCGAGGGCAAACGCAACTCCGGGGGCCTTCACCGGATCTTCTCAAGGTGGAGGTATGGATGAAGTTACTTTTAAATTTAGTCAATTTTAGGAGATGTGTAGTTAAACTCATAGCCGAAATACATCTTCCATTTAATTTTCCAATCGATGATTCTTATGAAAAATTCACTAGTAAATATTTTAATCCGGCAAGTAGAAAAATCTCTAGAAACACCGTTATTAGGGATATAGAAGAAACCGTATTAGAATATAAATATAAATTAATTGAAGACTTAAAAAATTTAAAACAAAAAGTTGCTATATGTAGTGATATATGGAAGGATCCTTATAAGACAATGATTATATGGGTATTACTTGTCATTGGATAGATGATGCATGGAATCTTCAAAAACATTTAATTGCATATATAGAATTTGATAATAAACATTCGGCACAACACATTGCACATAAAATGAGACATATTTTAAATGATTACGGTATTTTAAGAAAAGTATTTTCGATATGATTTGATAATGCTAGTAATAATACGGCGGTTTTACCTTACTTGCTTGAATTTTGTCAACCTCCGATTGAGGGCAATTTTTTTCATATTCGTTGTATGTGTCATATCCTAAATTTATGTGTTTAAGAAGGATTAGAATCATTAGAAAAATATATTAAACCTATTAAACAAGCAATTTATGAAATTGCTAGGTCTACGGTATTGCATAAAAAATGGGCAAGATTTTGTAAGAGACATGGTCTTGAAGTTAAAAAATTTATAATTGATGTTAAACATAGTTGGAATTCTACTTTTTATATTCTTCAAGATTCGTATGAATATAGATCAATGCTATGTGAATTTTATTTAGAAAATCCAAATGATGATGTTATTTTATTTGAAACTTCATGGGATGCATGTTTTAATTTAATTCAACTTTTAAAAATATTTGAAGAGGCCACTAGAGAATTAAGTGGATGTTATTATCCTACTTCTCCTATACCTTTAGATAATTGTGTTAAGATTGCTCTAATTTTAAATTCATATTCAACATGTCCAATTTTAGGTCCAACCGTCTTAGTAATGAAAATAAAATGGTTAAAATATTTTCATGAAATACCCGATGTTTTTTTTATGTGCTAAGTTATTATAGGATTAGAGAAGATGGATTAGAAGAATTACTAAATATATATTATAATGCATTGTTTTCAAATATGATATTAAATGATTATGATATGTGTGATTATATTCCTATCCCTAATGAAGTTGTAAGTAGAACTAAATTTTTTTTTATAATTTGTTTAAAGAATATAAACAATTATTAGGTGATGATTGTAGTTATGATACAAGTGAACAAAATGTAGGAGGTAGTAGTCAATCATTTAGTTTTCAACCGGCTCAAGCACTTAGTAAATTTTACAATTTTTTTGATGTTAGAACACAAAAAAAGACCTACAGGTAGTAATCATTGTCAAGAATTAGATACTTACTTAGGTGCCACATTTGAACAAACTGTATTTGAACATCATATGGATTTATTGAAGTGGTGGGCAAGAAGGACCACCACTTATCCTATACTAACCATTATTGTTAAAGAAGTGTTTAGATGTCCCGCCTCAACCGTTGCGGTCGAACATGCTTTCTCCAAAGGAGGACATGTTTAATCCAAGAAGAGCGAAGTTGACGAAAGAGAATGTGCAAAATATTACTCTACTTGAAGATTGGGTGAGAGCAAGCAATCGTCAACAAGATCTCGATCTATCCAACTTAGACTCTGATGGAGATGACCTCTACGGATATGATTCAAACACGTCCTCCTCCGCCGGAACCAATGAATAGATAAGTTTCGGTGAGTTAGAGAACTACATGAGCTTTGATTCATTCGTTTTGAAAAGGATACATAGGCAATTTCATTCTAAGTTTGGAAGTGTAACTTTCAAACTTAGAATGAAACTCAAGCTCTTTCAAATTTTTTTCTCTTCTTTAATTTTATAATTGTAATTTGTAACATGTTTTATTGTAATTTTTCAAATTTTGAAGTTGTAAATTGTACATTTGTAATGTTTTACTTATACTTGTAAATAGTTGTTAATGATTGTATTTTATTAATGTAAAGATGAGTTTATAAAGTTATAATATATCTTATAACTTCTTTTTTTGCATCTCAGTACCGCGGTACCTATTCTGGATATTGCGGTATCGGTTTGGATACCGCGGTACTGAGACAACGTGTTTGAACCTCCTAGAAACCGATACCGCGGTACTGAGATGCAGAAAAAAAATGAAAAAACCGAAAACCGAAAACCGAACAGGCGGTTCTGGTTTAATCGCCGGTTCGGAACCGAAACAATGACCCCCACGGTTCGATTCCGGTTTGGGGGATGGCGGTTCGTGGAACCGACGGTTCGCGAACCGTGAACACGTCTATGGACCCCCGCCATCAGAAATAGCGCAAACAGACTAAGGGGTGCAATGGTTACAAAACTAATTGACTCCATAAACAAAGAAGTTATTAAGAGCTGCCTTTTGGAAAAGGTAACGCATTAATTATCAGAAAATTTTCATCATTTAATGTGTTTAGTAAGTCTCCTAAAACTACCCCAATGTTTTGATTAACTATTGGGCTAAATTGGTGACATTACTAACACATTTTATGGTGATTTGTTTGTTATTTTTTTCATCACATGACACAACAACTAGATAATCCCAGCAATAAAGACAAAGTGGCTAGCAAATGCGAGTAAACAAATCATCATTCAACAAGATAATGCTAGACCTCATTCAAGCAACTTAGATGCAGATTTCAGAAGGGCTGCCACAGAAGATGACTTTGATATTAGGTTGATGTGTCAACCACCAAATTCACCAGACACTAATGTGCTAGATTTAGGGTACTTCAGGGCAATTCAATCCTTGCAGATTGAAACCCGAAGCTACAATGTTGATGACTTGGTTGCTAATATTCTTCAATCATTTGAAGATCTTGAGCATCCAAAGTTGAACAACATTTTTCTTTCACTACAAGCATGCATGGTTGAGATATTGAAGGTAAAGAGAGGAAACAATTACAAGCTGCCTGACATTGGAAAGACAACACAAGCAAGAACTGAGTCATTGCCAGCAACAATTCAAGTGGATGAGCAACTTGTAAGGGACACAATTGACTTTCTGATTGCAAATGAAGAAGCCACATAAATTTATGACATTGGGGGCATTCTAACAGATTTAGGGTATATGTAAGTAGGCTTAGAAAACTTTTGTCATTTAGTTTTATTGTTTACAGTGTAAACACACATGAAGTGTTCATTTTTCTTAAACTGTAAACAATAGAAGAACATGTTAGTGATATCTTAATTTGCAAACTTCTTCTTTTTTTTCCCTCAGAAAAATTTCATCATTGGGATTATCCTATGGCCACAAAAGGTGAGATGACAACATTAATATAGCCTTAAAAAAGACTATGTCAAGCTACTACATCCAACACGCTTTCAAGTTTGAAAAACAATGCAGTTGCAACAACAATTCATGTTGGGCAGTCTCATAAACAATCAACATATAAACATCACTTTGTTGAGCTACCATGCAACTAATCATCATTCAAACACACAACAAATTGAACTCAACAAGATCATGCAGTTGCAACAACAGAGACCTGTTGGGAGGCTTTATAAACAATCAGACAAATATCATCACTTTATTAAGCTACCAAGCAAGCATTAATCAGCACCAAGTTCAATTATATTGACCAACAGTCATTTACCATCACTTTGTTAAGCTATCATGCAACTAATCAAAGTTCAATCACACAACAAATTGAACTCAACAAGATCATGCAGTTGCAACAACAAAGACCTGTTGGGCAGCATAATAAACAATCAGCACACATCATTAGCACAAGCAAGCATTAATCATCACCAAGTCAATTGAACATACCAACAATCATTTACCATCACACTGGACAGACTCTAGCTGTCATTCAAACACACAACAAATTGAACTCAACAAGATCATGCAGTTGTAACAACAGAGACCTGTTGGGCAACTTTATAAACAATCAGCACACATCATCACTTTGTTAAGCTACCAAGCAAGCATTAATCAACACAAAATTCAATTTACCATCACACTGAACAGAAATCATGCATTATTAGGGTTTACCATCATACTGAACAGAAATCATGTTGTCACCAAATTAGGGTTTTCCAGAAATCACCCACAAATTAGGGTTTTCCAGAAAACAACATCCAACACCCCAAATCATGCATTATTAAGCATCATCATAACATAGAAATCATCTACCACAAAAATTAGGTAAATAATTCGATCAAAGGGGCAAAATAGTTTAACCTTTCGAACTGAGGGAACCCATATCGCCAAACAGTCGTAGAAAAAATGAAGCATATCTGGATCGTCCAGCAACACAAATCTGAAGGGGGTACCTCAATTCTTGTTGGGAGAGCATTCCCATCCTCTTCAAACTAAGTTTCCTCGACAAAAGATTCCTCCGAATCCCAAATAAAACCTTCTTCCGCAATCGAAGACGAAAACTCCATCACAACTCGAAAGGACAGGAGATTTTACCACAAAAGATGATTTTTTCAGACTGTGGCAAGATCTCACCGTAATCACCAAGATCTAGATGCGATCTGTGATAATCGGTGAGGTATAAACGTTAAAGAAGGAGAAAGAACTGGATTTTTAACTGTGATAATCACCAAGTCGAAGAGAGATACCCATTAGATCTAGGGTTCGAGAGAGAAAGGAAGAGGGGTTGAGAGAGAAAGAGAAAGGGTTCTAGAACAGCGCAGTGTGGAAGTGAGAGGGATCGATTAGGGTTTGGGGGTATTGGGTGGGATAGTTTTAGTTTAGTTTAATTAGGATTAGGGATTAATTAATCAAAATTAGTTTAAGAAAATCAGATTTAAATTAAGAAATTTGGATGACATTTTTGTAATAATGTTGAAATATAAGGATATTAATGTAAATTTTTTTTTTTTTGCCATTTATGGGCTGGTAGATTTAGTTGGGACAAATCGAAATGGCAAGTAGGCAAATTCAGCTAGAACAGATGGAGTATTTTTTTTTTAATATTTTAACTATTTTTCTTAAATTATCTTTAAAAAATATTTTTGGAACTCTTATATTATTTTGTTTTTGAGTTTATGTTGGAGGACCAGTAAAAACTTAATTGAATTATATTTATATATGACTTATTCAATGATTATAAAACTATTTTTTATTTGTATTTCTCAATTCATTAATTTATTTATCTACATTTAATTAAATAATAATAATTTGATAGAACTCAATAATACATTAAGAACACTCCGTATTGCTAAAAAGTTAAAAGAAAAGGAAAAAAAAGGAAAAAAATGTTATTTGGTGTCTAGGACAACCTAATACTGAATAGTTCCATCTAGCCCCACTTACAATCACCAAATATGGTTGAATAGACAAAATTCGATCTAGCTAGAAGCCGTTTACCTATGTCAACTTCTAGTACACTACTTGTGAGTTGTGTAGAATAATTTGGTTTAATTTACTTTAACTTGGTGCACTATATCTAATATACATGTTGTTGCACCCTCAGACCTCAGCCGACTCGGATCGAATTGGCCAGGAGCCTGGTTGGCCAGAATTGAGCTGTCCAGGACCAAAGTTATGGCAAACAAAATTGAGTCGGGATAACCAGGATCCTCTGAACTGACCAGAGCTCGGGCCAATGGGCACTAAGTTCTCAGCTAATTCGAAGTGCTCCAAAAAGTCAACCTCAAGAAGACTTACTCAAGTCCAAGATATCTAAAAAATGAAACAAATCCAGATAAAATCAAATATGATCAAAATACGATCAAATCTGATTTGATCGTATCCAATCTTTGAAATCATGCTTATCGATATGCTTTCTAAAAATATGTAATCTCTAACTTAGCCTATTTACCACAATTTACGGAAAATAGATCCAATATTCATTGTATTAGAGCATGTCCAGTAATACGTTGAATTCTTGAGTTAAATTTTTTTTTTCTTCTATTTTATGAAATAATCCTTTTTAATGTGAAAAATAGTGCATACGGCTAGAAACGAGTGTTAGCTTTTACATAAAAATAATATAAAACATGCAGTATTTTTTTGTGCACAGCTGGAGATGCCCTTGAGCAATATATTACTATTTCTTTGATTCCCAACAATAAAATCGATTCGATCAACCAAAATCATTCGAACAAGATTGACCGGCCGACAGACTTCCGAGCTCTAATCTTCTTGTTTCTACTTGTTTTAATTATACTAGTATTTCACCCGTGCGTTGTACGGTTTTGTATTTTAAAATTTTTAATGTAAATAAAAAATACATATAAGCTATAAAATAAAAACTTCATATATTTGAATAGTTATTATATAATTATATATAATTGGTAATGAAATATGATGTAAAAATATGCATTTGACAGTTTAATTAAATGATTTAAAAAAACAGTTTAATTGAAAATTTGTTATTACATATTTTGTAACACCTCCTGTAAACAACATTCCTAATGGACATGGTATTCTCTTCTTTGCTACCACAAATTAAAACTTTTAACCCATCTCGACTTGTGACTCTTAAAAAATTTTTCCTCTACTTTTATGGAATAATCCTTTTTAATATGAAGAATAATGCACACTGCTGAAAACGAGTGTCAGTTTTTACACAAAAATAATATAAACACATGCAGTATTTTTTTGTGCATAACTGGAGATGCCCTTAGAACAATATATTACTATTTCTTTGATTCCCAACAATAAAATTGATTCGATCAACCAAAATCATTCGAACAAGATTGACCGGACAGACTTCCGAGCTCTAATCTTCTTGTTTCTACTTATTTTAATTATATTTCTTATCTGTTTTGACTGATATTTGACTTCATTTGTCTGTACGAATTTATTAATTACACATCTAAACATGTTATCCTACTAGTATTTTAAAATTGTTGGAACACTACGATGGAATTTGATTCCCAAATTAAAATGAATTAAAAGAAATAGTGGAAGACCGTAAGATTTCAAACATACTTGATTCAAGACAATTTGTAAAGTGGTAGAAATGCTACCAAATATTTCAATTATAGCAACGGTGGATAACCCTGAGGTCCCTGACAAATAATAAGATAAATTGGAAATAAGCTTTTCAGTACTCTAATTTTACTTTTTTTTTTAAATTTTAATCATTTATCTATCTATTATTTATTTTTTTCTTTATAATTATAATAAAAATAAATTTATATCTGAATACCTAAGACTGTAATAATATATCAAAGTAACTTGCTATGCAATAGACTTCTGAACTACATATACATTATATATGAATACATTTTTGAAATAAATACGGAAATTCATTTAATGTATAATTAACAAGCAAAACTAATAAAGAAGAAAAGTCTAATTATTATTTCAAAATAATTTTTTTAGTTTTTATATTATTATTAAAAATATTATTTTTAAAATTATTCAATATAACAAATCGACAACATGAAGGTAAATAAAAAAAAAAAATATATATATTTATCAATACATAAATTTAGATGCTAAGGAAACAACATCGAGTTACTATAACTTGTCATGACATGTAGTAGATCAAAATTTTGATGTTTTTAAAATTATAAGATTATTTAAAAAAAATTAATAGATAAAATTATTAAAAACTTAATAAGACAGTGTCAGAGGATTAGAAAATCACTTTTCCCTAAATGGAATCTTGATAAGTATTCAAATATTTGTAACCTATTTTTAGTATAAGATATGCATACTTTTAACCTGTAAAAGAAAGATGCAACATGGGTTGGGACATACTTTTAGGTCTCATGTGCCTATTAAATTTTTGTCTGTAGAAAATGTTTTGGGCTCACTCAACATTTTACCTTCTGTTGATTATTTTGCTCAATGCTTTAACGAATTTGCAGTTTTTATTTTATTTATATATTTTTGTATAAATGGGAAAAATGTTGACCCCGAATGCAAATGAGATAATAATTTGGGTTCAGAATAAATGAAATGCTAGTTTCTTGAGCATGTAAATAAATTACAATAAAAAAATAAACGTTTTATGTCCTGGCAAAACACGTGCAACAACTTGGGGACAAATAGTTCGTGAAGATTTTATTAAAAAATGTCATAATTGATATAGAGGAAAAACGTTGGACCCATGTCACACCAGATATGTGTTTTATAGATTACCTCGTCCAATATAATAAGAGGTACTATGTTGATGTTTGAGGTTAATGCAATTATTGAATATGTTAGTGGTTTACATATGTATTAGTATATGTTTTATATTATATGTGTGTGTAGATAATTTTTTTTCATTTAGTGATAGTGCACTGCATATATAGTTTTTGGAATGTGAGTTATATAATGGTATATTAGGTTAGACAATAGTACAACCACGTTAGGTAATAGGTGTAAGATCATTCTACATGAGATTTTTGGAGGAATCACAAGACAATGGATATGTGTTACACGAAATGAAACATTGTTTTGAGTACTTAAAACTATTATATATACGATTTTAAAAATGCACGATAATTATTCATGAGCAGCTATTATAAATAAGAAAATGCTCAAATGTCCACGGTGGACAACTATTAATATGTTCGCTGATAATATATAATGATTCAATTTTTTTATATCATGAAATGTAAAATTAATATATATATATATATATATATATATATTAGATATAAAATATATCAACAATGAACATATTTATATATACGTTCACATATTTAGAAATAAAAGTATTGCACACTCAAAGTAAAAAAGCCAAATTTGAATACAACATAGTTTAGCAAACTAACAAACAAATAAGTCTAATTATGAAAGAGGCCCAACCCATATAATAAGCCCAGTTTTTATTTTAAAAATAAAATACATATTGAATTCTATAACTATTGAAAACTATATTTTGTTTGGTTGATTTATAGTTTTAGTATGAGCCAACAATAAACGAAACTTAATGTTACGAATGAAAATATTATGTAAAATTATGACAACATATATTTACGTGATACCTTGTGTACTAAAAAGAAAAACAACAAGTGAAAATAATCAAAGAAAGTATAACTAGGCCCAATTTAAACAGATCAGATGGCCCAATTTAAACATCTCGTGGCACAATAAAATAAAACCACTTTTTTCCCGCTTCAAATTCATTTTGGACACCATTTCAAAAAGAAGGATCAGAAATCTTCTGAAAAGTGACAATGGCGACCGGAGATTCGGAAGAACATCGGAAATTGTCCGTTAAAATCGCGAAGGTTTTCGACGATGTACGAACTTCGCACGCCACTCATGTCCGCAAGCTCAAGGAACTCGCCGCTCTCCGCTCCTCATCGCCGGACGAATTCTGCGCGGCGTTTTGTAAAGCCCTTACTCCCCTCTTCGATTTCCAGCGCCGCACTGCCTCGGCTGAGCGTTTAATCAAGTTTGTCTCCGTCTTTTCTTGTTCGAGCGGTGGCAATGGCGATTCTGATGATGAATTTTTGGAGAATTTCCTCAAGTTTCTTCTTGTAGCTGCTGCTGCGGCCAATAGGACTGTGAGATTTAGGGCTTGTCAGATCGTTTCTGAGGTGTGTTGAGCTATTTTGCTTTGTGCTTTCCTGAGTTCCTCAAATTTTCGCATCTTGAAATTTTATGGTAATTATTAGTAAATTAGTTGGAAAAAGTTAGGTCCTTACTAAATTAGGAGACTGAAAATCGAACTGAACGGAATTTAGCATTCATAGTTTAGTTTTGCTTATGTTGCTAGGTTATAGTAATTTTTGGTGTTTTCTTTCATGTCAGGTTAGATTACACATTGTTTTTTGTAAACATATTTTGTTTGGGGGGCGGTCTCCATTCAATCAGGTCCACTAGCTTTTGGTATTACAATTGACTATCTAAACAGTGTGACATGATTGGAAACTAAGCAATGTGGAAGACATTAGTTTTTTGACTTCTTTGTTGCTACATAGATCATTATGCGGTTGCCAGATGATGCTGAAGTGAGCAATGAACTTTGGGATGAGGTGATAGAATGTATGAAGGTACGGACAAGTGATAAGGTCTCTGCAGTCCGATCATTTGCAATTAGGTCTCTTGCACGCTTTGCAAATGATTCAGATAATAGTGACATTCTTGAATTGTTCCTTCAGAGACTTCCACTGGAGCAGAATGGGGTATGTTCTTTAAACATTTTGTGATCGAACCTTTTGGATTTTATTTTTGGTCTGCTTGGTCACATTTTAATACATAGTGGCATACTTCTGTGTAGCTGCTAGTGTTTAATCATACTTATAGTGACTTTATATATTTTCAATTCTATTAGAACTCTGCTTGGATGGGTTTTTTCTTTTTAAAGAAGAATCACTTAGGTAGTAGGATGCCATATCTTGGCATGATCTAAGTTTTATTTGCAAATTTGCAGGATGTGCGTAAGATTATTGTGTTGTCGCTGCCTCCTTCAAGTACAACTTTATCAGTGATAATTGATTGCACTCTGGATGTGAGTGAGTCAGTTCGGAAGGCAGCATACTGTTTTCTAGCCAGTAAATTCCCACTACAGAGCCTAAGGTTATTCAATCATTTAACCTTATAGCATGCTACTCATTTCTCTACCTGCATTTCTATTGATAACTTTTAAGTAGTGTTGTCTTTTGACTCTTTTCTACTTATGGTGCATTCCGATTTATGTAGCCAATGTTCTCTCATATTTTTTCTGCTTCAATTTGGCCCTTTATCTGCAGAATTTGTATTATTCAATCTCTTTATAACGTTTGCTTGCTTTTCCTATTGTATATTGCAGCATCAAGTTCAGAACAAAAATTCTTCAGAGGGGGCTTGCTGAGCGATCGGCAGCTGCTGCAAAGGAGTGCTTCAGGATGATGAAGGATGAGTGGCTTGACAAATGTTGCAGTGGAGACCCTATAGAACTACTTAAATTTCTTGATGTTGAAACCTATGAATCAGTTGGGGAGATAGTAATGTCCGCTCTTCTTAAAGCAGGACTGGTAAAATTGCAGGATGGTCAAACTATTCGGAACTTTTTTATATCCAATGCTGACTCAGCTGAAGGTTTTTACATCATATATCCTGATTTATACTTTGTGTTGGCCAAATAATTAATCTTTTGTTCATTCTTCAGTTAAATTTCAATCCACCATGATATTTATCAAACTCATGCTACATTATTGCAATCCAATGTCCCACAAGTTACATGCATCTTCAGCAATACATGCGAAAAATTTGGTTTAGGTTGATGGAACCATCTATAAACCTGTGGTGTCTGAGGTCTTCAAACCTTGGGGTTCACTCAAAGTTAGCAAGATTTTCTGGTGATATGCAATGCTTCATAGGTTGACTGCATTACTGAATAACGGCAAGAATTTCAATAGGAAGACTTTAGATTCTCTTACTGAAACTTTCAGTTATTGTCCAGCAGTTTGAAAATTTGGAGAAAAAATTTCCTCGTTAAGATTGCCCTTTTAAAGCCAAGCAGAAAAGGATTTTGTGTTGCTTGTTGCTTATACATTTTTTTAAAGTGTTAATAGTTGATTTTTTCATGATGTATTGTTGAGATTGATTGTTTGTTGTTTTTATGTTTACCAATATAAAAAGCAGGACAATGCAATCATTCTATTGAGCTAATGAATGCAGAAGTGGCTCTTTTCTGGAGAATGGTCTGTAAACACCTTCAGATGGAAGCACATGTAAGTACTATAATAACAAATGGTTTAACAGCTTTGTATTTAATCTTAGTTTGTGTTTGGATAGAGTGAATTGAAATCTAGGATTTGAAATGAATGAATTTCAAATCCACCCAAGTCGGAGTGAATTTGAATCCATCCAAATGACTCATAAATTAGTTCAAAATGAAATTGATGGTTTTCAAATCCACATCTATCCAGACACCATCGATGGATTTGCTACCATGGATTTCGAATCCCTCCTCAAATCCAACTATCCAAATAGACCCTTAAAGAATTTATTGAGCTGATTTACCTTCAGAATTAGGAAATGCTTATTGCTTAGCATATGATTACAAGTTATCTTAACACTTTTTCTCTTTTATCTCATTTTCAGAAATAAACTGTTAGTAGAAGCCTTAGTGGATTTTGTGAGATACATCTTAAGTTGTGATTATTCCCTTCATGTGTATATATATACAGACATATATATGTATATATATATATCATTGAGTGATTTCCAGGTCTTTTTTGCATGCGTGTAAACAATCAAAGGTTTGTTTTAAGCTGGCATTCTGCAATTGACAGTTGAGAGTTTTTCGTATATTATTCTGTGCCTGAAGTGTATGTCCTAGCCATTTCTTGCATGCTTGTCTTGTAGTTAAAAGTTTGTACTTGAATTTGTGGTATACAAAGAGAACCGATTAAAGGCCTTTTAAGTACCATTGTCCTGTCCGCATTATGGTCAGTCTTGGGAAATTTTAGATGATCTACTTTTTAAATACAACTTGTATTTTGCTACTCTGTACTGTCAACATTACCACATCGTTTTAATGAATGTTGGTTTTAAATTCATTTATGAGGAACACTGTTTTTACTCCCTACTCTTGATAATGATGCCTAACATCCAAAGTGTGTACTATATAAGTCTGAAGCTAAAAGTGAGAAGTGATGATTGTTAATGCTGAGCTGGTAATTAACTACTTGACATTCTACTCTATCTCATGTTTCTTGTTATGTGATGTTTATGCAACTTTCAACAAAGCTAAAATTGAGTATCAAATACAAAGTTGATGGACAATATACAATATAATGAATGAGGGAAATGATTAATCTTTTCTATTTTGAAGGAAATGTAGCTATGTCTTTAACTGCTACAGTGCTATGCTGCTAATAACCTTTTCTCTTCTTCAATCAGAAAAAGGGCTCTGATGCTGCTATGACTATGGGAACAGAATCAGCAGTATATGCAGAGGAAGCTTCAGATAACAATGATCTTCTCGATAGAATTCTTCCTGCCTCTATTTCTGAATACGTAGAATTGGTTAACGCTCACATAGCCGCTGGTGGGTGAACTTTAGCATAACATTTTTTTGTTAAACTTGAAAATATACATTTTTATTCGATCTGATTTTACAGGGACAAACTATCGATTTGTATCTCGGCAACTGCTACTTCTGGGTGCTATGCTTGATTTCTCTGATGCCTCTAACAGAAAAGTGGCCGGTGAATTTGTTCAGAGTTTGTTGCATATGGTCATTGATCATGAAGTGGATGACAATGGAAATGAAATCGTCATTGGAGATGGTTTCAATTTAGGAGGGGAGAGAAATTGGGCTGCTGCTGTAGCAGAATTGGCAAAGAAAGTGCATGCAGCTACAGGGGAGTTCGAAGAGGTTGTTCTTACAGTGGTAGAAGAACTTGCTCGGCCTTGCAGGGAGAGAATAGCGGATTGGAAGCAGTGGCTGCACTGTCTTGCTCTGATTTCACTTCTTTTGGAGAATTCAACTTCATTTCGTCATATGCAGGGAAGAGCAATTGACCCTGCTGAAATTCTTCACTCTCTTTTGCACCCTGGGGTATGCCTCTCTGAAAATCCTCTTTTCCCCCCGGCTATGTTATCTTGTCATGTTCTTGTCATTAATAACCCCAATGACTGTTTAGTTGGTGGTTTGTAAATGCAGGCAAAACATTCCAACTTGGACGTCCAGAGGGCTGCTGTTAGGTGCCTTGGTCTTTTTGGGTTGTTAGAGAGAAAGCCCAGCGAGAGTATAGTAAACCAATTAAGATGTTCTTTTGTTAAGGGACCTTCTGCTGTTAGAATAATGGCTTCTAAGGCATTACTCGATCTTGCAATATGGCATGGTCCAAATGAAATGGATAAATCCATGAACCGTAATCTCTCATCACATCTTTGTGATCACAAAATTGCTTCAATCCCTGTTGAATTTTGCAATGAAAGTGAGGATCCGGATATTGAACTGCTTGATCTGCTCTATGCGGGACTTGAACATGATTGGGATGATTTTGTAGATGTTGGAGAAAATCAATCAATGCAAGATGTTCTAGGGGAAGGTTTGGCAAAGATTCTTCTAGTGAGTAATAAGTTTCTGGGTTCACATGCTTCAACACATCACTTGCTATTGGCTAAGCTCATCAAACTGTACTTCAGCACTGAGAATGAAGAGTTTCAGAGGTTAGTAGGTTACTGGCCTATTTATACACGCAGAATATTGAACAACTAACTGATTTCCATATTTTTCTGTAGATTGAAACAATGTCTTTCAGTTTTCTTTGAGCACTATCCATCCCTTTCCATAAATCACAAGGTTTGAGTTGATACAACATCATTTCTACACGGTTTTTTTAGTTATGCCGTTTTCTAATCATTTCAACTAAAATTACAGAAATGTATATCAAAGGCTTTTATCCCAGTTATGCGTTCATTGTGGCCTGGTGTCAATGGTAACACCGTGGGATCTACCATTATGGTGTCTAACATGCGTAAGCATGCTGTGCAAGCTTCACGCTTTATGCTGCAAATGATGCAAGCTCCTTTATTTGTGAAAGAGACTAAAAAGCCAGATGATAATGAAAATGAGAAATCTGGTGTTGAGGCAGACCCTTCACTCAATTTTGAGAGTGGAGAGGAAGGGCTTGCATTACGAATTGCAGTAGAGGTACATTTATTTATTTTCATTATTGTAACTATTTTGAGATTATATCAGTTCTTAGATGATATTCAAGTATTTTATTGCTCCTCCAAATGAAGGTGGCGAGCTTTCCTCATGCAAAGAAGACAGCTGCAGAAAAATCATACATTGCTGCACTTTGTAGAATACTTGTGTTGCTTCAGTTTCGAGTTTCAGAACAAGGGGTAATAAAGCTCATGCGTATGATTTTAAGTCGCGTGACTTTAGCCGTAGCTGCTGAAAAAGATCTTACGAAGGAACTGAGGCATATGGTTGAACGGCTAAAGGCAATAGACACATGTCCTGATGAGAAGTTATCACCTGAGCAAGCCACTTCGATCTTAGGTAATGAAAAGAGTTACCTTATGAAGTATATTTATTTCTTATGTTATTCAAGTTCTGCATTAGTTAGTGCAATGAGTTGATGAATAGAAAAAAAAGCTAGTCTTGGTGATTGAAATGTGCTTTCCCACATGATCTCAACTCCAAAATCTAAGTCTTATACTGCTTGTTTATATCATCAGAAAGATTGGAACTAGAGTTCAAATTGGATGAAGATGTGTCCATGGAAGTGCCCCCAACTCCAGCACCACAATCAACCCGAGTAAGACGTGCAAGAAGACGAGCGAGGGATGAAGAATCATCCTCCTCTGATGAAGAAGTCTCTCCCACTTCAGTGGTTCCAGTTCCTGTTAATTCCTCTGCAATCAACGGTCGTTCACAAAGGGCGAGCAAAACAGCAGCATTGTCAAAGATGACAACGGCCAAGACAACGATTAAGATAGACGAGTATGATGGTACTGATGACGAGGCAGAAGAGTCCCAAGTCACCTCTCAAGATGATGATGATGATTCTTAATCTTTTGATTAGTCTGAGGTAAGTCTACTGATCTGATTAGATCTTCTCCTATGTCTTAAATAATTTTTGTTGATCAAATATATTGAGAAGCACTATGTATGTTGGTTCAATGTATTTTCTGCTTAGTGTGCATCTCGTACAAATAGCAGAATTCTTGCTTGTTTTGTTTTTCCTTTATCCAGATAAGTTATTGGGCTTGGGCCTTTGACATCTTTACTTTTCTTGTTTGTCTGGGCCTGGATTACTAAATATTAGATCCTTCCACTTTCATCTATATTAATTTGTATCATTATTCCTGTTGGGAAAAAAAAATATTTTCCAACTAAAACAAAATGAAATTTAGATTGTGACAAAAAAGAATGATCTTTTTTCACAATTGGCCAAAAATCACAGCTCATTGATGAGCGAGTTTTATTTAAATCAAATAGAAATTGTGACATATTAGATTAGACATGACGGCAGTTCAAATTTTGTCAGTTTTTTTCAGAAGAAAAGTTGTCCATTTTCTCAACAGTTGGATTTTACTTTTTCCGCATATAATAACAAAAAGTTTTGGGATGGATTTAGAGCATCCCATTTTAAAAAATAAAAAAATAAAAAATTCCGAATTTATCTTTAGAAATAGAATAATTAGTTTCGTTTGGTCGTGTGTTCGGTCGTGTTGGTCGAACTAGCTTTTACGGGTTCGGTCGAACACGGTCGAACGGAACTGCTCGGATTCAATCGTTTTTTTTACCTTTTTTTCTACAATTTTTACACGATTTTCGTACATTTTAAAAATCCGTAGAATGTTCGTCATTATGTATGACCTAAACGACTTAAAACAAAAATTAGAAAAATCCGAAAAAAACGTTTAAAAATCAAAAAACGGTAAATTGACTTTTTTGCCTCTCAAACAACCCCGGATGGCCAAAATCCATCGTTTATCAACACCCGTGTTTGATTTCTCGCACTGTTTCACAAATCGTGTGCGAATTTCAACACATTCCGAGATATTGGACTTTTCCCGACAAAACGTATGAAAATCCGCCGTGTTGGCCGAGTAGAGTCATTCGGCCGTGTTGGCCGAACATGTTGAAGGCCATTCGGTCGTCTTGACCGAACATGTTGAAGGCCGTTCGGACGTCTTGACCGAACGGAACTAGGATTTCTAACCCTAAAGGTAAAATCGAAAATTTTTGATTTTTAATTTTTTTAAAAAAAAAATAGGATACCCTTATAAATTAATGGGGTGCTTTTAGACTCTCCCAAAGTTTTGATTATGATGTTTCTTTTTAAATTCTTTTTATTTATCTTTAATTTTGGTTTTATCGATGAGCCCAACTTTAATATTATAGTTGTGTAATTATGGTAACTATAATAAAGGGTTTGAAGAAGATTCATGCCGGTTGCCGGCCTAGCATTGATTTGTATTTATAGGTTTTAAATTTGGGCCTTGAAGCTTGTAGCCACCCTAACTACTTGACACTAATTATTCCCATTTACTTAAATAATTAACAATAATAAAAATAAAGTTAATATTAATGTACTAACATATATTATTCATTATATTTGATAATAACAGATGGGTATTAATCTATAAAATGCCCTTTGCGCAGCAATTTCCACGCTAAGCGACAAAACTATTCGTGGACATATTGATTATATTTGGTTATGTATAAATAATGTTTCTATATTATTGTGGACATGTCACAGTTAATATGGCCATCATTGAAGTGTAAAAATCTCATATTATTAAATATTGTGATTTGAAATTAATGGTTATATTGGATTTGTAACATATTGATGATGAAGATATTAATAGTTGTTCGAAAACAGATCCTCTCCATTACTAAAATGGTCAATTTATTAAATTTCTTTTAATATTGTCCGTTTATTTCATCAATGAACCGTAGTGTGCCGCATCATCCCTTCATCAAATTGGTGCAAAACTTGAGAAACGCTTAACACTCCATTTGATTTATTTATTTTTTTACATGTAATTTGAATTAAACATTAAATCCACGGAAAATTACTTATAATTAAAAGAATATTTTTGGCAGATCATAAGGATTTCTACCTACTTCGTTTCTCCTTAGTTCTTCCGCTAAAAAAATTAGAATACTATTATGTTATCAAGAGCTTTTGTATAATTATTTATACTTATACTTGATATAAATCGATCTAAATTTAAAAAAAAAACATTTATCTTTCAAGTTTTAACCTCTCTACGGAAGATGCAGTAATCACATTCCATGATTGTAATGTTATCCATAATTTAATTAATATAGAGAAGATTTATTGTATTTATAAATTAATATCAGGAAAATTTAGGAATAGGTAAATTGATTTTGAGAAGATTTGGAATAATTATTGATGGTGAAAAGAGCATAGAAAGGAATGAATAAGTGCTTAAATTAATTGTTGTTTTTAAGTTATAATACAAAATTTTAGAAACTAATTTATAAATCTCTTCTAATGCTATGGTGGGAAAGAGAATAAAAAAGGATGATCAGCGCTCAAATTAAATAATTTTCAGCATTTGAGAAAATAGATAATGTGGCACGCTACGGTTCGTTGATGAAAGAAGCGGACGGGATTAAACGGAATTTACTAAATTTACCATTTTATTAATGGAGAAGATCCGTTTTCATAGGTGTTCACAATAGATAAAGTAACAAACCTGATGTATACAACATAAAATCATATACTCTATTATATATGCGATTATATATGGAAATAATAGCTTGATATAGAAATTTAAGTTTTTATGCTAATAATACTAAGAATAAAATAGTTAATTCTGATTGACTTTAACACCGACTATATTTGAGACACGATTTCATGATTTTCAAAATCGGGAGTGTTCCCCATTTAGGGCAACTTACACATGCCAATTATCAATCGAGTCATAATCAAAATCGTGTTTATAATATTATGAACTTCTTCTTTGTTTTTGTATTTTTGAACAATTATGATCCTTTTTTTATATTAAAAAATGATTCCATAATTAAATCTAAAATACACTATTATCACATACGCATATACGGTTTATACATATACTCACTTGATAAACTAATAATCTCTACCATATAATGTTTATTTGGCCCCTTTAGAGAGCAATATATTAAACTAATAATTTTGATATGAAGTAATAGTTTTCGTCTTTTTGGAAAACCTGTATATAACTTTAGAGGTTTCTATTATAATTTAAATTATAATTCGTTAAAATTACAAATATGATTTACATATCATGAGCTATATTCACAAAAAAATTGATATTTGATTTTGTCAGATTTTCTTGCTTAAGAAATTTCCAATCGTTTTTAATTATAATTTTCTTGATCAAAGAATGACATATTTGCATATTTTGAGAATTCACTCTATACAGTAATAAAATATTAATTTATCGATTGATTAAAATCATTTTTAATTATCAGATTTTAAGTGGTCCTAGTGATTATCCTATTGTATTCAATTATTTGATATATTATTCAATCGTGGTATAAGTTCAATTCGATAATTTAAGAAAAAAACAACATATGGTGTCCTTGGACTATGAACCTTATTGTTCAAGTGGCATCCTATCTTTATAGATGTGTTATGTATGAATTGTGGTGATTAGAGTTCGAACCTGAATCATGCAAATTTTCTAATCTTAATCATTTTCTTCCCTTCCACTTTCTAACTAATTTAAAAAAATATAATAATAACAAACATATGGTGCCCTTGGGACTTCTATTTGATTGTATTAAAAGGTCCAATGAATTGGAATTCCTTATTGGTCCAAACCATTTTGGAACAAGCAAATCATTTATGGTGAGAATGATGAGCTTCAAGAGAAATATTTGGAGTTCTTACATAATGGAATTACACAGTACCAGGCACGAGACAAAATACATTAGAAAAGTACTTCAATTTTTCGATTAATCGTGAGATATTAATTAGAACCGATAGTTCATTATCTAATGGATTTAAAGGAAATACCTTGCGAGTTACATTCGCATCTGAAAACAAGTATTATCGGATTTTTATACGGTTGAAATCATAGTTTGTCTTGATTTTCTTTCTACTTCAATGTCCAGATGAAAATCACGTGGGAAATTTGACCTCTGATCACAACCCAACTTCTACGTTTAGTGTTTGGAGATTTATTGTGTTTTACAGTTCTGCAAAATTCTCAATTATGTGTTTTTTGGTTCGGTATTTCGTTTGAGTGGGAGAGGAGTTATATATGAGAGTTAAGTTTGAAAGTTATCTAATAACTTTCACAACATTTTTCTATTTACCTTTTGAGTTAGTCTCTTGTACACCCATCGCACAGTGCGACGGGACCGCGCACGGTCGGGTCCTGGCACACAGTCGTGTCCTGGGGCACGGTCGATCGTGTGCCACAACACAAAAAATCACATATACTTATAACCCTGAATGACATACTTAGAGCTAAAAATCACATACTTGTTTATTATATATGGACTAAAGTCGGTCCATATGAACGATCAATTGACTTGGTCCATTGGTCTGAGTACAATAATTAATTCCAACATCTTTTTGCTCCAATACTCTAACCAAGAGTTATAAGTATTTATCAAGTTATGTTCCTATATATGTAATGGAATACATACTGAAAAAAAGTAAATTACTTGAGCTATCGACTCATGTTCTGCCCGTTAAGTTACATTCTGATTCAAGTAATAGTTAAATTAATGGGTTAAATGAAAAAAAAAAACAGAAATATGGTCGAATTTTAATTTACAATCTAATTTTTTATCCGATTGTAACCTAAAATTCAAGAGTTTTTCAAAATCCAACCTAATATTTTTTTTTATGACAACTTTTCCAATGAAATGAACAACACGACTTGCGCGTTACTTTCATAAGAGTAAATATGTTATTAAAATAAGTTTAGGTTGCAAACTGAAAAACAATAATACTTTGTTTTTAGAAAGTCATGTGAAAATCATGTGTTGTGCATTTCACGGAAAAGTTACTGGAAAAATATTTAGGTTGAATTTTGAAAAACTCCCGAACTTTGAGTTGTAATCGAAAAAATAAAAGTTTAAAATACAAATTGAAAAATAATCATAGTTCAAGTAATTTTTCAAGTTGCATTTAGTCATATTGATTTGAATTAAATTTAGTCTTAGCTGAATTAAATTATTCAATTGCAACTTGAAGTTTAGAAATTAGATTTTTCAAAATGCGAAGTAATTTTTCAAATTGCATTTAGTCATATTGATTTGAATTAAATTTAGTCTTAGCTGAATTAAATTATTCGATTGCAACTTGAAGTTTAGAAATTAGATTTTTCAAAATGGAAAGTAATTTTTCAAGTTGCATTTAGTCATATTGATTTGAATTAAATTTAGTCTTAGTTGAATTAAATTATTTGATTGCAACTTGAAGTTTGGAGATTAGATTTTTCAAAATGCGACATACTAAACTCTTTAAATTTTCAATACTTAATGCACTTATTTCAAATAAATAGTCATATACTTGTTTAAATCTTTGATTCAAGTAATATGGTTTAATTCTTTTAAGAAAGTAGCCAAAAATTTCAAACAAGTTTGAAGAATAGGTTAGTCAGCATTGACTTGGCTCGTTGTGTTCTTAATCAGAAGTCCCATGACTCAACTCTCCATCTTAGATAAATCCAAAGAGTAGACTCAGAGAGAGAGAGAGAGAGAGAGAGAGAGAGAGAGAGAGAGAGAGAGAGAGAGAGAGAGGAGAGAGATTCTCAAAGTGTGGGCTTGATTTGGATATGGTTTCACACGATTTCAACTCTCGAATGAATTTAAAAAAGAATGAATGATTTGTGTTGAAAAAGGGATGGACTATTCTTGGAAGGAAGTTGCCTGTAACTTTCATGGGAAACATCGAAGCACTGTCTTGCACTGCATCATTATTAGCTTTCAAACAAGGTCAACTATCCATCACTCTCGGTCAACGCTACCTCCAAATTAATCACTTCTACTTAATTATTATCTAATTAGATCCCTTTCCTGATTAATCACTTCTACAAAAGATCCGTTTCTTGATTCCATTCTTCTTCATTTTTTGTAGTTAGTGCCAAGACTCTTAACGTCTAATTAGAACCAAAAAGAAAAAAAAAAGCACTAACAAAGAAAAAAAAAACATTAAATTTTATAAGGAATAAGAAGAAAACTTGATAAAGCTTATATAAACTTGTCCCTTCTTTCTGCTAGGGTTTTGTAAATGCTATGTACACGCACATGATAGGTTTTGCCATATGCTACATTATCTATTATTCATCAACATTTAGAGTAGATTTATATGAGATTGTCTCACGAATTACTTCAAAAGTATTACTTCAAAAATATTTCTCAAAATATTTCTTCATACACATAAAAATGTAACATGTAAAAGTACTACATGATCTGTGTTGATCAAGTTGATTGGGGTATTGATCGAGTCAATCTCACTTATCTTACTGAATGAGATTTATAAATGGTCAGATACATGAATTTGTCGACCTATATATGTGTGTGTGTATATATATATATGTGTGTGTGTGTGTTTTCATGTAGTTGGATGTATTAAATGTGTGTTAATATATGTGTGTGTGTATATATATATTGTGTGTGTTTTCATGTAGTTGGATGTATTAAATGTGTGTTATTTGAGGGTAAAACTCTTGTGAGACAGTTTTACAAATTTAATTTTATGAGATATGTCAAACCACAATATTTCATAACCCACAAAATAAAGATTTACCTATAAATATAAGTTTGAATTATGAGTAGTGAGACTATTATCTCGCATAATTATATCCATAAAAAATGGTGTAATATAAGTTTTTGTGTTATGCAAAAATGTCTCATATATATTGTACTTGTGTTGTCTTTTAGACAATCTCATTAGATACATCTTTGTCTTGTTCTGATTTTGTCTTTTTTTTGATTAGATATGGAAATACCAAATTTAAAAAGAAATGGAAATACTAAATTTGTACAGAAAACAAGATTGAATAGTAAGTCTTATACTCCCTCCGTCCTGGAACACTCTCCACACTATCAGTGTAATTTATAAAGAAAATGTGCAGAGTGTTTCGGAATGGAGGGAGTTTATATTATAAATCGTGATAGCTAGCTGGGAAGAAAGTAATAGTGGCCTATTATTCAAAATAAAAAATATAGAATAAGTATTTATTATCTTTAAGAGGATGACGTCAGGCCCGCCATTTATGGCCAAATTAAACAAATTGCTTTCCTGCCAAGTTGAGCCACTGCATGTTATATTTTCAACTATAGATGAGAATATCACAGTATATTTTTTTACCTGATCAAATAACAAAATGTAATAAAGTAATAAAGACCAATTTTAAAGAAAATGTTTCTTTTTTCTTTTTTAAATAATTTAAGGTAGGTTTGAAATATTTGTTGCAGTATTACTATAATAATATAAAAATGGAAATTTGAAAGTGAGGTTTTGCCTTTCAAATAAATAGCAGAAAAAATTACATGTTTATATCTTAATCTTATATGGTTTACGTAGGTCATTCACCATAATGTTTGGCTAAACTTATTTAAAATATCTCATGAGTTCTTATATCTCTCAACACGTTTTTAGAATTTATTAGCAAATGTTTGATATTTTTTTGATGTATTTCATGTTTTGGGAGTAGAATGATCTTTTTTTTTTTTGAGCACATCAATAAAAAGTTAGACCACATCCACTAGTAGATGACTATCATTAAAATTTTATAACAAAAAAAAAAAAAAAAAAAACTAGACCAATATAAATTGTTTTGATATATTACTCATCCCCAAATCCCAAGTCCACAATTCTTCCTTTTTCCTTTTGTTGCAACCCCCCCCCCCCCCCACCACACACTGACACACACATACATTTGCTCAATGCTTTAGAATAGCTACACATGTTGTATTATTGTATATATAGTATACATACACATTACATGTACATATATGTGAAAAGTGTTTAAAAGAATATCTTACGTTGTATTTGAATCGAGAAATTTAAAAAAAGGTTAAAAAATCATCACGAATTTCAAAACTGTGATGATCAAAATTGGTATATCTATATATATACACACACATTAGACACATATGTATAAAGTTGTTTATTAGAACATCTTAGATTGCATGTTTCTAAAATGAAGTAGGTGAGAAATAATTTGAAATTTATAGTAGTGATTTTATTAGGAATGGTTGAACTAATATGAATTTGAATTAATTTTCGAACAATTTGGGTTGGTTTTGGAATTGATTTCAAATCTTATATTTCAATTTTCAAATTACTCAATTCAAACACAACCTTAGATAATTTTCATTACATTTGATTAGAAAACACTCGATCACACACATATATAAATTAATCCATTAAATATATATACACAGTTAAGAAAACATTCGCATAGTTTTTCAACAATCTCAAATTCCTAAAACAATGGTGAGAGACAAAAACTTATATACCCCGGTGTACGTACTCTCAGAAGTATTATTAGTTTGATATTAGTTATATATTCATAAGGTATTAGTTATATATTAATAAGGTATTAGTTGCATATTCATAAAATATTATTTGTACAATTGAAATATATGTTTTAGTAAAACATATTAGTTGTATATTTATAAAGTATTAGTTGTTTACTCATAAGTTATTTACTTGTATAATTGAAATATATGGTTTAATGAAAGATATTGCTTAAGGTATTATTTGTTAAATGTAAAGATATTAATTGATTTACTTAAAGTATTAGAATTGGGTTTGGGGCATACCATATCCTAAGGATACACAAATCCTACTCAAGAGAAATTAATGAGAGAACTGTCACGACCACATTTCTAATATAGCTAGATATGTAATAGATTTTCATATTAAAGATCTGTAAGTGAGCGTGAGACTTTTTTTTTTTTTTTTTTTGCTGTAACAAATAACTTTTCTTGTACCCAAAATTAGATAAGAAAATATATAGCATGCTTTGTAGCATTTCTCATAAAGTCAAGCCACACCTACTTCTATATTTTACATACTTATCCCCAAAAGAAAGTAAAGACAAAATATAAATCCATATTCTTTATCAAAACATTGTTTAAAGCAAAATAAGCTTATAATGTTGCCCAACAGGTCGTCATCCATGTACACCATCTCCGAACCCGTAGGAACCCAACAACACAGTCAGTAAATCCATGAACTTATACACCAGCAGATTCACCTACAATGCATGAACTATATGAGCTAATAAGCTCAGTAAGCAGAAATCATGCATGCACTGTCATACAAATGGTTGTAAGGACTTTAAGACTATCGTGAATGCATGACTTTGATATCTTTTACTATGTTGGGCCCTTGACCCATCTACAGTACATCGGAAAGGAGCTAGCTCAATAATCTCTGTACTTTGCTTTGCTTTAAAGTCATGTTTATGGCCCAATATCTTCGAACCATAACCACGGCTCGCATGCCATAGGCACACTTTTACTATGAAAGCCGTTACCGACCTCGATGTACTAGTAGTGGTCAACTTTGCTTTAACTTTGCTCTTTGTATGATATGATGTGCACACAGACTCAACATGTCTTCTATGCATACACCTGTCTATGCTCATGAATGATATGTACAAAATTCAATGTCAATGCATCATCTTTAATCACACATAAAAAGTAATCACCAATATCAAGAAACGCAAATTCACTATTATCATATAATACAAGTAAACACATAAAATACTATGTTCATGCATTGTAGTTGCAAATGAATTTCTACTTACCTTGCTTCCGGGTGAAATTTCCTGTCGCTTGTGTTATGAAGATTAATCTAAAATAACAAGTTAAATATTTTATTAGAATATTAAAACCAATTTAATCGAATAGCATAACTAATTTCTCTTTACTTACTATCAAGCTTAAAGAAACCATTTAACCAATTTAACTTATATAAAACATTTTAAACTTATTTCTTGAAAATAACAGTTATAGTGTGTATAAGTATTTTATAACATTTTAAATGTCAAAGATATACTTATTAGGCTATACTAAATTTAGGTTTCTTAATCACTTCCGTAAACTATATTAGTTCTTTTATAATATTTGATTAAACCACAATTTTATTACTAATTATAAACAACAATATTGTAAAGAGAGTAATTATATATGTTTTGCACAAGTAGTTAGCATAGCCCTGTAAGAAATACATGCTTAAATTATACTAAATAAATTAGAGAAAATGATTGATATACATATATATATATATATGTATATATACACGGCAAGCATATAATCTGTAAGTCGATTTCATTAATTAATAAAATGATTTAAAGTTTTTAATTCATAATATCAAAACATAAATTGCATACTTTTCTAAACACTTTTATCAAAAGTTGACCAAGAACTAAATGAGTTTGCTCTTCTTAATTATATTACGAAATATTATTATTTTGGTTAGCTAATTAAATAATATTAAATCACCCTTCAAATAAATTAAGGGATCTTTTTCTATAATGAAACTTATGTATAATGATTAACCTAATCATTTAATGAATGTTAATTTCCTTCAGTACGTAAATATATAATGGAAAAATGTATGTGGCTATTTATAAATAATTCACATCCTTCTGTATAGTTCTAAAACCTAACTTGCATGCATATCTGTTGATTAAATAGGTTAAATGATTAATTGATATTAAATATCTTAGCTAAAAATATAAACATATAAAGAGTCATTCATCTGATCATGTCGTTCAAACTTTAGCAAAGCTAATTTAGGTATTTTATGAATTAGTAAACTATTATATTCAAGTACATGTTAACCCATATGATAATTTAATTATATGTTAACTAAGAAATCCGATTCCATCAAATTAATTAACAAGCATGTATGTAGTATTTAAGCTCGAAAGAAATGAAGGAAAACTTGAATTCTTCACTTTCGATTTGTAAAATTCATACCTCCGTTTTCTTCTCTCTCTCGTGTTCTTGTCTCCCCCTTTTTTTTTCTTTTCTTGCTTTTACTCTAATGTTCTACAATTAATAAGTTTTAAAAAAAAATGACTCATCATCATGGAAGGGGCACACGTCCTCTTCTCCTTTAATATTATTTTGAGTCATCATCCCATTAAATTCTTCCACTTTATTTTGTTCTCTTTTTTTTTTATTTTTTATTTTTTATTTTTTTATTACTCATTATTATGGTATTATTTGTTAAAGTGATACTAATTGTTATCCACATACACGTATGCTTATATATCTATACATTTATATTGATGAACTTTATTATTATTATATAATACTTAATAAAACACTCTATATATACATTTATATAATAATACACGGCTTGCCATACATCATAATACTAATAAACTTTATTGTGTGTATATATATACGCATATTTATTAAATTTAAAACTCATTATCCATCCATAATTTCTACCTATCATTAATCAATAATTTACATTATTATCATTTAGGCCTTATTTTAACTATTAAAAAAATGTTCTCGTTATATTTTACATAGTTAAAGTTTAATTTGGGGTGTTACAAGAACGAACAAGAAATATATGAGAGGCTATATTAAAATAAATGACTGTTTATTCCAATAATAAAAGGTATATATATATATATATATATGCCGTCTTTATATTGTTCTTCCTACAAAATAAAAATAATTACTCTCAGATTATAAAATTAAAATTCAACTCAAATATATGAATTTTAAACAAGGTCATCACCCAATTTCCACTACATGAAACGAAGGAAATTCCTTAAATAATTAAGAAACCTAGTATTTGCATAATTAATTGAGCTCATAATACATTATTCTTTATAATTATAGGTTTAGCTAACTCAATAGTTATATGTAATTAAAAGTCATTCTATAAAAAAAAAATATAAACTTAAGAGTATAATAAAAAAAAAAAAATTAAGAGTATAATATCCCAAGCTAATATTATCATATACTTTCTGCATTTGTTAAAACTATCATTTTTTTTTCTATTTTCAGATTTCTATAAATTTGTTGGGATTCTTTGTCGAACTTTCCACATAAATACTTAAAAAAAGAAGAAGAATAAGAAACATAGACACATTTAGCTAAAAAAATTACACAAAATTTATATAAGACATATTTACGTATAACTCTGTGAGATGGAATCTCAATACTTATATTCATATATTTATCTTCACAAATCAATTAATTTTATTTTGTGAATTATTAATTATTGATTGACGGATCATTTCAGAGAATTAGTTTCATTAAACAATCTCATAAAAATCAACTAAAACTGACAAAATAATGGGTATTAAAGTTGTTAAAATAATAAAATATAAGCCAACTCATAATTAAGTAGGTGATGGAGTGATGCATAAGAACTGATATGGTCGAACTAAGACGAACCGATTTTCTCTCTTAAAAGACCGAACCTAGTTGAACCAAGTCGAACCTAGTCCTTGTCTTAGAAGCCGAACTGAGACCAAAGTCAAGGCTGTTGAAGTATTGAGAAACAAGCTGTTCGGCCATCTTCTGATCGAACTAACGAAGCTCAAGCTAGTATGGGAAATACGATGACGTACTAACTTAGTTATAAGATACGAGGAAAAACTGGTATATGACGAGGCTAAGCGAACTTAGTTACAGCCCTATGATCGAACTAATGAAAAAGGAACTGATTTAGTTCGATGTCATAACAGCGAACTGATTAACATGGAATGTGGCGGACAGACTTTGATCCTAACTAACCGCTATTTCAGCGGATCTGTTAGTCCGTATCCCATATTTTGCGGGATAAATATCCACCAACTCATATCCCAGGGAGTCTATATATACTCTTGTTCTCACTCTTTATTTTTTCTTATGCACACTTATAATAAAAATACACACACGTACACTTGCAAAAGATATCCTCTTCCTTTTTTCTGACTTGAGCGTCGGAGTCCCATCGCCGGGAATCCCTCCCGGTGTTTGTTTTGCAGGTTTACAAGTCTGGAATTTCGAGTTTTTGGGTTGAAGAACCGGAGCTTTGGATCGGAGCAATATCAATTGGCGCCGTCTGTGGGAAAGCAACTTGAGTTTTAAGGCGTTGAGATAACAAGCATGGTGAATACCAGGGGATCAAAAAGAAGAATGGAAGTCGGTGATTCATCCAGGAGGCCTGAAAATCGAGAGGGTGACCGGAGTCCTACCCCGGTGGATCCCCCCCGTACCATTACTTTAACGGCGGAGGAATTGGCAGACTTGATGGAGGCAGCTGTCCAGAAAGCAATGGGGAAACAAAGAGCTGAGTCACATCAGGATAATATGGACACTCATCGGGAGAAAGAAGCCAGTGATTATAGGTCACAAACGGATGAGAAGGAAAGCCAGTTTGATGGCTCTCGGGGACAGAAACGAGGCCGCGATGAGTTATCGGATAGGGTTGATGAACTGAAAAGAGAGATGAAAGAAGTTCAGCGTAATATTCGACGAGTCCCAAAGGGTTCAAGGGGGAATCCCTTTTCGGAGGAGGTGATGGAAGACGAATTACCGGCATCTTTTCGACCGGTGAATTTTGATTACGATGGTACTGCCGATCCGTGGGATCACTTGTGTCGATTTGAAAATACCGCTCTCTTACACCGGTATTCAGATGACATCAAGTGTAGGGTGTTTGCTACTACCCTCACCAAGGCTGCTCAGACTTGGTTCAGCCAATTGACTGATGGAACTATTCATGACTTCAAACAATTATCAGAGTTATTCCTACACCAGTTCGTCAGCGCCAGAAGACAGCGGCGGTCTACTCAAACTCTGTTCGGGGTGAAACAGAAAGGGGATGAGATGTTGAGAGAGTACGTTGGAAGGTTTACAGATGCAGTTCGGGAAGCTCCTGGGGCTTCGGATGACTTAATAGTCAATGCCTTCATACAGGGTCTGAAAGAGGGTGATCTTCATACTTCTTTGGTTAAGAAGATGCCGAGGAATTTTGATGATTTATTGCAGAGATCCACCAAGTACATCAACCTGGAAGAGGCAGTGCGGATTAAGAAGGGTGAGGGCTCTAACCGAGCTAGTAAGTCACAGGAACAGGAGCCTACAAGAAGAAAGGAGACGGGAGAATCTCGATCGAGGTTCGCGCCTCCGCCATCGCGTGAGAACAAAGCTGGTAGGAGGTATGACCAATATACTCCCCTGAATATTTCTCCTGGACAGGTATTGATGGAGATTTGGAATCTGCCCCAACTGAAATGGCCGGCGACCTGGAGCCCGAATCCCAAAAAGCCATCCACCTTCGGGAATGGCAAGCTTTGTCGGTTTCATAACGAATATGGACACGGCACTGATGAATGCCTGCACCTTAGAGACGAACTAGAGAGATTAGTTCGGGAAAATAGGCTTGCTCGGTATGTTCGTCCTCGCCGACAAGATAACAGAGAGCAGAGGAATGCTCGGGAGGAGCCTAGAAGAGAAAGGGGACAACATCGTCCTGAACTACCTCCCCCTCCGCCGCTTCCGCCGCAAAACAGGCCTGAGAAGGAGGAAAGACCCACTATACACATGATTATAGGAGGACCAACGGATGGAGATTCGAATAGAGCTCGCAAGGCGAGATTGAATTCAGTTCGACAGAAAGGCGATGAGGTTCAAACGATTTTCGACGAGGTAGTAGTGCAGTTTGGGGCTCAAGATAAAGTAGCTCTCCAGAGTCCGCAGTTCGATGCTATGGTGATTGCGGCCGAGATTGGGGGTTTCAACGTAGAAAGGATATTCGTTGATACCGGCAGTTCGGTGGACATTATGTTCATGGACTGTTTTCGAAAGATGAGATCGACAGTCGAAGTGAAGTCGGTGGAGACCTCTCTTTATGGGTTTTCTGGAGAGGCCGTGACAGTGTTTGGCAAGGTCCAGTTACCCATGGTTCTGGGAGAAAAGGAATGGAGGCAAAATAAGACAATAACTTTCCTATTGGTGGACGCGCCTTCGCAGTACAACGTGATTTTAGGGCGTCCTTCGTTGAGTACTTACGCAGCGGTTATCTCACCTGCTCATTTGATGATGAAATTTCCAGTGGAAGATGAGGAAGGACGAACTGTGGGAGTGGGAGTAGTCCACGGCAATCAGCAGACAGCTCGACGCTGTTACGTAGCCGCAGTTCGCCAGTACGAATCCCAAAAACGGAAGGCCGAACAGAAAACTGAGATTGATAGAGAAAGAGATCAGAGTCGAAAGAAAGGACGAGAGGCGAACACAGCGGAGTTTGAAGAGGGAGAATTGATGAGCATTGAGTTGATCTCCGAGCAACCGGGACATGTAGTTCGCATTGGCAGTCATTTGGCTGAACCGAACCGTAGTGAGATTGTGCAGGTATTGAGAGAAAACGTGGATTTGTTCGCATGGAAGCCGGAAGATATGAAGGGTATAAACCCGGACATAGCAGTTCATCAGTTGGATACTAAGCCCGAGGTTCGACCGATCAAGCAGAAATTGAGGCACTTTGGTGACGAACAAAACGAGATAATAGAGAGGGAAGTTCAGAAATTGTTGGAGATAGGGCATATTGAGAAGATCCAATACCCTCAGTGGCTGGCTAATGTAGTGTTGGTGCCTAAACCTGGAAACAAATGGCGAATGTGTATCGATTTCCGAGATTTGAACAAAGCTTCTCCAAAGGATCACTACCCACTCCCTCGAATCGATAAATTGGTAGACTCAACAGCCGGCTGCGAACTGCTCAGCATGATGGATGCTGCACAAGGGTATCATCAGATCTTGCTACACCCGAAGGACAAACCCAAAGTTTCTTTCATCACTTCATCAGGTACCTATTGTTACACTGTGATGCCATTCGGATTAAAGAATGCGGGAGCTACTTACCAGAGGATGGTGGATAAGATGTTCAAGTACCAGTTGGGACGTAATATGGAAGCTTATGTGGATGACATGTTGGTGAAGAGTATTCAGGCGAACACTCATGCGGCAGATTTGAGAGAAACAATGACAACTATTCGAAGATATGGGATGCGGTTGAATCCATCCAAGTGCTCATTCGGAATAAAAGCGGGGAAATTTCTGGGATATATGGCTCCCCCGCGAACCATAAAAGAGGTACAAGTTCTAACTGGTCGAGTTGTTGCTTTAAGCAGGTTTATATCACGATTGGCGGATAAAGGATTGCCTTTCTTCAAAGTCCTTAGAAAGAATAGTCAGTTCGGATGGAACGAACAATGTCAGAAGGCTTTTGACGACTTAAAAGTGTTCCTTTCTTCACTTCCATTATTGAAGCAGCCAATTCAAGGAGGAGCGCTGCTGGTATATTTGGCGATTGGCGAAGAATCTGTTAGTTCGGTTCTTGTGCGAG
This sequence comes from Scutellaria galericulata, assembly GCA_946896805.1. Taxonomy (NCBI): domain Eukaryota; kingdom Viridiplantae; phylum Streptophyta; class Magnoliopsida; order Lamiales; family Lamiaceae; genus Scutellaria; species Scutellaria galericulata. Next base: position 3,177,057 of record OX335784.1, on the reverse strand, counting down.
AAGAAGGGAAGGACCAGTTCCCTGTCTACTTCGTCAGTAAAGTTCTTCAAGGAGCCGAAGTGCGATATACTGAGATCGAAAAGGTGGCATATGCTTTGGTTACTGCTGCCAGGAGATTACGGCCATACTTTTTGAGTTATGAGATAACAGTGCGAACAGATCATCCGTTGAGCACCATTCTGGGAAAGCCCGAGGCATCAGGGAGATTGGTCAAATGGGCCATCGAACTGGGTCAGTTTGACATCAAGTACGAACCTCGAACAGCTATCAAAGGTCAGGCCTTGGCGGACTTCATCCAAGAAACAACCAGGGCACAAGAAAAGAAGGAGTGGGAGTTGTTTGTAGATGGATCCTCATCTCATCGAGGAGCCGGAGCTGGAATATTGCTGATTAGTCCAGAAAAGGATGAATTACAGTTTGCCATAAAATTCTTGTTCAAAGCATCTAACAATGAAGCAGAATATGAAGCCTTTTTGCAGGGTTTGAAGATAGCCGAACAGGCTGGAGCGCGCCACTTAACCGTGAAATCAGATTCACAGTTGGTAACACAACAACTCCGAAATGAGTGTGAAGTCAAAGAAGATAGGATGATTTCCTATGTGGACAAAATCAAAGATATGGAGAACAGATTTGAAAAGCTTCAAATTGAACAGATCCCCAGAAGTGAAAATGAAAAGGCGGACTTTTTATCGAAGATAGGCAGTTCGTTGCAAGACTGTTCGCAGAGAAGTATCACTGTGATGGGCGTTGGAAGAGAAAGTGAAGTTATGAATATCGACGAGGCAGAGACCGATTGGAGAACCCCTTTCTTACATTTTTTGGAGGGCAAAAGGGAAGGAACAACGAAGGAGTTAGAGAGGTTAGAAAGGCAAGTTCGTTTCTACTATGTTATTGACGGATTATTATACAGGAAAACCTTTTTACCAACGGATGCAAGATGCTTATCTCAAGAAGAAGGGATTAAGGTGTTAAAAGAAGCCCATGAAGGAGGATGTGCCGAACATTCTGGAGCAAGAGCTTTAGCTCGGAAGGTGGTACGAGCTGGGTTTTATTGGCCCACGTTGAAGAATGATGCCGAGGAGCTTGTTAGAAAATGTGAATCTTGTCAGAAACATGGATGGCGAATCCACACCCCAGCCGCAGATATGCTAACTACTTGTTCGCCTTGTCCCTTCGCTAGATGGGGAATCGACATAGTTGGTCCGTTTGTGAAAACCAGAGGAAGCAAACAATTTTTGGTAGTAGCAGTAGATTACTTCACTAAGTGGGTCGAAGCCGAACCTCTAGTCAAAATTACAGAAGCTGACATGATACACTTTGTTTGGAAGAATATTTGTTGCCGATTTGGTTTGCCAAGGATTTTGGTGTCAGACAATGGAGCTCAGTTTCGAGGAAAGAAAATCACGGGATGGTGCGAAGAGATGAAAATCGTGCAAGTGTTTACCGCAGTTGCACATCCACAAGCAAATGGCCAAGTCGAAGTAGTAAACCGAATCATAGTGGACGGACTCAAAAAGCGGCTCGAATCTGAAAAGTCGAACTGGGTGGATGAACTACCATCAGTACTGTGGGCATATCGAACAACGACTAGGACGACGACGGGAGAGAGTCCTTTCAGTTTGGCGTTTGGGATGGAAGCAGTAGTTCCAACAGAAATTCAAGGAGAAGCTTTACGGATCACCAATTTTGAACCACAAGAAAACGAGGAGTTGATTAGAACTGACCTAATGTTTCTGGACGAATTGAGGGATAAAGCCCGAGTTCGACATGAGCTCTATAAAAGACGCGTTCAAGCTGCGTTTCACAAAAGAGTTCGAAGGAGGGAATTCCAAGTAGGAGATCTGGTACTACGGCAAGCTGACGCCCTGGTTGAAATTGGAAAGTTGGATGCTACTTGGGAAGGTCCGTACATAGTTTCCAAGATTCTTTCGGGAGGATCTTACGAACTGACGGATGAAGATGGCAAGAGGTTACCCAGACCTTGGCATGTGAGTCATTTGAAGAAGTTCTATGCTTGAAGATTCATGTATATATAGGTTGTTTATTACTTTTTAAATCCCTACTATTTTATGAAATAAGAAACATTTACCCCGTGGACGTAGGTCGATTTGACCGAACCACGTTATATCTTTGTGTCATTTTTCTGCTTTACTACTATCATGCATGACGATTGAGCGAACTTCAACATTCCCTTGGAATGTAAGCACTCCCTCGGAGTGTCTCGATCAAGCGAACTTCAACATTCCCTCGGAATGCAAGCACTCCCTCGGAGTGTCTCGATCAAGCGAACTTCAACATTCCCTCGGAATGTAAGCACTCCCTCGGAGTGTCTCGATCAAGCGAACTTCAACATTCCCTCGGAATGCAAGCACTCCCTCGGAGTGTCTCGATCAAGCGAACTTCAACATTCCCTCGGAATGTAAGCACTCCCTCGGAGTGTCCTGATCAAGTGAACTTCAACATTCCCTCGGAATGTAAGCACTCCCTCGGAGTGTCCTGATCAAACGAACTTCAACATTCCCTCGGAATGTGAGCACTCCCTCGGAGTGTCCTGATCAAGCGAACTTCAACATTCCCTCGGAATGTAAGCACTCCCTCGGAGTGTCCTGATCAAACGAACTTCAACATTCCCTCGGAATGTAAGCACTCCCTCGGAGTGTCCCGATTAAACGAACTACAAAGTGTTGATTATTCGAACTTGTAACTTGTAATAGGAATGGGCAAAATTATAATAGGAAATTCGATGGATTGATCATAAAAGATACAGAATAGTTCTAGATAAAAAATGTGAAAATTTTTTACAAAGCATCATCAGAAAGCTTTTTGGAAGAAGGTTCAGCAGCGGAGGTCGGCGGTGCAGAAGGATCGAACATCTCATCAGGAAGATCCACCATAAGATTTGAAGTATCTTCCTCGAGTTGAATAATTGAACTGGTACTTGGAAGGACTTCAGAAATGGCTTGCTGAAGAAATCCTGCCCACCATCTGGCATCAACATCGTCGTTCGGATCCCCCTGCCAACCGGGAGGAATCGGGAAGGACTGTTCCAATTTCTTACCAAGCGAAGGAAGACGGAATCGGAGCTGGGACTCGAGCTGAGCTTCCTTCACCTCTTCTTGACACAGCCGAACACCTTCCCTGAAATAGGCTTCGGCCATGGGAGCAGCCTTGGAGAGGAAAAGCATGGAATTCCACAAGCGACTTAAGAGCCTCTCGCGAAACTCTTCAGCTATTAGCTCCATCTCCGAACTTCGAGCGAATTGATGGAAGCCTTCTGTAATCCCAGCTCGGAATCCCTCTATCCTCGAATTTTCCGCGAACTGATTCCGCGTACTCTCCTCCCGCTTTAAATCCTCCCGCAGCTTCCGAGCTCAGCTTCAACAGTTAAGAGTTGCTCTTGTTTTTCCGTGGCGAACTTCTCCTTCTCCAACAGCAAATCATCCCTTTTCGACACCTCCGACCGAGCCATTACGAGTTCGACCTGGCACTGCTCCAATTCAGCGGACAACTTGTTCGTCTGGTCAGAATGGATCGCCAGGTCGCTCTCCAGCGCCTTTTTCTCCTCATCCTTCTCTTCCGCTACATGGCGGTATTCTAAAGCTTTGTCCCGACGACGAAGAGCCCTCTTGCTTAACCCTTCAAAAAACTTCCTCGCGTTCGCCAGGCGAGCAAGATTTAGCCTTATATCTCTGGCCTCAGCATCCTCCTCAACCTCTGCCGTTTTCCCCTTCTGAACGACCACATCCCTCGAGACCTCCGAACTAGCGGGGGGCGCCTCAACTGTTTTCTGCTTCTTGTCCGCGGATTTACGCGAACTAGTAGGCCCCCTCTTCTTCCTTTGAAGAGAAGGCGTAGCCTTCGCCGCGTCTTCTGCGATCTCCTCGGTCAGATCGACATGATCAAACGAGGGAACAGTGGGCGTAGTCGAACTGAAAGGGGCTTCAGCAGTGGGCAGTGTGACCAGCGAAGCAGATTCTGATCTCTCGGGGAGAACGTCCTCTTGCATCACATGATCAGTTGGGCCTGGAGTCCTTTTGGCTAGCTCGGCGAGGCGAGTTTCTTCCGCCTGTTTGAAGGACGCAGCTAAGACAGTATTCACGCAACTCTGAGAAGGCGAATAGGGAGTCTTCTCCTCCTCAGGGACCTCGTCGGCGAAGCTGAAAAACCGATTCATTTTCTTATCTGCAAAAAGGCATGGGTAAGCCAATAAGCCAATATGCACCCAAGCAGTTCGCATTAGCACGATAAATGACAGGAATTAAAAGATTGACCTAGATTAAATCGAGAAGGAACGTGGCTGTTCGGGTAGAACCCCCAGAATGCCAGCAACGATTCACAAGAACTTAGTTGGACCACGTCGAACCACCCTTTGTCAAAAATTTTATTCAAAACGGAGATTTGGTAATCAGGAGGAGGAGGATCAGATTGGGTAGAAGTTTGGACCCAGGGAAGAGAATTCAAAGGTTGGTTTGATGGTCCGCGAATGAAAAAATAATACCTCTCCCAGGAACTGACCTTTTCATCCCCAGGAGATAGAAAAGTAGCTCGTCTTTCCCCCCTGCGAGGGCTCAAGTAAAAACGGAAAGGATTGGCATTTTTCAAAACAAAGCAAGACCGAAATCGTTCGAAAGTAGGATCGACCCCCATCCATTTACATACCATATAAAATGATATAATATAACTTATTGAATTGGGATGTAATTGGTTCGGACATATGCCGAAACCCGAACCAATCTCTAAAAAGAAGGGATGAACAGGGGGAACTAAGCCGAGGGAGACATGTTTAAGGAACCACGTCTGATGACCGATTGGAGCTTGATGGGGTCGGTCTTCTGGGCTAGGAATTGCCACAGAATAACCACCCACCAAGAGTGAGCTCAGTAAGGTTAGATGGGTCTGGGTGGTTTTTGTGGAAGAAAATACTGTATCTACGGTTTTTCGCCTTGAGTTTTTAGAAGAACTGGAAGTGGCCATTTGAAAAATAACGACAAAGGAAGAGGAGAAGATGGGTACCTGTAACAATCGAAGAAACCTAGAAATCGGAGACGAAAACTTGAAGAAGATAAGCTACAGTGATTTGTGGCGTAAAGGTTTTTCAACCTAATGAAGGGCGTATTTATAGAGAGATTTTATCGGTTTTTGGGGGGAAAAGGTGAAGAGTCGCGCACTTCCAGCCGTTAGATGCGACGAAATCCAACGGTGGAAGACAAAAAGGCGCTGGGCGGGAATCCAGTCGGGCCACGTGTCCCAAAGATGGGACAGAAGCGGCTGAAGAGACGTTTCGTCTTGGGAAGACGCGTGAAGTGTTCGGCTAATTTGTCGAACTCCGATATTGCGTGAAGTGTTCGGCTAATAAGTTGTCGAACTCCAATATTGCGTGTAAACACGCACTTCAAAGGGGGGGAGTACTTGATATGGTCGAACTAAGACGAACCGATTTTCTCTCTTAAAAGACCGAACCTAGTTGAACCAAGTCGAACCTAGTCCTTGTCTTAGAAGCCGAACTGAGACCAAAGTCAAGGCTGTTGAAGTATTGAGAAACAAGCTGTTCGGCCATCTTCTGATCGAACTAACGAAGCTCAAGCTAGTATGGGAAATACGATGACGTACTAACTTAGTTATAAGATACGAGGAAAAACTGGTATATGGCGAGGCTAAGCGAACTTAGTTACAGCCCTATGATCGAACTAATGAAAAAGGAACTGATTTAGTTCGATGTCATAACAGCGAACTGATTAACATGGAATGTGGCGGACAGACTTTGATCCTAACTAACCGCTATTTCAGCGGATCTGTTAGTCCGTATCCCATATTTTGTGGGATAAATCTCCACCAACTCATATCCCAGAGAGTCTATATATACTCTTGTTCTCACTCTTTATTTTTTCTTATGCACACTTATAATAAAAATACACACACGTACACTTGCAAAAGATATCCTCTTCCTTTTTTCTGACTTGAGCGTCGGAGTCCCATCGCCGGGAATCCCTCCCGATGTTTGTTTTGCAGGTTTACAAGTCTGGAATTTCGAGTTTTTGGGTTGAAGAACCGGAGCTTTGGATCGGAGCAATATCAAGAACAATAATATAAACTGAAGAATGAGGTAAACATTGCTAAAGAAAACGTGAGATATGACGTCTATTATATTATTAAATAACTAAATTACGATAAGAAAGACATTGCAATGATAGCGGCTTAAGCGGCTTAAGTAGTTATTTATTTTATTTTATCTTTATGTTATATTATTTTATATATTTTTAATGACAATTAAAGATAAAAACATACAACTATGACATACATTGTTATTTTATTATAACATGTTTGGCTTCATAAGGAAAATAGAAAAATAACGACAATCTATAACTATTTGTCCAGATCCTTGATCAATGCAACTTCTGTTTTATCTGTTTTTTTTTGTTTTTTTAAATTAATACGTATCAAGTGTATACACTAGCATTTGAGAGATGACTATGAAGGCCAACACAAATTTCCTAGATGGAAGAGCAATCAAGAAATATATTGATATATACTTTATCACAAAAACTTTTGTGTAGTAGTTTGATATATACTTTAGCTTTGTGTACTCGGGTTGCCTTGGCCCACTAGCCATGCGTGGCGCACAAAATTCGCCAAACATGCTCTCAGGTGTCATATATTTATGTTATGTTAGCTATACATTTTAATAGTGTTAGTCATACCTTTTAGTTATGTTAGTCATACTTTTTAGTTTTGTTTGTACTTTAAATTTTTTTTAGACAAATATATTAACCTTTCATACCTTTTAGTTATGTTAGTCATACTTTTTAGTTGTCTGTACTTTAAATTTATTTTAAACAAACATATTAACCCTTCATACCTTTTAGTTATGTTAGTCATACTTTTTAGTTATGTTAGATATACCTTTTAGTTATGTTAGTTTTACCTTTATATATTATATAAATGTATGACTATGTTGATATAAATATATAGGTAATATCACATAAATGTATGATGAATATCACATAATGATAAACATGTACAAATTGTGGCGAAATTAGAGTTTTTAGAGTTAAACATATTTAATAAATGCATGATATCTGGATATAAATGTATGACTAGTATAACATAAATGGACAACTAATATAACATAAAGATATATCTAACTTAACATAAATATCATGACAAAAGAAAGAAAGGAAAAGTGCACAAATTCGGGTCTACCCAAACCTGACCCACGTACATGTATGCATCAGGTGCATAGTAATGCAACTCCTATTTTATTTATTGAGTTACAAATGGACTGAATATAGGATACCTGTTAGTAGCGCAATATATCAAAATATTAAAGATAACAAACCCGCTCCAAACCTACTCTATTACCATTCTTGATTACAGAGTTTTCCGACAACATAAGGGTAAATAAGTCATTTCAAACCTTGAGAGTCAACACCAAACTTTAGATATATCAACATAGGTTACATAAAATAAAACATTACTTTTAAAGTTACTTACACACCTAGAGATGTTAAAGGGCTAGTTTTAGCGGTTTTGAGCTAGCTCTAATGGACATTGGACTAAACGGTCCGAATAAAAAATATCTGGTTTTAAATGGGCAGCAATATTGTGAACCTAACTCTAACCCTTATCCTACAGGGATTCGGGTTAAATGGTCCACACTATCAAACTATAAGTCAAAAAATCCAAAATTATATATTTAAATCTGATGTTGTAGTCAAAATACACATAATATAAAACTAGAGACACAATTGCTTAAAAGTAAATGATTTATGATAATAAAAAAAGTCATATATAGTTTTAATAAAAAGTAAAATATACTCCAAAAACTGTAGTTTATACTACTACACAACTATTAGTTTATAAGCATCAAAATATCGGTCATAAGCTTCATATCATATCACCAACATCTTCAACAACATTAGATCGTCCAACGGAGGAAACGTTGTTACCCAAATCCTATTCATCTAAAAAAAAGTACGAAACACAATTGCTGCAATTTTCAGGGAAAAACAAGAGCAATAGCAATTGCCTTGAAGTTTTATCAGATATGAAACATGCAGTAATAGCATATCAATTTTCAAAACCTAATTCCAAATCCAATCATACATAAAAAGGGAAAAGAAAAGGAGTGCTTATTTTTCAGAATTAAAAAAAAAAAAAACTCTATAAATTGCTAAATATATATATATATATATATATCTTACCGTGAGTCATGACTGGGTGATGAAGAACGAACATCTTGTTGAGAGATATGGATCACAATTCACGTGTGGTGGTAGACAATTGTAGTATTTGAATTTGAGATTTCTCTCAATTTGACGTATTGTAATATTCTCAATATGTAACCGTAAAATTTAAAATAAAATAAAATAAAATACCACAGCCTGTGGGCCAGTCCTGTTTTGATGGACACTAAGAGGGTAGTAGACCCTTCTGCTCTACTTTTAGCCCCTATCATTTCCACAGTTTCGAATTTTTTTAATGGAAGTCTTCCTATTCCGAGCCTAGAGATCACATTCTAATTTGAGTGAGAATCATATCTTCTTTAGACAAAATATGTACACTAGTGGAGCTTTAAACATCAAAACAAGAAAAAAAAAAGTGGAGATATAAACTTTTATTTAGCTTTATAAAACTGTGTTAAAGTTATTTGATTATATATTGAAATTGAGTTCAAAAGAGATTTATTGAAGATGAACACGACGACAATGTTCAAAATCAAGTATTAAATTACATCAAATACAAACATATTCATAAATTTATTTGTCATATGTATTGAATCGAAATCAGAACAAAATTTTCAAGAATCAATTTTAATTACCAAAAATATAAATAATAATAATTTAATTTCAGTCAGGTCGACATATAGAATATGAAAGAGCTTATAAGATAAGTTGAAAATGAGAAAGATGATATAAAAGCTTGGGCGGTGTGTTTGCTTTCGCATTTGGGTTTCCCAATATTTGCAACTAAAGTCGCTAAAGTAGTATGTTAGTGTCGTCAATATATAAACTTGCTATTATGGTTATGATCACAACACTGCTTTTTTAAAGTCGTGTTTTACTACAAACTCATTAGAAAGTGGAAAGCTACATAACACGCTGCAAATGTAGTCCACAATTGACGCGTCAGCGACACGTTCTCACTTTTCCCTACCCATACGTTGTGTGTGTGGGGTCCTCTTTCAAATTATCTGACAATCATTTTTTGGTTCCATATACGTCCTTGATTCCAAAATAATTATTGTTTTATAATTTCAAAATATATTTGCTCATATGTTATCGAATTTTTCATAATTTACTATCTCAAATTAAAAATTTCCATCATCCAAAATAAATAGAATAAGATTTACGTGAGACTGTCTTGAGATTAGTTAATCCCCAATTCACAATTCACAACTAATTAGTTTGTGAATATGGATTTGGTTTAAATATAATGGAGTTCCATTTCACGGATTTATATATAGTGAATCTCTTGTGAGACCATCTCATGAATTTTTATTGCATTGTGTGAGACGAGTCAACTCACAACCCAATTGCTCACAATCCAAACCCTACAATTCACATGTTGTTTGTGGGTGTTGGAGCTCCGTCTCACAGTAACTATCTGTAAGACCGTCTCACATGAGTTTTTGTGTTATATCTTTGAGATCACTTCATACAAGTCTCTGTTAAGTTTTTTTTTCCCAATAATATATGTTATTATAAAATCTGAATAAAATATGTGTCCATATCTATTACCTATATAAAAGAAGTGTGAATGTTTTTTTTACAAATACGGATTGCCGAATATATATATACTATCAAAACATATTATTTAAAGTTATAATAGTAATTTAAGTTTTCATATTTAAATAATTTTATATTAGAATTCTAGCTAATAAAATCTTATAGAATTCTATTATATTAGAACTCTAATATAAAAGTCTTATATATAAGGTATTTGTATTATTATTTCTTTCCTTAATTTGAATTGATCTCCATATGCAACACACATGATCTAAAACTCATTCTATCAAAACTGTCATAATTTTTGCTTTCAAATTAAATGTAACAAAAATTGATTTTTGGAGATTTACCAATAAAGATGGTAATCAAATTAGGGTACGACAATCTTATTACATATATTTTACAAACACAATAACTTGAATGAAACAGTGTCATGAGACAAAATCCCATTACCCATAATTAAAATGTGCATTATAAGGTATGAATTGCGATTTGCTCTGTCTCACATAATTAGATGCATGAGATTGACTTACATAAGTCATACAATAAAACTTAATTATAACGACTTTTATTTTCAAACTAATGAATTATAATTTCAATTGTTAATTTAATTAAAATTGTGTCATAACTACATCGTTGAGAGACATGACATTGTGGAATAGATAGTTCGAATCTTTTGCTCCACTTAATTCCACATTGTTTTTATTAAGAGTTTTAAATTAACAATGTGAAACAAGTAATTTTGAAAATATTGTATGCACGGGACACGAAAAAATGAGATAAAAAATAATGAGTAACACTTCTGTGCACCAGTTGCACAGACCTTTATGTTATAAATATAGTACTTTTATGTTATAAATGTAATACCTTTATGCATGTTCATTTTAAAAGGTACGAATATTTGTACATAAGGTACTACATTTATAACATAAATATCTTCCGTACAACTGGTGCACCAGTTGCACGGAAGTTTTTCCAAAAATAATACTCCCTCCGTCCCGCTCAGATTTGCACATAGGGACGGGCACGGAGGTTAAGAAAAAGCTGCTTTTGGGCACGGAGCTTAAGAAAAAGTTGTTTTTGTAGTGTTAAAGTTGAATAGTAAAGGGCAATTTTGTAAATTTTATTTGCCATTTTTGGAGTGTGCAAATTTGAATGAGACGGACGAAAACGGAAAGTGTGCAAATTTGAGCGGGACGGAGGGAGTATATGATTTGGAGGGAGGGTGTGGTTGGGATAGGGGACTTAAAAAAACTTAAATTATTCCTTCCAACGGTATCACATTACAACATAATAAATGTTGGGACAAAGGGCTTTCATTGTGGCCTGATTTCTGCGAACTTCTCTGCTAACAAATTTCTCTTATTGTTTCTAAATTCTTTTTTCCATATGTATGTTGGTAGTAATTATTTAAACCCTGGTATTAGTGTTGGAGGGAAGAAACAAGAGACAAACATGGAATTGAAGAACATGGTTTCTCTTGTTTCTCGTACTGGAAGACATCTCCAGCGTTACAATTTATGTGGCCATCGTCAAGTTGTCGGGTTCGTCTCTCTCTTCTCTCTCTAGAACAAACACACAGTTTCATGTTCCACTGTTTAATTTGAAAAATATGGAGCAAAAATTACTGCTTTTTATTGTTTGATTAATTAAGAGTTGACTCCCTCTAAAGTTAACCTTTGGAGGGCAAAAAGAAAAAAGAAGGGTATTTAATAAAAATAAAACATGATTCTTGCTCCAATTTGGGTTTCTCAAGTAATGTTATGATTCTACATTAGTTGTAATGATTCTCCCCTGTTTGCACAATTTCCAATTAGAAATTTGTGTGACTAAATTTGGACTAACAGGATGAGGAAGAGATGGTTTTTCTTGCTGTTTATGCTTGCCAGAAAAATTATGGGTTTTTTATTATTATTTATATATTTTTTAAGAAATGGGATTGTGTAGAATTTGATGACAATTGCCAACACGATAAGGAAGTGTGTAGAGGAAATTTCCAAGTAATTTACCTTTTTGACCTAGCAGATAAACCATAATGTTTGTATGTAGGAAATGAAGTTTCAATCATTTGTGTTTGTTCAATAATGTCATATTTTCACACACTGGATATGTTGATTGAGTTGACCCAGTGTTAAGTCCTCGCGTGCCTGTGAAAATTAGATCACAGGCAGATTCTAACTTAACAATCGAAAATGTCGATTTTACATTGAAATTTGGTCTGAAAATTTGTGTTTATGTCTATGCAGATGCATTCCGTATAGATATAAAAGTAATCCAGGGACGATGTCTGTGGTGGATGAGGAAGAAATCGAAGTTCTTGTGATCACTTCACAGAGAAAAGGAAAAGGAATGTTGTTTCCAAAGGTATGTATATTTGATCGTTTCCAATAATCTTTATGTTCGTTTCAAGGATTATATATCGTAAATTGATGATCATGATGGACTTAACTCAGGGAGGTTGGGAAAACGATGAGTCGATTGTAGATGCTGCGCTGCGTGAAACAGTTGAAGAGGCCGGTGTAGTTGGAGATGTTGAGGTTACTTCTTCTCCATTGATGTTAAAAGTATCAAAAAAATCGATCTTTTTTGTGAATAATAACATTGTTGTTACTCGAAAATTCAGCATAAATTAGGTAATTGGAATTTCAAGAGCAAAAACGACACCTGCTATGAGGGTCACATGTTTCCGTTGCTTGTTAAAGAGCAACTTGAATACTGGCCAGAGAAAGACGTTCGCCAAAGAATATGGGTACTTTCGACATTCTTACATCTTTGTACAGTTTCAAGATTTTTCGTTTTATGATAGAAATAAAGTTTCTGATTTTTTCGTATATTGAATAATTGATCTGAATAGGTAAGTGTAAGAGAAGCTAGGAGAGTTTGCCAGTACTGGTGGATGAAGGAAGCATTAGAAGTACTAGTGAATCGTCTCACTGAGCAATCTAACGAGCCTATAACCGATAATGGTTCGCTTAGCCAGAGCAGGAAATCTAACTTGTAGTAGCCACATCAAGAAGTGACCTAAATTTCAAGAAAATGTGAGCCCGATTTAGCAACGTGCCTAACTCTCGTTTCGTTTCTTTTCTCGGGTTTGCAAGTATTGGTGTAGAGGTTAAATTCGTTGTTTAATCTAGTTAGTTGTTTTTGAACCGGAAGCAACATTCTCAACTATGTAAGACCTCGTCCTTGTGACTAATTATGCATAAGGTGTTCCTTAAACGACCTCGTTTGATTCCTTGATGTTTTTATAACAAGAAACAGGGCTATCTGTATTTTATTACAAGAATCTATAGATGAAGATGATCAATCAATCATCTTTGTCGATTTCATAAAGTATAACCACAAGAGCAACTATGAAAGCATGATCAAACTTTGGATATACAGTGACTTCAAATGTGTTCTTCCCAAGCACCATGCTCCCAAATGTGTGCTTCTTCTTCATCTGCACTTCGATTTTCCAACGATCAAACACATCATCATTACTAGTCGTGATATGTGATATATTATATAGCATGGAATCTTTACCTTAGCAATAAGAGACGAGTCCTTGTCGTAGATGAGACACGACCTCTCCAACCAGCTCCCAACAACCTTAAAATCGGACAAACTTTCTTCCTCGTTTCCAGACAGGAACACGTCTAGTTCGGTTTTGAATTGGACAAGTGAAGATTTTCTTACACTGAAGAGTAGATTAGTAGAATCTGAGCTGTCTCCCCTGAAAGCCTCCCACCTTCTGTGTGCACTTAGATGCTGAAATAGAGTCGAAAACCAGTGTTTTTTTAAGGATGAATCAATAAGATAAGATTGTGAAAAAGATGAAGAAAATGAGACCTTTTTCTTGAAAGTGACAATGGGAGTGCCTTGAGCATCCTCGAGAACATGGCGATCATGAACGCTCAACAATTTCTCCATCACTTTGAACACGATGTTGCCATTGGCATCTGTCACCTCGAAGTTTCCATCTGTGATGGCTAAGACTTTCTTCACGATCATCAGATGAACGTTTTCGTGAGCACAGAAATCTGGGCTAATTACAGCCATCAGATCATCTGCATTCACTCTGGAAGTCCCCATCTTAGCTCTTGTATTGAGTTCATCATCTGCTAATCCATATATAATGAAATTAACAACTATATTAAGGTTGTTTTGCTTTAAGCATGGAAATTATGCTGCTGATTAGACGAGGTTTAATAGAGTAATTTTGACAGAACAAGAACAAGAGAGAATATTTCTTCTTAGCTCTGGACAAAGTTAAAAATCTTTGTCCATTTTATGGTATGCTAAGTTCATCTTGATAATGTCTTGCAGATTTTTTTTTTTTTTTTTTTTGTTACTTATTTCTGAGAATTGAACTAGAATTGGAGAAGTGGGTTAATGCTTTTCAATCGGAATATTTCTGCTGATGCCATACCTTACAACTCATCAAAAGGTGTTTTTTTTATGCATTAAGCAAGGTATATTATATACATTTTTGGTTTAATCTTTTTCTCAAAGAAATGCAGAATATGTGAAGAAATAAGCTAGATGTGGCTCTTAGAAATTCTTTGGGAAAAAAAAGTAGTATAAGAGAGAAGATATTAAAGACCATGCTATGCATTAGCTAAAAGTGTAGGCTGTAAGGAGAAAAGAATTATTTAATTTAATATTTCTTTCGTTCCAAATTAATTGTTGTTCACTAATTTCTATTAGCTACTTCCACAAGTTTACAATATAAATTGTAGAAGTAGTGAACAAAGTCAATCCCACAAAGATTATCGAATTAGAACCTGACAAAATAATCAAATTCAACACCTAATTTTATCTAGACAATCGAAGAAGATAGATTTTAGATTTTTATCACTAAAACTAGCATAATACACATGTGTTGCACGTGATATTTTAGAATTGCATATATTATTATAATAATATAATAGTTATTTATTGAAGTACTATTTTTCAAGATATAAGTCTCAATTATAATAATTTTCTTTAAAACTCAATCAATAATTTGTTGAAATTTTAAATATGTATAGAGTTAATTACAAATTGTCAGCCAAACTATCATGCGCTCATGAAAGTCAATAAGTAAAGTCGCCATCGGTAAAGCGGGTAAGTGTCCTTTATTATTATTATTTTTTAATCAATTTTCAAAAAAATTAATTATATTTGCAACTAAAGTAAAGGTTCTGGTTTAGTGTATAATTTGTTTCAATAAGTTTTTGTACAATTTTAATATTTTTATGTAATATGTATGATTAGTTATAGTACAATATGCGTTTTACATTATTTTATACATAAATATCATCATAATTAAATATTATCTCTACGTTTTCTTCAATTAAAAATCATTAATAGTTAAAAAAATTTAAATACATCTAATTCATTATTACTGGATCTCACATTTATCTCATTGTTATTTATAGGGTTAATTGCCGATAAAATCACAATATTTTTTTAAATTGCAATTTTGACCTAACCTTTCAAGATTAACAAAAATTAGCAAAGAGAGTTCATGGTTTTTTAATGAGTTTGGGAGGAGTGGAAAATAGGGGAACAATAAAGACTAGATTTTTTGCATGACCCGAGTTCGAATGCGAATCATCACAATCTGCAACTTTATAAAGGTGGAGTATCATTGGAGATACAGGACACGTGGTCCAAGAGAGTTCATGGTTGATATATAACTTAATTGCATTTTATTTTATATTCTTTTATTTTATGTAAAAAATAAACATAAATAAAACCACCTCATGTATACAACAATAATAATCAATTAATATCAAACCACCTATTTAATCTATAACCAATTTGTAGAGTAAGTTATGATCAAAATACTAGAGCCCTGTCAGGATGAAAAATTGAACGTTTTTTCCCGACTTCCGTCTTCTCTTAGTTTTTTGCTTTATCGGAGGAGAATTGAGAAAAGTGACCAACATGAAGGTTTTAGCTCTTTTTCTTAATTCCAACAAAATAAAGAGCTCTCAATTTGGACTTTCAAAGTAAGAGATATTTTATTTCTCCCACAACTACGCGTTTAAGCTCATAGTCTATACGATCAATTTTTTACCTAACTTATATCTTTTTCTCTTCAGTGATTTCAACTATGTTTCTCGTATTTTCATGATTTTCCTTTTCCCTTTTCAATGATTTCTCCCTCCTTTCATAATTTCATTCAAAATTTGCATGTTGTCACTAAAACATAAATCTAAAAGCACATATCCATCAAATGCAACTTATACATGTAAAACATATAAATCGCTTGTAAAACGTACCAAAATGTACTCAAAAGAATATATAAAAATGTATGTTATAACATGTAAAAAATGACACTTATCAATTGTCTTTTAAGTTGTTTTACAAGGATTAAGAAAATATTTAATAGATATAAATATGTGTATAAAATGACTATATTATTTAGCATTCAACATACAAAAATGTTGCATTCAATGTGTATAATATTATATTATCAGAAAAATTTTGTATGCAAAAATATGATCCATTATCTTATCGAAAATTTTGATTTTTAAAAAATCATTATATTGAAAATTTGATATCACACGAAATTCATACCATATCATACCGAAAATAGTGTTATACCAGAATAAAAAATATGTCGAAACTTCCGTATATACCAAAAATACTTTTATCTTAAATGAAAAATTATATACCGAAATTTTGGTATATCAATATATCGAAATGAAAATATATTATTATTTTATTTATTAATGTGAAATATATATTTTTTAATTAATATCAATATTTTCAGTATTTCGTTATATACCAAAATACCAATTTTTTTTAATTACCATACTACCATCATATCGAAATTTTCTTTAATATTAAAAAATGGTAAGTGCAGCATTTCAGTATTTTCTCAAGCCATAATCCCATTTAAGAGTACTCATGTGAACACTAACCCTATAGATATTAGATTACATGCATTCATTTCATTCTCATTTAATTAAAATTTAATTACTACTCATACTTGTACTTATATCAGCCTCGAACCCAATTAACACTTCTCTCTGTATTAGTTGTTGGTCTCAAGTGTACAATGGTTCAGAGGGGGTGAATGAACCTCAATCGTTTTTGAAAAACTTTTGAAATTATCGCGTTGTAACCTATAAAGCTTACAACATAGGTTACTGTTAGCTTATAGCGCTAGGATGCAACATTGCTTGGTGTAACCAGAGTTCTTTGTGTAGCGGAAACTTAAACCTTTTGATAGAGTTTCTTACAAAAACCTTTTTCAAATATGAATTTTTGGCAAAACTCTTATGCAGTATGATTAGATATGCAACAAATAAGATAACAAATAAGATGCAGAACAGAATGATCACACAAAAGCTTTTATTGTGGTTCGAAGGTGGTGTAATCCTTCTACGTCCACTCTACTTCTTCTCCGAGGAGCTTCGTTAAGCAAGTTGTTTTATAGGATAAGACCTTACAACTATCAATCTAACAAATTGCACCTACTAAGACTTAGCTTTCATACATGTTGCTCAAGTCCTAAAGGCTGACCCACACAGGATCTTAAAACTCACACAGAGTTAATACCTTTTCTCTCAAGGCTAAACACCCAGTAAGGAATAACTTCCTTTCAATTGAGGACCCCTAACACAACCTAAGCACCAACATGGAGGCTAAAAGTATATAAGAGTTTCTTCAACTGGTAGTCGAAGTAGCCTTTGAGATTTCTTGAGCTTGAATACTTCTAAAACTTGACTGCTTCTAGTAGAGGTTGAATGACTGAAGTCTTTGTTGGTTTGAATGTTTCGAACGTATTAGAGCTTTAAGAGTTTGCTTTTTGAATTTTCTTCAGTTAGAGTGTGTGTTCTTCAGTCTGCTCATCCTCTATTTATAGGTGAAATATTATGTCCGTTGAAATGAGATATAACATTTAAATTTTTTATTTTCTTCAAGGTCGTAGAGCTCGCATTAATTGTGTTTGAAGGGTTGCATCAAATTTCCTTATCTTACACTCCAGGGTATTAATTGCGGTTGTACTAGATAGCAGATTTTGCAGTGCATGTGTCAGGCCATGCGTCTGTAGATCATTGGTTCTCGGTACTGCTTTAACCACTTTGTCTCTACTGGCTAGTTTGACTTTGTTGATGTGATTGAATCTCGGCCTACTGTTGATCTTCCTCGCACTGATTTGGAATGAGTAACCTATCACTTCATTCTTCTTGTTTTACAGCACATCCTTTCTTCCTGCAACCAATCTTCCTGCAGTAATACAACTAAGACTCTCGTTGTATTTTGTCTGTGCGCAGTAAATTGGTTCCCAATAGCCCGACTGTATCTTACTACTTACAACTCTTCTGCGTTGTCTTCTTCTAACTTACAACATCCAGTGCTGTAACTTCCAGCTTACAGCAACAATCTTCTTATTGCTTTGAAACAGTTTTTATATTGAATTATTCTGCTATTGTAACTTGATCTCCATCACTCTTCAATCATCACTATAACCTCAAAATCTAGTCTAATTTTACTTAAACATTGTGAAAAAAATGAGGTACTCTATAATCCTATTACAATTGTGTTTTGTTTCATCAAAATCTAAACATTATTTTCCTAACAATAGTACCCCTCCGATTAATGCACATATATATTGTCTATGTGAATATAATAACCAGATATTTGAAATGAGTATATTATGTAGATACCCTACTCATTTTGAACTTTTTTTTTCTTTTTGCATAAAGCGATGAGTGTCTGATTCCTACCATCACACTATATATGATATATATACTATACATGTACCCTACCCAAGCCTTATAATGATACATACGGGTAGAGTTAGCATGTATTTGAG
This sequence comes from Scutellaria galericulata, assembly GCA_946896805.1. Taxonomy (NCBI): domain Eukaryota; kingdom Viridiplantae; phylum Streptophyta; class Magnoliopsida; order Lamiales; family Lamiaceae; genus Scutellaria; species Scutellaria galericulata. Next base: position 3,158,535 of record OX335784.1, on the reverse strand, counting down.
GATATAAACTCAAACTTTAGTGTGATTTTTTTCCCTTCTCAGATCCGTCTTAAATCTATTTAAAACTATATTTACCTGTCCCATTAGAATTTGAGCAGATATGATACATACATTCACCCATAAATCTATTTAAAACTATATATACATGTCCCATTAGAATTTGAGCAGATATACATACATTCACTCATAAATCTGTCGTCCCTGCTCAGTCTAGCTCGTTTAAAACTATTCATACATGCTCTGTTATGATTTAACTGAATAGATTAAGATCCTAATTGAAGGCTTTACTTTGCATGGAATCCAAATGAAAACGTACGTAACAAGTTTGTTGAGTGCGATGGTACAGTTGTTGATGTTTGTCATTACTCAATAAAGTTTAATTTTTACCCATTTACAAAGAATGGAAAAAGCTAGACTTTATTTAAAAAAAAAAACGACTTTATTAAATAATAAGTAAACTATTCAAAAGTATGAAAGGGCTTAATCACTTTTTGCATGATGAATCTCTACATGCCTGATTGTAGCAACATTGCAAAATTTGGCTGACGTGGACTGTAGTACTAAAACTTTAAGAAAAGAGAGTGTTTTTCATAAAAAAAAAAACTAGCTAAATTGTCACTAATTAGATTACACGCGCGTATTAAGGGGAAAAAAACATAAACTTTGTTATATTTCAAATATTAAGAGAAAAATAGTTTCTTAATCCTCTAACTATCACTTCTCAAAATTTTCATCATTTATCCATCCACTTTTATATTTAGTTCTTTAAATTTAAAAGCATTTGATATTTAGTCATTACAACATGCTATATACCAAATTATAGTAAGATTGTTTTACATTCAAACTTGTATATTGACAAATTCTTATATGCATGGTGTCTATTTCGAGTTATTGAGTAATTAAAAAGAAACCTATAATAATATATTTATCTGTTTTTTTAAATTCTTAAATACAAATGTTATTTTAAGATTAAATGTAGGCTTCTTTTCTTTTGTTACTAGTGAACAAATACACTTTTCATTTTATCAATAAACTTCTATAATTATTTTATAAAATTATTCGTTTAAGATATATATCTTGATGCTAAGTAACATCAATAAATCACTTTCACTTGTAATTATTACATGTAATGTTACTTAAAAATCGAAACTTTTTGAAAATTACAGGAGTACAAAAATGCTACCTTTGTATTGGTTATCTTGAATATGCGTCTGATTAATAATAAAAAATATAGGATCAAGATATACATAAAAGTAGGTTGTCATCTTGCATCCATTATATATACCCTCTCATCTCTGTGACACACACAAACACACACAATAAGTGAGAAAACATGGCGAAGAAGAATGCATGTAAACTACTTCCTCCGATCACCCTTCAGCTCTTCTTCTTCTTCGTTTTAGCCAACTCCGGCGCCGACAACTTCCTCTACGGCGGCTGCTCGGAGGTCAAATACACTCCCAATTCCCCCTACGAGTCAAACCTCAACTCGCTCCTCACTTCCCTGGTCAACTCAGCCACCTATTCTTCATACAACAAGTACACAATCATGGGCTCGAGCCCACAGGACGTAGCCTACGGGCTCTACCAGTGCCGGGCCGACCTGGACATGCCGGACTGCGCCACCTGCGTGGCCCAGGCGGTGACCCAGCTCGGCCCGTTGTGCCGCGGCACATGCGGGGGCGCCGTACAGCTGGAGGGCTGCTTTGTGAAGTACGACAACGCTTCGTTTATAGGGGTGGAGGATAAGGCGGTGGCGATGAAGAAATGTGGGCCGTCCGATGGGTTCAATGCGGATGAGATGGGGCGGCGTGATGCCATGCTGGCGGGGCTGAATGGGGCGGGTGGGATGTACCGGGTCGGAGGGGCGGAGGATGTGCATGGAGTTGCGCAGTGCGTTGGGGACCTGAGTGTGGGCCAGTGTCAGGACTGTGTGGCGGAGGCGATACGGCGGTTGAAGGCCGAGTGCGGCGGCGCTGTCTTCGGTGATATGTTCTTGGCTAAGTGTTATGCCAGGTACACCACTAGTGGGGCCCAGAGTTATCTACGATCCAATCATGGTAGGAATTTCTCTTTCGAGTTTTTTTTTTTTTTTTTTTCAAGACAAAAATTGATTTTTTTGACTATAATTGTTGAATTAGATGTAATTTTAATGTTGATGTGTCGCTTTGTAGAGGTGATATTTGATCCATATATGACATAAAATGGACAAAATTCTTCAATTAGGGCACATAGATGAGTTTCACACAATCTTGTACTACAAGGATCATTTTCCCTCAATACAATCAAAACACACAATTTGTAACATAATTCTTTTTACACCGACTTAATGTTAACAGTTATCAGCGGAAATAAAAAAATTTAACTAAAAAAAAAAAAAACTTTTTCTATCTCAAAATAAGTGTTGTTTTGGAGTAAATTTTGTTGTTTTAGATTTTTACGCAATTTTATTCCCAAATTAACTAAAATTTAAGAATTTAATATGATACTTTTTATTGAATTAATTTGATTGCCTTTTCAATCTTGAATCCTAAATTCTTTGATTAGTTAGTGATGTATTTGCCTAATATTAATTAAATGAACATAATATAATTTTATGATGATCATTATAGAAACCTGTAAAGTTATTGGGTTAAAAATAGATTGAACCTAAATTATAGGATGAAAATTGAGTTGCTCTTTCTTAGTTAATAAGATAAACTATTTACATGCACTTTCTTGGTGTCCCTTTGACTTCAATTTAAGATATTTTTAAAATGCATAATTGGAAGTGTATGATGGAATTTGTTATTACAATATAATATTTCATTTAAAACTAAATGATGAAATGATGTATTTGTAGGTTCATCCCATAGCGAGTCAGAGAAGACATTTGCTCTGATAATTGGATTACTAGCTGGAGTTGCTCTCGTTATCATCTTTCTCACTTTTCTCGGCAGAATGTGTGGAAGATATGGTCAGATATTACTCTTAACATTCTATTTTAATATCTTCAATTTTATGTAACCAAATAGTACCGATGAAAAAATATAAATAGAAACCAATCAAAATCGGGGAAATAACTATTGATCATTTGGCTTATTTTTCTGCAGGGAAATAAGGTGGAATGACCATTCTGCCCCTCTTAGCATGCGACCTAGATTTGCTTTTCTGATGTCCCTTTTGCCTTTCAATTTGCTCATGGTATTGGATATCAGCGAGGCTTTTCATCTTTGTCTGTCTTTTCTCATTCAATTATTTTAAGAAAAAAAAAATTGTAAAAAAGCTTTCTTGAATTATAAAGGGAAAGTGGAAAAGGAAGTTTGAAGATTCTCCATGTGTTGTCTAATATTGTGAAGAAATTGCCTAATCTTTTTTATGTAAAGGTGTAATTAATTAGTGTTACTTTTGTGACCATGTTATGTAATTAATCCTGTTGATGAATAGATTTTACACCAATTGATGTGTTTGGCTGTGGTTTGTATGATCTTTCTCAACCAAATCATCTCTTTTTTTTTTTCCCAGAAATTTGATAACTGTGAAACTAAATTTAGAAAAAAACTGATTTATGTGTCCAAAATTAGAGGTTTTTCCTCCACTACATAAATAATTTACTGATCCCTGTTCCAAAATTAATTAATCGTAAGCTTAGACATTTAGTCATAAGAAAGTAAATAAATGACAATATGATCCAACTTCTTTTTTAATAAACATTTGATTAATTATGGATAACATCATAGTCTCAAGGTCTGATCTCAAAAGGGAGCAAGTTTTTATTTAATTCTTTCAAAATTTAAACTCACGATGTAAGTCACCATGATTTGCGACAACTTTATTTGTCATCTGATTATACTCAGAACATGCATGATTCAATTTTATTTGATAAATGGACGAAAATCATAGTGTATATTCCCAAAACTTTACATACAATAATATGATACTTAAACACGAAGGATTCATTTGATGAAGAAAAGGATAAAATGGTACCAGGATTATGCGAGTCAGAAAAGGTTTGAATAAGACAGAAAATAAAGTTGTAAAAGTTAGCTTTGACATTTCTTTAGTTTAATAAAGTGGGATGCAATAATTACTTATTTTAAAAATACACTACTACTAAATAGATCATTTTATACACACAAAAACTATGGTGCACTTGGTACATGAATCTAAAATCTATACATTAGGGTCGAAACAAATTCAAGACCACCTCTGACGTGTGTCCATGTGTTCTCATGCGCCTCCACACGTCCTGGTTTCTGCGCTCAAGTCGCTCTCACGTGTCATACCTTTTAGTTATGTTTGTCATACATTTTAGTTATACCCTTTAGTAATGTTAGTTGTGTCTTTACATTATTTTAGACATATATGTAATATCTTCATACATTTTAGTTATGTTAGTCGTACCTTTATATATTAAATAAATGTATGACTATATATATTGATATAAAAGTACAAGTAATATCACATATGTCAAAATTGTAGTGAAATTGATCATTTTTTTAAGTCAAGGTATTATATAAATGTTAGAATATTTGTACATAAAAGTCACACTAGTATAATATAAAGATTAATACATGAATAAAAAATAAATAAAAAAATAAAAGAAGTGTGACTTTGAATCGACTTGATTGCATGGATTCTAATTCCATACACTTGTAGAAATGATAAATTGTAGAGTAAATCATTTCTTTTATTAAAAGAGCAACTAAAAAGAAGGGGATGATATATGGATTAGTAAATTTTCCTTACTTATGAAGTATAGAAAATTGCAAATTTAGCATTATAAAAGACACTGGCTCGTTACATAAAAAAAAAAAAAAAAAAAAAAGAGATGGGGTCATTTGAAATTGTCCATACATCTTTAGGAATGGAATCAACTTAATAATAATAATAATAATAATAATAATAATACTAATAATAATAATAATAATAATAATAATTTATAATAATAATATTATTATTATTATTATAAATTATTATTATTATTAGTATTATTATTATTATTATTATTATTAGTATTATTAGTATTATTATTATTATTATTATTATTATTATTAGTATTATTTGTATTATTATTATTAGTATTATTATTATTATTATTATTATTTGTATTATCATTATTATTATTATTATTATTATTATTAGTATTATTATTACTATTATTAATATTAATATTATTAGTATTAGTATTATTATTATTATTAGTATTATTATCATTATTAGTATTAGTAGTAGTAGTATTATTATTATTATTATTATTATTATTATTATTATTATTATTATTATTGTTGTTGTTGTTATTATTTGTATTATTATTATTATTATTAATATTATTATTATTAGTATTAGTATTATTATTATTATTAGTATTATTATCATTATTAGTATTATTATTATTATTATTATTATTATTTGTATCATCATTATTATTATTATTATTATTATTATTATTATTATTATTATTATTATTAGTATTAGTATTATTATTATTATTTGTATTATCATTATTATTATTATTATTATTATTATTATTATTATTATTATTATTATTATTAGTATTATTATTATTATTAATATTATCATTATTATTATTATTATTTGTATTATCATTATTATTATTAGTATTAGTATTAGTATTAGTATTATTATTATTATTATTATTAGTATTAGTATTAGTATTATTATTATTATTAGTATTATTATTATTATTATTATTATTTGTATTATCATCATTATTATTATTATTATTAGTATTAGTATTATTATTATTATTAGTATTAGTATTATTATTATTATTATTATTATTTGTATTATCATTATTATTATTATTATTGTTTTAGAAAATAAAATTGTGGAATGAAAGTCATTCATTAGGAAAACCTAAGGAATGACTTTCACACCTTTTTACACCTTTGATTCCTTAGTTAATGAGCTCAAAGGTGTGTACCAAACACCCATTTTCCATTCCATTTCCATTCCTTAGTATGAAAGTGTCCAACCAAGCATTGTGTAAAAGTTGAGAAATCGTATATATTTGATCCCATAAAGTATTTACTTAGCACTTTTAGTCTAAAATCCGTTAAAATCTAACGATTGTGACTATTTAGCTACCATAAGTTATGGTACCAAAGTTGCAATGTCATAAAAAAATTATAAATTATTTAAATAAATTCAAAATTGCCAAAACAATATAAAATACATTTATATATTTAAACAAAAAAGGCGAATAACATAAATACTTAAGAAAATTTAACCATTATAACAAATCATTTATAAATTTAACCTAGAAAATTAAATTTCAAAATCATTTAAACAAATCAAAAACATTATAACATAAGATCTCGTTGTTATTAGAAGTATTTAATAAATATGAAAATTACCAAAACAAATTCAAAAATATTTATATAATCTAAAACTTACCAAATAAAACAATAAATGTGAAAATTATTACATGAATAATAAAACAACAATAATAGAGATATTCATCCGTAACTATATATAAATTTAATAAACCGCCAAATTACAATCTTTAATCTTCTTTTTTTAAGCTTCATATTAAAAAAATAACATAATAAATTAAATTAAAAAATAGATAAATAGAGGTGCTCAACCGGTTCGAACCACTGGTTTTGGTTCCGGACCGACAATTCGACGGTTGGGAAATATTGAAATCGGAACCAAACCGTGGGGCTGTCGGTTCCGGTTTACGAATTGGTGGTTTATTCGGAACCGCTGATTTGGACAGTTCGTTTTCCTTTTTTTTTTATCGGGCACGGTCGTGCCCTAGTGCACGGATCATGCCCCATGTACCAGAAGGAATTGTGATTGACGCATGGGCAGTCGTGTCCTGGCGCACGGCTGTACCTGCACGTATTTATATATATATATATATATATATATATTTTTTTTTTTTAAATCTTTTGAAGTTTTGATAAATTGATTTAACATTGTATTTGTTTCTAATTTCTAAAATTGAAACTAACTAAAGAGTAAAGATTAAGTCACTAAAATACAAACTACAACTTACAATTTATAAGTTTTATAAGCTACAAAATTGATATGGAATAAAATACAAAAAACATTAAAATACAATAAATTTTTCATAATTTTATTTTATTATGAATTAAAAAATATTACAACTTAATTTTTACAATCATACATGATACAAAATATTGAAGTTAAAAAAATTACAATTTTGTATAGAAAAAAAATTATAATACTAATTAATGAAAGGACTAAGGAGATGTGAAAAAAAAAATTTAAAAGAGTTTGAGTTTCATTTTAAGTTTGCAAATGAAATAAAAAATTTAATTTGCAAACTTAGAATGAAATTACTTATGTATCCTTGTCAAAATTAAGGAATCAAATCTCACATAGTTCTCTTACCTAAACTTACCTTCATTCGTCAATGTTGGTTCCGGCAGAGAAGGATGTGTTTGAATCGTATTCATACATATCATCTTCATCTAAATAGGAGAAATCAAGATGTTGTTGACGTTTTTTTACCTCTTACCCAATCCTCAAGAAGAGTTATATTTTATACATTGTCGATGGTCAATCTTAATCTTCTTGGATTCAACATATGATCTCATTTGCTAAATGCATGTTCCACGAAAATGGTTGAGGCGAGACTTGCAAATATTTCTTTGGCAATAATAGTTAAAATATGATAAATAGTAGTCCTTCTCGACCACCACTTCAATAGATCGATAGGATTTTCAAATGCAATTTGTTCAAATGTAGCACTTAAATATGAATCTAATTCTTGACAAAGAATATTAGAACCTCTAACTCGTTTTTGTATTCTAACATCATAAAAGTTGTAAAATTGACTAGGAGTCAGACCAAAACTAGAGGAAGAACTACTAACTCCTACATTTTGATTACTTACTATCACTAGAATCACCAAAAAATACTTTATATTCTTTAAACAATTCTACTAAACTTTGTTTAACTCTAGCAACAACTTCACTAGATTTAGGAACATATTCAACTTGATCATAATCTTGCAATAAAAAAAATTGGAAACAATGCATTATAATACATGTTTAATAATTCTTCTAAGCCGTCTTCTCTAATTCTAGAATCTAATAATTTAGCACATAAAAATAAACCGGGTAACTCATGAAAATATTTTAACCATTTTACTTTCATCATTATAATTGTATCTCCTAAAATAGGACATGTAGAATAAGAGTTAAAAATAAGAGCAATTTTTACACAATGATCTAAAATTAATGGAGAAGTAGGATAATAACAACCGGATAATTCTCTAGTTGCCTTTTCGAATTTTTTTAAAAGTTCAATCAAATTAAGACATACATCCCATGAATTGTTAAATAACATAATATCACTAGTATCATTTTCCATATAAAATTGACAAAACATGTCTTTATAATCAAAAGAATCTTGGAGCATCTTATAAGTAGAATTCCAATGATGTTGCACATCCATTACAAATTTTTTCACTTCAACTCCATTTCTCTTACAAAATCTATCCCATTTTTTTATGAGATGATGTAGATTTAACAATTTTATTAATTGCGTCTCTAATAAGTTTAATATAAATGCTTAATAATTCTAAGTCATCTTGAATGCATAAGTTTAGACAATGACACATGCAACAAACATGGAAATATTTATCTTAAATTGAAGGTTTACAAAATTCAATAAGTGTAGGCATACTACTCGTATTTAGCGGTAGCATTATCAAATCCAATGAAAAATACTTTTTGTAGTATACCATAATCATTTAAAACGTGAATTATATTTTGTGCAATATGTATAGTCGAATGTGTAATATCAAATTCAATATATGCAACTAAACGTGTTTGTATGTTTCATGTATCATCTATCCAATAACTAGTAATACCCATATAATCATGATTTTTATAAGGATCCTTCCAAATATTTTTGTTTTAAAATTTTAAAGTCTTCAATTAATTTAAATTTAAACTCTCCTACTAATTTTTCTATATCATGTGTAACAGTATTTCTAAATATTTTTCTACAATTAGGTTGTAAATAAGTGATAGTATAATGTTCAAAAATATCATCACAAGAAAATTGAAGTGGAAGATGTTTTTGGGCAACAAATTTGGCTACGTCTTTCCTATGGCTTAATTGACTAAATTTAAAAAGAAGAGATTTCATACCTTGTGAAGAATCGATATACCCCCAAATTTGTGTTTGAGATTAGTCATTTGCTACCTTGTCGGGATGTTTTTTCATTACATGATTGTTGCACGTCTCATAGCCCACTCCATACTTGAATTTGTAATTTTTACACAATGGTTGCACGTCACAATATAATCGAGGTCGCTATTTGGTACTTTCTCCTTCTTAAAGTGAACGTAGAAAATATCACTTCGAAGTGAAGAGGGTGCTCTAATGGTGTGTCCACTTGTCGTATTACTGCTCTCTCGTATTGCTCTCCTTTTCACCCCTTCTTCTTCCTCTCCGGCAAAGGCTGTTGCGGTATTAGGGCTTAAAGTGGCCTTCAAATCATCACCACCACTCATTTCTTGACTCCATTGATCAATAAAATCACCATCATCATCATCATGCAAAGATTGTGGTGGTGGAATTTGACTCCTTTCTTTTCCACAAGATCGGAAGAAGTAGCTCTTCTAGACATTTTTTAAAAAAGAGAAATGAAATAGAATTGAGCAAGAATAAAAAAATATAAGTGGAAGAAGTGTAGAAGAATAATAGAAGTAGAACTAGAATGTAGATTATAACAACTTCAAAATTGAAATGATGAATTGAATATGTGAGTTTGAGAGAGAGAGATTGATTCAAGAATAGATGAAATTGGTAAAGAATTGGTGTGCAAATCACAAAGGGAATGAGGGTATTTATAGATTTAAGAAAAATGCAAAAAAAAAAAAAGGACGCGCCAGTTCCGGTTCAGTTGAACCGACGGTTCAATCAATCTTGGTTGTCCATCATCAACTGACAAGAAATTCGAGCCGTTGATCAAAATTAAAAAAAAAATCGACGGTTGAGCCACCAGTTCGAATAACGGCCACTTCCGTCTAGCCGTTGATCTCCAACGACTACTTCGCTTTTAATCTCGATCATCTACGTGACATCCACTAAATAAAAAAAAATTGAACAAATTAGCGGTTCCAAACCGCCGATTAAACCGTCGGTTCATGATTTAATAAACGATGGAATCGAAACCATTGACGATTTCGAAACGAAATCGGATCAATGATTTTTCAAACCGTTGACCCCTATTCGATTTCAATACGGTTTCGATTTTTTTTGAACTGTTAGGCACCTCTATAGATAAATATTCAAATTCAAAAAGAAATGTATCAACTATTTATAGGATTTTAGAATTTACTTGGTATTCTTTATATTTATTAAATAATATTCTTACCTTATTTTATTTTTAAATTTATTTATCTAAGTTTTAAATTACGTACATAATTTAAAATTAAATGAAATATGTCTCATATATAATTAAATTTACTAAAAGAAATTTCTTTTCTTGTTTTGGATTTGTTAAATTATTTTCTGTTTTATTTTGTACGTTATTTTTAAATAATTATTAGAATGATTAATTACTTATATAAATAATAAAATGAATTATTTAAAAATAAAAAAAATCATATCTCATGATTTCATATCTCAACTTACTCTTACACCATGTGCCTTCTTATGGTGTTTTCCATTATTATGGGTTTGGCTTTGATAGTTCTATTCATTCTCTCTTCCATTGCTTTGAAGCTAGAAGATGGTGGAAACAATCTCAATTTTTTTACCTTTCTCAAGCTAAGTTTACTGACTCTAATTTGTATTTCTGTCGATGGATTCACTTTGAACTTGACAAAACTGATTTGGAAAAATTCGTTTTGTTTACGTGGAAATGGTGGACAGTGAAACAAAAAAAAAATCATGGTAATCTCTCAACATGTGGTTTTGAAGCTATTGGGGATGTCTCTCACTACCTCAATGTTTTTCACTGTGCAAACCAAGCTTCAGTTAAGAATAGACCTTTTGATATTCCTTCTGGTTGTCGTAAGTGGTTTAAGCCTTCTTTGGGTTTCTTTAGACTTGATGTTGATATTTGCTGGGATGAGACCAAAGGTAGGTACATGGTTGGTGGTGTGTTTCATGATGATAATGGTGATCCACTTCTGACTTTTGGAAAGAAGATTGATTTCATCCCGTCTGTGCTTATTGAGGAATTACTTGCTATCAAAGAGGGTCTTCATATTGCTCAACACCACTTCTTGTCCTCAATTCATGTTACAAGTACTGGTTCCTTAGATGCGGTACAAGCAGTCACCAATTCTAGTGAATTTCACGATCTTAATGGCACCCTTGCTATGGTGATATGTTGTTATTTTTATATGTTTAGTCATCATAATTATCCTCGATTATAATTCTTTTTTACTTTAATTGATTGAATTATTGTACGAATTTCTAGGAATGGACCTTGGTGGACTTTGAAGAGAAATGGAGTTGAAAAACTAAATTTGGAACTTGAATTGTAAAGATGAGTTCAAATGGACTTGAAGGAGATTATATCAATGGACTCAGATGAGTTGACGGTGAAGGAAGACCCAAATAACAGTTTAAATCCAACTAAACTCTTATTTTTGTAATATACTTTCGTAGGATTTTAGATTTATCAATTTTATTAGGGGTAGAAATCAAGATATAGAAATATTATTTTATCACTAATATTTTCCAATATGACTTTTTCTCTCTCCTAATCTCTCTCTCTCTAGCACCAAACACACATGATGTTCTCTCTTTTTTTCTCTCTTTTTCTTCTCTGTTTTCAAGACGAGTGTTGAATATTTTTATGAAGATGATTAATTAAAAACATGTGTGACTAAATTTCTTTTCTCTTATTCAAGGGTCGTTTAAATTTGATTGCTATCATGTGAGGTTTTGTACTTTACTTAATTTCTTACTTTATTTCACGTAAATATTAATTCATGATTTAATTCCATATACTGAGATATAGTTTTGGTTGATTTGACAATTCGATTTGAATTTTATTTTACTAATGTTATCCATGAGTTCTCTTTTATATGTTGATGAAATGTATAACTGTTGAATAATTGGTACTTAGTAGCAATAAGTTGATTATTCTTTTGTTGGATCACGTAATTGCCTAATGAATTAACAGGACTAATGAAACCATAGGTTTAGTAATTGCAGCTATCTCGATTATTTGGTTCTAAGTTTCAGTTTAGATTTAACTATTTTCACAATAGTTTAATGCAATTGTTAATTAATTTAGAAAGTGCATACCAATTAGTTAGTAGCTAGTTTTGATTGGATGTTGGGTTTGATAAATTAAAATAGGAAAACACAGACTTCTCTATGTCTTCTTGTTTAGTCTAAGGTTAAATATTTGAATGTGCAAGATGATATGTGTGACCTATGATCAGTGATAGAATTGAATGTCAGTACCATTGAATCAAAGTCTCGTAAGATTATTCTCTCTCTCTCTCTCTCTCTCTCTCTCTCTCTCTCTTTTATATTCATCGTTCGTTGCTAGTTGGTTCTTATTTCTACTTGATAGTTTAGTTAGTTAGGTTAATTAGTAGATATTCAAAATCCCCCTGTTTTCATACTCAATAGAATTAAACGTTTTTCCCCGAGAATCAATTCTACTTACAGTTATATTTAGTTGTTATTTCAGAGTAGATATCATATGGATATTAGCTCTTATCTTGATAAGTTCCCTTATTCTTGTATCTTTCATTAGAGTCGTAGAGCAAATCATGTTGCACATTCTTCCTTTCTCACTTCTCCCTTTTTTGTAGGAGTAAGGTGATTTCCCTTCGTGGGCTTTAAATCTTGTAACTTTAGATCTTTCGAATGATTAATGAAGTTATTAATTTCTTATGATAAAAAAAATAAAAATTCAAATGAATAAAAATTCTAGAATTCAGTAATCCCTCAAGTTGGTTCGTTCAAGTTAGTTGTTAATGTTAGAGACTACCTTAGATGGTGTCTGTTTAAAAAGGTCGATTGTGAGATTAATTCTCTCTTGGATTAAATTTGTGTACACTTTTTTAGAGTATTCATGACAGCGTTTACAATTTTAGTGCATAATCATATTAAAGTAGTGTAGAAATAATATTTTATCTCCAACGATCTATAATAAAGTTTACACTACAAATAATTAATATATTACAAAATATTCCTAACTATTAATTTATTTTCATATTTTTAAAAATATATTATGAATTTATTAATATATTTATACATATAAACATTATTTAATATTAGTTTTTATTCTTTATATTTTAAATTTATTAAATAAAAAAATCATATAACTTCTTATTCAATGGACCTTAATATAGAAAAAGCAAAAACATAGTATTATTGCAATGGAAAGAGATGTTATAGAGTACTAGTTTCTAATTTTTGAATTAGAACACACTTCTTTCCTCTAATAATCAATGATTTTATCGGCCACATTTTATCAAATCACCACTCATATTAATTTTCAATTTTTCTTTATGTACTACGCATATCGAAATGATATGAAAAACTAACTCGTTATCTCAAAATTTTCACATGACATTAAATTAGATTTTGTATTCTAAATAATTGAGTTTATATTAAGTTAATTTAAATAACAAGTTATTTTAATATTTAAGAATCACAGTTGAAAAATAAAATAAATATATTAACGTAAGCGCCACACTATTTAAAATCTCAAACGAACACTACTTTATTATTTTTGTCGGAGAAGGAAAAGAAAGTTGAGTGCGGACTTCAGGGCATTGTTGAGTATCCAACAATACTTGTCCCACTTATTTATTTCTATAAGTTGCTAAAAACAAGACAAAAACGTTAAGCTCAATAACAATTGTCCTCCAAACAAAATTAAAACAAAAAACTTGTATGAAACAGTCTCACAAATAATTCTCATAACACGGATTCTTTATACTCATAAATCAAATTTATTTTTACAAATTCATATGTAAATTGTGAAGTGTGGACTGTGGGATGTTTTTTATTTTTTAAATTATTTTAGGAGTGAGTTTTATGTGAGACCATCTTACGGAATCCACAACTCACCTTCACAATTCATATGCAAATTGGTGAAAATGAGTTTAGTTTTATGAGTAAAAATGATATGTCTTATGAAAATTATCTCGTGAAATAAATCAACCTACATCACACCCTTCACAATTCATATATAAATTGGTGAAAATAAGTTTAGTTTTATGAGTAAAAATGACATATCTTACGAAAACTATTTGTGAAATCGTTTTACACAAATTTTTATGTTATTTTAGTTTAACTATTTCTGATGCACTGAACTTTGAAAAGATTAGATGGGTCTTAATTCTATAAAAACCTTTTCAAGAAAGTTTGTCAAAATAAAAATTTCATAACGTTTTCTCATGATATAATTTTTATTCAAAATCTTTACGATAAAACAAGATTTAACACTTGGCAGACATATATCTACATAGACCAATAGATTTTTTTTAGGGTGAGACTAAAGACACCCCACAATGTTCCAAGGGCACTAAATCAATGCACTAAATCCAAAACACCCCATAGTGTATTGATGGGGTGCCCTTAGAACATTGTGGGATGACTTTAGTCCCACCCTTTTTTTTTATTGAGCGTGTTCATCCATTTGTCCAGTCAGAACACTACAAGTCTACAACTTAATTAATAGCAAAAAAAAAAGTAGTTTGAATTATGAAAAACATTTTATGCAAAGAAAATGGTGATAAAATAATAGTGGTGTCATTTGTGAAAAATGAAATATCAAAATGATGTTATATACACTACAGCACAGGGGATCATTCCTCTAATCATCTTCTCTAAGCCTGTGGAACCTTCCAGATTCTCTAGATCTTTCCTTCTACACACAATCATTAATTCAATTAGACCTTAGCCAAACAGCCCCTCTCTCCATAAATCATCTCTTCCCCAAAATTCCACACATTGAGTGACTCATAGAGAGAGAAAGAACAGAGTTATTATGGCCCTGTTTGGTGACCCCTTCCGGCGATTCTTCCTCAGCCCCACGATCCACCGCACATCTCCAGGATCGACGGCCCTTCTCGATTGGCTCGAAACACCAACCGCCCACATCTTCAAACTCAATGTACCAGGTACAACTCTCGATTCATCAATCTACAACTTTTTTTTTTTTTTTTTAATTGGACGGATTGTCTATTTCATCCGTCTAATCTCGATCGGAATTTCTTCGCCGTGTTGGATTTCAGGGTATAGCAAGGAGGAGATCAAAGTTCATGTTGAAGAAGGGAATATAATGGTGATCAGAGCTGAAGGTGGGAAAGAGGAGGTTTCAGAGGGGAAAGAGAAAGACACTGTCTGGCATGTGGCGGAGAGGAAAATGGCCGGAAAAGGCGACTTCATGCGAGAAGTTGAGTTGCCGGAAAATGTGAAGGTGGATCAGATAAAAGCTCAGGTGGAGAACGGTGTGCTTACGGTGGTTGTACCTAAAGATACAACTCCTAGGCTTTCTAAAGTTAGGAACATTCATGTTACTAGCAAGCTCTGACCTCGAGATTTATGTGGAATTTATTTTGTGTAACAAAATAAACGTTACACTAAATATGTCAATCTTAGCAATTATATGTAATATAACTTTCAAAGTGAATAATATATCATAGTTGCAAACGCTAGGTGATCGTGTGTTCACCTCACAATTTCATAAAAATTGTTGCAGCATATCGACTCTTCTAGGTGGTGTCTGGTATTTGATCACAAATTCCTGAGATTAAATGTGGAGTAGACTATATATAAGGTAGTTCACTCGTGCAAGTATTTTCATACAAATGAAAATATAAACTAAGTTTTTTGAACTAAAATTTAAGATTATCATTTACAGGTTCATGGGTAATTGTGGGTATGCTATCCATTTCAAATTCAAATAAAGCAAGTATATGTATTTTTCCATGAGTTTTTAAAGGAATTATAATCTCAATGTTTCGAAGGATTGAAAGTTTGAATAATCCTTTTAATCGGCATACATTTTATTTTAGTTTATTTGTTTTTATTTATATTGTTCTCTAAATTTTTTAAATATATAAAATGGTTTTTATATTTGAAGTTTAGTATGTGTTATTTAACAATTGTAGATACAATTCTTATATTATTTAGTAATGTTTATTATCAACATAAAATTTAATATAATTAATTAGCTATATTGGTTAGCTTTAAAATTATATTTATATATTATAGATTTAATTTGTAAAGAAATAAGAAATTAATATGAAAAAAAATGTAGGTTTGCCATGTGTTAAATGTGGTCATTCTTTTATATATATATATATATATATATATATATATATATATATATATACTAGTATATGACTCGTGTAATACACAGGTTTTAAAAAGAATTAAATTAAACTTAGTACAATTAGAAATTTTTAAAAAATATTTATATTTATCGTTTTGTGCAATACACATCACTTGATTTGGCATTAAATATAATAATGCCAAATTAATATATTATTTAATTGTTTAAATATATGTTGCATTTGTAAAGGAATATGATTAATTTTTATTTACTATTTTGAAAAAATATATATTGTTATGTCCATTAAATTATTCAATATTTCCACCATTATTTTAGTTTGATTTTAATTGTTAAGTTTTAGAATAACCCTAAATTTTCATTTTGAATTCAATGACAAAACAAGAAAATAAATATTTCCCCAGAAAAAATTCATAGTTTATTTTATAACACATATTCGTTAAAATTATTCAATTACATAAATTAATAAGTTTTAAAAGATTGAATAATTGGAATAATCCTTTTTAATCAGCCCACCTTTATTTTAGTTTTTCCTTTTTTATTTATTTATATTTTTCTCTAAAATCTTTTACTAAAAAATATTAAATATATAAATGATTTTTGTACTTGAAGTCTAACATGTGCTATCAATTTTAGTTAAACTTTTTATATTATTTAGTAATGTTTAGTATCAACCTTAAATTTTAAATATTAATTAGTCATATTAATTAACTTTAAAATTCTATTTATTATAATAATAATATATATTATTATAATATATATAATAATAATAATAATAATATCAATATATATATATAAGTATGACTGCATGTATATATATTATATATTTATAATATATATATATATATATATATATATATATATATATATTATAGATTTAATTTGTAAGGAAAATGAATTTGCAAATAATGTTGGCTTGCCATGTGGCACATGTGGTCATTCTTATAATAATAATAATAATAATTTGTTGTTGTTGTTTTATTATTTTTATTATAGTAAAATTTTATGGTTTGTATTGAGAAAAGTTTCAATTAAAATTATTAAATAAAATGCCAATAAAACATCTATTCACTATTTTAACTATCTTTTTATCTATATTTTAAAAAGAATTTTCAACTGAATAAAATATATCTTTCAGTATTTAAAGTCTTTTCCTTATTTATTTAGTAATTAACATCAATATTTATAAGAACATCTATTCACTACTTTAAACTTTTTTTTTATCTATATATTAGAAAGAATTTTGAAATGAATAAAATATTCTTTTCAATATTTAAAGCATTTTAGTTATTTATTCAGTAACATCAATATTAATAAGAGCATTTAATATACACAAATTGTATGAATGTCATGTATCCAAAATGGTCATACTTTAATATATATTAAGATATTTTCATAATATATTCAACCTTGGTCATTCTTCTATTATTTGTACTAGTATAATGTCTATGTAATACACAAGATTAAAAAAAAAATTGAACTTAATAATATTTAAAAGATATGAATATTATTTATATAGGAAAAATAAATTTATGATTTGTGCAATACATATCACCTAATATAGCATTAAATATAACATAATGTGATTAATACATTATTTAATTATTGTAATGTATTTACGTTTGTAAAGGAATATAAATAATATTTTATTTATTATTTTGAAAATTATATATTGTTATGTTTACTGTTTTATTCAACATTTCCGTCATTTTTAGGGTTTGATTTTTGTTGTTGAAGTCTAGAATAGTCCTTGAATATTTTTTCCAATTAAAAGTAAAAAAAAAAAAAATGGAAGTTAACATTTCCAAATAAATTTCATAATTTATTTAAAACATATTTTCGTAAAAATTATTCAATTTCATTAATTAAATTTGAACAATTTTTTTAACAACCCACCTTCATTTTATTTTTTTATTTTATTTAATTAATTTTTTTGTCAAATGTCTTTAAAATAAAAAAATTTAAATATATAAATAATTTTTATATTTGAAGTACATCATATGCCATTTTAAAAAAATGTAAATAATTTTTTTATAATATTAGTAATATTTCATATAAACATTAATTTAAAATCATTAATTAGCCATATTAAAGGCAATTGTATTAGAATCTCATTTATTAAAGATTTTATTTTAAAAAACTATTATTATGAAAAAAAATGAGGGATTGACATGTGGCACGAATGATTTTACTTTTATATATATAAAGATTTTAAATTCATAATATCATTGTATTTTAAATTCAATATATAGTTTCTTCATATTAGCTTAGTTACCTTTCTCCTACTTCACTCTTTAAAAAAAAAAAACTCTCTTGTCACGCATGAAAGTGCGTAAGTTGGTTGGATAGAAGGTTCACTCATATCCATATTTCTGAATCCAATAGTTAACCTACAATGGAACCCACAGTGACAAGCCATAAATTTCTTTATAGGAGGTCCAAGTGATAGTAGCATAAAAATTCATGTAGCCACGGCCCACCTACCTTTTCATTTTACAATGAATGCATGTTAGTTTTTTGATTTTGAATTTTTTATTACAGGATTTAAAATATAGATGTCACTTCCCATTATGAAAGCTTATAAGTATCGGAGTTTACATGGCGAGCGTGCAGTAGGAGAGAAAAGAACGTACATTTCAAAAACGAAAGAGATAAACATGTGATAGAAGAGTGTGAAATAACATCCACATCAGAAGAATTTTCAAGAAGTTTAAACTCGCGATATACATAGATGAAACCATCGGAGTAAAACAAAAACAGACATTTGAAATCTAAGCAGTGGAAATTTCTTTACAAGATCCTTAAAATAAACGGTTTAACTTTACAAAACAAAGAAACGAACATTATTTGAAAAGCTCTAAATATAGGAAGAATTAAAAACGTTTCTCGATACGACATCTCTCTCTTTACGCCTTCTCGTTTTTGGTATTGCTTGTAATGTGAATACACACAGGGTGAGTGCCTAAAATACACTCGTGGGGATAATTTCTATAATTAATGTTTATTAAGCAATAGCGATAAATAACGTTCATGAACACAACAATTAAACACAACACATAAACTCATAGCACGTAACTGTAGGTAGGTGCGGGTTTTCCCTATCTTACCCTATATAACGATTTTTATCCCATTGGTGCTTTTTACAGACCACCAGTCTCTCCGTAGTGTTTTTTATGGACCATTAGTCCCTCCGTAGCCTAACAAGTTATCCATGCACACACATAGAATTCATAGTACGTAAACATAGATTCTTGTAGCTTAACAATTTAGGTTCATTTCGTAATCATAGGTTCATGAAGCATGTGTTCGATTATCGGCATTCATGATATTATCTATGGCTTAATCATGCATATAATAACGGAAATATAGAGCATTAGGTTTAGAAGTTACCCCCACCTAATTTGGTGGTAACCTTGTGAAGCCCGGTACCCTAAATACTAAGTTCGTTCTTTCGCTTCAAAGTCTACACATATAAAAGGAGGTTTAGATCTCTAATTACATTATATATATTACGATTAACTTAATAATTCTCTCCCGAGGAAGAAACGATAGAGGAAATGAAGCAAAATGGGAGTTTTCGAGGTCATAAGAGGCGTTGATATGATCATAGAAGCTTAGGACGCGATCATAGGGTTTAAGGAATCGATTTGAGCTTAAATAGAGTTAAAACAAGCTTAAAACAATGTTTTTAGAAGCATAAGGGCATTTTCATAAATTCTGGAATGTTGATTTGACCGAATGGGTCATTTTGTAAAATCAGAAAAGATTTGGTGTCATTTCGATATATTTTAAAACCTTTGGGGTCAAAACATAATTTTCAGAAGATTTGGGGGTTAAAACATAAAACTCTTTGGGTTAAAAAGGAATTTCCAAAAAACCTTGAGAGCTTAAACAAGATTTTAGAAAGTTGAAGGATTAAAACGTAAAATCACCAAAAACCTAGTGTTTATACCCAAGTCCCTGCACTCTTTCAAATTGTAGATCGACCCCTCCCCTCCCAAACCCTCCACCTGCCGCCACCCATTGTAACGCCCAATTCCCAATTTAATTGGAAATAGGTCGTCACCCTTTACATACTTAGGAAATAAAGAAATAAAAATGGTTTTATAACATACAACGGAAGACTTAAAAGCGAAGACACAAGAGTTTTAAAATTTTACTTTTTAAATATAACATATATATGTAATTATATATATCGACTATTAATCAAGTCTAGTCGTGTCTCACCCACATTTCTAGGAAAAATGTTTGAACCAAAGACTTACATGAATTACACAACAAAACATATATGTATATATATATAATAGGATACGAGTCTAGGCCCATAGTTTTTCATATAATACATGTTTAAACAACATATTGTTTTTTAAAGAAAAGAAACATAGTTCTTGCATATCTATTTAAAAGTGATAGTGAGAAGTCAGCCCAGCCTGCTACACGTCCTCGTCATCATCTGCCGAGCCTGAAAATATAAACGGTAATATCATGAGACACCTCCGGAGAGGGATCCCAGTGGGATAACCTTACAGTCTAATACATTGAAGTAATTAAATTATTAAGCAAGTACTACATCATAGACCAGGCACTTTACGCCCTTATGGTCGCTTTCATAGACCAGACACTTTGCGCCCTTATGGTCGTCGCCCTGGTATGGAAGTTACATACCGGTTATAGCTACGGACTTCAATCGTAGACTTTCATACATAACTTATCGACTCAATTAACAACATATATAGTGAAGTAATTAAACCGTTAAGCAAGTACTACATCATAGACCAGACACTTTATGCCCTTATGGTCGCTTTCATAGACCAGACACTTTGCGCCCTTATGGTCGTCGCCCTAGTATGGAAGTTACATACCGGTTATAGCTACGGACTTCAATCGTAGACTTTCATACATAACTTATCAACTTAATTAACAACACATAGTAGAGAGTAGAAGTTACCCACTTGTACGTTGAAAGTGCAAGGATTGCCTCCGGATTCACCGATCGTCTCGACTGCGCTCGACACACTTAACTGATTAGCCTCTTATGTCGTATAACATAATCTTTTGCATTTATATTAGGTTACATTAACCTAAAACACATTCATACTTATGACTTAATTGTTAAGCTTTTAAACTAGTAATTTTAGACCTAAAGGACATATAAAGGTGTAACAATTTTAATAATTCCCACATAATTCCTAAAATCACATAATTATTCATATAATCACATATTAATTTCAATTATCATATTCTGAAAATTCATAATTTTTCGCAGTGTATATAAATAAATAAAAATAAAATCCTAAACAAGACTTTCACTTGAATTTCAGCTCAAAAATCAGTCTATATAGCAAACCTTATCAAATATTATAGGATTAAGGAAATACTCTCATTTTTTTACAGAAGTCAGAAAACATATCCAAGGATAACATATAAAAATATCAATTGAAAATAACATGTACATAATTAGTTATGAATTTTAGAAGTTGGTAGAAAACAGGGTATCATCTAGACCGAAAACAGATCATATTGTAAAATTAATGATATTTTGTACAAGACTCCAAAAATGTCATAGTAAATTTCTACATACTCATAAGAACATGCACTACAACATAGTGAAACACGGTTTATAAATACGATCTCAATAATTAGTTATGAATTTTAGAACGAAGCTAAAAACAGGACATTGTCTACGTGAAAAACAGGTTATATTGTAAAAATTGGCATAAATCGTAAAAGACTCGAACAAATTCATACTAAAATCCTACACGTACCTAATAACAGTTCTTGAACATAGTAAAATATTATGCACATATTCGAAGTATATTATTCCAGAAAATTATACGAACCAGACCCAAAAACAGGGTGAAAACTGTCTCCGAACAGTTTATCTTAGAAAAATCATATAAAATTGAATTTAACTCCAAACCTCATGAAATTTTACAGGCATATTCTTGACTTCATATATTTCAATCTAGAAAAAGGATTTAGTTTAAAACAATTTCTAAGATTTTCGAACAGATTCAAAACAGAAACAAAACCAAGCATATCTTTAAACCTATTCTAGAAACAACTTACTCCTCCATGCAAACAGCATATAATCCCAACAAATATGCCAAAGAACATCTTTGGACTTCTTATCCTAAAGTATTAAGCATAAATCATGAGTTTTAATGAAGGATTCATAAGGGTTTAGCCAAAAATACCTTTAGGGTTTGAAGAAGAACTTGATGAATATATGATATGTGCTTTCCTTTATCTCTTATGTCAAACTTGTCTATGGCCTTGGTTCCTTATGTGGTTTGAATCGAGAGAGATATATATATATATATATATATATATATATATATATATATATATATCCTTAGCAAGGGTGTGTTGCATGTTGCATGTTGCAAGTGGGTGGATATTTTTGCATGTTGCAATTAGGGTAGTGAGGTGGCTAGGCTAGTTTACTTAGTCATAGGTTAGCAAGACTTATCAAGGAAGCTTTGGATTAAAAATAAAGGTTAATGTAATTATTTATCTTGACATTTTGATTTTCATATTACACATATTTATAAATATGTGTACACCTTATTAAAGGGACTAGCAATCATAATGTGATGTATATATAACACAAATGTGGAAATCACTTAGCATAAAATTAAGTATTAAATTTCCATTTGTACTTAAATTAATAATAATAAGCATCGCGGTTATTCTAATAATTACTATAATGCATGCTCGTTCAAGTAAGACGTCTTATTCCATAAATACACATATAAAGATCATAAGTAAAACTTCCTAAAAAGAAAGCATATAAGCCTAAATCATTTTATTCAATTAATTTAATTAACATCTTATCTTTTCACTTCCATTCATATGTGTCGAGTGAGTGGAGATCGAGCTCGGTTTCCTCCGTAAGTCATCCTACAAAAATCCTTAAAATCTCGAAAGAAAAACATATCATAAAATCTTTAAAATAAGCAAGCACAAGGAAAAATATTCATAAATCATAACATAGCATCATATAAGTTCTCTCACTTAACTCATTCTTAAATAAACATTAAAAGAAATTTTAATAAATATGCATATGCAGGTTTTTCTTGAAAACGGGGTGTTACACCCATACCCCATCTCCGCCGCCCAACGCCACAGACAGCGAAACCACGTCGCCGGCGACCCCCCATCCACAGCACGCACATGCCAGTGCGACTCCGTGCACCGGTAACAGACACACACAACCTGCGCGCGATGCACGACGACAACGCGACCTTCGTGCCGGTTCCACGACTCATAACGACGGCGATGAGGGGAGTAGCCGAGAGAGAGAGAGCAGACATAAATGGATAGATAAGAAAAGAGAGAAGAAAGGGGGAAACCACGCCTTTTCGTCGGCAATTAGAGGCGGAGGCGGCGGTAAAATACATATCCGAGCCTGGATCTGGAACGGGCTCGATGAGGGCTACGTTTTGGTGTAAAACTCGCTCGGATCGGAAGAGAAAAGGGGCGGCGCCGGTGGAGATGCCGGCGACAGCGGGGTGGTGACACGGCAGTTGGCCGACCGGAGGTAGAACAGGCGAGAGAGAGAGAGAGAAAACATAGAGAAAATTACTTTATCCATCGTGATCCAAAATCTACCTCTAGGTATTTCAATGTTCATTTTATGTGTTTATCGTTTTGGACCACGGGCCACGAGATAGGCTATCCATTTTACAATATCTTTGGGTTTACATACACGATACCATTTATCATATTTTAACATTAGGTTCGATTATAAAATTACGATTTATTTCGTTCTAAAACGCACATAATAAAAACAAACAATTAGAAATTAAATTATTTAATTAATTCAATTGTACATAGAATTATCCTGGGTGTTACAATAGATCTTTATTAGTTTTTCAACTTTTGAAAAATATAGATCTCATAGGTTTAGCGTGATGGAAGATACATTTCTAACTTAAATAAAGTCTTCAGTTCAAGTCCCCACCCATTTGAAACAAAAAAAAAAAAAAAGAACTCACTCACACACATGTTCTTTATATTAAATTTAATACATGTATTAAAAAAATAAAACTATAAAAGGTTGAATATCATATATTATAAAATGTAAATGTAGGTGACTCATGCATAATTAAGGGAAATATTATTTATTAACTCAACAAAAAATAAAATTATAAATTAATAACAATAGTAACTTAATTACATCCTTACATTACCAATAAATAACTTACTATAAAACTATAATTTTCTTTTCTTTTATGTATTTTTTTTCCAAAAGTAATTTCTAAAATATTCAAATATATAGTATAGTTATTAAAAATTTGAGGGGGCCCCATTGGCACCAATGTGCCTTGGTCCCTGAAGCCACTTATACATATGATTCTCTAAGAAGTAGTAGTAACTTGTACATAGAGTTTTCTAAAGAATCCTTAAAGTGTTTAGGATGTATATGATCTTCTAGACTCTAAAAGATCCTTAGAATTCTAAGAAAATTGGTGGAAGAGTTTTCTCTCCTCCATTAGAGATGTCCACCATCGATTAGGAAGATAATCTAAATATAAATAAGTAGAATATAATTCATTTGTAATCAACCTAACATTCCTTCTAGAGGGAGGTTTCTATGGTTTGGAAGAAATGTAAATTTACATTTCTTAATTTAGATCAATTTCAATTAAAATCTATATGATATAACAATATGTTATAACAATTTCAATTAAAATCTATATGATTTAAGAATTTCAGGAGGGTTTCTATGGTTTGGAAAAAATGTAAACTTACATTTCTTAATTTCCATCAATTTCAATTAAAATCTATATGTTATAAAAATTTCAATTAAAATCTATATATGTAACAATTTTAGGATTTTCATGTTTGGAAGAGAGTAAATTTATTTTTCCTTATTTACTCAATTCCAATTAAATATCACACCCTCAATACTTAAAATATGACAATAGGAAAAAAAAACTAAGAGATAAAAATCTTTAAAAAAAAGATTGGAATAAAACCCTAGGACTCGAAAAAAAATTTGGAATAAAAACCTAGGACTCGAAACTCGAAAGTAAGAACAATAATCAAGTAAAAGTTAATTAATTGATAGAATCTTATTATTTCAGCAGAGAAACGAAACAATAACATTACTTTGATTCAATCCCGAAGATTAAGAATGAATCGGGGATCATGCAAACAATGGAGGTGGGTGGAGTCGTAAGGTGAGAGCGTACTGTGTAAACTCAGAGGTATGATAATCCTAAAACCTTTAAGAAAAAAATACAAGAGACAAAAATCTGAAAAAAAAAAAAAAAGACGAAAAGAATAAAGAAGAAATCTGACACTTGAAATACAACTAAAGAAGAAATTTGGAATTTTATTTAAAAGAAAAAAAAAACAAGAGAGAGAAAAAAAAATACAGAAAAGAACAAAGAAAAAATTTGGACTTGAAACCCAATTCTATTTAGAGTATTACTTGAAATACAACCAAAGAAGAAATTTGGAATCCTATTTAAAAAAAAAAAAAAAAAAATTTGGACCTGAAACCCAATTCTATGAGTTGGTCTCTATGAAACTGTCTTACATGCAACATAATTTAAGTATGTCTTTTAGAGGTATAAGTATGCATTTTTCAACTATAGGTATGTGTTTTATAAGTACATTTTTTACAGTATAACTATGAGTTATTTAAGTATGTCTTTTACGACTATAAGTATGTCTTTTTGTACTATAAATGCATCGTCTTTGTGCTATAAGTGCAACCGACGCACAATGCACATGAGTTTTTGCCCAATTCTATTTATCATGGGTCTAGATCTATTGTACTTGGAGTATTACTTGAAATACAAAATATATGATTGGAATTGTACTTATATTCTGACTTTGGCCTAGATAACTCAAAAATTAACTACATTAAAATATTAATTAAAATTAAATTTATATTTATTAAATTATTATATCCTAAAATTTTGGGAAATTACATATAGAATCGATGAAATACACTATTAATATAATAATTGGAAAAAGCCATTATCAAAAACCATATAACTGTGTGAGAGAAGTAATTAATAGGCAAAAAAAAAGTATGATTAGAGAAGTAATTAATTGTAAAAAAGTATATGACATTCCACTTAATTTAAGATTTTTTTTTGGATGTATATACTAAGATTCTTATGAATCATGTGCATTTTGATTTACATAGATGTTACGTAATGTTATTGTGCATTCTAGACCAATAAAATATAAGAAATTTTCAACACAACCTTTACATATTCTATGTATGAATTCTTGTAAATAAGTTGTTTTGTTTTATTGAATTATACTCATTAGACTGCTTTACATTAGTTTTTTTATTTGTTGAAATTCGTAATTCGTGCCCATTTAGAATCACTAATCATCTTTCCTAACTACTTCAGATATGTATATACAAATATTTATATATTTTATAATGATTGTATATTTTATTAATGTAGATTACCATAAAAGTATCAACAATTTATTAACCAGTAAGAATGAGTTTTGCATAAGATCATCCTACAGATCTCACATGTATATACAAGTATTTACATATTTTATAATGGTTGTATATTTTATTAATGAAGATTACTAGAAAAGTATCAACAAAATTTATTAACCAGTAAGAGTGAATCTTACTTAAGACTATCTTTCCGGATTCCATTCTATGAGATGGATCGGATTAGAATTTAACAAGCCGATACAAAATAGAAATATGAAATGTTTTTGTGTATATTAGGTAATAATTTTTTTATATAAGGTAATACTTTGTATTATGACATCTAACATAAAATATGTAATATTTTTGTGTGTATTAGGTAATACTTTATATATATATATATATATATATATATATATATAAGATAATACTTTTATATTATCAGATAGATCCATAAGGCGGGTCAGATTGGGCCAGATCTTGAAAAACACGCGGATCCTCGCTATTTTTCTTCCTCACTGGTGGGTCGTGTAACATGTTGTACTTTTGTGTGTATTAGCTAATATTTTTCTATATATATCACGTAATACTTTTGTATTATGTACATATATTAGACAATATATTTATCAAAATTAGAAATTCTCACAATTGTTACATGATACCCACAAAAATATTAACTAATACACACAAAATTATTACTTGGCTCCTGTTGACCAACTGACCCAACTCATCTCATGAATCCGTAAGATGGTCTCACCCAAAACTTTGTCAACTAGTAAACCTACATACTTGGTACCACTATTGACATTGACTATTAATTTATATATATTTTTTATATTTGTGAGTATTTAATTACACTTTTTTTTTTGCTGAGAAATTTTGTAATACACTTCTTCTAAGATTATATCTTTAATGTTTAATATATACTAAGGGAGAAATCAATAATGCCACATGTCACATTGTGATTCATTTTTTTTTGTAACACCCCAATTTTTACTTAATCTCTAATATCAAGTTATAGACTAAAATTTAAAATTCAAATATATTTTGAAATTAGTTAAATTAAATGATTTGACATTTATTTCTGAAATATAAAGATTATTCTTTTTTTTTTTCAATAAATCGGAAGATATATATAAAAAAGAAAGAAAAAAGATATAAGGAGAGTCACCAGACAAATAGAAAATCAAACATGTCACAAGTCGACAAGCTCTAAAAGTGCAGACCTCGTTAAAATCCCAAAGTAAAAAAACTCAAAACGGAAAAACCTATATTGAGAGAAAAAAGTACCGTGCAGAAGTATATATTTATCAAAATTATAAATTCTTACAAATATTATATGATACCATTAATATTAAGGGCGTGCTTGGTACGCAGCTTTCCAACTAAGTAATGGAAAGAAAATGAATTGAAAGTGTTTTGTACACACTTTTGATATCTGCTACAATTGTTTCAAATCCTAATACTAAAGAATCAAAACCTGAGGAATCTCTTTCATTCCACAACTCTATTTTTTAAAACAAAAAATTAATTAAAATGATTTCATTCCTAAAAAATTTTGGTAAACCAAATAACACAAATTTAAAGAGAATGTTAATTTCATTCCTCACCAATATCATTACCATTACTTTTCTCATTTCTTGAAACATACCAAGCGGCCCCTAAGTGTATTATGTAGCTCATGTTGATCGACCGACCCAACCCGTCTCATGGATTTAGTAAGTCGGTTTCACCCAAGACTTTACCAACTAGTAAACATAGTTGATATTGAGCTTCATTTAACTTATTTTTTTGTATTTGTGAGTATTTAATTAAACGTTTATTTTTTTGAGAAATTTTGTGATACACCTTTTCTAACATTATCTATACTATATATAAAATGAGAGAAGTTGGCAATTTTTACTGATTTGCTATTTTCCCTCCTAAAAATGTCACATCAAATTGTATAAATATTTTCTTTTTAATTTTTTTTGTAGGCTCTAAAAAACAATATTTTATATGTAATCATGCATTTTTTTTGTCATTTACAAGAACAAGAAAATGTTATGATAATAATATTTAAAAATTCAATTGTGGGCCATACTTTTATAATATTTAAAAATTCAATTGTGGACCCTATTCCAATAGAATTCACTTCCTTGCGTCCTAATTTTAAATTACTCAATAAATATTTTAGGAAATAAAAAAAGTAAGAAAAGTACTAAACAAGATTTGTTTACATCTATAAATTGTGGAGAAGCTTAGTACCATACACCAACATAATTTCATAAATATTCACTTTGGTAATCATATACTTTAAGGATATGATTATATTTTAATGATGTGATCAAAATTTGAAAATAATGAAATTTAAAAATTATGTCAAAAATTAAAATTTTGGAAAATTAGTTTAAAATTTTAATATATAAATGTGGAAAATAGTTTTAAAATCGAAAATTAATTTTACAAGGTGTTATAAAATGTTTAAAAGTTTGAAAACTATTATAAAATTATCAAAATAATAATAAAATTTAAAATTAATAATAATAACAAGGTTTCACAATTTAAAAACAACAAATAAAATTAAAAAATTAATTAACATATATATGTAATATTAATTTTGAAAGATATAAATATCAATAAATTGAATAAAAAATAGCTTAATAAAAATAATAAAAATATTTGGTAATTTATTCGAAAGTATTTCAAATAAAGAGATATAATTAATCTAAAAGTTGTTTTAAAAAAAAAACTAGAATTTGTTTCTAAAATAATCTGAAACATGGTTTCAAAAATCTAAAAATTATTATTTTAAAATGTAAAAATTATTTGGAAGCTAAATATTTTAAATATAAACTAAATTTTGGAATAAATTTAATTTTTTTTTTTGAACAAATCCATCTAAAAACAATGTACAAAATTATTTACAAATTCTAAAAATAATTCTAAAATATAAAGAACAAAAATATGAACAAAACATATTAGTAAGTATAATAAATCACTTCTTAGTTATTCAGAAATTAAAACTAACAAACACAAAACTATTATTATTATCATTATATATTGTGTTCAAATTTATTTTCAAATTTAATTGTTGAATATTGATGTAATATTTATTATTTTACTAATTGTTGAATATTGATGTTCAATTTATTATTTTATATTGTATTGTGTTATATTTATAAATTAATTATATTCGTAATTTCATTTAAATTTCATTTTTAATGCATGTTATATCAAATTCATATCTATTTTAAAATTCATAATCTATTATTTACATTGCATATATAATTATATGAAATTTAAAATAGTGTTTCAAAATTGTTTGCATTCAAAATTTCTGATTTTATCAAATACTATTAATTAAAATAACATAATTTTAAAGTTGCAATATTAACATTGTTATTAATATAGATATTAAAAGCAATATATATTTTACATTTAAATTATATATCATTACATTATGTCGTTAACATTAAAGATTATTAGATTTTATATAACAAACCGCGTATCGCGCGGGTGTACTGCTAGTATGTATATATCTGAAAATCTAGAATAATCAAAAGGAAATCTGAAATAATAAAACCTAAAACTTATTAAATTTTTAACTAAAATTTAAAATCCATAATTCCGTCACAGCGTGAGACGTTCTTAGACGGTTAGACCTACTTTTCTAATAAATCTAAAATAATATTCCCTCCATTTTATTTTGCATACAATTAATTATAGACAAAGCAGGCCGCCTATTCTACACATATAGCCCATTAAATGGGCCCAACAGGCCCATGAAAGATACTTTCCTTAACCCACTCATTCTCACCCACCTTTCCAAAAATTTCCTCACCGCTTCTCTCTCTCTCTAGAATCCCCTTTCATCTCAGGTCTCTCGGATCAACATCCATGGCTTTGGAATGGGTAGTTCTCGGCTACGCCGCCGGCGCAGAAGCAATCATGCTCCTCTTCCTCACTCTTCCGGGTCTCGACCCGATCCGCAAGGGCCTAATCACCGTGACCCGGAGTCTTCTGAAACCCTTCCTCTCCATCGTCCCCTTCTGTGTGTTCCTGTTAATGGATATCTACTGGAAGTACGAGAACCGACCTACCTGTGAGTCCGATTCCTGCTCCCCCTCCGAGCATCTCCGCCACCAGAAATCCATCATGAAATCGCAGCGCAACGCGCTTTTGATTGCCGCTGCCCTAGTTTTCTACTGGCTTCTCTACTCTGTCACCGCACTCGTTGTCAAGGTCGATCAGCTAAATAAGCGGATCGAGAAGTTGAAGGCTCAGGATTGATTTCCACCCCCTATCTGAATCATGAAATCGCCCGCCCTTTTGTTGTTGGTATTTCCTAATTAGTTTTACGGAATGTTTAATACGAATTGAGTTTATATAATCGTAACTCTAGGATCTACTTTCCCTTTTTGTTGTTGAATGCTACGTTTATGTGTTTGATCTCAGTTACACGTTCAATTACCTAGTTAATTTAATGAGCCTTAGGTCTGCTGTTATCTGTTTTTCCTTTTCTATTGGGTTTCTGATTATGTTTTTTGAGCTATATTTATCTTTATTGTGGTTTGATCTATGAAAACTTTGTATGATTCAAAGTTAAATAATGTGTTTTCTAGTGATGTATCTTTGAATGTGCTTGATTATTTTGGATGTCAGTCACATTTACGAGTGCCTTGCGTAGAGGTTTAGTGAAAGAGAATCCATGTATTAGTGATCATTTCAGAAATTTATAGCTTAAATTGTGCCAGCTTGAAAACTTAGGTGGATATGGATTTGTAGTAATAGTCCAATTTAGTTGAAGTCTTATGGTTTTGAATTCTGAAATTTGATGATAATAATGCACAAGCATCGATTAGTCGAAGAAGACTTGTTATTTCCAGGTTTTATTATAATTGTATTACTGGTAGAGATGTCCATTTGATGGTAGGGCTCTTGTTATATATGTCAGCCATGTGTTTTAACGAGCAAGTGGTTTGAAATTGGATCAAGTTGTTTTCGAGGGATTTTAGTAGATCATGCAGTTGAGCAGTTATAGTTACTAGCATATAGAAGTCTTAAAGAAACAAAGTCTAATATGAGAGTATTATAAGGGTGCTTATGTCTATGGTGCTGTTATATCTTTCACGTGAGATGGCGGTATTCACCATGGCTAACATTTAATTAGGAGATGACCTTATGGGGTCTGTCCTTAGTAAAGGTATCTTGATAACAAGGGTACCTAATAAAATATAAAATGATATCTTCACCCAAAGTAGTGGATGACAAGCAAATTTCCCTTAACCTTTCATTGTTTTGCAATCAGCTGTGTTATACACAAACAACATTTGAATATGAGAAAATACTTTGTAAGAGAGTGCTTCTCATCAATACTGATTGGAATGTGTTGATGACATAGTTACTTTCACATACTAGGATTATGACATCATGATTTCGTAGATTTCTTCAGACAAATACCTTTTTAACTAATTAATGTCGAGCAATATCTCTCAAACTGGTCAAATCTGTTGTCTGATTTTGTAGCTGGGGTTTGAACGTATAAACGTAGTGTCCCTCCCCCCTCCCAACCAACTTGGCTCAGCCCTCTTAGACTTCCCATCTGATTCTCAAGGACATGCGGTTATTTTGATGTAAGTGATTGAACAAAGTATCAACATTGTTTGTCTCAACTGTGGAACAATTGAGTTTTGATAGAATTGAGAATTGGCTGATAAAATTACGTTCTGGTTGGTTTATTACATTAGCTTTGTCTCTAGTCATTCCTGATCATAATTTTCATATTGGTGTTTGCTCTATTGAACTCTTGCTGATTTTCTCGTATGAAGTGCATTACATTTGTTTGTGATTGTTGTTGTGGTTTAAATCAATTCCCAGAAAGATTTACTGTTATAGCCCTGTCTTTTGAGATATATTGATTGGAATTTTAAGATCAGTTCTTGAGGTTCTGCTGAAAATGCACGTTTAAGGTGTTATATGTATGCAAGGCCTTTGGCTGATTTTTCTAGAATTGTTCCTAGGATTTTACCGTAACAACCCAATTTTCTAGAATTTAAATAAATGGCGTTTTTGACAACTCGGATTTTTAAATATGCATTGGAAATAAATAATACAAGATTTCACAAAAGTTTAAACCAAACTTGAATAAATAGAAACTCTCGAGTGTAGTGGAAAATGTTCGTGCTTTGGAAAAGGCTAGACTAATGGCCTAATTGACATTCTCAAATGGTTAATAAAAGTAAACCCTAGACATTGACCAGTGTATCCACTCCATGCCCAATGATTTTATTTTGAAAAGTTAGATTACACATATAGAATATGCAAAACTACGAGTTTAGTGGGACATGCTTCTTAAGATTAAATATAAGAGTTGGTCTCTATTAAATATAAGAGTTGGTGAGACAGTCTCACATTAAATATAAGAGTTGGTCTATTAAATATAAGAGTTGGTATCTTGTGAGACAGTCTTACATGTGACCATATTCAAGTATATGTTTTTCAGGTATAAGTATTCTTAAGATTAAATATAAGAGTTGGTCTCTTATGACACAGTCTCACATGCGACCAGATTCAAGTATATGTTTTTCAGGTATACGTATGTGTTTTTAAGTTTTAAGGATGTGTTTTTTAAATATGTTTTTACAGTAAAAACATGAGTTATTCAAATTTTTTTTTTCTGCTATAAGTATGGTCATCGTATATGCGACGGTCTCATATGAGTTTTTGTGTAATTATAATATCTAGACGTGAGATAAACATCAACAATATGTATAAAAACATTTTTTCTCTGAAAATTGGCCAATCAATTTGAGCACAACGGGCCTATGGGGTCCCTGGACAATTTTAAATCTGATGTAAAGATTATAAATCATAGCACAATTTACATAAAAATTTCTTCGTGCACATTGCATAAATACGTCACCCCTTTCCCGTTTCATCATTATTTATTTTCCTCTCTCCTCTTCACCCCCTCTACCTTTCTGTTGTGCAAGTTGTTGGGCTAGAAGGTTTATTCACATCCATCCCATAATTCTTAACCCACCAATATTTCTTAACCCTAGTTGACCCTCAAAGTAATCCACTTGTACATACAATACGTATTTGATTTTCTAGAAAATTGTAGTAGCTTGTATATAGAGTTACTTGTATATATATTTGTACATAAAATTTTCTAGAGAATCCTTAGAGTGTTTAGAAGTATGTGTAAGATCGATCTAGGAAATTGGAGGAGAGTTTTTCACCATCATCAGAGATCTCCATCATCAATTAAAGAGGTGGACTAGTATGAATAGGTAGAGTATTCATTTATAAATAAGCAATTAGCTTCTACATATAATATACATTTCCTTATTTACTCAAATTCAATTAAATTTATATGATATAATGATTATACATGGTGTATCATGGTTTAGTTTACTTTACTCAATTCCAATTAAAAATTAAATATGACAACCTAAATTCATCTTAAACGTTTTGAAGAAAAATAACTAAAAATGACATATAGAGAAGAGTTTAAGAAAAATGAGAGAAATGAGAGAATGTTTCTTGGGAGGGAAGAGTTTAAGAAAAATGAGAGTCTTGAAGGTTTGAACAAAAATAGCTTTTGCTTTCTTAAGGTTTGAAGAAAAATAACTAAAAATGACATACAAAGAAAAACAGGTTTGAAAAAAAATAACAAAAAAAGAAGAAAAATAAGAGAAATGAGAGAATATTTCTTGCGAGAGAAGAGTTTAAGAAAAATGAGTCTTGAAGGTCTGAAGAAAAATAACTTTGTTTTTTTTAAGGTTTGAAGAAAACATACAAAGAAAAACAGGTTTGAAAAGAAATAACAAAAAAAAATGACATCTTGAAGGTCTGAAGAAAAATAACTTTGTTTTTTTTAAGGTTTGAAGAAAACATACAAAGAAAAACAGGTTTGAAAAGAAATAACAAAAAAAATGACATAGAAAGAAAAATGAGAGAAAAGTTCAAGAAAAAAATATAGAATAAGTCCAAGGAATGTAGAACTAAATAAATGGACTTATTCATCTATCTACATGAAAGATACATATGATAATCCATTTTATCATTTTTCTTCCGTTCTTTGTGTTTTGTTCTTGTCTTCGAATTTAATAAAGAAAGAGTTTCTTATAAATTATCGAAAGATTCGTTAGAATGCGACACAACCGGGATTTTTAGTGAAAATGGAATTTTCAGGTTTGAAAAGAAATAACAAAAAAAATGACATAGAAAGAAAAATGAGAGAAAAGTTCAAGAAAAACAGGTTTGAAGAAAAATAACAAAAAAAAAAAAGACGGAAAAAAAAGAGAGAAAAGTTCAAGAAAAACAAGAGAGATGTTTCTTGAGAGAGGAGTTAAAAAAAAAAAAAAAGGAGAACGATTTTTTGAGATAGATTTTCTTCAAAGTTTGAAGTAAAATAACTTTGTTGAGTGAAGAGTTCAAGAAAAACAACATATAACTTTCTTTAAGGTTTGATGAAAAATAAAGAAAACAAGAGAAAAGAAAATTAATAATAATAATAATAATATGAGAGAAAGTTTCAAGAGTTGAGTCAACTTATTCTCTCACTTGAAATTAAATATAAGGTTGGTTTTAAATGACAAAAACTTGTGTGCTAAATCCGTGCACTCGAGTCGATCCAGCACGTCATGTGCCCGTACGCGTCACCAAGTTGTGGACAAAATCCACCCAAACATGCTTTCAGGTGTCAGACTTTTATGCTATGTTAGATATACCTTTTAATAGTGTTAGTCATACGTTTTAGTTATGTTAGTCATACTTATATTAGATATACCTTTTAGTTATATTAGTTGTACATTTATATATTACATAAAAGTATAACTATGTTGATATAAAGGTATAAGTAATACCGTATAAAGGTATGTGTATTATCACATAAAAATAAACATGTACAAATTGTGGCTAAATTAGAGGTTTTTTAGAGTTAAAAATATTAAATAAAGATATGATATCTGGACATAAAAGTATCACTAATATAACATAAATGTATGACTAATATAATATAAAGGTATAACTAATATAAAATAGAGGTCAAAAAAAAAAAAAAGTAAAAATGCGCGGATCTGGGTCAACCCGCACCCAAACCCGACCCGAGTGCATGTATGCATCAAGTGCACATGAGTGATACTCGGTTTTAAATTTGGATATATAGTTGGACTGGACTTTGAATGAATTATGTGGCCTAAAAATTAAGTACAATCAAATATTAACTAAAATTATAATTTATTTGTATTAAAATTTTATATCCTGAAATTTTTTAAAATTACATTTACAATCATTGAAATACATTATTAATAGGAAAAATGCCATGAAATGCATTATAAAGAAAAGGGTAAAATTGTATAATGCGAAGAAGTAATTATAGAAATAATTAATAGGAAAAAAAAAAGTTTGGTATACACACCGAATCGAGGCATTTCTTTGGATGTAAGTACAAATATGTTAATGAATTATGTGGATTTTCATTTACATAGATCGAGTAAGGTTATTGTGCATTCTAGAGCAATAAAAGAGAAGAAATTTTCGACCACACTCTTTATTTATATATAAGTTTTCGAGACTGTTTTACATTAATTTTTATATTTGTTGAAAAATTCGTAATCGTGTTAGTTTAGAATCACTAATCATCATTTGTAAATCGTAACTACTTCAGATATTCATATCTATACAAGTTTTAAAATGAATAATGATTGTATATTTTATTCATGAAGATTACCAGAAAAGTATCGACAAAATTTATTAACTAGTAAACCTACATACATGGTACCAATGATGACATTGAGTTTTAATTTAGGTACTTTAGTAGATCTGTGAGTATTTATTTAAACGTTTTTTTTTTTTTTTTTTGAGAAAAGTTTTGTGATACACTTCTTCTAAGATCTTTTGTAATTTTACTAAATTTTTTAAATTATCACAAAAATAAATCTAAGATAATAAAACCTAAAACTTATTAAATTTGACTAAAATTAAAATTTGAAATTAGTTATATTAAATGATTTGACATTTATGTCTGTAACCTAAAGATTTACTTTTTTTTTTTCAATAAATCGGAAGCTATATATAAAAGAAAGAAACAAGATAATAAGGAGAGTTACCGGACAAATAAAAAAATAAAAGAAAGAAAAAAGATAATATGGAGAGTTTCAGACAAATTGAAAATAAAAAAGCATGTCACAAGCCGACTAGCTCTAAAAGTGCAGACTTTGTTAAAACTCCAAGAAAAAAATATTCAAAAGGGAAAAATTTATATTAGGAAAAAACAAAAAAGATTACCGTGTACAAGATTCAAGTAAATCTAAAAGAGTAGGGTTTGTGTGCCTAGGGAATGGTGTGTCCTAACCCCAACTTTAATATTTTTAACTAATATGACTTAACATATTTACTTGTAACAAATAATACCTTAAATAACAGTCTTGTTACCTTATCCACCTGGGCAGATTAATATGTGTCAACGACTGACGTGTTAGATATCCAATATACCTATTAATTTCACTTTCCATATAATTAGGAGATGTGATCATTACACATCATCGTTGGGCATATTAAGAGTTGTCCATGATGGACATTTTATCATTTTCATCTTAAATAATATCTTTCATAAATCATATATTTCAGTTATACAAGTATATACCTTAAGAGTAAACAATTAATACCTTATGAATATACAACTAATATCTTATGAATATACAACTAAATGTTCCACTAAAATATATATCTCAGTTATACAAGTAATACCGTGTGAGTATATAACTAATACCAAACTAATAATATATTTGGGTACATACACCAGAAACCAAACTAATAATACATTTGGGTACATACACCAGAAATATATAAGTTTTTTTCAATCTAAGATAGTCCTAACGAAAAATATCGTAAGACATGTAATAACTAGCAACGAAGCTAGCAAACTTCACCACTCGTATTCCACGTTTATTTCTTATAGCCTGTCAGCCACTGGATTCTTTTTTCGAAAAATATGAGAGATATGAAAATTCATAATATTAGGAAAATTATGTTTAGATTTTGATGGGACAAAACAACATTGTAATAGGAAAATAGAGTACCTCATTTTTCACAATGTTTAAGTAAAACTTAAATTTTAGTTTTGAGTCAAGAAGACAAGCTGAAAAGTGGAGGATTTCGTAATTCAGTAGTCGATTGATCAAAAAAGAAGATACTGGAAGCAGCAAAGAAGGCTGCTACTAAATGCAACAAAAGAAAACAATATTTAGGTACTGTAAGCTGAATAATGCAGCAGCACATCAAGCAGAACAAAGAGTAACATAAAGCTACATTATTGTATTAAACAAAGGTTGCAGAAAGCAAGTATTGCATTCCAAATCAAAGAAAGACAAAAAGAATGAATTGACATACACACACATCAATGCAGTACGAGGAAGATCAACTATAGTTCGAGAATCTATCAAGTCTCAACTAGCCAGTAGAGACAAACTGAAGATAGTAGTACCGAGAGCCAGTATTCAGTTGACACGTGGTCTGACAGACCGTGACAAGACTGCAACTTAGTACAACTGCATTAAATAATCTAAAGTATAAGACAAGGAAAATTAAATGCAATCCTTTAGAGACAATTAATGCGAGCTCAACAAAACTTGAAAAGGATTCAAATTCAAAGAAGCATGTCTCTCTTCAACGGACATATTTCTTCACCTATAAATAGAGGAAGAGTTGACTGAAGCAACCACTGAAAAACTGTTCACTCATACTCAAGCAAGAACAAGCTCTCAAATTCTCAAGTATTCAACTCGTCAAGTTTTCAGTCACTCAACCTCTAAGAGAATGAGTCAAGTCTTAGAAGCATCTGAGTTCTAGATCTATCAAGGCTGCTTCAAGCACCAGTTGAAGAATCACATATACTTTTAACCTTTGTGTTGTTTGCTTAGGTTGTTCTAGGTGTCCTCAATTGATAGGATTCTGATCCTTGCCGAGTGTTTAGCCTTCGGAGAAAAGGCAAGAACTCTGTGTGAGTTTTAGGATCCTGTGTGGGTCAGCCTTTAAGATTCGAACAACCTATGTTGAAGCTAAATTTTAGTAGGTGCAACTTATTAGGTTGATAGTTTGTAAGGTCGAGTCCTGTAAATCATACTTTTTAACGAAGTTCTTCATCAAAGAAGGAGTAGAGTGGACATAGAAGGATTATACCACCTTCTAACCACTATAAGCCTTTGTGTGTTTAACTTTTTGTTTAGCATTCCTATTGGTATATCTTGCTGCATTATATATTGTTAGGATATTTTTTACTAGTTTTGATGAGACAATGTAATATTAGATGAAACTTTTGAGTACCCATTTTCCACGTTTTATAAGTGGACTAAGGTCTGATGAGTTTAATATTCTTAGATATAACTTCGAAGTTATATAGATCAGAAAAGATAGAGATAATTGAACCTTAGCAGGTTTCGGGGTTCTTAAAGAGACTTGAAGTCTGCCCTTGTGAAGGGAGGACAGAAAGCTGAAGAAGGAATTTGGACTAGTAAGCAGATAATACAGAAGACAGGAAGCTGACTGCAGGTTTCGAGAACAGAAAGTTGTTATGAAACAAGAAGCTGACGCAGATCTGAAAAACTGGTACAAAACAGTAAACAACCACTGCAGCCTTTACGAGAAGTTGTAAATATACCAAACATATTCAATGCAGTACGAGGAATGCATTGATATCACACGAGAAATGGCTCCTGTCAAGGATCCGTTAGACAGAGGTTTGTGCCAAGCCAATAAAGAGATGTCACTTAGATCTGCTGCTCTGCAAGCACTGTAGCGGAAGTATGGCACAATTAATGCGGGTCAGAGAAGGATAAGGATCAATAGCCGCATTTTTCAAACCCATTAATTATAAAGATTTGAAGATCACTTTTTGACATGACATGGACAATGTCTTTTTTCAACGGGCATTTTTTCCAACTGATATAAATAGAAGAGAGGAGTGACTGTGAAGACTACTGGACAACTGAACAACAGAGCTACGAACTATTCTCAAGATTTTTCAAGCTCTCATATTTCT
The DNA here is from genome assembly GCA_946896805.1 of Scutellaria galericulata. Taxonomy (NCBI): domain Eukaryota; kingdom Viridiplantae; phylum Streptophyta; class Magnoliopsida; order Lamiales; family Lamiaceae; genus Scutellaria; species Scutellaria galericulata. The sequence continues at coordinate 3,118,818 of OX335784.1, read as the reverse complement.
CAAGCTTTCAAAGTTCAGTCACTCAACCTTCGAAGCAGTCATCTTTCAAGTGTTCGAGCTCTCAAGTTCAAGACTGACTTCACCGAAACAGTTGAAGAACTTTTTATCCTTTAACCATTTTGTGTTGTGTACACTAGGTTGTTTTAGTTTGGTGTAACTTAGTTGATAGGATTAAGATCCTTGCTAAGTATATAGTCTTGTGTAGACTATTTGCCCTGTGTGGGATTGTGTACCCTGTGTGGGTAGTGGCCTAGGAATCTGGGATTTTGTAGGTATTACTTGTTAGGAAGAGGTTTGTAAAGTTGAGACTTGTAAATCGAACTGACCTAACGAAGTTCCTCCTCTGGGAAGAAGTAGAGTGGACGTAGAAGGATTACACCACCTTCGAACCACTATAAGCCACAAGTGTTTGCTTGTTTTTGTCTTTGTGTTTTGCATTGATATTCTTGTTGCATACATCACAAGCAATCTGCTAAAACCCTTTATCAAACTACATACTTGTGAAAGAAAACGTTTTCCAAAATAGAAACTCTATTGAGTATTTTCCGCTGCATACTGTGATACCGAGTTAGGAACCTGAATCAGCATTCTGCCAGGTTTCTGAATCGAGTCAGGTTACTGCATTCCTCCTTGAATCAGTAACCTGTTCACCAAAATTTAAAAATCGATAGAGGTTCATTCACCCTCCCCTCTGAACCTTTGACCACTTGGGACTAACACATATCTCACCATACTGCATTCAAAGCTTTGTTAAAACTTATATTTCAGAAAAGGTTTTCAAAAGAAACTCTATCAAAAAGTTTAAGTTTTCGTTGCATAAAGAACTCTGGTACAAGTAAGTTGCGTTGCATTCTAACCCAATAAGTTGTACTGCATTTTGCATTGTAAGTTCTTAGATTATAATGTAGTTGTTTGATAGTTTTGAAAAATCGATAGAGGTTCATTCACTCCACTCTGAACCTCTGTGCCACTTGTGCCCAACACATAAGATCAAGCATATGGAGAACTCTTAACCAACGGTTCCGATATCTCTAATCAACTAGATAACAGTACAATGCTACCACGTAGTTGGACCCTTACTAAATGCAACATAAATGGACATTGCAACGACGAGTTCATCGTTGAAAACATATCCAATACCACAATGTAGAGAGAAGCAACCACAACTATATTCACTACAAAAATCACACAGATGTCGATGAAATTTCCATCGGTAAAAACTTTACCGACAAAATTAGCAACGAAAATTTTCATCGTTGGTTCTCTTGTCGGTAACGTTTTGTCGACGTAAGAATTATCCATCGGTAATTTGTCGACGACCACTTTCGTTTCTTATTTATTTACCAAATGAAATAAAATCAGTTTGTGGAAACTTTCCACAAGAAATTTCAACATGAATACTGACAAAATTTCAATATTACCGATGGATAATTTGTCAGTAATATAGAATATTAAAAAACTGAAAAAAAAAAATTAACGATGGAAATTTCATCGGTAATATTGAAAATAAAAATAAATAAAAAGAAAAATATATGTCCACTGTCGATAATATTTTTATATGATTATTAAAATAAATCTAAACTTCTAAAGTTAATATAAATATACGTTTAGGGATGACAATGGGTCGGGTTCAAACCCGGCCCGTTCGTGGTGAGTAAAAACCCGATCAAACGGGTCCTGGGGCGGGTTTGAACCCAATCAAACGGGTCTACTCCGGATTCGGGGTGGGTCCTGGTATTTGTTAAACCCACCCCGTATGATATACATATATATATATATATAATATTTATTGAATAAATTTAAAATAAATGAATTAGGGTTTAGGAGGAGAGAAAGTGGAAAATGGGGAAGTGGTTAAGAGTGGCCATGAGAGAGAATATGCAGCAGCCTTGAGGCCTCTCAGGGTTTCATCTCTTTGCCACATATTTATGGCTTCTCTGCTTTGATTCTATTTTAATTTAAAAAATAAATTAAAATTAATATGATTCTTGATAAGAATTTCAAGTGTATTGGGTCTGGACTCTGGACCATGAAATTATTAGACGATGGGTTAAATCTGGTGTGATTGACATTATTTCAGCAAACAAAGAAAAATAGGTAAAAAAACACCCAAAAAAAATTTGTAGCGGGTCGGGACGGGTTTACCCGCCGGGTTCGCGGGGCAGGGCAGGTCCCGGGTATGAATTGTTTTTGGTGGGACGGGTCCTAGGACAAGCCAAACCCGTCCTAGACCCGCCCCGTTGCCATCCCTATATACGTTATCACTATAGCGCCCCAACCCAATTTAGAAGGGTTGAGTCACTACATTGACTTGATAAGCTCAGTATAGATAAAAAGAAATAACAATAATTTAAAATTGATTTTCGTAGAGAAACTCAATGGAAGACTTTACTAAAAATATGGGTATTCCTTTTTTTAATCGAAAAGCTTAGTAAGCACGCAACTGACTCGTGTGTTACCCACATTTGTAAATCAAAATCTTGACATTTTTAAATCGTTTAATAAATTTACTTAAGCCAACATCACAAGTTTCAAAAGGACATCAAACATATTGAAATCATACATATTAACACATATATTAAGACATATATATATATGCTTATTTTTTTAATTCATATGGTAACTCTTATATTATATTAATACTAGTATTTCTCCCTTGCAACCGTTGTCATATTTGTAGTTAGATTTTAACCATAATAATTTGTATTAAAAGCTTGTTTATAATGTTTTTCTCAAACAAAAGATGAAGATATGAGACAATGTGATTTAGAAGAATTTTTCAACTTTTAAATGTTTATAGAAAAATCATGTATTCTTTCATTTTTAGTTTTATATATATATTTAATAAATCATTATATCTAATGTTTGTATATCATGTTAATTTCTTCATTCTCTATATATCTTTATTTAGTTGAAAAATTACTATTTTTTCTTCATTTCTTAGTTTTACATAGATTTGAGAATCAATGTATCTTCTCTTCATTTGTTAGTTTTATATAAATTATATAATAGCTTTTAGAGTAAAGATTAATCTTATAAAATAGCTTACCAAGTAAGATTTACTATTTTAATTTTAATTTATTTATTTATTTTATTGATAAGATATTTTTAGGTGGGAAAATGACATTCTTGTAATATATAGTATAGTTATTATAATATATTCCTAAAAATTCCAAAGATAAGTCAATCATATTTTATATTAAATAATTAATCGATAAAATTCTCTCTCTTGTACCTACTGAGTTGGAAACTATAGTTAGATTAAAAAACTATATTAAATTTGAAGTTAATCCCTACCACGAGTCTTATAATTTAAGTAGTATCTCATTTTTATTAAAAATATAGATTGTAATTATCAAATTCAAAATAATTTTTTTAATTTTTATTATCTTCCTCTTCTCCAATTGTTCTAGCTTATTAAAAATTTGTTGATGCATAAAAAAGAAAAGAAAATTTTAGTTTATCATAGAGATTATTTATTTGAATTTTAATAAATAAATAAAATATTAATTAAAATTGACCACACTCTTTTTTATTAATGGTTAAAAATCTAAAATATATGGAATTAAACGATCATTTTCATTAATCAATAAATCAAGACATTAAATTTAAATGGTAATGCTATCAGTAAACTAAATTTAGATGTAAACTTTAAATTAAATATGAATTAAATAACTATCATGTTGGTAACGACTGGATCTATTTATTTAAGTTACACTAACTGAAAACATTAAAATTCATTTGCCATAGTTTCTCAAAATTTCGTAAAACACACTCACATATATACCATATATATATATGACATGATCTATTTATTTAAGTTACACTAACTGAAAACATTAAAATTCATTTATCATAGTTTCAAAAACACCCAAACCCCCCCCCCCCCCACACTATATATATATATATATATATATATATATATATATATATATATATATATATATATATATATAAAATAACAATTACCCCTACAAATAAAAATATAAAAATTTCCTCTCATTATATATATATATAAAGAGTTTTGAGATTTGATTAGCTGGTCTAACAAAATTAATTTCCATGAAATCTCTGACGTCATACTAAACTAGAAATTGTATATGGTAAATGGTCAATGCACTCAATATTGAATTAATTGAAGTATTTTTATTTCTTTCACATTGCGATAAGGATTAAATTCTAGGGCTGCAAAGCTATTAATTACTAAACAAGCAAGCACAAGAGAAGAACGATCTTTTTAGTATTTAATTAAGTTGTAATTTTTCACGTGTTTTTATTTCCTTGAAATTGTGACCCTTCATTTTCAGTTTAATTACTTAACAATTGGATTTTATTGGATAAGAACGATCTTCTTATTATTTAATTAAGTTGTAATTTTTCACGTCTTTTAATTTCCTTGAAATTGTGACCCTTCATTGTAGAAATCTCAATTCAGTATAGTAGAAAAGAATTGATGTGCAATCCAATTACTACACGTGATATTAACTTTTATAATTGATTAATCAAAATATTATAATATATTTCAAAAAATAAAATCAAAACATTAAATTAAAATGTACTATTAAAATTGAAGATGTGTTTTACTTCACAACTTAATAATTAATTCAAAATATATTTTGAGATTTTCACAGAACTAAACTAATCATTAAATTAATAAAAAAATCATTAGTATACACCCACAATCAAGAAACTGTTGAGTATCTTGACAACGCCCATAAAATCTGGCAAATAAGGAAAAATAATCTAATAATAAAAAGGTAAGAAAATCTACAATTTAAGAGTCAAATCCAGTTCAATAACTTCTCCAAATCGCAGCAAATTCAAGTCAAAATCCGGCGTGCTTGGAGCGCCGCAGCCGGAGTAGCTGACGGCGCCGCCGTCGGAGAAGGAGGTGACGCCGCTGGAGGCGTTGCCGCCATCGAAAGAATTCACGCCGCTTTTCAGGCCGCCGTCTCTGCCGACGACGCCGCCATAATGCTTACGCATGTGGCCGCCCAATGCCTGGCCCATCGAGAAGCTCTTGCCGCACGTGGCGCACGTGTGGAGCCCGCGGGAAGGGTGGGGACCACTGGTGTAATCGGACGCCTCTGTGGACGGCTTTCCGAATCTCTCTGCCTTGGCGGCGGGTGGTTTACTCCGGTGGCTGGCTTTGTGGCCGCCGAGAGCTTGGTGCGTCCGAAAACCTTTACCGCAGATGCTGCACCGGTGAGAGAGTTCCGACGTTCCGACGGAGGCGGCGGCGGAGGATGAGGTGTCGCCGCCGCTTTGAGCGAGTGCGACGAGACAGCCGGCGAGGTACTCGTCGTCATCGGACACTCGCTTTGAGCGTTTAGCTTTCCTGATTGAATCACCGCCAACGTCGTCGAACCACCGCGCCGAAATATTCTGATAATCCGTCATTGATGTGTGGAAGAAGTGCTAAGAATTAAGAAGAGTGAATAATCCGCGTGTGTGTGAATAGAGTTTGAAATATTAAATGTGTGTACGTGTGTCTATATATATATATAGATAGATATTGGTGAGTGAGAGGTTGGGTAGGAGTAGGAATGGCGGTGGATACTCATAGAAGTAGTGATAATCAAGAAGTCTATTTCCTTATATTTATTTATTTTTTAATTAAATTAGATCACTTTCATAATTACCACTATATTTATTTTCTGCAGGGGAATAGTCAATGTCCATGAGTAGACTGTTTTTTTTTTTTTTTTGCCCCTTTGAGATTGAACATTAGATTGTAGTTGAAAATTTGGATTTTTTAATGTGAAAATACTATTACAAGTATGAAAATTCGATTTCAGTAAAAATTTCGATAAATTTGATTTTACGAAAGTTTCGATGAATTTTACTATTCTAGTGGAACTTTCGATATTTCAGTGAAATTTCGAAGACATTTTTGATTTGAAAAATTAAATTTTATCGATAATTCATTGAAATTTCGCGATATTTTTACCTTTGATTATTGTTTATGATTTAAATATTAACTCGAACAATTGTTGAAAGTAGTCATTGTCGTTGAGCATGTTCTGTAATGGGCTCTAATTACTAGAGGGAATTAAGAAACAAGTTCTGGGCTTTGGCCCATTATATAATTTCTTTTCTTCTTTACAGATTGCATATGTGCCTCCTCTTAATTTATAATCTTTCAATAATGTATAATAATTAATAGTTATATATCGAATATTGATAAATATATTATCCCAAACTAAAATTTACTGAATTAAAATTTAATTATAAGAAGTCTCAAAAGATTATAATTTAATTGAATTTAGGGAAATATCTGTAAATTATGTGTGTGTGTGTATATATATATATATATATATATATATTCAAATCTGAGTTGATAGTATTGTCCAGTCACTCCATATAACATTAAATTAAATAAGGAAATAATATCCCATTTACAGCAGTTTTAGATTAGTTAAAATTCTTAATTCAACCCCACCTGCAATTTTTACCATAAGTGTTGTAGATTAAATGTTATTTTATTTTTATAAAGATGAAAATGTTTAGTAATATTCCACCTTTATAAAGATGTAGATAGTGATAATAATATTAGAACCTAGATTACAAAAGTTTTGTATTCTCACAAAAACTTACGTGAGACGGTCTTACGAATAGTTACGGTGAGATGGAGACCCAACACTCAAAAATAACATGTGAATTGTAGGATTTGAATTGAGGATAATTGAAACCCAACATTCAAAAATAACATGTGAATTGTAGGATTTGAATTGAGGATAATTGAAACCCAACACTCAAAAATAACATGTGAATTGTAGGGTTTGAATTAGGGATAATTGAATTGTGGGTTGATCCGTCTCACACAATACACTAAAAATTTGTGAGACGGTCTCAGAAGACTTCTACTCTTTATTCTTCTTTCTCTTCCCTAACTCATTTAAAAAAAAACTTCACCAGCAATTTTTCAAAACATAGTCACTGAATTGTATCATTCTCTTTTTTCTTTTTCTTTTTTTAATTTCCTTGAAATTGAGAAACGTTGATCATAAAAGTAAGTAAAGAAGAATTCATAAGCAATCCAATTACTACACATGATATTATAACTAAACTAGTAGTTGTCCCGTGCAACGCACGGTTATATAATATGTAGTAATTATCAACTATTTAATAATATTATGTAATTAAGTATAAATATTTTGAAGATATAAAATATTTAACAATTAAAAAAATATGAATTTACTAAACTATATATTAAATATCTATATTAAATATTAAACAAAGTATGTAGAATATTTAATTATTGAAAAGATAAAATTTACATAACTATATATTACCTTATATACTTATATTTTTTAATATTAAAGAAATGATAAATATGTGGTAATTATCAATTACTTGATTACAAAATGTAATCAATTATATGCACACCGAATATTAGAGTATAATTAGAAAAATAAAATTTAAATAACTATACTTATATTACTTTCATTTTACATATGCTTGTATTCATTAATTTCACACAATTGGATTAGAAATAAAACAAAAAAATATAATTATAACTCAATAAATTGATTGAGAAGTTTATAAATTAATCTAAACATAGAACAAAAATATAAATGTACTAAGTTAAATAATTATAAAAATAACAAAGAGCCATATAAAAATAGAAACAAAATCATACATAATTATTTTCATTGATTAGTTTGGAGAAATAAAAAAATATATATTAGTGTGCTAATATGAAAAAGAAGATTTTTTATAACAAATTTCCTATTAAAATTGTATATGACAAAAGCTTGTGTCATAATTGCACCAAAGAGAGAGAGAGAAAAAAAAAAAAAAAAAAGAACCAAAGAGAGAGAGAGAAAAAAAAGATATCCATGATGTGACATTTTTTAGAGGGAATATGACAAAAATGTAAATATTTCCAACTTCTTTGCTTTTATATAAGTATAGATAACGTTTATGTACATATATCATAAAATTTTAGTGATATTACTTATACTTTTCTTTCAGCATAAAAATTCATGTAGTATAACTATACATTTATGTTATATTAGTATAACTTTTATATTATATTTTTATAACATTTATGTACAAATATCATTATTTTTAAGTGATATTACTTCTATTTTCTATCAGCATACAAATTCATATAGTATAGATATAGTTTTATGTTATAATAATTTAACATGTACGTTATATTTGTATAACTTTTATGTACAAATATCATAACTTTTATGTAGTACTTTAACTTAAAAAAAAAGCATAAATGTTATATTATTATAACATACAAATTAAATTATTAAAACATAAATGTTATATTATTATAATATACAAGTTTAAAAGGTATTATATATCTATAAAATAATGTAAAAGTTAAACTAATATAACATAAAGGTTACGTGAACATAACATACAAGTTTCGTGAACATAACATAAAGGTTGCACACATGGGATAAGAGTGTGGGTGCATAAATGGGGCGCGTGGGAGCAAGTGTGAGCGTGTGGGGACGTGAAACTCACTTCCGGATTGGATGACCTGGATTGCACGGACCCCTGACCCGTACACTTGGTGCACACAAGTTTTTGTGATTTCTTTAGGGATCACTTATTGAGCAATAAATTAATTCGTATATTTCTATGTTATATATACTTTTAGTGGTTTATGTATTAAAATGAGATATCTCTAAGGGTGTTCATTGGTTAAAACTGATCGAATTGAATCGAATTTTCGATTAACCAAAAATTGAAACAAAAAATCAAATCAAAGTGTGTCGGGTTGGTTCAGTTTTATCCGATATTTTTCAATTCGGTTTCAATTTTAACCAGAGTTTTTATTTTAATTTAAAATATTATTTTTCCCAAAAAATGAAGATGTTTTTTTAAAGTTAATATCTACACATGACACATCTCACAAAATTTGAAATAATAAAATAAATTTCACGTCTAAATTTCAATTTTATTCCAATTTAATAAACAAGTAAAATTAAAACTTTAAAGTTTCAAATTTATCCAAAACTCTAAATAAAAAGTAGTGGCTAACGGCTGTCGAAAATTTAAAATTTAGAAATTAGGAAATGAATTGATTGGAAATTTCAATGGAAGAAGTATAAAAATAATAATAATAATAATTTTGATTTTTCATTCGGTCAATAGGACAAAAAAAATCGAAATCAAATTGAAAATTCCCAAAATTAAAAATCAAAAACCAAATCAAATTTTTAGTTTGAATCAAATATTAAGGTTCAACTCGGTTCGAACGGTTAACTGATCCGTGTACATTACCGCTAGTTATCTCAGATCCCTTCCCACTTGAAGTATTTTCCATATAAATCCACCACGAAGGTGTCTAGCCATGACCTTTTTTTTTTTTTTTTTTTAATTTTTTTTTATAAATTAGTGGAAGGAACACTGCTATAATGAATTGCATGTATATCAAGTGGAGTGTTATATAAAACATGACAAGTTGTTTAATGTCACCACTCACTTTTAATGATACCCATTTTTTGAATTGAGTAACCGATTGTATTGATAATCGATTACTTCATGAAATGGTTGACAACAATAAAGGATTCTTTTATTTTAGTAGAATTACACAAATATTTATATGATGTGTAAAATAGATTAATAAATATTATTTTCATTAATTAAAATTCAATGAATACTGCTTAAACTTCACCTTTCAGACTTTTGCAGTTTTAGAACTGTTGGATTAAGGCCTTGAGGTTAGAGGGGTTGTGACAATTATTAATAATCAAATTAATTAAAAGAAAAGTTGTTATTAAATTTCTAAATTTTAGTTAAAGACATAGAAATAATCTTGAAATAAAATTGCACAAGGTTTAAAAAGACAAATACTTAAAAAACATTATTTGATCTCTAAAACATCTTTAAATGAGATGGGGAAAGTATTATTTAACATATTAGGATAGACAAACACTTATATATACGGGGTATATTGTACCCCAAGGTATTATTTTGGTATTAGTTGTATTGTAGCGCTCCGGACCAAAAATGAAGCATAATTGAATAATTAAATATTAAACCCTTAATTAAATTATTATGTGAGATAATTTTGTATGTTTAATTTAATTACGTGTGTTTTAGGTACGTGTTTAACGCCGATTTTAGATGGAAATATTTTTTAGTCGCGGAACATAAATTATTTTTATACCATTAGATGCGTAATGAAAAAAACAAGAAGATAGTTGTGAAGAGTGGAATCTTGATGAGCAGTAAAAAGAATATTCCATGAAATACAAAGTTGCGATAAAAATGGCAAAATACAAAGTTTCAGAAAAACGAAGAGTGGAATCTTGATGAGCAGTAAAAAGAATATTCCATGAACAGTAACCTACCTAAATGAACAGTAACCTACTAATAAGTAGGAAATAGGTGTATTTTATTGAGGGTATATTTGTGATTTTATAATTTTTTATACGATTGAATGCACCGTTTCTGTACCAATATGTGTTTTGTGTCTCCAAATACTTCATATATTATTTTCTTGATTATTTTAGTAGTTTTGGAGTATTTTGGAGTTGAGGAAAATGATCATGGGACAAGAAAAAGTTAATTGGACTTGATTTAATTTCTAAAGTCCAATACAATTAAAGAAGACAAATTGTAGTTAAGAGAGGGAAAGAAGAGAAGGCCTAAGAATCAGCCATTTGGACTTACAAATCGAAGTGAAGAGTAGCAAATGGGTCAAGGCCATGATTTAAAGAAAACTAGTGGCCCAGCACTAACCTCCAAGAAGAGCCGTATATATTTGACTTCCTCTACAAGACATTAGGCATGCAAGCTTAGGAGAGAGAATTGGTTGATTAGAGAGGGAAAGATAGAGAGAGAAACAATTTATTTTCTAGGTTAATTTAGATGGATCTCATAATTGTTTGGATGGATTTGATTTTAAAGATGCTCGACTAATTTTTCAATTCTGGTTAGCAGGGATGTTTGAACCCGTATATTTATTATTTTTTAATTAATCTTGTATTTTCCCTCTCGATACTTGATTGAAATTGATTATGTTATCTGTGCAGAATGTTTTCAATTATTAATGTTTGATTTAGCCTGATCACCTAGGTTAAGTATTTGATAATTGAAATGCTAGAATCCTAATTCTGTCGTTGCGGTTTAATTTTCATAAAGTGGTAAACTAGAGGTCGTGCATCTCTGGGGTAACATAATCCTAGAATTATCAAATCACGCGCGTTGGTTTGGGGTCTAGTTCATCCTATCGTCTTGGTGATTAATGCATTTGAATGAATTAAATCTAGCGAGCATATCCTAGGTTGTTCAATTAAATAGGGTTAATTAGCGAGCATATCCTAATTTAACTAATCTTAAGAGATGATTCGATTTAACGACACGTAGTTGTTAGACTAGGGATGATAATTCCATGATAATCTGAGAGAGGAGTAATATATTGATTTGGGAATAATTGATATTGGAGGATAATTGAACTGTTAACTGGAATATCTGCACATCTTGAATTTTTGTTTGATTTGCTTTCTAGTTTACTAGTATTTTAGTAATAAATATCAATCTGAAACCCCCACCTTTTTTGTCTCTTGAATTGAACATAGGTGACATAGCTAATCATCACTTCTCGTGTGATCGACTCTTACTTGCCCTAGCTACTAGTTGGTTAGGATAGGGAAGATATTAATTAATTTTATCGCGTTGCGATGCGCGGTCACCTATCACATGAACAGTATCCTTTCATAAAATCTATAAATAGGGGCTCATTCGATTCATTTTTCACAATTTCTCCGAACGAGCCGAAAAGTGACGAAAACACGTAACTCTCTCTCTCTTCCTTCTGTTTTCTGCCTCCGCTGCGCCGCCGTCGGAGGTCGCCGGAAAAATTCAAACTCGTCGGTTTCTGCTGATTTTCGCACACAACGTAGACTTCGTCGAGACGAGTCTAGGATAACTTTGGGAATTCAATTCTGACTTTTCATTCACCGGAAAACGGTGAAAAACGGACTCCAAACCCTAAACCCTAATTCTATCCATCTTATCTCTCTCCCATTTTCTCTCTCTATCTCTCTTCTTCTCGTGGGTGCAGGCGTCGGAGGGACTACCGGGGTTGTGGGCTAGCCGCTAGAGGGGCGACGGCGCCGGTGCCGGAAACAGGCTGTGAAGTATGTGTGCATGCATGTAGTATGTGTGTGTTGTGTGAGTGTTGTGTGAGTGTGTTTACATGCTGTTTGGGGGCGGCACTGGTGATGTGCCGGCGAGGGTAGGGTGGTGGTGGCCAGTGGCAACCTGCCGCTGGCCAGGTCTGAAAACAGAGCGTGGTGTGTGTGTGTATTTATGCATGTGCGTATGTGAGTATGTGTTGTTGTGTGTGTGTATTTATGCATGTGCGTGTGTGAGTATGTGTTGTGTGTGTGTTTGGGGCTGTGTTGGTGGTGGCCGGCGACTTCCAGCGTTTCTGGTGGTGAGGGGGCGTCGCCGGCGACTTCCCGGAGCAAGGATAATGGGAGGGGGAAGAAGGGAGAAAAAGGGGGTTTTTTGGGAGGTTCTGCTACTGTTCATCGCTGAAATCCGACGATGAGTGGCCGGGGAAGGTGACGGCCGGAGCTGGGGTCGCCGGTGGACCAAGTGGCGGCGGCGTTGGACGGCAACTGCAGATTCCCAGGCGAGCTAGGCGCGCCAACTGCCGAGTCCTACCGAGGGCGGGCGCGAGGCGTGCACGACGAGGCGCGTTGGGAGCCGCCGTGCGCGCCGGTGAGTGTTTTTACATGTCGTTCTGTTTTGAATGTTTTCATTGGGTCGTCGGGAGTCGGGGGTCCCAATCAAAGTCAACCTTTGACCAAATTTACCAAAATACCCCTCAACCTTAAAACGCTCCGTTCGAGCTCGTTTCAACTCCGATCAAGCTCATTCTTTTTCCGTAGCGACCCAAATTTCATTCTCTTTCATCTTAGCCTTATAAACTGAACTTTCACCCTCATTTTCTCAATCTCAATCTTTAGATCTACCGATCCGTCTCGTCTCTATCGATCGTATCTTATCCAATAACATTTATACCTTTAATTATATTTATTTAGGATCTAAGAAAACACCGTAACTTGTGTAGGCTATCAGTTGGATTGAGCTTTGAGATACTTGATCTTTGATACTCGCTACTCACGTGGTAACCACCGAACAAGGTGGGGGTAATTTCTAACTCTTTATCTGTTTACAGTTTTCGCTATTCCAAGGATGAATGAGGAATACTAAATGTTGTGATTATAATTGTTGTGTCATACTTTATACTGTGAAAGGGCTGCGGTCCACATCTTACATGCATTCGTCTATTACCCCTCTTCTACTACTCTAGGAGGTTTGATGGTCCTTGAAATGCACCAACGGTAAATGATACTATTTTATAGGATAAGCCGCGGAATACCAGCACTTATTCGTCCCTTACCATTTCTAATATCTGCTATACATTTTACATGCAGTGACAACGTGCCAAGCAATACCTTTATTTTCTTTCTGTTTTATATATCAGTCGTATGTTATAAGATGCAGATTTTATCCCCACGAGTGTATTCCATGCACTCACCCCTATTCTGTACTTACACTACGGGAGATGATGAACATGTTGAACCTTAGAGGGAGAAACAGTGGTGCTCTATCCGAACTTGTGTATTTAAGTTTGATGTTCCACAACAATTAAACTATATTTTTATTATAATTCCATGTTTTGTAAAGTACAATCTTGTACCTGTATGGGATGATGGATCCTGATGAATATTTCCGCTGTGAATGTTTTTGTCAATCAGTCCGATTGTTGATATGTAAATGTTTCTGTTCGTCCCCTATCTAATTCTTCTGTTCGTCTCCTGTCTTCTTCTTTTGATTATGAGAGTGTCCCTTACCCTTTCTTCTTGCACGCCCATAATGATAACTCTGATAATTTTGTGAAAGAAAACGGGGCGTGACATGTATATTCATAAGATATTAGTGCAATACTTTGAAGGAATTAGTTGTATACTTATAAAATATTACTTATATAACTGAAAGTATTATTTAACATATTAGGATAGACCAAAACTTATATACCTCGAGGTATACTATACCCCAAAGGTAGTATTTTGGTATTAGTTGACTCATAAGATATTAGTGGTGTATTATTAAGGTATTAGATGCATATTCATAAAGTATTACTTGTATAACTAAAATATATGTTTCATTTTATTTGTTTAGTGAAGATATTAGTTGTATATTCATAATATATTAATTGTTTACTCATAAGATATTATTTGTATAACTGAAATATATGTTTTAGTAAAAGATATCAGTTGTAATGTTTTAGTGAAAAATATTAGTTGAATATTCATAACGAATTAGTTGCTTACTCTTAAGGTATTACTTACATGACTGAAATATATGTTTTGGTGAAACATATTAGTTGTATATTTATAATGTATTAGTTGCTTACTTACTTATAAGATATTTACTTATATAATTGAAATATATATTTTAGTGAAAAATATTATTTAAGGTATGACTTGTTACATGTAAATAAATTAATCGTATTATTTAGAGGTATTAGAGTTTGGATCGGGGACATATTGTACCACAGAGACACACCAACCTTTCTCGTTAGAATATTAATTAGAATAATTAGATAAAGTGTATTCAAAGAAAGACTCATATTACCTTATATTATAGTATTATATATATATATATAATAGAAAATGATAAAATTCCCACCGTTGGTAACTCTTAATATGTCCAACGATAATATGTAATGATTTCATTTCTTCATTATATAGAAAGTGAAATTAATAGATATTTTGAATTGTTTACACATCAGTTATGGGCACATCTTAACGTGCCCACGGTTAGTAGGGTTGTGTGTGTATATATATATATATATATAATATACTTAAAGAATAATAATTATATGGAGAGCAAAATGATATTAAAAAAACAGAGATCAAATATGCATATGTTTATATTACTTTAGTATAATTATACCTTGTCAAAATGTTAAATATAATAAGCATGTTTGGACAAGAAGAATCTGCAGCGAAGTTGTCAGATTATCTATTTTGCTTCGTTTTCTAAGAAGCTGTCACACGCTGTCTTCCCTCTATAATTCTATTTCCTTTCTCTTATTTTTGCTGTTCAAATATTTTTAGTAAGAGTTTGTGCATAAAATAAATCCTGGTGACACTTAATTATAATATGGAAGTTGCCTAATGTGTAATAAAATAATACTACTAATAATTTGCTTCTCAAAAGTCACGCAATAACAATTTAGCAATAACACTGTATCAGGGCATAACACAACTTTGGTGAATCTTTGAAACTAAATAGTAGGAATCATATTACATATTAATATATATTACACAAGATTTTTTTTGTTACAAATATTTTTTTTCTATTTTATATTCTTGTTTATCATCATTTACTATATCTATAAAGTTAAATTATCAATATGCTTAGTTTGTATTAAATATACTTGTATATAAAATGGAACTCAACTTGTAATAATTAAGAAAATGTGATTGTAAATGTTTAGTAGTATTGCGTGGTGGAAAATATAAAAAAATAAATTATCATAACACAAGAAATAATTAATTCAGTTGGTTTTTTGTGAAACTTGTGATAGAGTTGAACTTTTAAGTATGTGTTTTACAGGTATAAAAATGCACGGTACAACTATAAATATATGTTTTTATTCTTAAGTAAAACATGATTTATATAAGTATGCGTTTTACGCTATAAATATATAATTTTTTTTTCAATTGTAGCAAGTTGCATATGAGGTTTTGTGTAATTAATTTATATAATTAAAATAATAAAAATATAAGATAAAATAAGAGAATCTAATTGTACATGAACAACGGTGAAAAACATTATTGAGTCGTAAGATTTATTATAAAGTATAAACATCATATTATTAGTTTTATTATTTAAAGAAAACACCAGATAATATATTTTTGTGCAATATGATTTTATTAGAAATTGCAAAACAGCCCATTCTCTCTGCAATAAATGACTCATGAACGACAATTAATGCGGTGGTTAATACCGGATGAAGATACTCACATTTAATTTACTAATTTTTTGGTACAATAATACACATCATTATTGCAGATATCTATAAGATTAATTACATAAAAGGTTTCAACTGCTAACACCAACCTTATTGCAATAATGTTATTCATGAAATATGAATTTTTTATTAGCAACATTGACCTCATTTCTCAACATCCTTTTGCAATGCTATCACCAGTTTTAGACTCATTTGATGAAGTCGTCTCAAATCTACCACTTATATTTCGATTTATCATTATCATCGTCATAAATAGAGGATGAAAGTTAGGTTTGTCACGTTTTCCACACTTCATTTATAATGATAGCGATGACAGATGATAAAATTTATAGTAAAATTATACAATCTTATTGATAAGCATTCATATATTTAATACGCTTTAAATAAAATAACAATTGTAAGCATAAGATAGTTATGCAAATATGGAATTTAAACTTTCTAAAAGATCCTCAAAATATTTAGAAATTAGAAATAGAAAAAAAAACAATAAATATGGTAATTGGTACAATCAAATCCAGCAAAAAAAAAAAAAAAAAAAAAGAAAGAAAGAAAGAAAGAAAAAACCCCAATTCAACCAAAAATGGAAAAATTGTCATTCTTTTACCAATCGAACACATTCTTAATATACATGAAATTCGCCATAAGAAAAAAACAATAAAGAAAAAATAACAGCCTAACAGTCACCATTCTATTTAAGTCAACCGAAATCTGGTGCTCTGCTGTATTAATTATCATAGTAAAATTCCTTATTATTTATTCATCCCAAATAATTTAATATTTTTAAAAATTTTTTTTCCTTTTTTAATCACCTCCGGTGATGTCAGATTCATTTTGACCTTATTTCAATTCTATACTTTATGTATCTAATTTTCACATCGTATATTGTATAATTTGTCTTGATACACATAATATCGTGATACTGCTAATATAATAAAACACAACGAAAATAGACTACCACTGGTATTCATCTTTTCTTTATTTAATAATAACCGATAATATTTATGGTATATCTCTAATAATTTTGTATCATCATTTCTTTAATTGCATAGCTTTTAGCTGGCACAATTTAGAAATAACCGTGTATGGTTAATTACTTAATTACATCGAATACATTATTTACAATATTTATATACATATTTATATTTGTATTAAACATTGCAAGAATTATGTGTGTATTTAATTGGACTTCAAACTTCCTATCAGGTTTTGATCTGATTAATTAAGGGCCAAAATAATATAGTATAATTGTTTCAGTAGTTTTAATATAAAATATATACATATACATTGATATATAGATGATGTAATTAAATAGGTGGAATGTACTGGTACTTGAAGAATATAAGAATAAATCTCTCCTCCAACCTTTATATACCCATAAATTAATTTCCTTTTTATCTTCGAAATTCATTTTCATTGCCATTATAATTTTAATAATAGGAGTTAAAATGAAAGAAAATAGTAATAAAGCTTTCCTCTATAAAAAATTAATAAAGTTGGAAATTAATAATAGAGAAAGTAAATTTAAAAAAGTAGGCCCTAATATTATAATATGGTATTTGGATTAAAACAGGAAAGCCAAGTCTCATTAGTCAATATAGAACCTCTCTCTCTCTGAACGGTTACAGTCTGTAGTCTGTGCCGTTCTCTCTCTCTTTCTTTCTCTCTCTAGACATGAGCTGCAATGACTCCATGAAATTCACTTGACTACCTCAAAGCCAGAAATTCTTCACAAATCTTGGGAAATCAAATCGGTGGGCTTTCTAATTGCTACATTCTTCGAAATGGTGGAGATTAATGTTCACCACCTCCTCCTCGTCACCGCCGCCGTTCTCCTCCTCCTCCTCCCCTCCGCCGCGCCGGACATCGCCTCCGACAGAGCGGCTCTGTTAGCCCTCCGAAAAGCGGTGGGCGGCCGTGCCCTCTTCTGGGACATCTCCAGCGCCACTCCCTGCTCATGGGCTGGCGTCGGATGCTCGCCGGGAAACACCTCCGTCGTCGAGCTTCGCCTCCCCGGAATGGGGCTCTCCGGCCAGCTTCCGCCGGACACTATCTCCAATCTCACTAATCTCCAGACGCTCAGCCTCCGCTACAACGCTCTCTCCGGCTCGCTGCCGGCGGACCTCTTCTCCTCGCTGAATTCTCTCCGAAATCTCTATTTACAGAACAATTTATTCAGCGGCGAAATCCCTAATTCTCTGCTCTCTGTTACGTCCCTTGTGCGCGTGAATTTGGCGGATAACAATTTCTCCGGCCCGATTCCACTGTCCTTTAACAATTTGACTCGTTTGGGAACGCTTTATTTGCAGGACAATCATTTCTCGGGCCCTCTCCCAAACCTCAACCTCCCCACTCTAGTTCAATTCGATGTTTCCAACAATAACCTCACGGGCCCGATTCCCAGCGGGCTTTCCGGAAAGCCCAAGAGCTCGTTCGCCGGAAACTCGCTCTGTGGCGCCCCGCTGGATTCCTGTGGCGGTGGAAAACCCAAGAAGAAACTCTCCGGTGGGGCGATCGCCGGAATCGTAATTGGTTCAGTGCTCGGGTTATTCTTAATTCTATTGCTAATCTTCTGTTTGTTCAGAATGTTGTCAAGATCGAGGTATCAAGGCGGAGATAAGGCCACAGAGGTTGAAATTCCGGGAAGCAAGGCGGCGTATAGTGGCGGAGGAAAGGATGAGAGTAGGAGCAGTTTCGCCGCTGCAATGGGGGGTAAGGGGAAGGAGAAGAGTGAAGGCAATTTGATCAGTGGTGGGAAGAAGGGTTTGATCTTCTTTGGAAACACTGGTTGGAATTTTGATTTGGAGGATTTGTTGAGAGCTTCGGCTGAGGTTTTGGGGAAGGGCACTTTTGGCACTGCCTACAAGGCGGTGATGGAGACGGGGCTGGCGGTGGCGGTGAAGAGGCTGAGAGATGTAAATATGGCGGAGAAGGAGTTTAGGGAAAAGATGGAGGAGATTGGGCGGATGGATCATGAGAACTTGGTTCCTTTGAGGGCCTATTATTACAATCGAGATGAGAAGTTGCTTGTCTATGATTACTTGCCAATGGGAAGCTTGTCTGCCCTCTTACATGGTGAGTGTTTGTTTCTCTTTTCAATGTTGTTGCAATGTGTGTTTAGATGCTGGATAGATGAAGTGATCTCTGAATTTAGTTTAGTTCATTCTTGATTGATTATTTGTGTTTGCATTGAGTTGGATCATCGATTGAAATTGTCATGTCATTTGCTCTGATTTTGACTGATTCTTGAGATTGTTAGTTGTAGTGAACATGATGGAATGGTTGGGTGGATAAGATAGATTGTTTCAGACATCTTCATTTGTTCATATGTATTTGTCTCTTACCTCTTATCTGTTCTTGAATTTCAACTAGCTCGTGAATAGACTCTACGTATTTGTCTTACATTAGCTATAAAAGATTGAATAATTGTGAAAGCTAGGCATGTAATCGAACAATTCTATCTCATAATCACACTTAATTCTTGTCTTAATGCAACATTGTCATAAAGTTCATGTCTTTACTTCATAAACTACATCCCTAGATCAAGTTGATTCCGATTAGGCGATTACTAGTTGCTCGTCTAGGACCCGATTTTCACATCAAGAACAATGTTTATATGTTTAATTATCTATTGTTATAGGAAACAAGGGAAGTGGGAGGACACCATTGAACTGGGAGACGAGGGCTGTGATCGCTCTCGGGGCTGCAAAAGGAATCTTGTATCTTCACTCACAAGGCTCATCCGTCTCACATGGCAACATCAAGTCATCCAACATCCTCTTGACCAAATCATACGAGGCTCGTGTTTCTGACTTCAGCCTGGCTCAGCTCGCCAGCCCTACAGCCACCCCTAACCGGGTAGCCGGCTACCGGGCCCCAGAGGTGACGGACCCACACAAGGTCTCCCAGAAGGCGGACGTCTATAGCTTTGGAATATTGCTGTTGGAATTGCTGACGGGCAAGGCCCCGACTCATTCGTTGATGAACGAAGAAGGGGTGGACCTCCCAAGGTGGGTCCAGTCGGTGGTTCGAGAAGAGTGGACCGCTGAGGTGTTCGATGTCGAGCTTCTCCGGTACCAGAACGTGGAGGAGGATATGGTTCAGCTGTTACAGCTGGCGGTCGATTGCACGGCGCAGTATCCGGATAAGCGACCATCGATGGTGGAAGTGAGTGGGAAGATTGAAGAGCTTTGTCGATGGAGTTTGCAGGATTCTAATGATATTGATGAACAACACACTGCTGGTGTTCAACCTACCTAGATCAACTCTATTTGTGTTTCAACTTTTAGACCTTTTCTCTGTTTTGATTTTTTTTTTTTTTTTTTTTTTTTTTATTATTGAGGTTCTTTGATTCAGAATTATTTATGGATTTGTCACATTTTGATTCTTTTCTTCTTGTTACTCTCCCATCTAATAAGCAGATGTTTCTCTTCTTGTGTTGTAATTTATGTGATTTCTTTATGGCATTTGCTATGATGCCTTCATCAATACAAATTCTCTATTATTCAATATAGTAATATTCTTATTCAATATAGTAATATTCTTATGAGACGGATTAATACACAATTTCACAATTTAATTCTAACTAAATAGAATTCACTCGTGAAAATAGATTTGACATAGGTGAAAAAAAGGTCTTGTGTGAGTCTTTGTAATTTTGATATTGCATATTATTTTATCAGTGTTTATTACTCCCTCTGTCCACCAAAAATAGGCTAGTTACTGTTCGCACGGGTTTTAAGAAAATAGATATGATGTGTAAAAAGTAAATGGTATTGTGGTAAAGTAGATATGATGTGTAAAAAATAAATGTGAGTAAAGTAGATATGATGTGTAAAAGTCAATGACAATTTGAGTAAATAAATGTAAATTGAAGGGTATAGATAAATGATATATTGCTATTTTAGGAAAGTAGTCTATTTTGTGTGGACGGACAAATATGGTAACGCAGTCCATTTTTTGTGGACGGAGGGAGTATATTTTAATTTTACCATTCACTTTATGTCACATATATGATGTAAACAATAACTAATTTTTTTTATATATCTTTTATATGAAAATTTTCAGATGAAATATTTTAAATTTGCCTAATTTAATTTAATTTTTTTCTTCTTACTTTTCAATGCCAATGTAGATAATTACATTATCATTCAGACTATGTTTATCAACAAACTCCCACAACCCAACCTCTTAATAAAAAATTTATTTCTCTCTCCTCCACATACACAACCTACAATCTACAACACAACCCAACCTCTACAATTTTTACACTTTATCAATAACATCAACCCAACCTATAACAATTATTAATTTAATGATTTAATAATTACATATATATATATATATATATTATAATCATTTTTTTATTATTTGAATTATGTACGAAATATATTAAATTATATGATATTCCAAATTCGTAATTAAAAAAAAAAATGACCAACTTAAAATAAGTTACAATCTCAATAACAAAAATAAAATTCATAGAATTGAAATACAAAATTATTATTACATAAGTCAAGCTACAAATTGATAAGTAAAAAACAACAATGCAGAAGATGAAAATTGCATATTTAATTATTGGTGTCGAATTTTTGCCATATATGTTCAATCAAGTCCTTTTTTAGAGCGGTGTGAGAAAAAAAAATTCATGAATTTTGGTATTTTTTTTTATAGATAATTGAGTGTGTAAAAGATATAAACGAAATTAGACGAACCAATCAAAAAATGCCATGTGGCAATATCCATGCCATGTGGCAATATTTTGGATAAAAATTTGTCTTGAAATTGGTGCACAAACCGGGCGGTCAATCACCCTAGTTGTGCAACCTTCTCCTCTTTTTTGTTTTTTAATACTAAAAAATTCGAGAACAGTCTTGTGACCTGCTGAGAAACATAGTCTCATGTTGGGTTTTTTTCCCTGAACTGTATTATACCTGTCAAGTTTTGTTCTTTTTATTTTTATATAATGGAAAGTCAATTTATTATTGTTGAGCTGGTGAATATTTTAAAATTAAGTATTATTTCTTCCAAACGAAGCCTCAGCCCTCATTTCTGATGTTTTATTTGTTCAGACTGAGCTGTTACTTTTGCTTTCGGTTTCTAATCTTTTTTTTTTTTTTTTTTTTTTTGAAGACATTAGTTGGTAAGTTGATTAAAAAATGCATCTTTTTAAGCATAAAAACAAAATGTGAAAAATAAATGATAAAAAATCAAAAAAGACAAATTTAAAGGACCAAAATTTTTCCCCTAAAAAAGAAACTTTTTAAAGTAAAATTTTACTGGCTCAATCTATAATTGCAATTCCTACTATGGATCAAGACTCAGTCAATGTTCCTTTTTTAATTTTTTTTTTTAACTTTTTTATTTTAAGCTATGTCAAGATATTGGTATAGGAATATCACTTCGATGAACCCTTCATTAGAAAAAGAGAATATGCAGCTTTGATAATGGCCGTCTTTCAGTTTTCAATTCAATCATCTTTTCTACATTTGTTGCTTTTTTGAATTAAATAATTTTGGGCCGACAATCATATCTCTTTTCACAAAAAATTATTGACAAATGTCATTTGCCAAAATCACAATTAATTAACAAGTGGGCACTCTGGATGTAATCGGTGTTTCTTTATTAATTAAATATAAATACTGCAAATACTCATATTATAACAAAATGTAACATGATAATATTTTTGGGTTTCACATATGATATCACGTATTACATACCACCTTTCATCTTATATTTTTCAAGATAATTGTATTATTATAATACAAATATAAAATAATGTCATTAATATCACATACATACGTTTTCCTTGTACTTTATCTTTGTTTGATTTTAGTTTAGATTTTGCTTTCGAATTTAATTTTTCGAGTTAGGAGTAATGTCTCATTAAATGGCGTATGATAGTAATGCTTATGGTTTATTTGTTTGTTTTCTTTCTCTCTCTAATAATAATAAAGTCAATCTCGTAAACATCTACGTGCATACACGTCTATGATTGGAAAAGCTTATAATAAACATCATTCATCTTTAATTATTTTTTGACAATATTCTTCCAATTATCTTTCTTTCCTGTCCTTTTTTTGTTTAGCTTTTATTTAAATTGATGAATTTAAAGTTAAAGAGCCGTTATATCATGGTAGTAAAAACGTTAATAAAAAGATGGATTCGAAAAACAATACAACTTATATAAGTATGTATCAGATAATTCGAAAATGATCATCTATCCACTGTGTTAATATGCTTGTTATTCATGTATTAAACTCATATGCATAAATGTTAGATAAGAAAATTTCATTTGTTTATTTTTTGATTTTTACATATCAACAATAATTACTATATTAATATGTCTTCATTATATATATATATATATATATATATATATATATGTGTGTGTGTGTGTGTGTGTGTGTGTGTGAGATCTAAGACCAAAATATGGAATACCATAAATGTAACTCTACATGACTATCCACATGGTCGTGAGAAGACTTATTTTTTTGATAGCAACAGAACACATCACATATGGTGTTGCAGACACTGCAAGTCATCTTACATAGTCTTGTCAATTTTATTAAAACAATCCTATTTTCTGTTTAATAAAAAAAAAATTGCAATATTACATGATATTTTTATCAACACCCAAACATTATACAACAAAATAATATTCTCTTAATTTAAAATATTAGTATTTCTTGAGTCCGTTGCACGGTTTATTATATAATATTTAATTTTTTTTTCATAATATATGTAATGGTATACTATCTTTAAATATACATAGACATATATATTTTGTATGCATGTCAAATTTAAACATTTATATATCTCATATAAATAAGATTGTAAAAAATTAATAAATAAAATGAAGATCGTATTTTCTATGGAAAGTTGCAAAATTAGAACACTAAATTTTGGGTTAAATATTACAAATTAACCAATAAAATTTCAAAAAAATCAGAAAATATATTCTAAAATTAAAATTTAAAAATATTTAAATAATCTAAATTTATGGATAATCTAGAAAATATTTTTGAAATCAACAAATTCTTTTTATTAAATAAAATGTAAGAATTATATTTTTATTTATTTATTTCAAAGCATTAAGTTTTATTTATTCATTTTTTTTTTGAAAAATAAATTTTTAATATAATTTAATACTCTTTTAAATATTATTTGAAATATTTAGTTTCTATTTTTAGCTTTAAGATCATTTTTAGATTTAAGAATATTTTTCTAAAAAATTATTGGTTAATTTGTAGATTTTCAAAAGAACTTTTAGATTTAATAATTAATTTATATTTATTTAAATAATTTTTAAATTTCATTAGTTAATTTGTAGTTTCGAAATATAGTTTCCAAATTCATAATATTATATCTTTTTTCAATAAATTTTAAAAAATTATTCATTACTTTGTAGACTTATAAAATAATTCTGTAATTTATATTTTTTTATTTATTTAAATTTATTTTCATTAATTTGTAGATTTTAAATAATTTTCATGTCTAGCACAATACTCTACAATGTAATATTTCAAGCTTCAAAAAAACTTAAGAAAAAAAAAATCCTTGATAACCAAAAATAAGGTAAAGATGATTGTTAGCAAATTAATAATTTTAAAATAAAGAATTATTTAATATAAAATTCTAATTAATAAAATTAGGCTCTTCACGAATCCCAAATCAATCCAAAATTATGATTTTTACTTTTAAAAAAAAAAGTTAATTTCAATTTGTTACCTTAACTATTTGACTTTTTTTCAATGAGTGCCTAAATTCAAAAAAAAATTAGATAGCTACCCATTTTTTTCAAAATTTTCCGGTTGCTGCCCCCAAACTCAATTTTTGACATAATTTCTTGTCAAAACTCGCCGGAAAACTTGAAAATGCAATTTACCTCTAAATATCAGTAAAAAAAATGAATGATGCATATGCCAAATGATCATTATTCAAAACTCAATTATAACCCCAAATCGATTTCATGAATCTCATTCGAAACGATCACTAATCGAACATAAAATATTCTAGGGTTTTGAACAATTTTTTTTTCGATTCAAGTTTAAATCAAACAAGAATCGTTAAATTAACTTTGGGTTATAATTTGACTTTGAAATAGGGTCATTTTGGCATATGAATCATGCAGTTTTGGCTATTATTTGAAGGTCAATTGTATATTCGAGTTTTCCGGTGAATTTTGGTTGGAAAATAAGTGGTTGGGGTAGCAACCGGAAAATTTTGAAAAGAATGAGTAGTGATTGGAAAATTTTTTAAGTTTGAACACCTACTGAAAAAAAAAGTGTAATAGTTAGGATAGCAAATTGATATTAATCCAAAAAAAAAAAAAACCATAATCCCAGCACCCCCCCCCCCCTCTATCCAGCTCCCCTAGCCTGCTAACTAAGGGTGAGCACCGTCAAGAGCAGTTCGGGGATAAGAGAATCTCTAGAATCGCTCCAAAGTTTGGAGGTTTTTGGAGAATACTAAAAAATATTCTTTGGAATTGCTCCGTCAATCAGTTCAGCTCCTTCGAAGATTCGAATATAACAAAACAGATCTATTCAGATTTCAGAGATTCAAAAATTTGTAATTTCAAATAAATATTTAATCAAATAAAATGCAATAAATTAAACAAATAAATATTTATTCAAACAAAATACAATTAATAAATATATTGTACCATGTTATTTAATTTAAATCTTAAAACAAGTTATAAACTAATAAAAAAAGACTTGACAAATTACTAAGGTAGTCGTCTTCTTCTTGAAAACAATAAATTACAATGTATTATGCATATCTTTGTATAAGTTATGAACTAATTATTTGATTAATATCTATTGTAGTTAATAGATTTCATGTGTTCCCAAAATTATTTATTATAAATATTTACTCTATTATTTAATTATTGATTTCTTTTATGAAGTCTTGAAATTTTATTGAATAATAATAATAAACATCAATAATTTTTTTTTAACTAATCCAATATAAAAATATAGAAAAATGAATTAAATGATACATATAAATTTGTATATGGTTACTTACTTAAAATAGGTTCTATTCGATTTTAAATTCGATTCTTTGGTTCGGTACAATTCAGTTTCACGCACAAAAATAATCAAAGCGGTTTGTTCGGATAAAGTCAAACAGTCAACGGTTCGTTAATCAAATTTGATTCATTCGATCAGATTTCTCCACAATTCGATTATCTTCGAAACCCATGCTCACCCCTACTGTTTGCTGTAAAATTTACGTCATTTTTAATCAAATTTGATTTTTTCGATCAAATTTCTCCACAGTTCGGTTATCTTCGAAACCCATGTTCACCCCTACTGCTAGCTGTAAAATTTACGTCCTTTTCAGTTTTTTTTACAGTAACTTAGATAATTATGATTCATTAATTTTTACAATATTTTATTATATATATAATTTTAAGTGGGAAAATGGTAAAATTGTAAATTTTGCTAAAGATTCCATTTATAATTTATTGTTATGTATTATTACTTTTGTATTATATTATGTAGTATATCATGTACATAGTACAAAAGTTTTACTTGATAAATAGAAAAATATTACTTAATATATACAAAAGTATTACATGTTGCACTAGAGAGAAGAACGCCTAGACAGCCTAGGATCCGCGTGTTTTTGAGTGACTCGACCCGACCCAATTCAGTCATCTATTCTATAATACAAAAATATTACTTGAGACATATACAAGTATTATATATTTTCTTATAGTCCAACTCAACTCAAAACACATCCTATATAATATAAAGTATTACCTAATATACAAAATATAACATAATTTCTTATGTTCGACCCGACCCAACCTCTCACGGTCACGCCCAAATCTTTGCCATATATATATATATATATATATATATATATATATACACATACACGTATGTGTGTGAGACAGTATGTGGATATACATTGATTATATGGCAAGGAAATTGTACCAATTCAAACAGAGCTGGGCCAAGTTCATTGAGGCCCAACTTTACTCCTATTATAACTACACATCACCGACCCAAACTGTCCTGCCAATATGCATTGGTGTGCAACGTATGTTGCTATATAAGATAAGTGAAGGAAAATAGGAAACATAAAAAATTATCAATAAATTATTCAATCATTTTACTTTCAATCCATGATTACCATTCACTATCCTAAAATGAGAAGGGAGGGACTAAATCACCCCACCCCACCAATAGAATTCCAAGCACACCCAATTTGAATATTTTTCAATTAAAAAATTAAAGAATTAAAAAGATTTAGAAACTCTATCCTATCTTATGCCACTTCAATTTTCTCTCTTTTCTTCATCATTTTTATCCTTTGATGATGTTGTTTTATTAAATTTCTTTAGGAATTGAATGATAAAGTAACGATGGTATCCCACGAATTAGTCAAATATATGAAAATCGTATTAAAAACATAGAAAATCAATCAAATTCAACCATCTCCGTTCGGCCCTAATTGGCCAAACACGCAGGAGAATGTTTGGCCACCAAATATAAGAGTTCGTGTCAAAAGTCAAGATCAATATTTTAAATTCAAATTTCTATAGTATTCTTATAGCAAACTTCTTTTTGAATAAAAAACAAACAAACCTTCAATTATCCGGTGAAAATTGAAAGAACATAAATGAGAATCAGTAGACTTTAAAAATTGTAAATTCATTTAGTTGATAAAAAATAAAATTTATACAAACAATCATGTAGTGGTGTTCAACCGGTTGGAACCGCCAGTTTTGATTTCGAACCGGCGGTTTGGAGAACCGGCCAAGGTGGAACCGAAATCGAACCGAAACTAGCCGTATTACCACTAACATTATCAAATCCAATGGAAAATATTTTTCGTACATGAATAAAACATTAAATCAAAATCAATATATGCAATTAAACGTTTTTGTATGTTACATGCATCATCTATCCAATGACAAGTAATACCCATATAATCATGCAACTTATAAGGATCCTTCCAAATATCACTACATATAGAAAGTTTTTGTTTTAAAATTTTAAATTCTTCAATTAATTTATATTTATACTCTCATACTATTTTTTCTATATCCCGTGTTACGGTGTTTCTAAATATTTTTCTACTACTAGGTTGTAAGTGCTGGTACATTTTTTCAAAACTATCATCACAAGGAAATTGAAATGGAAGATGTTTTTTGGCAATTAATTCGACTACGTCTCTCCTATGGTTCAATTGACAAAAAATAAGAGAATTCATACCTCCACCTTGAGAAGAATTGGTATATCCCCAAATTTGTGTTTGAGATCGATCATTGACAATCTTGTCGGGATGCTTCTTCAATATATGATTGTTGAAGGTCTCATAGCCCCCTTCATGCTTGAATTTGTAGCTTTTTCCACAATGGTTACACGTGACATTATAATCAACGTTGCTATTCGATATTTTCTCCTTTTTAAAATGCACGGAGAAAATATCACTTCGAAGAATAGAAGACGCTCTAGTGGTGTTTGTCGTATTGTCGCTCTCTTGTGTTGCTCTCCTAGGCACCTCCTCTTCTTCTTCATTGACAAAGGCGGCGACAGTATTAGGCCTAAGAATCAATGAGAATAAGAATCAATGATATCATCATCATCATCATCTTGCAAAGATTGTGGTCGTGGCATATGATTTTTTCCTTTTCCACAAGATGAACCGGCGGAAGAAGAAATACCTCTTCTAGACTTTTTTTTTCTTTGTTTTTTTTTTTTAAGACAATGGAAATAGAATTGATTCAATTGAAGAAAAAAATAAAATAGAACTAGAAGAAGAAGTGTAGAAGAAAGTGATATAGAATAGCACTAGAAGACTAAATATAATAAGTGATGATGAATTGAAAAATTGACGAAAGAATCGAAGTGTGAGCTTGAGAGTTGAGAGAGAGATTGATTCAAGAATAATGGATGAAATTGGCAAAGAATTAATGTGCAATTCACAAAGGAGATAAGAGGTATTTATATATTTCAACCAAAATGAAAAAAAAAAAAAAAACATTTAGGCAGGTTTGAACCGCCGGTTCTGGTTCGGTTAAACCGACGATTCGGGTAATCTTGGTCGTCCATCATCAACGGTCATTTGATCTTGACCGTTGATTGAAATCAAAGTCCGAACTGACGGTTCAACCGTCAGTTCGCCAACGACCACTTCTTCTCGACTGTTGATCACACCAATGACTAGTTGATCAGGGCCGTACATGTGGCATCATCATTTAATTAAAAAATATATATATAGGGGAACCGCCGGTTCCAACCGGTGGTTTAACGGCCAAAATTGACACGAACCGAAACAGAACCATCGAACCACAGTTCGCGATTTCGATTTCGAACCGAAACCTGATCAACGATTTTTCGAACCGTTTTGGTTCCGATTTCCGGAACTGGTTGAGCTCCACTACAAACATGGCTCTTGTTTTCAAATGAAGACGATAAGATTTAATTTGCACACCATTGTAGTGTGACTATAATTGATTGGAGATTATTTTGTTATAGTGTATGTATGAGATTCTGTTGTCACTTAATTATATGTTTTAGTTTCGAAATAATTAACATGTGTGCATGCACGTATATTAATGAATTAATTAGGATCTATTAATTAATAAGTTTTAGGACAATAATAGTGTCTCACTCGAAGACTTAGGCAATGAGACATCGAGTGATGGAAACTGAATGTACGTAGCATATATTACCGTACTAATGTACGGTAGTAATGACTAATGAGTCGTGTCAAGAGTTCAACCTTATTATTAATATTTCAGAAATCTGAATACATTAATTCATTTAATTATTTGTGTAGTTATTTCTATTTATTGATATTGACACTCTCTGTTTGACTGTTTCGCTTGAAAGTAATTAAATATCTATTGAACACATGCATAGAAGTATTCAAAAAACCTTTAGAACCTTAAAATATTAGTAGAACTAGGTTTGAACCCGTGCAACGCACGGGCTTCATATAACAATTATTTATTTTTTATTTTATAAGTAATATTATTTTTCAAGTGTTTGTTGATTTATTTTTATATATGATATTTTTTTCTATATTTTTAAAATAATCTTTCTCATTGTTTTTTTTTTTTTCATTTGATTTTTAGCACAACATTGTTAATTGCTAATTCTTTATAGGTGTTTTAACTATTGTATTAGATATTTTCTTATCTTTTTTTAAAAAGTATAGAATAAATCCCATTTTTATCGCTTGAAGACACTTGTTTTGTTTCGATTTTGCCTTTAAATGCTCTTTTTATCATGTTTACATAATGATTTCATGTGTAATTGTTTTCTTTTTGTGTTCTTTTTATTAATTTTAACCAATTGTTACATATGTTGTTTTAATGTTTTATTATAATTTCCCAATGGTCAAAGGGGTGCTTGGATTGGATGTGTCCATCCGCATTTTGAATGGATAATATCATAATCATGCTATTTATTAATTTGCAGAATCCTATAACTCTGATCTATTTTTTCTACTTTATCCACTTTTTTTTTATAATTCCCATTAAAAATATTTTTTTTAAATAAAATAATAGAACATCATCTATTTTTTTCACAATTCCCGATATGATTCACTTTCAACATATTCTAAGTTTTTTTAGCACCTATTTTTTGTCAATGTCATTAGTTTTGCAAGAGCATTATTGTTTTTTTTTTTTCTCAATTTGAAATGTTGGACAAACTATTATTCAAATTTGTAACCAAAGATTTCATATAGAAAAAGGCATACAACATTAGCAATCTCTTCCAAGCATTTGTAACTTACATATTCATTTTTTATTTTTTAACATTTCATAAATAAAATGATTTTAAGGGAGGACACTTGACAATATTGTAGAGCTCCACAAACCACACTTTTATATATTGACCCGTGCGTTGCACAACCTTTATGACTTGGTTTAATTTACATTTTCAATGTCGGTTTCTTTCATATGGTATTTTTGAACTCTTATCCATATGAATGACGGTTCAAGTCGATCATAATTTATAAGTTGTCGCCTTGAGAGTTGAGAGCAATAAAGAAACACAATTAAGTTGAATAATACTTAAAAACTCCAAATATTAAGACACAATGTAGTACATAAATTGAATTGTTCGCACCAACATAGTATTGATTAACATTGTTGAGCCATTCAAAGTGGTCATGAGAGTATTGCACCAAATGGTTGTTGACTTTACGACGAATTGGTGGAGAAAATGAGGTCCTTGAGCTCCATCCCCATCTCGAAAAAAAAATTAGCTAGATTTAGCTTCCCCAAGAAAAACCAATTGAAGTTTATGAAATACCATAGCTATAACATAAGAACTACTTACAGGATTAACTATATGTGAAACGCAATACAAGAAAACAGTTAATTACCAACGGATTTATGTCGTTAGTGATTAAGAAATTCCGTTGGTAAATGACTTTACCAACAGATTAATATCGACCACCAAGTTATTGGTAAAGTGCTCGTTGGCAAATTTTACCAACACAAAAATTAAATCCGTTGGGAAATTACCAACGGAATGGCAACTAAAAAAAATTATGTCGTTGCTAATTTACCGACTAATCTTTCGTTGGTAAATTCATTGGTAAATATATAGTCGTTGGTAAAATTATATTGAGATTGTCATCATGACACGTCATCACAGTGATGACACGTCAGTATCCAAAATTATGTCGTTGCTAATTTACCGACTAATCTTTTGTTGGTAAATTCATTGGTAAATATATAGTCGACACGTCAGTATCCAAAATTATGTCGTTGCTAATTTACCGACTAATCTTTTGTTGGTAAATTCATTGGTAAATATATAGTCGTTGGTAAAATTATATTGAGATTGTTTATGTCGTTGCTAATTTACCGACTAATCTTTTGTTGGTAAATTCATTGGTAAATATATAGTCGTTGGTAAAATTATATTGAGATTGTGTTGGTAATCTGTATGCATGTCATCATGACACGTCATCACAGTGATGACACGTCAGCATACCCAACTATTGCTAGGATACTGACACGTCATCATAATGCTGACATGTCATCATGACACGTCATCACAATGCTGACACGTCAGCATACCCAATTATTGCAAGGACGCTGACACGTGGGCAGCATACCCAACTATTGCTAGGATACTGACACGTCATCATAATGCTGACATGTCATCATGACACGTCATCACAATGCTGACACGTCAGCATACCCAATTATTGCAAGGACGCTGACGTCAGCAATGATGTCATCATAGATGATATTATGTGTTGTCTGGGAATCGAACCCAGGACTCAAGGTGATGCTCTAACCACTGAACCATTGGTGCTTTATGTAATAATATTCTACATACATTTGTTTTATAAATATTTTTGATATTTTTCAATTTTCTATTATCACATATTTTTAAAAGGTTAACAATATATATATATCAAAAAAATATATATATATTTATTTATTTTATATATCAAAAATATATATATATATATATTTTTTTTTATATATCAAAAAAAAAAAATATATATATATATATTAAAAAATATTTTTTTTATATATCAAATATTGTTTTTTTGATATATTTTTATATATCAAAAAAATATATATATATATATATATAATTGGAAGATTAATGACTAATTAATATGTTTAATCTAATTTCATTTTAAGACAATTATAAAATATACTAGTGCATATTTTTAATATATTTTTTAAAAATACTAGTTTTATATAATTATGAGTTTGGTCATATAAGATAATATTAATGCAAATAATTATATAAGATAACATCATAAAATAATTAAACTTTTCAAACTTAATTTAATTAAAAAAATTTAATATTATCACATATTTTTAGGGTTTTCTTGATTGTTAATAATCACAAATAATATTACTAATAATCACATATTATCACAAATAATATTATCACAAATTAATTGGTAATAATCACATATTAATTAATATTATCATTTCTTGATTGTTAATAATCACATATTATCACAAATAATATTATCACATATTTAATTAAAAACAATTAATATTATCAAATAATTAAATTTGAATTCATGTAGTGACGGATATAAATCCGTCACTATTTTGAATAAGTATAATTCTTCAAAAATTTGAATTCATTAGTGACGGATTATTCCGTCACAAAATAGTGACGGATATAAATCCGTCACTATTTTGAATAAGTAAAGTTTGTCAAAAATTTGAATTCATTAGTGACGGATTATTCCGTCACAAAATAGTGACGAATATAAATCTGTCACTATTTTGTAACGGAATAATCCGTCGATATATAATTTTGACAGAATTCTTGACGGAAAAGTTTCCGTCAATAATTTCCATCACAAGTCCATCACAAAATCTTTTCTGTCACTATTCCGTCACTATTCCATAACAAATTTTTGACGGAATATTTCCGTCACTAAAATCTGTTACTATCGGACAGTTTTCTTATAGTACTTTAAGTTTTAAGGACCCGGAATCCAGGTTTCTTAACCAAAGAGTAGTTGAAATCTCAAGTTTAATTAATTAGTATCAATCTGGAACAAATTAATCAACATGTACACTATATCAATTTTAATAGGAATCAACATATTGTTGCATGGGAGACGAAAATTTGAGATGGGACCAACACTAATCCAAAAGTATAAAATCTGTATTTATTTTGATATATAGAAATTAATATTAATAGTACATAATTGAATTAAAAATAAAGTTCAGTATCCCTTTTATACAATAATATTTAATACTCAATTTAACAAAATTAGTACATGCATACAATTACTACCTGATTTTGGAGGAATCTTGATTTTTGGAGATGGAGAAGCAAGGGATGACTTGAACTGTAGTCAACAGCCCAGAAATCATCAAACTCAAAGCAACAGATAGCATCAAAATCAACATAAAAAGAAAAACAGAAAGCATTACCATCTTGAGTCACCAGTGGATAATCAGAAGCACTGAGATTAATAAACCAATCCCACTCCCCACCTTCCTTCAACAAAATCGCAGCTGCGTGCAGCGTATTCGCCACCATTGTCGGCCCACTGTAAGTTACCAAATTAGCCTTGGTAATCATCCGAACATTCTGGAATCTCTGAAACATCGGATGGGCATTAACGTAATTAAACAGATCGAGCCGCTCCTCGGCGGAAGACTCGGCGTCAAGGTGCGCAACTACTGATTATTCGGATGGTACAGCGCCTCCAGCGTGCGGCGGAGCATCGCGCCATCTCCGACGGAGCCGGATATCAAGTACGTGAACCGCGGCGGCGGAGGGAGGTCAGAAATTGGGATCGACTTCAGCTTCGACTCCACGAAAATGGACGCCGCTGTGGCGGAGGCGGAGTAGTACCGCCGGAGATGGAAGAGCGGCAAACCGTCGGGGGAGGTTAGGGTTGTTAGAAACAGCAGAAATAGAGAAACTATGGAGCCTATAGCGAGTGGGAAGATCCATTTATACTTTTCCTCTCAGGTTTTTCTCTCTTTTCCCTGCTCTCTCGCTCTTGTTTACTCTGTTTTCATTGATTTAGCGGTTACATTTGCACACATCAAAAGAGAATGAACAGTTAGAGAGATTAAGGAAGAAAATTAAGGAAGAAAAATGGCAATTTTATTAACTCTTAGAATCTGAAAAGATAGACACGTGGCAGCTGAGAGGAGAGACATTTGGCGGATGCAGATTTCTCCAAAATGCTGAGTTGGCAAGCTTTGGGAGAGCCAAAACCTTCTTTTATATATATAGATTTAATACATCCCGTAGTTATTTTCATATCATATAACAAGTAATTGCTAACCAACTAAAACTAAAATTTCACATAAATAATTAAAAACATTAATCATGCCGAACCATAAATTGTCAATTCAATTGGCTTATGTAATATATGGTTTTATAAATAGAGGAAATGATTTGATGTGATCCTTAATTTAGAAGAATTTTGTTTCCATATAAATACATCCAACAAAATAAGGTTATGTAGTTTCTAAAAGGGAAAAATAAAATAAAATAAGCTCTTTAATTTTATCATTATAGATTTTTGGTGTTTGGTTTTTTTATCTCTCCAATTTTTTATTTTGTAATTTAAAAATTCTTAAATTTTAGGTCAGATGATAAGGTCTGATCCATCGTTATTTGATTGGCACTCAAACTTATATATATAAATAAAATTAAAAAAGTTTGAGTATTATTTGAAAATAATTGGTTTATTTTTATAAAAATAGATAACTTAATAATTATTATAGTTTATATATATATATATATATATATATATATATTTGTATTTACATGGTGCATATTTGGATTTTGAATCATTTTAATTATTAAAAACTATAATAATTATTAAGTTATCTATTTTTATAAAAATAAACCAATTATTTTCAAATAATACTCAAACTTTTTTAATTTTTCTACTGATGAATTAATGCAATTTTTATTTATCAATAAATTATTTTAGAAATTCATTCTTATTCTAATATGTAGTTTAAAATTTAAATAAATAGTAACTACGTGTCGTTTTGACTTGTTATTCCAAGTAATCAAACTAAAAATCACGAATTTTTGAAATTATAGCACTAAACATAAAAAAAAAAATCAATAGATAAATGACTAAATGTCTAAGACGCCAAAGTTAAAAGGATTAAAACTTTTTTTCCCATTTCTAAAATGATTAACTGGAGAGTCCTACGGGTTGATCTAATCTTATTTAGCCGTACTCAGATTCAACCTGTTGACTGTTGTTGTTTTGAATCCATAGAAGACCATACATTTACATTCGAATGCCCAAAAATACCATGAAAATTATAATTTGGGATAAAAATATCATTAAATATAGCAAATAGACAAAAATACCATTAAATATAAAAAATTGATAAAATATCACTTTTTTGGTCCAAGTCAAAATTGAATAGTAAATGTGTCATAAACTTTTTCAGGTTTGATGGGAAAGGGTCATACAACTCTTTACACGGGAATTAAAGTTTCTTCTCTTTAATTTTTACTATTTATTCACATGTAAAATTATTGTACTTTTATCCCAATATGTCTATATAAGCTGATTAATTTCACTAGAAATTTTCAAACGAGGTTTAAAAGAACAAATTCTCTCAAAAACAATATTTGTGGAATAGCAGTTTGAAAGTTTGAAGAATTATCATACGAAATATTTTAAAGGTATGTTTAGTGGTTAAATTTTCGATTTAATATTGTTCAAGTTAATTTGGAACAATGTCCCTTTAACATAATAATTTAAATTTTCACATATGGTCGTGTAACTTAAAATGCCCGTTTAATATAATTAGTATTAAAATTTTGAAAAATGTAACTTAAAAGTGAAGGATACTTTGCAAAATTTGTTTAAGATAAAATGTGATGAATAAAATAGGGTTAAACGGACATTTTCGAAAATGTCCGTTTAACCCTCTATATATATATATATATATATATATATATATATATGGAATAGGGTTAGATGGGGATTATGCGAAATTCCCGTTTAACCCTATATTGTATGTTTTAATTTAATTTTTTTAAATTGCATGTAATAGGATTAAATGGGGATTATGCAAAATCTCTATTTAACCCTATATTGTATTGTAATATGCCGTCAAAGGGTTAAAAGGGGATTATGTGAAATTCACGTTTAACCCTACATTGTATGTTTTAATTTAATTTTTTTAAATTTTATGTAATAGGATTAAACGGGGATTATGCAAAATGCCCATTTAACCTTTTATATATATATATATATATATATATATATATATATTAAAAACATTCACTAATACATTTTAACCAATAGTGACTTTTTTATTATTCAAAATTTCTAAAAATAAATTATGATTTAAACGGACATTTAAAAAAATATCCGTTTAACCTTCTATGTTATGGGAATTCAAATAATTCCCATTGAACCTGCAAAATGTCCACCATTAGTGTAGTCTTTTTTTTAATTGTGATGGAATAAATTAGGGTTAAATGGGCATTTTCGAAAATGTCCGTTTAACCCTATATATATATATATATATATATACATATATATATAAAATTAATTCCTTTTAACACAAAAATATCCACTATTTGTGAATTTTTAAAAATATCGAACATTATTAAAAGATAATTTGGAAAATGTCCCATTAACTCAAATGTTGGAAAATGAACGTTTTAGCCTTTCATTTTATAAATTTTGTTCCGATTTCTCTGATTTTTTAATTTCTATGAAATAATTAATTTATATCTTTTTTGGTGCCTCTTTATTTATTAGTTGAATAATCAAATGCAAAATTGTTTTTATAGACATTTTTATTATTCGGTGTTTTAAGATTCATTGAAACAAAACTTAAATCTATTGTTTCACTATAATAGTTTATTATTGTAAAAGTTTATTATTTTTACAATAGTGGAAATAAGTAATTAACCTTTTTAATAGTTCTGGAATAATTAATTAACTTTTTAACTTATTTATTTCTTTATTTAATTGTTTATTTATTTTTGGTATATGAAACTGACAAATTTCGGATTTTATTTACAGTATCGAAAAGATGACTTTCTCAGTAGTTATATGGTATGGAGGCTACTAGGAAGGTTTACACTACACTAACGATTTTGAAAAGGTCATTCACCTTTCTACAATCACATATTATGATTTATTGTACTCAATTCATGGACTTGTGGGTGCCGATATGAATTGTTGGGAATATGTGATCCACTCACAAGTTGAGATCCAGGGAAGATTGCAGAGGAAAAAAAATTAAGAATGGTTCGGATTTAGAATGAATATTATCAATGATTAATGAGGTTTCTGTTGTTTTAGTTTCCCTTAAAAGGCTTGATGTTGGATTATCTGATAATTTGGTGTCACTGAAAAGTCAAAATTATAGCATTGGAGGTGGATCATCTTATCCCGAACAACATAATACGTTTGATGAGCACCAGAATAATACATCTTAATTCAAAAAAATCGACTTAAATATGTCAGCACCAGAATATGGAGAAAACGAGGTTCATTATAGTTGGAAGATGCAGAACCGGAACATGAACGGGGACCAGAACAAGAAAAAAGCAACCGATCAAAATAGTAACACTTAAAACTGGATATTGCATACAATTTTCTTAGTTCATTTTGACTTGATTGTTTTTTTTTTTAAATTTTGATGAAGATAATGAAACGGGAATAGGAATTGAGGATGATGATTTTGAGTTCGATGAAGATGATGAGAATGTGTTGGATGAAGAGCAACGAGAGGAGCATGCCCAATTTTTGGCCTACATATTGGACCAAGAATGTTTTATCCCTGAGATTCCATCATTCCAGCATCCCACAATAGTCCGGTTGGACCAGAGCCAAATATCTACACACGGTCTGGAAAAAAGAACCACCATTTCCAGTAAGGTTGAATTGAAGAATATAGTTGGCCTCTATCATTTGGAAAATCAACTTGGATACCATGTTGATCATTCGGATAAACACAGATGGTATGTGAAATGCAGACACACAAACTGTACTTTCTGACTCAACGTAAGCGAGAAACATGGGATTTGGAAAATCTCAAAAAGTGTTTTGCAACATAGTTGTTTAGATCTTATGAACAATGTTGCTCCACGTCGACTGTCATCTACATTGATCGGTGAGTACTACACTGAACAACTATGAAAAGAGAACTCAAATCTCGTGCCCAAAGACATAATCCAACAAATGAACCAACGTCGTGGTTTGAGTCTCAATTATAAAACGGCTTTGAGGGCCAAACGTCATGCAATGAAGCTTGCATATGGAGATTCAAAACATTCGTTTTCTATGCTTCCAGTTAACTTATAGGTACTGAAAGACACAAATCCGGGATCATATACAGCTTTGGAAACCCACCAGAATGGAAAATTCAAACACGTGTTTATTGCATTGGTTGTCTCCATTAACATATTTCAAAGATATTCCAGGCCAATTATTGAGGTTGATGGTTGTCATTTGAAAGGTTAATATAAAAGTATTGGATTTGTGGCTGTGACTAAAGATGGAAACGATCAAATTTTTCCTTTCACGATTGGCATAAGAAATGTAGAGAATGATGAATCGTGGACATGGTTTCTGCAACATGTTCGTAACGCATTTGGTTCCCCCGTCTAACTGCTTATCGTTTCTGATCAACACGTTAGCATTAGTACCAACATCACTAAAGTGTACCCAAAGACAGCTCATGGTCTATGTTGTTTTCATCTTCAACAAAATTTGGCACATTTGTTGGGAGTCTGTCCATGTATCGCAACAAGGTAAGATAAGATATCTTACCCCATGGAAAGCTCTCTCATTGCTCCTCCTGATCCACTAAGTCTCACACCCACAAATCAACAGTAGTGGTTCGTGGGTCGACTCCCAGTAAAATGTTATACAAGAAGAGAATCTTGGTAATCTTCATTACATCATCCCGACTGGATTGGAACTCCCCAGCGAGAAATCTACGATAAAGATCCTTCACAGTTATCCGAGGTGATTCGACACAGACTCGATAATATACACTGTCTTCAAGTGGATAGTGAACCCCAGCCAGGCTGAAATTATAGTCGCCAAATCTTAAACCGGTCACCAGGATGAACTCTCTCTTTGAGAACCGACAAAGACGATGGTCTCGACCAATAACGAACCATCTCTCATCCTGAGGGGTATCGGACCCATGCACCTCACGTGACATAAGGGCATGCAAAAAACCCTTGCAACTATCACGCTCGGTCTCCCACCTCAGAAAATGGTCGAAACGTGTCCTCTTAAAATCATCCTCACAGTCCGATGAAATACTCTATAAGATAAACTTTATTTCGTCTAGTACTCTAAGACAAGTATACCCGTTAATATATGTCTACCAACCCTGACAAGCCGAGCGTACCCAATCCAAATCGATCTAAAATATGGGAAAAAAATTCATATTAATTTATTAATTAATATGCAAATTGGAAGTACATATACGAATTGTTGTCTTATTATCGATGTGGAAAATTAATATATCAAATTTATAAAGTAGGGTTTTTTAATTAATAAATAATATAGTTACTACATATAGAAATAAAAATCTGTTTGACCAAGATTTAAATCACAAATTATTTTTGTTGTCGAAAAAAAAAAAAGAAAACAGAGGTATTTACTATAGGGATAGCACCGAAAAATAATAATATTTTTATAAATAATATACAAATAATATTTTTATTTACTATATATAAATAATATAAGTATAATTTAAAATTATAAAAATAATTTTTATTGCAGAAATAATATAGAAGTATAAATATTTTTATAATAATTAAATATGTAATAGGGTTAAACAGGAATTTTGCATAATCCTTGTTTAACCCTATTTCGGCTGATTACTTAACAATATAGGATTAAACGGGGATTATGCATAATCTCCGTTTAACCCTATCACATGCAATTTAAGAAATAAAAAATAAAACATATGTAATAGGGTTAAACGGGAATTTCGCATAATCCTCGTTTAACCCTATATCGGCAGATTGGTTAAACGAGGATTTTGCATAATCCCCGTTTAACCCTATCACATGCAATTTAAGAAATTAAAAATAAAACATATGTAATAAGGTTAAACGGGGATTTCACATAATCCACGTTTAACCCTATATCGACAGATTACTTAACAATATAGGATTAAACGAGGATTTTGAATAATCCCCATTTAACCCTATCACATGCAATTGAACAAATAAAAAATAAAATATATGTAATAGGGTTAAATGGGGATTTCGCATAATACCCGTTTAACCTTTCATAACGAAATTTATTCAAATCCCCGTTTAACCCTTCATAACAGGGATTCAAACAAATTTCAATAAATTTAAACAAATTTAGAGTTAAACGGGGATTTCAATGGATTTTGAATCCCCGTTTCAAATCCCCATTTAACCCTCCATGGTTTCGATTTCAATTTAACCTGTCCACTGCGGTTTGACATCTTGATGATTAAACTAGGATTTTTCTCTGATTTTACTCTTCAATTCGATGGATAGTGCAATTTTTTTTTACTTGAGCGAATAGGGTAAATAGTGAGTTTTAAAAAAAAAAAATTATGACCTCTGACACCCTTAATGCCCGTGTTTGACCAAGACAAAATTTGAATGTAAGGGTGATTGGATGGGAGGTAGTTGGAGACTCATTAATGTCCCCATCAATTGTTGTAAAGATTCAAGATTGATTGGATGTTTAGTGATATTTTTGTCCATCTGTTATATTTGATGGTATTTTTGTCCATTTATTATACTTGATGGTATTTTTATCTCAAATTATAGTTTTTAAGGTATTTTTGGGTGCTATCCCTTCACATAATACCATGTATCATATACAAACAATTAATAAATTAGTAAAAAGCATTGCAAATTAAATAAATTTACTAGCATATACATTTGGCTGCAAGAAAAAAATCATGACAACAAATTCAATAATCCACTCACATACTTTTATAGGTATATGGATAATTTTCTTTGTGATGTTAGAAATTAAATTAGTATAATGCAGGCTAAACGTGTTTTTCAGTTTCCTCTTCTTATACGTTAAGTCACTCCCCAAAATTCAATAAAAGAGAGAATAGATTGGTACAAATGATCATTAATCCTATAATACTACGATCATGTGTAATAAGAAAAATATGTGATTGAATTTAATTATTGATGTGACAAGTTTTGGTTTTTCATGAACTAATTTTTTTATTATCCTCAGAAAAGGTAAGAGGAAAGATATGACTCAGACAGGTGAAAGATTGGGTTTGCCCACTTGTTCAATAATATTAATAATGCTTTCAAACCAATCCATAAAGGAGCAGATTTAAAACGAGCCAATAGGAAACAACAACAATAATAATCTGTACCTCTATAATTATATATATATATTTTTTTTTTTAAATTTATAATTAATCTACAAGTTAATAGTATTTTCTTTTTAAAATATTTTAATAGGATGTCTAATAGTTGGCAAAAACACCTGTGTACCGGTTGCATGGATCTAGATCTATGTACTTTTTTTTTTAAAATTTATGTTACATTAGTATGACATTTATATTATATATGACTTTTATATACAAATATCATAATATTTACGTAATTCAGTAACTCCTAAAAAAAAAAAACATATTTCAGGCAATTCTATAATCTGTTACATTTATATTATATTAGTGTGACATTTATGTTATATTAGTATGACATTTATATACAAATATCACAATCTTTATGTAATTAATTACCTTTACATTATATTATATAGGGATGTAATATTTTTTTACACATTTTAGTTATGTTAGTAATACATTTTAGTTATCTAGTCATATTTTTTAATTATATTAGTTGTACTTTTATATATTACATAAATGTATGACTATATTAATATGAATGTATAAGTAATAGCACATAAAAGTATGAGTAATATCATATAAATGTATATGTACAAATTATGCTGAAATTCTTCTTTTTTAATTTGAAATTAAAATATTACATAAAAGTCAGGATATGTGTATATAAAGGTTACACTAATATAATATAAAGGTAACACATGATAAAAAAAAAAGACAAAAAAAAAAGGATGCGGATTTGAGTCGACCCGATTTTACTGTGCACCAGTTGCACAAGAGACTAACTTCTAATAGTTTATTGATAAAACTATAGCTAATAATAATAATAATAATAATAATAATAATAATAATAATAATAATAATAATAATAATAATAATAATTTAATAATAATAATAATAATAATAATAATAATAATAATAATAATAATAATAATAATAATAATAATAATAATAATAATAATAATAATAATACACACATACATGCATGACTTGTATATTACATATGTAAGTATTTTGATGGGTATTCAAATTAGAGTTATGTATTTTGATGGTAGATAAATGACAAAAATGATTAAAAAAAAAACTCCATTCATTTTAAAATAAGTGTCCTTTTGAAGTTTTTGTCATTGATTAAGAAATATAAAAATTGGACAAATATTTTTAATTAATTATCAAGAAAATAAGGATTGAAAATTGAAAAAATAATCAAATTAATTTCATAAAAAGTATCATGTTAAATCCCAAATTTTAGCTAAAGAATATTAATAAGGGAGTCAATCTCATGTGCAACTAGTGAACAATGCAATCGGGATGACCTAGATCCATGCTTTTTTTTTTTTGCCGTTTTTATTTATTTATTCATATGTTTATCTTTATATTATATTAGTTTTACATTTATGTTATATTAGTATGACATTTATGTACAAATATTTTTACATATATGTAATATTATTCATACATTTATGTAATATTATACATACATTTATATCAACATAATCATACATTTATATAATATATAAATGTACAATTAACATAACTAAAAATGTATGACTAGATAACTAAAATGAATAATTAACATAACAAAAATGTGTAAAAGGTATATATATTTTCCAAAAAAAGTAGAAAATAAACTAAGTGTGTGAGCGCCCTCTCTAGGGCGCGTGGGAGCATGTGCCGGCACATGGGGACACATACCGTTGCATGGGAGTGTGTGTCGGGTCGGGTCGACTTGATTTGTATGGATCTAAATCCATGCAATTTGTGCACATGAGTTTTTGTGTTAATAGTGATGATTTGGGAATAAAAGTTGCAGCTTTTCCGGTTATACGGGTTTAGATTGTATAATAAAAATCTAAAATGACACTTAATTTGAAATAAAATTTAGATTCTAAAAAGAAACTTATTTTGAAATGAAGGAAATAATAATTTAATTTTACTGTATTCACGAAATATATCTATAATTAACTAGTATACAAAAAAGATGTACATATTTGTAATTAAAAAACACCTACTTATTAGTTAAGAATATTAATCTCAAAATTTCAATTTTTGGATCATCCTTATATTCTATCTTAATTATACGTAGTATTATTTTCTCAAAAACTAATCCAAATAGTCATCTTATGCATATCGAATCGTACAACATTATGTAGCTAGGGTAATAAAAATTACTATAAAACAATAATCCTACTGCATATGTTGTAAGTATAAAAAAATGATAAAATGTCCATTGTGGACAACTTTTAATATGTTCATCAATGATATATAATGATTTTATCTCTTTATTATATGAAAAGTGAAATTAATAGATATACTAGATTTTTAACATATCAGTTATGGACACATATTAATGTATCCACCTAAATATATACATAAAAACTTAGTGAAATTAGATTTTACATGCACATTTATTTCACGCACACATTTATATAAACTGCAGGGATAAAATAATCAATAAATAAACTTGTCATGACATTAAATTAATATGCTCATTGGTCGTCAATTGTCCTATATGTAAAATTAAATAGCATGATTG
Source organism: Scutellaria galericulata (assembly GCA_946896805.1). Classification (NCBI taxonomy): domain Eukaryota; kingdom Viridiplantae; phylum Streptophyta; class Magnoliopsida; order Lamiales; family Lamiaceae; genus Scutellaria; species Scutellaria galericulata. The sequence goes on along the minus strand of OX335784.1, from coordinate 3,074,442 downwards.
TAATTTGTAAAGCTATCGAGTCATCAATACAGAATTATTCATTCTTTTTGGTATCTGGATCACAATATATCTAATGTAAAAATGATTGTACCTTGATCAAAATGATTTTAGACGAAAGATGTTTTGTCGTTTGTTCATATAATTTAATTATTTTGAAAATTTGAATATTTAATTGTTTCTTTCAAAACTATATAGACTCATAGTTTTAAGGGATGTTTTCAAAAAATTCTGACAACTTATTTAAGCTATCAAAAATAGGTTGGAGTTGCTTTTTCAACTTAAATAAGTGATTAAAAATTGTCAATTTTTTTTTTTAAAACACCCCTTTAATCTAACTATCATGTCAAGCACACTGGACCACAATTGTCAATAGTACGAAATTATAATTCATAAACGTGTATGTGCTGAAAATTCCTATTATCATTTAATTAATAATTAAAAGTCAAATAACCCCCATTAAATATGAATTTATCTTTTTAAAAAGGTTTCAATTTTACGAAGTTGATTTTTTTTTTGTTTAAGTTTGAGATCGTCTTACAATTAAATTAGATTTGTCAGACGAATCAATTCACAATCTATAATTCATAAAAAAAAGTTTGATTTGTGAAAATTGATTTTTAATGAGGACAATGAAATTATGTCTCACTAAATTATATTCTATTTTCAATATCTGATTTTGATCGATTTTGGAATCTCTAATCACAATTGAGGGTTGATTGCTTAAATAAATTCCAAAATTTCGAAAATTAAAAATAAATGATTAGTTGGTTTGATGTTGAGAATCTATTTTAATTTTAATCCGGCTTCACGTAATTACCCTTAGATTAATTGGTGGATCTACCCAGATGATCTCTGTAAATCGACCCAAGAATAATTTACTCACTAATTATGAACTGATTTTCCAAAGCTTGAATTATAATTATGAGTTGGCTCTAAGTACGTACTTTTTTAATTTGAATCCAATTAATTTCTATATTTCTTTTTAAAATACGGAATTGACTTATTATATCAAATTTTACCTAATTATCAACTGAATTAATGAATACATATCCGGTCCCCATCATCCCTAAATAATACTGTTGGAGAGTTTTATTTCGTGTAAATAAATATATTATTTTATGCCAGGGCTTATATCTTTTTTTTTCTTCAAGAAAAGCATATATCATGTTTATATTGTGAGAATAGTAATCTTGATGTACAGTACCACAATGTCATTTTACATTTTTAACCTTGTACTCATTTCCCAAATTCATATAGATTCGCGATCCGCAAAATCCGCAAAATCCGCAAAATCAAATTGATAATGTGGCCTAAATTTGGAATGATTTGGGCCATCGAATATGGATCTATATATTGCAAATTGATTATTTTATATGAACGCAAAAACTTTTGTGTCCCGGGGATAGATCCATGTCCCCAACCCGCCCCGCGCTCAACGCGTGCCCACAAGTATTGGATGCGTGCGTGTGGACACTTTGCTGCACGCTCACATGATAGATATTTCATGGATGCCTAGCAGGTATCTCATGTATATCTTGAAGGTATTCATGGAAAAGATATCACATGTATATCTTGAAAGTATTCATGGAATATCTTAAAAGTATTCACATGCATCTCACCACGCCGCGCGCCCATGCCATGCCCGCCACGCCATGTATACCTTGAAGATATTCCCTAGATACCTTCAAGGTATACGTTGGATACCTTGAACATATTCCATGAATACCTACGCATCTCACCACATCGCGCACCCATGCGCCCAAGCCACATGCGCATACCGCGCACCATGCGCCCAAGCCGCGCGCTCCCACGTCATGGATACCTTGAAGATATTCCGCGTGCCCACAAGTATTGGATGCGCGCGTGTGGACACTTTGCTGCACGCTCACATGATAGATATTTCATTGATGCCTAGCAGGTATCTCATGTATATCTTGAAGGTATTCATGGAAAAGATATCACATGTATACCTTGAAAGTATTCATGGAATATCTTAAAAGTATTCACATGCATCTCACCACGCCGCGCGCCCATGCCATGCCCGCCACGCCATGTATACCTTGAAGATATTCCCTACATACCTTCAAGGTATACGTTGGATACCTTGAACATATTCCATGAATACCTACGCATCTCACCACATCGCGCACCCATGCGCCCAAGCCGCGCGCTCCCACGTCATGGATACCTTGAAGATATTCAATGGATACCTTCAAGGTATACATGAGATACCTTGAAGGCATCCATGTGGATACCATGCGCCCACGCCATGTATATCTGCGGGCATTCATGCGCCCACATCGGGCGCGCACCTCACAAGCCGCGCCCACGCTGTGCAGCCTTTTTTTTTTTTTTTTTTTTTTTTCTGTAATAGGTGTGATACCTTTAGGGCATCCCATGGATACCTTTTTTTTGTATATATGAAAAAAAAAATCTGAGCGAAAAAAAAAAAAAAAAATATATATATATATATTATGTGGGGCCCGCGGATTGGGCTGGGGACACGAATTGGATCCGTGTCCCGGGACACAAGAGACACACTCTTATATGAATTATAGCTATTATTTGATTCTACTAAATAAGGAAACGAAATCATGGTTTTCTTAAGGGAATTAGAAACAATTAAAATTATGTTCATCAATTTACCATTTGATATATGATTATTCGAGATAAATATATTGATAATGATATGAGTAGATTAAACCTGATCAAATATGATGCTAGCAATTTAAAGATATCGAGTTGTTATGTCCAGATTTTTGTATTTTACATAATAACAATTTAAAAGAATCAAGTTATTATTATCAAATTAGTTCAAGTAAATCTAAAATATTTAACTATGCATGTTATAAAAACAAAAAATGATAAAGGGGTAGAAAATAGAAATGTAGAATCCTATTCTCAAATAAATAAATACATAAAAAAATAGTATCCTATATATCTACCTATCTACTTTTTTTCTCCTCATTCATTTAAAAACCAATATTATGTTTGAATTCCATTGATTTGTAATGAATGTATTTAAAATTCACTTAAACAAGTGTGGATTCAAAATCCATTCCTATTATTTAACTACTAGTTCAAGAAATGGATCATTTCATTTCATATCATTTCAAATACTACCAATGAATTTACTATTAATTAATTGCAAATCGTTCTTCAAATTCCTTCATCTAAACACAACCAAAGAGAAAAGACAAATGGAATACTTTTTTTTTTTTTTTTTTGATGATTTGATTACATTTGCAACTATGACTATATATTCTTGAAAATAAGAGAATGCATGAATTTTAAAATTTTAAAATTTATACTTCATCCGTTTCAAAATAAATGTCGTTTTATAGTTAAAATTTTGTTTCAAATTAAATGTCGTTTTAGGCTTGTATGCAATTTTATTCCCAAATTATCCCTATTAATATTCCTTAGCTAATATTTAGGGATTTTTTTTTAATGAAATTAATTTGATTCTCTTTCCAATTTTGAATTATAAATTCTTTGATTAGTGAAGGGTATATTTGTCTAATTTTTATATTTCTTAATTTTTGACAAAAACTCCAAAATGACACTTATTTTGAAATGGATGGAGTATTATTCTCTATTTTCATTATGCTATCTAGATTTGAATTAACTTAGACATTGACGTAAGAAAACCAGAAAATCTGACTACCAATCAAGTATCATTAACACAAAACTTAATGTACGACTTGTTAATATTTGGATTGATGCAAATTAGAAATTCATTTCAAATCCACTCTGAATTGAATGAATTTGAAATCCATTAATTTAAAATTAATGTTTGTGGGACCGAATCAATAGGTCCAACCGGTTCGACCATGAAACAGTCCCTTTAGGGGCAAAAAACCATTTAGTCGGTTTAACAAATAAAAATCGGTCAAAACCGGTCAAACTAGGTCAAAACCAGACAAAAACAAGTAGAACCGATTAATTTTTATTATTATTTTTTAAAATTTTGAACTTGTTTTTTAAATATAAAAAAAATTATGGAATAACTACTAATAGACAATAACATTATTTATAATGCATGACCGCAACACTAATTTTGATCCACAGTCTTATATAATGGATCTTAATTTTGTGGGACAAACTTAGGGCACAAAATACTAGCATCTTATATAATGGATTCCTCAAAGCTAGTTGATGCACAATCAATGTGGAACAAACTTGAGTACAAGACATTAGCATCATTTATAGTGCAAAGCCTCAGTGATAGTTTTAACTCTCAATCAATATGAGATAAATTTATACATTTAAACTACAATCTTTCATACTTTCTTTATATTTTTTTCAACATGAGACAACTTATACATAATTAAGAATGTATTCATATTTTTTAAGAGAAAATTTATATATTAAGAAACATAATGAGTGTTTTTCAGTTTTTTTTTTTAAACATAGATATAATATAGATTTGATATTCCATTATATATATATATATATATATATAATTTTATATGGCATGTATTATTTTGAAAATAAGTTTATACTTTATTGATAAAGATTTTAGATTTATCATTATTACTATTTTTTTTGAAATTATTATTATTATCATCATCTACAAATTTATAAAATTATATAAAGGTGACATAATATAACATAAATGTCACATTTATATCACATAAAGGTATACAATACAAATTGTGTTGAAAATCTTTATTTATTTTTTCCAAGTTACAGTACATAAAGGTAACACATTTTTATATAAAAGTCACATTAATACAACATAAAGGTAATAACCTGAAACAAAAAAAAAGTCAAAATTGAAAACACGCGGATCCGGATCAAAATTAGGTTGATTTGAATTGCAAGTGCACCCAATGCACACAAAACCAACTCCTTTGTTACATAAGATCTCACATGAGACCGTCTCACAGAAGACTTACTCTTTCATAATAATTGTTTTTACAAATATAATTTATAATAAATAGAATTTTAAATTTAATTAATGTGACTAATTAATGATATCAAATTTAATGTTGATACTAAACATTATTGAATAAAATATGAATTTTAAATAATTTTTTTAAAGTAACAATGCTAGACTTCAAATATAGAATACATCTGGAATTCGTTTAATTTAAAAAAATTTGAGAAAATATAAATAAATAAAAAAAATTAAAATAAATATTCGCTGATTATAAAGGATCATTCAAATTTGAAAACTTATTAATTAATTAAATAGTTTTTTGTAAATATGTATTTTAAAATAAACTATGATATTCATTGTCATTTAATTCAAAAAAGAAAAAATTGAGTGTTATTTCAGATTTTCACATTAAAATCAAACCCAAAAAATATCGGCAGGGTTGAAATAACAATTTTTTTTCATAACAATAAATAAAGAATTATTTATATTCCTTTACAAATGCAACCTATATTTCAATAATTAAATAATATATTAATCCAACTTTATTATATTTGATGCTAAATTATGCAATTTGTATTGTACAGAACCATAAATATATTTCTTCTTATATAAATAATATTTAAATTTTTTATAATTTTACTAAGTTTAATCTAATATTTTATTTAATCCATCACTGCATTGTGCTAGTATTTTTATATTGTGAATACCGAGATTAGAAAAGGTTACTATTATAGAGCATTTATGGAGGACAAAAAAAGGTGAAAATAAATGGGTATAGACTGTATAGTTAGAAAACGTCCAAATTCTAAATGGGCAAAGCTTTTTCACGTGGTGCAGTATATCATGTGGTGCCTCTTCTCCTTTATCATATTCATTCATCCAAGCACGTGTTTCTCACGTTCTATAAAGCCAGCCATTCAATGGCTCCTCCTACACCCACCCAAATATATCCATTATAAATATTTATAATAACCCTCTTTTCCTTTTTTTTTTTTTTGTTTTTTCATATTATCTGCTTCAATTTTTTATTTTAGTTTATTTCCTTGATTTGATTTCTCCAGCTCTCCTGTGTTTCCAATTTCTTGATCCGAATTTTGAAAAATGGAGATAGATTTTCTGGGCCTCAAGTCCGCAAGATACGATATAGAGCACGAGGGTTCCAATAATGTGTTCACAGATGCAGGTTCTTTTTTTTTGAAATTCAACATTTTTAGCTTATTTATATATTTGCAAATTATTGAACTGAAATTGGATGAAATTCATGTTGTTGCAGCCAACGGTGGAGTTGAGACATCCTTGTCTCTAAGTACAAGCTCTTCCCTTGATTTCCAGAGAGAAATCCTTAATTTTTCAAAGGTTTTATTCTCTCTCTCTAAAGATGTATGTATTAATGAAGTATTTAGTTAGATAAAAAAGTATTTATTTGTGTTACAGAATAAGACGAAGAAGAAGAAATGGGAATTTGGAGGAAATAGTGATAAGATGATTCCTTCATGTAGTGGGAGCAGCACAGTTTGTAGCTTGGGTCCTTACAACCATGAACATTCTAACAAGGTAGAACAACATAGTCTACTTCTGGTGGCCACACCCGTTTTCCACCGCCCCTCCGCCACCGGATTTCTCTATGACCTCAACGACACCGCCGCCGCCGCTAGTTTCAGGTACTTTGATCTTTTTGTTTTGTGTGTGTGTGTGTATGTGTTAAGATAAAGTGATCGAAAATATTAGATCTTGTTTCAAAAGTTTAAGTATTTGGATAATAAAATTTGTTGTACTACTTTTAAAGTGTTTAATAAAAAAGTAGTTTGTTATTTTTGCCAAGTAGTTTATAACATATGGTTCTGGGATTGGATCGGTTTTGTTAGTTCAATCGGTTCTTGGTCAGATTTATTTAAATACTTTTGTGAAGTAGTTTTATAACATAGTTTGATAGATACTTTGTCAAATTTATTTAATTTCAAAAATTAGGTTTTTTGTTCAATAGAAAAATAGGTCAAATAACAGAAAAACTAGTTTAATGTTTTCTTAAGATAATAAGTTCATTTCTGACATACTTATGTTGATGTGGTTGGAAGTATGTAATCCTTTAACATATATTAGTTTCTTTATTATTTTTAATATACTCAATTTGATTTGGAAACCAAGTACACATACACTTGAAGAGCCAATATTTTCTCAATCAAATCGGTCTGACCAGTTGAATCATAAACTGGTAGCTAAACCGATTTGCTATTTGTTATGGCTTGACAATCACCAGCTTAAAAGACCTATCATTAAATATTTTTATGGAAAATTAGAAAAATAAAATAAAAATATTCTATAAACTATGAAACATGCATGTAATTATAAACTAATTTATTAGTGTAGAAAACAAAATGGTGCCCCCATGTGAATCTTATGAGTCTTTTATAATACGTGTCAAAAGCTGTGTGGATCCAACACTAATCACGTGTTGATTGTGATTCTTGATGGGTGCATTACGTGTGATGCTCATTGACTTGGTTATAACATTTATGTATGGTTAGGCAATTTATTTAATAATTAGTTATTTTTGACGAAACATGAATGGACAATTGCTTATAATAGACAGACATGATTCTGGTAAGAGAGAAGAAGTGAGAGACTAATTCTTGAAATTTCCTTTTGTAGGAACATCTCTGAACTGCCTGCTACTTCATTACCCATGCTCTATTCTCCACCTCCCAATCTTTTCAATCAACAACAAAAGGTTTTTTTTTTAATCAATCATAATGGATATTGCATGTAATATAATTTATCAAGTTTAATGTTTATAAAATATTTTAATGCTATATTTTTTATAATTAGCAGGCTAAAAGCAGTATGTACATTGCTGGAAATGCATCAACTGGGCTTCCACGAAGTGGTACGTTTTTTCTAGCAATTTTTGTAAAGAAATATTTTGTTGTTTTATTTGATGTTTTATGTAATATATTTGTAATGGAATAAAACAGGTAATTATACTCCGACAGTGGCAATGGCTAGAAGGGCAACCTTGGCCCGATTCTTGGAAAAGAGATTGCACAGGTAATACTAATTCTTTATATGAGAATTCATTTGTAATTAATGTTTCATTTTTATATTCCAACAACATAGGATCACATAATCGATCATCTATAAATATTTGGTATAAATTAATATAAGTTTTGCATAATGGTGTTTCATCTTTTATTTGATACACATACATGCATAATAGTGTATCTATATATACTTTAAGTGTGGTAATAAAACATTAGTATATAAAATATCATCTGAGATATTATAGAACATCCCACATTTAGTTTTGCTTGAATTAAGTTCTTATGCACAACATAAAATCTACAAATGTTTGGATTATTTTTGGCTTCATACTAAATGTTAAACATGAATCTGAAGCATCTTATAAAATGTTTTAAAGAACTTACAAATACAAAAATATCGATCATCCATGCACGATAACTTAGACATAGTGTTGTCGTTTTTCCATCGCTAATGAAACCGATTTCAAACAGAATAAATCAAGCGACGACATCCCACATCATGGCGAGATCTGTCAATGGCACCCATTCTGAAACCTGTGAGACATCAATTACCAAAAGCAGCAACAAGAAGAAGAACAACCTCCTTAAAAGAAGATCATGATGTCAAATGTAGAAAAAACCCTAATGCTCCTATTTCAAGAATATCTTCTTATATTTTAATTGTTCCCAAGTACACTTTAAGTCAACTGATTCTTCTGTTTATTTCGACAGGATCACAAGAAGTTGAGACTCGATGAAGACAGCCAAACACGAGCAGCAGCCATACGTTGCAAACTATTCGATTACAATCCACCCAAGTGAACAACTAAAGTTGGCTACACATTGATTCATATCAACAATTTGCTTATACCGATTATAAGCATTAAGAACAGTAGATTAGTAAGGAGGCTGTTTCGGTTCTTCATTCCTGTTGGAAGCTGAATCAAAAAAGCCCCTAAGATTTGTTATTTTTGCTGCATTATATATAAATGTAGTCTACTATCATTCATATACTTGCACTATTAATAAGAATACTTTCTTGCAAGCACATTTCACTTCCCATTCTTGTAACAAATGATCTTAACGAAGCGACAAAACAAAGACACGGCACTGCTTTAAGAGATCATATTGATAATCACGAAATGGGGGGAAAATAGAAGGAGATATCAACCACAAAAGAAAATATTTGTTTGCAAATGAATCCATAAAACATGATCAAATAGAAAAAGTGTAGCAGGAATGTTCAGACTGTAAGGTATAATATAAAATTTGGATTGAACGACCCCTTCTACTTCTATCAAAACCTGGTACGCAAATACTGATTCCAGCATTTCAACATCATTTTGCTGTTCTCGAGTGTTTGATAAGCCAATCAATGACAACATCTATGTTCACAGAATCCTTGCAAGAGATCATGTAGCAGCATACTTCCCTATCGGTGATTGAATTTAGATCTCTGGAAAAAGACCAAAGATAATAAATGTTTGTAAGGGTTGAGAAAACGAAGGAAAATGGCATAAAGATTATTCTCCGTTTTTCCACTTACAGCTGATCAACCAGTGCTTGCTTTGAAAGAGCTTCTGACTTGTCAATCTTGTTACCAAGAATGAGCAAAGGTATCCCAGCCAGTGAAGGTTTCGTAAATAAATCATGGAGTTCGCTTCGAGAGATAGGGATGCTGTCTCTATCTGCAGCATCAACAACATACCTGCATCAAAGTATTGTAATCAACAATCATCACTTATGTGGCATCTAACATCATATTTTAGGATAAAATAAGATCTTATTTTTAAATATTTACCAAACACTCTTGAGTAGCTTATAAGCACTTAAAACACCTTATACGCTCACTCAAACACTCTTAGCATATTGGATTATCTACATATTAACTTATATCCCATCATAGGCAAGACAGACAAACAAGTGAAAACCGATCCAAGAATTAATTTGAAGAGTATCCAAAAGTCTATGTCATCAATACAAAAAAGTTCAAAACCGTACTAATTTCAGTATCGGTGACAATTAATTGGTTGATAATTAATTTAGAACTTGTTTCTGCGCAAGCACTTGAGAGCATATTAATGGATATGGTGCAAAAAGTCAGCATCTTCATTTAATCATGACCTCATATAATTATTATGTAATTCAGAAATAAAATATCTACTAAGTAGCCATACTATATAACAAGAAGTATTAGGATTAAAGAGAATTACAGGATGGCGGAGACGCCACGGCAATAACGCTCCCACATGGAACGAAATCTCCTTTGGCCTCCCAAGTCCCACAGTTTTATGGTCACGTTTCCTTTTGTGACTTTACGCATATTAAATCCTACCTATTTCCAAAAGAAGAGGAAATGTGTGAGTCAAGAATTGTTATTTCCCAAAGATTGGTAAGCGAACATTGCAAGTATACATAAACAAATCAAAATACGTACAGTTGGAATCATATCCTCAGTATAGCCTCCTGTCTGATGAAAATCAATATCAATGAGAATTGTGAGTCAAACATTAATTCAAACCAGAAACAACTTTGTGTGCTTGTGTGTGTGTGTGAGAGAGAGAGAGAGAGAGAGAGAGACTCACAGCAATGACGTTAACAAGTGACGTTTTTCCTGCGTTTTGAAGACCAACGAGTGACAGTTCCATTTCCTGTTTGAAGAATAAGCTGATGTGGAACAGTCAGAAATCAACAGTTTTATATATGCACACCAGTCAATAGTTTTCGGTGTTAACAGAATTCAAACATTCACAATGGGGGTGTAACTGAAATATGGTATCCCTCGATAAATCCACTTTTAATTGGCCAAAGATAAGAGAGCACCTATAATTGGTAAACAAATGCATGCAAACAATCGTCATATATGACTCAGCAGCCGCTTGATTTTCTTATCGAACCCTTTCCATACATATTTCAGACAAGATACAGTAACAGTTGAGATGGGATAAGGGTGTATTTATTAGAACCTCTCTGGAAATACACACAACGCAATTGTATGGGAAAATCCAAAATAAAGTAACACAACATAAAGGTCATTGGTTAAAACAGATTAAAGATACATCAAATCATTGAGTCTAGTGTATGAATATACAAGAACTTTTTAAAGATATGAATGAGCACTTATAGAAGTTCTTTAAATACAAGACTCTAATCCTGTATACACTAAGGCAATCAAAAGTTCAAAACTTGTGGTTTAAAAAAGAGCATATAACTACGAAGTCAAACTTGCTATTTGCACCAAATGTCAGTCCATTTATAGAGCAATTCAAGCACCCCTTGCTACATGAATAATCAAATTACCACAAAACAATCCAAGATGAGCTTATCATGTTGTAATTTACAGATTAAGCAAACACCTTACATGACACGAAGTGAAATATCCAACTATCATTGCCAATCCAAAGACATTGAAGTAAACCAGAACCTCAATGTGCAATTTGTAATCCAAAAATCAAAACATAACCACAAGATTTCACAATCCAATTAGGAGACGGTTCCCAATTCACACCGAAACAACCTCGACGCATTCCAGACTACTGACAGAATTACACCATCATAACTCATTACTTTTAACAGCATAAAAACTCAATCTACAGAGAGCACAAAAGAATCCAACTTTAAGGTAAATATGTCAATTTCAACTCTCCAATACTAATGCATAAAAAGGAATTACTACTTCCTAATACCAATTCCCCTTTTGATAGATTCTTTGCCCCACAAATTTATTCAAGAATATAAAAAAACCAACTACACTGACTAATAAAAACAAAGAGTGCTACAAATAATTTAAAACATCATGGAGATTAAAACACGTCAAACCCACAAAAATACAATGAATTAAAACATTTACACAACAATGAACTGAAAACCTATTACATACATACATACATATATAGAGAAAGAGAGATACCTTCGGAGCCAATTAAGGAAGGAATCCCATAAACCCATCTTCAAAAGTTGAGGTAATATAATGTGGCGAAATTAAATTGAAGGCAGATAAAAGAAAGGTTGGTGAAGTTATGTGTGGCAAGTATAGTTCTTGAATTCTCAGATGGCAGAGGAAGGTGACAGAACAAGGAGAGGAGCGCGTGTCTAAAACGCGAGAAAAGTGGTTTACTTCACCGACTCAAAGAGAACTCTTTCCTATCTTCCTCACCGATTCATTCTATTCTTTTCAGTGTACTTATATATTAGGATAAGAGTCCAACATATGTATTTGAGTAGGCATGATATTCTAATTTTAATGGTAAAAGACATCTACTAGTTATAAGTTTTTAGGCTCGAGTCACCGTAAGAATAGGATGGGATGAGATACCTTGATTTTCTTTGGGAACAAAAAGGAAAGAAAAAAAATGTATTTAGTATGAAAAAGTGTTAATTTTTTTAATAACTAGTATAGGTGCCGTGCGTTGCACGGTTTGTTGTATAATATATGGTAAATATAAACTATTTACTCATTTGACATCAATAGTTGAGTAAAATAGTTGATATTTATCATATACTTATATAACAAACTGTGCAACGCACGAGACCTATACTGGTTATTAAAAAAAATTAACATTTTTTCATAATAAATACATTTTTTTTCTTTCCTTTTTGTTCCCAAAGAAAATCAAGGTATCTCATCCTATTCTTAGGGTGACTCGAGCCGAAAAACTTATAAACAGTAGATGTCTTTTACCATTAAAATTAGAATATCATGCGGCGCCTACTCAAATATATATATATATATATATATATATATATATATATATATTGAAAACAATACACACAAAAAATGGAAATTATACGTAAGAACCTGATGCAATGTCAATTATATATTTTCAACCATTATTGAAAATAAATTGAATTAGAAAAATATTTTTAATATTGCTTAACATCAAAGATGGAAGATAGTCAATTATTCCATCATGACTATCACATAAATTAATTGCTATAACCTGACGTTGATCAGTACAATTCAAGCGCAACACAAAATCTAAATGTAGTAGTAATGATGATGATGAGGACAACAACATAATTAGAAACTAAGCACATAACTTAAATGATCAGCCGGACCATCTAAATTCAAAACATGCACTCTCATATAAATAGATACGAAATCCTAAGTGTAAACTAAACGCCGAAATTTATATTTGATTATTGGATATTTATACTTGTGTACTTAATAATAATTTCATTATTAGAATATATCGATAAATGATATTAATAATTTTCATAAAATGTTGAATGGTATTACATATTTGAAATACAAATATATTAATTTAAAAAATATTTAGGATGACATATAATTCCATACTACACACGTAATATAGATATATATATATATATATCCTTTATTAATACTTAATCGATGCTTTTAACTAATCATTTTGGGAGTAGGAAAAAGAAGTCTTTGATTAAATTTTTTTTCCCCCTAAACTTACTTGATTCATGTTTGATGTTACTATTTTGTCATTTAATTATATGATCAAGATTATTTTTGAGTTAAACGTTTTCCACACCTAATTCATTCATTTATGCCAACTCTAGTAGCTTTAGAGCTATGTATAAAATACATATTTCGTTTACTAAAAAAAATGTCACTTGTGCATGACTATGTGTACGGTTCCATGCGACTATACACACATGACCATGAGTAACATTTTTTATAAAATAGTTATGATGAATGTTACTCGTTGTAATCTATTTGTACTCTTGTTTATGGTACTTGTTATCTAATTGTATAAATAATACAATCTTTAATCATTAATTATAATTTAATTAACTTCTAATGAAATTTGATATAGAGAGTTTTATTTAATTAGGATTTTATTTAAATTATATGAAGACAAATTAAATTAGATGTAGAGAGTTTCCTTTGATTAGAACTTTAACTAAATTATGTATGGACTCTAATAAGGTTAAAATTGGCATTTTGAATGGACAAAACATCCATACTTATATATTGTAATATATATATATATATATATATATATATATATATATATATATATTATGAGAAATTTGAAAGAATTTTGGAATCACCAAGAAGAATAAGAATGACAGTTCTTGTTTCTTTGGAGGGTCGAATTTGACGTATTCACCCTCCTCAACAAAACTAAACCCTACATCTATTTATTATTTGTTCCGATTAATTTGCAATGAGGAAATACTTACTTATTATGGTGTATATCATCTATCTATTTTAATATTATACATTAAAAAATATAACAATACAAACAACTAAATATAAGTGTAATAGTATTCATAGGCTTAATCTAATGGTACATGAGTCTGGTAGCTCAAGTGATATCCAACCTTTATAAATATATGTGATAACCAGAGTTTAAATTTAGGTCAAACAAGTTTTCTAGTGTTTATTGTTTCCCTCCTTTCCACTCCACCCAATTCATTAAAAAAAAAAGATTTAACCTAATGATAAATACATCTCTCAACTTGAATAATGTCCCGAATTCAAATTGCCCCAATCCAATTGTAACTCATAAAAACGAATGTAAAGAAAACTAATTAATTATGTGAATGAAAGATTCAGCTATAAGATTATTGGGAATAACAAAAAAAAAATAATAATAATAATAGCCCATAAAGAAAACTGTTATCACACAAGAATAAAATGAAAGAAAAAACATTAAATTGTTTATTATACAAATTAAAAATATTTCCAAACAATTAAAGATATATATTATGAAACAGGAAACGATTGCTTTAGGTTATTTAAAGTAATTACTACAAATTATATAATCTCAAAAAAATTAAAATATGATTTAAAAAAATGTACAAGTAATTTGATCATCCAATCATTATATAAAAGACCAAAATAAGAAAACCGAAATTGTAGAATGTAAACGAGACAAACTAATAAACAAGTATAAAAAATTAGGCCATGATGTTTATTATTGCTTGAATGTGGTTACACAGAATTTCTGAATTCCAAGTGGCGATAATCTTTATTATCAAGCCAAACAATGCCAATAATATTTAAATCCAAATATTTGTTTAATTAATCAATACATGAATATATTGGTTCATGAATTAAGGGAGGCGATTCGATGAGACTGCTGAGAGATAACAGCAGCCGTAGATGGGCTCTGCTCCAACACAACTTCATAACCATCACTCCAATTTTCCATGCCCAAAGCCATGACTTGCCAAAACAATGCACCTCCACAAGGCCCTCCACTTCTTGCATTACTATACACACTATTAAATATCTCTCCCAAATACAAATCTCTTGCTTCCACACTATAACCAGATGATCTTGAGGACTTGCCAAACTCCGTCACCAACAATGGCTTCCTAAGGATCGTTTTGGAATCGTCTATGTGTGTTTGGATCCATTTGTGAACGAACGCGTCTTGAGCCGTGTCGTTTGCACCCGGAACCCTATATGTATTTTTGTTACAGTCTGGTGTTACATCTCGTGTTTCATGTTTGAAGAGTTTGGTGAGTTTAGTGTACGTACCATTGGTCGGGGTATAGATGGATAGTGGAGAAGTCGACTTGGGGAACCAGATTGTTGGAGATGAAATCAGTGCCTACTTCATAGCCTGGATTGTTTTCTCTCTTTTCAGGCATTGATTCACCATAGAATCCTTCGAGCCCAATGTCTAGGAGATGTTTGTTGTCTATGGATTTCACATGAGCTGCCATTTCTACCACCCAATCCTGAACATTCATCAAGTTATAGTTGGAATTGGATTGATGAGAGAGAGAGAGAGAGAGAGAGAGAGAGAGAGAGAGAGAGAGAGAGAGAGAGAGAGAGAGAGACTTGAACAGGTTTGCCAGAAAGGTCAGATTGGCAACGAGGTTCGTTCATGAGCTCCCATCCAAGAATGGTGGAATCATCTTTATAAGCTACTCCACTTATTGTATTGATTCTTGTCAGCACAGCCTGCAAAAAAATCAATTAGAGAATTAAATGAGACTTTAAATATATTTAAGGAAAATTATTTAATATCCAAGGATTCATTCTCAAATTCCAAGTAAAAATGTAGGTATATTATTATAGCTTATTTATTTTCTAATAAGTTAGTCAAGCACGTTTAAAACGTTTACCTTTAATTCTTTTTTTTACATTAATTCCTTCATAAATGTTACCTTGATATGATTTTTGTAGTAGCCTTTGACAATAGGATTGGTGAAAAAGTCATCATCATTGTTCAAGTATATGCCTTGATCCCTTGCCCATTGAATATATTGCTTTTTCCCTCCAAAACCTTCCCAATTGTTCACCAATGTCAATATAAGATATATCCCATGCTTTTTAGCCTCCGACACCACAAAATCCAATCCCTGGAAAACACACATCATAAAAACATTAAATATCTCAATATGTATCGGCAAAAAATATTAATTAATTACAAAATAATTTTTGACTAAAACTGGATCTTATGTGAGACCGCCTCATATAAATTTTTGTGTTTGACTAGTACCTTAAACATATCCTCATTATAGGAGCCTGGGGTTATCTGCAGGGCTCTGTAACCACCATCACTAAAAGCCCATGTCCTAGCCGCGTTCATTCCATACTTGGAAGCCTGCACGAAGGTCTCGGTCACCTTATCCCTAGTCGAGGGGTCCGAGGCTTGGTACATTAGCCAATAAGAATTGAAACCATTGAAATAGAACGGCCTCCCATTCAACACGAATTGGCTGCCCCTCGTCCCCACGAAACCACCTCGGTCTCGCCCCGCCCCATGATCTCCATAAGCCATTGAAAGGGCTGCAAAAACAAAAACAATAGCCAAACTCTTTCTCCACATTTTGGATCAAGTGAATGCTTGTATGTAATAATGTGTTGAATAGTGTGTTGTTGGTGGTGTATAATGCATGGAGAGAAAAAGGGGTTTATATAGTGCAGAAATGATAGTCAAGAATTACAAGTAAGCATGGGGAGATGGATGGGTTATTGCTTGCTCATGGTTCTATTTACAAACTGCTTTTTTAGATCATACCAATATGTTAGTGATTATCTCTATTTTGGTTTGCAGATAAAATCGTAAGGATTTTAAAGATGTGAGATAGCAAGAGTAAGTTGAAGCATGAAAAGGGTTTTTTTACATTTGCCCCACCTTTTGTCGTTCCAAATTTAATATATATGAAGTGGACTTTATAACCATACATATATCCTTCATCTCTCTTTCGATCTCTCTCTCTCTCTCTCTCTGAAACATATATACTTAAGTATAATTATATTTCTTTGACACTAATTCAATGGTGTTGGGTCTTTCCTATACTTATAATATCATCATAAATATTATCTAATTAATTCCAAGTAGCGTTATTGATTTATTTCTTACGATCATTTAATAATCCATCCAAAAAAATTAGATTGACACTTTTATTCCTTCTAAACCTTATATACGTAACACAAAAACTTCTGTGCACCAGTTGCACATAAGTGAAATTCTGTGCAATCTATACCTTTATATTATAAATATAGTACCTTTATGTACAAATATTCGTATCTTTTAAAATGAACATGCATAAAAGTATTACATTTATAACATAAAGGTACTACATTTATAACATAAATGTATGGATTGCATGGTGCAACTGGTGCACAGAAGTGTTACTCTACACGTAAACTCTATAATTGGGCACAGCTTCAATATCTATTATTCATGCTAATATTAATATTAATCAAACTTGCTAATTTATCCACTGTAAATACATATTGATATGTCCATCGTTGATCAGTCAAAAATATAATACAACTATTAAATATTTCACATTTTATATTTTAGAAGAATGAAATATTTATACATCAGCGGTGATTATATATATTTCACATTTTATATTTTAGAAGAATGAAATATTTATACATCAGCGGTGATTATATATGTTGAAACCATATTAAATATGCGTAAATATGGGCATGTGAGCATTATTTTAATATTAGTTTTCATACATGTATATACATTCTACACTATTATAAAAGTATTAATGTTTTCGTGCTTCTCTTTGTTTCATCATTTTTTGCTAATGCATATAATAATTAAATATTAAATATTTTCTTAATTTCTATAAAACAACATTTAACAACAAGATGACATGGGCATTTGAGTAAATAGAAAAAAATGATAGTGATTCATAAATTTCTCTCAATTTGTTATAGAAAAGACCAAACAAATATTCCTTCACGTGTGACATTAGTCATAGTATGTTACACATACTAATAATATTAGTAAGTTTCCTTATGAGTAAATAGACAGTTGATTACAACTTTTATATATATATATATATATATATATATATATATATATATATATATGTCAGCTGGTGCTAAATTTACAAAATCTTTGGAAAATATATATTGTTATTTTCATAAATTAATCCCATATGTAAAGAGTATATATATGTGTTCAATCTTTCTATTAAATATATGTGTACTCTTAAAATGTGGATTATGTGAGTATACGTAATTTAAAGGGACAAGTAATTATTTGTAGATATTCTATCCTATCCTCTGTATGATGTCAATGTTGGTATACTAGGCTTTTTCAACAAGAGCATAAGGAAAGAAAAATCAGTAACAATAAATAGTTGCACGATGATGCAATAATGATTGTACCACTTGACAACATGGAATCAAGTGACCGTTAACAGTTAGCTTCCACGGAAGAAAGTTATTACAGCATGGTCTTAGTTGATATTTCGGGCCGAGAACCCGACCCGACCAGACATACCAAATGTTATATAATTGAATTGGATCGAGTGGGGTTGGATGAGGGTCAATTCGGGTCAATAGACCAAATGTTATATATATTGTTGGATTGGATAGAGTTGTGTTGGCTTATCCTCATCGAATATGCATAATTGTACTTCAGTCTAATTTTGTTTGGATTAATGGGCCAACGAGTCATATAGATAGAGCCCTTAATTATTAATTTTAAGATAAAAAAGTTTTATTAATTAGTTTAATTGAGATACCTAATTACAGAAATAAGCATATAAACAATTATTTAATAATTAATAATTTAGTAATTTGAAGGCTTATTGTTTAATGAATTTAATAGATTAATTTAGTAATCAAAATCTTTTGCAAAGTTTTATGGATTGTTATATTCATAGATTTTATTTACAGGTTGTTTGAGTCAAGTTCACATCGCGGATTTTAATAATCTTTGAGATCCTATGTGGACTTAAGTTATATTAAATCTAAATTCATTGTTGATCAACACATATATAAGTGTAAATGTGCATACATCAACAATAGTAAAGATATAAATTTTGGGGTGTAGTATAAATTTGATGATAAGAACAAATGGTTGACTATAATTGCAATCTACGGTTATTGATTGCGTTGTGTGTATAGGTGAAATGACTAATTTATCCTCCATTAATTAAATAAAACAATAGTCTAACAATTTAGGAATCAACATATTATTTATCAAATCAACGTATAGGATCGAAACCTTAAGTTGTAAACTTGGAAGATGTTAATAACTTCACGTAAAATAACCATAAAACAATCAATTCAGAAAACATTGTATTTATTATACATAGTATTATTTTTATGATCCGACGAATGTATATAGTTGGGATATCCCCATCAATTAATGGTAACACTTAACTCGATTTTGTTCAAACCTGATTTCAGTGAGATTAGGAGGATGTTTGGGTGAGCTTATAAACTCCTTAAAAGAGTTTATAAGATGTTAAAAACTTATAAACTTATCAAAAGTGTTTGGCTAAGTTTTAAAAATAAGATCTTATTTTAGGAGCTTATAAGATGTAAGAAGCTTATAAGCTCTTTTTTGAAAAACAGGGGAATCTCAACTTATTTCTAAAATAAGAGCTTATTTTTTAAAACACTTTTAATTTTAATCATTCAAATTACACTAATATCATTACTAATATCTTATAAACTCCACCATTTTATTTATCCAAATATTTCAACAACTTATTTCTAACTTAAATTAAATATTTTATAAATTTTAAAAACATTTTATAAGATGCCAGAGCTTATAAGCTTTAATAATAAGCCTAGCCAAACACCCTTAGTGGAATGTATGTTTGTTTGGTGTAATTTGCTAATGATTGTCGAGGTTATTACTAGTCTTTCTCATTTGTTAATGTGTTATGAGCTCATGGAAAATCATAAGATTGCTTAAGCTTTAATTATTAGGGTTGATTAATTATGCAAATTAAGTGATTTTGGGCCTCTAATGCATATAGACTTTATAATATAACTTGGGCAATGCATTATTTAGCCCATTACTGTCACCTGGATTCTGGCTCATATGTCATCCATATGGAATTCCTTATTATATCTGCCCTTATGTTCAAGTCAGACGATTCGATTAGTCTTTCTTCCTTATATCCAAGTCAAACGAACGATTTGCACGTCAGTATTGTTGCGGGCCTCCACCAGAATTTCCTCTAGCTTCGCCTCACTCAGGCATAGTTCATCATCTTTTGGGTCCCGACGAGTATGCTCACTCGAATCCTTCTAATTAAGAAGATCAAGGTCGATCGGCGGTGCACCTCTCAAAGGGGGATCACGCCGGTCAACTTCCTTGTACTTTATAGGTTTACTAGCTTGTTGACTCGCACACATGTCAGACTCCTTGATCCATGTTTCAAGACGAGTCGGATAGGGTTCCCACTGGCCAGCACCAGGAGCCCATTGGCTAGCACCAGGATCTAAGCAACGACATTAATGGGCATATCTACAGTCTGCACGTTGGCCGCCGCACCAAATCCGTGCTGGTCCATGCCTCGGGTCGATTGGCAAAACGGCTCTGCACCCGACCAGGGCAAATGCCGGCCCCATCCGCTTCTCTCTCAATAATTTCAAGCACTCTTTGACTCATTTTTTAAAATCATTTTCATCTTTCCCTCGCGGTACTTGTTTGCTATCAGTCTCTAGCTCGTATTTAGCCTTAGACAAAATTTACCTCCCGATTGGGAATGCATTCTCAAACAATCTGACTTGCCGACAACGCCTCGTGATGCAGCAAGATTCAAGTTGGACGGGGCTCTCACTCCCTCCGATGCCCCTTTCCAAGGAACTTGGGCTCGGTCCACTATTGAGGATGCTTTTTTAAAGTCCAATTCTGAAGTTGAGCTATTCCCGGTTTGCTCGTCATTACTAAGGGAATACTTGTAAGTTTATTTTCCTCCACTTATTGATATGATTAAACTCAATGGGTAGTCCCGTCTGACCTGGGGTCGCAAGTTGATGACACGATGGTCGTTGCGTCTTATACAAATTCTCTTCAGATTGAATGACACCTTAGCACACAACACACGAGATGATAGCTCAACCACCACTTCTCGAGGCGTGCATCACCGACGATTGTATTTCGGCTGACCGCACGCCTGGGCATACAGGAAACTAATCTCCACACCTAACAACGACGAGGTTCGAGGTGATGCAGGTGGGGGGTGACGCGATGCGTGATGCCCAGGCAAATGTGCTCCCGGCTTGATGGCTTTTGATGCAACTTGCGTTCAAAACACTCAATAGTTCATAGGATTCTGCAATTTATACCAAGTATCGCATTTCTGTACGTTCATAATTGGTGCTAGAGCCGAGATATCCATTTTTGAGTCTTTATGACATTTGAAAGACGTCCAACCACCCCATGCGCTCTGCAAATGAAATCACGAATGGAGACACTTTCTTTCGATTTTTCTTGACGAATTTTGTGCCTGAGTTTGTTAGCTTATAGGACGCGATGCTCTCGTGCCGGCCACGCGGGTGTGAGGACCCCGACATGGGGCATGCCACGATCTTCATTTTGTCATTAGACACGTGTTCATGATGTGTTTTCCAGGTTTCGACAATGATCATTCTACAGGTTCACCTACGGAAATATGTTACGACTTCTACTCCCTTTAAATGATAAAGTTTAGTGGACTTCTCACAACGTCGTGGGTAGTGAATCATCCACGTTGCCTCAATCCGAACACTTTATCGGATCATTCAATCGGTAGGAGGAACGAGTAATGTGTACAAAGGATATGGATGTAGTTAACGCGAGCTGATGACTCGCACTTACTAGGAATTTCTCGTTAAAGACCAACAATTAAATTGATCTATCCCCATCACTATGAAATTTCAAAGATTATCCGGGCCTGTTGGCCAAGACAATAAACTCATTGAATACATCAATGTTACCTGTTTGTGGGTCAAAACATCTAAGGACATCACAAACCTATTATTATCTCATACTTCCGTGGCCTAAAAAGTTGTAATCCCTCTAAGAAGCTGACCATGGAGGGATACCTCCACATAGCTAGTTATCAGGTTGAGGTCTCATTCGTTAATGAAATCGATCAAATAAATTATTCCCCCAACTAAGAATGGTCATGTACCACCACCCATAGAATCAAGAAAGATCAGCGGCAACCTTTTCTAGTGGCCGAAACATGACTGATAATATCTTTCTTGCACATGAATTATTAGAAACTACTCAAGGAAACGAATTTCACCTCGTTGCACTATTAAGGTTGACCTAAGAAAGACTTATGATACTATTTCATAGTCTTTTCTTCGTGATATCCTTATGGCTTTTGGTTTCTCTCTCATTTTTGTTAACTGGGTTCTTGAATGTGTTACAACTGCTTCTTTTTCTGTGTGCATTAATGATAGTCTAAATGGTTTCTTTGCTAGTAAGAGAGGAACTAGATAAGACGACCTAATATCCCCGTGTCTTTTTATTTTGTGCATGGAATACTTGTCAAGACTAATTTGTATGAGAACCAATGAATCAGATTTTAACTACCACCCAAGATGTAAAACTTTAAAAATCAATCATCTTGCATTTGCTGATGACTTAATGCTTTTTTCAAGTGGTGATTTTTTTCCATCAAAATCTTATGTCAATGCTTGGATGATTTTAATGCTTTCTCGGGACTCAACATTAACTCGTCTAAATCTTGTATGTTCACGGCTGGTATTGTTGATTAAGAACTTGAAAATATCCTTAACCTGCTTGAGTTCCCACCTGGAACCCTCTCGGTTTGTTATTTAAGAGTGCCGCTAGCTTCTAAAAAACTCAATGCAGTTCACTACTCCCCACTTTTTGATAAAATTGCAGCTTATATACATTCTTGGACCGCTAATTCTCTATCTTATGTAGGGAGACTGTTGCTTATTAAATTTGTTTTGCAAGGTGTTGAATGTTTTTGGATTCAAATTTTCCCTCTCCCCCAATCGGTTATTAATAGAATTTATAAATTATGTAGACTCTTTTTGTGGGAAAAGAAAACAAGCCATGTTGCTTGGGCCGATGCATGTCTTCCTCTCCATGGGAAGGTCTTGGATTAAAAGAATTATCGTCTTGGAACAAGGCTCTTTTGTGTAAAATTATGTGGAATATACATGTCAAATCTAACTCTCTTTGGGTTAATGGTTGCATTCTTATTATCTTTAAAATCAAAATATTTGGTATTGGAATCCTCTTAAGAATCGTAGCCCCCTTATCAAAAAAATCTGTGAAATTAGAAATGTATGTGTGCGTATTTGTGGATCTGTCCCGATTACTATTCAAAAACTGTCACAGCTTGCGAACCTTGTTGGATTTGATTCTTCTAGTATATATGATCTGTTTAGGAAAAAATGTGATCTAAACTTCTGGAAATCGGCCATATGGAAACACTTTATTCCCCATAAATTTTCATTTTGTGTGTGGTTGGTTCTTAAAAATAGGCTTGCATCAAGAGATACTTTGATATTTATGAATATTGACCCTACTTTCCCTCTTTGTTCTCTATCTTTAGAAACCAGTTCACACTTATTTTTTGAGTGTAGGTTCTCAAAGTCCATTTGGAGTGAAATTAAAAACTAGCTTGGGATTAGAAGAGCCATGAACACAATCTCTAGTGCTCTAAAATAGATCAAAAAGTAACTTGGGGGCCCGATTCTAAAGAAGACGAGAAAGATTGCCCTATGCTGCCCAATTTTTTATATCTGAAGAATAAGAAACGTCCTTATCTTTGAAGGTTGTCCCATCCCAACTGAAGTGGTTGTGTCAAAATTCAAGACTCAAGTATACAAAGTGTTGTACATATCCCTCTACTGATTCGACTACTATCTAGATATTTAGCAACTGTCTTGCCTAAACACCAGTTATATGAGCCTTATATATATTTGAGATATCTTGGATTTATGAGGTTTTGGTTTTTGTGAACCTAGCCAAACGGATATCATAAAAATGGTTTGGGTTGGGCTCTCTGAAAGAAAAAAAATGCTTATGGACCGCTATTTTGTTTGTGAGATTATCTATTTTAAGATCATGTGATTAGGCCGGATCTTCTGATCTTTGACCCTTTGGGCCGATTTATGCATGTTTGGCTGATATATTTTATAGGGTATGGGTTGTATCCTTTCGTCTCTTTTAATTTCTATGTTTAGGCCATCACTTAGTGCGTTTATTTTTACATGTTTGGGTTGATATATTTTGCATGTTATTGGCTGAATCCTTTTAATTCTTGGGCTTCAATTTTCTATTTGTGGGTCATCTCGTAGTGGGTTTATTTTACATATTTGGGTTGATATTTTTTTTAATTTATGGGTGAATCTTTATTTTCTTCTAGGCTTAATTTTTGGGTCATCTCTTAGTGGGTTGGGCTGATTTTCTTTGCATGTTAGGGGCTGAATCCCTATATTTCTTTTGGGCTTAAATTTTCTATGTTTGGGCCATCTCTTAGTGGTTTATTACATGTTTGGGCTGATATATTTTGTATATTAAGGGCTGAATCCTTTGTATTTCTTTTGAGCATCAATTTTGTATGTTTGGACCATCACTTACTAGTTTTATTTTTGCATGTTTGGTCTGATATATTTTGCATTATGAGCTGTATCTTTTTGTTTCTTTTGGGCTCCTCTGTTTTTGGGCTTTTTGCTAATCTATGGCCACAAATTCATCTTTGTATATATGATGGGCTAGAATTTGGGCTTTAATTGTCTTGTAAATTTGGATATATCTTTTGGGCCACATATATTTTGCATGTACTAGGATATGACCTCTTTTAGTCTTGTACGCCTTTTTGCTTCACATGTATATATTTTTGTTTGTTATCTAACCCGTTCTGCAGGTTAAGATGGCCAAAATTGTGTTACATGTTCACAGTATCATGGCCGTTATCCTCTGGTTTACTTTAATGACCGACACCAACTCCTATTTTGATCGACCGCTTATCCGAAGTTGTGTCTTTTCCAACTAAGTGCCATACCTCCATATAAGCAGTATTATATCCTTTTGATCTTTTGATGTGGATCGGTCCTTTCTCCATTGTGGTTGAATACAAGGCCACCACAGATGTGTTGTTGTGCTTGTCCTTTGTTTTTCTTTTTGTTTGGGGTATGCCCTTTTAGACTTTGTATTTTTTATGTAGCCCACTCGCTTATTTTAGGTTGGTGGCATTCATATGTTTTGCCTTTTGCCTTATCATGGATCCCTTTTTTGGTGGTCCTCTTGACATCTCTTTTGGCATCTGATAGCTCTTGGTGTGGTGGTTCATAAAACCCCATAACACCCTCTTCGTAGAGGTTCTCATTTGTACATGTACACTCTTTTACCCTTGGTACAAAATTTTACTTTTTATCAAAAAAAAAAAAAAATCGACCACAGTGTGGGGTTTAGAATATTTCCCTCTCTAGAAAGTTTTCTCTCTAGAGGGTGTCTCTCTCTCTTTCCTCTTGCTCTTACCTCCAACGGTTACTTTTCAAAATTTTCTTATATGTTTTGAAGGAATTTTTGGTGTTCTTGCTTTCAAGATCACGTGGGTTGTTCTAATTAATGTGAATCTTCTTTGCATTAATTGAATCTATGTGATTTTAATTCCAAAAACCAACCATTTATTATACTTGGTGTATTTAATGTAAAGCTGTTAGTTGATATTAGTGTTCTTGCTTCCAAGATCACGTGAGGTATTTTAATTAATGTGAATCTCCTTTGCATTATTTAAATTCATGTGTTGTTAATTCCAAAAACCACCCATTTATTATACTTGGTGTATTTATTGCGATTCTCTTCACTAATAAAAGCAAACAGAGATTACGAAACTACAAGGCTTGATACTGAATTGGATGAAGAAGATGAAGACTACACCATGTCTCCATTTATCCCTTCAGAAGAATTCACGGCTCGCTGGATGATGAGTTCACAAGGCTGGGATCTGATGGTGCAAATTCTAATGGAGAATCGAGTGTACCAGAATAGAGAAACATCAGAAATACAACATCGAAGGGTCTAATGCTCCAAGGTGGGTGCTCAGTTAAAACCCCTACCACGTAACCCGGCTGAACGAAGAAATTGGTCCAACCTTTTTTCCACAAAAATGCATGACGAATTGAAATTGGACTCTTTCAATGTTTCTGATGTCATTGAGCTTAAAATTTCTGATGTCTTTGTCAAATTTGAATGGGATTTCTGTCTGGTTGGGCATTTTGTTGGAAACTGGCCCGGTTTCGATAACATTAAACATTTGAATGATTATTGGGGTGTGAAATGTCAGTTTAGTCCTTACTTGAATAGTTCTGTAATTTTCCGTTTTGCGTCTGAAACTAATATGTAAATAATCTTCCATGGGGGTCGATGTGTGATAGCTTTAAGCACAACCATCGTAACATGTTCAATCTTGGTTGTCTACCCTTGATCTGCTGTTTATCTCAAGTTGTGATTCTTTTCTTCAATAAGAACCACACCTCC
This sequence comes from Scutellaria galericulata, assembly GCA_946896805.1. Taxonomy (NCBI): domain Eukaryota; kingdom Viridiplantae; phylum Streptophyta; class Magnoliopsida; order Lamiales; family Lamiaceae; genus Scutellaria; species Scutellaria galericulata. The sequence goes on along the minus strand of OX335784.1, from coordinate 3,047,872 downwards.
ATATACGCAGCTCCAATCTCACTTGATCTTTTGCATTGACACATCTTCCTCTCATTAGCGGTGGAGCGAATGGCCACCATACATGTTAATATGCTAGACCTTTATTTTTATTTCTTTAGTCTAGGGTATGTCCTAATGGACATTGTATTTTCTTTGTAGCTCACTCGCCTAATTTTATCCTCCCTTTTGAGGATTTAGGTTGGTAGCATTCATGTGTTTTGTTCTTAGCCTTTTATGGCTACCATCTTGGTGGTCTTTTTGACACCCATTTTGACATATAAATAGTTCTTGTTGTGGTGGACCATAAATCACACAACACCCTCTCTTTAGAGGTCCTCTTTTGTACATGTACACCTTTTACCCATGGTATGAATTTTTACATTTCATCTAAAAAAAGAAAGATCAGCCACCACATAAGGTTTACCTCGTCGAATTCACCTCTCCTGCCCATTAGTCTAAATCAAGAGACCCATCTATTTCTCACTCGTTGGGGGTGAGGATTTCTTCTTATCCTCCAACAATGATCCCCTCATTGAGAAAGCCAAGGAGCCTGAAAGAAATCAAAATGCCCTTGGCTCTTCCTCCATCTGAGATGAAAATGGTGGTGGTGAAAAACTGTTGCCTATGCACTAGAACATTCTTGATCCTAATCTTCAAGGTAATGTAACAAGTAATCCCCCCCTCTAAATCTTTGGTTGGCCTTATGATAGTATTAAATCTGATGATCTAAAACTGGATATTCATATTATTGTTAATGATATTATTTTGTTATCTCCTTCGGATGTTTGTGATGTTAACTTGGAGTGAAGATTCTGTCTCCAAAGATTGTTTGCGAGCAGATGACCTATAATCGAAAACATCTGTAAACTAATCTCATTTTAGAATGTTGAATGTAATTTCAGTTTGCACATAAAGAGTTGTGTAATTTTAGGTTTAAGAGCAGTGCTGATTGGGAGCGTGTTTTTCAAGAGGGGGCTTATTCATGTGAAGGGAAAATTGTCCTCTTGAGGAAGATCACTAATAGAGTTATACTCGATCTCGACAATCTGTCCAAAGTTCTAGTTTGGGCGTAATTCCCAAATCTGTCGTTCGAGTGCTGGCACAAGAACGCTTTCAATAAGATAGCCTCCAAAGTTGGCAAACCGATTTGAGTAGACAAACACACACAAGACAAACAAAGAACCTCATACACTCATATTCTGATATAAGTGAATGTTGCTCTACCTTTACCCTCGGTTGTTAAAGTCCAAATTACTGATGGACAAGTGTTCGACCAATTCGTGCACTATGAGTCCCACCACCGCTTCTGCTCAACCTACTTTGCTTCTACTCAACCTACTCACACCTAAACCTTAATGCACGGGCCTCTGCCTTCTATCGAGCAAACAAAGCTATATACCTGCAAATTACCACCCAACCCCCCCTGAAACACTACTGCTAACCTCTTTCCAAAGCATGCAGTATAGGCTGCAAAACCACCAAACATATAACCCTCTACCCCCTTCCATAAACCAAGCTCCAAAATCTTCCACTATAAAACTCATATCTCTGTCCATAACCTTTTAACATATGTGGCTCACCAGCTTCTTCCTTTAACTCCCACGAACTTGAGGAGTTATTACAACCTCCACTGTTTATGCTCCCTGAAGCAACCTCTCAAAGGACTGATTGTGTCCGCTATGAGGATGAGGTCGCTGACTTGTATCCAGTTAAGTCATCTTCTTCTCCTGATCCATCTCTTTCTTCTAATACTTATGAACCCTCTGATTCTCTTTCTTTGCAAGCAATAAAGCTGAAAGATCCTGGAGCAGCAGACATGGTAATCCCGGAGCTTGCTACTTCAAATTTCATGGGTATTGCCTCAAAATGCCGAAGGGAGAAAATGAAGGGAAAAAACATGAACCTGATTATTATAGTAAGATAAATGCAGTAAGCAACGCTAGTAAGACTTCTACCCCCATTTTTTTGTGATTTGAACCCCCTTTCTATTATGCTTTCGAAGGCTAGTTCTGGAAAACCTCGTTCTAAATCCCCAAATTTTGTATGAAGATTATAACTTGGAATATTAGGGATTTTAAAGACCTCAAAAAACATACAAAAATGGTTTCCCTTATAAAACAACAAAAGTTGGATATTGTTTATCTTCTTGAAACTAAACTTGAATTTGATATTACACATATTTTTCTTGTTTGTGATGCTATTATGAAAGCTAAATTTCAAGGGTGGTCTTGTGTACATAACTTTGATATTTGTTAGAATGGTGGTATGCTTATATTTTGGAATCCCTATTCTGCAAATCTGAATCTTCTCTACTCTCTTTCTTAATTGATACATTGTAAAATCCTATGCAAAGTTACTCAAAATGTGTTTTTTGTCTCTTTTATTTATGGTTTATATTCTATTGTGGCAAGACGTGTTATGTGGAATAAATTGCTTGATATAGTGAGTTCTTTGCATGATCCATGGTTAATTGTTGGTGATTTTAATTGTGTAAAAAATGTAAATGAAAAATTGAATGACCTTACTCTTACGAATTATTACCTAACGGATTTTCAAGATACTTGTTTTGCTTTGGGATTGGTTGGTGTGAAATCTTTTGGTTCATTTTTACTCTTGGAATAAAAAATCTGTGTGGATTAGATTAGACAAGGCTATAACGAAGTCAGCCTGGTTATCGACTGGGTTTTTGTGTGAAGTTTTCCTTCCCCTCCGAGGATCTTTTCTGACAATTCTCCTGTGATTGTCTCAATTTTTCAACTTGTTCCCACTTTTAGGAAATTTTTTAAGTTATTTAATGTGTGGTCTTTACATGTTGATTTTATGCAAACTGTTCAACAAAACTGGCTTTGTGTTTTTAGGGGTACTTCTCAATACATCATGAGTAAAAAACTAAAATTTTTGAAAAGATATATTTCGGATCGTAATTCCTAACACTTCGATCATATCTCCTCAAGAACTAAAAAGGATAAATGTGAACTAAAATAGAATTAAATTTCTTTAGAAAAAGACCCTCTTAATGCCGACCTTTGCAATAAAAACTCTATTTTTAAGGCTATATATTTTATTTGTGCTTTTGACTAGTTTTTCTTAACTTAATTGGCCTCATGGACCTTTTAAATAAAGAAACCAACAGGCCCAAGATTGTTCCATTGATTAGAGGTTGTTCATCTTGGAGACTTAAAGTGGTTATAAGTACGATCGGGTGTGGATGGCACTCGATCCTCCGAATTTTTAAGGACCATCAGAAGTGCAGCGGGTATCACGTGATGTGCGGTGCTCTTCCGACCTCTGAACCCTACCGCCAACTAAGCCATTTTCAGTGTGCGTGGCCGTTAAATAGAAAGATAACTCTTCCCGAGGCCCCCGCTGACGTCTTTAGACTCCCTAATATTGTCGTCAACCATCGCGTCCTGATTTAAGATTTTTATCCTGATTCTGTTTCGAAGCATGCGTAGTATGTCGAGCTTTCCCCGACCTTTAGGATCGACTAACTCATTGTTAGTCCTAAGTGGAATAGAGGTTTAAAGAGGTGGTGGATGAACCTCTATGAATTTTTTAAAATCTTTCAAACTTACTGCACTCTAACCTAGACAGCTTACAATGCAAGTTTCTGTTCAACTTACAACACTAGGATACGACACTTCTTACTGTAACTAGAGTTTTTTGCAGTGGAAACTTAAACTTTTAAGATAGAGTTTCTTTTAAAAACCTTTTGAAATGTCTTTTGAAAAATCTTTTAATGCAGTATGATGAGATATAAGATGCAGTAAGATAAGAGTAACATATATATCAAAACAGAAAGAATGCACGAAAGGTCTTATATTGGTTCGAATGTGGTGTAATCCTTCTACGTCCACTTTACTCCTTCTCTGAGGAGGAACTTCGTTAAGAAAGTTTGATTTACAGGACTTTGACCTTACAAACTATCAACCTAACAAATTAATATCTACTAAAATTAAGCTTCAACACAAGTTGCTCAAGTCTCAAAGGCTGACCCACACAGGATCCTCAAATTCACACAAAGTTAATATATTAAACTCTTAAGATTAAACACTCAGCAAAGAACAACTTCCTATCAATTGAGGACACCTAAAACAACCTAAGTACACGCCACTGAGGCAAAACTACATAAGGTTTCCTTCAACTGGTGTTTGAAGCAGCCTTGAGAATTCTTGAACTTGAACTAAGGCCTGATTGCTTCCTTAGAGGTTGAGTGATTGAAACTTGAGAGAATGAATGCTTGAGAATTCAAGGGTTTTTTTATTGCAATTCGAATGTAAATGTTTCAGTTTTAATAGTCATTCCAGTCAAAACTTCCTCTATTTATAGATGAAGTATTATGTCCGTTGAAGAGAGACACAATACTTTGAATTTGAATCCTCTTCAAGAGTGTAGAGGTCGCATTAAATGTCTAAAGGGTTGCTTTAATTGTTCATTGTCTTGCACTCCAGGGTTTAATTCGGTTGTACTAGGTTGCAGGCTTTAGCAGTGTGTTCGCTGCTTACTAGCTCTCAGTACTGTTTTAATCACTTTGTCTCTACTGGCTAGTTTTGACTCGTTCAAGTGATTGAATCTCGTACTTCAACTGATCTTCTTCATACTGCATTAGAATGAGTAAACTATCATTTCATTCTTTTAGTCTCCCTGACTTGGTAAAATGCAACACTTTATTTCTGCAACCTTTCTTCCTGCAGTAATACAATTGTTGTTTTCTTACTGTACCTTTTCTGTTTGCAGTAACTTAACTTACTGTGTCTCTGTTGTATCTTACTGCTTACAGTGTTGTTTTTCTTCTAACATGCAGTAGCAATCTTCTTACTGTATTCAGTAGTTCTTCACTTTGAATCTTTAGGTACTGTATTATGATCTCCACCATTCTTCATCCTAAAATTTAGACTCAAAACCTAGTCTAATTTCACATAAACATTGTAAAAATGAGTACTCTACTTTTCTATTACATATGTGTTTTGTCTCATCAAAATCTAAATATTAATGTCCTAACACCCATGTGCAAGTGTCATTCACATGGAACCTTTCATCTCTTCAGCCTTTAAAGGTCTCATTTGAATATTTGCTAATATATATATATATATATATATATAATGAAGGTTGGAAATTTTTTAAAATATTTATCAAAGTTTTTAAAATATAAGGATGACAAAATCCTTAGTCAATAATTTCATCAGAAAATATGAGGGGTGCGTGTGCGCCGCCAGTCCTCGGCTCTGTCCCTACATATATATATATATAATTTCATCAGAAAATATGAGGGGTGCGTGTGCGCCGCCAGTCCTCGGCTCTGTCCCTACATATATATATATATATATATGTAGGGACAGAGCCGAGGACTGGCGGCGCACACGCACCCCTCATATTTTCTGATGAAATTATTGATTCGGTCCATCAACAAAAAAGAGCCCATTTAGTTCTCGGAAGCTAATAATCTCCTCCTCCTTTTTTTTTTCTTCTTTTTTTTTTTTTAAGTGTAATATGTTTTAGTAAAAGGTATTAAAATGATGAATAAATATTAAATGACTATTAGTTCAGATAAACCTAAGAAAAAAATACCTAACTTCTTAGAAGAATCATTAAATAGTCACCAAAACTTATATGAAACCCGTCTCATAAATATAAATCGGTGAGACGAAACTTCATTATCCACATATCAAAATCATAATCATAATCGATTTTTGTTTTATAAATTGACTACTCTCATGAAATTAGATCTGTGACACTTTTTCATAAATATTTTACTCAATACTTAAAGCTCGAACACACTGCTTTACAAACATATATTCAATTTTTTCTGATTAATAAATGATGATCTGATCTTGATCTCCAAAATTAAGTAACTATAGAGATGAAATTAAATAATTAATATCTCCCATAATAAGTTTGTTAATTGTAAAAAAATATTGATTTATAATTTATAACTATGATCTCTAAATCATTCTACTGTAAAAAAGGAACTGAATTTTCGTCGCCAGATTTTGGGCTTATTGGATTGGTCTAAATTTGTCACATAAGTAGGAAGTTAATATATATATATATATATATGTATATATAGTCTTGAAGTCTTGTTTTATAACCTTATATACTTATCATGTTTTAATAAGTTCCAAATTTTAAAACGGTATCTTATTAAACCCTTCTAGAGTTTTAGTATTTTACCAAGTCATTGAACTTCGAAATTTTGTTTTATTAAGCCTCTAAACTTGCTCAGTGTAAGCAAGAATAAAATTAGAAGATCTTAATAAAAAAATAAAAAAAATCAAGGGCTTAATGAAACAAAATAAACATAGAAAGGAAATGAAATTTGATAGTTGAAGGGCTTAATGAAACAGTAGAGACTATTAACAGTTTAGTAAAATGCTCAGTGTAATTTTTCAGTGGCTGAAAAATTAGTTGTGGAATAAAGTGACTATATATATTTATGACATAATGCTGATCTCATAGTGATCTCATCACTATAGTTATCAATGAAGAAAATGTCACAATAAATTTCATATAATTATTATTTGCATTATCTGGGGAAGAAATAAAGTCAGTTATATTTGACTTAATAAGCAAGTGAAAACTTTGTTATTTGTCAATTTTCATGAAGACTCAACTCTAAATGGACAGGTAATTGAATGGGATACCAATGACTTTGAAAATGTACATCCTCAAGTCTTGTTCGAAAATGACTATAAACATTGTTAAATAAAATTATAATTAAAAAAAAAACTGATGTTTTTACTTCTTAATCTAATGTCAGCAGTCAATAAAAAAAGGGAGAATTAAATAAAAACAAAGAACTAAACAAACATAATATATTAACTACTACTTTTCAAGATCTCATTATTAATGGTTAGAGTTGAAAGTTAAGTAACTAAAATACTTGATACAATTTAGTAAAGATGGTTGATCTCAAAAAATATAGTAATAAATAAGTTTGAATATTGTTTGGCGAACTCTTAGGTCACGGGTCTTAGGTCACTCTAATCATCAAAATTGATGTTATAATAAACAATTTAAAATAAATTAAGTCACGGGTCTTAATAATAGGTTATCAATTAATTTGAGATAGGTTTGAGAAATTAAACAACACTAAGTCAAGATATTAAATGTTATATTTGAATTTATTTCGGTTGTGTCCAAATACAGATCGTTTTCCTGTATAAAATGACATCCAAATTTTTTTGATACCTAAATTGAATTTAAATTTTAGAAAACTTAGAAATTCGGGGAACATGATGAAAATTGATATATTAATAAAATGTATATATCGAACGATCTCCATTCAACTTAATATTTGAATTTATTTATGATTAAATAATAACATATTTAACCAATCATGCAAAACAATTTAATTACAAATTTATATGAAAACGTTTTATGGGTATAATTATGGATATAATTATTGGAGTTGGACTAAACAACTCACAACCCAAATTTATTATTGTAAATCAATCTATGTTTTATGATTTACAGATTATAAATTATAAACTGATCTATTTTAAAATTGAAACTGTAAACTGGTCTCCCATTATTCCAACTCATTTAATTATTCGAATTTAGTTGTGAGGCATTGTAAATATGAAGCTCGTTTGATTATCATTGATTCTCATGACTCATGAGCCCATTGACTGACAATATTTTAAGGAAAAACCATTATCATATATTTGACCAACAAAAACCTCAAATATTTTTTATTTTTTATTTATCATCAAATTTCATAGATTTCGGCTGTCTGAATGATTTTTCAAAAATTAGTTAAAAATTAAACAAGTGGATGGTCAAAATCTAGAAGGACTTTACCATTTCAGGTCCATCATTTTCAATTAAACTTAAAAAATACTCTGCCTGTGTTGAATATTGATCATACTCAGGTTTTCTTTACATTAATTCGAGGTTCAGACAATTAAACAAAAAACAAAAAAAAAAAAAAAGAAAGGAAAAAAAAAAAAAAAAAGGTGTCATCTCGCCTTCAAATTAAACCAAGCATTATTAATTATTATAGTTATTATTATTTGTATATTTTCGGTTGTAGATTAAAATTTTAATTTAGTTAATTATGTTCTTGCTTTGAATTAGGCAATCAGATCGACTGGATGTACTGAATATATATGATATTGAATATTTAAAATATGATCATTCAACAGAGTGAATAATTAAATAGTGAGTAAGATCTCAAATAAATTAAGAATAACGGTTTATAATGCAAATCATGATTGAAAATAAATTGATCGAGCTCAAATGAAAAAAATTGCATAATTAAGTTCATTGATGTCTATGTTATGCTAGTTATTTAATTAAACTTTATTTATTAATGAAGAAAAAATCATAAACAAAAGCATAAGATGCTAAATGTTTAAAAGATAAAATATAGTGTTATTGTATTTGAAGAGAAAAAATGGTTTTTCGTGTGGTGTTTCATCATTAAAATTCAAGATCCAAACCAAGGAGATCGATCGATGTTAGAAACTAGTGAAAATTGTGATTTCAAGTTGGCATGCATGAATTGAACCTCATGAACTTTTTTTTTTTTTTTTTTGGAACAAAATTTTAATATAATTCCAATGAAATTAATTAATTAAGCTGATCAAGTTTATTTCTTCAAAATTAATATCGAAATTGTTATACTAACTAACCTAGAAATTAATATCCAATACCTTTAATATACAACACACAAACTTTCAAACATTTCACTGTCATTAGCTCTAAATCCACCCAATTGTCACAAACATAGGGAAGAAAAATTAGTGTAAACACTTATTCATTAATCCATCCTACTAAAATAGGCCATATTAAATTTTCAAATAAATAAAAAAAAACACATTAAATGTGATTAATGAAAGTATATATACATATTTTTTTTTTTTCCTATTTTATCCTAAGACTAAATGACAGTTTTTTATTTTCTTATCATCATTAACAGATCAAACTACTCTATTGAAAGATGAGTTTTGTACTTTTGTTAATACCAAAGTTTATTAAATAGAGATGTTTTAAAAACTAGTAAAAATTTAGTAAAATAAAAGCACATTTGACTTCACATTTGAAGTTTCATCAAAGTATGAGCATGAATATTCAAAGATGATCAAACTATAAATTTATTGCTCAACTTAAAGTATTCATGGAGAAAGTCTTTCAAGATTTGATCAAAAAGTTGATATATATAATAATACATGCAGTTTGAGATCAGGAATATAAGAAATTCTCTATTTCTTATCATGTTCTGGCTCATATTATATTTAATCAATAAATTACATAAATAAACTTTAAAAATTAATGAAATATGTATGAAATAAAGATCAAATTATGAAAAGTCGTAAGTAATGACGTCACAATATCATAAAACAAAGAAAATTGTCATTCAGTTCTGACAAAAAAAAAGAAAAGGATTGTGATCCATATTTCGAGCTAATTAAGTGTTCAGCAAAATCGGCCAGGTTCATTTGGTATTTTATGGTGGTCATATTATTTAAAAAAGAATGCTACACAATGATCATTTAATTTAGAGTAACTGAAATTATTACAAGGCCAGAGAAATTGATATTCATAATTATCTTTATATTGTTGCATTTTTTTTTTTTTTTTTTGTTATTGCTATTTTTTTTTCTAGAATCATTATTAATTAATTTTAATAAGCAGGGCTTGTGTGCCTGGGTATGGTGTTCACCCAACCTCAACTCTAGTACATTTACATGTAACAAGTAATACTTTAGTTAATATATATCTTTCACTAAATCTTAGATTTTAGTTATACAAGTAAGTACCTTATAGTAAACAACTAATACCTTATTAATATACAACTAATATGTTTTACTAAAACATATATCACAATTATACATGTTATATCTTATGAGTATGTAACTAATACCTTATGAGTATACAACTAATATAAATGAGCATATAATTAATATCAAACTAATAATAACTTTGACATACATACATCGGGGTATATAAGGTTTTGCCAATTTTAATTATTTCTCTATCCGCACAACCCACAATCAAAAACCGTTTTTACAAATTAATATCTATAAGTCATGGATTGATCCTTAAGATATGAAATTCATGAAACGATCTCGAGAAAATCCTACTAATCTCCTACTAATCTGATTATCGATTTGAAAAAGATGTTTCATCTATAATTTTAGTTTCAAGAGAACACTTATAAATTGTGCATAATCCGTAGTATATCATTTGAAGTGAAATAACATCCAATTTTATGAGAAATAGAGTCCAGCATATTCTTCGAGGGTGGGAATGAAGGTGGTCTGCAATTTACCATTAAAAGATATTTAAGTGAAAAGTTATCCTTTGTAAATTAAATTGAACTTTTTAGTTATTAATAGATATTAGATGTAAACTTAGAGAAAGATTAGTACATTATTTAAGCTGTATATGTATAAAATAAAATATATAGTTTCCCCAAGAAAAAAATTTCATTATATAATTAAAAAAAATATTAAAATAGATATTTGACTATAAGAATATAAGTCACAATGAGAAAATTGCAATTTTGGTTCCATAAGAATTTTATGAAATCCATTTAAGTTTCAATATTAATTTTAATAAACCCTGAATTTGATGAGGATGGTCCAATCCGTTAAATGTTGGATGGAAATTTTATTTAAAAAATATCAATTTTGAAGGAAATATACTTAATAAATGATTATTTTTTAATAAATGACTCAGGAAATATATGGTAATATAATTTATCTAGTAAATTAAGATAACAAACAAAAATTCTAAAATCAAGCAAAACATATAATTATACAAATGCATCTTAAAGTATATACAGTATAAACTCTAAATATTATTTTAATATATCTAAATATTTACAAAACGAAGCTTTATATAAAGTAAATATTAATAAGCCTCACATTTATTTAAATAATTTTTATTTTATCTGAATATTCTATATTTTATATTTTTTACTTTCATATCTATTAATTAATTTTAATTTTTATATGGTTTTTATAGATTAATGTAAATCATGGTTATATTTACTTATAGATTAATTCTCTCAATTATCTAAAATCTTTAATGTATATTACAAAATTATGAAATTTTACTTGGAGATCCAAGATTTATTAATAATTTTTTAGATTTTTTTTTTCACAATTTTCTATTTTGTGATTCATGTATGTAATTTTCCTTTACTAACTTTTAATCACTTATAAATGTTTTGTAAAAAATCCATAAATTTTTCTACAACTTATGATCAATTTTATTTTTAGTTTTATTTTTTACATCTTAATAAAAAATAAAAAAAAGTTTCATTACAGTTGGGAATTTTCCCAGCATCCTACCTTGGGTCGGAGCTACGAGGTGCGGCTCTGCCAGGTTCGAATCCGTGAGCGCAAAAATACATAAGTACAAGACATTAAAGTTGCACCCTATGCCCACTAGATATCCTTTTGATGTAACGGTAAATGCTTGATGGTTCTAACACTTGGTATCAGAGCAGGTCACGGGTTCGAATCCCCTTGGGAGCACTTTGCAGTGGGAGCTGCCAGGGCCTGGGTTCGAATCCCCTTGGGAGTACTTTGAAGTGGGAGCTGTCAGGACCATGGAACTGAGGATGCTAACGCACAGTGCAGGGAGCTGTCAGGGCCTTGGAACTGAGGATGCTAACGTACAGTGCAGGTTGCTGGGTGGCCGGGACCTGAGAAAGGTGAACGGACCTGGAACTGAAAAAATGCTGGGGCCTTGGAACTGAGGATGCTAACGCACATTGCAGGTTGCTAGGTGGTCGGGACCTGAGAAAGGTTAACGGACCTGGAACCAGGTTGCTAGGGTGGTCGGGGCTTGAGAAAGGTGAACGGACCTGGAACTGAAAAAGATGTTGGTACCCCTTGGGAGCACTTTGCGCTGGGAGTTGTCAGGGTCTTGGAACTGAGGATGCTAACACACATTGCAGGTTGTTGGGTCGCCGGGACCTAAGAAAGGTTAACGGACCTGGAACCAAGTTGTTAGGGTGGCCGGGACCTAAGAAAGGTGAACAGACCTGGAACTGAAAAAGATGATGGTACCCCTTGGGAGCACTTTGCCGGGACCTGAGAAAGGTTAACGGACTTGGAACCAGGTTGCTAGGGTGGTCGGGGCCTGAGAAAGATGAACGGACCTGGAACTGAAAAAGATGTTGGTACCTCTTGGGAGCACTTTGCGGTGGGAGCTGTCAGGGCCTTGGAACTGAGGATGCTAACGCACAGTGCAGGATCGAGGTGTGACAAGAAAGCATGACGATGCCGAGTCATGGCGGCGTAACGACGCCAAGCCACGGTGACATCAAGGTGTGGCGAGAAGGCATGACGATGCCGAGTCATGGAGATGTCGAGCTGCAGTAGCAGTAAGCTGTGAAGATCAAGTTGCTGAAGCAGTAAGCTGTGAAGATATCGGAGGAAACCTGAGGTTGCTGAAACAGTAAGCTGTGAAGATACCGGAGGTTGCAATAGCAGCAAGGAAGATGTGAAGAAACCTGTTATGTTTCAAAGGTTATTGGAGTGGAGAGGCTGGCAGGTGCTGGGGGGATTGCTGGGAATTTTCCCAGCATCCTGTCTTGGGTCGGAGCTTAAATTGGTACGAGGCGCGGCTCTGTCAGGTTCGAATCTGTGAGCGCAAAGCTACATAAGTATAAGACATTAAAGTTGCGCTCTATGCCCACTGGATATCCTTTTAGTGTAGCGGTAAGAGCTTGATGGTCCTAACAATTACATTTTAAATTTTCTAGAATATGTTTTATAATTTTGATAGTATTGAATAGTTGATTTCATATTTCATCTAAAAAGCAGTCCTTGATTTTATCTTTGTATTCTATTTGCCTTTTATTTACATGATTTTTAAAATTTTTATATGAATTGCTGTGATATGATCAACCTAGCTAAAATAACTAAAAGTGACGAATGATTGATAATTATCCAATACACACCTTCAAGTAGTGGATGTAAATTTATTTCCACACACACACACACACACACACACACATATATATATATATATATATATATATATATATATTGTTGAATGAAAAAAAAAACAATTAATAGACAACTTTACCAAATGAAATTTTTTTTTGGATAAATGTGTTTTTTTTAACCAGAATAAATAACTTTTTGAAAGTTAATTTCGGAATAGTCTCATTCTATCATCAAAAATAAATTTCACTATATATTTTAAAATTTTTCACAAAATCAATAGATTTTTTCTATAAGTGAGAGAATGTTACCTTGACGTTGGTTTAAAAATTTATAAGATTATAATACTGTAGGACTATATTTGCAATTTTTCTAACTCGATCATTTTTGTTATAAAAAATAAATAAAATACATGTCATGACATGCTACCAACTTAACATTATCTAAGACAAGTCCGGATCCTAATTAAATCGTCATGTTTCATGAATTTTTGATAAACAAAAATCAAATATGAAGTAAAACATTATTTTACAATACAACACACTAAACGTATCTAAGTATATATTCATTTTTCATCAAAAAGATGCATCGTTCTTGTATATATAAAGAAATAATTTTGATAATTTAATGGATGTTTCCCATACATTTTATTCACCAAAAGTTTGCAGAAAGTTGATTGAACGAACCAATGTACATGTAATTAATTAATTAATCAATTACAAAGAAGTCAAAAATTCCAAGACTCTTGATGATCATCTAAAACCACAACAGGGTACTGTAGAAAAGAAGCATCAGTAACTGTTACACTATCTCTCTCATTGTTGATCATCAAATCCAAGCCGTTGAAATCATCATCGGACCAGATGCTGTTGATCATGAAGTCGCTGTAATAATCGTCGAAGCTCGGCGAAAACAACTCTTCCAGCATGTTTCTCGACGTCGTTGACGACGACGAAGACGATGACGGCGTCGACGAGGTGTCGAGGAGAATTTCGTGGGGCTCCATCACTGGAATTTCATCTATGCAGAAATCATTGTTGACTAATTCCATTGGGTCAAATGTGCAATTGTTGATGATTTTGTTTTCATCGTTTTTGTCTGACTCGGATATGGTTGACTCGGTGGCTTCTAATTCATCAGCTGTGTTCACATTTTCAGAAGTTTCCGGCGGTGGTTCTTGGATCGCCGGCGGGTCTTGCGGCGGCGGAGGTGGTGGCAGAGGCTTGTGGGTTAGTGGGTCGATTCCCATTTTCCTTAGCTTTTTCTTAATGTGTGTGTTCCAATGATTCTTGATCTCGTTGTCTGTTCTTCCTGGCAGATGAGAAGCTATTTTGGACCATCTGCAAAAAGAATTTTAGAAAAAAATAATTATTAAAAAGTCTAATTTAAGCTAAGAAATCATTATGGTCTAGTTATTAATTATTACGTAATATTTAATGATCAAATTTAGAACACAAAAACTTATATATATTCGTATGACAGATATAATTGTCATATCAAACACTATTTTATCGAAAATCCAAATTGATTTTTTAAAATGAATATCTGTTTTGTGAGTTATGAATAATGAATGGACGCATTTTATTGCCGTAGAAAGATGGGTGTCAGGGGTGCATGTGGCTAAATCCACTAAAGTGGCCAATGGATATACACTGAAAATGTCTCCCACACATTTTGACTTATTAGAAAAGAAAAGGGTGTTTATTTTTTATTCCAATGTTTAAAGTACATGTCATGTAAATAAATAAAAAGTAGAAATGGAAAAAACCTGTTTCCAAGCTGAGCATGAAGATCAATAACCATCTTCTCTTCATATTCAGAAAGAAGACCCCTCTTGACATCTGGTCTTAGATAATTAGTCCATCTCAATCTGCAGCTCTTCCCACATCTCAACAAGCCTGCAACATTTTACTAAAAAATATGAGCTTAAACAATCAAAAATATTTATTGCAATATTATTAAAAGCAGGAAGAAGAAATGAAAAAGAACCTGCAAGTTTAGGGACAGCTCTCCAACAGCATTGGCCATTGGTAAGAATGAAATTGATGAGCTTCTTATCTTCCTCAGCAGTCCATGGCCCTTTTTTCAGACCTACTTTGTCACAACAAGGTTGTCTTCCCATTTTGATATATCTATCTTCTTACTATATATATATTCACCACTAATTCCAACTATATCTAAATTTGTGATCAATTTCTTTATTTGATATATATTGAAGAAGATGATGATGAAAGTATATAGAGAGAGAGAGAGAATTGAAGTGAAAAGAAACAATGGTGGCAAATGAGAAATTGAAGCAGATTTGTTGGCAAAGAGTAGACTTAATCAGCAGCAGAGTGCCCCTACTTATATATACGTGCATATATATATATATAGACAGCTCAGGTCCACCCCTCTCCCCTGTAAAACAAAACTGAAATATTATTACTAATATTAAAATATTTGAAAATAGATAAAGAATTTTCAGCACCTCCCTCCCTCAAGAAAAGACACGGTTTTATATTATTATTATTATTAATTAATAAATAATAAAGATTGAGAAAAATGAAAAAAAGGAGAGAGAGAGAGAGAGAGAGATGCATATGATAAGTTGATGTCAAACTCTGGAAAGCTCCACCTCAACATACCTTTCCCTTGCTTCAATTTCAAGCATTAAATATATCATACTCAACCTATATATCTCTAAATTAAATAAATTTCTCAAATTTCTATATTGTTCTAATTTCGTTTTATATAAATATATTGCAATACAAAGTTCTTGAAAAAAAAAAAAGTGTTTCGTATCTAATTATTATACTGTAGTATATACATTCAAAATGTTACAAGAATTAAGAGATGGAACATGATCATATAGAGTCGCATCAATTAATTAACGTTCGTCAAATATAAAATTAAATACGATGTATGATTTTTTAAAAACCAATTTGAGTAAATTAAAAAATCTTAGTACGGATAAATTCCTACATTTATAGATAATAGGAAGTTTGCATGGTCATTTAATTCAATAATATTTTATAGCTTCATATACTTAATTATTTATATTTTTTTATAAGTGTTACAAAAATCAGTTTCAAAATCAGGTTATTAAGGTGAATCCATGGATTTATATGATAGAAATTTAAAAAGATCAATTTGTTGTTTCAAAATTAATCAGACATAAGTTTGAAACTGTGTTGGAAAAAGAAAAAAAAAAAATGATTTGAGAGAGGGAGAGATTGAGATTTTTCCAAAATTGAATAGATGTTTCAGAAAATTTCTCTACATAATCAATTTACGAAATGATATAATGTGCAAAAAATTGAAATTAGAGGTAAATACCAATTATTTGTAATTAATTTTGAAGTCTTGATAATTAATAATATGGAGACAGAAGAGCAGCAAAACCATTGTCGTTATACCTAGTAGGGTGACATTATTTTTGTAACACTCTAAAATTGGACCCACATTCTTATAGGCAAAGCAAATATTTTCCAAGATTTAATTAAAGCCAAAGATTAAAAGATAAGAAAAATAGGTGCAGATGAAGTAATAATTAAAATAACATTTACATGAACATGATGGATAAGCCCTTGAGGGCCTCAGCCTAACTTTACTTCTTCCTTTCTTTGAGTCAACAACACACCAAATACATGATACCAATCCCCGTATATATTTATTTCAAAATAATCATCATAATTCATATTATGTTATGTGTATCAATAATATTATTAATTAACATATGTATTAAAGATAATAAAATACGAGATGAAACATTAAATGCAACAAAAGATTCGAAATACATATATACATATATGTGCATCGAATACATACATGCATACACAATGCATAATATATCTGTTGGAAATCTGTACATATATATATATTTCTTTCGATAAAACTTGATGTGGAAAGAAATACATGATGCAACTTGAAGGATAATGTAGTTTTCCTTTTCTTTTTAACAAAAAACCAATTTATAGATGGGGATTAGGCAGATACGCAATTAGTATATATATTAAAAGGAGGGTAATATTGTATACATGTATATCTATGTATTTACATATAATATATAGCATCATAATAAATCGACCGTTGATGTTTTATTTTCAATATTGTAGTACATATCATGTATATAATAACAAAACAAAAAGAGAGATGAAACATCTGACAAAATTGTGGTCATAAACTAAAAGATATATTTTAACATATGTTGAGGTGTGTGTTTATTGTAGACAATACATAGAATTTTTTTTTATGAAATCGATTTATTCTCTCTCTCGTTTAGTCTTTCTATTTTCTGTGTTTGAGTTTTTGGTGGAGTTCGGTTAACAATTTAGTTTTAGAAATTTCATGTTATAAAGTGTTGTAATTTTTTTTTTCTAAGTCAAAGTCATTGGTTATTTTAAAGATGAATTTCTTGAGAACATATATAATATATAGTGTGTGAGAAATTTATATCTTAAAAAAATCGTATTTATATGTCTTGTTTATCACAAAAACTTATATGAGATAATTTTACAGATAGTTTCAGTAAAAAAAAAAAAAATATATATATATATATATATATATTCTTATTATCCACAAATCAAATCTATATTTACGAATTTATATGTGAATTGTGAAGCATGTGTTGTGAATTAATTTGTTTCACATATTCATGGGATGATCTCACTTAAAACTCACTTTATTTTATATATTTTTTATTGCTAATATATATGGTTACATAATTTGTTCAAATATAACCAAAAATGAGGAGGGTGAAATATATATTTAAGAGGTTTGATAATTAATTACTAACTCTATTAAAGAGGATACAAATCCTTCCCGACCATCCCTTCCGATTTGTAATATGGTTCAATTAATTTCAACCAAAAATTTACATATATTATATTAGTATAGTGATTAGTAGTTATAAGATCTATATATATATATATATATATATATATATATATATATATATATATATATTCATATAAAAAAGATCGTGAATTTCCATAGTACTATAATATGCAAGCCACGTGAATCATGGGTGAATGTGAGTGACAGAGATTCATTGAATTATAACATAATTTTCTGTTGAACATATAATAATTGCTGTCTAGTAAAAAATATAATATATAACATATACATATATAAAGCATTTCACGAGGTTCATAACTATTTACACTGACATCGTCCAATTGATTTTTATTTACACTCACATAAGTAATTCCATTTGCTTCATCTACTCTATTCCATAAATAAACCTTAGTTAATATAGTATATAGATATCAACAATATCAGTTATCTTTTTATTTAATGTATAAATAAAATGCAAAATCGAAATAAAATCACAAAACTCATAATTTTATGACACAATATCAACTATCTTTTTATTTAATGTCTCATTAAATGCAAACGAAATAGAATCACAAAAACTCATAATTTCATGAGATGAAATCTCATTATACATCCGTTAATTAAACTCATTTTTACAAACTCATTTATTAATTATCTATTTTGAGAATATGAGTGTTCATTCATAAAATTAAATTCATGAGACAGTCCCACAAAAATCTTACTAATAGAATATATTAAGCTAGAGGATCAAATGGAACAATATTCATACACATTAACAATAAATTTCCTTGATCATTCAATATTTTAGTTAGTGAATCAATAATTGATTAATTTGTCGGTAAAGATTACCAAAATTAAGAATTTTTTTTTTCTCTATTTAAAGGTTCAAAGATTCTTGCGTAAGAATATTCCTCACATCAAGTGTCTCTCTCTCTCTCTCTCTCTCTCTCTCTCTCTCTCTCTCTCTCTATATATATATATATATATATATATATATATATAATTGGCCTGGAAAGGAAATTTAATTTGCCAATTGTGGATATTTTAAATAATACATGGGCCGGATCAATTGCACAAAATTTTATATTTAAACATAAGATTTCTCATATCTGAGTTGGTGCTAGCACAATATATTTTAAGGCTTTGACTACAGATTATTGGATATTATTATGTATAAAATTATAGATAGGTTGGTACATCGTAATTATTGGTTCATAACAAGGTTATTAGCCACGCTAATTGTCGTTTTTATTTAATTAATATGTCTAATATTGTATCTATCTTTTTAAGTTCAAGAATGAATCAATTAGGATAAATTTGTACACTTTAATTGGAACACCTATAAAAATACCAGTCAGACAAAATTAATGTTTTGAGTGACTTTTTAGAACAAATAATATTGTTATACCAATGCTGCATTTTGTCCAATTTCCCTTCAATTCTATGGTCAGTAGAGTTGAAAAATCCAACTATATATTTTTCAATATAATTTATAACAGATCTACTAAAACTGTTCCAATTTAGGAAATAAAAGAGTGAAATGGATAAAAAAGATACCTGTTCACAGTAATTAACAAAAAAAACGATAAGTTCTTAATTGAATTAGTGAAACAATGAAAAACTGCCTTTCATTGTTTCAAATTCTTCCATGCATGATAATAATTTCATGGATATGTGTTTGTTGAATCAAATGAATTATACAAAATACAATATCCGATATACATGTACGTGCAAATTGCATAAAATCCTTATGAACAAATCTACGATAAATTTTGAAATGATAATATAATCACTTAAATATTGCATCCACAACAAATATATATATATATTATAGATACGTGCTTTTATTCAATTATTGCAATATGCACGGATCGTTGAATTATAGAGCATATATCCGTACATTCAAATTTGGAGCTGTGTGTACACAGTTTCATCAATTTGAATTGTCAGCTATAAATCCCTATGGCTATTTCCATTTTTTTGTCTTGACTCAAATTAAAGCACAAATCCAGATTAGGAGTATTGTAAATTTAAATTGACTTTCATATGATGTATAATATATATTACAATTAATTGACAATTTTTAAGGCTTAAGTAAATGTTGCCTAGTCAAAAATACCCAGTTGAATGTTATAATTTAGACAACATAAGGTTGAACTAACTAATCTTTAACTAATCAGGACCATGGAAAATCAGATACCAAGTTTGATCAGAATTTGTCAACATAAAGTTCACAAGATCCAATATTTGAAATTTATGTGGGTTTCGATTTTATATTACTTTTAATTAAATGGTAAATGTTGTGTATATATGACATATTGTCATCTAATGGACTCATGTGTAGTTGCATTACGAAGATAAATGTACATTAAACGTGCACATGAATTATACAAAATACTATGAATTGTGTGTATATACAAATATAAACATCGAAAGAGGACCAAATAGGTAAATAATGTTGTACATGAGGTGAAGTATTTAGCAAGGGGACATGATTCATAATTTTCCTAGTTATTACAAAGAGTATCGATCATCATTTCATTCTTTAATATTTATCAATTCAAATTAAATATTTAATAAAATGTCACTTGATATAAATACTTAAATTATACTATTAGCCTTATACTAATGGCGTTGGAAATTTGAAATTATATAAGAATGGAACAGCATTTAAAATATAGAAAAACTCGTTTACCAATTATAATCTCAATATAAATGTAAGATACTTTATTTTGGTGAGATATATCATAGTAAGATTTTAGTTGTACGTTTTTGTGCAATTATCTTGTTATGGTGATTTATTACTATCTGATAAATATATTTAAAGTAAAGCGCAATTAACTATTTATAGTTTAAAAGATTAAAGCATTATATTTTAAAAGGCTTGGTCAAAAAATAAATCTTGGATAATTCACTCTTTATTTTGGGTAATTTAGACCTAGTCAACAGAGAGAGTTGCTACCACCCACGTGAGACCTAGCAAACAAAAATGGAATACAATTTCTTATGAAATCCAAAAGATAGATATATATATATAATTTAAAGAGTTTATTAATTGCATAAAAATACATCAATTTTAAGTTGATTTTCATTAATAATATACATTTTGGACGTTGTCATTATAAACCCACTAATTTAATAATGTTAATTTGATTCATAATCGTACATTTCAGACTTGAATTTCTATAACGTGGAGCCCAAAATATATATTATCATCCTAATCATGATCAACATATTTCGAACTCCATTAAAACAAAAATCGAAATAAAAAACAATTTTAGACAAGAGATGGTTGTTTTGACTAAGTGGAATAGGAGTTGAAAAATCAGCACCAACTTAGGGTGATGAAATCTATTTTAGGTGTTTTACCAAATCTAATGCTGTCCTAATTTGTACAATATCTTATCTGTTTGAAACAAAAACGCGTTTTAAAACTAAGATTAATTAAGTCACTATCAAGTATCAACCATGCAACTAGCTAGTAGAGTGATTTCAACTCTCAAACGCGCTTTTTAAATTCATGTGTGAAAACGTGAATTCAATGCGGTTTCTTTTGTGGACCTTCATTTCTTTATACCTTCAAAACCTATGAGACGATTCTTTTCACACACTTATTTTTTCCCTTGGTTGGTTTATTACCACTAAGTACACTGAAAATACAAAAACTTATATCATAGTCTTTAAGGATATAATTTATGAGGCAAAATATCATAGTCTTTAAGGATATAATTTGAGGCAAAATTTTACTGCTTATAATCCAAACTTATTTTTATAAGTCTATTTTTATTTTGTGGGTCATTGATTAACCCGTTTAAGAGGATTAGATTCGTAAGCTGATTTCATAAGTTGTAAGAGTCTTTAATGAACTAAAAATGTTGTGTGAACTAAAAATGTTGTGTTAATAATACTTCAATGATGTTCTTTTTTTTTTTTTTTTAATTTATCAAAAATTAGGAAAATAATATTATTTTAGTTTGAAAATGGAGTTGGAGTGGTGGGAAAAATAAGGCAAAGTCTTGGGTGAGACTATCTCATGGATCTCATTTCGTGAGACGGGTTGGATCGAATCGAACATAAAAAATTATGTAATACTTTTGTGTATACTAGGTAATACGTTGTATAATAGGATGTGTTTTGATTTGAGTTGGACTATAAGAAAATATGTAATACTTTTATGTGTATCAGGTAATACTTTTATGTATATCAGGTAATGCTTTTGTATTATAAAACACATGACCCGAATTGGGTCGGATCGGGACACTAGAAAAAACACGCTAAAACACGTGGATCCTAGGCTGCCTAGCTGCTCTTTTCTCTCATACAACATATAATACTTTTGTGTGTATTAGATAATATTTTTTGATATATTAGGTAATATTTTTATATTATATCATGTATTATACATTTATATGTACATAATGCAAAAATATTACCTGATATATAAAAAAATATTATCTAATACGTACAATAGTATTACCTAATTAATTTATTATATCCGACCCGACCCGTTTCACGAAATGAGATCCGTCTCACGATCTCATACAAGACCTACTCGAAAAATAATTGACTTTTGAGTTAGGTTTCTGTTTCAAGTACTATTTGACTGGTTGCTTCTAATTATTTGCAATACGAATTGAGAACGATAAATTGTTTTGATGGTAATTTTTGATCGAAATATAGTCCAAATGATAAATCTGATCCGATCGATATTCTGATAATCAAAACAGTAGGGAAAAAAAAATCAAATTAATGCATAGACATTGTTCTAAAAAATGAATATGCATGCATAGCATTAAGGATTAGTTATAACTTATTAGGTTTTAAGATTTTATAGTCTTTAAATACTCTTTCAGTCTATATTTTCGCACTTGAAACATTTAATCTCAAAATTTTAATAATATTATTTTGAATTTACACGGAAGTATTATGTTTTTAAATGAAAATTGTTGAAGTATCAATATTATACAACAGTCAACAATCAGTTACTAAAATAGTTAATAGTCATCAATTTCTCTAAGATTAATCAATATCAATAATATATTCACAACAGTCAACAATATCAGTTACTAAAATCGTTTAATCCCATTATCTAAGAACACAATATTAACGTCATTCATCATAATTATTTATTGGATTTTGGTCTCTCTTTTTCCCCCCATTTTAGTATTATTATATTTGAACTAACAAAATAAAATATTAACAAATTAGAAAACATGTCCCATGTCGACATTGCTGGGAGATTTCCAAATTCAATCATTTGAAACGTTTTCTCTCTCTCTTTTTTTTTTTAATCTTTCTTTTTTTGATAAAGTATGAATTAATAATTAGTGGTGGGGTTGAGCCTCAATTAATTGGTGTAAACTAGTCGATCCACTGTTAAATTGTACTTCCTTTTGTAATAGCATAATCATGACTATGTTTATATTTGACTATTTAAGTAGCTGCATACTTTTGTTATGCTACTACTGTGACACCTGGACAATTCTATATATAATCGGATTAATTAAATAATTTAACTCATAATTGTTTATTTTTATTATGTGCATTTTAAAACGAAATAATACGTAATTTTGTAATCAAACCTAGGGTTATAATATGATAAGTGATATCGTATGTGTAAGCCCAAATATATTGTAAAATGGATAACCCATCTCGAGCGTCGTGGCCCAAAAAGAGGAACACATAAATAGCACTGTGGCACACCCTAGTGATAGTTTTTGGATCACATTTGAAAAGGGTATCTCTCTCCTGCCTCTATCGGCCGTCGTCGGCGCCAGCGCCGCTCCACCTCCTCCTACCGGCTCGAATCCTACCTAATTTTAAAGCTCTCGCCGAGCCTATTCCAGATCCGAACTCAGATCGGTCGTCTGCTGCCGCCTTCGTCGGAAACGGGCGGCAGAAAGCTCGGCCAAACCCTTCTTCTCCCTCTTTCTTCCTCTCTCTTCTCCCTCTCTCTCTCTCACTTCTTCCCCAGTTGTACTCTGCCCCATCCGTTGTGTGCGCCGCCGTCTGTGTTGCGGTCAAGTCGGGCCGGTGTGAAGGTCATGTCGGCGTGTAACCTCCTCGTTATCGTGGGCACGCGATCGGGTGTGTGTTGGTTGTGTGTGTGCTGGTGGCGCCGTGTGTGTTGGTTGTGTGTGTGTGTGTGCGCCATGCGTGTGTGCACGCCAGGTACGTTGGTGGTGTGCGTGTGTGGTTTGCCTGCGACGTAACGTCGCCAGCCACGGCTGCCGGAGGTGGTATCGGGGGTGGGGCGTGGCTAGGTAGGTGGTGGTAGGTAGGTTGAGGGGTGGTTTGTAAATTTGAAACAGTTAGGGGACCAAATTGCAAACCCTAGTTTTTAGGATCTTTACAAAATAGCCCTCGATTTTTCTAAAATCTTGTTTAAGCCCTCAAAATTTTTGGAAATTTCTTGTTAACCCCCAAAAGTTTTTGAACTTTATGTTTTAACCCTCATGTCTTCTGAAAAATTATGTTTTGACCCCAAGGTTTTCAAAATTATTAAAAAGGTCCCAAATTTTTTCTGATTTTACAAAAATGACCCTTTTGGTCAAAGACAACATTGCAAAATTTACAAAAATGCCCTTATGCTTCTAAAAACACCGTTTTAAGCTCGTTTTACCTCCATTTAAGCTTTAATCGATTCCTTTAAACCCTATGATCGCGTTCTAAGATTCCATGATCGTTTCAACGCCTCTTATGACCTCGAAAGCTCCTGTTTTGCTTTATTTCCCCCATCATTTCTTCTTCGAGAGAGAATTTCTAAGTTAATCTTAATATATGTATATCATGTAGCATAATTAGAGATCTAAACCTCCTTCTATATGTGTAGGCTTTGAAGCGAAAAAACAAACTTAGGATTTAGAGAATCGAGCTTCACTAGGGTTACCACCGAATAAGATGGGGATGTTGGGATATTTCTATATAGGTTTTGATGAGACAATATAACTTTGCATAAAAAGTTAGAGTACCCATTTTCCACATTTTATAAGTGGATTTCTGGTTGATAAGTTTATCTTTCTAAGTTTAGTTTTGTAATGATGTAATATGATAGAAAGATATAGGATACTGATGTTAGCAGGATTCTAAAGATGAAGAAGTCTTGAAGATTGATTTTCAGCAATGGAAATCAGTAACCTGAAGAAGGAACCAGGATCAGGAAGTTGGATCAATAAGCAACAAAACAGAAAGAAGTATGGAAAACTGGAAGCTGACTGCAGGTTTCGATAACAGAAAACTGTTTTGAAACAGAAAGCTAGCACATAACAGTAAGCAGCTACTGCATCTTGAGCAGCTACTGCATCTTGAGCAGCAAGCTGTAAGTTCTCTCTATCTTATTCATTGCATACTAGGAATACATTGATGTTGTACGAGGATTAGTTCATGTCCAAATTACCAGTAGATAGAAGTTAGCGCCGAGCCAATGAGGTGATGCCACCTGGACCCTTGGATCTGCAAAAGCACAGTAGCCGAGGTGTGGCGCCATTAATGCGAATCAGAATAGAACATGCCCTACAACCTAATTTTTCCAGTTGCATTTATTACAAAGATTTTGAAGATCATTTTGAATTTCAACAAATGACAATGCCTCTTTTCAACGGGCATTTTCCATATAATATATATAGAAGGTGAAGGTGACTGAAGAGACTACTGAACATTTGAACAATTTGCAAAAGCTCTCAAACTCTCAAGCTTACTAAGTTCAGTCACTCAACCTTTAAAAGCAATCATTCAAGCATTCGAGCTCTCAAGTTCAAGGTTGTCTTCTAGTTGCACCAATTGAAGAAACTTATATACTTTTAACCATTTGTTGTGTGCTAGGTTGTTTTAGTTTGGTGTCCTTAGCTGGAAGGATTAAATCCTTGCTAAGTGTTTAGTCTTGTGTAGACTGTTTTCTCTGTGTGAGATATTGTACCCTGTGTGGGATTTGGTCTAGGAATCTTTGATTCTAGTAGGTAAACTTGTGTAGGAAGAGGTTTGTAAAGTTGTGTCTTGTAAAGCAAACTGACCTAATAAAGTTCCTCCTCAGTGAAGGAGTAGAGTGGACGTAGAAGGATTACACCACATTCGAACCACTATAAACCCTAAGTGTTTACTACTTTTGATTACTTGTTGCATTGCATTATATATATCTATCTTGTTGCATACATCATTAGCATTCTGCTAAAAAGACTTTGATAAAATCATATTTGTGAAAAGGAAACTATTTTTCAAAAGAAACACTATCATAATTTATTGTGCTGCATACTGTGATACCGAGATAGTAACCCGATACAACATACTGCCAGATTCCTGAATCGAGAGGTTACTACATTCTCTGTAGAATCATTAACCTGTTTATAGAAAAAGTTTTAAAGTTTGAAAATCGATAGAGGTTTATTCACCCCCCTCTGAACCTCTGACCACTTGGGACCAACAAGGGGTAACTTCTAAACCTAATGCTTCATCTTTCCAATATTATATGCATGCTTAAACTATGGATAATATCATGAATGTCAATGAGTAAACATATGCTACGTGAATCTATGATTAACGAAATGAACATTAATTGTTAAGCTAAGTAAATCTATGATTAATGAAATGAATCTGTAAAGCTATGAAATTCTTGAATCCTACGTGTTGTGTTTACGTGCTATGAATTCTATGTATATGCATGAATAACATGCTATGCCACTGAGGGACTAATGGTTCATAAAAAACGCTACGCAGTGATTAGTGGTTCGTAAAAAGCACCAACGAAATAAAAACTGCTATATAGGATAAGATGGGGAAACCCGCACTTATCTACAATTACGTGTCATGAGTTTATGTGTTGTGTTTTTAATTGTTGTGCTCATGAATGTTGTTTATCTCTACTGTTTAATAAACATTAATTATAGAAAGTATCCCCACGAGTGTATTCCAAACACTCACCCCGTGTGTATTCACACTACAGGCAATAACAAAAATGAGAAGACGTAAATAGAGAGATGTTGTATCGAGCAACGTTTTTAATTTTTCCTATCTTTAGAGCTTTCCAAACAATATTCGTTTCTCTATTTTGTAAAGTTAAACAGTTTGTTTTATGGATCCTGTGAAAAGATTTCTGCTACTTAGATTTCAAATATATGTTTCTGCTGTATTTTGATGGTTTCATTTTTATATAACTCAAGTTTAAACGCCGTAAATTTTTTGATATAGATGTTAATCAAACTCCTTTTATCTCTTGTTTATCTCTGTGCTTTTAAAATATATGTTCTTTTCTCTCCTGCTATACGTCTATCATGTAAACTCTAATATTTATAAGCATTCAAAAACAGGGCACGATAGTTTTTGGTATCAGAGCAAGGTCCTACCTTTTGTATGGCCTTGTTCAAGCTCGTTTTGCTCTCAAACTTTTTTTAATGAGAAAATCTTTTAAAAATTAATGGATAAGCATCTCTCCCTACACGCTTGTCTCCCAGATTATGGAAATTAATAAAATAAATGTTTATCTATATCATGTTTCTTATTTATCTTATTGTAGTTATTTATCTTGTTGGGTTATGTGGGGTAAACGCTAAGGGGTAGTTCATATATGTCGCTTTTTAGAAGGATATGCCACGAGGTCGACCGCATAGGGACCAACCACCGATGGACAATTCGCTAAAACATGATGTGGACGCCACAATGGGGGACTTGGTGTCTGTGCTGAGGATCTTGACCCGACATTTCGAGACCGCACAAGCTGTACCACCATCATCAAAAAGCGATGCAAACCTGGTCATCGAGCAGTTCTGACGATTCAATCCATCGATCTTTAATGGAAAGGGAGAACCTGCCAACGCTGAGGAATGACTAAGATTATTGGACCGTCTTTTTGGACATTTGTCCTGCATAGAAGAACAAAATGTCTCATGTGTCGTGTTCCGGCTTACTGAAGAAGCCAGCTACTGGTGGGAATCATACGAGAGGACCATGTCACCAGAACAAAAAAGTGTTATGACTTGGGAAACCTTCGAGGAAGTGGTTATGCAGAATTTTATACCTTAGTTGTACCGCGATCGGAAAGAAACAAAATTCCTGTATCTTTGCCAATGAGCCACCACTATGAGAGAATATGAGAAGAAATTCAATTAGTTGAGTAGGTATGTGACTCATTTAGACACCGACTCTAAAAAGTCCCGACGCTTTGAAAAGGTCTTCGATCAGAAATCAGTTCCATAGATTGGTTTGAGTCAGAACTTCAATCAGAACAAGTACCCAAGTGTCAATAGCATCTCGCTTCTCCCTACTCCTAAGTCGGGAAACTCATGTACCAAGTATGGAAGGGCTCATGCCTTCTAAGGACCCATAATTACTATAGGTGTGGAGAACCTGGACACACGACAAACAGTTGTCAGAAGTTCAGGAACACAACAACGGCGCCAAAACCAAGGCCAGGAGCATGCAGGGCTCGAGCTTTCGCTCTCACTCACACAGAGACTGCTGAAAGATCATAGACCATGACAGATATGTTAACAATATACGATATACCTGCTCTCATCTTATTTGATACCGGGACAACCCACTCTTTCATCTCTGTCAAGTTTTGTGATCTGTTGAGATATGAGAATGGTAGGGTAGTCGCTAAAACCCTAGAAGTTAGTATACCATCAGGAAGGATGGTAAGAACAAAACACCTTTGTCGAGATCTAAGGATCATTTTTTGGAATAGAGTTCTTTTAGCCGATCTACATGCTCTGGAGATGAAGGACTTCGATATGATTTTGGGAATGGATTGGCTTAAGGTGAATCATGTAGTGATCAAGTGCCATGCAAAGGAGATCATTTTTCAGATACCTGGAGAAAAAGAAGTTTACGTTTAATGGGATGTGGGTTAGAGTCAACCCGAGAGTTCTGTCAATTATGAAAGCAATTAAGATGCTTAGCAAAGAAGATTATGAAGCTTGGTTGGTGAACATGATGGATTTCGGATAAGAAACGAGTCTCATTGAGAAAGTACCTGTCGTAACGGAATATATGGATGTGTTTCCGGAAGATCTACTACCCAGCCCTCTACCGAATCAATAGATTACTTTTGAGATTGATCTCATACCTGGATCAGTATCGGTGTCGAAAGCTCCATATCAGATGACACCAAAAGACCTACAAGAATTGAAGGTTTAGCTACAAGAACTTCTGGACAAGGGATTCATTCGTCCAAGTGTGTCATCCTGGAAAGCTCAAGTGCTCTTTGTGAAGAAAAATGATGGAAGTTTTTGGATGTGCATGCATTATCGAGAGTTGAATAAACGAACCATCAAGAACAAGTATATTCTACCTCGAATTGAAGACTTGTTTAATCGGCTGAGAGGTGAAAGTGTGTTTTCGAAGATCGTAAGGTCCGGATACCACTAGGTGAAAGTCAAAGATGCTGATATACCCAAGGATGAAAATATCGATATCGCAAGTGATATCGCAACCTTAATTTTACGGATATATTGATGGATATATCAATTTCGCATATCGATATCGCAAAAATTTTGAAAAAGTGACGGATATCTTATTAAATTTTTGGAAATTTAATATGAAATTTTAGGGATTATTTTAACACATCATTACACATATATTCCACCCAAAATCACAATAAAATAATATATTTAAAACTAACATATAAATAATAAACTTTATAAATACTGTACTGAATAGTAAAAAGCTGACAATATATTATATAATACAATACAAAATTACTAAAATTACATGATACAATACACTAGAACAAAAAAGATGACCTATGAGGTTCAAATATAGTAGATGAAATGTCATCTTTGTCCAGACAGTATTGATAACAACTCATCATATTAGAGTACTCATGGATATAGTTATGCACATGTCATTCATAAGTTTCTTGATCTCTTTGATTTTTGAAATTTGAAATCTCAAATTACAACATTTCGATTAATGTTGGAACAAACATATATAAACATTTCTTCACATCTCAGAATTCCCTAATTGTAGCCTCAATGTAAAACTTAATTGGAAGTAATTAAGCCACAATTTATAAAATTTAATTCAAAGTAAGCCCAAATTATAGTCCCTAACTAGTGTTATATTTGTGCAGTGTCTATGAGTGGTTGCAAATTACCCAAATACTGTATATTTCTAATTTTATATGACGTTGGATTATACTAAGATGCATGTTTCCTATTATATTTTAATTCAATGTTTTAAGTCTTATTATATAAAAGTCATGTTTTCAATTGTATCTTCAATGTAAGACTTAATTGGAAGTAATTAAGCCACAATTTATAAAATTTAATTAAAATTAGTAAGCCCCAAATTGTAGTTTCTAGCTAATGTTATATTTGTGTAGCACCAAATATATTTTCAATTTTATAAGATGTTGGTTAAATTTATATATGCTAAGATGCATGTTTTGAATTATATTTTAATTCAATATTTTATGCCCTGATATATAAAAGTCATGTTTTCAATTATCAAACAATTTTTTTTTTCAGATTTTCAATTACCCAATGACGTGTGTTGTCAGCTTTCTTATATTTCCTAAATTCAAAGATACCAAGACAAGACACACACACACACACACACATATATATATATATATAAATTTTAATATGGTTAGGGTTGTAAATATTTTCTTTTTATCAATATAATTTCAAAAAAAATTTGTTAACAATTATTTTAACATAAGGAAATTTTTACAAAAACCTTTTTTAAATTAAGGAAAATGCAAAACATTTTTCTAAAATTTTAAGTAATTTTTTTGAATAAGTACACTTATTTAAAAAGCGTCATTATGACCTTAACATAATTAATTGTAAAATTATTATTTTATAATAAACTTCTAAAAGTTAACTATTAATGCTTCACCCAACATATACATGATTAGCCCAATTAAGCATATCAATTTATAATATACCAATAAAATGTTATTTTTATCAACTAAAATGATAAAAAGAAAGATTGATGTGATAAGAGAATATATTCTTTCTACTATCAAACAAAATACATAATACAAAGTAAAAGAAATCACATGTTTCAATTTTTTTGAATCAAAATTGCGAATTTTAATATATATGCAATAATTTACGATATATCCGCGATATTTCCCGATTTCCATCCAATTTTGTACTACACTGAACCGATATCGATATCGATAGCGATATTTTACGATATTTTGTGATATATCCGCGATACCTAGGAAGAAATACATTAACACTCAATATCCATATCGCAATATCCATATCCGCGATATATCCGTGATATATCTGTGATATTTCGTGATATTTCATCCTTGGATATACCTAAGACGATCTTCAGGACAATGTATGGCCACTACGAGTTTGTAGTGATGTCTTTTATCAACAATGCACCAGCTGTTTTTATGGATCTGATGAATCGTGTTTTCCATCCGTACATCGATCGCTTCATCATAGTGTTCATCGATGATATTTTGGTCTATTTATATGATAAGACGCATCACGAGCAACATCTCAGAATTGCATTGGAGACTCTGCGAAAGGAGAAATATTTCGCAAAATTTAAGAAGTTTGAGTTTTGGCTTGATAAGGTAGCCTTTCTTGGATACATTATCTCCTCCAAAGGGATTGAAGTGGACCCTGACAAGGTAGAAGCTATCAGCAATTGGAAAGCTCCAATGAATATTAACGAAGTGTGAAGTTTTTTTGGGTAAGTTGAATATTACAGAAGATTCATGATTTTCGAAGATTGTCACTCCTATGACCCGCTTGACATAGAAGGA
The DNA here is from genome assembly GCA_946896805.1 of Scutellaria galericulata. Taxonomy (NCBI): domain Eukaryota; kingdom Viridiplantae; phylum Streptophyta; class Magnoliopsida; order Lamiales; family Lamiaceae; genus Scutellaria; species Scutellaria galericulata. The sequence goes on along the minus strand of OX335784.1, from coordinate 3,016,426 downwards.
GGTTAAGTTTCAGTGGACCGAACAGTGTGAGCATAGCTTCCAAGAGTTAAAGAAGAGATTGACAGAAGCACCAGTTCTAACAGTTTCGGATGTAACTAAAGAGTTTGTGATTTATAGTGATGCATCCAAACAAGGTTTAGGGTGTGTTTTGATGCAACAAGGGAAAGTGGTAGTTTACGCGTCAAGGCAGCTGAAGACTCACGAGCAGAATTACCCAACACACGATCTAGAACTGGCCACCATTGTGCACACTCTCAAGATTTGGAGACATTATCATTATGGCGGGAAATGTGAGATCTACACCGATCACAAGAGCTTGAAGTATTTTTTCGAATAGAAGAAACTTAACATGAAAGAGAAGATAATTGGAATTGGTGAAGGATTATGACTATGCGATTCTCTATCACCCAGGAAAAGTGAATGTGGTTGTTGATGATCTTAGTAGAAAGGGAAAATGAGTTGTGACGTTCATGATCACGAACCAGAACCAACTACTCAAAGAGATGTCGAGATTGAGTTTAGAGGTAGTTACACCTCCGAGCAGTATCAAGGCTAAAGTTGCAGTTTTGTTCGTGAAGCCCACACTCCGTGAGCGAGTAGTCGAGGCATAAAGAATGAATAAGTTTCTGACGAAGATGAAGGCTCATATGGATGGAGAAAAAATAGAAAGGTTTGTTTTGTCAATAGATGGAGCCTTGATCTTCAAGAGGAGGTTGTGTGTGCCAAAGAATGAAAAATTAAGGAAAGAAATTCTAGATGAAGCTCATTACATGCCATTATCGGCACACCTTAGAGGTACGAAGATGTACAAAGATTTAAAGGAAAGCTTTTGGTGGAAAAACATGAAATGGAATATTGGATTCTTCATTAAGAAATACTTGGTTACCGATGGGTGAAAGTTGAACACCAACGACCAGCAGAAAGGTTAACTCCGTTAGAGATACCCGAATGAAAATGGGAACACATCGCTATGGATTTTGTTGTCAGATTGCCTAGGACCCTTATCGGCACACCCTAGAGGTACGAAGATGTACAGAGATTTAAAGGAAAGCTTTTGGTGGAAAAACATGAAATGGAATATTGGATTCTTCATTAAGAAGTACTTGGTTACCAATAGGTGAAAGTTGAACACCAACGACCAGCAGAAAGGTTAACTCCGTTAGAGATACCCAAATGAAAATGGGAACACATCGCTATGGATTTTGTTGTCAGATTGCCTAGGACCAAGCGAGGGAATCACACTATATGGGTTATTGTGGATGGTTGACTGCTCATTTATTACCAATCAAGATGACCTTCAGTTTGGATAAGTTGGCTCGAACCTACATGGAAGAGATCGTCAGACTATACGGAGTCCCAATTTCCATCGTGTTTTATAGAGATCCTCGTTTCATGTCCAAATTCTGGCAGAACTTGCAAAAGGAGCTAAGAACCAAGTTAGCTTTCAGTACCGCCTTTCACCCTTAAACAGATGGACAGTCAGAAAGGACTATACAGATTCTGGAAGATATGCTAAGAGCAGTGACCGGCCCCGAATTTCTACTCAGGGAGCCCAAGTCAACTAATAAAAAAAATATACGAGACGGTCTTACGGATAGTTACAGTGAGACAAATTTTTATTACCCACAAAAAAACTCATTTTCATAAATATATATGTGAATTGTGAGGCGTCTTACGTAATTAAATTCGTGAGATAGTTCTCACATAAGACACAATCTAAAAAAATATAACAATTCTAAATTAATAGCATAAATTTATCACAACTTCGATAAAAACAATATATTACAATATAAAGTAATAACATTTTAAATTAGTAACTTAATTATATCTCTATTTCACAACATCAATGTAAAAAAATAAATAACTTAACACATGAATTGCAACATTTGTCTTTTATTTTTTATATTTTAAAATTGATGCATAATAGTATCTTTATTGCTAATAATAAATCAACAATAATAAAAAAAATTAAGTAAAAAAATAATATAAACACAACATTTTACCTTAAATTTAGATGGAGAAGGAATTGAGAAAGAAAGAAAAAATAGAGGATTTTTATATGTTGGCTTCAAAAAGAAAAAAAATGAATAAATTTGCACATATATAAAAACACTCTGTTGGGTTTATGTCATACTCATAACAAATTTTTTATTTTTTAAATTAAAAATGTGAAATTACATAAATACCCTTAACACTTTTTCAAAATTTCAGGGGGCCCAGTGCCCCCTTGGCCCAAGTGTAGGACCGTCCCTGGCTAAGAGCTTGCACTTTGGACCTTCACGGAAGTTGGGAAGATCACATATGTTTAATAGAGTTCGCCTACAACAACAACTATTAGTCGATAAATAGAATGGCATCGTACGAAGCTTTATAAGGAAGAAAGTATCGTTCGCCTCTCGTTTGGGATGAGGTGGGTGAGAAGAAAATTTTGGGACCAAAATTAGTTGAACAAACAGTTGTAGTGATAAAGAAGGTTCGAGAAAGAATCAGAATGACACAAGATAGACAGAAGTCATATGCAAATAAGACGCATAGAGAACTGAAGTTCGATGTGGGAGACAAAGTTTTTCTAAAAGTGCTTCCACTAAAGGAGTTTAACGCTTTGGAAAAAGATGAAAGTTAAGACCAAGGTACGTGGGACCGTTTGAGATTTTGGATTGAGTTGGAGAAGTCGCGTACCGTCTAGCCCTACCGCCGGATTTCACTGGCATACATAATGTCTTTCATGTATCCATGTTACAGAAGTATTTTTTCGACCCAAGCCACGTGCTCAACTAAAAAAGCATTGGAATTGAAAAGGATTTAACATACGAAGAAGTTTCGGTAGCTATCTTGGACAGAAAGACTCACAAGCTGATGAATAGAGAAATGACCCTAGTGAAAGTTCAGTGGAGCCGCCATGGAAGGGAAGAAGCACCATGGGAACAAGAAGACGAGATCTTAACGAAGTATCCAGATTTACCATTTATAGGTACGTTTCTAAATTTCTAGGATGAAATTTTTCTAAGGGGGAAGAGATGTAACACATAGGACAATTCTATGCATAATCGGATTAATTAAATAATTTAACCTCTAATAGCTTTTTTTTATTATGTGTGTTTCAGAATGAAATAATACGTAATTTTGTAATCGAACCTAGGGTTATAATATGATAAGTGATATCGTATGTGTAAGCCCAAAGATATCATAAAATAGATAACCCATCTCAAGGCCCGTGGCCCTAAAAGAGGAACACATAAGTAGCACCATGGCACACCCTAGTGATAGTTTTTGGATCACATTTGAAAATGGTATATATATATATATATATATATATATATATATATATATATATATAAATTAATCTCTAAAATAACCATAAGTGGGGTGATATAATATAATTAACCCAGCATTTAAATCCTTAAAAAGCTGATCTTACCAAAAAAGTAGTTTAACTCGTAATCTTATTGCCATCATTAACACTCGGATCTTGTTTGCAATGTGGCTTTCTTTGTCTGGCTTTGTGGGCAGCTTTATATACTGCACCCACTTAACCTAATACAAATTAATGATTCAAAACATAAATAAATATTCCATGAAATATATATTGTTTTAGTAAGCGTGTCATAAGCATATCATCGATCTTACTCTATTTAATTATTTTTTATAAATCGGAGATACAGAGATCTAAATCTCATGCATTAATGCAATAGTGTCCGTTTCAATTTCCAAACGATGGTGATTGTAAAATTCATATCATTTTAGCATTGCTCGTGATAGTAAAGGCGGGTATATTGAAGTGAAAATACTTCCATTATACGTGATGTGAGGGGTTGATTTAATATCATGATGATGATCGTAAAAACACTTACATTATAAGTTTGTTACATCAATTATGTACACATTAAATTGGATAAGGTACAATTCTGAGTTTTTTAAGACATTGGAACTTAGATGTCATGAAATTAATTAGTTTATAAAACATCTGAAATTGAGATCAAGAACGTTAATCTAATTCGATAATACTTTTTTTTTTATGGAAAAGAAACTAGAACTAATCATGATCGAACATGTTGGACTTAAAATAATAATAATTATTATTATTATTATTGCAATTATAATAATAATAATTTATAATAATAATAATAATAATAATAACAACTACTACTACTACTAAACGAAATCCATCATCATTCGACAGTTATCGGAGACAAATTATGAATTATTATTTTGTATTTAGCAAACATTCACTTTCTATTTTTATGTGGCTTTCAGATTCAATGTAGAATTTAAGGGTAAAAAAGTTTTTTAATCCTCTAAATTTGTCTCATTTGATTTTTCATCATTTATCTTTCATCTCTTGTCTTTTAGTTTCACAATTAAAAAATGCAAATTTTTTAACATGCATCTTATAGCACGTTAAATGACGAAAAATGATATTTCTTAACCATGATGACTAAAAACACAAAATGCGTTCATAAAGCAAACTTAGAAAATAAAAAAAATCCCAAACATTAATAATTGTACAAAATTTAAATATATGTACATACATGGTATATTATTTTATTGTATAAACAAATTAAAACTTCTCCTTTTTTTAATTATCAAATACTACGACATCATTCTTTATTTCATCCTTCAATTAAATATGATATATACAATATACATGAGATATATATTAACAAACTCTATCCAAAATCAAACTTTAAATATATATGTGATCATCACCTTGAAAAGTACACACAACACAATATCTGCTTAAACTAAAGTGAATAGAGCATAAAGATAATGTGACATAATGTTAAATCCTCCCGTAAATAATATGAAGGATTAAGTTCAAACCTTCAAAAATAATAAAAGTCCATACCAACGTCGAATTCAAAATGAGTAACATTCTTGTGAGCTAGTTGCACTATGCAATTCAAACTTGATCCAGATCCAAATCCATATATATATAAAAGAGTTTTTTTTTTCCCTTGAAATTGCATAGCGCACAACGGTGTTCGCCTTCTTTGAATCGAGATATGTTCCCTTTTCATATTGTGTCCTTTCCATCTTCAGATCGCGATCTACCTTTTTTTCGAATCTTGTTCACAGTAAACTCAACGATCGGATATTTCTTGATGCCGGTTATTATGTTGTTCAACGTCGAAGTGTTTATTAAGGTTGTGGGGTTGGGTTGTTTGATCCAATCTTGTTGTTGATCTTCTTTCTCTTTTTTATTTATTTTAATGTTGGATGAGGTTTAAAGATTAGAATGGATTTTAAAATTTTATTTTTCTTCTTTAATATACAATCTTTGTATAAATGAAAAACATCACGAATTGTAGGGGAAAAAAAAATTATAGAAGGTTAAAATATGATTTTATTGTTTTACTGAAATATATTACATAAAGATATTACCAATATTATATAAAGATATTATTAGTATTATATAAAAATATTATTTCATCTACATAAAGGTATTAGCTCATTTTACTGCAATATGACGTAAAAGTGTTACTTAAAAAATTATTTGATTATCTTACTCAAATATATAAGTTGTATCACATAAAAGTATTAGTTGTACTACATAAAAAAAAAATTGTATCACACAAAGGTTTTACTTTATTTACATAAATGTATTACCTCATTCAATTGAAATATAATGTAGAGATATTTCTTGTATCACGTAAAGGTTATGCATAAATTTAAAGCCATTGTCTGATTTTATTTACAAAATGGTTTTGTTATTTTATTGAAATATATAATTGTACTACGTAAACGTATTAGATGTTTTACATAATGTATTAGTTATATTACATCAAGGTAGTACTTCATTTACATAAAATATTACCTCATTTGATGTAATATAATGTAATGGTACTATTCACATAACATAAAAGTATCATTGGTATAAGTAAATGAAATCATTAACATAACTAAAATGTATTACTAGTATAATTAAAAGATATCATTAATGTAGCTGAAAGATATAATATGATTGTTAGAACATGAATAATATACGCGACAGAGTGTGACACAAACAAACGGGGGAGCACGTGAAAGCGCATAATAATGGGTTTGAGTTGGGTCTCCTAGATTGCATGCATGTTAGATCCATATATTAGATGTATAAAAATAAGAGTGGGTCTCTTGTAAGACCGTCTCATGGATTTTTATTGTATTGTGTGAGACGGGTTAACCCACAACCCAATCACCCACAATCCAAACCCTACAATTCACATGTTGTTTGTGGATGATGGGGCTCCATTTTACGGTAACTATCCGTGAGACCGTCTCACATGAGTTTTCGTCCCACGTGAGTTTTTGTGTAAAAATATTTGTGTTCAAATAAACTTTGATTGTATCTGAAAAGAAAAAAATATTCCCCGAAATATATATTCCTAAAATTAGTTGGATAAAGTTGTAATATTTAAACATAAATAAAACTGAATTTGGTATACGAGGACAAATGTGTGGTACTAAACTTATACGCGTTTTATAATAAGTCAATAAATAAAGAAATACAAATAAAAAGGTGAAGAGTAATGTCAAAAGGAGTTTGGGACCAATCATTTTTTAGCAAATCGCTCTTCTGTTCTGTGTGAATTCCTACTCTATCCAATAGATTCCTCAACTCTAAATTGCCGTGAGAATGATGTGATCATCACTTATTTTTATGCACTTGTTTCAATTCCTAACTTAATTTTCATTTCATTGCAAATAATTATTTATGTTTACATTTCAACATATATTCTTGTTTATTTTTTATTGTTAATATTTTAATTATTCTTTCACATATTTATCGGTCAAGTTGAGTTAAACATACTCCTGGTCAAACTTGTTTGGACTTTTATCAAGTGCTCAATAGAGGATCGACTTGAAAGAGCATTATTCATGTAATTTTTTTTGGGGTTTCTCTCGCTTTTGGCATAGCGGGCCCCCGGCGGGAGGCTCGCACGACGGGCTATTAGCTCAGTGGTAGAGCGCGTCCCTGATAATTGCGTCGTTGTGCCTGGGCTGCTCTCAGCCACATGGATTAAGTTTTTTTTTTTTTTATTTTATTATTTATTGGTTTGAGTCCATCTTGAGCTATAAACTTTATCATAGTGTAATAAATATCATTCTGATTTGTTTGTTATGTTTATATAGCTTAATTTAATTGAATTAATAAGTTTTTGATCTTAATCAACTTTGAGTGAAGTATGAATTAGTTTCGGTATAATTTTGGCCCTACTACTAAATCTCTATAGATAATATGATTTTTTTTTTTTTTTTGGTTTAATGGATTAAAAGATGTGAACAAACTGTAAGATCAATATCAATTAAAGAAATAACGTTTTCATCAACTTAATTAAAGATATGGAGAAGGATGAGAATATTGAAATTTTATAAATTTCACCATCAATTCATTAGTTTGTTGTCGTGGTTGTTACATAACATGTTTGTAAAATCAGTTTTTATGTCGTAAAATCAAAATGGATAAGATATATATATATATATATATATATATATATATATATATATATATATATATATATATATAACTAACACGACGTCGATATAATCTGGTGATATGATAGTGAATGTTGCATATATATTTGATTGTCTATCAATAGTTGCTGAAGAAGGTCATCACGGTATGTAGAACACCTATATATAATATAACTCACTTCTTCAAACTATATATAACATAAACTCATTAAATAAAATTTAAAACTATATCGCGCTAATGGTTGAGGATCCAAACAAATTACAAAATATAAACTAGGATAATGATAATTAATAATAAAAATTTATGAGGATAAAAAGGTTGTAATAAAACTAGTCAGAGTATCCCATAAGAATGATTTCCCTAAACAAAGTAGTAATAAAGAAATGGGGACAAAATAGAAAAGGCAAAATGTAGTGGAACACTGAAATGGGAGGTGTGGAAAACTCTCAAAGAAAATCAGTCCCATTTTATAATGATTGTCTCTGAAAATTTGAGAGGCACAAAAGTTGGGGTTGGCAAATTTACTATGTCCATACACCAAAAAAATAGGAAAAAAAAAAAAAAAGGAATGCAACACTTGGCAAATTTGGCAATTAATGACATTTCTTTTTATTTATATATTTGGAAAGTTTGGCAATGACATATATATTTTTGTTTTCAATATTGTATTTTATGCTATTAATATATGACATGTGTGTGAATTATACTTGACATATAGCATATACTGCGAAAATGAGCTCTAGATATAATTTGATTCAAATCAATATAATACTCATGGGTGGGTGAATTAATACTCGAATTTGAAGAAGTAGAATTGAGATGCACTTAAACTTTTCTTGAGAAAAATACACATGTCAAGGATTGGTCAGATTGTGGATTGTGAGATTATGATAAGCCTAGTATATTAGGTGAGAAAAGTATACAAGAAAAATTACATACATTTCAATATAGATATTTGAATTGAGTAGTTCTTATTTTGTTGGAAAGTTAAAGAGGAGATCTACAATTTTTATGTCGGCAATTTTTCTTGATTCATGCTCCAAATGAGCAGAAAAGTATACAAGAAAGTGATAGTTGTGCATAACTCAATTAAAAAAAAAAATCACAGATCTAAATATCTTTCTTAGGCTTGCAAAAATAGATATTTGGTATATCATATACATCATATCTCATTTACATCTTGGAGAATTTGAGAAAGAAGACAAAGTAGAGAAGACCAATCAACACTTCTAGAGTTTTTTTCTTTCAATCTAATTTTCTTTTATTGTATGTTAGATATGGTGAATTATAATATGTTTGTGGATTGTAAATGTCTAACTAAATTCGTTGTAATCTTAGGAGTGTTATTAGTTTAATTTGCTACTAATCTTGATGGATATTTAATTTTGATTAAGTATTAATTCATGTGTTCTTGATATGGCTGTCTGGTTCAATTATTTTGATAATGAGTATGCATTGGATCAAAATTCGAGAAAGATGATATTTGATGTTCAATCTCAAAATATATGTCATGAATAAACATAATTGAGAGAATTCAATATTAGGTTCTTTTAGGAGTCATTTATTTATATATGTTGAGTAGCAATTCTAAAATAATTAATTAATTAATCAATTGTTAAGTTGTCTTAGCTAGCAAAGCAATTTATTCAATAATTGTGATGGCTGATATTGAGAGAGGAACTTGAGAACTTGAACTTGTTATATTGATTGTATTAAAAGAATCTAATGGAAATATACCCTTAATCCACCTTTTCATCTTGTGATCATCTCTTTAATTTTATAGGTGTTGCAATAATTAATTTGATAGTTAGTTGACTTGTAGTTGTTAATACATCCATTCATTGAAATAGAATTGTCTCAAATGGAACTAGATCACTATAATTACAATATTTATAAAATCTACACATTAATTATGTAGATATTAAAATATACCATGATGGAAAGGGATCATTATTTTAGATTACAATATTCTATGCAATCGATTTGATCACTCCTTTCTATAAACTCAGCCACAAAAAACGTTAAATTAAAGATGATTACAAATTCCAGTATTCCTTATTAAATTAAAGGCGCTATTATATATCCCTGGGGACACAAATTAGGTATTTATTTTTTACGGAAAAAGATTATTACATTTATTTATTTATTTATTTTAGGAAATATTAAAATATCCTTTTTTTTGCCTTTTTAGGAGGGTGTAGCATGCTTGGGACTGGGGCGGTGGAATCACAGGCGCACGATTTCTATTGGTCTTTCCAAGTGGATAATGGGACCCACATTTCCCTCTCTGTTTTTCCATCATCACTCTTATGATCAATTCCTGCCACATAATTATTAAATAAATATTTGGGGATCGGATTTTATAAGATAAAGTCCTGCTTAATTTATTCATAATTTTTATTAAGTTTTATTTACATTTAAGTCTTTTAAATTGAACTTTATCATATTGTGTATTGACACAATAAAATTTTTATGAAATCTAAATAATAGGAGTAATATTATCAAGTTCGTAATTACCTAAAAGGTAACCAATCATCCTCTATTAGAAAAAAGAAAGTAATTAATGACAAGCTAAATATTATCATAATTGTTATATAATTATATGGTGCATATTGAAGTTTTTCCTTCTGCATATTTTAAGATGATGTCACATTTTGCATCACTATATATATATATATATATATATATATATATATATATATATGTGTGTGTGTGTGTGTGTGTAAATTGTTTTTGAATTGAACGAAGGTCCATTTTATGAACATTTCGATTCTCAGTCATATTCAACGAATAATTAAATCCATCACTTTAAATTTATTATCAAAAGAAAATGAATGTTTAGTTTTTTTTTTTTAAATCTTATTAAGCTTTGATTATGTGAGTTTGAATTCTCTTTATCCGGATCAACCTAATGAATTTCATAATCCTCCATTGACCTAAATCCTAGGTAAACCAAATTATAAATTTAATGAAATTGAGAATCGAATAATTTAATTTGATTCCATCACTAACCTTAACCCTAATTTTCTTGTTTTATAAGATGACCATAGCAAACAAAATAGTGATGTATTGCTGACCTAGGCATCTTGTAGGACCATGGCCAATTATATCCTCTTACATTGAACTATCCCTTTTCTAATCTATTTTTGTTTTGAATGTTTTTAAATAGATTTTATTGTTCATGCTATTATTATTACACATATGTCCCTTTATGAACTACGCGGTTTATATCTCTTTTTGACATATGTATAACACCATAAATGACAAATAAATTAGTATTTGGTTCAAAGTTGAGTCCATATGTAAGTCTATTGCATTGCCACCTCACCAACAAAATGACAATAAAGCCCCCCACAAAGGGACAATAACACTTAAATATTTATTTATGCTAGCATCTTCTATATTTCATGCATTAGCATGTTTTTATCACTTTCAATATTAATGATTGTATATACAATGATAATGGGCTCATAACTTTATGACATTATGTACCTTTTTTCACTGTCCCTCAAATTTATAACCTTATCTTTTGCTACCACACTTGAGTTTCTACATTGTTCTAATTCTTGCCAAGGTGTAGCAATTTGATGGTGAGGGTGGGGGTGGCATATGGGGGTGGAGACATTTTATTTTGGGGGCACTTTGTACACTCATGGGCTTACTTGTTTCAACCATTTTCTAACACATCACTTTTTTGCACTTGATTGGAGTTTGTTAGGATTGGGTGCTTTTTTGCAATCTCTTTGGAGTTGTTGGAAGAGAGGGATTTGGTGTATAATATTTTGGCATTACTAAAGTTACAAAAAGAAAAGCTTCTTTATTGCATTGGCTAAATCTACAATTCCTATTGGTTGAGAGATATGAATAATCATGGCTTTGTGAAAAAAACATGTTGTGTTTGGAGTATGATGCCACGTTAGATAGGTTTATATATGATGAAGACATTCTTGTAAAATCGTTTTACATATTTAATTTCGTAAGATGAATCAACTTGCAATCCACAATCTATAATTAAGTTTGTAATTTGTGGGTGTACGCACGTAATGTAATTGATCTGTTTTTTAGATTTTTATCCGTGAAGCCATTTATGATATATGATTGTCCAAACAAAAATCATAAACACAGCTGACATCACTATAATGTCATTTTGAAATTTTATGTATTAATTAATTTTAATATTTTCAAGTTCATTAGAAATGCTCAATGTATCTCAATGAATGTATTAGCACTCATTATTCGTTGGATTTTCTTCTACATATTTGCACACCCTATGAGTTTTATATATATTGAATTTTGTTGAATAGTGGATAGGTTGTGCTCGATGGTTGCAATTGGTTGCAAAAATTAACGTTAACCTAAGTTATTTGTGTAAAATTATGTATCAAACGTTAATTTGTATAAAAATAAGTAATAAAATTGGATAAAAAACATTAATTTATATGAAAATAAAACCTATGCTTTTATGGACATTGCCCTACTTCTTGTCTGGCAATAGTTCTTTTTTGCAATCACGACTATGGGCATTTAAGATTTTAACATTATTAATCAGTGAAATATTAATTACTTGAAAGAATTATTAAGTTCATGTAGGAATACCAAAAAAAAAATATATATATATATATTCGTTCATCATCATCGCCTTATAAACTTTGTTTCATATACTACTCCCTCCATTGTAAAATATCAGCGGTTTACGAAATAAAATTTATTTCAATTGCGTTTTTAGATTATCAAAAAGATTTTTTTTTTCTTCAAATATTATAAATTATCAGGTCTTTTGTTCAAAATCCCATCTTTTGGAACTTCAAAAATACATATTTTCGCTCATTCATACACATAATTATAACTATTAATTTTAATTTTTTTTAATTTGCGTAGAACAATCTGAAACGAGAAATAAATTGAAAAAAAAAAAAAAAAGTAAGTAAGAAATTTATTCTACACTCCATCTAGGGAAGCACTTGGATTAAATTTTCAAAAATTTCTACCAGCATTTCTGGACATCTTTCAATGGCATCATCGTGTTGAACATTCCATATGGAAAAAAAATTAGGATAACTAAAATTACTCTTGAAGTTCAATAAGTTTACATTTAATTAAACGAAAAACTCAAACAGAATATGTAAATAAATTATTAATTTACACCCTTGACATTTATTTCAAATTTGTAATTACACATCTCTCTTTAAGGGTGTATTTGTAGTATTTTGAGGGATAATAGAATTACTTAAGAAATTGATTAAGGGGGTGTTTGCAAAAAATTGTATGGTTGAGAAAGTGATTAAATTTAGTGATTATGGAGAAATCACTTACTAGCAAAAGTAGATTGTGTTTGCAAAATAATTTTAAAAGCTAATAGCAAAAGTAGATTGTTTTTTTAAAATTTAATTGAGAAGTTGTCAAAGCAACCACCAACCTGCTTCTGGATTATAGATTCTAGTAGATTTTATAATTTGCTAGAAGAGAATTAAAACAATAAAAACTGATTCATAAAACTTAAATAAGTGATGAAAAACTGTCAGAATTTTTTGAAAACACCCCCTAAATCACCCGAGAAATTAAATTGTACAAATATAACCGTCAACGAGTACGTCCAGTATAGCAAGGCCCACACCATGTCCAAATACCACAGCCCAACTACAGGCCCATCACGGACTCTCATACGGCCCAAGTCTCTAGTTATATATGGGCTTTGCTTACCATCTTAGAGCTCAGTAATCCGTAAAACCATAATCTTCAACGATGAAAATAAAATACGATATGATTACTCAATTCAGATTTGATTAGTTATCGATTTTTATTATTTTTAGTTCCTATACTAGGTATATCATTCTTTAATTTACTTATAATAACTACAAATTAATTAAATTCCTAGTCACGTGAAGTGAAAGTGAATAGTCAAACAACTTAAACCTCTCATTCAGCTTGAATCAAATCAAGATATAGGTGAAATGACACGAAATGTTATCTAGCAGAGATGCATAAACGATGTCTGTGAATTTTCAATCCATCATCCTCGAGAATAGACAAACTATATACGTTTCGAGATGACAAAAGAAGGGCTCAAGTTAGAATTGGTTAAACTAACTGATCTGAAAGGACTAGTGCAAAAAAACTATCAGCTTCAAATGCGCTATATGCAGCTTCCTATCGACAATAATTTACGCTTGTAAGGATTAAACTTACCTCAACTAAGCTCTAGCTTGACTTCACGGGGATGTTCAGCATTGAATTCCATCACCTTTGAAGGAATCCCAGTAGGGATGACAGTACCGCCATTATAGCCATCTGCAAGCAGCTTCCCGATTTTCAATCTCCACTCAGAGCTATCCTTCTCACTCCTCCGATCATGAACCACTCGATCATGGTAGTTGAGCATTGTTCCAATACCAGTGTTTGGTATCCATCCGTATTGCATCAACACCTTAGCTTCTCCCTCTGTTAAATCATCACCTACCTGTCAAAATTATTTTGAAGAAGATGAAACTTTTCTAATCTAGCTGCTAGGAAAAATAATAGGTGCGTCTTACTCTTGCTCTCTTTCTTATAATCTCTTGCATAAGAGAAAGCTAAATGCAGTACACATGTAAATTGATGTGCAAAAGAGAAATTACTCTAGCATGTTTGATTTCGTGAAAGGGTTAAAGTAAGGTAATCACCACCAGTGCTTTGTTCTCAATTAAAGTAATCCTACTGCAGCTGGTAAGCTTCATGGCGATAACCAGTCGTTTGATTTGCCAATTTATAGGCAAAGAATCTTCCAATTCAAAGAAGTAGGTTGCATAACCATATTCAGGACGTTCAAGTACTATCCTGTTGACATGAAAACATCAGTATGGTCTTCATCTAGTTTGGTTGTTTTTAAGGGCTATCTAAGCTCTTGAAAATGATTGCACCAATCTTGCCTGTTATGTCTTTCAAAGACAAAGATAAAGGACTGTAGGTCCCGGCACCATCCCCATTCAACTGGCCAATGTCGAAACTGTAGGTAGCGTGCCTGCAAGACAAATGAAGCAATCAAGTGATAATCAAAATCAGAAAATAAAAGGAAAAAGAATGAGAAAATGTGATTTGTCATAAGAGGGTGACACTATAAGTTAGTCTCATATCAATCAGATTACAAGGACCAAATCAAAATGTAACGAATACCTGCTCAACTAGTGAAAATAGACATTCCAGACAGTAACTAGCCTTCTCCACCTTAGGGCACCGCAACGGACCAAACTTTAATAATGAATCTCGCTGAGAAAAAAGCTGTCCCCATATAAACAAGATCAGACTCTACTATAGAAATCTCAAACTATGATGCACCAAACTAATTTGTAAATTATATCAATGGTAGACTTGCATTTATAACAATTTACTGCTAAAATAAACAGACAGATGAATAATCAGCAAGAATTTGGCAAATCAATATCAGTAAATACGCACCAGAAATGAATGGTCTTATTAGTATCTACTTATTCTAAGAGCAAGCCACCATGACAATGTGATGGGGGAATAGAACCAGAGAATCAACATACATAGGCAATGAAATATATTGTCTGATTACTTAAATCAGAATAAGAAGGATGCCTCCACCAGCAACAGGTTAGGGGCAATCAAGGATACTAATAATCAACACATCCACTAAATGTTTAATTTAAATTTCGGACAACTGGACAGTGGAGCTGGAGATTTATAAGGGCATAGTTGTTGAAAGTATGATGAACAGGACCACCCAATGCAGAAATTATAAAGTCAACCACATTAAGGATTCTAAGAAAATCTATCTGTTTTATGTTTCCTGTTCCATGTTAACCATCATCTTCATGTGGTTCACCTTGTAGCATGAACTTCAGATTTTGATATAGGAACCATCAGCAAATCTTTCTATGAATTAACCATGGCAGTTATTTAATCAGAACTATAGTAAATCAAGCTAATAATTGCCATGAAAAACCTAGAAAACTGAGACCATGTTATGCCTCCCATTTATAAATAAGAAAAAAACTTGCACTTAAGCCCCACTAGATCTTGGCTATCTTATAGTTTTCTGCAAAGTTGGTCCCTAGAACTCTACAGACTTTGCTCTAAAGTCGTAACAACATCATCTGTCCCCTCATCCATACAGTAGTAACACCAAAATCATTATATCTACAAATATCTTTTATTTCTTTAACAAGACAGCTCTAAGAATTTACAGCTAATAACTATCCCATGATGAAAAGTATAATCTAATTTTATCAATTTTCATCATAAGGCATGGTCACAAGATCAACAATGCTGCTTCCAAGCAAAAGACAAAATAAAGAAAATATCATTAAGACATGAGCAAAATGGAACTTCAATCAACAGACAGGGAAAAGTTGTTCTTGGAACTGCTCTACATTATTACACTTTCCTTAACAATACTTGAAGAAAATAAAAGCAGATGATGCAATATTCGGGAAGTTATCATATTTTATTTTAATGAGCTCAGTGGAAGGGAGGGACACAATAAGAACTAGAAAACTTGTGTGATCAGGGTTCGAACCCTGGTCATCACAATCTACACCTTATAAAGGTGGGATACCACTTGAGCTACAAGTCTCGTGGTAATATTCGGGAAGTTATCAATAAGCTGATTGCATAATAGACTTATATGACAAATATCAACAGAAACAGAACTTCACAAATCATTCATCACATACCTTTGATATAACTTCTTCGAGCTCTGAAAAGGTGTCTTTCATGGATGAATCGTCCAAAGCATCATTGCTTTCTGGATCGCCATACAGCTTAATTTCATTAACTGAAACACCTTTCTCAATCAGAACCTGTCCACAACAAATATATCAGCAAGTTACTGACCCCAATTTCAGCAGAGAACAGATACATAGCTTCTTATAATACCTGCAAGAGTCCAGGGGCATCTTCCTCCATAGCAGTTTCAATAGAATCCCTGAAAATATCATCAAAAAGGTAAATTAGTCTCAAGCGCCTTTTAATATTAGGATCTCTATATTCATTGATTTTAAACACCAAAGAACTTACGTAACAGTTTTTCGCCTCTTCCTCAGACGGTTGATTTTCAGTGACTGGGAAGGCTTTGATTCTACCGGCCTACACCCTGGGGCAGAAGGTACCGTATTGTTCACGCATTTAGAACTTTGGTGAATACCCAAACCAGGACCATCTCTTGATGACAACAATTTTATTCGCTCCCTCAGCAACATATGATCCAATTCATCTTCATATGCATCACCTTCAGTTTGAACTTCAGTTTTGACTAGTACAAAGTTCCCAAATGACATTTGGCCTAATGTAGTTTCATTGGAACTCTGGAACTTGTCATAGTTTGGTTGTTCAATTTTAACATTTATTGACCTTGGAATGGCTAGAGTTTGCACAGTCCTAATATCATCAGGCAGAAGAGTCTTTCCGGTGTCTGTTTCATTTCTTTGAATTCCCAGGGGATCTAAATACATTGATCTATTTCCTTGAGAGCAGTGACCTAATGTTTGAGGAGGTTTATGAACTGAAGTCATGTTACCATTCGATCTACCAGATTTGGAAGTCCTATCAATTCCATGGACTTGATTCCCAGAGACCACGTGCCTTTGATCACCAAGCCTCAGCTCTCTTTTTACTGCCTCAGGAGAGCTCTCCTGAGAAAAGTTAAATCCAGCACTATTTAAAACATAACTTGGAATCTCAAACAAGACTGCTCAAACAAAAAACCATATTCGGGTTTTAAGAACGACTAGACAGCTAAAAAAAAAGGCAAAGGATGCAGGAGGCGGCTGTTTAGCAGTGGATGGTCTTAAACCATAAAGGAAATGCAAATCTATGAGAGATAAATGTCCAACCAATACTATAACCATTTTATGAAGTATAAGTATGCCTATCCACCGAATGAATTGTAAGAAAGCCAGAGTTGCAGGAGTTGATCTGAAAGTACACTTTTCATTCTATTATGAGATGCCTACGGATATATTATTTTGAGACAACTTAAAAGTCAATATCAAGTTTAGCAGATTAAAATCTTAAAGACACGAACAGAGTTCAAGTCAGACAATCATGATTAACCATACGATAAAATTATTTCAAGCATGTGAAGAACCCAAAAGTTAAAGACTAGTTAAGGTGCCCACTTCAACGTATCAAACAAAAGAAGACTACCTCCAGCACCGTTGATGACAATCCCAAGCATTTACTGCAAAAGAATGGAAGCAGAAAACAAAATACTCAATCATAATATCAAAGTGCAGAAACAAAGAGGAAATATAAATATTGTGGATTCTTGGACTTACAAAAGAAAGGGCTTCTGAGTTATGCAGTTATTTATTAGTTATGGATATTATGCAACTATATCATTACTTTTTTTGATCGTATACTACCATAATAATACAACTTCTTTGCTCCAGAAGACAAACATAATAAACTTTAGTTGTGATGCTCTTTCATTACCTCTTGCAGTTATTCAATAAATGCTATTTAAAAGAGCACACTGAATAAGCATATCATGAGCCATTGACAAACCACAACTCAAAGAATCGAATTGAGCACTCTATAAGAAATGTACTTACATGTAAAAAACAAAACAGAAAAAAGAAAAAAAGGGATACCAAACTGGGCTATGATGAGATTATAGAGAAAAAAGAAACCTTGTTAGAAACCTCCTCAACCGTTCTTTTAGTACTACATGATCCAGTTCATCAAGAAATTCAACACTTGTTTCCAGTTCAGAATTGGTTGCTTGAATCCTACCAAGGGAGGCTATATTCACATGGTCGGCTGAAGAACCCTCATTGTAGTTTTCAGCACACTCAACCTTCACTTTAACTGAACCTATCGCAGCAGCAATAGAACGACTTGAGTTCAAACACTTTTGTTCTATATTGTCTTCATCTTTATCGTGAAGTTCCCTCACATCAACTGCATTTTTTCAAGAAAAATAAGTTGTGAAAACTAATTGAAACTCAAGGAAACACCAGAAAACTTTCCGACTATTGGACAGCAAAACTAAATTTGATAAAGTATGATTCACTATCGCCGGTAATGAAACTCACCGTTTCCATTAATTTTCCCCGATTCCAATTCCGAATCAACGGAGATACGATTGCCCGCCAACAGCAACTTGAGCCGCTGTTTCAGAGGCACGCGCTCGAGCTCTTCCGACCACACCATCTTTTCAGCGCCATTTTGAAAATTGATTTCCGATTGAGTCATCCTTGAACAGATTTAAATTATTTTTTGGTTGCGCTATTAAACAGTTGCCATGGCAATTTTGCAGTGGGTGGAAGAATCTTCGTACAAAAGGGGTAAAACTAGGGTTTTTGGTACACAAGCATGTCGTGGGAAGAGAGAGGTGAGTTTGCACGGACTTCAAATGAATGGCGCGGAGAGGAAAAGAGATTCCCGAGTGCTTGTTCAGTATTGATTTGATGAGAGAGAGAGAGAGAGAGAGAGAGTGTGTGTGTGTGTGTGTGTGTGTGTGTGTGAGAGTGAGAGAGAGAGGGGGGAATTATTTTACAAAATTAGAGCAAATAATTTTGGGCTTTATTTGTTTAAGCTTGGACTTTATATTGGGCCTCAATACAGACGAGTCTGCTTACATTTTTTATCACAAATATTTTCGTATTAATACGTCTTAAAAAAAATATAGTATAACTTTAGTATTAGTTACGTGTATAAGATTATGTAAATTATTAATTATCATTTTTACTTCTCCATTATTCGTTGGTTTGATTAATTCAATCGCATTTAATTTATTTAGTTGGTGAACTAATAAAGGCACAAAGAGAAAAAAAATTAAAATTATCTTTGATGTTTTAATTATTACAAACTATTTTAAATGTCAACTGAAGAATAATATAAATTGATTTATCGTATATTTATTGCGTGATATATTTTTAGCCATTATTGAATTTCAAAATAGTTCATTTGTATTCTTTATACTTAATTATTTAACAGTCAAAATAATTATAAGAGTAGGACTGTAAACAAACCAAGCCGTTCACGAACTATTCGCGGCTTGGTTCGATAAATATTCGTTCGAAATCATTCGTTAAGCTTAACGAGCCGAATTCGAGCCCGAGTTTCGAGCTCGATAACTTATCGAGCCGAACTCGAGCCTAGACATATTCGATTCGATAGTTCGCAAACATGTTCATTGAGTGGGTTCGCAAGACATATTCGACTTGATAGTTCACAAACATGTTTGTTGAGTGGGTTCGCAAAAAGGTTCATTTATAATTCGCGAACATGTTCGTTAAGTGGGTTCGCGAACATGTTCGTTAAGTGAGTTCGTTTATAGTTTGCAAGTCTGTTCGTTTATATATTTTATTTTAATATGATTATGAATTTTATAAGTTTTTGAAATTTAGATGAATACAATTAATTAATAATTAGTAATCAGAAAAATGTTTATATATTTTATTTAAATATGATTATGAATTTTATAAGTTTTTGAAATTTAGATAAATAAAATTAATTAATAATTAGTAATCAAAAAATTAATATGATTATGAAATTTATAAGTTTTTGAAATTTAGATAAATACAATTAATTAATAATTAGTAATCAAAAAAAATCTTTAACCAATCCAAAACGTTATGGATAGGAATCCAACACAAAATCCCCAATAATATAAATAAATTATAATACCACCAGACCAATTTGTGCTTTCACTAATTTACCTGTTAAACTTTTATTTTATCTACTACATTTTAAAATATAAATATATTGATAATTAAATTCAATATAATTTACTTTTTCTAATATATTGCTTGCTATGCCATCTGAAATTTTTTGAAATTTGATATTAATGATACAATTTACCAATGATATATTATCTTAATATAAAAGATATAATGCTTTTAAATATTGATATAAATTAAATTTTAGGTATTTTAACTTTGAATTTTTGATATTTTAAATAACTATATTTGATATTTAGAGCACATAAATTTATTAAAAATAAAAATATAGGAGCAATATATATAAATATATATCATAAGATAAATTTTTTATAACTAAATTAATTAAATATTAGTAAAATATGTATTAATTATTAATCTCCGCACAATTAGCATTTTTAACATTTTAAGATTAAAATTTTAAGATATACTAAAAATACAAAAATTAATATGGTTCTTCAATATTTTAGGATATGAAATATTCAAATATATACGGTTTGTACATAGGTATCATGTATGCACATGATGAAAAAAAAAAACTAAACTTAGTAAAATAGAAAAATTTAAATATAATCTATATAAAAAAATTATCTACGGTTTTTTGTGCAATATACATCACCTAATTTAGCACTATATATAGTATAGTTTCATAGTTTACTATAAAACACATATTCGCAAAAACTATTCAATTAATCAATTTCATTAATTAAAAAATTATGAATTTCCTCACTATTAATATTTTTAACATTTTATGATTAAAGTTTTAGGATATATTAAAAATACAAAAATTAATAAGATTCTTCAATATAAGGATTTGAAACATATATTCATTATATATATATACATATATATGTATATATTAGTACTAAATATGTAATCAAATCGATAACTCTTTTAGTTTGTTAAGATTAATAAATGAATATTAACCGAACTCGATCATGAGAAGTTTGCCAAACATTTTATTCGTTGACAAAATAAATTATATATTATTAAAAATCTAAAAATTATAATTATATATTTTATATTTTTATATAATGTTCATGCCGAATAACGTCAAATTTTTGTTTGTTTACTTTAACTGCTCACAAGCCTTTTAATGAACTTGTTTATGAGCCAACGAGTCGTATAATGTCAAGTATTAATTTTTTTTGTTTACAATAAACGAATGCAAATGAACTTGTAGCTAAAAAAAATTAAAATAGATAATCTTTTTTTCATATATATATATAAAAGATAAGAAACTTTTTTAAGTAAATGAGTGTATAAATAAAATTTGATATTATGAGTGGAAAAAGGGTCGAACACATGACCTCCTCAAAAGAAATCAGTTTCCACTCAGCCATCTAAATATCTTACTAACAAGTTTCGAAGATTTATAAATATTTCAAGAAAGTAAAAGTTAAATTTAAAAGACAAACCCCCAAATTCCCACTCGAAGACCTCCCAATTCCCAAATCCAATTTCATAATTTCTCACAGGAACATATCGCAAATTTGAAAACAAGGTCATCGAGGGAGGTTGTCGACTTCTATTGCGTTCAAGTTCTCGAATCGATTCAAGGTTAATTGAAAAATTAGAGGTTTACTATTTTCATTTCTCTAATTAGAATATAGTTCATGTTATTGGTTTTTTCCGGAACTAGGTTTTTTCTCTCTCAAGAGTAAGTACTGCATATTTATGTTCAAATTCTATATTTATTTATAGAGTAAGGGTTTTGTGTACAAGTGTCTTGTGCTCTATATCATAATTTATTGAGAACAAACACATGTTTTGGGAATTTGTGTATTGTGATGTTAGTTGTATTTTGGGCAGTGGCGGATCCAGGATTTAGTATTTGGGGGGGGGCGAATATATATTAAACAAGATAATTAAGAATAAGATAAACATCAATCTAACTTGAATAGTTGAACTTATGGACATCAATTATTGAAAAGTTTCGAGTTATACCTTACATATACTCAATGTGCTTAAAAACTCCTAATGATGGTAAGTTTGATTCCACGTTGATCTCTTTTGTAGCTCCTGCATGAAGAGATTAAGAGATCAATGATCATCAATAATCAAAATATAATTTCATTAGCTATTTAATTTATTTATGATATAAAATAATAACTAACAAATAATAAACCTACATATAGTTTGCTTTGGAAATTGAAATTGTAATCTCCTTGATTTCATATTTGCAAATTCATCAATAATAGACTCATTATCGAATTTTTCTGCAATTTCTTTCTCAATATATGTGATCAAGTAACTCCCTAGAAAGTCATCTTCCATCTTATTTCGAAATCTAGTCTTGACAAGCTTCATAGCAGAAAATGCACGTTCACCAGTAGCAATGGAAACAGGAAGAGTCAGAAAAAGTCGGACCAATCTATCAATCAGAGGATAGATTTGTGACTTTCTTGACTTTGTTAACTCTTGAGAAAGTTATGAAATTGTTGACAAATTCTGAAGAGTTGGAAATCGATGAATATCAAGCTCAAAATGCTGCAATTGAGATCTTAAATGCAATTTCTCTTGTTCAGAAAAATCTTCTAGATAAAACATCTCAGTAAGCTTGCAAATCTCTTCGATGTTAAAATATTTGTAACCATCTCGAGGATCCAAAGCTGAACAAAGCATGAGCAATTCCATCATATCAACTCTAAACCTGTCGTTCAATTCTTGTTATTGAGAATCAACTGCTGCCACAAAAACATCAAATCGAAGGTGATGTTCTATTGTAATAGGATCTTTGTGGTAATGAGATCGCCTTCTGCTTGCAGTGTAAGGATCACTCAAATTAGGAATAACCACTTCGTATTTATCACAAAATAACTTCACTTTTTGAAGCAAAAGATTCCATCCATCTTCTTTTAACTTTTGGACTAATGTCTTTGTTGTTGAGACAAGATGTAAAACATTTACAATATCCTGAGACTTGCATTGTAAAGTTAAGTGATTTCCAAAATGTCTATCATAATGTACAAAATGAATATGAATTCATATGATGTCATTGCATCATAAGCTGCATCTGCATCTGCTCGTTGAGCATAAGTATTTTCATCCGATATGACATTCTTCAAAACCAAGCATGTAGCTTTAAACATGTTTTTCAAACTTCAAAGAGAACTCAAATGAGAGCTCCATCAAGTATCACTAGCTCTCTTTAAAGTTCCAATTTGGTTCATTCCTTTACCCATGTTTGACTCATCAAGAGAGATTAGTCTTCTGATTTCTGAGAGCATCATGCAACTGATCATATTGTTTACAAGAATCAACTGCATTGATAATTGTAGTTAATTTACCATAAAATTGATGAACAAGGTTAACCTCTTTTAAAGCTGCCACTAGTGCTAATTGAAGTCGATGAGCAAAACAATGAATATAGTAAGCATATGGGCACTCATTAGAGACAAGTGCTTGTAACCCGGACCATTCCCCAAGCATATTACCTACTCCATCATATCCTTGACCACGAATATCCCTCACATTGAGATTATGTTGTTGAAGAACATTGAAAATCTCTTTCTTCAAAGTCAATGATTTAGTATCGAAAACATGGACTAGATCAAAAAACCGTTCTTTCACATAACCCTTCTCATCAACAAATCTTAAAACAATGGCCATTTGCTCTCTTTTGGATTCATCTCTAGCTTCATCAACAATAATGCAAAATTTTGCATCTCCAATTTCTTTTCTAATATAATCCTTAACTTTTGTTGCAAAAACTTATAGTATTTCCTTTTGAATTCCAGGTGATGTATAAGATGCATTATGAGAAGTATTATCTAGCATAAGTGATGAAACTTTTTCATTGTAAGATGTTAATATCTTTACCATCTGGATAAAGTTATCTGGATTTGTTAAATCTAAGCGCTCGTTATGTCCTCGAAAAGCACAAGCTTGGAATGTGAGCTATCTAATAGCATCAATTGAAGTTTTTAACAACAACCTGTTGTTGGCCACTTGTTGAAAAGTTTGCTTCTCAATAACCTTCTGGATATGCTGCACTTGATTCATCAAATCACGACAATTCATAATAGCTCTTTTGTGTGATGAATTAGGATCTTTTCCAACGTGAGATAAGAGAGCACATTTTTCTCCATTAACCTTTTTCCAAGATCGAAATCCCTCAATTATGAATGCTCCAGAAGCAACCCTTCCACTTGGTTTAGCAAATAAATAACATGGCAAATAGAATATAGCATCTTTAGTTGAAGAATATTCCAACCAATCCGGGAATAACTTAAACCAAGAAAATTGAAAGCAACGACCTTTTTCATTTAAAGGATATTTACTCATCTCATGTTGATATGGTCCAACTCTTATATATGCTCTTCAAATCTCATATTGTTGCTCCCCATTATAATTCCATATTTGTGAACACTTTCCGGGATCACGTTCTATGGACATAGCATCAATTGGTTGAACATCCAATCGAGGAACTTTTGCAAGAGGTTCTTCATCGTAGGTTGAGGAATTGGTGTTACTTGCAATAACTTCCACAAGTATTGGTGGAGATTCATAAGAAGTAATAGGTTGAGAGTCTTTCTTTGGGAAATAAAAATTAAATATTTTTTTTTTCATTATTGAATCAGTTTCTGAAATTAATTAGTGTTGAGATATTACAACTTAGATCTAATATTCTTAAGTAAAATAAAAGTTAAAATTAACTCTCAAGTTTAACACAACAATCATCATACTAGTTAAAGGACTTAACTAAAACAATAGCTATTATTAGATAATAGATAAAAAAAAAAATTGAACATAACAATATTTTAAATTGTAGATGAATATTCAACTAATGAAATAATGATTATATAGTAAATAATATCAATAACAAATATGAAATTCCATTAACAAACAACAATCGCAAAATATGAGTACCTAACAAAATTACAACTTACAAGAAAAAGTAAAACACTTTTAGTAAAATTAAATGATAATTATCTGACTCTGTGACTCAAGAAAGCTCAACTATGGTGAAATCCTATAAACATTGATTTAAAGGACAATCTTGACTTTCCCCAAATTTGCAAAATTAATTAATCAAATCTTATTCATTAAAGGATTAATTGTAAAGAAGGAAAACTAATACTTACCAATAATCATCAACAAATTATTGCACACTAAGGAAATAGAATAGATAAAATAAGAAGTACTCTTTTCAATTTTTTACAGTATGTGAGGTTTTTACTGCGTGAGAGAAAATGGAGATTGCCAGATTGGAGAATGAAGAGAGAATTGTGGAGAAGAAAACAAAAAGCCTCTTTTATTAAATTGATGGGTCTCATGTTTTTTAGAGCCCTTGTGTTTATCGTATTCCACTTCTCCATCACTTTCTCTTTTTATATTTTAATTTATTTTAATTGTGGTGGCCCACAATCTTTATGTGGTGTTTAAAGATGGAATATAATTAATTTAATTTGGGGTGCTTTGTATATATTTATTTATATGAAACTATTAAAAAAAATTCAAAAATCTTGGGAGGGCAACAACCCCCTCTAGCCCTCTCTTCTATCCGCCACTGATTTTGGGTGGATTTAATTCTGCAATAACTGAGTATTCCATGGTGATTTAGGGTGTATCATGTTTTTTTTAAACTTATATTTGGATTTCTGTAAGATGTCTTGCATACAAGGAAGAATTAGAAACTTATTGGGCTTAAAGTGACAAATTGTACCACCTCCGTCCTGGCTTAACTTGTCTACTTTGACCGGGCATGGAGGTTAAGAAAATGTGGTTGACTCAAGTGAATATGCACTTTTGGATGTCATTTTTGTAATAATATGCACATCAAATCAAATTCTATGCACTTTTGGATGACATTTTTGTAATAATGTTGAAATATAGGGATATTAATGTAAAAAAAATTGTCATTTATGGGCTGACAAGTTAAGTTGGGACAAACAGAAATGGCAAGTAGGCAAGTTAAGTTGGGACGGAGGGAGTATATGTGAAGTTGTTGGTGATGATTGGAAATTCCAGCTAATTGTAATTTTTGATATTGGACTGTGTGAATTGAGAATTCTTTTCTGCTACAAAAAGGACAAAAAATGCTAGAAAATTGTATCTAGAGTAGTAAACAAACTAGGCTTATACATGTGTATCTAAATTGTGAAATGTATATATACATTGCAAAAGTTGATACTTTAAATTGTTGGAACCATATTGCATGTCAAGAAAAGAATGAACTATGTTTATCATATCTCTCAATTGTATGCACAATGATACACGTTCTCATCTATTTTCTACATATCTTTTAAAAAGATTATATCTTTTGCAAAATGAGAATATACTTCTTATCCATGCTTTGGAAGTACTCATTGTAGTTTGTTGGTTCTCGTGTAGGTACAACTTTGAATATGTCAACCGCAAACACTATATCTGCACAAGATTCAACGACAAGCCCTGTTATAGGAGGAGTTGTTCTACAAAATCAAATGGTAACTGATAGTGAAAACCACGAAGCAAGTGTCAACGAAAATCCTCAACATCAAGTAAAGACTAATCAAACCGATGAACAAAGAGAAGAAGAAAATCCATTTTCTACAAAGAAAAGACAAAGAACATCAAAAATATGGGATGACTTTAAAATTGTCACTCTTCCAGGTGGAACTGACAAGGCTGAATGTATTCATTATTAAACACAAATGACAATCAACAAGATGGGTGTTACTTCACATTTACTCATGCATACAAAAAATTGTCTGAGAATGAAATGTACAACAAGACAACAATATTTAAGCATCACCACTACTATATCTGAGTCAGAAACTGTTGCTTTGGTGCAAAATTTCAAGTATGATTAAGCAAAGATGAGGGAGGTAATTTCACACATGACCATAGTTCATGAGCTGTCATTTACCTTTGTAGAATACAAGCTCTTTAATTTGGCAATGAAGACTGCCACTCCACATTATCAAAGTTTTAGTCATGCTATAGTAAAAAATTATTGTATGACATCTTATGAAATGAAGAAGAAGAAAGTGATGGAGTCTTTGAAGCACGTGAATCGGGTTAGTATGACTATTGATTTGTGGAAGTCGGATCAGAAAGTCTCTTACATCGTTGTCACTTGTCATTATATTGACTCAAATTACAATTTACAAAAGAGAAATTTGAATTTTTGTGATGTTCCACCACCTCACTGTGGTGTTGCTGTTTGTGATGAGCTACATAAGTGTTTGGTTGAATGGGGGATTGAAAATAATTAAGGTGTAGACAATTACAGTTGATAATGCATCGTACAATGATATAACTATTCGAATGTTGAAGGAGAATCTCTTATACAAAAACAGTCTTCCTATTAATGAGAGATTGTTTCATGTAAGATGTTGTGCTCATATATTGAGTCTCTTAGTGCAAGATAGACTATTTGAGATTGAAGATATGATTCACAATGTTCGTGAAAGTGTAAAACACATATCAGCTTCGGAGATACGTCTTAATATGTTCAGTGAAATTGCAAAACAATTGCAATTATCTTTGAAGAAGCTTATGTTGGATTGTTGTACAAGGTGGAACACATCATATTTTATTTTGTCAACTGCATTAAAATTCAAAGACGTCTTTCCAAGATACCAACAAAGGGACCTTTCTTATATTCATTTTCCAAGTGAGGATGATTGAGAGATGGTTCGTCTGGTTTGTTGATTCATTGAAGAATTCAGTGAAGTCACTAAAGTCATTTCAGGTATTCATATATCTAATTTTGAACTTGTTAAATTCTTCATTTCTTCAAGAATTTTATGCAATTAACTATAATATTTCTTTCAGGTATAGAATATCCGACTTCAAACTTGTTTCTCGCCGAACTTTATAACATTAAAAAGTTATCAGGTGGATATAATGTGGGAGATGATGGTTTCATGGTTGATATGGTTGAGAAGATGAAGGTTAAGTTTGAGAAATATTGGGGTCATTGTAACTTGATAATTTCCATCGGAGCAGTTTTAGATCCAAGGTATAAAATGAAGTTCATTAAATGGTGTTTCCCTCAAATTTATTCAGAAGTTGATGCAATTGAGCACATTATCAATGTTCATGAGATATTGCGAACGTTGTATAGTGAGTACGTTGAGTCCCACAAAATTGGCGTTGTTGAAAAAAGTGCTCAAGGTGATACTCAAAGTAGTTCTAGTAGTATGAGCACTACTAGTGGAAAGGGAAAAGATAAAGTTCGGGCTAAATTTTCTAATTATATTAAGAATAATGATAGTGTTGAAAAACTGAAGTCTAAGCTTGAAGTGTACTTGGATGGAGTTGTTATATGTGATGAAGATGTTGATTTTGATACATTGGCATGGTGGAGGACAAACAACTTGAAATTTAGAATATTATCAAAAATGGTTTGCGATGTACTAGCAATTCCAATAACAACTATGGCTTCCGAATCAACTTTTAGTGCGGGTGGTAGGGTTATTGATCCACACCGTGCTAACTTGGGAGTGGGAACAGTTCAAACTCTACTTTGTGGAGAAGATTGGATGCGTGCTCGTTATGGTATCAAGAGAAGTAAAAACAACTTATTTAATTGTGTATTTATTCAATTGTGTGTGATATATATTTCATGCGATATTTATATAATTTATACATGAAAATTTGATTATATATATATATATATATAAGGCTACTATGGAGATTTAGGAGATATATTTATCTTAAAGGCTTTCTTTACAAGTTTGGAGAGCTCTACAGGTAAGTTATTTATATAAAAAACTGAATTATTTGTTTCATACTTTTTTAGTTGTTAAACATCTCTAGTTTGCATAACTAATTATTTTGAACATTGTAGGAGACGAGAGTTTGCAGTTCATGTTCAGTTGACTTCTCTACTTTATCTTATATTTTTCGGCAAGGACTCAAGATCAAGAAGTTGAATGTTTAGAATATTATAAGGACTTGATTTGACATTTTTGTTAGTTTGATATTTTAATCCTTTTTTCTATGAGACTTGTGGTTAGTTTTGTTATTTTTGAATTGTAAAATTTGTATGTGTGACTATGTTTGTGATTTCTTGTAAATTTTGAAATATATTGTTGGTCCCAAGTGGTCAGAGGTTCAGAGGGGGTGAATGAACCTATCGATTTTTTGATTTTCAAAACTTTTCTGTATAACATGTTCCTGATTCAAGGATGAATACAGTAACCTATCTCGATTCAGCAATCTAGCCAAAGGCTTACTCAGGTTTCTGACTCGGTATCACAGTATGCAGCGGAATAAACTTGATAGAGTTTCTGTTTTATAAAACCTGTTTTCTTTTCAAATATGAGTTTTAGCAGAATCCTTGAACATAATGCTTATGATATGCTCAGCAAAATAGATATGCGATATATGCAGTGCAGCAATTAAATCAAAGCAATAAAACACTTATGACTTATAGTGGTTCGAAGGTGGTGTAATCTTTCTACGCCCACTCTACTCCTTCACAAGGAGGAACTTTGTTAAGTCAGATTGATTTACAAGATCCTTCTTTACAATCCTCTTCTCAACACAAGTTATACCTACAAGAATCTCAAATTCTTAGGTCACAAACCCACACAGGGTACACAATCCCACACAGGGTAAATAGTCTATACAAAGACTATAAACTTAGCAAGGATCCAATCCTATCAACTAAGTATACTGATTAAAACAGCCTAGTGCACACATCACAAATGATTAAAAGATACAAAGGTTTCTTCAACTGTGGTGAAGTCAGTCTTAAACTTGAGAGTTCGAACACTTGAATGGTAGACTGTTTCGAAGGTTGAGTGACTGGGCTTGATAAGCTTGAGAAGAATAAGACTTGAGAAGTATATGTAATTCAAAGCTTCAGTTGGTCAGTTATCCAGTAGTCTTCATGGTCACTCTAATCCTCTATTTATATCAGTGGAAAAATGCCCGTTGAAAAGAGGCATTGTCATTTTTCCATTTCAAAGTGATCTTGCAAATCTTCACAATTAATGCATCTGGGACAAACTAGATTGAAGATCATGTCCTTCTCTGATTTGCATTAATGGCACCACTCCTCGGTTACAGAGCTTCTTGCAGAGCTGCGGATCCAGGTGGCATCGTCTTATTGGTTTGGCACCAACTTCTGTCTAACGGGTCCTTAGTAGGAGCCATCATCGTATAGCATTCAATATACATTCCTCGTACTGTATTAAATGTGTAGGTTAGACTTATAGCTTTCTGATCAGCTTTTAGTGTTTGCTTACTGTAGGTGCCAACTATCTGATTCTAAGTCAGCTTTCTAAGTCTGAGTCAGCTTTCAGTATCTCGATAAGCTCTCTGCTTCATCTGCCTACTGATCCTTCTACTTTTTCCTAAGTTCAGAAAGTTGTTCCAAATAGTTTTCTTTTTCTTTCCATAGTGCATCATTACAAATCAGAATTTAGACAGATGAACTTATACAATATAGTTCCACTTAAAAAGACATGGGAAATGGGTACTCTAACTTTCTCTTTAAAGTTACACTGTCTCATCAAAACCTTAACAGATATATCCCAACATATATGCCAAAATTAGTGTTAACAAGCTTTCAAACACGAGCTCGAACTCTAATTTTTTCGAGCCAAACTCAAGCTTGAACTATCGAGCCTGTATTCGAGCTCAATTCGAACTTCCAACGAACTTTTGTTGAGTCGAACTCAACTTTGAATAAACGAGCTTGTATTCGAGCCCATTTCGAACTTTTGACGAACTTTTATCAAGTCGAACCCAAGTTGAGTTCGTTTAGCTTGTTATCAAACTTTGTTCGAGCCGAACTCAAATGAATATCGAACTCAAAATTTTGATGTCAAGCCGAACTTGAACTCCATTTTTAAATTTTGTAACGAACTCGAGCCCAATGATGTTTGGCTTGGTTCGGCTGGTTTACATCCCTATTAATACAGAGCAATCAAACTAAAATACCAATTTTATAATTCAGATATACATTGTTGTCATATGCGATATTCTGGTTAGCATTAGACCGCAACATTCTTAGAATCAAATGATAAATACAAAGATAAATAAACTGTATAAAAGAAGAATTGTTGTGACTAAAAAATATATTTGCATTAATATAAGTTTATTTTATAAACCAAAAATTAGATATATATATATATATATACATATTATACTGTTATGGAATTTTGAAAAACTAATTCGGATATGCTATAGTATTTAATATATTATGAAAGTAAATATTGTGATCATGGAAAATGTAAATTAAGTATTTATAGGAGAATGTAAATTTAATTTATATGTCACAACTACCCTCATTTTATAAAAGTAATAACCGTGGAGAACATGTATCACTCATAAAATGAATTTCTTTCCACTAAAATTATTCATATTTTTATTATTATTATTATTATTATTATTATTATTATTATTATTATTATTATTATTATTATTATTATTATATTTATTTCATATCTAATCATTACTAATCATTTTAAATATCCTCTTAAGAATGATATGAATTTATTTATTGTATATTTATAGTGTAAATTTATGTTCTTGCCCAACAACTGTGGACCTTCAAAAGAATTAGTTTGTATTTTCCATACTTAACAGTCACAATAATTTTTTGAGTAATTAAATTAAACTACTGAATTCATAATTTAAATATATATTATTCACGCTATATCGTCATAGTGCATGAACATTTTTCTACTTCCCTTGAGTCTTGAAGATGAAATTCAAAAGATGATCAATTCTTTTTGGTGAAAAAAATAAAGGGATAAATTGGATGTGTTGGGATAAGTTGAGTGTATGAAAGGAGCATGAAGGGCAATAACATTTATTGCAATCCTCTTCAGTGTCTTCAATTCAAGTTACATTCTTTGCATGAATGGAAACTTGCAAGAGGGTTGAGTGCTGAGAAGACATATAATATTCAAAGTTGTCGAAGACTTCTTCATCAAGGAATCGATTACTCGGTTAGTTTTATCCATCGACAAGCTAATGCAGCAACTCACGCTTTGATGAGAGAGACTATATAATATTAAGAGTTAACTGCACTAAACCTTCTAAGGTATCCAATTTTTTTGCCCTTTGCCCATAAAACTTTATTTTGTTGCACATGATAATTCACTGAACAATATTAAAACAGAGTGGATCGATTTGAGTTTCAGAGATCATTACAATTAATTTAAAACAAATATTCATTTGAACTAAATGCAAATATATATATATATATATATATATATATATATATATATTGTAATATATTGTAAACTTTTATTTAATTTAAATCATAAAATAAGTTATAAATTAATAAAATAGACTTGACAAATTACTAAAGTAGTCTATTCTCGAAAACAATAAATTACATTTAAATTTTTCTTCAAATTTTATTTTTCAAAATCTTCTTCTACACCACATAATTGACCGTTAGAAAATGAATTTATGACCATCAGAAATTTCGTTTTTTTAACAGTGCAATGAGTTTTATAGTAAATATAAAGGTAGACATAAACTTGAATTATGCATTACATTTAATATAAATTATAAACTAATTATTTGATTAATATTTATTGTAGTTAATAGATTTATGTGTTTTCAAAATTCATTATAAATTTTTTACCATATTATTAATTATTAATTTCTTCCATAAGTCTTAAAACTATAACGATATTAAATTGTATTAAAATTCAATCAATTTTGTAATTAATCTAATATATATCACAATCTAAATATAAAAAAATTAAATGATACATACAAACTTACATATAGTTATTTTTTTTGAAGTTGGTTCTACTCGATTTTAAATTCAACTCTTCGATTTGAAAAATTTTTGTCAACATTTTACTCTTTACAATTATTAGAATTCAGAGTTCAAGTTAGGTTAAAAACCTAATTTGGGATATTGCTTGCAACTTGTAATCCTTCCTTCTTTTCTTAGTGAAAATCTTTGAGAGCTGAAAAAACATTAAATCCTTGTGTTGATAGTTCTTGATCCCTTCTATTTATTTATTTATTTTTTTGTTCTTGAAACATTGTGACCGGTTTCTTTGCTC
Organism: Scutellaria galericulata; assembly: GCA_946896805.1. NCBI lineage: Eukaryota > Viridiplantae > Streptophyta > Magnoliopsida > Lamiales > Lamiaceae > Scutellaria > Scutellaria galericulata. Next base: position 2,983,331 of record OX335784.1, on the reverse strand, counting down.
CTTGCTATATTGGTCTAACAATAAAGAAATTCTGTTTTTATATTATTAGTTGGTCAAATATAGATCATGCACGATCAAGGTGTCCTAATCAAGGACACTTATGCACCCACAAAATACATGTGAGCTTGACACCCCACAAGTTATTCCATTATTATTCATAATTTTAATATATTTTATTGTTCAAATTATTAACGCAAAAATTCACGTGAAACCGTCTCGATTATTAATCGTAGTCCGTAGATATCTTCAATCATAAAAAATTATATTAATCATAACTCTTAAGCTCAATTTAAAAACATATACCAATATCTATCTCCCAATTGAATAAAACGGATTTCTAATTCCAAAATTATCAATTAAATTCCAAATGTGATGTAGAATCCTATTTTGACATGGGGTATTACAAGTTTTTTAAGAAAATCATATTTTAAAATTTTTTGAATATATAACATGTATTATTAAAGGAATTTTGTGAAATTCTAGAATTGAAGGTATTTTGTAAAATTCTAGAATTTGATAAGACTGTAATAATTTATATTGTTTGGTAGATTATGTGCAACAAAAGAATGTTTTGAGAGTAAAGTGTGAAATTTGGATGGTTCAAGGGTTTGGTGCAATTAACACTAGAGTTTTCTATTATTTTTGTTATGAATCACATTTCCATTCTTCTAATATCCAACATTATTTGCAAATGGTGGATATATTTAAAGCCAAAATAGGTAAAATTATATGATTGATAATATGTTGATATGTAATAGGTAAGATAATATTATATTTACCATAAATTAATATAATGCAAATTGCCTTAAACACAAATTACCATACCACCTAAATAGAATCCATTAATTTTCTACTAAAATATTTATGTTTTTACTAATTTATGCTAATATGTCAATACGTAGATATGTTGCTAAACAAAATATTACATAAAAAAGGAGAAGCAATTAAGCAATTTGATGAAACAGAGAAAAAAACTATATTCGAATAACGTTTGAATTATTAATATATTATATTAAATAACAAAATTTCCTCATATAGTTTATATATTACTAAACTAGTATAGGGCCCATGTAATATATGGAATTAAAAAAAAATAAACTTACTAAAATTAGAAAATTTTAAATATTAATTATATAAAAAGTAATTTATTTATGGGTTTGTGAAATACTTTTCTCACATAAATTTCATAGATTATTATAAAATATATATTAGCAAAAACTATTAAATTTAAATAATTAATAAGTTTAAAAAGTTTGAATAATCCTTCTTAATCAAACCACCTTGATTGTAGTTTTTCATTTTTTATTTATTTATATTTCCTTTCAAACTTTTAAGTTAAATAAATTTCAACTTTATAAATGATTTCCATAATTGAAATCTAACATGTGTTACTTTAACAAATTTAGTTAAAATTTCACTATTATTTATCAACATTAAATGTAATATCATTAAATAGTCATAGTCATAGTCATATTAATTAGCTTTAAAATTATATTTAATTACTATAAATTTAATTTGTAAAATAATGACATTAATATGAAAAAAAATACAGTGTTAATATATGGCGCATGTGATTTATATATATATATATATATATATATATATATATATATATATATATATATAATATGGAAAACTACTTGCTTTTATTGCCTTTTTTTTTTTAATTCTTTTCCGTAAATCTTGTGGAGTACACAATTAGAATCATACTAATTTAGTATAAATAAAGCAATAATTAATGGCATTAATTATGGGAAAAATCATTCCACCCTAATTTGGGATATTCATAACTTTTCATTAGTGCAAAAAACATCTCAAGGTTGCACCATTAATTCATAATAACGTAAAACCACAATTTGGTCACATTTTATTGTTGTATATAAACCCCTCACACATACACATAAAGGAAGGGACAAATATATAACCATACAAACATTTTATTCAATATGAAGTCAAATCTTTATACATGTGTGATTCTACTTTCATTCACGTTTCTTATAATCCTTGCAGCTTCGTCGCCGGCGACGAGAAGGGGCATGCAAGGGTCGGTGCCGCCAAGCTGCGTCGGAAAGTGCAACCGTTGTACGCCGTGCGATAGGATTCGACTCGAATTGGTCCCACCTGGAGGTGAATACGTGTGGAGGTGCAAATGCAAAGGACAAATATACAACCCATATCATTGAGTTGCAACTGTAATTCCATCTTCAATAATTGGATAACTACTTTATATTATGAGAAACGATGAATTATTTGATCTGTTTTGTTGTGTTTTAAATTGAATTATAATTATTATTAAATAATTTGTTGGGCTTAATATTGGGCCTCTTAGAGAAGAGAGTGGACTTATTTTTATAACAAATATTTTCACTGGGATATTCTTCTCATGATCATCAAATCTTTTATATATATAAAAAGGAGAAATTATAAGTTGGAAATATGTAAATTTATAGTTAAATTTTTTTATTTAAATTTAATTTAATTCTAATAATATATTTTTTCTCATCTATCTATTTATTATTATTATTATTATTTTAATTATATTAATTTAGTTCTTAATTAAAATGTAAACTCTTCTTTTCTAAATATTATATCTCATTTGTTTTAATAATGATAATAACTGAAAATTATGATCTACAGATACATACATCAATATAATATAATACATTAAAATTTATTATGTTTAAGTTTTACTCATCAATTAATGTTAAATTAAGAAAAATTACTATTAAATTATTCATTTTCAATCAACCTATAAGAAATATTACCTCACTTTCTCTATTTTGAAATAGAAAAATAAATAATATTTATTATTTTATTCATTAATATTATCCCATTATATATATAAAGATAAAATTATAATTTTGAAACAAATAAAATTAGGAAGATCGAATTTAAGTGCACCCATATACTTAATGCAAACAATATTAATTTTAAGACAAAAAATCATATGCCCCAAACCGACCCGGTGCGTGGGGCGCTCCCACGCGCGCCCACGCACCCCCGTGTGCGCCTACACCGTAATTGGTGTGCGCTGCGCGCGCACACCTGATTTATTCTTCAGGTATTACACATATACTCTTCAGGCGCACACCTGATTTATTCTTCAGGTATTACACATATACTCTTCAGGTATCACCTGATTTGTAATACATATAGGACAAATTTGTGATACCTCAAAAACCATGCGCACACGTCGCGCGCGCACACCTAACAGGTCTAAAGGTATCACACATATACTCTTCAAGTATCACATACCTTTAGTTCATATTTGTAATACCTATAGGACAAATCTGTAATACCTCCCACACCGTGCACCCATGCAGCGCGCCCACACCGCGCGACACCTAACAGGTCTAAAGACTAAATGTATTACACATATACTCTTTAGGTATCACATATGTGTAATACCTATAGAAGAAATGTGTGATACCTCAAAACCACACGCGCCCATGTTGCGCTCCCACACAGCGCGCTCACGCCGCGCGCCTATGCACCCACACCTGCCGCGCGCGCACCTCACAAATCTAAAGGTATCACACATATACTCTTCAGGTATCAAATACCTTTAATTCATGTTTGTAATACCTATAAAACTAATTTGTAATATCTCAAAAGTATATGAGCAGAAATATATATATGTGTGTGTGTGCGGGTCGGGGGCACGGATTATAGGGGCACACAAGTGTCACTCTAATTTTAAATGTAATAGTTAATCTCATAGTATATAAATTAAAGATAGAAAAAAAAATATGCATACATATCATGAATAAGACAATTATGTATATATCTTGACATAACAATTACATTTTAGGCCATGTGATTATAAGAATATTTTCTTAACAATAAACTAACATTAGTAAGTTCAAGAAAAGAAATTATTACCTACTAATATTAATACATAAAAGAAAATACTAATAAAAATGAGATGTTAATTTATGTTAATACAAATTTATATAAAAACCCTACATGCATTGTATTTTATGTCTTATTAATAAATGTATTACGATTTTAATTTAATTTTAATATAAATTAAAACTACATCTATACTACTTTCTAATAACAATCATCATTACTTAATTTCACAATTTTAACTCTAAGCTACGTGTCAAACTCAGATCAAGAAATGCACCAATTCAACTCAATCACAAAACCATGCAATCAAGAACCCTAACTTTGCATGAGAAGAATAAACCGAAAGCAACACAAAAACACGATCAACACTCAACGATTTAAAGTGGTTCGGCTTATACTATGCCTACATCCACTGGAGAAAACTTTCACTAATCAATCGAATCACAATTCAGCAGTTTACAAGAGAATCAAAGAGAAAACAAGAAACACTAGAAACCCTAGCTATCACTCTGACTTCTCAGCTAATTCACTCTCTGTACAATGATTAAAATCGAAAACTATTAACTAACAAAATGATCTCTGATATATATAGAGTCCGCAGAAATTGATCTTACTCCAATCGGTTGAGAATCGAGGGAGAAAACCGCCCCACAAAACTGACCTGCAAAACTGATCACAACAAACATAGCAATGCAAAGCTTAGGAAATAACCAGAAAAACTAACTTGAAAGTGTGTTTCCAACATACGGCTCTTTAAGTATCAAGCGCGATTTCTCCAATACTTGGCCAAATTTCAGATTTCTCACTTTCTCTTCATTCATGCATATAGATGGAGTATGGCTTTAGCTTGCATGCTATATTCCACACTACGCAACCCATGTTACTTTATTACAAACCCCAATTCTTTATTTTATATATATATATATATAATTTTTTTAATTATTTTTTTTCCCTTCGATTTCTCTTCACAGTCACAACCATTTGTGTAGCCTGCAGAACTATATTTATTGAATCATCCGAATTTTTTCCTCTTTTTATCAGAGAGAGATGAAAAATCCCTCACCCAACTACAGATCCATCAGTGAATCTTTTCCTCTTGATTTGCTTGTATGAGTTTCTTAGAATTGGATATTGAATTCATTCCCCAATTTCAAAACATATATAAAGGAATATCTTTGTTTGGGCGTCCAGCAACACATTTAAATTCAAAATATTAAGTAAAAGATTAACTAAAAAGGAGTTTGATAAAATTCATAACGAAAGACTTAAACAACATTTAAGCGTTTATCGCTCAACAAAAATCAACAACGGAAGTCGAAATATAGAAGTTTGCCTCGCAAGCTTAAGTTTTACAAAATATGAGTTTGAGCTCGAATGAAAGATAAAATGAAAAACAACTTAAATAAGCTCTAGAAGATATGACATCTCTCTCTTTACGCTCCTCAATTAACATAGGGGTCGTAATGTGAATACACATACGAGTTGAGTGCTTGGAGTATACTTGTGGGATACTTTCTCATACAATAGCATCAAACAAGCACATAACAAAAATTAAACATAGCATAGAACATGTGGACACATGGCTATTGTATAGGTGCTGGATTTTTACCATTTTATCCTAAGTTACGGTTCTTATTCCATTAGAATGTAGCTACGGGACCATAATCCCTCGTGGCATAGATTACAAGTCTCAGCCGTCGTGACTTAGTCTATGGGTCTTAACCTTCATAACTTGGACATTCATTCATGCACTCACATAATCGCAGCAAACTTAATTAAACATTCACATAAAGATCATTTATTTTCTATCACTCGCAAGATAAATCATAAGTCATCGCATTTCATGAAGTTACAATAGTAACCAAGTAGGTGTATTAAACTCATGTAGCTTTAGCATTCATATAGAGTGCAAAAATTAAGAGATTAGGTTAGAAATTACCACACCTTGTTCAGTGGAGCCTAGCGTGAACTCGAGTCTATGTAACCTATGTGCTCGTCCTTCATAGTTTCCTACATAACACATGAAACTTGTCTTAGATACTATTCATACTATCACAATTAAGTTAAATTAAATTAAAGCTCTCTTGAAGATTGGGCCGATGAGGAAGGAAGACGATCGTAACGTGATCTCATAAAGAATAGTGTCTTATAAAACATAACACAAGTTTAAAATTTATTTCGTTTGGAAAGATGGTTACGAGAAAGAAGGAAAACGGTAGCTTCAAAATTGATTAAATCATTAAAACGACTTTGGGGGGTTAAACCTTGAATTTAGGGTTTTAAAATGATCATTTAGGCTTGAAGATAGGAGGGAGAGAGAGATTTCCAAATGGTGATCCAAAACTACCCTAACTTGCCAAAATTCATGCCTTTATACTTCTATCTATGGAGCCCTATGCTCATTGGGTTTCTACTTACTAGTTTTCTTTTATGCAATTGAGTCATTAAATGATATTGCTCTCCTAATTAATTAAATCACTTATGTGTACAAACACATAATCACAAAATAAATCTACCTTTCTAAGATCATAAAAAAATCATATAAAAAGAAAATAAATTACGCAAACAAATCTTAGGTGTGATATAAAATCCACAACTTAATATGTCTTTTCAAGGAAGCAAAAAGAAAAATATAATCTTACACATTAAAGGTGCTCAACCGGTTTAAAAAACCGGAACCGGACTGGTTTCGAACCGTTGGTCAACGGTTCGGCAAACCGTTGACCCGGTTTCGGTTCGAATCCACGGTTCACGGTTTCGGGTATTTGTAACCAGCGAACCGACAGTTCCCTAATTTTTTTTTTAAAATTGATAATGGGACAAGTGTACGCACAAGATGATAGTCGTTCATTCTAAGTTTGGAAGTTACACTTTCAATCTTAGAATGAAACTCAAGTTCTTTCAAAAAAAATTTCTCTTCTTCAATTTATTTTATACAAAGATGAAAAAGTTGAAATTTTTTAACTTCAAGTCTTCAATATTGTAGTATGATTCATCATTTATAATTATAATATATTGAGTTGTAATATTTTTTTATTTCATAATTGTAATTTGCAATATGTTTTATTGTAATTTTTTGAAAATTTTAACTTGTAAATTGTAATGTTGTACTTGTACTTGTAATGATTGTATTTTATTAATGTAAAGATTATTTTACTTAGTTTAGACTTAAGAATTTATTAAAAATCTAAAATTATTGCACAAAAATTCAAAACTTGAAAAAAAAAAAACTCAACTAAGTGTTTGCTTTATTTTGTTAATGTTTTTTTACTCTGTGTGAGTATTTGTACCATGTGTGGTATTGGCCTAGGAACCTCACTGATTCTAGTAGGTGTTAATTCGTTAGGAAGAAGATTGTAAAGTTGAGACTTGTAAACCAATCTGATCTAGTGGAGTTCCTCCTGTGTGAAGGAGAAGAGTGGACGTAGAAAGATTACACCACCTTCGAACCACTATAAACCCTTTGTGTGTTTATCGTTTTATCTTACTTGCTGCATACCTTATATATCCTGCTCATACTGCTTAAAATGATTCTGATAAAATCATACTTGGAAAAGAAAACGTTTTTCACAAAAGAAACTCTATTTTAAGTTTCCACTACATACTGTAATTTCAGAAACAATAAGCTGATCAAGTATTCTACCAGCTTACTGAATCGCGTGTGTTGTTGTATTTTGCATAGAATTCAGTAACCTTCTTATAGAAAATTTTAAAATGCAAAATTTGATAGAGCTTCATTCACCCCTCTGAACCTCTGACCACTTGGAACCAACAAAATGAATTTAAAACTTTTCGGGATTATTTTTCTAACGATGAGTTGCTTACCTTGACAAGACGTTGTGTAATAAAACTAATGACATTGTTAAGTTGTCGAAAAATAAAGAAAATCAAGAGGAGATTGAATGATAATTAATGATAAGAAAACAAAGATTGTTATTAAGCCATAAAATGTGCAAAATCAATTTGAATTTGTCATTTTGGAAATATTGTATTGACAATTAATTCATTTCAAGTTTCAACCATGTTTTTTCAAAAGTTGAATTTTTTTCCCCATTAGAATGATTTTTGAAAAACTTGTGTTTTCAGACTACTTTATTGTTGGTTAATAATCTGATATTTTTCCAATTACATCAAAAATCTGGATATCTTAAATAATTTTTTATACTTAATTTTTTCAAGTATAATTTTTTTAAATGCAAAACAACTAACAACTACTAAAAGGTTATTGATCATGTATAAACGTGTTTTCTTAACTTATATAAAATACACTAAAATAGTACACTATTTTAAAATAATTTCTATCTATATATACAATATTAATATGATTCTATCTATATATACAACATTATAGTTTAGCTTCATTAATTTAGTGTATAATCAAAATTCTCCCATTTGGTTCGTTTTATACTTTAAAGAATTAAACACTGAAGCCTAGAACCCAATAATCGAGATAACTACAATTACTAAGTCTATAGTTCCATTAGTCATGTTAATTCATTAGGCAATTACACAATCCCAACAAAATCATAAACAACATAGCTATTGTTACTAAGTACCAATTATTCAACAATCATACATCTCATCAACATATAAAAGAAAACTCATAGATAGCATTAGCAATATATAATTCAAATTGAATTGTTAGATCAACTCAAACTATATATCACTATATGGAATTAGATCATAAATTAACAAATACTTCAAATAAAGCAAAAAATCAAATTAAGCACAAAGCCTCACAGTGATAGCAATCGAATTAAACGACCATTGAATCAGAGAGAGAATTTAGCCACTCATACTTTGATTAATCATCTCCAATGTAATCTTCAACATTCTTCTTAAAACTAGAGAGAAAAACTTAGGTGTGTGAATGTAGAGAATGAGAGATTGATCATCGGTTTTTGCCCCTAGAGAGAGAAAGGGGGAGAAAGATAACATAAAATATATTTTCTACCCTTAATAAAACTTATGAAATTAAAATCCTAAGGACAAAGAGTCTATTACAAAACATAAGAGATAAATCTTTTATTTGTCATTTCTTTCTCACCAAGTCACTTAAGCCATTTGATGTGGTTCCCTTCAAGCCCATTAAACTCATCTTCACAATTATATCCATAATTTGATCATTTAAGCCCAATTTACTTCAAACTCCATCAAAATCCATTCTTGCACATAAGAATGATAAAATCCATCAATCAAGCTCAAATAAATTATAATCAAGCATAATTATGATGATAAAATATATATAAATAAAGACATATCATGTGGGTCCTTTTTTTTTCGCTTCAGGTGTTGACCTTATGTTGTATCAGTGTGACTTTTATGTTATATTAGTATGACCTTTATGTGAAAGCATGCGGACCTTTATGTATTGGAACTTAGAAAAAAAAAAAAGGATGAATTTCAACACAATTTGTACATATATACCTCTATGTGATATTACTCATACATCTATGTGATATTACTTATATTTTTATATTAATATAGTCATACATTTATGTAATATATAAAAGTCCAACTAACATAACTAAAAAGTATGAGTAATATCACATAAAGGTATGTTGATCCAAAAAAAGTGCTGAAATTCTTTTTTTTTTCTAAGTTACAATACATAAAGGTGATAACATTTGTATATAAAGGTCATACTAAACATAAAAATCACATATTTATAACATAAATGTCAACACATAAAAGCCAAAAAGAAAAATTCAAAATTCGTGGATTCAGGTCAGATTGACCCGTATTACACGGATCTTAGATACGTGCACCAGGTGCATAGGAGAATTTGCGTTGATATTTTGGGACAAATGGACAACTATTGAAGAATATTATAATTTGAATATTTTTGATATATTGTACAACCCACATCCCCTTCCCCTCTCCTTGTTCATCGTCACAACCCGTTGTCATGGAAGACTCCATTGCCAAATCAACAAAGTTAAGCCCACTTCAATCATCCATGGTAACTTAAAACCCTCCAAGATTATTCTTCTTGAACGGAACAACATTACAAAAATCTATAAGAACGTTGCAGGGTCCTTGGTCGTATGATAAATTTGATATCATATCAGATATCCGAGCATTTGGGAACTTGATTTTGCAATTTATGAATGGCAATAATTCGACTTGAACAATATACACTAGAGTTTAGATCATACAGCTAAGGAATGACCAATTGATTTGGAAATTGAGTCTTCAAAGGCAACCGGCTGTGATGAGGAATAAAGAGAGTGGGAGGGGATGAGGGTTTTTTCATTTTTTTCCTTTTTTTTTTTTTGGTTTTGATGATGTGTGTGTAAATGATATTTTATCCATATGTTTGTCATGTAGGACATATATCGCCTCATTTTGACTAAATTAAAACTTGGTTAAAATTGCAACTAATTTGTTAAAATATGGCTAAATTAACAAGTTTTAAAGAATTGGCTAAAATAACCAAAAAAAGATTCGGATTTTTTTGTCATTTGACCTATTTTAAAATGTATACCTGTATATCGCACGGGTAAAATACTAGTTAATATATAAAAAACTAAACATAATTAAACATGACTCATGCATGTTTTATTTTAGGCAAAAACTTGTGTGTCCCCAACCCGATCCGCGCCCAACGTGCGCCCCACGCGTCCTGGACACGCGCGCGTGGGCACCTGCCGAGCCCCTCCATGCGCGCACCTGATAGGTATCCATGGGATACTTGATAGGTATCTCATGGATATTTTGATAGTATCCATGGGCAAGGTATCCACATGTGTACTTGATGGTATCTACATGTATACTTGAAGGTATTCATGGAACCTACGCGCATCTCACCACGCCGTGCGCGCCCATGCACCGACGCCGCACGCAACTCACAAATCATGCACCCACGCCGCCCGCGCACAGGTATCTCATGTATACCTTAAAGGTATCCACATGGATACCTTGAAGATATCCATGTGATACCTGCGCTCACCTTGGTCACCAAGCCGCGCGCGCCCATGCTCCCACGCCGCGTGCGCCCATACACCCACGCCGCGCGCCCCACGTCATGAAATACCTTGAAGATATTCCATGGATACCTTCAATATATACATAAAAAAAATTTGAGCGAAATTTTTTTTTTTTTTAAATTTATATGGGATCCGCAGGTTGGGGACACGGATTAGATCTGTATCCCCAGGACACAGGAGACCTACTCTTTATTTTAACTTTCACACTATTATCATCCACCACACCACACCACGTTGAGCTCTTAAATTAAAAAAGGAAATAATAAAGGGGTTTGTGTCAGTATATAATTCATAATATCGTAAAACCACAATTTGCTCACAATAATTAAATTTTTTTGATGTATATAAACCCACATACATAGGCGAAGTGACTCAAACATATATACTAGTCAACTCTCTAGAACAAATTTCAATATGAAGTCAAATCTTTATACATGTGTGATTCTACTTTCATTCATGTTTCTTATTAGCATCCCAATAATCCATGTAGCTTAGTCGCCGACGACGAGAAAGACCATGCAAGTGTCGGTGCCGCCAACCTAATTGGGTTTAATATTGGGCTCTAAGGAGAGTCAACTTATTTTTTGATAGTAACAAATATCTAATTTCTAATCACAGCCATTATTACTTTATTACAACTCCAATTCTACTTTTTTTTTTCTTTTCTATTCACAGCCACAACCATTTGTGTAGCCAGAACTGTTATTAAATCATCCGAGTATTTTCCTCTTGATTTGTTTGTATGAGTTTCTTAGTATGCCTTTTAATCCCGGCACTCGGAATAAAAAAGAAAAATACAATTATACATTCAAATTCATAAATTAATTAAAACAATTCAAACGTTGTTTGCATATTTCCGACACAATCAAATACTATAGATTCACAACTTTTTGAAAAAGCAATATTTCATAATATCAATACCAATTGTTATATAGGATGTATAAATATCAATATCCATATTCCTATCTGATATGGTCGAACTGAAATGAACTGAGCTTTTTTCCCTTAAACCGAACCAAAGTCAAAGTCAACATGTGCAAACAACTTAAAAAAGCGAACAAAGGTTACTTCAAGAAGAGCGAACTATTCTACGACGTTATTTGCAAACTGATTAAGTGCGAACTAATTAAGTTTTGAGACATGATGACGAACTGATTAATGATGAAGTAGGGCGAACAGGTTTGAATTCAAATGACCGCCATTTTCGCGGACCAGCCCACTTCTCATATTTATCGGATGATTCCAACTGCCACGTATCACAGGGAGTATATAAACTTATAATGCTCATTCTTTCATTTTTACGCACAATCGTATTGCTAAAACACACATATACACTTTACTGACTAGAGCGTCGGAGTCCCATCGCTGGGAATCCCTCCCGGTGTTTATTTTGCAGGTGATTCAATTGAAGATATCAAGTTTTTATCCGGATAAGAAGAGGGTCAGATCGGAGCAATATCACTATCAGTTTGCAATATTTATATATGTGGATACACAAATGTAGGGAGTATTAACCAAGTTGGTCTTCTGCGTCTTCAGCCCTTTCCATTCTTGCCCCAATCGGGGAAAAGTCCGTAATACCCCTCTACTCATTCTCTCTGATGGAAGCTTTTGATTTCAATGTACAATGGGCAATGGAGTTTTCACGTGATATTGCAAATTAAGGAAATCATTAAACGAATGTAAATTCAATGTTTAATTTCCGTTTTGCAAAAATCTAAGACCGCCATGGAATAGACATTTAATAGCCACGTTTTTCTTTCTTGATTTAACTGGGATATTACTCTTGGCCTTCTATTTGGAGTATATTTTTTCTTTATAATAATTTACATTGAATTATTTGCCTGTTTGGTGGATTATTTGTTTCTTCTTGGTCTAAGCTACACTATTCCGAGTTATGCTTATCGGGTGTGTCTTATGTTCACTGCTTTGCATGATTCAAAACACATGCATATTCTAAGCATTGAAACATGTAACTTCTTTCTCAATGTTCACTACACTGGATTTGGAAAGAAGTAATTATGGAAGAGTCTAATATGCTCTTCTTGTCAATGAAACTTTTTCTCATGTTGATGTTGATGTTGATTTCTAAAAAGTCTTAACTAATATCATTTGTTCACATGACAAACTTGGTTGATTGTCGGACTCGCTGTCTATGTTGGAGGTAGAGAGTTTTGAGAATGAGACATTTTAGTTTAATAGATGAAAACTCAAGTGATGTCTTTGCTTTAAAAGTTTGATGTGAAAATTAAAAGAATTTAAAACAATTATATGTAAATGTGACAATACTAGTTAGGAAATTTGAAAATTGATCAAACATCTTTGTTGACACATATTTTTTAATTTTAAATATAACGTATGTTGACGTCAAATTTTGTAGAGCACAAAATCCTAGTATAACACCAAAAATCTCGATCTGGCTCAAGTAAATCGAACCGAACAAATGATATGAAAATCGAATAAAAAAAGACGGTGCCCAGTGCCTACTCGGGCAAATTAATTAGGCTTATTCTGGTCGGTCGGTTTTGGCCGGCCAAAACGTTTTTTTATATCAGATTGAGAGTAAAAAGCTCTCTAATTACAATGATTTAGGATCTAGAATTACGGATCTAGAATTCAATCCTTTGAATGATAATTGAGGCCCTATTTATAGGCAAGACCTGAGATATGAAACTTGGAAAGTAAGAAATAAATTACTTGATGTTAGGGTCCAAATAAGGAAAAACGGATTAAATCATATCTAAATCGGATATGATTTGATTGTATATTTGTTTCATTCTTTGTGGATCCTTCCTACAAGACTAAGTGTTTTCTGCCTTTCTAGTACGGGTGGTTTTTGGGCCAAATCGGATTGTTGAGGGTCCAACATTAGCCCCTTAGGCTGTAGTGAGAGATCATTCTTAGCGAGACCTAACTCAATCGACCTCTTACAAGCCGACCTCATCTCAAATGATGAGGTGTCATTTTCTGATCTACCCTGGATGATATGAAAACTTAATGAGTTTCTGGTCAGATCCTAGCTCATTCGCTGAGCTCGGGTTCTGACCTAAGGCTCCAACCTACGAGCTCTGAATCTGAACAAGGGCTCCGGCCTCATCCGGGCTCTTTTGAGCTCGGATCTGACCAGGGGCTCCAGCCTCAACTTATCTCTGAGCTCTGAATCTGACTAAGGGCTAGAACACAAAATCCTAGCCAAACACAAAAAAAATATCGATCCGGCTCAAGGAAATCGAACCGAACAAATGATATGAAAATCGAATAAAATAAGAAAACGACGGTGGCCGATGCCTACTCGGGCAAATTTATTAGGCTTGTTCTGGTCGGTCAGTTTTGGCCGAATAGAACGATTTTTATATAAGAATTGAGAGTAAAAAACTCTCTAATTACAATGATTTCGGATCTAGAATTCGATCCATTTGAATGATAATTGAGGCCCTATTTATAGGCTAGACCCGAGATATGAAACTTGGAAAGTAAGAAATAAATCCCTTGATTTTAGGGTACAGATAAGAAAAAATCAAATTTGATCTTATCTAAATCGGGTATGATTTGATCTGATTTGTTTCCTTTATTATGGATTTTTCCCTAAAATTATCCAACTCTTTCCTGCTCGTCTGATACATTTGGGTTGTTTGAGCATCAACACTCAATTATATACTGGATCTATCATCACCGCACTGATTCTGGGCGGGTTGACCTATTTCTGTTCGGCTTGGGTAGTCGGATTGATCTTTGCAGAGATGCGACGCCCTTGGTCAGGTCGGTCAGGTTTGGATCGCGGTCATGTTGGTCTTTTCGGCTCTGGTCGGCACCCTGATGGTCTGATCATCTTGGGTCGGTGGCACCTAGGCCCCTTACTGAGAGGACTTCTGGCCATCCGGCTTTAGGTTGGATGGTTCTTACCGACCCCAAACCCGATCTGGTCAGATCCAACTCGGGTTAATCTGGCGGGTATAACAACGTAATAGACTAGTCATTCAAAAGATAACGTTACAAAGTCATCTTAAAATTATTGACACATTTTTCAATCATACAAAATTGGCTCATTCAATTTAATATACAGACTTACCTTAATTTGATAAAGTAGACAACTATCATGTTAATTTTTTGAACACAAACATACATGATACAACTATTTATTTATATACAAAAATCGATCTGCGAATTTTTCTCGAAACAGTAAAGATCACCCTAAATCTATTTTAAAAATAGAGAATTACATTTATAATAAATGAATTACAAAAAAAAACTCACCAAGTCAGTTTATTGCACGTGTAAACTTAATTTATTGGAATTTTAAATCCAAAAATGACCTCACAATGAACATATTTTACTTGAAACAGAACATTTATATTCCAAAAAAATAAGAAAAAATAAGAAACGTATTTGACCGTTGAAACCAGCTGTATTCTCCGACAACATCAGAAATCGTGTCATGTTTGCACATTTGGCCCTGTTTCCAGTTTTCTAGATACAGTTAATGAATTACATATATACACACATCACTAAACGTATAATTGGTCTAAAAAATCCGTATCTTTATATTGCTTATAATAATTTATTTATATTTAATGAAATATATCAGATATCATATTTATTTAAATTTTGCAGATATAATACTTTTGTCACCATCCTAGCAATGCAGAAATGGTCACATGAATCCAAACAGTAGCTTATAACGGCTACCAACAAAGTGCTTTTCTTCACTCGAGGCACAAACCATGGGACTGTAAAAAGACACAACCTGTAAAACCAAGAGAGAGAGAAGCAATAAAGGAAGAATAGAATAGGACATAAAATGAAGATGATATTGTAGCCGTCGGATCAATCTGACAAGAACTTTTAGTGATTGATGTTCAACCATCTCTCTCTCCCCTTCTTAAATACCCTTTCTCCAACCTTGCTCCTACTCTCTTTGATAATTCTAAGCCATCATAACTCTCTCTCTCTCTCTTGCTTTCCAACATTTGGGTTAAGATATTGGGGGTGGTTCAAGTTCAAAGCAAAATGGCATTGCTGCTTTTTCTTTTGGTTTTGACGGTGTCAGCTGTTGCTGCTGATGAAGGTAAAAAATTAATAAAAATGCAATCTTGGTGGCTATTTTGCTTTGGAAACTCTTTGTTTATGTAGTTAAGGTTATTTTAATGATGGGTTTACCTGTTTTTTTCATATTTTTTAAGGTTTTGTAAGTTTCAGTTTGGTTGGTTGTGGATGTTCATATCTGAGCTTGTAGTTGTTAGTTCTCTTCTGATATTTTTTATTATTTATTTAGTTGAGGAAAGTATTTTAGGTTAATGAACAAGTGTATTTTAGTTGCATGATCATAATGAGATCTGTGTTCACTCCTTTTTACTCATCATCCACTATTAAGTCCTTTATCAAGATTATCTCATTGTGTGAGGTGGGCTGTATGAATCATATTAAGCTATCATGTTCAAGAAAATGTAGGAAAACAGATTGGTTTTAGAATGGTAATGTTCAACTTTAATTTTGTGAATAGGGATGCAAAGTTTCTCCAACATCTTGTCTTATTTGGTACAATTTAGTTGGTTGGATTTAATGTTGAAAGAATAATACTACTCTGTCTAGTGGCTTACACTCCCAAATTTTCAGGCCCCCCATCCCCCCCTTTTTTTATCTTTTGAACATAGTTGCACAACTTGTTGTATGAATAAGTACCACCTTTATTTATTGTGATTCATTTGATCTATCTTTTTGATGAAACAATTAATTTATTTATTGAGAAACAAGATTCTGCAAGCAGACAATGAGGCCTAGTATGCGATTCCAGCTCATTGATGTATGTCTCTTGCATAATGTGTGTCCAAATATATGCAACAAAAAGCTCTGTCTTTTGTGCAAACTCCGCCAATATAAGAGTCATTACACATTCTGCTCCCCACATCTCAATAATTGTTGTTATTTTTGAGAGCCTATACTGTTCTATCTTCATTCGAGTCTCTTGATTTTTTAATTAATAGATGATTAAGAGTGGAAAGCATGATTAAAAGTGATGTTAGAACATTTACTAAAACGATGTTTTAAAGAGATTAGACACATTTTAATTGTGGCCGAGTTTATAAGCTCGTTGCAGTTATACTTTGAAAATAATGAGGACTTCAATTTCTCGTTTGCAGATGGGTTCATCGGAGTGAACATCGGAACAGAGCTGTCGGATATGCCACATCCGACTCAAGTAGTTGCACTTCTCAAAAAGCAACAAATCCGTTATGTCCGGCTTTACAATGCCGATCGAGGCATGCTTCTTGCACTTGCTAATACAGGGATCAAAGTTGCTGTCTCTATCCCCAACGACCAGATTCTAGGCATCGGTCAATCCAATTCAACGGCTGCTAATTGGGTCTCACAGAATGTGGTGGCCCACTATCCTGCCACCAACATTACAACAATCTGTGTAGGTTCCGAGGTTCTAATCTCAGTGCCGAATGTAGTGCCCGTCTTAATCAACGCCCTCAAGTACATCCAGTCGGCCCTCGTTGCCTCCAACCTTGATAGGCAGATCAAGGTTTCGACACCTCTAGCTTCATCCATCATCCTCGACTCGTTCCCGCCATCTCAAGCGTTCTTCAACCGGACGTGGAATCCAGTATTGGTCCCCATGCTCAAATTCCTGCAATCCACTGGCTCGTATTTCATGCTCAACATATATCCTTACTTCGACTACATGCAGTCAAATGGAGTGATCCCATTAGATTACGCGCTCTTCAAGCCTCTCCCTGCAAACAAAGAAGCCGTGGATGCAAACACACTTCTTCACTATTCCAATGTCTTTGATGCTATGATCGATGCTGCTTACTTTGCAATGGCTGATCTCAACATCACCAATGTCCCTGTGTTGGTGACGGAGTCGGGCTGGCCTTCGAAAGGTGATTCAAACGAGCCGGATGCTACTATGGAAAACGCCAACACTTATAACAGCAATCTGATCAGGCGTGTGATGAACAAAACGGGGACGCCTAAACATCCTGGTATTGCAGTAAGCACATACATTTATGAGCTCTACAATGAGGACATGAAAGCCGGGCCTTTATCGGAGAAGAACTGGGGGTTGTTCGACTCACAGGGAAATCCCGTGTACATTTTGCACGTGGCTGGTTCAGGGTCTGTATTGGCGAACGATACCACGAACCAGACTTATTGCTCGGCCAAGGATGGTGCAGACCCGAAGATGCTGCAGGCTGCATTGGACTGGGCTTGTGGGCCCGGAAAGGTGGACTGTGCACCCATGTTGCAGGGTCAAGCTTGCTACGAGCCAGATACTGTGTTAGCACATGCAACATATGCGTTCGACGCGTATTACCATCAGATGGGGAAGGCTCCTGGGAGCTGTGATTTCAATGGGGTGGCTACTATCACTACTACTAATCCAAGTAAACTAACATAACTTCTTGTTTTTCTTGAAATTTAACTGTTATTGGGATTTTCGAGCTAATCTTTTATCAAATATTTGTTTATTTATGATGTCATTGCAGGTCATGGTTCATGCATATTCTCTGGCAGGTAGCATATAGATTACTCTCTTCACTATACACTGAATATTGAACAAATCTTGAAGTTTTTGTTATGTGGTTGGATTAGCAGTGATAGGAACGGATCGCTTCTGAACAGCACAATTCCAGCTATGGATTCGAAAAGCTCAGGCTCAACGGCCAAGTTCAAGTTCCTATACGACAATGCATTTTTCATGGCAAATACGATGATTGGTTTATTATGGATTGCAGTTGTTTTGTAACTAGCTCAACTGGTGACACAACCTAAACAAGTTTTGGCCAGGTTTCATTCTCACCACCTAATCTTTCGTAGAAATGCAGAACACCTTTCGAAGGAAACAGGTCGCTGTAGAGTTTCGTAGTTTAGAGGATCAGATTAGAAAGAAGCAGATTTTTTTGTAGTGGCAGCAACATGTATAGTGGACGTGTTTGAGAGTGGATGAGAATCCATGCATGAGGGGATGGGATTTGTTGAACTGTGATTGATGATTTCTGCTTAACTTTTGATCAATTTGAAATTCTTTTAATCAGAATGTTTCATGAATGAATTGACAACAAGATCTTGTTATGGAGCTTATGATACTATAACTTAAACAGAGTTGTTGGATTTTCATTGTGATGATATATACATGATTGAAGTTATTTGGAACAACTGGGTTATTAAAAGCTTTACTGGATTGGGCTTAAGATATTGGGCTCGGCCCAAGTATCATAACTAAGGAAAGGAACAATAGGTTACGAACATAATGCTCGAGCGACCCAACTAGCAAATTTATGCTCAAATCTGATTTTATGGATTTAATGAAAAATATAAAGGTGCATGAAAACGAGGGTCAAGAATATAAATAAGAATTAATTAAGCCTTTTTCTTTCCTTAAGCTAATGGTATGTGTTAGTTTGTGGAGTTTAATTAGGCACTGTTTGCAATAAATGTTGACAGCTAAAGGCTAAAGTTAGTTATATAACTATGGAATTATCATAAATAAATAAAAGAAAAAATTAGTTTCATATTTCTCGCATTAATTTTTTTTTGTCAAAACATATTTTATTAAAAATAATTATCTTTAAATTTTCTTTTAAATTACAAAAATGATGTGATCAAAAGATGGCAAAATAAAACCATAATCATATATAATAATAATAATAATAATAATAATAATAATAATAATAATAATAATAATAAGAGTAGATGGTCCATAAGAAATGTCAACTTCCTTAGAACCTAGAGCTAAAACATTGTTATATTGATTTCCTTAATGTATAAGGAAATAATTAATGTTCTAATGCTCTAGTAAAGTTATTCCAAGTCATTTGATGTATTTTAATTTTTTTCTAAGATATTTTCATCCACTTTAACTTAATCATAAGATATAATGAATTGGATAAAATTACGTCTCTCAAATATGATCCGTAAGTTAGCAGTGTGTTTTTGTGTCTTTTTGGTACCTTATTTTCCAAATGTATTTTTGTATATGTTGATAACTTCAACATTATATCAACATATGTTAACGTGTAAATTAAATGCATAGATAATTCAAATTAGTGTAGAGTGATATAGGTTTAGACTTTGAGTAATAATTATTGATTTGAATTTTTCTCTTTTCAAACTCGGTTTCATTTTGTACTTTAATACTAGTTCATGCTATGTACGCAAGTTGTATATAATTTTTATGTATTTATTATTAAAATAAAAACTTTACAACAAAAGATCAACAGTAATAATGCAAAACCTAATGGTTATGTGTAGGGGTGGAAATAGATTAGGTTAAGTTGAGTTTTTTGTTGGTCGGTCTATGTCTGAAGCCTAAATATTAAGTATAAGTCTAGCCTAATATATATAAAAAGAATTTCTTTTTTTTAGCTCGAGTCTGATTTGTTTTCTAGATAAGTCTAGCATAAAGCCTATCAAAAGTCTATTAAAAACCTACAAAATTATCTAGTATGAAATCTATGTATTTTTTCAAAAACTTAACTTTCGTTTAAACTTAGAGAATTATACTGAGAAACATGAAAATAACATAAAATATAAAACACAAACTAGACTACATAATATATGCAACTATAAAATATATCATATATTTTATATAATTATTATAAATAGGCCAGCCTATTAGGCCTTTTTTTTAAAGTTCGAGTCTAACTTATATTCATTAATAGACTTGATAAAAATTCTTAACCAGACTCATTTACTAAAAAAGGTGGGTCGGACTAGGTCTAAAATAGGTTGGATCATAGGCTCTCGAGTAGCTTGAACTTTTCCAACCCCTAACAATATCTATCAATTTTCCACCAGAAATAAATGCACTACTCCTATAGCTGCCCAAAATAAAATAAAACAAAATAAAAACATAAAAAACAATGGTAATTAGATGAAAAATGAGTGGCATTTGACTGGTAAATACAGTTATATTACCATTTCACGGGTATTAATTTATGAAATAAAATCTCACTTAAGATTTAATATAAATGATTCATAATGAATTGGGTGAACTCAATCTCACCAAATTTTTATCATTCAATTATATCTTTTGTCACGCAAAACAAAAGTAATGGGATACTGTTGTAAAGTTGGAGAAAAATAAAGAGAAATATTCCAGAGAAAAAAATAAAATGAAAAGCTGATATATAGATGGTCTTTAGCATCGTCTTTTATATTGGGAGGAATATTTGTTACGTGGCAGAAATAAAGGCTTTCCTTTTTCTTTAATGGAAAAGAAAATGAGTTATTTTCAAAACGACCTTTGCTTTCAATCTTCTGGAGAACCATTTTATTTGATACAAACCATATATTTATTTTAATTATCGCCAACTTTATATTTGATTTTGAAGTAACTCTTATCTTGATAGTGTATCTTCTATAATTTTTCTAATTTCTTTGAAAACATCAAAATAAACATAAACATACTCAAATCTTTCATTGTAAAATTTTAGACATTTGGAAGAAATTTGTTTTGTTTGGCGCTTTTGCAATTGCCAATTTACTCACGATTTTTTTTCAATTTAAAGTAATAACAGTTATTTTTAGATACATGTACAAAATTTATTGATAGTGTCTGATTTTGAGGATTTGATTAAACATATAAAGAAAGAACTCACATTTAATTTTAATCTAAATTAAGTCCTTCAACATTGTATATAACATCATATTTTATACTAGTTATTTCACAAATTTATCAAAATTGTAATAAATTAGTAAATAATAGTTAAATTGATAATTTTAAAGAATAAACAAAAAAAGGGATATTGTTTATTCTTTAAATGGGCACATAGTAAGGGCGGGGAAACAACCACCGTTTATCTTGTGGATTTTGCGCCGAACGCCGAGAATGAACAATAACCAGCTACTCATTTCTTCGAACACTTCACGCGCATTTTGTCTCTTTCTTCTCCACTCCCAACACACACACTCCTCTTTTACAGAATAAAACGAATTACTATTTTTTAAGGGAAAAAACAACCAACAAAGCATGCTTAAACCTCAAGGAAAGCTCTGGTGTTAACCAAAGTTTTATGTTTTTCCCATTTCTTGATTCCCTGTAAAGTGTAAACCAATTTTTCTGTTTTCCAATTCTTGATTCCCACAAACAGGGAATCAGCATAATTACCAAGCAATCACAGCTCTGACCCACGTGCCATCTTTGCTCCCCACGTGAAGTCACCGTATTTAAACCCTTTCTCCGTCTGAAACTCTGCCAGTGTCCGAGCTGTACGTAACCTGTTTGATGAAATGTCTGTTTCATGTGGGGTGGAATGGATGGTGGTTCTGGGGTGCATGCGGTGGGCGTGGAAGCGCTGCACCTACATCGGCTCCGACGACAGCGCCACGTGGCCCGCCGCCACCGGCGACGAATTCGACCCGGTTCCTCGCGTTTGCCGCACCATATTAGCCGTGTACGAGCCGGACCTCCGGTGCCCCAAATACTCCCCCGCCGGCGGCTTCCGGCTCAACCCCGAGTGGGTGGTCAAGCGCGTCAACTACGAGCAAACCCTCGGCCGCGCTCCGCCGTACCTAATCTACCTGGACCACGACAATCGCGAGATCGTGCTAGCCATTCGCGGCCTGAATTTGGTGAAGGAGAGCGATTACAAGATGCTGCTTGATAATCGGCTGGGTATGCAGATGTTCGATGGGGGATACGTTCACCATGGGCTGCTGAAATCGGCAGTTTGGGTGTTGAATGCTGAATCGGAGACGTTGAGAAGATTGTGGGAGGAGAATGGGAAGGAGTACAAGATGGTCTTTGCTGGCCATTCTTTGGGATCAGGGGTTGCAGCTCTCTTGAGTATCATCATTGCCAACCATGGCAATAGATTAGGCGGCATTCCGAGGGGCCTGATCAGGTGCTACGCGGTGGCGCCTGCGCGGTGTATGTCTCTCAACTTGGCTGTGAAATACGCTGATGTCATACACTCCGTTGTGCTTCAGGTGACTGATTTTTGATTGATAGCTTCAATACAACGAATTTGATGAGTTTATAGAATGTGCTGATAACTTGGGGTATTTTAGGATGATTTCCTGCCAAGAACACCAACTCCATTGGAGGATATTTTCAAGTCTGTTTTCTGGTTAGTTGTTATTATAGATATAGTACTTGGAGTCTTGTATATTTTAAGCTTTTATTACTTCTTAAAGGAGTGAACTTTTACTATATCATTTAAACCAGGCCATAATGATTTGGACAGTTTGCCATGCTTGTTGTTTCTGGTGTGCCTGAGGGATACTTTCATACCTGAAGGCAGAAAGCTCAGAGATCAACGAAGACTGTATGCCCCTGGCCGGATGTATCATATAGTCGAAAGAAAGTTTTGCAGGTTCGTTTTAAGATGAGATGAGGGGAATTCTTTATAATATAGCTTAACATTGTGCAATTGATCCTTGTTCATCCTATAAGTCAATTGTTATATACAAAATCACATAGTAATTAGTATTCATCACATAAAGTTTCACGAATATCTGGCAAAATTTACCTGAGGCAGTTGGGAAATTCTAAAGTCTACAGTGCTTGAGTTTTGTGTTTAGAGAATTCCGTAGGCGGGGTTTTATCGAGGGATTTTAAATATGAGTGGATTTGAAATGAATCAATAAATCACTGTCTATGATCTTGATGCTAACAAGATTTAAGATTTTGGTCTGAAATTAAATGTGTGGTTGGAATGAGCAGATGTGGAAGGTATCCTCCAGTGGTTAGAACAGCTATTCCAGTGGATGGAAGATTTGAGCATATTGTGTTATCATGTAATGCTACCTCTGATCATGCTATTATTTGGATCGAAAAAGAGGCAGAAAAGGCCTTGGAAGTAAGTATATGCCACCACACAAGCTTTCATTATTTCTTCAATCCTTTTTCCCATATTCTTTCTTAAATGCTTGTTTGCCATGCAGGGTTTAAAGGAGCTTAACACAGAGACCATAACGACACCACCAAAAGTGCAGAAACTCGATAGAAAGCTAACATTGGAAAAAGAACACAAGGATGCTTTGGAGAGAGCCGTGAGTTTGAATATACCCCACGCTGTAACATCTGACGAGGATGAATGTGGGGATAAAAGTTTGGAAACTTGTAAGAATGACACCCAAGATTCCTCGGAAAAGGAAAATTCAATTTCTAAAAATGCTAGGACCAACTGGAATGAAGTAGTCGAGAAGCTTTTCAAGAATGAATCAGGAAAAATGCTATTGAAACGGGACGTCTCTCACTCAATTACAGATAAATGATCCCAACTTTCTTGAGCAGGTTGTAGAAATATATCTCTTTAATCTTTTGTTAGTTTCTTTTTCTTATGATTCTTTTTGTAAACATATTAGTATAAATATATATATAGGGTCCTTCAGTTGTTTTGTTGTAGATTATTCTGTGAAGTGTTGTTAAAACAGACCATCATCTTCAAATCGAAGGGAATTCACTTTTTAGTGCTTATTTTTATCTCAGAAATTGTTCTTGATTGAAAATTGACTCATAGTTCATAATTATTTTTTTGTAATTGATCCATAAAAGTTTCATAGCATCTATACCTCTTAAATCGAAATACTACAATCTAGAAAGCTTTTCTATACCTTCAAGAACCATATGCAGCTCCATAGCCTGTGGATTAACTTCATTTCTAGCAATAAACTCAAAGACTTCATCTTTGATCTGAATCCAGCTTCTACCAGGGGGCTTATCCTGCATTCTTTCTCTCATTTCTTTCCTTATCTGCATAACCTTACTCCATTCGTTCTCGTTCGCATACATATTCGATAACAGAACCGAGGTTCCTCCTCGCTCTCTCAACAACTCGATCTTTGCCAAAACAGCTTTTCCAATCTCCAACTCATTGTGTAGCCTACAACTACTCAACAAAGATCCCAACACAGCCAGATTAGGCTCCATTGCCATGTTCTCAACGATGCTATAAGCTCGTTCAATCATCCCAGCTCTCCCCAAGAGATCGACAACACATCCATAGTGACGAAGATTAGGCTGAATCCTGTATTTCCTACTCATCAACTCGAATATGGATAAACCTTCTTCAACCAATCCTGAATGAGCACATGCTGAAAGAATCGCAACAAAAGTCACTGCATCAGGGACGAGCCGATGAACTTGCTCCATCTGAGAGAACGTGTTGAGAGCGTCTGATCCTCGGCCATGCATACCGTATGCTGAGATAATCGCTGTCCAAGAATACAGATCCTTCTTAGTGTTTTCAATGTTGTCGAATACTGTGATCACATGGCGTAGATCTCCACATTTTGCGTAGGCATCGATCAGAGAATTTACGATGGAGACATTGAGTTCGAGCCATCCAGATTTCTCTAGCAAAGCATGGAAGCTTCTTGTAAGGTTTATGGATCCTAGACCACCACAAGCTGACATTGTGGAGATGATTGTAACAGCATCAAGGTGTGGTTGAGAATCATCAGCTACCAATCTTTTGAAAACACGAAGAGCTGCTGTGTAATCAGATAGTGAGACGAACCCTGATATTAAGCTTGTCCATGAGACAATATCTTTCTCAGACATTTCATCGAACACCGAGCATGCATCCATGGCTGAACCACAGAATAGATAGGCACTCACAAGGGAGTTCTCCACAAACAAGTTATGATCATAACCTAATTTAATAATGTGAGAATGAACTTGTTCAACAAAACCCAGACCAAAAGTAGTCCCATGGAGCAAGAATGGGAATGTGTATTTATCGGGAAAAACTTCTTCTCTAACCATTTTCGTGTAATAGTTTACAGCAATAATAGGATCAAATCCCGCAAAGAATCTGATCATAGTGTTCCAAGAAAAAACGTTGGGTCTTTCAACTATGTTGAAAATCCGAACACCAAAGTCGGAGATTTCAACCCCATTGCCTCTTTCTAATTCAACCAAACTCAAATACAGAAAGCGGCTGATGATGAAAGGGTTGCGATGAAGCCCAGAAACAAAGACGTAACAGAGAAGCTGTTCGAGGTGATGAAGTGTTTTGCAGCATTTCTCTTCGATGATTCGTAATCTGGGGTGCCTTTGAAACAATTGATTATGGTGAACCCAGTTGGAAGAAACGGTTTGCGACGAGAAATTGATTCTTTTGCAGAGTTTTGATGATAAGTGTTTGAAAATGGTGGTTCTTCTTTCTAGGAAAAGATTCTTCACTATCATTCCACAATTATAAACTGGAGAGTCGGAGACAAATGCGAGGAAGAAGATAAAACAGTTGGAGAGAAACAACAATGGCGATTGTAAGCCCGCATTCAATCGCCCTGATTTTCTTTGGCTGCTAATGTTTTCTGTATATTGGTTTATCGGTTTTATTTTTCTTCCCATTTCATGGATTATATATTATATTTCAAATATTTTATTTTAAGGGTAATTAAAAATACAAAAAATTTATATGAAACAATATCACCACCCACAACTCAAACAAATTTTAACAAGACAATCTTTGTTCTACCCACAACTCAACAAATTTTAACAAGACAATATTTGTTCTACAGATAAACCTGTTTCACAAAATTAGTCCATTGGACTATATTGCCTAACTTGGTAACATTTAATTAAAATTTTCACTTGGTGAATTTGAATTTTTTGGTTTTTTGCATTTTAGCTTCGAATTAATTGTTATGAAAGACGTGTATGCTGGAAAAAAATAGTAGTCTAATATCGTACTCCCTCCGTCCCACAAAGATAGGCTTGTATACTATTTTCGTCCGTCCCACAAAGATAGGCCTGTTACTATATTAGTGTAGTTTTTAACTTGTAATTCCATATATGCCCTTATTAATTTTTAGGGAAAAAAAAGTTGCATTGAATGTGTGGTCTTCATTTGTTCATTTTTTACAAATTCCCATAATCATTTTGTATTTCCAAATTTTCATTAATGATTAAATTGCCTCTCTCCCTCAAAAGTAGAAAAATGTATCTTGAGACAAACAATATTATTAATGCAATATTACAAGTGTGCAAATAATTTTTGTTTCAATTAATGAAACTTTAAAATTGGAGTAGAATTTATTCTTTGAATAATTAATGTATGATAAGGGTATAACTGGAACTTCAAAAAATTTCTTAATCTGTGTGAAAATAAAACTAGGCCTATCTTTGTGGGACGGAGGGAGTATTATGTTTCAAGGTACAACATATCTCAATGTGTCTTTGACATGATGAAATCCATGTGAAATAGGTCGTTGACAATATATATTAGACAAGATTGAGCCCTATGGAGACAGATCAAATTGACATTGGTCATCCTTGTGACAAATAATGATTCAATTGTGGACCGAAAGTGCTTAGACAAGGACATTATTACACATGACTAATTTCACTCAAATGGGGACAACACTCTCACCACTAAATCTTGGTACACTTACAAGTACATCAAGCTCCAATTAATATACATACATCAATTGTCAAGTTAAAATCCTCTATTTCATTTCATCAAATTAAAATAAAATCAAATTAGTATCGCCAATGTCATCATTCAAGAATCAGAACAGTAGAAGGTGATTGATTATCCACATGCAACAAAGAGCCAACAAGACTAGCCAAGAAATGCATGCAATGCAACAGTTAAAATCAAACACCGATTGAGATCACAATTGCAATAATGAAACAAGTAGTACATCTCTAATTTACAACAAAGCTACCCCAAATCACTACAAACACTAATAACTGATAAACATCACATAATACAAACATGGATTGGAAAAAAGGCACATAAATAAAACATCTAAAGTTAAACCCAAAGCAGCAACAATCTCAGCTCAGGCCTCCACACCATTCTGCAAAGGCTGAGGCTTTACCTTCCTCGGTCTCCCCCTCGGCCTCCCACTCTTCGACACGCTAGGCGGGCCCGTCGAGGCCTTCGCCTTCTTGGGGGCCGACGGGGCGTTGGGGTCCTTCTTCGGCCTGCCACGGGGCCGGGTTGGGCCCGGGATTGCATCAACAGGCAGAGACTCCTTGGGCTTGGGAGGGCGGCCTCGGCCTCGCTTGAGAGGGGCATTCAGGCCGGGCTTGAGGTAATTGTTCTTGATGAGAAGAAGGTCGCCATTGTCCTTCATCTTGTTGAGATGGACGGCTAGTAAATCTGCATGTCCAGCTGGCATTTCGCCATATTTGGACTCCATGAACTTTGAGATCGATGATTTGTTTGCTCCCTCTGCTTGTTTCAGTGCATCTATTGCTTCCATAATCATCTGAGAATTAACCAAAAAAAAAAAAAGTTTAGTTAAATATTCTTGAAAATAAAAAATTAGGGGGAAAGATGGAATTTTTTTGAAAGTGAAACTGAAATCTTGGAAATGAGGAAAGATCCAGGCTTTGCTGCATAATTGAAGGGTGAAATAATTAATTCCCTATTAATTACTAAAATTTCTTGAAAAGGTCTCATGAATTTCAGGGAAAATACATAATTACAGGAAAACTATGTTTTGCTAAAACGAGGGTTTTACATAAACAGAAAGTAAAATAGTAAGTGAAGCTTCAAATTGTTCTTGAACATTAAACAAGAAAATTAGGAACCTTCACAACTCACACAAATAAAATAAATAAAAAACTAGATGCTTAGTTTGAAGAACGTAACATGCAAATGAAAAAAAAATAAAATCAAAGAGTTGGTAATTTGAATTAATGACCTGTGGGTAAGGAGGGAGAGAAGGAGGTTTGGTGAGCTCTTCAGTCGCCATTGAAGCTTAACTGTGAGATTGCAGTCTAGAGAGAGGAAAACTATAAAAGAGAGAGAATATGAAAAAGATAGAGAGAAACCCCACAGGAAGGGAACTTGAGAAGCAAGGGGACAGCTCCACAGTGAATAGAAAAATCTGAAATCTTTATTTTAGAGAGAGAGAGTGAGGGAGAGAGCTTATCGACAACGTAACAGTGCTTGGTTGTTCGAATAAATTTGAAAAATTAAAGAAATGAACGGCTGAGATTTTGAAGATCCGACGGAGGTGAATTAATGAAAACGTAACCTCACGGATTGATGACGTGGCAGAGCTCTGATGTCGTATGTGGCCTCCCTGCTTTTCTAAGTCTCAACTAAATGCAGTAATTATTACTGTCCCACAAAAGCCTTTATATTTTTATTTAAATTATCTTTCTTACTGTTATATTTTAGTTTTTATTTAAATTATCTTTCATCGTTTTGATGGATTTTATATTAGAAAAAAACAAAGTATATTTGGGTGAGACTAACTAAGTTTTATACATGGATGAAAATATCAGGAAATATCTCGATATTTCCTTGATATTTTCATTTTTTATGTGATTCATATAAAATTAGGGAATAGGGTGCAATCGATATATCTTTAATATTTTCATTTTTCCACCTAACCGATAAAGAAACAAAAAAAATTATTAAAATATCAGTAAAATATCGGCGAAATATCGATTTCAATATCGGTGACTTCATCCTACAAACGAGAAATTTTGTTAAAATATCGGCGAAATATTGATTTCAATATCGGTGACTTCATCCTACAATTGGTAGAAAAATAAATTTTGTTAAAATATCGGCGAAATATTGATTTCAATATCGGTGACTTCATCCTACAATTGGTAGAAAAATAGGTGAAATATCGGGGAAATATTAACGAAATATCGATTTCAATATCGGTGACTTCATGGTACAATTAGTAGGAAAATAGGTAGGTAAAATATTGAGGAAATATCGATAAATATTGGTATTGATTTCGATCGATATCGGTGATTTCATGGTACAAATTATATGAAAATCTGTGAAATATCATTGAAATATCATAAATTTATGTACCGATATTTCCAACGATACATATTTTCACGATATTTTCGTAAAATTAAGATATCGATATTTCCATCAAAACGAAATTTTCATTATTGATTCTATATTATTAAATACTGAATTTATATATTAATTAAGATATCGATATTTCCATCAAAACGAAATTTTCATTATTGATTCTATATTATTAAATATTGAATTTATATATTTTCAATAATTCTAGTAGAAAAAAAATTCAATTGAAATAACATACAGACAACTGTAAAATTATAAATACTGCTCTTCCACGTCAAGAAGTAATTCAGAGAAAGAGGGTGAGAAACTGGGGATTTGCACACAAACGAATTAAAATTCGAAAGTAAACAAACGAGTAGTCATCCTCATATGAATCATAATCACACACGAATATGAATCATAATCACACACGAAAATATCAACTGAATTCAGAAAGGAATATCACTTGCCTACAAAAATTGAGGTTCAAAGCCAGTGTCCATCGGATTTGGGGATTTAGGGTTTTGCACCCACGCCTAAAAGCTTAAAAACAGTGTAAGTGATTAGTGAGGAAGAAAACTCGATATTATGAATTATTATCCCATAGTTTAGTTTTAATACTTAATATTTCTTAGAAAATACATAATATTATTTTGAGGGAATCAATACATAATAATTATTTGCAATTGGATATTTAAAGTAGTGTTACGCTTTGTAATTTCATATATATATATATATATATATATATATATATATATATATATATATATGAGTAACACTTCCGTGCAACTGGTGAGTTGCACAGAAGACCTTTATGTTATAAATGTAGTACCTTTATATACAAAATTTGTACCTTTTAAAATGAACATACATAAATGTGTTACATTTATAACATAAATGTACTACATTTATAACATAAATGTGCGGATTGCACGGTGCAAAGTTTTTGCATATATATATATATATATATATATATATATATATATAAACATGCAATGTTATAGATTCAGTCCAGAAAAATACCCCAAGTCTTTCAAAAAACTAGCATATCATTTTATAAATATAAACTAAATAATAAACAATATAATAACTTTTATAATTTAATATAAATTCTGTATATTTATTTCATGCATTAAAAAGTTGATAGACCTGTAATATAAAAATTTCATCAATATAATTCATCTGTCTCACAAAATTAAATCAATCATAGGCGCTTGGTCAACTGGCAGCCACAATGACAAATCAATTGGTGTTCGATCAGTAGAACCAATTTTTATTCAGCTGATGGTGTTCGGTTGAGGAAGAAGCAGTCTAGATAAGTAATTGTTCATTAAGGGTATTTTAATCTTTCATTATTTATTTATTTATTAAATTTTAATATGGGATGGGCTTAGTATTCCATGGGGTGCTTTTAGTCCCCCAATTTATTATGGGAGAGGACTAAAAGTCAACCCATCAACCTCTAAGTTCATCCCATATTTTTTAAATAATACAAAATAAATAGATATTAAAAAATTAAAAAACCATCCACACATATATCATATAATTTTCATAAATTTACATTTCGCTTCTTTCTCTACACTTAAACCCTAACTTCTAAAATTTTCATCATTTCCGTCCTCATTTTGTGAAAAAAGCTATAATGGATGATGAAGATTCATTTGGAACAAACAATGTAAGATATCACATATATTATAATGGTTTAAGTAGTATAGGTTCGTTTTCATATTTTCAACAAAATCGCACAGAATTCACGCGATGACCAACATAGACTGAACACAATTCAACATGTTTGGTCAGGCCAGCCGAATAGAAAACACACATACGACTGTCTCAGCCGAACAATTGGTAAATTGTTTGACCATGTCGACCGAACTCATTGAATAATGTTCAACCATCTAGGCCGAACGTTTCACTACATGTTCGGTCGACTTGGCTAAACAGTGTGTTCCTTAACATTCACAAAATATCAATTTTTTTATATTTTTATGATATTATTTACTCATTTGTAATAGGAATACATGTCATATTCCACTGAAATAAGTTTTATAAACTGAAAGGATAAAGAAAAACTGATGGATTCAGATGATTTAGATCCTCAATACATGCAGATTGATTTTACTGCTGACTTTACCATAGATGAAATATTTAAGTCTCGGAATTTGATGATGAAATGAGTAAATGGTGTAGCACATCGACATAATATGGTAATATTAGTTGTACGCTCTGATAGTGGTCAAAGTGGTCGTCGAGCTCGAGTTATGTTGTGCTGCGAATGAAGTGGTATATATTGTCCACTTAATAAGTCGAAATCTTGACTAAATCCAATTGATGGTGAAAATGTTGGTAGAAAGAAAAGCTCTAAACTTACAGCCACAAACATATGTGATTGTCCATTTCTTTTAAAGGCTATTCAAATGAATGAGACAGGACAATTGTCACTAACGGTTTTATCTGGTGTTCATAATCACCCAATGGGTTGGAACTTGGTGGATCACTCAAATATCGGTCGACTAACACTAGTTGAAGATCGATTTGTAGCAGACTTGTCAAAAAATAAGACTAAACCGAAAGAAATCTTAATTAAGTACTTTGAAAGAGACATTTGTTCAAAATTCATCCACTTTGAAGACTATTTACAATGCTCATCATAAGTATAGAATTGTGGAGCATGGAGGTTGATCTAAAATGCAATACTTATGGGAGAAATTGGAGTTACACAATTATCATTACCTTGTCAAAAGATGCGAGAAAACGGATAAGATGAAAGATCTCTTTTATGCCCACCCAACGTGTGGAGTTGGTGTATGTCTTTCCAAACGTGTTGCTCATTGATTGTACATACAAGACTAATTAATACAATATGTCACTATTGGAAGTGGTTGACATCACATCTACAGATATCACCTTTTCTGTCGCATGCACTTATTTAGAGGCCGAGTGCGAGGATAACTATAGACTTTGAAAGGATTGATGCACCAATCATTCTTGCCACATGTCATTGTCACTAATCGTGAGATTGCTTTGATGAATGCGATCAAAGTGACATCCTCAAACACTAAACATTTGTTATATCGATAACATATTAGTAAAAACATTTTTACTAAGTGTAAGAAATAATTTCATTTGAAGCCGAAGTGAGATTCATTTAACTACTCGTGGAAATGTTGATTCTTGCAGATAATGAAGTGAAGTTCAATGAGTATATTGGGAGATTAAATGATGATTTCATCAACTATCCAATTGTCGTGAATTATGTCATTTCGAATTGGCTTAATCCTTATAAAGATAGATTTGTGTCATGTTGGATGAATAATATCATGCATTATGACAACACGACAAGTAGACGATACATATCTCTAACAACGTGGCTAATTTATATTTTCATTGATTTATTTATAGTTCTAAATTTAGATAATACGTGAATATATTCACACAGGGCGGAGAGTATGCATTCAAGATTGAAGAAACAAATTGGTACTAACCAATCTAACTTTGAATTATCTTGAGAAATGATACATGACATGTTGATCATACCTCACACCACAATGAAAGCTTCATTTGAACAAAGTCAACACAAAGTGCATCATCGATACATGTCTAATATTTTCAAGATAATTAATGGGTTGGTGTCACATGCAGTTAGTTATACATAAGATTTTTTAAGAGATGAAGGGGGTTAACACGGCTGATGTAGATTCGTTGATATGTGCTTATATCTTGAGAAAGACACGTGGTCTTCCTTGTGCTCATGAACTTGCAGAATTGATACGTTTTGGTAAACCGATCCCACTTGAGAGTATTGACAAATTTTGGAGTAAATTGGATTGTCAACCATCTAAGGTTGACGTTAGTGTTGCTGCAGATCATTGAAGTCGGTGGATGGAGATAGTAGGTGATGTAAATGGGTTGTTTGCATCAACAAATGAGTCGCAGATGTTATTGCCATTAAAAAAATTGCGGGAGATAACTAACGTCTCGACCTCCTAATTGCTTGAACCTAAGGTTCATACACATGTACGTGGTCGGCCTAGCAAGGCCAAAAATAGACAAGATAAGTCTACCAAACGTGAAAAAAGTGTTTTTAAATATGTTGAGTCCTTCAATGATACTAATTCCCCATAAGATCAGAACATAATTGTAAGTGGTCCATCATCTGTTGAGCCGAGGTTTATAGGAAAAAAAATAAAAAAACAACCGGTCCAATGACATTCTACACATACATCCTCGGATATTTCATTCATAGAAGTGTTGCCCAACTATTTCCGTCCTTTTGTATTCAGTATAAAGAATTTGAAAAACGACGGTTATTGTGGTTTCCAGTGTCTTGCTGATGCACTTGGTTTGGGTGAGGATCGTGGCTCATGCCCTAGTCACGTGAGACATCACGTAATCAATAGACAGTTCAAGATCATATGTCATCCACTTTTGGACTATCAGCTCAATATGAGAACATGCACTCTCAATCATTTCCCACGACTTTGCTTGAGAATGAGTAGCACTTGTACTAGTAGTCATTCTCTCCGGATTCTGAATCAACAGATGTAAAACTGTACGGTACCAATCCATGTAGTCGGAAGTGCATTCCCACGCTGGACTAGCAACCCTACCCTGGACCTCATCTACCAATGCATGACTGCTCTATGATGTGTCGTTATTTTTATATATTTTTTCATCATAATTACCCTCGATTATATTTCTTTTATGCCTAATTGATTGAATTATTATTCTAATTTGTAGGAATTAATTTTGGTGGACTTTGAAGAGAAATTGAGTTAAAGAGTGCATTTTGGGCTTAAGTTGTGATGTGGGCTTGGGAAAGATATATCAATTAGGCCCAGTTGAGTTGATGGTGGAGGAATGTCCAAGAAGGGTTTTAATCCAATTAAACTTTTATCTTTGTAATAGATTTGCATATCTTGTTAGATTAATAGATTTTTATTAGGAGTAGGAGATCTTAGACCTAAAGATATTATTTTTTATCGTGATATCTTCCAATACGTGATTTCTCTCTCCCCACTCTCTCCAGCGCACGCATACACACTAGTTTTCTTAATCTTTCTTTTTCTTTTTCTTTTTCTTCTCTGTTCTCAAGACAAATGTTGGATATTTTTATGGAGATGATTAATCAAGGCATGCGTGGCTAATTTCCCTTCTCTGATTCAAGGGTCGTTTTAATTCGATTGTTATCACTGTGAGGCATTGTTCTTAATTTAAGTTCTTGCTTTAATTCAAGTATCTGTTGATTCATGATTTTATTCCATAAAGTGAATTATAGTTTAGATTGATCTGACAATTCGATTTGAATTAAATTTTACTACTACTATCCGTGAATTCTGTGTTATACTTTGCTTCATCGTATGATTCTCGGAGGATTGATACTTAGTAGCAATAGGCCGATTATACCTTGCTTTATTATATAATTACCTAATTGAATTAATGGGACTAGCAGAAACTATAGACTTAATAATTTCAACTTCTGAGTTATTCGGTTCTAGGTATCTAGTTAGATTTAATTGTTTTCACAAGAGATTAATGCAATTGTTAATTAATTTGGAGTGCATGCCAATTAGTTGATAATTAGGTTGATTGAATGCTTCATTTGATCAATTAAATTAGGAAAACAGATGACTAATCTATGGCTTCCATGATTAGTTTAAAGTTAAATGCTTGAATGTGTAAGATGATATTTGTGGGTCGGGATCAGTGATGCAATTAAATGTCAGTACCCTTGAATTGGAGTCTCGTAAATTTATTTTCTCTTTTATTTGTTTCCATCATTCATTGTTAGTTGATTTTTATTTTCATTTGATAGTTTAGTAGTTAGGATATTTAACAGATATTCAAAATCCCCCCTGTTTTCACACTCAAGTGAATTAATCTCTGTTTCCTGAGGATCGACTTTCCTTGCCATTATACTTAGTTGTTATTTCGGAGTAGGTTTTGTTGTCTTGACACCCATCACTCCACATACGAAAATAGGAACTCATGACATCCCAAACAATCCTGTATTAAGCACTTATGATTTCTCATCTAACTTTAATTGGAACTAACGGACCATCAAGAATCGTCTAAACATAGCCAAATTGCCTTAGTACGTAGTTAGGATGGTATGGCTCGACAACCTCAAACGGTCGAATGCATCCATAGTAGAATGTCACTTCATTACATGGAAATGCATCCTTCATACCCACATATGGAATCCAAACAACCTAAACCATTATTATTGACGAACAAAATATATTAGCATCACTTGTATATAAAAACATGTTTAATTACGAGAGAAATAAAATCTAAACTTACAGAATTCACAACACATGCATCTAACATCTCTCTCCAAGCTATTAAACAATCAATCGAATCCCCAGAAGAGGCTTATTGGGCCCATCACAATGTCAGAGGTTCACCCAGTGTATAATACACATTATGTGTGCGTCTTGTAATGGGAGAATACTCGTATATCCATGCTTGAAGAGAAAAATGAAGGTCAATGATATAAACTTTCAAAACAATGTTAGAAAATTGAAATAAAGTAGTAAAAATTACCTCCAACAATGTCAAGTATCCACTAATCTACTTCACCCTAAATTGAGATGCAAGCCCCAATTGTCGATACAAGTACGATGTGCTGCTTGTCCAATAGTCGGAGGATGTTAGTGCCTGCTCTAGTGCCGCTCTTATCTGTGAAAATTGTCTAACCTAGCACAAACCATAAGTACGTCATTGCCAAATAGAGTCTCTTCTCTTCATCAGGAGAAGTGGCATCTCCATTGAACCTTGATCGCAACCACTCTAACTTCATAGAACCCCCTCTTTGCCCCCTCATAGTCTCGACCGCCTCACGCTCTTCCAACCCTAAGAGCCGTTGAAGCATCACAATTGGTGCTTCTTTTCTTTCTCCCGTTGGATAATAAATTTTCCTGTAATGGGAAGTCTAGTAATGCACAATACATCATCCAGTATAATAGTCATCTCACCGAACGACATATGAAAGTTGTTGTTCTTCGGATGCCAACGTTTAACAAAAGCACATATTAGGTTCTTGTTTGGGTTCTTATATGATATGGATCGTAAATCGGTGATTTTTGAACGACGAAGCAGCCAAAACCATTCACTTAAGTTGTCATTCAACTTCCAAGACTTCATCTTTGTTATGTGACATAAGCACTTCAAGATATCTCTCTTCTCGCCAAACAATATCTTCAATATGACATGTGTCTTGAAACTATATAAAAGACGGTGGTCGATCGGGCCTCCAGGAAAAAGTCTTGTAAGTAGCTTAGTCTCAACTTCTTCTTTTTTATCTTCTTATTGCTCTTCAATATCGTGAGCAACCTCTTCGATCGAGTTAGGATGATGGGCCTCAGGAATTTCAGGGATTTCGAGTATTCCTTCTTATTCAATCTCAAACTGCATATTCGGCATAGTTCTTGCATGCCCGAACCTTCACCACGCTCAAATTCTTAAACCTTATGCTTCTTTTCTGAAACTGTTGGTCTATTCTTCCTCGTATATATCTTACCTGGATTATAAACAATGAATAATCATGAGAATGAACCACAAACATTAACGAAAGATAAAAAAAATAGAAACTATAAGATTCTGTTCGGCCAAGCCAGCCAAACACTCATCGTACTGTTCAGTTGAGAAAATCGAACACTTCTGCCAATGTTTGACCAAATTAGTCAAACGTTTCGGCGTCATTTCTGTCGCGGCAGCCGAATGCCCTAACCTCATTTTCTCATGCGGCGCTTGTTCGGCCGGTATGGCCGACGTAGTACATAAGTGTTTGGCCGGGTTGGCTGAACACGAACAAACCAGTTCGACCAACTAGAGCCACATATAATTTCAATTTTCAAGCTCGTTCAATTTGATTTTTCCAGTAATTCACCCAATAACATATGATTTTTCATACGATTTCATCAAATTCAACTCTTAATTCACTAACTCATAACAAACCCTAAAGCTAAGTGAAGAAATTTCTACAAAAGTAAAGTAATCAATTGCAAATCGAAACTAAACCTTGAAAATTAACTTACCCAATACATTTAACACTCAAAATATCTGTTTAAATGATGTTCCATTGTGGCCGACGTTCAAACGAATGAATCGAAGAAGATTGAAAATGGTGAAGTTTTGAAGATGTTGAGGGTGCAAGGGAGGTGGACCGAACACTTGGTAGATGGAGAATGTTTTTCTTTCTTTTTTTAGGTTAAGGATAGAGTAGGAAACAAATGGGGTGTGCTTAGAAATTAATTTAAGTATGATTCAACAATTTGGGATGCTCTTAGTAAATGGGGTGGGCTTAGAAGTAGATGGGGTGCTTTTAGTCCTCATCTTTATTATAACAAGTTGCAATGTTGCTCTTTTATGTGTGCACGTGCGCATGGGTTGGTGGACTCATGGACTCTAATTTTGAGTTCTAAAACTCTTTTTTTTAAAGGGTGAGAATATTTTGTACTTTTTTTTCCTTTGAATATAAGTCCAGTAAATGTATTTTTGCACAATATCTAAAAGTGAACAAAACAGAAGGAAAATGATGATTTATATTTTTTCTATTCTATTACAAAAGGAATGTCTAGAAGCTTGGAACGGAAGATAGGAGAATAACAAGTCGAGTCAATGCAACACTCTTTTATGTGTAGACTTCAAAGCTAAAATGATGCAAATGTCCGAAAAGTAGAAGAAAAACATGGACTTATATTTTTCCTATTATATTATAAAGAGAATGCTAAGAAACTTCAAACGGAAATGTAGAAGAATAACAAGTCGGGTTGAGGCAACCCTCTTTTCTTATGATAAAACACTTCTAGATAGTATTTGCTGGATTTGAGTTACCTTCAAAGATAAATGATATAAATGTCCAGCAACTGAAATTTGAACCGCAAATGATGCAATCAGAAAGATAGAAAAATAACAAATCAAATCAAGGCAACCCTCTTACTTTAAAATAAAACATACCCAAATAATGCTCATTGGAACATGTTATCTCCAAACATAAAATGATTCAAACATAGATTAATCATGACATGTAATTCTCTAAGCCAAGTGCAAGAAAAACTATTGAAGAAAAATTAATTAGCCTCAAATTAATTAAAAAGAAAGCAACACATATTTTAACAAAAAATCCATCAAAATCTTATCTTGGATTAAAATGGAAAAAGTGTTTGTATGTACATTAAACTAAAAGAGTTCAGTAAGCTAACCACAGGAGCTGATGTTACAACATAACCTCACAATATTTACATTAAGCAAAGCTTTCAGTTGCATTGCATCTTATCTATTGGGATATTTCTGATAGGTTTTGATGAGACAATGTAATTTTGGATAGAAAGTTAGAGTATCCATTTTCCACATTTTATGAGTGGATTATAGCATAATAAGTTTATCTTTCTAAGTTATGTTTCGAAAAGATGTAAAGTTCAGAAAGATATAGAATATTGATCATAACAGGATTCTGGAGGTGAAGATTCTATAAGGAAAGTCAATAAGCTGAAACAGACACAAGATCAGGAAGTTGGATCAGTAAGCAGCAAACAGACAACACTCAGGGAAACTGGAAGCTGATCGTAGGATTCTGGAATAGGAAACTGTTCAGAATTAGGAAGCAGGTTTCGAGAACATGAAGTTGTTCTGAAACAGGAAGCAGACACAGGTCAAAGCGCAGACGCAGATCAGGAAGCTAATTGCAGGTTTCGAGAATAGGATGTTGTTCTAAAACAGAAAACTGGCGCAGATCAAAAAGTAGCTACTGCACCCTGAGCAGCAAGTTGTAAGTCTTTCTATCTTATTCAATGCAGTACGAGGAATATGCTGGATGCAGTACGGGGATTGATTCCTGTCTAAGTTACCAATAGATAGAAGTTAGCACCGAGCCAATGAAGTGATGCCACCTGGACAGCGGCTCTATAAAAGTATTGTAGCCAAAGTATGACGTCATTAATACGGATCAGAGTAGGACTTGCCTTATCTTCTAGTTTTCCCATCCACATTTATTGTGAAAATTGAGAATATCAATTTGAATTTCTACAAGGATAATGCCTCTCTTCAACGGGCATTTTTCTAGAGATATAAATAGAAGGTGGAAGTGACTGTGAAAACTACTAAACTATTGAAAAATTGATTATATTCTTAAGCTATTATTACTCAAGCTATTCTCAAGATTTCCATGTTCAGTCACTCAACCTTCCGAAGTAGTCATTCAAGCATTTGAGCTTTCAAGTTCAAGGCTGACTTCGAGTTGCACCAATTGAAGAAACAAACATATACTTTTAAATCTATTTGTTGTGTTAGGTTATTTTAGTTTGGTGTACTTAGTTGACATGATTAGATCCTTGCTAACTTTTTAGTCTTGTGTAGGCTATTTTCCCTTGTGTGGGATATTGTACCCTGTGTGAGATTTGACTTAGGAATCTATTGATTCTAGTAGGTAAACTTGATAGGAAGATGTTTGTAAACCTGAGTCTTATAAAGCAAACTGACCTAACAAAGTTTCTCCTCAGTGAAGGAATAGAGTGGACGTAGAAGGATTACACTACCTTCGAACCACTATAAACCCTCGTGTGTTTACCGATTTTGTTTACTTGTTGTTTTGCATTATATATATATATATATATATATATATATATATATCTTGCTGCATTTATCATAAACATTCTGTTAAAAAGACTTTGGTAAAATCATACTTGTGAAAAGAAAACTGTTAATCAAAAGAAACTCTATCAAAGTTTATTCCGCTGCATACTGTGATAACCAAGTCAGGAACCTGAAATAACATACTGCCAGGTTACTAAATCGAGATAGGTTACTGCATTCTTTGTAGAATCAAGAACCTGTGTTATAGAAAAGTTTTAAAATCGGAAAATCGATAGAGGTTCATTCACCCCCTAAACCTTTGACCACTCGAGACCAACAAGTGGTATCTGAGCCAGTTGGGTTAAACTCCAACTTATCTGGAACTTACCCATATCCACCCGTTTCTGTTGGATAAACCTTTTTTTCTTTTACGAGACCAAAACTCATTCTTTTATCATTAGCATGGATTACTCACATCACAAGCTACCTATATTTTCCATAAATGAATACGATGACTGATGGATACGCATGGAAGCCCACTTATCGGCTATGCATGATGAGATGTGGTATGTTATAACTGAAGGACCACTAGTTATCTACAAAGCAAACCCTACTTACATAGTACAGCTTCACGAACAAATGCGAGTTGAAGAAGCTGCAGCAGCAGCTAAGGTAGCAGGTGGAGAAGTCGAGGGCGCATCAATCTTTGATGATGACGTCGAGGTGCCTCCAGGATTCGGTCCACGGGGAGCTGCGTCAGTACATAGAAGAGCCCCTTTACTGCAAGAATACATTGTTAAGGAAATATATGAATATACTCCTAAAGAAAGAAAAAGAGCCAACATTGACAATGTGGCCAAGAATGCCATATTTCTCACGCTGGATAAAGACAAAGGATAGTGTTTGAACCATAATTAAACACATGACTTGTATGTGGTAGAGCAGTGTAACCATCTAAATATAAATGGTTATGAAACCTCTATCAAGCTGTCCAAAATTAAATGATGAGCAAATTTATTTAAATATGATAGTGAAATATACTGGAAATTCACACTTACAATCTCCTTTTTCAGACTTTAAACCAAAGAAATGTAAAAGAACTTGCTAGATTGAAAGATTTCATTTGAGAAGAGGAATATACTTGACTCATATTTTTATAGAAACTGTAAGAGAGTTTAAATGCTAGAATTAGTATTTGTTGAAGACAGCTATCAATGAAAGGTAACGAAAGAAATGGTTTAACAAGTAAGATAGTTACTCTTGACTCTTCCACAAGCGCCAAAAACAAAAATACATGGTTAGCTAGAATGGCAGATGATATCCTCCCTCCATCTCCTTCCTCAGGGCCATTTGGACAACATACCTCTCCTCATCATCCAACGCAAGTGATAGCAAGCTGGATGGATCATTGCTTACAAAATCACTTGATTTACTCTGGAACTGAGAAATTATATTGAACTCAGTTAAGCATTCATACCATATGCAATCACTCATATTCTTTACACACATATTTTGTGTGTCTGTGTGTGAATACATGCACACACACAAAGAGAAAGAGGTCATTTACCTTTGATGGGTCAAGTCCCAAACAATCAGCCAAACGTGATGGACTTGTACCTTGAATTGATGCACATAGACGTGATATCACGGGGTGAATCTACACATCATTTTTCGAAGGTTTTGAGAAATATAATGTGGTAGAAAGCGCAGCATATTAATAGAACCAATAACAGCTATACTTTTAAAGTCAGGCTATAAAAATTCATACCTGCTGGGCAAGGTAATAGTCAATGTCAATCATCCAGTTTTCATTGTCTCTCTTTAGTTCATCGGGATGCCTTGCTCGCTGGGCAATAGTATACACGCAACAAGTTATCCTGTGCTCTATAATTTTTATGCATAACATACACAATTCAAACAAGAGAAACAGAGAAAAATAGAACTGGAAAATGTGGCAGACCTGCTCACAGCAAATGACATAAGGTACAGTATCTCCAGCAGAACAACCAGTAATATAACCGCTTCTCTTCAGTCTAAGTGCTACCTAAAAACCATGGAAGAATATAAAGTTGACATACAGAAGGAGTCCACTGAATATTATAAACAATTTGTTATGTTATGAACTTACTTCTACATGAGGCTGAGTTCTAGCTTCAGGTGGTTTGGTAAGTGTCTTTGTTATGACATATTTGTCCAG
Organism: Scutellaria galericulata; assembly: GCA_946896805.1. NCBI lineage: Eukaryota > Viridiplantae > Streptophyta > Magnoliopsida > Lamiales > Lamiaceae > Scutellaria > Scutellaria galericulata. The sequence continues at coordinate 2,940,984 of OX335784.1, read as the reverse complement.
TGGTATTTGCCCATTCCTCATTTCCTCTTGTACCTACAATTAAATACACACAATTTACTCATGGCTTTTTTGCTATAAACTTCCTAATGTTTTTCCTAGAACAAAGCTTAGAGTATAACTGTGCACCCTTAAAAACAAAGTAAAGCTCAAACTTCTCTTTTCCAACATAAAGCAAGTTGATAGTTTAAACAACAAAATTCACCCAATAACAAGTCATCAAGATTCATTTACGCAACTTTGTTGTAGAATTGTTGCCTTAAGAAGATATATGCTGCTTGAGCTTACTCCCATACTTAAGTCATACACTACTAGCCAAGGACATTAGGTGCGACAATCCTAAACACATATTCGATGGGGCACCTTGCAGACACCCACACACAAATAAACAAATTCTAGCAATATCATCAAAACATAAAATTTTTTGTTTGTATGTTCAGTCATTAGATTTTAATATATTTTCAAGAAAACAAACACCAAGATAACTATTGATATATGTATATCTGCTACTAATAATGCTAATCTTAACTAAACACCACTCCCAAACCAAAAAACAAATGAAACTACCAGGAAGCCCAACATTTTGCTATTAGGTTAAAATGCATACAAGATCATAAAAGTACCTTCATGAGAGAGTTGTGTATTACTTCAACAACATCCTCACAGGACCTGAGAGCATTAGAAAGAACCATATATATGGAAAGTTTAGAAGACAGTTAACCAGAGGCAAAGTTGACTCACTAACTTAACCTAAAGAAAATGAACAAAGCAACTTACCCGCCAGATAAAATTTGACTGAGGCAAAAATCTCCTAATTCCTTTGACAACAAGCTCCAGTCACGCCGAACCATATCAAGACCTTTCTGTTCAATAACCTGCATGAAAATCAATTGATAATGCAACAGAAGAGAATACAGGTTCCTAAGTTGAATAGAACCAGTGAAGTATATAAGAAGGCTACCTCATAAGATGTACCATCCTTAAAATGCATTTTGACAGCCACGTATTTCTTCTTCTTGAGCAATAGCATTCTCTTGTACAATCAAAACACCTATATTTCTTGTTAACCTTCAAAATCAAATAACAATCATCCTATGTATCACATTGCCAGGACATTTAAATGAAAATATATAATCCACTTCAGTGCTGGACAGAATCTGATACTAATTCAGCTTTATGCAGTTCAACAGATGAAAATATGGATGGAAAATATATTATTCAAGAAACCAAAGAATGTCTTATGCTCTAAATTGATCGTCATAAGAAGAGTGAGCCATCCCATTTCATTAATTGAAGCAGAAACAAATTGATTGTCAAAATGAGTAACATAGATTCAAAACACACCTCCTGAATCACCTTCCCGCTATCGATCTAGCTTTTGCTATATCATCAAGCCCACTATAAATCATAATTGAATCAAGATCAACAGTACTCTGTAAAATCTCCCTTCCCTATAGGTAAAAATACAAAAGTTAGTCAACTGCATCACCTCCAATCAATCACTAAATAATAAACTTCTTACCTGTAGTGTTATAAGTTCTGCAAGAGGTTTTGCATAAAATCTGGAGTTGGAGAACCCTAGGCATCCATACATGCTACACAATTGGTTGAAACCAATAAATAACAAAAAACCAATAGAAGAAGCAGAAAAGGAAGTTAAAAGATTAAGCACATACCTATTTGCGGTCAACTTGAGAGCTTGTTGCTGTATGTCAAGTTGCTGAACTTTGAGACCAGATGCTGTTTTTAACCATGTCTTTACCATTCTTCTTCTCTCCACCAAATTCTTAAGCAACTGAATAATACACATTATCAATACAAGATTATATGTATGCATAAGCAAAATTTAGAATCAAGATATCTTGGCTAATCAATAAATTGCTTAGTACTTAATAGTTTTCACTGTTAATTTAGACGTAGTCATATCAATTTAATTTTTACTAGCTAATTTTCACTGCTATAATCGTTATCTTGTTAATAGAAATGTCAGCCAGATACACATTATAATGTACATAAATTGGCCACATCATTTGCAGTAGTTTCATGGTTTATATTGATTAAAGTAGTGCCAATTAATTTTATTTTAAAAGGGCATATATCTATCAAGATCCTTCGCAGTCTTTTACTTGTATACAAATAAAAAGAGATCCATGAGCATGTGTGTCATGTCTGTCACAATCAAGGTCACTCAAATTTGGAAATTCCATGTTTTTCTGCTTTAATAACTAAAGAAATACACAGATATTTGGTGAATCTTAGCAAAAGAATTTCCTGGAGCCAAATATTTAGTTACAGTTGCATAGAGCTACAGATCTGATTTTACCAATTTATATTGGGCATGGAATGTTTTACCTCAGGTAGAACACCAGGCCTTTTACTAGATGGTAGACGGGGAATAGATCCATCACCAGATCTTTCAACAGTAGTAAAACAGATGTTGTATTCCTGCAAAACAGAAAAAGATAAAAAATTTGAATTGAATTCAGTTAGATGGTGGGGGGAGCATGCTAAAAAAGGGACTTACGAATGAAAAGAAATACAACTAACCTGAATAATGGAAGGGTAAAGGCTGTTGAAATCCAGAAGTAAAATATACTTGTCATAGAGTCCTTTCTTTGGCTCCAGCACCAATCCCCCAGAGTAGGAAGGTCCCTTCTTTGTTTTCCCATGATAGTTTTCTGGAAGCTCATTATCGATAATTGTATCATCAGGATCTATCTCATTGCTCTTAACACCAGTACTAGTTTTACATTTTACAGTCCTTGTATCTTTGGATTGTGCAGAAAACTTGTCTGGCACAATAAATTTCTTGGCATGGAATGCATGTAATAAAAGATATTCAACTCTTTGAGCCCTAGCACCCTGAAATTAACCAAAATACACATTCTTAGAGCCTACAATTTTTAGTGACTGAGATCTTATATGATGATACATCACTCAAAGTCACCAAAAACTTCACCTGTAGCGTTTTTTGCCAAAGATTTCCACTAATATTAGTCACTTGACGCGTGAGGGGAAGAACACTCAAATGGAACATGAGTTCCATTGACAACCATGCATCTGTTTCACCAAACTCAATCTGCAAACAGTGAAAAAGTACATATAATGCAATTAAGCAGATAAGTAGTTTTACTTGATACATCAAAACTTAGCTTTGAAAAAAAAGATGCCTCTCTACCGCTCCAACAGGAAAATAATATAAAATCATCCAGGTGTAATTTATGATTGAAGCATGAAAGTCTGCACAGAAAGCCAGAGAACACTGCAACTAGAAGTTTCCAGAAAAGACACTACCAAGGTTATGGGCTTGGAAACCATTACATTATAGCTCAAGGTAATTTGGTTTCATTCTAGATAGAAAGTATACATTGGAGTTGGCATGCAACTGATTACAGAGAAGGAATGCACCTAAAGTGAACTCTAATATCATAGGCAAATTAATTTTTATTCTACTGTCCTATGCAATACCTATATCCCGAATTAGAAAATCATGTTCTATACTGATAGTTGAAATCATCTTCATCATCAAGGCACATCCAGCTACTTGCAAGGTTGGATGCACAACATTCATTCTCCAAGTCACACAATCACTTAATATCCATGTTATAAGAAGCCTGCCCTCCTATGCCTTCATTTATTTGCGAATCTAAGATTTGTTGAATTGGAGCCTCGTAATAAAAGAAAATACAAGATGAATTTTCAAAGAGAATGTGAGGTCTTACAAGTTCCATAAGTGATTCAGAACTTTGAAACATTGAAGGAATATCATGTGGTCTGATTTCCTTGCGGTCCTTATTCAGCTGTGTCTTTGTTAGTTGTGTCAAGGAATAGCTAACCTGGAAAAGGCAAAAGTGATAGACAATAAGAAACGATAAGAACCACAGTAAAGTAAAACACTAGAACCCACCTCCTTTAATAGGTCACGAGAACAAATATAAGTGCACAATAAGAGACGACCAGCAATGCATGACATGATTCCTGGACTTGCTCCTGAACCAAACACTGAGCTTCCTTTATTAAGTTTGGGCATAGCTGAGCGTTTGAGACGGCCTATTTTTGACCACATATTACTGGGCACCCTGCATGCCTGCAAAATGCAATATATGAGGCATTCTGAGGGTGAAAAAATCTGCATGAAACCACTCAAATAAAATACTAACAAGAGCCAGTGACAAAGAGCAAATAATAGTGTTGGACACTTGGGCTCGAGTAAAACATTTTGAGAAAAAGCAACTGATTTAAATAATAGTTGGCTGAGTCTTAAGAAGCCTGATAAATATAACTATAAGAGCATGCATGAGAAGAGCAGGTTGAGATGAGTGATATATATCAACAAAAGTAGACCTAAGTAAGACAAGAAACCTACAATGTCAGTTGAAGGTGCTACAAGGAGGATATAGTCCATTTAAGTATTCAAAATTGAAATTTAGCTCCTAGGATATATAAATACCTGGACTCTGTGAAGAAGGACATCCAGATCAAACCCAGATATATTGTGCCCAACTATCGGCATCCAGTTTGTGCAACTCAATCATCAAACGATTTAATAGAGCCCTTTCACTGAAATTCAAAATTATAGACACAGAAGATATCTTCGTGAATGAAAAATGTTAGGGCCAAAGAAACTGGAATAGACGTAAAGAAGAAGACTAAATCCAACAATGGACACATTAGCAACAAAACTTACCTGCTTTCATAGCAAATAACATTTGACCCAGCCTTTGCATTTTTTTCAGCTGCCTCCTTTGCAAAACCCATTGGAAATATCTATCTGGAAGAATCATCACTCAATTGTTAGGTTCATTCTTATGACTATAATAGAGGCAGTTACCTGATCAACCAGCATAATATCTAAGAAAACAATTATAAAATGAAAGGAATCAGTTGCACATGGACTACGTCATAAACAGTATGAAAATTAGCAATAGCCCAATCATTGGTACATTTCAACTAGGCGAAATGTAATGCTACCACATAGAGCAATCAACTTATATCTGAATTATGGCTCTAACAAGAAAAAGAATTAGAAAAAGAAAAAGACGATACAACACAAATAATGAAAAGGCAGAAAAAGAGGCTTGTCATTCATCAATCCTTAAAACGTTTTCATTCATTAACATGCATCATTAACATCATTCCATATCATTAATGGTATGTGCATAATTTCTGTTTACTGAGCTTTTTAGCTCATATAGTTCATGCATTGTAGGTGAACCTGCTGATGTATAAGCTCATGGACTTATTGACCGTGTTGTTGAGTTCCTACGGGTTTGGAGATAGTGTACATGGATGACGACCTGTTGGGCTATGCTATGAATTTATTTTGCTTTAAACAATATTTTGATAAAGTACTTGGACTTCTTCTGTTTGATCTTCTGATGCATATAAACATGTAAAATGTAGAAGTAAGTGTGGCTTGACTTTATGGTACACGCTACGAAACATATTATAGTCTTACTGGGTTTTCATGTGTAAGAAAAGTTATTTATGTTATTATATTTAAAAAAAAAAGTCACACGCTCACTTACAGGTCTTTTAATATAAAAATCTATTACATGTCTAGTTATATTAGAAATGTGGTCGTGAAAATATGCATTAGGAGAAGTGGTATACAAACGTTTGTGGGGTAGAAGATATTTGATTGTCATGGATGATATGTGGGTTATTGATGTGTGGGACAAGATTAAATGCTTCTTTCCAAATAACGACAATGGGAGTAGAATATTGATAACCACTAGGCAGTCAAATGTCGTTTTCCAATTAAGTGAGACTCATGGCCTTAAGATGAAATGTCTGAATGAGGATGAAAGTTGGGATTTATTGTGCAAAAATATATTTGGAGAAGAAAAATGCTCATTTGAGTTGGTAGAAACTGGAAGGATAATTGCAAAAAATTGCAAAGGACTTCCTTTGTCAATTATTGTTATTGCGAGAGTTCTAGTGAAATTCTCATTAAAAGATCAAGAATACGAACTCATAAACATGCAACTCAGCATGCAAACCAATCAATCAACAAGAACAAAAAAACGAATCAGAGAAGAATAAAAAACGAAATGCAAACAAAGAATCAACACCAAGGATTTTTAAGTGGTTCGGCTTAACAAATGCCTACATCCACTGAGAGCTTTATTCCACTAATCTCACGAACGAAATCAAGAGTTTACAATATAATCGAAGAAGAATACCCTAATCGACTATACAGAGTTTGCAATAATATAACTCTCTCTACACAACTCTAATGACTTCGCATCCTTCTGAAAATATGAACTCCGTCTTTTATAGAGTAAGTAGAAGAAAACCGCTCTCAATTCCGTTGAGAAACAAGTGAGAAAACTGCCCTGCAAGTTGACCTATCAAAACTGAAAAACTAAACACAAGAAATCAAGATTTATGAAATAACTGTATTAACTAATTTGAAATCGCATTTCAGACACGATTTTATTAGTAGTGTTACGTTTTTCTTCTACCTTACCCATTTTTACTGATTTCTTGCCTCTCTTTTGTTTCTTTCAATGGCTGAGTGTATGCATGCTATATATATACTACAGAAATCAATACAAACACAAGAGTATAGGAAATACATCGCAAAAAATTTAAGTTCAATTGTGAATTTAGAGGACAATGAACATTGCTTAACGATATTGAGCACCAGTTACAACAATCTACCAACTCATTTAAAGCCATGTTTTTCTCTATATGGGGATTTTCAAAGATGACCGTGCGACTGATGTCTCGTCCCTCATTATGCTATGGGTTGTTGAAGGAATTCTAAAACCAATTAGTGGAAAAGGTTTGGAAGAAATTGCAGAAGATAACCTAAAGGATCTTGTTGATAGAAATCTAATTTTCATTAATGAGTGGGGATGGAATGCAAAATATTGTAATATGCATGACTTGTTGAGAGATTTGTGTTTAAGACAATCTCAGAACGAGAAATTCTTTGGTGTTGCAAGCCAAAACGATGATGAAATTCCAAAAGGCATAAGTAATCAACGTCGTGTTGTTGTTCGTCAAGGTACATGTCATCAAACCATTAAATCCTTGCCACACATGCCACTTGTTTGTTCTTTGATATATGATTCTCACGATGGTGACCTACCATTGATTGATTTAAGGTTGTTGAGGATATTGACTGCGTCTGAAGGAAATATCGACTCTAGAATTGCAAAATTCCTTGATTCCTTTGAAGTAATATTCTCTCAATTGATTAACTCAATTTATGAACCTTGGATTCCACACATTCGATCAATTCCTTCTTCACTCTACTCTCTTTGGAATGTGCATACATTAGCAGTTAAGCACCATGATATTTTTATTGCACCATTAGAAATTTGGAAAATGCCACAGCTTCAACATGTTGAGTTCTCCTTACTTGAACTCGCAGATCCTCACATGGATGATCAGCGAGATGACATTGTCCTGTGGAATCTTCAAACGCTCTTCAAAATAAGAAATTTCAAGTGTAGTGAAGAAGTAGTGAAAAAATCCCAAATATCAAGATATGATGGAATTGAGGAGTGGTCGCTTTCTTGTTTCGACAATCTTCAACTTCTTTGAGGCAAACTGGAGTGATTTGCTGCATAACCATGACTTCCCACTTTCCCTAAAAAAGTCGAGTTTAAGTGGTTGTAGGCTTAATTGGAAAGATATAACAACAAAGATAAGTTATTTGCCACATCTTCAAGAGCTTCAACTGAGAATGTACTCCACAAGAGGACCCAAGTGAAAGTGGGATTCCTCAAACTAAAATTTCTAGCAATTTCATGTCAGTTTTGTGATTTGGAAAGTTGGATCTCAGAGAGTGAGCATTTTCCTGTACTTGAACACATTCGTCTTTTTGGACTAGAAAAGTTGGAGAAAATTAATCCCTTGTGATCTTGGAAATATACCAATGCTCAAATTGATTGAACTTAACTATTGTAGCAATGTTGTGATATTCTCTGCTAAGGAAATCCTAGACGAACTGCAGCAACTGGAAAATGAAGACCTTCAAGTTGTAATTCTACTCAATGAGCAATGAAGAACTGAAAAGAGTTTCAACGATCACAATTTTCGAATACTATCTTAATATTTCTTTTCCTATTACATTAATTTACTTTTTTCTTTTCTTGGTTTGCAAATTTGGGATAAATTTTACCAATGAAAAACTCCTTTATCTATCTATTTTTTCGTGTAATATTGAAAATTTTCAATTTTTAGACCGGTTACCCACAATTTAGTTAAAAATAATGTTTACTTGACAAGTAAAGTATATCTATTATTATTATCACTACTACTCTAAAAGTATTAATAATTTTGTTTGTTTTGTCCATTTTTTGAAATGTCCATATTAACTCTATATACAAGGTCGTACATATCAATATTTTGGTCGGAGTCAAAATTTCAAAATAAGCCCCTAATTTCTCTAATTGCAACATTTGTGCAAACTCAATGTAAAATATAAAATTTTGAAACATGTACAAAAATATTTATGTTATTCTTAAACTAATTACTTAAATAAAACTCACCTTACAGTTTTAGAGATAGAAATGTTAATCAAGTTTGTACAATCAAATCAAAAATTTTGAATTTTTTTGATTTTTTGATCTTTTATATGAAAAATAAATAAAATTAAAATTAAAAGGCCACCTCAGCAAAATTGGCCTGAAAAGCCCGAATTGGCGACCTCACGTGCATTTCACATGCAATTTCGGCCAAATTGGAGCCATTCGGGCTGAAATTGGCCTAAATTTGCCAATTTTCAAAAGTTAATGTCTTAAATTGCCAATCCAAAAATTTAAAGTACTAAATGCCAAAACCCCTAAGTTATAGGGCAAAAAAAAAGTAATAAACTCTTAAAATAATAAGAAAGAAAAAATAATAAAACAAAATCACACATACAACAAAAGCAATGACTTTAAAATATTGTCAATAACATCTTCCTGCACCAAAATTTGGCCCATAACTTTTCGAGCACAAGAATTGATATGAACGGCTCCACACCCACAGAGCTTCAAAATTGCTTTTTATCTTTTTTATTTAGGATTTGGATTTTATAAAAGAGTTTTTTCAGTTATTTATATTTAAAATATTGATCACCTTTTCTTTTGAATCTATATTTTTAAAATGTAATTGCTTTGAAAATTGTATTATTTTTCCATTAAAATTTTGGATTTGTTTGTATAAGTGAATAAAGCTATATATATAGTTAATTTCTTGCTTTAAATTTTTGTTATAATTTGTTGTTTTCCTAAATTATTATTTCTATTTATTTTTTTCACTTGTTTAGGATGTTACAATGGGTTAAACCATAATTAATTTGACTTAATAAATTTTAAGTGATGTAGGCATTTATATTATCTATGTGGCAACCTCATCACCATACATAGTCTACTTTTGACCAAAATCATGAATTGATTAAAATTGAAATCATTAGGTTAATTCATGATTAAAATCGATAATTTTAAAAGAATTGGCTAAAATAAAAAAACAAAGTAAATCTTTGGAAATTTTTTTTTTTTTTTTTTTTTTGCTATTAAGCCTTATTTTAATGGAATGAATGCATGATATTATTTATAAAACTATATAGGTAGGGGGTCCCTAAGGCTTTAAGTAATAGCAACTTAGAGCGCAAGTTAGACGCCCAATTTCCCTCTTTATATTAAAAATAAATAAATATATAATCTGCCTAAACAAGCATTCAAACCCAGGACAGGACACTGGGCTGTTGAAGGGAAAACTTAACCGTTAAGCCACTAATGTTTATTGAAGATGTATATACCATATATACTTGCATTGCATGTATAAAAGAATTTCAGGCCGCTATAATTTGCAAATTTTCTAACTTGAGTCGACCAACCCACCGGCCTTATGAAAAGTACGGTCCTACCTATAAATATTAAAATTTAAAGATAATAAAGTAATTTAGTATTTATTTTATTTATATTGATTATAAAAGGTATAATAGTTTTTTTTTCACTTTCCAAACTTTTCTAAAAAATGACATGTTTTGATTATTCTACTACTAATTTTGAATATTTTGAATTTTGGACTAAAATTAGTTCCATAGTAATAAAGATTAAAAGAGCTTTACAATTAATGATATATTATAAACATATATAAAAAAATATACTAGATAATTTTGATTTATTGAAGTAGGTAGGTATTATATAAAATGTGTTCAATATAATTATATATTTTATTCAATATAAATATACAAAAAAAAAATTTAACTCTAAAAAATGATTTCAAATGTTTATAACACATTTATTACAATTTGCATTTTAAAAATATTTTTGTATTAGAGTTATAAACATTTGAAATCATTTTTTTAACAATAAATGTTTATAACACATTTATAATCAATAAAAATTTAACTCTAAAATATATTTTATTTTTAGAATGACTATATACTTTTAAATTGACAGATAATTGATTAATAAATGTGTTGAGGCCTTAATGATATTTATTAGGTATACTAGAGATGGAAATGTTACAGTTTTCTAAATATTTCATTTTAAAAGTAAATTGAATAGATAAGATATAGTAGTGTGTGTATATAGGGAAAAATTCAATTATCGTCCTCTAACTTAGGCCTTGTCCAATTTTGGTGCAATATTTTTTCATTTTCCAATTTTAGTCTTCTAACTTCTAATTTTATCCAATTAAGTCTGATTTTAGCCGAAAAATATTTATGGGCTGACGTGGCCACCTGATTTGTCTATGTGGCCTCAAAATTTTAAATCTCCAATTTTTGGAAGGAAATTTGCTGAGATGGGCTCTTTATGTATAATAATGCACGACAATAAAATTTACATATTTCAAGTTTGATGTGAAAATGTTAATTACGAAAAAAATCAAGTTCTCTATAGTATTTCAATCTCATTTGGTACTTGTGTGATGCATGGACAAGTAATTTCAAGTGTTAGTAATTTTTGATATATATACATGAAAAATTAAATATTTCTTCAAAGTTATTTCAATTTAATCATCTACCTAAATAATTGACGAAATTTAAATATTTCTTATTTTCATCATATGTGTCTGACTACTTTACTAATTATTTTTGTCACAATTGGCCTCGAAAAAAAACTAATGAAAATATATGCTCAATAATTTATTCATAATGTAAAATGGTAATATTATTGTATATTATAATCATGTATTGATAACATCTCAACCTCATTTGGTACCTGTGTGATGTAGCAATAAATTTCAAGTATTAGTAATATTTTGATATAAAAATGGTGATCATAAAAAACAATTTCGTTCTTCAAAGTTATTTAGATTTAATCTACCACCCATATAATTTACCCTTTTTAAATATTTTTTATTTTCATCATATGTTGTTTGACTACTTACTAATTGTTTTTTGTCACAATTGACCCGAGAAAAATTTATACAAATATATGTTCAATAACTTATTTATAATGAGTGTAAAACAATGATATTATTTTATATTACTCCAAAATAATATTTCTAAAGTTTACATACCATTAGTAAAATCTATATAATTTTTTTCAATACGTTAAAATCAAAATTTATCTTTTAGAAAAATCATATTGGAAGATAAACATTTCAAAATTTGATAAATCTAAATCTAAAATCATGAAACTATACTACATCAAAAAAATGAAATTTCAATTTGTATTTATTTTTAGGAAATATTATTTATTCTTATAGCAAAAAATGATATAATTTTTTGCTAAATTTTTCGTGGATGTATAAAATGATTTAGATTAAAATAAAAATTGTTATTCACAACTTTTCATGAACTTTTTGCATGATATTATTACCATAACTAGTCATGTTAGACGTACAATTCTTTTATTTTAGAAATTTAATTAATTCAAGACTTGAAAAGTAGATCAACATTCAATGTAAAATCTGAAAGATGAAATTTATAAGTTCAGATCCTCAAAGAGTTGAAAGTATCAAATTAGGACCCCAATTATAACGGTGTTAAACACTCCCAGACAATCAAATGCATATATATTCACAAATTATTAGAAATTAAAATCATGCATGTATTCTTGCTATAACTACTGCTTTGATCTTATGTAGGGTGGCTACTATTTCTATCATGTTGATTCTTGCCTCAGGTGAAAATGCTAAACATTTCATAGCCAAGTAAAAAAATGGACGAGACACATTGTTCTTGCCTAGAGAAATGTTGTGTAGTGGTTGGATCTTATGATATTTTTTGGTAATTTTTGGTGTTCTTGAATTGTAAATAAAAGGGTTAAATGCAAAAAACAACCCCAACTATCGACTTTTTTCAATTTGCAACCTAATCTTTTTTTTTTCCGATTGCAACCTAATCTATTGTTTTTTTTCCGATTGCAACTTCCATCCATTTTTTGAGCATTTTTCCGGTGAAAATATCATCACGTGACTTGTACACTCACAACTTAAGGTATAACATTCATTTAAGGGTGATTTTATCATTTAAGGAAAGTGAAGAGAGATAAATGCCCTAATATTTTATTTATGGCAAAATCATTTTTATAGTTTATTTTGTTAAATACATAATGTAAAAAGACGATTTTACCCTTTAAATGATAAGTGTGCTAGTCACGTGATGATATTTTCACAGGAAAAATGCTAAAAAAGTGAAGGGAGGTTGCAACTGGATAAATTACAGAAGATTAGGTTGCAATCGGAAAAAAAAAAAAAAAAAAGATTAGGTTGCAATCGGAAAAAAAACAATAGATTAGGTTGCAATCGGAAAAAAAAAAAGATTAGGTTGCAAATTGAAAAAAGTCGATAGTTGGGGTTGTTTTTTGCATTTAACCCTAAATAAAATAACAGTGAAGAGTTGGTCTTGTGTGCACTTGGTGTACATGCAATTCGGGTCGATTTAGTTTCTGACCCGAATTTGCGTGTTTTTGAATTTTGCTTTTTTTTTTTGGCTTCAGGTTGTGACTTTTATGTTGTAAATGTGTGACCTTTATATACAACTATCATGATCTTTATGTATTGTAACTTAGAAAAAAAAATGAAGATTTTCAATATAATTTGAACTGTACACCTTTATGTAATATCAATGCGACTTTTATGTTATATTATGTCATCTTTATGTACAAATATTCTGACTTTTATATAATATATAAAGATGCATAAAGGTCAGAATATTTGTACATAAAAGTGACATAATATAACATAAATGTCATATTAATATCACATAAAAGTACATAGTACAAATTGTGTTAAAGGTACATACTACATAGTACATAATCCTAAGTTACAGTGCATAAAGGTAGAGGTAGTTGTACATAAAGGTCACACATTTATAACGTAAATGTCATACATTTATAACATAAAAGTTAGGACAAAAATGTAAAAAAAAAAAAAAAAAAATTAAAAACTCACGGATTCGGGTCGGATCGACCCGGATTGTATGGATCTTAAATCCGTGCACCTGGTGCACAGGACATTTTGTGAACAGTGAAATGATGAATTGAGAAAAAATTGGAAGGAGATAGAAGAAGTTATAGAGAGAAGAAGTTAGAGAGAGAATTGGGTTAATTTTCCGTACTCATTTCATCAGCCAACAATGGCATTTGTAACAAAAAGTGGGGACCATTCTACTATAGTAATTAAGGAAATACTTAAGGATTGAAAAGTATTAAATCAACAAAGAAGGACTAAAATGCAAACATATTTATCAAACCAAATTAATTGATAAGCTCTCATCTTTCTTCAAGTTGCTTGGCTCCATGACACGTGCCACATCTTTTCCTACAGACAAGGACTCAATGGGAGTGTTTGGTGTTTCATTTTCCTCTCTCATAATCAAAAAGCCATTTTCTCTTTCTTCACCACCATAGCTACCACTCATCTTTCAACTCCACTCTGCTCGTAACATGTTGATCATCTGATCTTGCAAGTAAACCAGGGCAACAACTTCACTTATTATATTTTTTTGTAATGCATCACTCACCCACTCCTTTAAGCTCTTTTCCACTCAAAAAAGCATCTCCAGCAATCTGCACTACTCTAGCACTATAGTAGTGTAGAAACAGTGTTTTATCTCCAGCAGTCTATACTAAATTTTACACAAAAAGGAAATATTCCATATTATTTCTAATTAATAATTTATTTAATCATATTTTTAAAATATTGTTATAATTGAATAACATATTTACACATGTAAACATTATTTAATATAGTTTTAGCTTTTTGTATTTTAAATTTAATAAATAAAAATTAATATCATTAATTGATTGAAATTCAATGTAAAATATCATTCTATAACCTCTAATAATTGAATAAATAAAGCACAATGTATGTGCTTTCAATTATAACCGTTGATAACTAACTCAATCTTTAAATCTCAACCCTTCAAAAAAAATTCATGTGCTTTAAATTGTAGTCGTTCATAACTCACTCAATTTTTAAATCTCAACTCCTTCAAAAAAAAGTTGAAAAAGTAAAGACTTTAACAAAGTACAATCCATGTGCATTCAATTATAATCGTTGATAACTCATTCTATCTTTTTATCTCAATCCTTCAAAAAAATGAAGATCTTTTATAAATAGTGAAGATATACCACATATTCTAAGCACACATCTCTCAACTCTCTGCATTTACCTTATATTCATATTCTCTCTAAAATGTCGAAGCCATGCAGTACTAATTATACAAATGCTGAAGATCAATATCTTTGTGTTGTCTATCTTGAAATTTCACAAGATCCAATCGTTGGTATAAACCAATCCAGAGATCAATTTTGGAAACGCATTATAGAAAAGTTCAATTCTGACGTGCTAAGCTCTAACATAAATGGGCGTAACCAAAGATCAATACAATGTCGTATGCAAACAATTCTTAAAGATACCTAAAAGTTCTATGGTTGTTTGCGTCAGGTTGAATATATTAATTCAAGCGGTGCAAATGAGCTCAATATCGTAAGTAATTTTGTATATATTTTACTACTTTATATACCATAAATATTTTCTCATTAATTTCAATATTATTTGCAGATACGACGAGCAAACGAATTGTTTTTGTAACAAAAATGTAATAAAGAAATATTTAAATTCGACCATGTGTGGTCTATTTTGAAAGAATATGTACATGCTGAAAATACAAGCGAAGTTTCAGCATCATTTCCACAAGAAGTTATTAATGAGTCTCTTATTTCTCCTCACCCTTCTGCACCTTCATTTTCAATCAATTTAAGTGATGAAAACATAAGTGGTGGTTCTTCATCACATCGACCACAAGAGGTAAAAAGTCCAAATTTAAAAGAAAACAAAGTGAAGATATGTCTGTTTTTTTAAACGCTATGAAAGAGGAAAATGAGAAATTACGAGAATTAATGTCAACTTCGGCCGCAAATAGAGAACACGATATTGAGGTGTAGAGGCAAAAAGATAAAATACTACTCATCGATTTGGACATGATTGCTGATTCCGTAAAACGTAAGTACTTCCAAGAACAACAACAAATAATTATGCAGAAGATGAGACAATCTCAAGTACCAAAACCCACTAATATGTTTGATATGTTTGGACAATTTCCAGATTTTGGAGGGTTTGGGGCTGGTCTCTAGGATTATTAGGTTTATTGTTATTTTCAGTAATTTTATGTTTTATTTTCATGTATTTTAATTACTTTTCAGTTATTTTATATTTTATTGTAATGTATTTCAATGTATTTTAATTGTATTTTAGTAATTTTATGATATTGTTTTTTTATTCTCATATTTTTATGTTAAAAAATGAGCCGTGTTATTATCAACAACGTCGTTAAAATTACCACTCATATTATTTTATATTTTTATATTATCATCCATTGAAAAATTAACACTTATATTACCTCAAATTGTTATAAAATTAATAAACATTTACAAAATATATAAATTGAGTCAATATTAATTAAATTAAGCCCATTTTCAATGTATTTCCACATGAATTGACCCAAAATTTAGCCCATGAATGGGCCCATTTGCACAAAAAATTGGTTGATGTTTAAGAAAAAAAATAAAGAAAGAGAGAAATTATGGCGCAGGGTTAGCGCCGCTTCACAAGTAGCGCCGCAATCCTCACCTCTTCACAATAGCGCCAAGATTGGCGCCTTGCTAGGAGGAAGGCAATAGCGCCCAGCGCTATTGTGGAGCTTTGCTGGAGTTGCTCTTATAAATGAAGATGTTTTAGGATTTGCCTCGCAACGGCTTTTACTCTACTAGCTAATGATAATTGGGAAACAGAGCTGTGCTGTGAATCATGTCTTATTTTGTATCACAACACTTCTAGCAAATCAATGTTGTCAAAGCCAATTTCTTTTGTGAAAAAAACCTTCATGCATTGTATGATATGCTAATTTCTTCTTCTTGAGCTGTCTTTTTAATGCATGCATGTGGTCCTCTGTTTGCTTCCGTAGCATCTAGAAAGTACATTTAATTTTTAAAAAAAAAGGTTCATTTTGGTTCAAAAAAATAAAAAAAAAAGAGCAGTGGGAGTTATAGCAAGGCCTTGCTTGAATGTTTGATTCCTGTAATGTATCATTTCCCATATCAATTCTTGAAAATTTGTTAATGCTATTTCCATATTGAGATAAAATCAGAAATTTGGCTCACATTGAGACCATTGTAAATTTGGGCCTTAAATGAGACTTTAGCTTAAAATGATTTTTCGTTTCTAAAATCATATTTATTCAACATAATAAAATAACAATAAAAACAAATAAAAGAATTGAATGTTAAAGAATATATATGATACTGTTTTTTACCTATTTGATGAAAATACATGTTTTTAGACAATGATATTATTCATAAAAATAGTAAAATTCACACAAACTTGTATTTATCATACAATCTGTACCAAAATATTTTGATTTTGAAAAATAAAAGATAAAAGAAAAGTCGATATAATAAGTACAACTTCACATTTTACAACAAAGCCCACATTTTACACATGCTTTCCACAGGAAAATGAAAATAGAAGGCAAAGGTGGAATGTGTTGTGGGAAGTATGGAGTAATTATCCTCTGCATTGCAATCACTGCAACTCTCCCACAGGTGCTTCATTCAGCCACAGAAAATGTATGAAGTCGTATAATTTCGCACTTACACTAACCTGAAACCCAAAATAATGTTATAACAAAGAAATAATTGCATTTTACATCTCAACTTTACATGTTTTCGCTATTTATCGATAATACTTTGGTACTTCGACCTTACTACCTATGAAACTTTAAGGGTCCATTTGGATAGATGAATTTGAGTAGAGATTTGAAATCTATGATTATCTGTCGGTAGTGTTTTTGGATAGATATGAATTTGAAGTCCATCACTTTCATTTTAAATTAATTTTTGAGTCATATGAATGAATTTCAAATCTACTCTATCCAAACACAACCTAAAGTTTTTTACTCTATACTTACTGCCTAACAACGCTTGCTTCAGGAATCATTGAGATTCTAATGCATGCACAACATATTTAGGTTGTGTTTGGATTGAGAGATTTGATACATAAGATTAGAAATGAATGAATTTTAAATGCATTCAAACAGAGTAGATTCAAAATTCATTCATATTGCTAAAAGATTAATTAAAATGAAAGTGATCAAATTCAAATTTATATCAATCCTAATACCACCGGTATATTTACTTATTACTCAGAATTCAAAATCCCTCCATCCAAACGGAATCTTAAAGAATAACTCTTTAAGACACTTTATGTTAAACTTTGCGATTTCTGCACTATACCATCTCATGTGGCAAAGTGTAGAAGTGAAAATCCACAAAGAAAGTGTAATCAACCCCAGAAGAGTTCTAGTCGAAAGTACCTTGTATGGTGTCGGGTTCAACCTTCTCATATGATCGGGTCGCATCAACTCCAGTTGCTTAATGCACTTTTCTCTAATCACATTAATGGATGGTAACTCTTCACTATCTTTTCCTAAATATATCCCAAAAACATCTTTTAGTATGATGAATATTTCATACAATGCACATCCGATAATATTTACTATAATCCTGAGATATAATAGAAAAATATAGATCACAGACCAAAGCAGCAAGGTATGGAAGAAGTGATGCTTTTTATATAGATGCTGGGCCATTGATTAGTTAATTGATCTTATTCCAAGAAAAAGTTGTTTGGAAATGAAAAATAATGCACATAATATGATGAGTACTTCATATGATGCACATAAGATACTAATGTTATAATCTCAAATATGTATGTATATTCTTAGAAATCAAAATCTCAACCTGATCTACCAGGCCAATAACACTTCATAAGCTCCTCCACACGCTGTGGCACCACATATGCCCTCTTCGATTCATTGAAAGGGTGGCGACACAATATTCGTTCACCCATCTGCATATCAGAGCAGAAAACTGATAGGTAAGAGAAGCTAGGAAAACAGATAAAAGCACTGGGTCCAATATGATCCAGCAGAGTGAATGAATGAAGCACTAATTGGTCCTGTAAAAGCATATCAAATTCAACTTCCTGGGAGTTTTGTTCATATAATCATCACATGTGAAGAAGACACACAGTTGGATTCCTTGTTGAAAAGAAATTTTGGCTAACGGGTACGTTCTAAAAAAAGAATTCTCTCTAGAATTTTAGTTTCAGCTTGTTTCTAGAACAAGTATGCATCTAAAATTGTCAAGGCTTATAAGATGGCAACATTTTTCACTAGAAAGTGACAATTTAGAAGAATAATAAAGAACTCCATGGAGCATCTATCATCAAGATAAAGAAATTAAAGAACCTTTGGAGGTGGTTCATTTTCCCCAGTCATAATGTCTACAAGAGGATAACCTTCCTTCCCGTATAATCTGTAGGATCTCTTTTTGCATGGAATGGAGACCTGGAATCCAAGATATACTGAGTCCCCGGAAAATAATATGTCATGGTATCAATTATCATGGGGAGCAATCAAACCTTTGAAACGTCTTCAGAAAGCTTGATCCGAGGCTGATTATTTATTTCGACCAATTTGAAGACAACTCCGAGGGCTGGTTGAGCATAGCATGTAACCAAATGAGTTCCAATTCCATAGGCATCAATTTCATGGCCCTGACCATATAAAGTCAACAATGCAAAATATGAGTTAACACTGCCAAATACTTCTCGCTGATTCCTAGTTATATATTCTCACCTTACCTAAAAAAAAAGCAAAATATATAAGTCTCTACCAGCATGGCATCCATATGAATCACTTTCAATAACAAGACAAAAATCCAGGGACATAACCAAATCTCACCAATTTTCCATCTCAACAATAACAAGACTCAGTTCTGGGATATTATATTCAGAACTTTAACATGAAATTACAACTCATTTGCTTCATAAGAAACAAATAGAAACATCAAACAGATAAATCATCTTCAGAGACTATTAAGTGATGTACTCCTGTCTCCTGACCACATTATAAATGGTAATATTTAAGAAGCTTTGAAATATTTTTGGAGTAAACAGTAAAAGAGACATCAGCTACACTGGACAGCCTATAAAGTGAAGAAATATCAGAGAAAGCATTATGCTTCTGTAGAAGGGGCAATGGTGACGATCATCTCACCCCATATCTAAAAAAATCCGTATCTTCCCCGCTAACCTGACACTACTGATGAACATGAACCACTTTACTATTTGTCCTTACCTGTTTGTTCAGAGCATCCAAAGTTTCTTCATTGAGGTCATTACTTGCTGTAATGTTTGTGCTTCCAAAATCTGGCATCCCAAATTCTTTCTCTATAGTCTCAAAGAATTTTCGAGATTCACATGACAGATAGGCAAGATCACCAGAGTCCAGTCTAATACCTAATGCTTTATACCTGCAAAAGGGATATTTATTTTATTAGGCACAAATGATATGTAAAAAATTACAACATGCACAAGTTGATAGAGAAATTGGTATACAATTAATTATACAATAAATTTTAGACTTATCAGACCACAATCGAGGAGAAGCCAGGTTGCTTTGAGATTGTAAAATGCCACAACAATAGAAACATGATTGGACTCAGTTTTACATGGTAAATTCCACATACTATAATGAAGAAACCTATTTTCTCATGTTTCTGACAACCGAAACACCAAGAGATAGGAATACTAAACCCATGATGGAAAAAAAGTCAATGTAACATTTACATTTAATAAGACTATGTGTCTTGACCGAACACAATCGCAAGATATGATCCATATAGCTGACCCCACATAGCGGGATAAAGGCTTATTGTTGTTGTTATCCCCAGAAGCTAGCAGATTTATGGTTTTACAAAAGTAACTCAAGTGTAAGCCTTTTTCACTCACCCGAAATCATTGAGAGCTAGAGCAACTGCACAAAAATTAGGAATACCGCTCCGCATGACCTGTTCGTTCACATAATTACAAAATCCGGCATCAAAGAAAGCGAAAACAGTCACACACACAAAGAAGGAAAATCAGATATTAACATACAGAAAATTAGTAATATTATGATGGAACTTTGCCTTTATAAGCCCACCATCAAGATTTTAATGCATTAGACAAGCATTAATTCTGTAAAGATCTTTTCAACGTCATACCAAATTATTACCAGCTTCAATTTTATGTTATCTTTTCCCAGGATAGAGTCTAACATCCAGGGAAATTGGATTTGTTATTGCTTTGTCTTAAGGACAAGCATATAGGGGAACAATGAACAGGCATGGTGAAACACAATCATAAATAGGTTAATATCAACATGCAACATGTATTTTAGGTTTTTTTTTTTTTCCAATTGGTATTTAAACCAAAAAAGTTTTTCAAATTGCTACTCATACTTTACAGATTTATCTACTTGCAACCCTAACTCAATTTTTTCTGCACTTTCCGGCCAACAACAACCACCGAAAATTTTGAAAATGCAATTCAACTCCAAATATTAGTTAATATGCATGAGTCATATGTCAAAATGACTTGCCAAAATTATAACCTCAAGTCAATTTCATAATTTTCATTTCATTCGAGCCCGAATTAGACAAAAATCATTCAAAATCCTAGAATGATTTTTGTTAAAGTCAAGCTCAAATTGAAAAGAAATCATGAATTGACTTAGAGTTATAATTTGACTTCGAAAGTGGGTCACTTTGGCATATGATAGACTCGTGCATTTTGGTCAATGTTTGGAAGTAGATTGCATTTTATAGTTTTCCGACAACTAATGTTCACAAATTGAGTTCAAATTGCAACTGATAAACCCGTAAAGTAAAGTAGTGGTAGCTATTTGAAAAAAAAAAAAATATATATATATATATATATATATATATATATATTTTATTATTATTATTATTTTTTTGATTTAAGGCACTAAATGGAAAAAAATTGCAAGTAAATATTGCATTTTGATATTAACCCTAAATATTAATAAACTAAAGATCCACTATGGTAAAAAAAATACCTCGAAAGACCTTGACCAATGCATTCTCCTATAGGTAACAACCACATAATATTAATACATTACACACATAATATATAATATTGTGGTGTTATTAACATCACAATGATGTTTAACACCAAAAAAGTGGTGTTAATAACATCGAACCACCCAATCATTGTGTTAATCCCTCTTAGCATGTTCAAAGGACATGAAACAGGTCCCACATGCTACTTTTATTATTATTATTATTATTATTATTATTATTGTTTGGCTTTTATTTGATTTTTAATAATTGTATTTATTTCATGTAAAATATAAATAAAGATAGGTTGGTGGATAATGGGATCCACAAGTGATGAGTATTAATGTTACAAGTGATGTGGATGTGTATATAAAATGAAGATGTTAATGATATGATGATGTGGCATGTGAGGTCCGCATTAATGGATGTTAATATGCTCTATATGCAGCTGTAATAAAATGATGTGTCCTACTTATAAGCCAAGAAAAATCCAATAACCAATAAATAAAATTCATCCTATTAACATGAAACATTTTAAGCAATGATAATTCAGAGAACAAATGATAGTTCTCACTTACATCATATGTGTCGACGAGGGCCAAAAAATTATTTGGAAAGGCAAGGGCATATGAGATAAAAGCAGCCAATTCACTTTGATTTGTTTCCCCAAAGATTCCACCTAATAGCTCTGACCACTGAACAGTCGAAAATTTTAAATGAATGAACATAAAATGCACATAATAATTCTTAATATGATTAAAGATGCATGCATGTATGAGTCAAACATCATAACCTTCTTTCTCAGGCTCCATCATATCAAACAAAAATACAAGCACTGATAAGAAACCAAAATAAATCCAACTAGTGGAGAGATAAGTTCAATAACATATAGTTCTTTCACAGGCTTAAGTACCGAGAAAGGAATAACTATAATTGTTGCCCCAGTGGTATATATGAAATCAGCTCCTTGCATGCCAAAAAGTAGCAACAATAGTAAACTCTTCAAGTCTATTCACACGGAAAGATAAAGGAAAGCATGTGTTCTTCCCGAATACCATCAAGGACATCTAAATTCTAGTTGAATTACTTTTATTTATGAAAGCGTATAATGAAGGTATAACACTTTAAAAATGAATGAAAGATCGAATAAACACTTTAAGTTCCATTTAACAAGAAATCATGATGAATATATCATTTTATTTATTTAAGAATATAAGAAACAAACCACATCTATAAAATAGATGGGTTTTGTGGCTCGAGGGAAATACAAAAAGAGTGTAAAGCAAATATTGGATGAGAAAGGCTACAATACATGGTAAAGATTAAGCATAACTTCATCAAACCTTTAATTTGGTTAACCATGTTTGCACCAAACCAACAAAATCCTCACAAACATTTGAGCCATCAGAACTTCTGAGTGACTTGTCAATGATCTCATCAGGGCTCTGCAAGATCACTTGACTGTATGAGATAATATATTCATAAATAAATAAATATGGACACAAACTTAAGGCTACACTGCTAAAATATTTTTTACAAGCAAAGGACAAAATAAGTCAATTTCTACTTGATTTTATTGGTAATATATCCGTGAAATATCCATTTTTTGGAGCGTGCAATATGGATATTAGAGGTTAAAAAATATACTATATATCTGAATACACCACAATACAGCAAAATATCAACACCGGCTAGGTTGCAGTACGAAATTGGACAAAATCAGAAAGTATTGCAAACATATCGCCAAAATATCTACATTTCTTCAAAATATTGAGATTTTTAAAAAAAATTAGACCAAAAAAAAAACTTGATTTATCAATTTATTGGTATTGTGTAGTGGTTCTTTAGAATAGAGAATTATACGACAAAACAATATAAAATAATATTGAATTATTGTTAGAGCATGTCTTTGAAATTATCGTAGCTATCTACATGACTACATTACATTATTTTGGAGCATGTCTACAAGTTAAAATGCTACAACTACTTAAACACTTTTCCATTATCTACTTCTTCAAATGTCATATGGAGATTCAACCACATGTCAACAAAATGATGATTAAGTCAAACACATGGTAAAACGATGAGAAGGAATAGAGAAACATATCAATGACAAGTGCATAACTATATTTAAGGTGACTCTAACGTAATGAGTGATACCAATATTGTTTGGTCAAAGATAACATTCCACCTACAATATTAGAACCTCATATGTCATCATTTTGTGACAGTTTGGTTATATAAATAGTTCTGAACATTTATCATAACAGAAAATAATATTTATAAAATAAATTATCTATATATTTGTTGTAAACATATCATTTTATTGAGATTTTAAGTTAAAAATATGTAGGTTATTGTAATCTCTAAAATCTCATGTTAAATTTTCAAACTTTTAATAAAGTTTCATTCGTTTTTTAATTTTTCTACTATACGATATTCGATATTGATTGATCCATCTATATTTTCAGAAAATCAAGATTGCAATATGTTACGATATCCCACATCGGTTCCACATAAAAGTGTGGAAGGGTATATAAGAGGGAGTCAACCCTTTACCTTTGACCATGGTTTTGGGTTAAGTTAGGGCTCCCTTACTTATATTCCTAACAATTTGGTCCGACCTGCCGGATTCGGGCGGGCTGCGGAAAGGGGCTACCCGATGGTGGACCCAGGGGTTGCCACCCCGGATGTGGGCCCAAGGGGGGTTGCCACCCGGGAAGTGGGCCTTGTTATGTGGGTTGCCACCCGGAGTGTGCCGTCCGTGGACGTCCGGTTTGAAGGGGGATGGATTGTTACGATATCCCACATCGGTTCCACATAAAAGTGTGGAAGGGTATATAAGAGGGAGTCAACCCTTTACCTTTGACCATGGTTTTGGGTTAAGTTAGGGCTCCCTTACTTATATTCCTAACACAATATTTCCAGCGATATACATACTTTCATCCTTGGTACACACACCCTTGTGACCCACTTTTAAAATCCCTTTTTCTGCCTCATAAAGTAATATTTTATGTATAAGAAAATGCTTGCATAACACAATCGATATTTAAATCAATAGCCGCTACAGAAAGCTTGACATTTCAGGAGAAAATGAATGGAGATTTGCTTTCAACAAGCATTGACTTACATAATGCTTATAGAACTTACCATAAACGAGCTGACAAAGGCATGAGAATGTGTTCCACGGAGTGGTATTCCAAATAGTTTTCCAGCAGCAACATTGCTGTCAGCACCCGATGGCAAAGATAGATGAGCCTCAATAATTATTATTATCAGAAGTAACAAGAAGTGAACACATGTAATCTAGAATAAAACAAGAAAAGTGTAACTACTATGGTATCTACAATTCTTATGTTGACGGCAAGAGATAGGACCCATATTGTTCTCCAATATCTTTCATAAGTGTTTTGTTTCTTGGTGCTACCGGTTTTTGGGGCTCATAAGAAAATCTTAGAAATAACAATGAGTCAATAATTCAAGTATTCTGTTCACAAAGATCAAACATAAAACAAACTGGTACATGCTCATATAACGGAGTAAACGGTAACCAACAAAAGACCTGCAAAACTGGTTTTCCAACCACTGCACAATTCATACTATCAAAACTAAAAACCAGCTAGAGGTATAGAACCGGGGGGTCAATTTGGTGTTACAAGGACACTCTGCTAAAGATTATTTCTGAAATAAGTAATTTCTAATCTATGTGCCATTCTCTATAGAATAGACCACATTATAATGTTTCATTTATACTTTCACTTACTTGCATGATCCTATAGTTATTCATATATAACGAATTTATTTGAATCAAAGATCAGGACAAGTTATATTACCTAAATAGACAGAGAGAGAGAGAGAGAGAGAGAGAGAGAGAGAGAGAATCAAAAAGAAATTTGTAAAAAACTGTTTCCTAGTATCTCAACAGCAATGAGATAATTTGGAACACCAAAAAAAGAATATTTCGTTAACATTTTTTTTTTTTCTTTTTTAATCTTTTACCTCATTCACTAATAAAACTTATGCTCACATGCACAGTGAGAGATTATTCAGAGTTCTTTTTACAAATTTAATGTAAATTAGTCATATCTAGCAACATTCAATATCTCATAATACTTATTTAAATAAGTATTTAAATGACCTAAATTAGAAAGTCCAATCATGTAACACCAGAGATCTGCCGCAATAAATGGAAAGAGTGGTAATTTCATATGTATGTCTAAGGAACCTTGTCGCATCAAATCCACCCATAAAGCAATACTTTGATGCCGATATACCCCCATCAGGTCCCTGCAGAAATATAGTGCAGACACCCAGTTGATGCTCAGTGATAAGGACCAGACCTCCAAAATGATATGAAATTGAAAATTTATTTGACCTGTGCCCGTCGCAACCCAAATTCGAGAAGTAGTTTGGACTTCCCAGCAACAAAACGATGCCTTGCAGCATTTGTAGCAACCAATGATGCGTAATTAATAAGATTTACAAGTGGCGTTTCAAGCAATTGAACCACCTTAAAAGATGAAAAACATTAATAAATAATAACAATCATCACACCAATGAATTATAAGTTTTAAGAAAACAAAGAAAGAAAGTACCAAACAAATGATGAAATTGTATAAGTACACCAAATAAGTACTTACAGCAACTGGTCCTTCAATCCTCATCAATGGTATCTTTGGAAATACAACATATCCTTCAGAGATGGCATGTATCTCCACATCGGAACAATCTATTCCCCGGAGATAGTCATAGAAGCCAATCTAAGGTCAAAAGTTGATAAGTCCAACCTTTCTAAACTATAGAATAGAATGTTATAGGAAAAACAGATTGTACAGTAGTGTTTTATTGGTCATAGAAGCCAATCTAAGGTCAAAAGTTGATAAATCCACTCTAAACTATAGAATAGCATGTTATAGGAAAATGAGATTGTACCATAGTGTTTTATTGGTAATAGTAATCTATGGCGAAAAATTTATAAGTCTAACCTTTCTAAACATAGAACATCATATAATGGGAACAATACTTTATGTCATAGTATTAGTTTCCACATAAACATTCGCCCATTTATACAAGATGATCAGTTTTGGATAACATATGACTTGCAAACTAATTTGATTCTATAAATCAGGCAGTCAAAGAAAACTATAAAAAAATTAGTAAAACATATTGCTGATAAAATTTAGCAAAGAAGAAAAAATAGGAATCAAGAAGTACAAGTGAACTATAGATTCCATCACATTCTTTGAGGTTTTATACCTCAAAAATTAAAATCTCAGGTGGTTCAAATGATAACAGAGACAAACTGGGCATTTTGGTTCAAAGAATCACAAGCAGGTTATCAAGTTAATATCTTCAGAGGTTGCATACTTTATTACTATTTACCAAAACCACAGGAGTGGATCTTCAAGTAATACTCCAAT
Organism: Scutellaria galericulata; assembly: GCA_946896805.1. Taxonomy (NCBI): domain Eukaryota; kingdom Viridiplantae; phylum Streptophyta; class Magnoliopsida; order Lamiales; family Lamiaceae; genus Scutellaria; species Scutellaria galericulata. The sequence continues at coordinate 2,914,205 of OX335784.1, read as the reverse complement.
TAAGTTTATCTGCAGTTCTTTGTTCATCCAGACATCAGCTATCTGTCTGTCATATAAGCAAATAACTTTATCTTGCAATCACTTTATGAATATCACCTATAATGGGAACTAAAAATAGTTCAAATCACAGTATTTGTATTTCTTATTAAGGAGAAGTATTTATATAACGGAGATGTCATCCTTAGATATACAATTCAATCAAAGATGACAAAATCTATTACTAACAAAGATTAAATTAAGAAAGCAGTTATACATTGATAGACATGTCTAGTAAATCAATATTTTAGTATACCTCGCAAGATGGAGGTAAGGAGTCTTGAACAAAAGCAATCTCATCCTCTGTAAATTTAAAGTTAGCAATTAACTTAATACATTCTTCTAGGCCAGCAAAGATTGTATATTCCCCGCCAAAGGGGTTTCTTCGAAAGTACAAGTCAAACCTGAAGATAACACAACATCACATATAAGAAATCGTTCAAACATGCATGAACATTATCTTTAATAATCTTCAGTGGCACAAAGGGTTATAGCAAAAGATTTCACTTGGGCAAATCACTTAGCATCTAGTCAACCTGATGAACAGCTGAAGAAAGCAAACAAAATCCTATAATTTTAGGCAGATATGCACTGCAGATGCTTTAATATTAACAAAGAATGCAAACTTCGACTTTCTTTCCCAACATAAACCAATTTATGACAAAATTGTCACATCACGATATACTTGCAACAATAATATATACATAAGAGCTTACTTATTATCCTAGCTTTCTGTTTATGGTCAAGTACATCTTGAAATAACTACAAACCCACCGAAACAGAGGGTAACATTATTACATGTGCTGTCAGAACAGACTGAAAGAAAGAGAATACATCATCATCCTACATTCCAAGATAAAATAATCCCCCATAATTTTCTAAAGAGGATATTTATCCATGGAATAAAGGTTCTCTCTTTTCTTCATTAAGGCGGTATAGCTTACAAATGATACAGTATATGTCAGATTTCTTTATCAATAATTCATATAATCATTACTTGAAGAAGCAAACCATGACTTAGTTACAATGGCAAACCAGGACTCAATCACTAGTCTTTTCGATTAAAATTAGTAAAATAAGGCAGAAAATAATCAAAATAGTCAAATATCTTTCTTAACCAACTCACAAAAAAGTAGCATCATCAACACTCTTTAATCAATCAATATTTTGTCTGATGATCAATTAGTCACCAGGTAATAGGTAATAACATACTTAAACTGAAAAATCCACCAAAGATGATATACAATTACAAACACAACTAACCAACTATAATCAATTCAAAAACAGAATTTCTATACACAAACAACCAAGTAATTAAATGATTAATCGAAAAAGAGAGAGCGAATTACACAGCGCGTTCATTGTGCTTGCCGGCTTTCCAGTAAGCATAGGCCATGGTGAACTGATAAAGATCAGTCAATAGAGGTGTGACCATGGGATTAGTGGGCCTACCAATGGCGCCGGCGGCCCCCTTCTCTTCTTTCCTAGGGCCATTCGCCGCCACCAAAGCTGCCGCCGACATTTTGGAACTTATATGGGGAAAAATGACTCAAATCATATTGAATATATATATATACAGAGAGAGAGAGAGAGAGAGAGAAGACGCAACAAAAGTTGGAAACGTTACAGATGAAGAAGAGAGCGGGTAAAAATAGAAATTTAATTCTCGCCTAAGTATATATATGTGTGTGTATATTTTGTATGCATATATATATGTGAAGAAGAAAGTGATGTGGAGGTTGGAGACAAGTGACGGTTTGTGATGTAGAGAAACAGACCCATAAACAACAAAAGCTATAAGCCAACAACTACACCAATTTAAGGTGGGACTAAAGGCACCCCATGGAATACTAAGCCAACCCCATCTACTAACAACACCCCAATTATTTGATTCACAATTCAAATCATTTCTAAGGACACCCCAATATTTTCCTGTTATATCCTTTATGATAAAAAACAAAATAAAAAATAAAAAATTGAAATCACCCATCCCCTTCTTCTCCATCGTGAAGCTTGAAAGATTTACAGGAGCTGCCGGAGATAATGCTATCAGATGAGATGTGGAGAAGAAAAATGGAAATCGGAATCGAAACCAAAACCCAAGATTACAATAATCTCTGCTGCCTCTCCATCGCCCCCGCCGCCTTCCAAATTGAAAATCGTCCCCTAATTGTGTCTTAGGGTAGAATTGATTTTACAAATTGTCCCCAAATCATACCCAAACTCTATGACTAAAGAAACTCATTGAAAATCGTCCCCAAATCGTGAAAAAAAACACTCGTACCTTTGTGAAATTTTTTGACACGCCGAATCCTCGATTGTTCGGTCCTGGTTTTCCGTTGATCAGGAGTCTTGTTCGACAGGTAGTAGCCGTTCGTTACTCTACTTGTTCTTAGGTTGAGTTAAATCAGAAGTGAAAACTGGTGTTTATGAAACATCAAATCAAAAACCTTGTACTACCAATGAGGACAAAATCTAACTCCTTCAAAATTTTCTGATCTATGGAGAAATTTAGTGGAAAATCTAAAGTAACCTAACAAATACACCAATTAATTAAAGGCCAAATAGCTAAAAAAATCCAAACCTTTTCAGGTTTTTGCTATTTTGGCCAATCCTTTTATTTTTGTCAATTCATCCATAATTTTAAGAATTTGTTGTTATTTTGGCCAAATCAAGTTTTGAGTCAAAATTAAATTGCATGGCTTATATGTGGCTGCCACATAAGCTTATTTCCAGTACACATCATCAAAATGTTAAATCTTGAGCAACTTAAAAAGCCAAAACAGAAAAACCCCTTTCTTATATCTTCAATTGAAGAAAAAATTTACCAGACATCTCATTCTTCTATTAACAAAAATCTGCAAAGTGAGGTTACTAAATCAGATAAACTACTAACAAATAAAGTTGATTCAATTAATATTAATTTTACAATTAAGATGGAAATGAAGATCAATAATTAAAAAATCAAATGCAATCAGAGACATGATTTCACCAATACCACCACTGAACATCGTACTGCAATTTCAAATGAAACAAGCGGAAACAGCTTCAGTAAGCACAACCCCAATTACGATGAATCTATTCATATGCTAATACTCATTTCAAATGCTAATACTCATAAAATCCCCAATTTACACTAAATTAGGGTTTATACAAATGACTGAAACCCGAAAAATAAAAAATAAAAGTACGCGAGGTCTTGGGTTATAGTATGTTCTCACCTTCTATTTGATAAAACTTTAAAGACTAGGGAGGCGGCAATGGAGGGGGGAAGTGACCGTGAGGGACGAGATCACACACCAGGCGGCGACAGTGGCACCAGCGAACAACACAGACGGCGGAGTTGGTTGCTTAGTGAGAGAAAATAGAGAGAGAGCCTTTTTTATTTTACTTCTTAATTAGTATAGAACCAGTATAATAATACACAGAATTTATTCAACTTTATTTGTTAGTAGTTTATCTGATTTAATAATCTCATTTTTCAGATTTTTGCTGGTAAAAAGAAGAATGTATGTCTGTTAAATTTTTTCTTCAATAAAAAATATAAGAAAGGGGATTTTTTGTTTTGGCTTTTAAATTGCTCAAATTATTTAAGAAATATAATGAAAAAAAGATATTAATCATGGTTAGAGAGAGTTAACATTTTGATGATGTATACTAGAAGGAAGTTTATGTGGCAGCCACATATAAGTCATGTAATTTAATTTTGATTCAAAACTTGATTTGATCAAAATAACAACAAATTCTTAAAATCATGGATTAATTGACAAAAATAAAAGGATTGGCCAAAATAGCAAAAACTTGAAAATGTTTGGATTTTTTTAGTTATTTGGCCTTAATTAAATCTTTACACGCACCAAAGCAATTCTATTTGAATTATAATTGTGGTATTATATTTTTACTTGCATTAGAATTTAGTTTTTATGTAAAAAATTTAAAAATTTTAATCAGAGTTAATCTATATATAAGAACCCTTTACAAACTTACAATATTCTAACATTAAATATAGCTAATTAATGGCTTCAAATTTTATGTTGATAAGAAAAAATTATTAAATAATATAAATATGTGAAGTAGATTTATTTAAATAACATATGCTAGATTTCAAGTATATAAATCATTTACATATTTGAAAATTTTTAAATCTAAAAATTTAGAAAAAAATTATAAATAAATTAAAAAAACTAAAATAAATATGGGTTGATTGAAATGGATTGTTCAAACTTCAAACTTTTCGAACTTATTAACTAATGAAATTGAATATGTTTTTTTTTTTTTAAATAAACTATGAAATTTATTTGTGAAATTTGACTTTCATTTTTTATCATTTAATTGAAAAGAAAATTTGAACGTTGTTATAAACATTAACAATAAAAAGAAAACTAAAAAAATGTGGGTGAGTTGAATTATGTAAAAGGCAAAGCAATATATATTTTTCAAATAAAAAAATTATATATGATCCTCTACAAATGCAGCATATATTTCGACAATCAAATCAGTATTTAATCATATTATGTTATATTTAATATTAAATTTGGCTATATGTATTGTATGAATCATAAGTTTAATTTTGATGTATAAATAATATTTAATTTTTTCTTATTTTGCTAAGTGTAATTTTTTTTTTTTTAATTTTGTGTATTGCAAGGGTCCTATACTAGTGTAAATATATAAGTAAAGACTTAGTTTTTACAAATAAAAATTAAATTACAATGATCTAATATTTATTGGAATCAAATATAAGAAAAAATAAAAGTGCAGTTATCTTATATTTTAAAATGAAATTACAGTCATTCAATTCACCAAAAAAAAAAAAATTTAATTAAATTAATAAATAAAGTTAAAACCTAAAACAACTTTTTTTTTTTAAACGGTAACAATCCAATAACAGAAAATACGATATTAGAGTCCTAAACATTCATTTTTTGGATTTTATTGATCCAAACTCCTAAAACTTGAGTTGACTATCAATACTTAGATATGAAAGATAAAATTATCAATCCAAAACTTGAAAGATTATAAAAGATAAAATTAAAACTCCAAATCTAACGTTGTTAAAATTTCTTTATGAGACTATCTCATTCTCTTCTCTTCCCTAGGTGACTGTCATGGGATGTTATGGGTTAATTGAAAAATAATAAGCATGAAAATTAGAGTGTGGAATTTTGAATTGCTATTTTAATAGCTATGTCAAATGATGTTATGTGTTAATTGAAAAATAATAAGCATGAAAATTAGTGTAGAATTTTAATTTGCTATTTTAATAGCTAGGTCGTCTAAGGTGTGTTATTTAGCTACAATTTATTGTTGTTAGTTTTTCATATACTTTCAATATAAACTTCACTTTAATCATAATTAGATATCAATAATAATTAAATACGAAAAATATTTTACCGACTATCAATATATATTACACAATATTGCAAATGGAATTATATAATCTTTAATATATACTAAAATAATCTTTAATCTTTAATATATACTAAAGTAATAACCATTAAATAACACATCACTCTCTCATTCATTTGGTTTCCCTCCTAAACAACAATTAAATTATATTTAAGTTTATTTTATATCATTAATGTAAAATTAAATAAATTACTAACTATTAAATTATAAATTTTCAATTAATATATAATCAATATTAACTTACTTTCTTAATGTTGAAATAGAAAAAGAAATACTATTTATTAGTTTATTCACTAATATTGTTTCATTTATTACATATAAAGAATAAAATTAAAATATTTTTGAAACAAATCAAATTAGAAAATATCAAATTTTAAGTTCACTCAAGATTGTATCTTAAGTGCAAAAATACAATATCAATTATTTTAAATACATATAGTAAAATTCTATGTATATAATCATTAAAGATTGATGAAAAAAATATATTTCATGCATATCATGAATACAAAAATTAAGTACATAAATAAACAATACAAATAACATTTAGAACATGTGATTATGAAAATATTTATTTAAGAAAAATTAACCTTGGTAAATTCATGAAACAAATTTGTTGTTTGCTAATATTAATATATAAAATAAAATACTATTAAAAAATATGATGTTAGTTTACGTTAATACATATTTATAAAAAAATTCTAAATATATTGTATTTTATGTCTTATTATTATAAGTATTTCGATTCTAATTTAATTTAAATATAACATATAGTTAAAGTATATATAATGTACGAAAATATTAAAAAAAAATCTTTATTAAAATGTATTACAGACTTTGCTAAAAAGATCATAAAATCTTTTACGAAATGTTAAAATATTATTCACTAAAAAAATATTTTGATTACCATATTCTCCAAATTACTATATTTCTTACTCAAATGTATTATATTTTTGTATTAGTTTATTAAAAATATTTATTTTGATAAATTAAGTGTGATACATGAGGTTTATACTAGTTTTAACTGAAGTGGACAGTACATGAAAACTAATAATAACAACAAATTTTGTATTATTTAAATTTTGTGTTCAATCACATATTTTATCAAAAATTATAGCTAACAAACACACGATAGAAAGTCATGTAGCTAATAAGATAATAATTTTAATTTAACACTCATTTTAATTCCTATTTTAATTGATATATCATTTAACAACCACACCGACTATTGGAAAATGATGAGATAACAATCATCTATGAAAAGAGAATGAAATAACGGCTAATAGAGAAATGTTAAGAAAATGAGATAATAACTGATAGAGAAATTTTAACGTCGTTAGATTTGTAGATTTTAATTTGATAGTTTCCGATTTTCGAGAAAGTTTATCTTTCATACCCAATGATAACGAATTAGATTTGGAGATTTTAATTTGATAATGGTCGATTTTTCAATTCCATGTATTGATAAGTTTTATCTTTCATATTCCGCATTGATAGTTGATCTATTTTTTGAATCTAGATCCATAATATCCCTTCGTGTTTTTATATTTCTATAAAAGGACAAAAGTGCAAATATACCATTAATATTTTTAAAGAGGTGCAAATACACTCCTAATCTTTTTTGGGAGCAAATAACTCATAACCTCTAATGTTGATATTTGATGCAATTTTGTCAAAATCTTATTTTTATTTGTTATTTTTACATCCTTCTTACATATATTTTTTATTTATTAAATAATAAATTATTTTGATTGAAACTTTTCTAATCCTAATTAATTTCATATTTTAAAAATAGCTTTTATCTTGATAAGAAATTATATTTAATTTTTCTTAAATTATATTTTTAGTACATTATACTAAACTTATTAATTTTGAAAATCAAAATCTCATAGGTTATTATGCTTATAAAAGAAAATTGTTTGGATTTTGAAATAAAATATAATATTTGTGTTTCATGTATAATATCATATCTTTTTTTTTTCTATACTATTTAAAACTTAAACAAACATAGTGTTTTTTTTAAAGGAAAATGTCATATTTGTTTTGTTGCGCATTATTATAAAATGGAAATCTGTTTAATTAATTTATTCTCAAATTTCTTTCCCTAGTAAAATTCATCAATTAATAAAATTTAAAATTCATTTAGAATGTTTCAATTCAAATGATTAACTATTTCACATGATATAATACATAATAAAAATATATAATAAATTTGCACTAGAAGAATGTGAATAAAAATTTCCATAAAAAGAAGAATATAATCAATTTGCTCTCAAATTCAAACGCTGAGTGTATATTTGCACTCAAAAAAAAAAATTATGGCATAATTGCTCCTCAAGGACCTCAACTATAACGTTAGGTGTATTGTGCATCTTTAATAAAAATTATAATTTTTCAATGACTTAAAATAGGAGATTGAACTTTCAATGACTTAAAATAGGAGATTGAAACTAAGGTTGTGCACTGGAACCGAAACTAGACTGAAATCCAAATCGAAAAAGTTTCTAACAAAAAATATATAGACTTTTTGATTTTTCCCAAATCGAACTGAACCGAAATTTCTTATGATTTGGTTTTAGAGATTTTTCAATAATTCGAACCGAAAATCGAATAAATTTGGGATCGAACCAAAATTGAGTTGGACGGAATCGAAAAATCGATTTTAACTAGTTATATATATATATATATATATCATTAATCTTTCTATATCTTGATATAATTACATAATATATATTTAATTAATTTAATGGTTTATAATGCTACAGATAATTTAATTTTATTATTATTTAATAATTAATAACAATAAACTATATTCTAATGACTCATATCAAGAAAATAAATATAATTGTAAATTATAAAATTTTGTAACTTTTCAAGTGTAACATTTAACTTTTAATTGTTAATGAAACTTTTTTGGTACATGCTAAATTAGATTTTAGTTATTAATTTTTTAATTTGATGCATTTTATCTAAAAATGATATTTTTCCCTTTTCCTTTTTTGATTTTTTTGGAATCTCCAAATATACTAATATCCGTTCTGAACTGATCCAAACAAGTAAATTTGAATCTTTAAACTAAACCATACTGATATTTGGTTTGATTTGCTTTTGAACATTTTTTTTTGTTTTGGTTCAATTCCAGAGAATCCTTTTTGAAAATTTTCGAAGTTTGGTTTGGTTTTGGAGATTTTCAAATCTCCGTAGCAACCTGAACGATGAACACCCCTAATCGAAATAGAAGATTTGGAGTAATTCTAAACCACCTCCCTTTTTCAAAAACTATGTTTTCTTTCAAACTTCAATAATCCCATAACCTAGGATAAGCTAATCATCAAACAATGCACAATGATAAACATCTTGATATCATGTTTTTCTTGCCATAACTTACAGACAACTTCTACTTCTTTAGACAACATAAACAACAGATCAACCTGCTCCTAAATGGCAAGAACACTTGACAAATCTATTGAACCATCTTGAAAAGTTGCACAGATTTTTTATATGTTCTGTTCATCAGCATAAAGAAAATCGCGTTCTTGATCTTCTCTGATCATTGATGCCTCTAACAATGGAACTTCAACCATGTTTCTTGCAGATAGTTCCACGGATTTCAAATCACGAAGATGCTGTAAAATCTCTTGAAGAAGAGCCAATCCCTTGTTTCCTTTCATCATTGAACTTATGCAGTGTTTGAGAAAATCCTTATCTTCTTCAAGAGCTTGTAGCCTCTCATACACATGATCAAGATCTTCTTGAATCAATATTTTACTATTTATCATCTCCTTATCTTCACAATCTTGAGTCTCGCCTCCAAAATCATGCAAGGTCAAGAGCTTGGCCTCCAAAATCTTGAGCTCTTCAAGAATGGATACTCTTTCTTCATCAAATTCTTCTAGTGACAAATCGGGGATTGTAGAATGATCCGTTTCATGATCATCAATGCATTGCTCACCATTGTCGGAAGAAGAAATGGAGTTGGTTCTTCTGATCATCATTGTCTTTTCTATGGCATTGTTTCTGTACATTTGAAGCTCCTTTTCGAGTTCTTTCTTCTCCTTCTCTCTTTTGATCATGAGATCATTCAGAAGCTGCAGAGCTTCTTGGTCGTATTCGGTTTGTTCTTCCATCATTCTTTGGTATTGAAGTGCTTCCATTTGCATTGCACATTTCTCTTCTTCAAGCTTGCTTATCATGGCCACTCTTTCCTTTGCACCTTCTCTCTCTTCTTCTAGCTCTGCATACAATGCTTTCATGGCCTGTTCTTGATCTTCTATTTTAGCCTTTAAGTTTTCCTTGGTCACAAACTCTTCTTCTCTCGCCTCGTCTGTTGAACAATGTAGCATCAAAGAGAGTTGATCAAACAATAACACAAGATATGATAATGAAAGGAATGAAAAGTTTGTGCTAAAGAAAGTATATATACCTTGAAAAGTAGTTGAAGATTGCTCGATTTCTTCGTCCTGTTTTTCGTAGTCTTCCATTAGTCTTGAATCAGAGGGTGCATCAATCAGCTCTATGCATATGAATCTATCAGAATCTGCATAATCTTCATTCTGAAAAAGCATATCAGCTAAATTAACAGACTCATCATCTTCACTAGCACTCGAATTCCACTCTTGAACCTCAAAACTATCCGATTTCTCACTTGGATTTCCATGATTTGAATCACATACAATTTCCGTCTTTTGGGCTCCATCACATTTCAGTTTATCATCACTATCAACTTCCATCTTAAGCTTCATCAGATCTGGTCGAGATAATGAGGCCGTTTTATGAATATAATCAAGAACATCCCATGAAGGTTTTAAGATCATAGATGGAGAGCAAACACTTGTGCTCATTACTTCATCACAGCAACAACATCGATTGATTTGATTCGCCTCACTTATCCATGTAAAGAAAGCAACTGAGGATGAGATTCCATTGATGGTTGAAGAAGAAGAAGAGCAATTACTGCACAAACTCTTGGACTCAGATAATCTTTTGTGATTATAGCAGTAGCTGAGCTTGCTAATCTGAGCTCCATGAGCCTCACAGATGTGATCGAAACGAGAATTGGGGACGAGATTGTGATCCAATGTAGAACACCAAGTGCAGGATGGTTTAAGGCCAAAGAAATTGGTGAACTTTGTTATGAGATATGAGAAGGTGGAGTTTAGGAGGAGAAGAAGTATTAGAATCCATTCAAGAAATGCATAAACTAAGACCTGAATGATTTTGTGACAGTTTTTATGTAACATTGTTGCGAATTTGTTGGCCGCCATTGATGGTTCTTGGATAAGCTCATGTGCATGAACACACACAATCACTAATCACACACACACACAGCACAGAGAGAGAGAGAGAGAGAGAGAGAGAGAGATGATATTCCTTTGTGAAGAAGTGGTGGAAAGCTAATCATGGTGTTCAATTTAAGTTTTTTTTTTTTTTTTAAGTAATGGGGCAGTTTAGATGGAAATTGACAATAAATATATAATTTAGAAAATTGCAAATTATAGAATTATTTTGTAATCTTTGTGTCATTCCATTTACATGTGAAAAGGTAAGACAATGATTCTTATAATAGTGTTTGATTGATTTAATTTTGTAAAGCCAATCAATTCATAAAATATAATATAAATTAACTTGTAAAAATGAATTTCAGTTATATATAGTGAATTTTTATCTTATTAAATTATGTCAAGATAAGGATCACATATAAAAGTTTGTGAAAAAAGCAATTTTAATGATGTGATTGAACTTCTCTTGCTTGGAGCGGGGAAATTGATATCTTTTCAAAACATCCTTTTCAAAAATTTGGACACCTTTTAAATTTCTAGAATGGTTATTGATAAAAGGTGTCACATTTAAGTGGGACCCGAAATCAAACAAATTTTGATTCATCTTCTATTCGAATTAAAGTAGATTCAAATTAAGTTGGTAATTTTGCAACTTCTAAAATAAAAGTTTTGAACTTTAATCTAAATTCAAATAAAAGTAAAATGATATGTTTGACTTAACTGGATTTATTTACAGTCTTACATCTAATCTCATTGCTTTTTTAAATGTTATTCAATTTTCCTATTAAATATATCATCTCAGAACGATGTCCTTGAAGCATGACTTTTTATAAGAGCATTTAAAATTAAATAAGATTCTTACGAGACCGTCTAATTAATCTGATTTTATCATATAATTATTTCATCATTTTATTTTACCTAATTAATCCTACATTTGGTATAATTATTAATATAATAAAAATCAGTGTTTGTTCTTGCACTGATTAATGTTATTAATAAATAATAATTGAAAACATTAGAAATAAATTATATTAATAACTTTAATTTTTATGTGTAAATAAAATATAGAAGATAACTACTTATAAGAATAAATAGATTGGCAAGAAGAATGATTTAAAAAAAAAAAACGAGATTAATTGATTTCTTGCTTGGAAATAGTGTAAGGTTTTTAATGAACATGAGACTGGTGTGGGAGATAATAAAACCTAAAAAACTTGTGTGATTAGGGTTTGAACTCGTATCATCACAATCTACACTTTTTAAAGATGACTACCACTTGAGTTATAAGACTCGTGGTTGGAAATAGTTTAAGGTTGGATTTGGATCGAGTGATTTAAATTAATAAATTCAAAAAAAAAATCTCAAATCTATCTAAATTGCAAAATATTTTATCAAAATGATAATAATGGATTTGAATCCATATCAATTCAAACATCATCAATGAATTATCCTTTGATTGAAACACAGCCTAAGGTTATACATTCAACATTTGTATTATTTATATTCCTACATCATTTATTATGAAATAACTTTGGTAAAGTCTCACATCTTATTGGCAAAAAGAAAGATTTTTTCATGCATTTCTGTTGTAATTTTTTATTGTAGCATGTAAACAATTATTGGGTCCACCACCATAGCATAATGAGTTGCTAGGCTGGTGAACCAACCATAAAGTGCTTGATTTTGCTTATAATGAGGAACAATTCCTTCTTTTTGCCTTCTCTTTTGTATTTTTAATATATTTTTCTTTATTCTATTTACCTTTTGGGGGTGTAGAAAGAGTTTCATATTTTTAATATTTTCATATTGGTAGTGGGTTTCAATATATCGAGGAATCGAGTTCAAGTGGTTTGATTTAAAAAATTATGTAGATTGAATTAATTTAGGTTGATTGATATAAGATGCATATTAAATCTTTATTAATCGGACTAAGATTGAAAGAAATGTAGCTTGATAAACCTAATCAATTGAGCTATTAATTTATTTTTAGTATACAACGTGTATTCTAGTGTACACATATTTGAATCTATATTGCATATAAATAATTGGTATATTAAAACATGATTAACAATAATAATAGGTTTAAGTTGCTAAATATTATTCTTATACTCACTTATAAATCAATTTAAACTTTCTGCACGCTGGTATGTTTGTTTCAGAATCATGCAAATTGGATTTCTTTCTTTGTAATTCTTTGGACATTCTTTAAGGGACATTTGCTTCTATTTTCAAAAGTACACTGTATAATTTCATTTCAAGAGATATAATTCATTTTCAGTTAAATAAATTATTTTTCAAAATTTTCATTTTCACTACACGAGGCATGCATGTGCATTTGAGTAGACAAAAATCAAGTTTCGATACTATGATAATTTTAGTATATCATACAATTTTGTCATTATTGTCACACCTATTAGTTATATCATATGGCATTTCATGATTATGGAGTTAAAACTAGCTAGTACGAATTGGAAATTATTACAAATTAAGTTTTACAATTATTATTAGATGAATCAATGCGTAATCTTGGAGTAAGCTTTTTTGCATGTGTTTGTAGGGTATGATGATACGCCCACACGTTATATATATATATACACACACACACAAAATGTCTTGAAATATTATTAAATTAAATAAAGAAGATTTTTTTTATCATACAATATAGTTTTCTTACCTTTCTACAATAATTTTGGTGAATTGTTAAAAATAGTCCTTGCTCACATGTGAAATAGTGTAAAAAGGACTGATGTGATAATAAATTTATCCTATTATAACTACATTTATATATTATTAACAAGGGTAAATTTGTCATTGGATTATGGTAGAAAAATATATTACTTATCTTATGTGGTAGATAAATAAATCATTATATTAATTGTAATAGAAATGAGTGATATCTTATATATATATATATATATATATATTTTTTTTTTTTTTGATACTTAGATTATCAAGTTAATTCCTTGTATTTGCACATGTTATACAACCAATATATAATGTATTAGACGCTTAAACAATCAATTTGGTTATCAAAGCTTACGTACACCGCTTACACTCCACATCATCATTAATATAGCTCGTACTACTATAATATAGTCCATACAATCATTCATATAATTCGTACCATCGTATGTTTCAATCCATACCATTTAGAATTGTTAATTTGTGTAGCCTATTCCATCATATACTACAACTCGTAGTATAATATTTAACCACATACCATCATATATTTCAGTTCTCATATTACAATATATTTAAACTCGTATGATCAAATGTTAAAATGATGTAGTTGGTTTACAATCTTTTTTGTGGGTTAAAAAGAACAATATTAAACAATTTAAGAAATAAAAATTTTAAGTAGAAGATGGTTAAAATGAGGTTACCACGAGTCTTGTAACTCAAGTGTTATTCACCTAAACCTTTATAAGTGGTACCCAACATTTATAAAAATGCAAATTGTGATAACTAGAGTTCAAACCTTGATCATGTAAGTTTTCTAATCTTTAATGTCTCCCTCTCTTCCACTCTGCCTAACTCATTATTTTTTTTTTAAAAATGGTTAAAATGAGGTTTAGTATACTTACACACCTCCCAAATTATTATATGAACATGAGGTCATGTTTTTTTATATGATCTAATCATAGAATAGGTCTTGTGCGAGACCGTCTCAAGGATCTCATTCCGTGAAACGAGTCAATCCAATTCGATCAACAGTGAAAGTTAAAAAGTCAATGGTCAACGATAGTCTTTTTTTTTTAATTGGGCAGCTGCTATAATTAAGACAAAGTCTTGGGTGAGATTTTTATGTAATACTTTTGTATGTGTTATGTAATATTTTTCTATATATTAGATGATACTTTGGTATTATATGATGCATTTTGGATTTGGTCAGATTATAAAAAAATATGTAGTACTTTTATATGTATTAGGTAATATTTTTCTGTATATCAGGTAATATTTTTATATTATAAGATAATGACTCGAATTGGGTCGGGATGGGTCTCAACAAAAACGCGCGGATCCTAGAGCGTCCCACGTGCTCTTCTTCCTCTAAAAAAAAGAGGCTATTATATATTTGACTTTTTTTCTTTTGTTGGTTGGAAACAATTAAAAGAAATAAAGAAGATGAAAAAAATTAGTAAAAAGTCAACCGAAAAGAAACTAATTGAAGAATTAGAGTGAATTATGGAGATAATTTAATGAAACATATCAATCAAATCTGGACATCATTATGTTAATTGGAGAGGGCCTATGGTAAAAAGTGAAACAAAATGGATCAAATTAAGGAGGCCGATAAGGATATTTTATTCTTTATATTTATATTTATGGGATAGCACCCCATTCTACACATTTTCAAATTTAGGTGTACCATTTGTACACAAAAATATAAAATGACCCCCCCAACTACACTTTTTTTCGGCCAACCCACCCCCTTTGGAATTCGAATTAATTGCGGCCCCACCCATCACAATCACCCAACTACTCAGTCAAAGTCCAAGAAGAGAACCAATTAGATTTAAATTCATGTAAAATGATCACGCCCATTTTCACACAATCTATCACATTCTTCACAAACCATCACAATTGAAACAAATCAAACAATTCATAAATTTATTCATCCTGCACAGTTGCAGGGTGTTTGTACAATGAACATTTTCTTTTTGTATGATTCTCCGATCCACAAAGTGAACATTTGTACTTTTTTCTTCTACTTGTTTGAGCATCAAATGGACCTTCATTTTCATAGATTTGATCAGGATTGACTTCAGTGTAATTCGGAACATTCTCGGTACATGTAGCAATGTTGTGGCCGACTCGACCACAACGACTACATGTTCCGATATTACGGGTTGATCCAGAATATTCACCCGTTGAAGGTATTCGCTTTCCTTTAGGTCGTCCAGCTTGTTTTGGTTGATCGGGTGCAAAACAATCTTTTTTTTTAATGTCATTTGGAACCACCCATTCTTGCGGCTCGGGTATAGGGTTGACATCGTATGACCACATCCCAATCAACGACCTAGTCGTGTAGTATTCAGCCACGTATGATGTTACTGTTTGTCTTGATGTACTGTGGACAATAGGATGCCATAAATGTAAGAAGCACACGACTTATAATTTAAAGTTAATCAAAAGTTCAGAGTTAGGGATTGACCTGATTGCTGCACATGCATGAGAACAGGGTATCAAATCGGATTGAAAAACTTCACATGTGCAAGAACGATTACACATGTCCACAACATAAATCTTTCCACCATCCGTGACCTTGTATTTGTAGTTCCCAAGTTGATCTACTTGCATTCGACGCCCATGCTTTAAATGCTCGAGCAATCTTTCGTGTGCGGAGTTTGTGAGTGTCTGAGTTCTTTCCTCAGCTGCCGTTCTTCTCTCGTAGAACCATTTTTCTGTTATCCGTCTTGCACATTCCAAAAATGAACAAACAGGTAGTTTGCGTGCCCAAAGTAGACGAGAATTCCATGTCTCAGCAGCATTAGATGTCATGAAATTAAATCTTCGCACTGGACACTTGACGCGAGCCCACCTAACTTCTCGTGCCTTTTTCAAAGTGTCCAAAGCACCTTTTATTTTACTTTCTTGAAGGCTTCTCATGTACCTATGGAAATGCCACAATTGATAATGATAAATACCACACAAAATATAAAAAAATTTGAACATACTTTGTTATTTTTCACATAATCTTAGTTTATGTACCTGTCGAACTTTATGGTCTCATAACAATAAGCCGCCTTGTTGAAAAGACCAACCAAATTTGATCCATGTTTCGCTAAATTTTGTTGCAAGTGGAAACAACAAAGACCCTGAGATGCTTCTGGATAAACACTTTCAATGGCGTTGCTGATGCTGAGGTGTTGATCAGAAACGATAAGTAGCTGATCTGGGCAACCAAACGCTGCACGCACATGGGTTAAAAACCACTGCCATGACTCGTCATTTTCGATATTGCCTACCCCAGTTGCAAGTGGAAATATCTGATCATTTCCGTCTTTTGTTACTGCAACAAATCCGATGCCTTTATATTGCCCTTTCAAATGACAACCATCCACTACAATGACAGGGCGTGAATATCTTTTGAACCCTTCAATGGAGGCTGCCAAAGCAAAAAACACATACTTGAACTTCCCGTTCGTGTGTCTTTCCAGAGATGTGTATGACCCAGGATTGGACTGCTTCAAGACCTCTAAGTAGGATGGAAGCATCGAAAATGATGTTTCAGGGTCGCCATAAGCAATCCTCATTGCATGGCGTTTTGCCTTAAGTGCAACCTTGTAACTGATATGTAACCCATGTCGTGTCTTCATTTCCTGAATGATTCCCCTAGGAACGAGTGTGGAGTTTTCTCTTCGAAGTGTGTCAGCGTAGTACTCCCCAATCAATGCAGAAGGAACTCGTCTGGGAGCCGTTCGATTCAAATCAGACTCACATGTGTGTGGAATGACAATTTTCGCAATCTTCCAAACCTCATGCTTCTCGTATGCGTTAAGAATGAACTTACAGCTGTTGCAGTTGCACTTCAATGTCCATCTGTGTTTATCAGAAAACTCAACACGATATTCAACATGATTTTCCAAATGGTATACCCCAACTACCTTTTGTAACTCATTTTTGCTTTGAAAAGTGGATCCTTTATGTAGTCCTTGACCCTCCATCTCATTGTGTGCAAACTCGTACCTCGTCGGCTCAACGAATGATGGAATATCCGGAATAAACCATTCTGGTCTTACATTGGAAGTATTAGTCAGCACTTCTTCGCAATTTTCTAGGGGGTTACTCCAAACGAAATCAACGAATTCTCGATACGCATCACGTTGCTCAATATCCAAAGCAATTAACTCATCTACGTCCAACTCAAAATCTTCACTCAAATTAAAAGTTGGGGCGCATTCCTCATGTTCGTGGGTGGAATCTACACAAAGTTGCATATAAATTAATAAAATTGACACAACTAAAATAAGTATAACAGTTTCATATGTAATTCATACAAAAATACCTGATCGACCATGATATCCTTGATGTGAACCCCTTTCAGCTTGTTCGGGTTCTGTTTCCTCATTTTGTTGGAAAACAGTAGGAGAAAAATTTAAGTCGATGTTGTTGAAGTTTAAACGATCTGAACATGACCCAAATGTCTTAAATTGTTCCGCATGTTCATTCGGTATACCCCATGATATCCCAAACTTTTCATCATTTTGCATTCCAATTGGAACATTCGTAAATAAATACTTTTGTAAAACAGTGTCATCCAGGTTGGTCACCTGATCATCATAGTCAAATGGCTGAAAGACTTGACCACGTCGAAAATTACCAGGATCATGCGAAGTTTGTTCATTTGGATATGAGGGCTTATCATTAAAAACTGTTGTTAAAAAATCAAGAGGGGTAGTATTCTGAGTTGTTGTTCCCTCACCACTTGCAGATCCTCCTCCAATATGTATTTTTCTCAACGAAACAAAAACAACGAGACTCTCATCGATAATGGACAGCAAAGTGTGCAAATCAGAATCATTTTTTATTTTTATTTTTTTCACTTTTCCATTCACATCAACTACTGAGTGGAACACATATGCCCAACAACTAATGTCGACACGCAGGAGTTCATGAACTGAAAATAACAAATCATTATATGTCATTATTTGTAGGTTCAACGACTCTTTTGTACCGTTTTGGTACTCTAAACCTTGCCAATAACCTCCATGCCAAACAACTACGGACGTGTTCATGGGTTTTTTCGGAACTGTTTGTCACGAAAATAACGAAAATGTAAATAATTAATTTTTAATATTAGCATATTTAATATAAAATATAAATTGAAACAAAAAAGAATAATACAAATACCTAAATAAATAAATAAATAGATAAATCATGAATAACACACAAATTCCATGTCAGCACCATAAAGAAAATGACAAGGCTAAACAAAAATATATTCATATTTTGTTAGTTGTAATAATGAAAAAAAAAATTCGTCTACCGCTAAAAATAGTACACACAAATTCGTAATAATACCTATATTTGGGAAATTTATATTTCGTTATTATTTAGTAGAACGTGCCATTTTTCGTTGAAGGCTATTTAATTATCTAAATTTAGTGTAAGGTTCACTTTGCTCAATTTCGTGTAATTCAACCAGTAATTAATTTCGTTTATGACAACCACTAAATTTCGTGAAATAATACCTATACACATGAAATTTATATGCTGTTATTATTTAGTAGTACATGCCATTTAATTATCTAAATTTAAGGGCTAGATAATTAATCGATTTCGTGTAATACAAAAATCAATTTTCAAATAACAAAATGTTTAGCAGCATACCTTATACGAAATTTGTCAGCCAACGTATACTTCAACCAGCCACACAGTCGAAAGATATTTCTAACTTGCAAACTAAGGTGAAAATATTGAGTGAAATGAATTGTATGAATTGTGTTGCTAGTTGTGAGTCTCTTTATAAAGATGAATCCACGAAATTACTATGCCCATTTGATCCAACAATCAAACAAAATACTCTCACTTGTCACGTCAACTTTTCTGTCATGTTTCAACACCTAATCACATCAAACTGTTGGCCAGTCTCCCAAAATGAGGCTAACAGTAAATAATGTGTAGTTTGGAGGTTTTAAAAATTAAAATGTGTAGTTTTGGGGTTTTCAAAAAACAAAATGTGTACCTTAGGCTATTTCTCCTTATATTTATCTACTGCAAAAACTTTAGACTTTTTTTTTTGGTGAGAGAAAACGTTAGACTTTGTTGTAGTTCGAACAAAAGCCTCTTTTTTCTGTTTTAAAAATAAATAATAGTAATAAACAAATCTTCTTCTTCAATTACTTTCTAGTTTTCTTTACCTAGGTCCAACTGTCCAAGGCTATTTCTGCAAAATCCTTTTTTTTTTTTTGAGTTATAATCGAGGAGATGAACTAGAACTTTGAGAGATAGTTCAAATCGATATGTATGTTCATCTATCTTGCATTTTATAATATTTTGGATAATAAAATGAGAGATAAATCGAATGTAGTATATGGAATTCATTTCAAAATGTGAATATATAAGTTATCACATGTATAATTTGATGTTTAATATTTTAAAGTTTGGTTTCATAAGCAAAAACCAGGTGCATAATAATAACACCATACTATACATGATTTGCACTTGCAGAATGAATTATAAGATTAAACCTAGATGAGATAGATGATCCAAACAGGCAATACACCTGATGTAAAAAAAAAAGTACAAAATATAAAATGAAACTAATTATTTTTTATCATGAAATATTCACAATTTTTAATTGGAAATTTCAAGAATTAATGGGAAGAAAATGGCCTCAAATGCAACACTAAAACATTCTTTCTGAATTTCTTTGATATCATCCTAAACTAGACCTAGTAACTTCATATGCTAAGAAACATGCTGCATTTGCAGGAACACTTCGGGCCATGGCAGGCCCGAAACCCTTGTACAGGCCCTTAACTCCTTCTGATTTCAAGATCTTTCTAAACGCATCGATGGAGCCCGAGAACTTTGGGTTCTTGTAGTCATCGACCTGGAGAACACTCTTGACGACATCAGTTGGATAAACGGAACCCCAAAACGAAGCTCCAGCTAAGCCTCCGGCTAATATCAACGAGCCTCTTCCTAAAGTCGAAGTGTCTTGGCCCCCAGCAAGATACTGCTTCAACGCCTCGTAGACACCAAACATAGCTGCATTTCCCGGGATTTCACGGGCCATGGTTGGAACTAAACCCTTGAAGAGACCCCTCACGCCTCCTTCTGATCGAAGAACTTGTCTCGCCACATCCATCGGCCCACCATACTTGATGGCAACTGCGCCCTCCCCGGATGTTCCTAGAGCGCTTTGGGCTTGTAATCTACATCGTGAGATCATTACAACAATTAGGGTGTGTTTGTTCTCAACTTGGTTCATCCGGGTTTCGGATGGGCTTAGTTCAGACCATTTGAGATTTACAAAATCCTATAATTTTACCCTACTTTTTCTACAATTTTGAATATGAAAAGGACATTGTAATTGTATAATGTTACCCTACAAAATCTCAAAACAAAGGCAAGATTTAAAAAGTCCAGACTTACAAACTAAATATCAAATCCAGACTTGCAAAATTCACCTTAAGTCTTGAATGTGCCCCATTATCCAAATACATATAACGCATTTAAACGTTATACATATAGATATGTATTTAGGATAGAATATGCACATGGACATAGGATGCTACTAATGATCGAGCAAAAATCGACAGACCAAAGTGGTTCAATTAAGAGTGGATTGAACACTGACCTGCATTTGATCAACTCAGTGGGGCAAGCCAGGAAGGACACAGCAACACCAGCACCAGCTCCGCAAACAACCTGTTGGCTCACTGAAAGAGGGACACCGGGTGCAGACCTCAAGTAAGCTTCCATTTGGCCTCGAACAGTGAAGAGCACTGCATTAAAGGCTGCCACGGTGGCAAGTGGGGCCCCCATGCCCTTATACAAACCCCTCGGACCTTCTGCAGATACCGTTTGCTTCACAGCATCTATGGCACCGGCATATTTTGGAGGCTGGCCGGGAATTGGAGCAGGTTGACTTTGGAGTTTGACCTTGATGGTATCGAATGGGTGCCCGCATATCAGTTGTGCTGCCCCTCCAACTGTCCCAGCAGTCAGGTCTTTAGCTACGTCGCCCATCTACACAGTTTTAGCACAAGAAACCAAAAAAATCAGGGAGCTTAGTTAGTAGTTTCTCAATAATTCTTCACATTGATTGTTAGAAGCAAAGGCGTAGCAGCAAGAAATCACAAGAAAACCCACGGAAAATAATCCGCCAATGCCAAACCAGCAATCAATCTTATTATTCCCCTCCCCCTACTCAAAGTTTAACAAGTAATGATAATTAAACAAAATAAACAGCCCAAAGCATAATTAAATAACATAATAAATAACATAACAGATTTAATTAGGCCCATTGGCCCTTCTCTTCCTTGCGCTCCTGCTGTACGTAACATTGATCTACATTAAGATTTTTTGTTCTCTCAATGAAACCAAAAACAATATGTATCAGCTTTGGTTTCTGCAGAATCCTATAGGGGTTCAGTTTTGGTGTGTAATCGAATCATCTCTTTTCACGATGCAAGTGCAAGTGATTTGAAAACAAGAAAAGCAGAAATGTAAAGCAAGATTGTAGATTGTAAGCATATACACCACCTTCGCAGTTTAGGCAATAAATATTCAGAGCTACTACATCAATACATGATTGAACATTATTTATAGGCAGAAAACACTCATTCTGAAATATGAAAACCTAGTAACCATGAAGAATTTCAAACTAAATACAGAACATCAAATACATATATTTTGCCATTGCCACTATTACTGTCACACACTACATTCCAATGCAATTCTCGAAGATAATCTTTCTAATGCTTTTAAGAAAGTTGAAAGACACACTGCTAATCGATGAGGCTCTATAGAAGGATCCATCAAACACGCATCACCGATTTATTACCCCTTTGCCTCTTCATTAGCATTGCAATCCACATATCATTTCATTCTTCCACAGAGCAAAAGGCCCTCAAAATCATTTTTTCTTTGTTTTTAAGGAGAATCGCAAAGTCATCAAGAACTAAGCACAATTGCAAATAAGATCCATTTTTTTAACTACACAATCCATAAATTTATGTTTATCTAATCTGATTCGATACCAAACATCATCATCTGAAACATCAAACAATTTCACCTCAAGACAGTTTCAATATCTACTGTATAACAACATGAACAAATAGACCACCAAATTTCGCAGAGAATAAAAGAAAGATCTTACCTTTGCTCGATCCCTTTAATCCCAAATGATTGTTGAAACGAAATAAACCACAGCCCTTAGCGCCAAAATCAGAGAAATACAATCTAAGATTAAAAATCCAGAGAGCAAAAGAGTCAATTATAGAACCCCCAATGCTACATAAATCCAGAAAGACAGTTGAAGAGAGAGAGAGACAGTACCAAGAGGATATTAGTTAGTTCTCACTTAGACCACATAAAAATGAGAAAAGCAGGTCGTTGGGTGCACCCTAATCATGGAGTGGGAAAGAGACGATAAGGGCGGCCTTATTGTTTAGGGTGCGCACCATAGTTTTCCTCAACGTATATAATGCAAGAAGTGGTGGTTGGTGGTGATAGAGAAGAGTAAAAAATAAAGGAGAATAGGAATCTTGGAAACACTCAGAGCCACATGAGTGAAATCTAAGACACGACAAACATAGGAACAAACTGCAGAGAGAGTGGGTGAGGCAGATGCGGCTGGAGTTGTTGGGGCAATCTCGACCTCTAAAGATGATGATGATAAAATCAAAGAACTAAAAGCAAAGGAATTGTCTCTGAACTAACCATGTCGGATCTTGAGAGTTTCATCTTACCACTTTCTTTACCTAAATTAAGAAAAAAAAAAAAAGAAAAAAAAAAGGAATGAGTTGGAACTTGGAAGATAGAGCAGTCCGTGCCACATATACACACAAATTAAAAAGGTGAAAAAACAAAAAAAGAAGAAAAGAGAGAAGCCCAAAAATGTCGACGGCGAAAATCTCACCGTCACTCTCTGCCACCATTAAACACCTCTCTTTGAGCCCTCGTCCGACCAGGACGTTTCTCACGACCCGAATTTCCGCACCGGGCCGACGACCCAGAAACCGGGCCGTGACTATCTGCTCGCAAGCATCGGGCCCGCTTGAAGTCTGTGCAAAAGAATCTCTCACTGCTCCCAACAAGCTAGGAGACTGTAAGTTATCTTCTCCAAAGAACTGCTCTTTTCTCAAAAGGGTTTTATGAATTTAGCAACGCTTTGTTTTCTTTGGTGCCGAGCAAGCAATGATGAATGGGACTCTGTTTTGCTGTTTGATGTTATGTGAAAATAGAGATAATGTTTTTTTTTTAAAATTATTTAAATTCTGCTGTGTATAAATTGTAGATTTTGCTTTTAGGTCCCTTCACTCAAAGAGTTTTGCTTACATTGGAGGAAAAACACCTTGCCTATGATTTGAAGTTGGTCGATTTGAGGAACAAACCAGAATGGTAATGCATCTAATGATTGCTCAATTTACTCTTATTTGTACTAATTTGTATGAAT
This sequence comes from Scutellaria galericulata, assembly GCA_946896805.1. Lineage (NCBI taxonomy): Eukaryota > Viridiplantae > Streptophyta > Magnoliopsida > Lamiales > Lamiaceae > Scutellaria > Scutellaria galericulata. The sequence goes on along the minus strand of OX335784.1, from coordinate 2,890,352 downwards.
AGATACTGTTTCTGTTAATGTATAGGTTTTTGAAGATTAGTCCAGAGGGTAAAGTTCCATTGATAAAGCTTGATGAGAAGTGGACTCCAGATTCCGATGTTATAACGCAGGCACTGGAAGAAAAGTTCCCCGAACCCCCACTTGCCACGCCACCGGAGAAAGCTACAATGTATGATACAATGCATTCATTTAATGTTCTCATTGCCAATGTTTGTTTATTTATAAAGAAGAATGTGAGTGACTATGAAGCTGAATTTCTTGCAAGAGTGCAGCCTTACGGTTTCTCATGTCCTTGTTTCTAATTGCCAAGAAATTTCGTTTTAAGCTGATCACTGGATGGAACTTCTTCATGGAGTTTCAGAGTATGGTTGAAGTCTCTTGAGTATTTTGAACATATCAGATATGTTTCTCTAACTATTTTGAACGCTGATATTATGAGTGTTTTGTCTTCATTGCTGAACAACAAAAGTAATCTCACATTGCATTTGTCATGGATAGTATAATGATCTCCCAAAATCAATGGCTACTTGGATGATTTTTAGATGAAAAAGTCAAAGTGGAGTTTGGAAATCAAATTTGTGGAGTGAATATCATTTTCCCTTATAGACATTGAGCTTTAGTTGATATTCCAAGTTTTCTTCTAGTTTTCATCTTTGTTGTCCTGCTGATAGCTTTTCACATGCTTGAATACCTAAAATGCATTTGAAGGATGTTACACCATGTTGATGGATAAATATATATATGTTACCAATCAATCAATCTATTAATTAATTTATCTACTGCTTATTTAAAACTGGTGTGATCTTTATAGCTACTAAGAGAAGAAAAATAGAAGAAAGAAACTGCCTTCATTTATCTTATGTGATAAATTAGCACTTGCAGGAATTCCCTCCTTTGTGCTGGAAGAGGGAATTCAAATATGTTACTGTGGGATGCTATACTATTTGTGTATAATATATACCTTAATTATATATGTATTTGGTATATATTAATCAATGTATATATCAATACTGATGTGGATGTGCTGTGCTTGTGATTACATATAAATTGTGAGATGTGTTTTGTTGAAACTAAGAATATAGGAGTAAATTTTTTTGTTCTTAAGGATTGACTTTTACGTTACAATTACATGTGATTTGATACTAAAAAACAGTGGTTTTTAAATGCTATAACTAAATTACAACACTTCTCTGTCAATGCATTTTGATGCAAAAAGCCCACAGCCATTTCTATTTGTATATGTTGGGCAATATATCAGAATATAGGACCACTTAAATGGTGTTTTTCCATACAAAGAAAATTTAAATTTTTTTATAATCAGTAGCTGTCGCCTTGTCACTTTTAAGCCATTATTGTCCACTGTCTTTATATATTTTCGTTCATTTAGCCCAATATGTCTTTATATATAAGTAGGACAACTTTGGCTTGACATGATTTTTTAGCTATATTGCATAACATAATTTTTGCGTTGTTGATTTTAGTCGGGCTGAAATTTGGCACCCTTTATGCATGCTATATTGAACTGACCAATGAATTTATTTTTATAGAAAACTACATTTCCTTGTGCTTTTGATACATCTATCTTCATTATTAGGAGACATAAACAAATCCATAAATCAGCATGTAAGAATATTTGTATGATACATCATGGTCTATGAGATCTGAACCATTTAAGACAGATATTTTCGGTCTGTGGGGTAATTTCTGCAAATCTATGTTGAAGATAGCAAGAATAGGACATTGTTAAAAATGGTTTGACGTTGAAGATGCTTGTACGACTTTTCATTTACATGTATGAATTATTTGTAGTGGTTCAAAGATCTTCTCCACATTTATTGGGTTTCTTAAAAGCAAAGACCCCAATGATGGAACAGAGCAGACATTACTCACCGAGCTGACTGCCTTCAATGATTATCTTCAAGAAAATGTAAGCAATCTGTTTTTATTTGTAGATAACCAGGTGATACATAGCTATTTTTGTATGTTAAAAAGTAATATTGACTGTAATTATTGTTATAGTCACATCTCTTAGAATAAAACCAAGTATCAATTTCCAATTTTTTTTTTTTTTTTTTTTTTTTTGCTTAGTTCAACAGTTGGTTAAAACATTGATGCAGTTTTTGCTAACACTACAAGCTTCCAAATCTTTGGCTCTCTTAGGAACAGATTTTTACACTGCTTTCTGCTTATATTAGACTTTAATCACTTAATTTACAGAAATGCTATTTATGAATGAAGTTTTTTATGATATAGCGGCATGGTAGGGAAATTAAATGAAGGCAACAATACTGAAATAATATGCACTAAACCCATTTTGCTATGAACCTTCAATGTACAGGGCCCGTTTATCAATGGGGAAGTGATATCTGCAGCCGATTTGTCTCTTGCGCCTAAGCTCTATCATCTAGAAATTGCATTGGGACATTATAAGAAGTGGTCTGTTCCTGATTCACTTACGTATTTGAAGTCGTACACAAAGGTATTGTTAATGTGCATTAGAAATCCATATATGGATTTCTTCGTTTCCTGCATTTTTTTTGTTTTTTTTGGCTTTGTGGCTTCACCAGCTTTTTTATTGATTTAATATGTTCGTTTGAAATCATGTAAACTGTGTTCTACATTTGTGCCTCGATCCTTCATGAGCATATGCTTATGATTAAGAGATAAAACCATAACTCCAAAAATCTAACTATCTAAATGTCTTGTTCTTGTTGATTGATGTTCTATTTAGAGAAACTTGTGTTGTATAATTTTCACATATCACTTAGCACTTCTGAATAAACCTTTGATGAATGTTTCAGAATTCACAACTATTTACATGTTTCTTGGTTTCGCGCGCGCACACACACACACACACACACACACACACACACACACATATATATATATATATATCATGTTCTTCAATTTCTATTCTATACATCTTTTAATCTGGCATGCCAGTGTTTTAAGGTTGTTTTGACCTCATTTTGCTTCCAATTCTCAGACTATATTCTCAAGAGATTCTTTCATCAAGACTCGAGCTCTAGTAGAAGATGTCATCGAGGGTTGGCGATCAAAAGTCGAAGGTTGATTGATCTATATTCATCATCATTTCACACCTTTAAGGTTGTATCCTAAAGTATATATAATGAGAATGTTAGATAGGTTGATTGTTTTGTTATATATACCATGAGATTTCTCTGAGTTCATACTATGGATGTGGAATGGCATAAGTATCATTTAATATATACTTGATTTATATTGATGGCACAAAATTCTCTATTACTAAAAAATTAAAGCTTTGTTTGATCGCAAAAACTCATGTGAGACGGATCTATTTGACCCACTATCGTTTGTGTTTGTCTTGTTTATTATCGAATCCAGCTGGTTTAGTTTACAGAAAATTCTGCTAGACTCATGGGGTAATTCGAGTGTAATTGAACCTGAATGAGTTTAATTTAATAAATACAAGTTTCGCAAGATTAAACTATTCAATACTTCATACAAAACATAAATCATATATCTTAGAAAAATATTATATATATCCCCTAAAAACATATAACATATTACTGAACTCAATAATTTTAGTAAATTAAATGAATAAATTTTCAACAATATTGGATCATCTGGCATGAATGAACAGCCAAGATTCCAACAAGTTCAATTTAGTTCTCCATGATGAGTGAATTGGGAAAATACGATAATAGTGATTAGGATTGACATCACAAAAATTCATATAAAATATGAATAATGAAACTTTAGAATTTGTTAGTGCTCATTACTAGGATTAGCATTACTGCCTAAAATGCGCATCGCATCATTCACATCTACACTGAAAACGACCCCTTCACACGATTTGCATAAACAGCAGCTAACCATAGAAACATATTAGATGTTGCATTCAATGAAGTACACTGATTATAGTACTCAATATACATGATGTTTAAGCCATTTGAGCTAAAATTCCATTCCTTGGCCCAACGAACGTAGGCCGGGTAGCCTGATCTACCAGCTCCAGGACTCACCAAACTAAACCCATAATCGACACCTTATCATCAAAAAGCATCTCTTTAAAGTCCCAAAACTAGTGAACTGCAAGAGAGAAATGAAAAAACAACTAATTTCTTCTTCTTTCCCATGCTAATCCTCCCTCAAAAGTTTGCACTACTACCAAATAGCTGATAATCCCCCAGAATGATCATGAAAGAATAAAAGTCCATACTCATAGCTTTTGCAAAAAACATGAATCATCATTTGAAGTTATCACACTAATAACGCTATTTTGCAGATAAAGATGCAGAACATAGTCCTGAGTTTTATGGCATACCGATGGTGCCTTGCCAATGCCAGAAAGATCCAATTATGTTCGATAATTTAGTCACAGTCCATACTTACACGAGCTTATTCATATTAGTTCCTCCATTCTTTGAGGAGATTAATTAGAGAAAAAGAAAACTGAAAGAGATATTGTATATCATACGTGTCTTTCTTCTTTTCTATGCTAACAGAAGAACTTGCAAGACATGTTTGAGCATTCCAGCTCCCCAAAAATAGCAATAAAGTTTGCAACAATTTTAATCATCACAAACAGGTAACTCTTATGCTCCACCATAAATAAGACTTAACAAACTGTTAGACTGTGTACCTATCCCTTTAACTTATATATGCATGCTTTACCTAAAAGATTAGCTTAGACGTTGATAAGCTACCACATGAGCAAGAAACAGATATTATACCAACATAAGAATTGAAGTGCTAAGGCTCCAAGTGATCAAATTTCTTCAAGTCAATAAGAACAGAGCAGTATCCCAAAGCCTTCTCTCTCAAGTGATAGCCACTCCATCCCTATAAGATATATCCTTCTGAAACTATTAACAAAGAAGTAAATATAAAACTAACTTATGGCTACTACAATTAAGAAAAAACAGAGTGAGTTTCACTACAATTGCAGGCAATTATGCTTTTGATGCTGGCCAGTTAATATTACGGCAGACAATAAAATGCCAAGAACAAACTAAAGACTAGTCAAACACATACGACATTGAAAACCAAGAACTCATTATACTCAATTACCAAATGTACAACTATCTCTACTAGTTTTCCTAAAGCAAAACCCAAGAATAGTAGCCTATAAACAACTGCAAAACAAGAATGCCAAAAAGGTGCTCTCTTTTATCTACTCTATCAACAACATCAAGAAAATATTCTTATCTATTCAATGCTTTTGAAGAGAATTCTCAAGAACCAACCTTAGTCGGCTCCCTAACACATCCAACTCCGCAATCCTTTGCTGCTGCCATCGCATTTGGAGACTCTCTTTCTCTTCACCAACCCTTTCACCACCTAGAAGCCTCCTCTCTTCTTTGAGACACCCATCAAACACATTGATCACCACCTTAGCCGCCATTTCCCCTAGCTTATTCTCACCGCTAAAATCCACATTCTGCTCTGTGGCCTCAATCTCCCCACCAAAAGCATCATCATCTTCCTCATCCTCCATAGCTGCCTCTTCCTCTTCCTCTTCCTCTTCAAACTTCACATTCACCTCACTCAACTTAAAATCTTCATTACCATTATTGTCATTATCACAAAAACCTCCAAAATGAACACCGCCTTCATTACCACCCCCATTCTCACCATCAACACAATCCAACTCCACATTTGCATCATTCCCATTATTCCCTTGATCAAAACCACACAATCCCACCTGCAATGTAGGAGAAAAATCGACCTTAATTCCAACCAGACTCGACATTTTCAGATTCCCATCACCATCATCATCACCATCACCACCACCGCCACTTCTAGTATTATTGCAATGATTTAACCCCACATTCCTTGCGCTACTGAACGGCGAGGTGGCGGCGAATTCCGGGTGCCACAGCTGTTTCGACAAGTCGTAAAGCGCGCGATCATGCGTCGACAACTGCGATCGGCTCATACCCTTAGACAAGCGGGTCGAAATAACCCGAAACTTCTTCCGGAGCCTCCGGAGCTTCTCGGAGAGCTGAGATTTCGTGTATGGCTGTGACATGGTGTTGGAAAACCGGGCGTAGAAGATTCCTAAGTCCCTGGGAAAGGCCAAATTCTGAGAGGAGCAATCCAAGAGGCCCTGCAAGAATCGGATCTCGTCCGGCTCGGTCCATATCCGGTGGAATTTGAACGGCGGCACTCCGTCGCTAACTGGGTCGGCTTGTGGAGAATTAGAGTCGGGGGTTTTGCGTTTGATTGGGAGTTTTGAAGCAGATGGCATGTTGTGAGGAGGTTGAATTAGGGTGGAGTCCATGGCTAGGGTTACAGAATTTGGGGCTCAAGCTCAATTAACTACTGTTTAATTTCTCTTGTTTTGTTTACGGCTAATTAGGTTTGGACTTTAGGCTGTTAATTTGATTTTCATAATGTGGTGAACTAATTTGGAAACGCTGTGTTTGGTTAAATCTTCAATGCCAAATATATGCATTGATTGCAATATTTTACATTAATTACAAATAAACTCATACAAATCACGTGTATATATATATATATATATATACTCAAATAAATATCAAGTTTGATGAAATTCACCTGTAAAACTTAATTTTGTTACCAAATTACATAATTTTTACAAACCTATACGAGTTATGACTAAATCACGAAAAAAGTAGCATAGATGATCAAGTAATTTAGTTTGGAAAAAGATTTTGAGAAATCAACTTTGCATGGATTCATCTTCTCCTCTTTCTTTTTGCATACAATTTTTTCTCCCAAAAAAAAAGAAAGTGAATGTGAATGCTAAAATATTTATTTCAATATATTAATACTTTTCATTAAATATTTCAAAATACAGTAAATCAATACTTTCTAACAGTATAAAACTTTGAACTATTTTGAATTCCACATCAACTCAAACAATCATCAATTAATTTGATTTTATTGATTTCAAATGTATTTCTCAATCCATTCCACCCACATACGATATTATATACTTCAAAATGAGATTTCTTAGTAACTCAAGAAGCATATTTGCATTTTTGTTTCTGGAAATTAAATTTGCTCAAACATTTTTTTTTTTTTGAGGTATTTAAATATATAAATATAAGAGTAATTGATATGAAATTCCCTTTAATTTTCCGTATCTTTCTCATTCACCATAACAACCTATATATACAAGTACACATACAAAGTTAAGGAAAGCGTGTCCTTGTGCACAACCAGGAATCACGTCCACAATCCTCTCCACAATATTCTCCTAAATTCACCCTAATTATCTCCTATAATAAGGTACATAATATATCACAACATATGCTAATTATGGTAAAACATATATCTCGTAACACCCCCCTCAAGTTGGAGCGTGTAAATCCCGAACGCCCAACTTGTTCAAGAAAAACTCGAACTGCGACTTTCCCAACGTCTTTGTAAATATGTCTGCCAACTGAACCTTTGTAGATACATACGATGGATCAATCAAATCCTCTACAATTGCATCTCTAACAAAATGACAATCAACTTCGATATGTTTAGTTCGCTCATGAAAAATAGGATTTTGTGCAATATACAAAGCTGATTGACTGTCACAATAAAGTCGAAGGTTGATCGATCTATATTCATCATCATTTCACACCTTTAAGGTTGTATCCTAAAGTATAGATAATGAGAATGTTAGATAGGTTGATCGTTTTGTTATATATACCATGAAATTTCTCTGAGTTCATACTATGGATGTGGAATGGCATAAGTATCATTTAATATATACTTGATTTATATTGATGGCACAAATTCTCTATTTCTAAAAAATTAAAGCTTTGTTTGATTGTAAAAACTCATGTGAAACGAATATATTTGACCCACTATCTGACCCAGACCCAGCCCACAATAAAAATAAGAAAAAAAAAAAAAACCTTACCTGGGGCGCCGTGTGACCCCGACCGGGTGGCGCGTTGTGTCCCTTCCATTGGGATCGACCTGGTCCGGATCACACGACGCTCGACTGGGTCGTTCAATTTTTTTTCTTTTTTTAATTTTTTTTTAAAATTTATTTTGTAAATGACTTAAACTTTAAAAACACATCATACTTAAAAAAACAATAAATATTTGGGTTGCCTCCCAACAAACGCTTAATTTTACATCTTTAGCTAGATGAGTTTGAGAGAACTTACGACACATACTTGTTTAAAAAATATTAAGCAATTGTTTAATATCAATTTTAATATTGAAAAATATTAAATTCAATCATACTTGTACACAGAAATCACATACTTATGTGTATAAATCACATACTTAAATATGTAAGAGACATACTTGAATAATGCAAGATGAATACTTATACTTAATTCAGTAAAAAAATTCACATACTTATGTTCAGGAATCACATACTTATATCAAGAAATCACATACTTAAAGATGTAAGAGACATACTATACATAAATTTAAATTCAGTCATAAAATCACATACTAATATGCAGAAATCACATACTTATGTGCATAAATCTTATACTTAAAGATGTAAGAGACATACTTATACATAAATTTAAATTCAATCATAAAATCACATACTTATTATGTGCATAAATCACATATTTAAAGATGTAAGAGGCATACTTATACATAAATTTAAATTCAGTCATAAAATCACATACTTAAAGATATATGTTAGACCAGTGTCATATATATATATATATATATATATATATATATATAAGATAAATCCATACTCATATAAGTGCAACACATACTTGTAATAAATACACTTACACTATGTCCAAAAAAAAAAGCATTTTCGTTGATGTGTGGTATTTAATATCAATGCCCACGCATCAATAATACTTATAACTCTAATGTGCATACTTATAACTATTTAGAATAATACACACTTATATAGCAAAATAATTATTAAGAATAAAACACATACTTATAGTTTTAAAATACATACTTATATCTGTAAAACACATACTTATAACTATTAAGAATAAAATTCATACTTATATAGCAACATAATTAATAAGAATAAAACACATACTTATAGCTGTAAAACGCATACTTATAGTTGTAAAACATATACTTATAACTATTAGAAATAAAACACATACTTAATATAACAACATAATAATTAAGAATAAAATGCATACTTATAATTCTAACACACATACTTATAGTTGTGAAATACATACTCATAACTATTACGAATAAAACACATATTTATAGTTGTACAACACATACTTATAAAATTATTACGAATACATACAGCTATAACTACATACGTATGCAATAATTATTAATGTATTATATAGTTGTAAATGCAAAATGCATACTTATAATTGTAAAATGTATACTTTTATGATCTTGAAAATAAATATCATCTCAATATTTAATCAGCTCATAGTTATTAAAAAAACTTCGATTAAATTTAATATTTTAAAATGTAATTATAATAATTATAGTTATTAATAGTAAGTGTCTACAAGTATGATTGAATTTAAATTTATATGAATAACATTGCAGCTTCTTTTTGTTTTGCAAAAACTTTACATCATTTAAGTATGAGATTTCTGCCTACAAGTATGTGAATGTTTGATTGAATTATGTATAAGTTACAGTAAGTCTCTTACATATTTAAGTATGTAATTTCTTAATATAAGTATGTGATTCCTGAACATAAGTATGTGAATTTTAGACTGAATTTAAATATAAGTATAAGTATTCCTCTTGCATTATTCAAGCATACCTTTTACATATTTAAGTATGTGATCTAGACCCATGTGTTTTTTAAAGTTTATGTCATGTATATAATAAATCAAAAAGAAATTGAAAAAAAATATTGAACGACCCGGTCCGGACACCGGTCAATCCCACTGGAAGGGACACAGTGCACCACCCGGCCGAGCTCCCCAAGATCCGGGCACATGTGAGAAAAGGTAAGACGCGCCATCCGGCCGGACGCCCTGTGATCCGGATCGGGTGGCACACACTGTATTGGCAAGGGGTACACGCACGACCCGATCGATTCACACGGCGTCCCAGGTAAATTTTTTTTCTTATTTTTGTTGTGGGTTGGGTTGGGGTGTTGTGGGCTGGGCTGGGTTTGGGTCGGATAGTGGGTCAAATAGATCCGTCTCACGAAAGAGAATCCGTGAAACGTTCTCATAAAAATTAAAGCTTTGTTTGATTTTGTTTGTAGGCTAATAGCCAAATAAAAAAAATCCAGAATATGGAAATTTAAATAATATTGGTCTTTAGATAAGGTGCAGTTATAACCGTTGAAATCAAGTCAATCATCAAAATTTTTTTTACTTTCTCATAAATTGGCTAAAATGGGTACTTATATGGCTAATTGAATTTTTTTTAAAAGATTAACCAAAACAAGAGAATATTGTAAGTGTTTGGATTGTTCACTTTCATCGGTAACATCCAAACTCTGTCCATATCATTAAAATGAATTAGAATCCAGGGTGGAGACCATTTCTATCCAATATACAATATCTAAAATAAAAAATATTCATTTATTCATAAATCAAATTTTCTACCCAAAATGAAGTCAATATTACTCAACTACCCTTAAAGATCACGAAACTAGACATCCTCGTGATCTATCTTCATCACGAAGCAAAACATCTTCATGATCTTTCTTGATCACGAAGCAAAACAACTTCGTGATCTTCAAGGAACTTCATGATCTATTTCATCCTTTGATAAAATTTTGAAATTCCTTAATTAATTATACTCTATTTATTTAATTATATCCGAATATAACATAAACTGATTAATATCGGGCCCAACATGTTTCCGTATTTTTATATTTTTATCCTCTTAGATTTAATTTTCTTAAAGAATTTGTATGTGACATTGTTAATCATTCCAGACCACTGTTTTTTAGACAATATTGGCACGAGGAAAGTATTCCAACCTATATACTTATTCCGAAAGAAAATCAAAATTTTGAAGGTTAAAGTTTTTTGAAAATCAATATACTCTGTTCAATTCATACCTTTGCCTTTGTCTTAAATCCTCCTGAATCCGGCTGATTTTTATGGATTAGAGATCCAACCACACACCCGCAGTCGGTGGTTCCACTCATTCTTCACAACGAGGACCTAGACCATCATCCTTACTCTCACCACCTGGTAGAGTTCTCAAGGAGATCTTGGGAGACGCACTGCCTGTATTGTTTTATAGAGTAATCAAAATCTTTTGGATAACATGAAGAAACAAAAGCCTTCTTTTTATTGAAGAAATAAAATATAACTTATATTACAATATTATTTCTCCACCGGGGGAGGAGAATACTTATTTAGCCAATCATGACTTAAACTCTTGGGGAAACCCCCATATATTAGAACACTTAAAACTGAAAACTTAAGACTCTTTAGAAAGAGAAGTACTCAGGAACTATTGATGATTTTTTATGTCCTTCTTTAAAGACTGAATGCCTCCTTATATAGACAATTTTTTGTGGACTTCAAATCCGGATTTCAATCTTCTTTCTTTAGCTGTCTTTATGCCAGCTTCCTCCACCTTTTCCTGTTGGGTATGTGAATTCACCCACCCATCTTTCGTCAGTTTGTGGAAGTGGGGTGTGATTTCTCCCACCATCTTTTGTTGGTGGATCCCTCCATAATTCCTTGTCGGGTGGAATCTTTTGAAGGTTGTCTTGTAGTGTCGGCAGGCTCGTGGTAGGGCCTGGATTTTATTATCGATTCTAATTAGACTCGCTTCCTTTTACATTTTTTGGTTTTATTTTCTAAAAAACCCCTCTTCGGACTGTTGTGGGTCGGGCCGATTGTTTTTCATTTTGAAACCTTGTCCGAACAATGGCTTCTCCTGTAGTTGATAGCAAGCACACAACCGTTCTTCCTATCTTCCAATATGTATCATATTACATATCTTTTTCTCGTATTTTCCATTACCGGAATCTTGTTTTCCCAAATCAACTTTCTTTTATTCTCAAATAAATTCTCAGCAAATCTGGTAGTATTTCCTGTCATAAAGTTTAATAGGAATAACTCGTTCACAGAATTTTGAAATATTTTGAACGAGAACTTCACCTTGTCCATCTCGGTGAGATAGACCCAAATTCCTCATGCTCGCCTAGTTGATATATCATCTTCAGTGAGGGCGATAACTAGAGGACTGTTGGTTAGTGGTGACTTAACTCGATTGAACGCCACCATGTCCGGTCTCTGTAGCTTCATAAAATGGAAGATTGGATGAGACCCTTTTTCCTGTGATTTCTAGAGCTGTTGAAATGAACTTAAGCTCCAAAATATCTCCTCGACCAAGGTGTGGATTATTTTGCCATGAGTCGTGCACAGCAGTGGTAATCCATTCCGGTAGTTTAGAAATTTCCGTAAAGTTTGGTGCAGTGGTAAGAATTGAAGCAATGGCTCCAAAATCGTACCATTCTCGTACATCTCGCGGGTTTGCACCCATTAGCATTCACACACGTGGATACTTTCCAGACCAATTAGCAATTATTTTGCTAGGATTGATCTCATTTCTTGTTACCAATTTCTCACATGCCCTTTGATAAACCTGCAAAGGAGAAAACAACTCGTTAGTGTTAACCTTTCTTGGTCCTGTCTGTGGCCTAAGGTTAACCTCTCCCTCTTTAACCCCAGAGGTGCTGGGTTGACTTGGTTTGTCTGGAACAGAGTCCTGACTTTCCAAATTAATTGTTCTATTAGAGTCCGATAGATCACTTGTTTTGACATTATCTATCTTTTCACTAGAATCTGATGAAAAACTTATATCGGCAAGATTTCCTACCTCGGGTATAAAATTACCCTGAGGATTCATCGATGATGAACCTTTCTCGTGAACCTCTCTCTGGGTCACTGATGGTGAACCTGCTTTGAGAAGAGGACTTTCGAGCGCATCCCATAAATGGGCATGAGCTGCTCTCGTAGCACTCATGGCTTTCTGGACTGAGTCCCAATCCACCCTTTGAATATATGCAGTGGTTTCAGCATGCATCCTCAGCAAGCCATATCTCTTGTCTAACTCCTCAAGGTTTTCCCTGAGGTGTCTAGCTCGTATTGTGATGAAATCTACTTCAAGGATATCCATCTCTCGTTAGGAAATCTGCAAGAACATTCTCATTAGATTTCACAATGATAATATCAAATAAATAATATTGGCATTCTGCTTACCATCTGATAATACGGGATTTCTCAATTTTTTATTCGAGTTTATTTTTTAGAAAATCCTTAACATTCGTATTATCCACTTTTAATGTAAATTCTTTTGCTAATAAGAATAAAGGCCATTTTTTGAAAGTCTTCCAAATTGCAAATAATTCATTTTCGTTAATGTGCCATAATTTGGCTTGTTGTTCTAAGAACAACCCTCCTGTATATTTACAAGGTTCTTTGTCTGTAGATGTTTTTCTCATGAGCACTGCTGCCCATCGAAAATCATTAGTGTCTGTATAGACAACTAATTGATCGTCATCCTGTGGTATTGCAAGTTTCGGCAGATTGCTACAAATCTGTTTTAGCTCGCGAACTCTTTAGGAATATATATCTTCCTATTTCCATTTCGTCTTTTCATCCTTTTGTAATAGAGGATGAAAATCCTTTCTGTATTTTACTAGATCTTTGATAAAACTACTTGCAAAATTAAGAACACCCAAGAAGCTTTGGAGATACTTCTTATCGATTAGAACATCAGGGAAATTACATATGTTTTCAACAATATATTTCTGAAGTTCCATACCTATTTGATCAATAATAACACCGAGAAACTCAATTTTATTAACTGCGATTATTGTCTTCTTTTCAGATAGCACTAATCCTTCTTTATGGCATGTTTCAGAAAATATTTCAAGATGCTTAATATGCTCTTTCATATTTTTTGATGCAATTAATATGTCGTCTATATAGACAAACATAAACTTGAAATAGTCTTTAAACAAATTATCTATTTTTCGTTGGTATATCTGGGGTGCATTTGCAAGTCCCATTGGCATAACATTCCAGATATACTGACCTTGTGGAGTAAAGAAAACTATATACTTTTTTGACTTCTTTTCCATTTTAATCTGGTAGAAACCAAACTTACAATCGAATTTAGAAAACACTCTTGACCCTTTAATGCAGTCAATTAAATGTTCTTTACTCGGGATGTAATAACCATCAAAATCAAGTATTTTATTAATACCTTGATAGTTAATTACTAACCTCGCTTTACCTCTTTTTATTTCACCATGGTTCCTTACTAGAAATCTTAGGCTACTGTAAGAGGAGACTCCAACTTCAATCAATTTAAGATCGATATGCTCTTTGATAATTATTTGCATATCTTTCTTATCTATCATGTTCATCTGGATTGGCTTGTATCGAACCAACTCATATCGTAATTGTTCCTTTACTTTAAGAGTTGCTTCAATCTTATTCCTGTTCCACCAAGCCAAAGGATCCTCATTGAAGTTTCTCTAGATAAGTCTTTTGACATTTTCAAGGGAAAATAATTTTTCCCCATCAATGTCCTCAACAGGTGTGTTCTCTATAAGTGCATTCTTTAGAAGTTGGATATCTTCTTCAAATGCCTTTTCAAAACCCTGTTGCCTGAAAGACAAAAGAGCTTTACCAAATTTCCTTTTATCCTGCATTTTAGGATGTGTTAATTTGGCATCATCACCACGTTTGCTGCGAAAAGTATTGGACATTATTCTATTGAATACTCATTCTCGTCGCAAAATCTGTATCAAACTACCACAATTAGTAGTAAAGGTTAACAGGTTCTTGTGATTATCTTGCTCGTATTTTGCAAAAGTTTGGATAAAATTATTACCCAACAAAATATCAGCACTTGTATCGTGAATATAGATCGGTGACATTTTTACCTTAAACCAAGGTGTACCAAGTGCTCCTCCTATTATGATCCTTGTTTCACGAATACCTTTATTGAGTATCAGAATTTTCTGAGAGAAATCCCTTCATGCAATAATAGGTAATGTATCCACAGCTTCGCTCGGAAAAACTCTTGGTTTTACCGTGCAAATACCTGATCCTGAATCAATATAAGCATCAAAGTATTCTATCTTATATTGTTCATACATCATCCCAACGGATATATTATGGAAAATGGGCTCGTCATTCCACCCTTATGAGGTGTCCATCGAGACTGAATTCCATACATCTTTATTTTCGTCCTCAAGGTTTGTGTTCCTCTAGGAAACTTAGACCCAAAGTCATAGTACCTTTGGTTCTATCTGCATTACCAGTGATAGATACTTCATAGCCCGCTATTTCTAGCATGTCTTCGTATCTTCCAATCGTTGGTTGCTATAAATGATATATTTCATCATAAGGAAAAAGGTTAAGTTTTTCCGATATATAAAAAAACAACACAAATTTCTTTCCAACCCTTAGGGCAATGCATTTTTACATTACTGACCCTAATTTGTTGTGGGTTGAAATCCTCTAATGGTTCTTTTCCTTGCAGGCTTAGTATCCTATCTTCGGAAAAAGGACATTCTAGTACTGACTTCAAATTCTAATCTCATTGATATATTAAGAATAGGATGATCTTTAATTAATATGTTAACACCACTTATCCTCGGAATTTGGATTATGTCTGGTGTCATTACTTTGGCAAATTCCTTGAAAATTCTAGGAATCTCTATATACTATTTCCAAAGAAATAAATCAGAATGATGTGTATTGGAAAGTGCATATGCAATTCTATATGTAATAGAATATGGTATATTACCCTCTTTCATTAGATCCGTTCTTTTAAAGTCTTGATGAAGGGTTAAGACTCGACTAAAATCTTGATCAGCTGGGATGTATGCAATCCTAGGATGAATGTCAAACATAAGTTTGCCAACATACAAATTACCTACCATTGTACCAAGACAACCATCTCTGAGGTTATTGATCCTTCTATCCATTACTGATAGATGAAGTTCAGAATCAATATCTTCTTTGAATGTAGCTTTGATTATTACTTCAATGGTTCCAATATGGATCCATTTCATAGTCACTGTTACTTCTTCCCTTATTCGGCTCAGTTCCTCAAAAATTTCTTCATTTGGAATAAGCTGCATATCAATTCTATTATTGGTTAATTCCATGGAAATCGAAAACTCACCTGAGTTTACCCGATAGATGATATGGTGCTTGCATTGTCTTAGTTCGATTTGGTGAAGGATCTGACTAACACCTCCAATTCTGAAACCGTCGTAGAGGCTCAGAGTTGAGTCTTGCCTCATGATTCTTTCCATCGTTTTGTTTGTGATGGTCATTTGTGAAAAGAATCCTGATAGACTTTCCGAAGTTCGAAGTCTATCTTCCGTCTCGAGGCTATTCGTCTGATTATGTTGATGATCTATAAGATTCATCTGAATCAGTCTCGAAATCTTCTTCATAGATGCTTTCATCTGAAGAGATATCCTCGAACTGGTAAACTGGTACCAAATCGCCATAGAAAACTGCATCAAGGATGTCGGTCGTCGGCTTGAATTGGCGAATATCCTTCTGCTTTTGTGGGCAGTCTGGTGAAGTATGTCCTTTCGTCCTTCATGTCTAGCAATTACAGTCTTTGAAACTCTCATTAGTACGAGTATGAGCTCGTTTGAAAGTTCTCCTTGTTGGTATTTTTCATGTTGACTTCCCTGTAGATCTAGATCCTTGTGAAGAAAACTTGGAAGGACCGGATTTCTGACCAGACCTATAGGTTCTGGCCTTGGACTTGGACTACCATGATCTTCCTCGGTTGGAAGACATTCTCTATGATCCTCTGGATTTGGCATAGGTTACACTCCTAAAGTGTTTCTTTCTCTTCTCATGCCTCACCTGTTTTGATTATCTAATTATCGATGGAAAATCATTGCTATCACAACAAAGAGGAGTTCTTTTGATTTGTCCTCTGAGTTTTTTCTTGTTCTTTCGAATGGTTGCTTGTTGACACCATTCTTGTAGTTTGTCTTTCAAGAAGGACATTCTTCTTGCAACTGTGTCGACCTGATGGTAGCTCATAGGACTGAATCAACATTTCTCGCCATGGGCTACAGATCTTTGCAAAGAATATTTATGTTGCCACATTTAACGGGACCTCCGTTTGAAAGTAATATTTGCGGAACCAATAAATATACTCATCGGCCGCACATATATTTTTCAACTCGAGAGCATACAGGGCTTGTGTATATTCTCGGCTTTTCTCCTTCTTGCTTTGGTCAAAGTATCCATCTCCGATGAAATAGACCTTAAGCATTCTTCTGACTTTTTCGATGATAGCGTATAAACTATCTCCGGAAAAAGCTTCTTCTTTAACCTGGGTTGATGTTGATTCCCAAGCCATCTTCGCCGAACCTTCCAAACTACTTTCGATTAGTCTGATAAAATTTTCTTTTTCTATGTCCAGCGTCGTTGAGACCACTTTTAACGAGGTCATCCATTCATCAATTAATTTTTTCATGTTTCGGAAATCGATGATGTCTGTTGTGAGAACCAACCCGTATGGGTGTGTTAGTTCCAACATTGTTCTTGCCCATGGACTGTTAGGAGGTGTTTTGTTCCTCCCGAGTGGCCTTCTTAAATTGAAAAATATTTCGAATACATATTTTCTTGATTTTCTCCTCAGTTAGGCATAAAATCAATATTAATTGTAAAGTAAATCGTAAATTATTTTCTTCAATAAACCTAGGCTCTGATACCATATTTTGTTCACATTTTTAATCAAATATATGGAGTATGATATCTGGAATTTCTTAGAAAAATATGGCTTAAAACACATCATTAGAAATTCTTGAAGTTTATATATATATATATATATATATATATATATATATATATATATATATATATATCACGAAGCTTCGTGATCTATGGACAGTTTCGTGATCAACAAGGTTATTTTGGTTAATTTTTCCTTATTTTAGGTAAAAACATATTTTCATATTAAATGGGTATTTTTTATTTTTTGATTTGCAAAGATGATACAAAGACCTATTTCCACTTAGAATATAATTGATCAAATTTGCTGAAAAAAGACGACAATTAAGAGTGCAACCAAAAACACGGCGATCAATTCTGCCTTGAGGCAATATAGTGAGCGAGATGATAGAGCGGCGCCGCCTTCAACCCATCGAAGTCCGCCAGCTCTGCCACCGCCCTCTCCACCAACTCTCCGGCGAACGCCTTTGCCTTCTCCATCCCCATCAGCCTCGGATACGTCGCCTTATCACTCGCCAAGTCTTTTCCGGCGGTCTTCCCCAGCTCCTCCGACGAGCCCGTCACATCCAGAATATCATCCACCACCTGAAACAGCAGCCCTATATTCCTCGCATACTTCCTCAGCCTCTCCACCTCGCCGCCGTCCCCGCCACCGACGATGGCCCCACACACCACCGCCGCCTCCAGCAGCTTCGACGTCTTGTGGACATGAATATACTCCAGCTCATCCAAGCTCACCTCCTTCCCCTCGCTGCACAGGTCCACGATCTGCCCCGCCACCAGCCCCTCCGCCCCCACCGCCGCCGCCAGCTCGACGATCGCCTGCACCACCCTCTGGCTCTCCACAAGCTCCCCGCTACTCGCCGCCACGTGCTCGAACGCGAGTGACAGCAACGCGTCTCCGGCGAGCACCGCCGTGTCCTCCCCGTACGCCTTGTGGTTGGTCGGCTTTCCTCTCCGTAAGTCGTCGTTGTCCATGCATGGCAGATCGTCGTGGATGAGGGACATGGTGTGGATCATCTCGACGGCGCAAGCAGTGGGGATGGCGGCGGAGTCGTGGCCGCCGACGAGCTCGCAGGCGGCGAGGCAGAGCATGGGGCGGATCCGCTTGCCGCCGGCGAGGAGGGAGTATCTCATGGACTCGTGGATCTTGAGAGGGTTTTGGAGAGGGACTGCATCATCTAAGGCAGTGTTGATCTTCTGGCCCTTTGTTGCTATGTATTCTTGGAAGTTGAAATTGGGGGAGATTAGGGTTTGTGGGTTTTGAGGAGAGAGAGAGATTGAGGCCATGGATATTGGGTTTGCAGCATTTGTGGGGTTGATTTTCATGGACATGATCTTGCTCATCATGATGCTATGGTGATGAGAGTGATTAATTGAGGCTTTGATTCTGAAGAAATGTGTTTCATTAATGGGGAGTGTTGTTAGAAACGCCATTGATGTTTGGTTTGTGGAAGAGAGAAGGGAGTTTGTGAGTTTATATAATACAACTAATTATCATATTATATATAATTAATTATTATACAAAAATCTTTATTTATGTGTTTCCTAATCCGAGTCATGTTTCTTTAATATATAACTCCTTTTTGTGGTAGCATCTACAAATGTATGTGTCAACTTGTGCTTGAGATGCTGTTTTGTTCCATGGGCGTACGTTAGTATGCCATTGAACATTTATTGGACTTTACTTTGTCTAATTTGAGAATGTCCTCAAAGGCTAGCTAAAGTGATAATAAACGACAAATAAGCATCGATGACAATTTACTATGCTAAATAATGGAGTGATAACTTCTATTATACTTGATGTTGTATTTTTTATTCTAAATTAATCACCACACATCATGGTATATTAAATAATATTATTAATTAATGTGTGATGTATGTTAAATATCTTAAAACACAAGATGTAATATAAAATGTAATAGAAGATTTGAACTCTCATCTGATTAGTCAATTGGAGAAGCACATGAGATCCTTTATTTGTTTTAATTACTATACTTTAATTTTGTATCATTCATACTTAGGTTGTATGTGTTCTAAATCTTCTATTATAAAATATAATTACATCTCATGTTGTTGTTATTATTATTATTATTATTATTATTATATTTTAGATGTGATGTTTCATATTATTTAATACACATTAAGTAATAATTAGTGATATCATATAATACACGTGACACATAGTGATTGGTTTAAAATATAAGGTGTAACACCAAGTGTAATATAAAATCCCATGTATCCCATGTGGCTGGTTAATATCAATTAATGTATTTAAAAAAGAACAAAAGTTGTGGGAAAAAAAACATTTTTTTTAATGGGAGTTGACTATAATTAAGTATAATTAGTGTCTACGAATATTAATTTGTTTGGCAAGTAGGACAAGTAAGTTATCCTAATTCTTATAAATGCTTTTATCGCAATTCACATCTTCCTTCACTACAAGAAAAAGGATCTTTAATGACGCTAATTTAACAACGCTACTAAAAAACGTTGTTAAAAATAAGATATTAACCATACTTTTTCAAAAGCGTATGTAAGTGATAAAAGTTAACGACTCTTGGTAGAAGGTGTTAGTATTTCTGCCAATTTAATGACACTTTTTAAAAGTGTCATTATTCGAATAAACCTACTTATGTTTTAATTGTTTGTATCACTAAAATAACAACACTTTAAAAGAAAGTCATAAAATTGATGACATTTACTATTTTTGTGTAGTAAATATAATAAAATGACATTGTCTACTTTTTTTTTTACTTAGGAATTAATAAGCAATCTAGATAGTATGTTTTAACTATAAAAATTAGTGACGCTTACATGAAAGCATTTACATGCATATTAATGACCTTTTTTGTTAAAATTATTAATATTTTGATAAAGGAGTTGCAATATTGTTGTATTTACTTACGCTTTTATTATTTGTGATATAAATTTGTAACACTTTGCAAAAAAAAAAAAAAAAATACAAAATTTATGACAATTTTTATTTGTGTTATTATAATTTATAAGAATTGAGGACATGAACAGAAACATTGACGTTTAATTTTTTTACTAGAGAACTTTACATTAGAAAATTATTAATGTTTTTTTTTAATTTTAAAGTGAATACAATGACCTTAATTATTACAAGAATAATTACTTCAAAAAAATTATTACAAAAATAATGGTTGCTAATGTGGAAAAGAAAAATATTTAATAATTAGAAAGTATATGAAACCAAAGGAAAGAGAAGTAAAAGAGGGAACAATTACTAAAAATTAACAACTTCCTTTTTAGAGTCAAGATATGCACATTTAAAATTTACTATATATCTCTCAAGTTTCTTTTCTTTTTTTTTTTCAATAAATCATAAACTTCCCATAGAAGTAAGAAAAAAAAAAGGTGCATACAAAAGAGGTTGTAAAGAGAAAGAAAAATGATGGCCTGAAGTTTCTTATACTTAATTTGTGAGTAAAGTTATTAACTTAATCTTTTTTTTTCATATTTTGTTTTAATACTTCTGTAGGTTATATAGATTCTTCAGCAATTAAAAAACATGGAGCTTTTTCTATGTTGGAATGAATTGTAAGTACTTGATGTATTCTCTTATCATATTTTTAAGTTTTTTTTCTACTTAATTTACGAAATGCTAAATAATCAAACTACGTAGTGTTGTTGATTTGATTTTGATACGGGATTATATAAGTTGACAAAAGAAATTGTGGTTGAGCATATGTTTTGCCGTCATTTCCAAAACTTCTTCCTATGTTGAGCAAGTATTAACAATGAAGGAAAACAATAATGTTATGTCAGAGAATTAATTAATAGTATAAACTCAGTTATTAGTGTATTACACATTCTATTTTGTAATGAGAATTGGTGAAATTTTAATAAATAGAATTATTTGATAATTTATTTTAATATTCTTTTGAGTAAGTATTATTTATATAGTGTATTTATTGTAAATAGTTTACCATCTAAAGTATGTATATTCAACTTAAGGACACAATTCGAAAGAGTATTGCTAATTTATGTACACAATCCAAAAGCATCACTAATTTTAGAGAGTTGTCAAATTGAAAACATCTAGTTGTAGAAATGTCATATATTCAATAACACTAATTTTGGATTGTGTCATCAATTTAATATGGTACACTTTAAAATTGTCTACGCTTTAACAACATTTGTCCTTAAAAATGTCATGATCAATTTAACAACAATAATTCTTAAAAGTGTTGCTAGTTTAGGGATGGATTATTGACTAATGTCACCAAAATTGCAAGACAACATTATAGAATTTAACAACATATATTATAAAAAGTATGGCTATTTTTGGTGACACAAATGGTTAGTGTTGGCAAGAGTAAAAAAAGACACTACAGATCCATTAAAATAGTGACACAAAGTAGTGTCGCCATTTTCAAAGTTAGTGACGTAATTATCAAAATCGTCACTAAATGAACTTTACCCACGCATGGTTTTTTATGTTAGGAAAAAATTCGTGACGGCAAATTTAACAAAGCAATTCGTGACACTTTTACAAGTGTGGGTAGTTTACTTCATGACGCTAATTAACGTCATCAAATGAAAAAAAAAAGTGTAACTAGACATCTTTTTGTTGTAGTGTTCATTATGCATACAATTCTAAATTTAAATAATGATAGGATGTAATTAATTAAAGGTCATGCATTAGTTGACATTGGATTTAAGTGCACCCACTTGCATTTATATAAACCCTTTTTCAAATTGAAGGTAGGATTTATCTAAATCTAGATGATAATTTTTTTTAGAATTGTCTTCAGCCATGAATTGAGGGGGGAAATATCTTAAAATTGGAAGAGGATCCAACATGAAAAGATTCCTCTTAAGAAAATTCAAAAAATTAGGTAGAAGAATATAAGCTCAAAGTATTCTGTTTACTTGTCTCTAGGTTTGGACTCTAGTCCAAGCCTTCAACTTATCATGTTCTCTTCATATATATAAATTGAAATTGAGATGATTGTCCAATTATAAATTTAATTGGTTGCTACATAACCTAAAATTCATGATGATATATGCGTTATCTCATCACATCATAGATGCTTATTAAAATATTAATGATGAGATGCACAATATAAATTTCACATATATCAATATCATTCATCAAATGTATCATTTCATACATTGTTATGAAAAGGGCCACCAATATATATAGCATGGTAAATCATTGTTAAATTAGAAATAAATTGGTGATATTTGTGTATGATAAATTGATCAATATAAATAATAATTTAGAGAAATAATTCTTAATGTACAGCATCATGAAAAAAAAAAAAAAAACCACAACATTCCCACTAACAATAATTTGCAGCTTTTACGCACTCATAATTAAGTTGATTATAATGTAATGCCAAAAACAGATGCCATTTACAAGTAAATAGTAATTTAATTCATTTCGAAAAACTTAATCTAGATTATTGAAAATTTGGTTCCTCTCTTCTATTTCAAATAGTTTTTTTAAATATAATTATTTTTATTAATTAGCTAACTAGATCCCGCCATGTGCAATATGACATTATTGTTATATACTTGATACAAACTGATACAAATAAATTATGAGATTTAAATATTGTAAAAGAAAAGGTGTGTATTGTGGTAAAAATATTTAATAGAAACTACCATAAAAACGTTGTCCCGACTACACGATTTTAGATTAATTCCCAGACCACATTTGATGTTGGTAAACGAAATATATGGAAGGATTAAAAATTTCATCGAGTTTGGGCCCACAAAGCCCAAGATATTTCTGATTTTTCTCAGGAAAAAAAGCCCAAGATATTTCTGATACAGGCCAACAATATTTTTTGGGCCTCCAGATAATCAGCCCAAATATTGATTCTGATTTTCCTTGGGCCATCAGAATTCAGATAAAGGGCATTATTTGAGGAAAAAAGCTGTTGCACAGCCACTTAAATAATGGGAAAGTACAATTGCTTTTCTTTAGAAAATTGCACCTACAGAAGACAGATATGTAAAATAGCTACGTACGATCCTATTTGTGATTGACAAATAATTTATCAATCTGGACATGGATCTTAAATCCATACAATTGGATCAATTCGATTTGAATTCATTTTTACGGACTTCCATGTGCATATACATGATCACATGCATCTCATGTGCCAACTGTTCGCGTTCACAATCTCTTCTGCATTTCTGTGTCCATATTTTTATGTTATGTCAATAATATCCTTATTTATATTCATATTCGTGTTCAAACAAACATGTGATATATTTTTAGTAATGTTACCTTTTGTTTATACTAGTGCTACTACATTTATATTATATATGTGAGTAGTACTCCTACAATATTATATTATATAAAATGAGGTAATATCTTTGTTTGGATAAAGTTATTTGAAATTCAAAATTTAAAATGAATGGATTTTAAACCCACTCAGTTTGAGTGAATTTAAATCTACCTAAATTACTCAAAAAATTAGTTCAAAGCGAAATTGATAAATTTCAAATTCACATTTATCCAAACACCACCAGTGGATTTGCTACCATAAATTTCAAATTCCTCCTCAAATCCATCTAAACAAATTGACTCTTACATAAATGAAGTAATACATTTACATGGTACACCTGATACCTTTATGTAATACACTAATATATTTCAGTAAAATAACAATAATCATTTTTTATTTAAAAATCAGACAATATATACTTTTAAGTGGATGTATTGATACTTTTACGTTATATTATTAATACATTTACGTGATACAAGTAATACTCTTACATCGTATTTCAATTAAATGGGATAATACTTTTATGTAAATAAAGTAAAAAACTTTTATGTGATACAAATTAATTAATATATTTATGTAATAGAACTAATACCTCTATGTGACACAATTAATAACTTTTACATCATATATCAGTAAATTGAGCTAATAACTTTATTTCGATGAAATAATACATTTATGTAATACTAGGGATACCTTAATATAATACTAGTGATACATTTATGTAATATATTTTAGTAAAATAAAATTTAAATAAAAAAAACTGTTTTTTAACCTTCTACAATTTATTTTTTCTGCAAGTCATTAATTTCAAGTCTAGGTAAATGTTCATCTATGGTTCAACATTAAGAACACAATATTAGTCATGATTTAATGTTTTTGCACTCATAAGGAATACGACATCAGATTCACAGTTTTTTTAGTACAATTTTTACCATTGTTTTTCTATTTTTCTCTCAGCAATTTCTAGGGTTTCGCTTATGAGTTATGAAAGGGTTTAAAGAAGTTGTTGCGTCCATGAAGAAGAAGAATCAAGTAAAAAAAGACAGATCGAGCTGGGGAAGAAACCTAGGTTAGCTGAGAGAGAGAAGCGAGCAAGATGAGGGAAAAACTATTGGTTTCACGCTAAGAGCGAACAAAAGAGAAAAAAAAAACTCACATAATTCAAATATCTAAGTTGGGACGGTTCAGTTGCACGAATCCTAAATCAGTGCAACTGGTTCACAAGAGTGTTATTGTTTGTGATTTGTGAATATTAAACATACATAACTATTTTTAATTCATATATCAAAATTTAATAATAATTTTTATAACTTATTTGAAAAAAAAAAAAAAACCATCAATTTTCAGATCTATTGTTTTTTTTTTAAAGAAAAAAATCTGATTAGGAGTAGGTGGACCCTCTGTTTCCATCAAATTTTGAACACATTGATCAATGATATGATGTTTGCTTACTACATTATAAAATGCACATGGTGCACCAATCATAAAGTTGGATCCTCTCACAATCTTTAATGTTCTTCCACCTCCGACACCACAAAATTAAATTGAAATCATCACTATCATTCAACATCCTAAGATGCTTGTATTCATGCCACACAAATTATTTAGATGGACTTCATAAATATAATATTGTGAACTAGAATATCGTTGTTTACAACACAAATTCATTTTACAAGTCAATCAGGATTTTGTGAATTATGAATTCATTGAATTGTGGATTGACATGCATATTTCACAAATTTGATCGTTAAATAATCTCATGAGAATTCTACTCAAATATTTTTTATTGAAATAACAAAATTATTCATATTTTTGACTCGATTATAAGTCAAATCAACTTTGAATGAATTTAAAAAAGTCGGATGTAAATCAAACTCTATCCGATGAGTCATTTAAACAATTTTTTTTAATAGTTGAGCTTAACTTCTAAATCTTATAAAACAATAAAGTATTTTACATTTGCTATTTTCAGTCAATTAATTGAGTTGGAACTTTAAATGATTGATTTCCAGTTGGAAATATTGTTATGATTTAGATCCACTCAATTAATCTTCGAAAACTATAATATTCCACCTTTATAAAATATGCAAATTGTGATAATCAAATTCAAGTTTGAATCGCTGAAGTTTCCAAATCTTTATTTCTCCTCCTCCACTTTCTCTGACTCATTAAACAAAAAATGATTGAAAAACTATAAAACCCCACATGCCCAATGGGGCAATATCAATTGTAAATGACATGTAGGATTTAGTTTAGAGCAGTAACAAGGTTGTGTGCGAAAGGTGTTATTCCAAGTCTAGATGTTAGTTATTACAAGGACTAACAGGAGAATATATATATAAAAAAAAACAAAAAAAAGGACAACAAATCAACCAAATTTTTATATTTTGTAGAAAAAAATCTGGGACTTTAACTTTCTGATTATTTAATTCAAATCATATGTATCCTTCAGTGATTAGGGCCAACTTTTCAGACTAAATAGCCATATCAGATACTACATCACAAACTAACGTAATTTTAAAAAATAAAAAAAAATGTTGATCTTTATTTAAACAATGTTGTTTTGAAGGAGATCAATTTATAAAAAATAAACGCAACTTATGATGTGGTATTTGACATTACTATTTAGTCGGGTACACAGGCTCATATCATTAGAAAAATACAACTATGATTCAAGTTACAATTTGAGTTGAAAACATGTTTTTCGTTAAATTATAAAATGTTATGATTAAATTGAGATCTTTGAAAATATTATGATACTTTTCCAAATTTAAATCTTATTATTATAAATATTCATTTTCTATTCTAACATCATCAATCACATAATACAATAAATGCACATGATTATATAATTTTATACAGAGTACATATTAATATATTATTATTATTATTATTATTATTATTATTACTATTATTACAATCATTATTATTATTATTATTACTATTATTACGATCATTATTATTATTATTACTATTATTATTATTATGATTATTATTATTATTATTATTATTATTATTATTATTATTATTATTATGATCAACAACAAAAGTAGTAATATTAAATGGAAGACAAAATGCTAAATTTGCATTATAGACTTTCATGAGATAATTAGTCCATGATATTTAGGGTCCACAAAATAGTTGAAGCAGGTAATGGACGACAATGCCCTTTTCACGTTTAAGTTGATGTTTTGGACTAACGGGTTTATACAAGTTGAACATGATGCACATGGGGGGAGAGTACGATTATTTTGATTTTCTTTTTATTATATTTATTTTAAGCTTTTTTTATTTATCATGAGTATATATATATATATATATATATATATATATATATATATATATATATGAGTGATGATATGCGCACCCCTTTAAGAATTTTTTTTTTTTAATTTTTAATATTTCATATTGTTTCTTTTCCCTCGCTACCACTTCACATACAAAATTTTCATCTCACATGTAGACCTAACTTATCATCAACATATACAATTTGCATCCCACATATCAATATAGATCTTCTTCCCAATTCTCATCTCATATCAATATAAATCTTCTTCCCAATTCTCATCTCACAGATAGCCATCATGAAAATTATTTTTAAATGAAATCCTCAAAATGAATAATAAAAATCGAAATATGAATTAAGTAAAAAAGAATAAATTCTCAACAAATCATATCATCACACCCAATCAAACTTAACAAATCCTCAAAATCAACAAATCATATCCTCCAACTCAATCATCAATTTCAAGAAGTGTTCAAACAATCCTCAAAATCCCCGTTTCTTTGATTACTTGTATTTTGTGTCTTCAAATATAATCCAACTTAATCATCAATTTTCAAGAAATCTTCAATCAATCCTCAAAATCCCCAAGTCTCTTTAATTACTTGTATTTTGTGTCTTCAAATATAATGGATCTAACATGTAAATTTTTTTTAAAACAAATTAGTACCATAATTTTTTAAATGTAAAAACTTTCATAGAAAATATAAGAAAATGATGTGATGCAGGTACAATTTCTTAATCACAAAACCACAAACTCTTACTTTTGAAATTGTTGTGATTTTTCCTTTGATGATTTTACAAGAAAGTACAGTAATGGATCTAACATGTAAATTTTTTTTTAAAACAAATCAGTACCATAATTTTTTAAATGTAAAAACTTTCATAGAAAATATAAGAAAATGATGTGATACGGGTACAATTTCTTAATCACATAAACAATTTTTTTGAAATTGTTGTGATTTTTCCTTTGATGATTTTATAAGAAAATAAAGTATGTGAAGATATTGATGAGGGGTTATGTCGATGTGTGAGATGAGAATTTCGTATATGAAGTTGTAGGATGAGAAAAAATTATGTGTATAATAATATAAAATATTAAAAATTACATTGATTATGATTTAGAAAATTATGTGTATAATAATATAAAATATTTAAAATTTCATTGATTATGATTTAGAATTTCTTGAGAATTGATTACTTAAATATTATTCATTGTTTCCTTTAATTGATTAATTGGATATTTATATTTTTTTTCTTTCGGATGGGAATTGAGAAGTGGTAGGGTGGGAAAAAATTATGTGTATAATAATATAAAATATTAAAAATTATATTGATTATGATTTAGAAAATTATGTATAATAATATAAAATATTAAAAAGTACATTGATTATGAGAATTGAGAAGAAAATTTATGCTGATATGTGGGATGAAAATTTTGTATGTGAAGTGGTAGCGTTATGAAAAGAAATAATATGAAATATTAAAAATTAAAAAAAGAAATCTTAAAGGAGTGCGCACAGTGCGCATTCTTCAGGTGCGTACCTGATCATCACTCTATATATGTATATAGGAAGAGATGAATATGTGTTTAGTATTATCGCTTCTTGAAATATTTATTTTCATTTTATGAATATACATTTGTCAAGTTTTTGACAAAACTAGATCCATAAAACAAAATTTGATCCGTAGAATAATCTTACAAGATATATATTTATTTTGAGGAGATTGATGAGAGGACTTTTGGATGTTTTTATTTTCAGACTTCACACATATTAATTTATTCAAGAATGAATTAAAATCGTTTACTTAGTAGTGATTCTTTCACAATTTGAAAAAAAGAATTAAAAGTCAAAAAAAGAAATGCATTAATTTCCATCACAATCATGATCATGCATGCCTCAGGCCCTCAATCAACCACAATTAAAGCAGATTGACAATTGATCCGCTGCTTTTCCATTCTCAGGTTGATATATTAGTTGAATATTAAATTAAATTATTCGATAATTAATTCAAGATCGATCACTAAATAGTAAATACCAATCAATTTTTTATTAGGATTTGGATAACATGATAATCAGTATATTACAAATATACTTCCTCCATCCCAAATTAATTGTCATTTTAGCATTTAAGATTTGTCCCAAAATATTTGTCATTATAGGAATTCAAGAAACATTTTCCTCAATTCTTCCAAAATTGCCCCAATTTATTCTTCCATATTAAATGTTTTATTATCTTATAGTGAATATTGGAAATATTAAAAGGAAAAAATAAAGTTGTGGGTAGATCGATCATTTTGTAGGTCTCCTTAATTTGTGTGAAAAATGTTAAAACGTCAATTAATTTGGGATGGAGGGAGTAATTTTTAATTTTTTTTAAATTTGATAAGAATGTTAAAACTTGAGTTCTTATGGTGTTTCTATGTTGTTCTTATGTTGTTTCTATTAAAGTCTGTTTTAACTTGAATTTAGTGATAATAAATAAGTTAAAAATGAAGTTTTAAAATTCAGTAAAAGCTTAATTATATAAGTTTGAGCACAACAAAAGCTTATATAAGATTGAGTAGTAATATATACAGCTCGACTCGATTTATTTTTACCAAACATATGAATTAGGGTTAATATTTGATGAAAAATGCATGGTAATCACTGACCTAATTGTAATCAAACCTAAATATATATATATATATTATTTTCTAAATTAATAGGAAAACTACAGTAACTAATTAACCTGTGTCAAAGTGCAGGTTTTGGATGCCCAAAATGTGCAAAAAAAAAAAAAAAAAAATAATAATAAAGAAAGAAACACTGCAGGCCTGAGGTAAAAAAATAAAATAAAATAAAAACACTAAATTTGTAATTTAAATTCATAGAATTTTGGAAGAATCATAAAATTAGAGGCAGTCCCAAGATTCCTTTTTTCCTCACATGAGAAATCATGGTATAAATTACTAAAATATAGGTAAGTGATTGAGACATATATTTGATTTTTAATTAACCAAAATAGGAAATATGAATGTTTTTACCTTAAGTTTGTTTTCATCAATCACAAATTTGTCTCGCCCATTAAAAAAAAAAACTATGAAAACTTAATATTGGTTAACCAAATAGTAGTATTCATGAGACCGTTCTACGATTTTCATTCTATAAATTCCATCTGCTCACAATCCACCATATAATTTAATTGCATTCCAAAAGTTTTGAGATCAAATTTCTCATTCCATAAATTCAGTCAATCCGCAAAATAATATGGAATAATTTCAAAAGTTATGAAATCAATTTTACATTTCTTTATTAATGATTTATATAGATGAATCATAGATACTTATAATTAATTGTATTCCATCAAATATATGTTAAACCATTATTAATGAGTGATGTAAAAGGTGACATGTAACTATATTCATCACAAAACTTTATATAAGATGTGTGAAATTGAGTCCAATCGAAATCCATTTCTAAAAATGATACCTATTTCGTTGGTTATAAATTAATCATTTTCACGCAATTAATTATGTGAAACCTAAATTGTAAATAGACTTACAAAGTCAATCATACACCCTCTACAGTCTAAATGTAATTAACAAGTTAGACTAAATTAAAATTTAATTGTTCATCTTTTAATTGCAAGTGAAGAAAAAGATTTTACAGATTACGTACTCAGTAATTGATCACACTTTTACACAGAAGAGGAAAAGAAAAGGAATAACAAGTTAAAGTACATATAACCAAAATGAGTAAAATAAAATTTAAAAAAAAGGAAAAAAAAATTAAAAAAAAAGGTAAGAAAAAAACTGAATTTGAGAAGTAGAAGGTAAAAGACAGGATTTGACGCTCCCTTCTGTGTTGGCAATCACCGCGTACACTGAGTCGACCCAAAACTCAGTACACAACCCGAGCGACTCACGACTACTCCGCCGCCGTGAGCCGCCACGCGGAGGTGGCGATGAGAGGCCGAGTCTGCCAGCCCAGCATTAAACAGCCCTCATTCTCCTCCACACAGTACCCATCTCCAGTGGAGAAAAGAGCCAAGAGCATGCTGGCCTGCTTGAAGGCGTTGGACCCCAGGTGAACCGGGTGGAACCCGGCCGAGTTGAACCGCCCCCGCCACTGAGGCAGAGTCTCGTGCCTCTCAACTCGCTCCGCCCCTTCACAGGCCACAATGTTGCATATTTGCCGCCCCAAGTAGAGCTCCGTCATCACCAGATCCTGGCTGGCCGGCTGAGCCAACTCGGAGCTCTCCAGCGAGTCAAACATGGTCGAGTAATAATGCAACGCCTCGTTAAACCTATCCAAGAACACATTCCCATTGTGGTTTCCCTCCATCTCAACCACCGTCACAATTTTCGGGCTTATTGCTCTGATCAAATTCAGAACCTTATCGATTGCACCGGGCCGGGATAACAGCCGGTGAAGGTCCATAACGGAATTCACGGCCACCACCTCCTCGCAGCCCGGCCCGATTCCAAACATATTCGAGTCGAGATCAGCTAAAGAATTCGTCACGAAGCCACGAAACTCGAATTCAACCCCAATTGTCTCCGCCAATTGTGCCAATTTCCACCCCACTTGCTGCAAAGCGTCGCTGTTATCGGGCTGCGGCGGCCCAATTCCTGTAAGCCTAAACGCGGGCGGCCCACCGGGCCGGAGAGCCAAAGCCTGCATCAGAGCAGGCCATTGCATCCCCTGCTTCAAGCTGAAATCGATTACGTGAACTCTTTTAGCTCCAGAAAAAGCTTCCAAAATCGCCTGATTCGCTGTGAAATGCGCGAATTTCAGATACGGGCCCGTTTCGTAGAAATGCATCTGCAAGACATCGGAATAGGAGGTTTCGAGAGAAGCCTGTGGGTAAATCTTGTAAATCTTTCGGGCCAAAGCCTCTGCAAAATACGTCGCCACTTTTCTCATCGCTCCGATTTGAGAAACAGCTAAAATTCCGACGTGTTTCACCAGAGCATCTGCTAATTTCATGTTCTCTTGTTGCACGGCCTCCGCGCAGGCCATCAGAGTGTGGACAAGCCTCACCCCTGCTTCCTGTGAATCCACCAGCACCACCGGCCGCGCCGCCGCCTCCGGCGGAGAACCGTTTCTGAGAGCCTCCGATTTTATTCTCTTACTACCGCTCTCGGAATCGTCATCGGCTACATCCTTCTCTTTGTTACTTAAAATTGCTCCACCAGGAATCGCTCTGAGATCATCGTAATATGTGGATTTCCTCTCTCTATCATCGTCGGAGAAGCTGATAAGATTATTCGAAGATTCGCCGGAGATTCCGATTCCGTCGAACGTGGAACTACTGAGCTCAGTCAGCATACTCTCGACCCACCCGGAGAGATCGGAGGGGTTGAAATGAACGGTGTCGTTGGAGAGAACGGAGGCTCCATCTTCCGTGGTGGACCCCATGGCCATCTCCAACTGCTCGAGCTTCTCTGCAACTTCCGCCATGTCTGAAGACTTCACTTTGTATCCCAAAACAGCGAACAGCTCGTCCATACCGGCATCCGGCTGCTGCTGCTCCGCCCACATCATTGGTTTTCCGGTGGCCGGCGGCGGCGCCGCCTCTTTGTTTCCACGATCACGATCTCTTTTCATGCTGAATCTTTTTTGCAGCTGAGAGGGTTACCTTTTGATTTGTTCTTGGTGGGCAATTGTCTGAAGAAATATGGATCACCACAAATGGGGGAACTGGAACTCCAAATTCATGGATTTGTTAGATTCTTGCATCGCTTTTTTATTGTATTTTATTTTTTCTTTTGTGTGAAATTTGGAAATAATTGGAAGGGCTAGTGAAGAAGGTGCGAGCTTTAAGAGTGGGGGGAGAGAGGAAAAATGGAGAAGATAAAAGAACTCAAGAGAAGAAGCCAACCATATTAAGAGATTTTTTTTTTTTGCCCTCAATTAGTAGTATTTAATTTCCTAAAATGAATCAATAGACAATTTAAATGCGAGTTTGTAAAAAGAAAAGTGAGATTTATGGATACTAGGGTTTTATCTCACCTCATGGATAAGTTTCAAGAATTTTTCATTTTTTCACATCTCTTGTATTTCTGAAATTAGTTTTGATCCACCAGTTTTAGAAAAATATTTTACATACACTATGTTTAAATAAGTTGTATTTCTTTTTGATTCAAAGTCTACTGCAATTAGGAATTTTTATTGGTTAGTTCACAATGGTGGACCCAGGATTTTGACTTGGGGGTCCAACACATAGTCATAATTCAATACGGAAATATTCAAAAATTAATAACTAAAACATTAAAATATCAATGTAAAAATATAAATATAAATAATAATACATGAATTATAACATTTATCTTCTATTTTTCATGTTTTGAAATCGATGCATTATAGCCTCATTGCTAACATTTCTAAACACATCTTTTTCTATATATATGCTACTAAACAATCATTATCTATAAAAATTGAACAATTATTAGATAATAAATAAAAAGTTCAATAATTTAGTGAAACAAAATAGGATTTGAGGACTAAAAAATTCAATACCAAAGTGCAGTACAATTTCATTTATCTTCCATAATTGTACATTTTATTTTTTTCTATTTGTTATTTTAATTTTCTTTCATTAATTATTTAAAATAATTTGAACTGTTTACTTATTTGTAACATGAGTATTACAAACGGTGTAATTCTACCGCTATATCTCGTGCTTATAAATGTGTAATTTAAAGACGTCAAAATGGTTTAGGCCCATTGAATTATCCCACCATAATCCACAAAGATGAAGAGTTGGGCTAAGCATTTAGAAGCCCCTCTGGCGGACTTCAACGGGTTGGCCACAGTGGGTAAGCTAGCCCACGGACCAAATAGGTTGGCCGTCATTTTTTTTAATATAGCCCACATAAGAGATATGTATGATAATGATAAAAATTACCACCTAATGCAAATAATGATGTCTAAAATATTAAATTTGATCACTTATTTATATGAATGAAAGAATTTTAAGGATATTTCTACTTTTTATAATGTTTATTTTATTTTTTTAGTTTACATGTCATTCAATACATATACACATACGAGTAAAGAGTAAACTATTAAAAATATCTTTTAAAAAAGAAAAAAGAAAAATTCAAACAAACTTGTCCACTGATAAAAATTGAGTTGGGTTGAGATTTTTTCAGCCCGCTAGACGAATCGACCTACTTCCTCGACATGTCTTAACAGTTCTAGTGTCATTGTACAGGCACCATAAATTCAAACCAATTTTTACAAAAGAAATAACAAATATTTATTGGCTTATTGCTTCCCCAATCCTCAGTTTATATATATATATATATATATATATATATATATATATATATATATATATATATCAATTTATACACGTACCCTCCTATTCATTAATACCCAAACGCTGAGTTTACATTTTTTTTTCTTTTTTCTCACGTGTGAAAGTAATTCTTTAAGAGAGAGAATGTAATTATTTATTCGTGTAAAAAATATGGTCCATTATTTGGATAAAGTTCTATATTCTCTCCTCTGAATAAATAAAAAAATTCCACATTCTCTACGTACTGATGAGGACTGGTACTTGTTTCACAGTGTACGCCACTCATATTCTACTGCTTTTATTTATTTAATTGACAGGAATTTTTTTTTTTTTTTTATTAGCACGGTTGAATGTGTTATATGTGTACATTTGAAAAAATAAAACTTTGTTGGAATTATGTTGATTAACAAATGTATATATCCAATAATGTTAAAAAAAGAGCTATGAGAAACATCATGAAATAAAACGTGAGACTGTTTCACGAATCTAATTTCATGACTTGTGAAATTTAATTCAAGTTGAGGAAAATTGAACATTTGAGTTTTATCTCATGAAATTATACTCATAAATCGATGACTATTAATTTTTTAGCCATGCTAAAATATCCCTATAAAATAATAACATCCATTTATTTTGATATACTTCTCATTCAAAATTATATGAGCTGTTATTATTAACCAATCTACATCAATGTTTCTTTTTCATATCGTGAATTGAATTAATGATCTATTTTTTCCGCATTATTATTTTCTTTTTGGATAGTCTGATATATAAATACTTTGAAAAAGTTTTTCTAAAGAAAATTAAATGCACCTTGAATTCAAGATTCCAACTTTAAATACGAGAAAATTTTAAGGTTCATAATACTAATCGTAATAATATATGGTTTCTTCAAATTAATAAAAGTACAGTTATTATAAAAATAATTCCAAATGTTTAAAATAGATGCAAAATTTGAAAAAATGATTTAAAAAATAATAATACTCCAATTGTTTAAGAGTGTGAAACCGCCCGGCAGGTACTTGAAGCATGAAAGAGGCGTGACAGGACGGGAAGCTATGTAAAAAGATTCCAGAGTGATAAGGTGCACAGTTCTCTATCATGGACCTCTTTGCTCTGCTCTTTCAATTCCTTTCTGGGCCCACCCAAATTAGTTTTGTAAGTGTCAAAGTCTTCATCAGATAAATCATATCTATTTAAACTTTTTAAATAGTGTTAATATCATTTTGGCAAATTTTTGGGTTTCATCATTGAGATGGGTCCGATCGGATCGGACATAAGAAATTATGTAATATTTATATGCACTAGTCACTAAATAATATTTTTTTATATATTAACTAATATTTTTGTATTATAGGATGTATTTGGAGTTTGGTCATACTATATTTTTGGGTTTGGTCAGACTATATGGAAACATGTAATACTTTTATTTGTTTTTATATATATTAGATAATATTTTATATTATAGAATACATGACTCGAATTGGGTTGAGTGGGTTATAAAAAATGCGCGGATCCTCCTTTAGCACCGGCCCATGCGCTCTTCTCCCTTGCGTGTGTCATGTAACATGTAATACTTTTGTGTATATTAGGTAATACTTTTGTGTGTATTAAGTAATACTTTTTTGTATAATACAAAAGTATTACCTGATGTATAAAAAAATATTACCTTATACAAACAAAAATATTACACAATTTTTTATATACGACCCGTCCCATCTAGCTAAATGGCATCCGTGAGACGGTCTTACACAAGGCTCACTCTATCATTTTCTAGTTATACTAGTTTTTGCACATCGTAATTTAAACCATCTTGTTTTTTCAGATCACAATCTATACTATATATATGTCTTTCTTCAATTTGTAACATCTGACAACAAACTTTGGCAAAAAAATGCGCATGTGATTTGCACATGCGCAACTGAAGAATATTTTTTGTCATTTTCTCTTTTAATACATGAGAAAATTTGATATTGTAGCTAGTTTTCAATAGTAAAAGTAAATATTTTGGATTTGTGATTGATTTTATGTTTGGAGAACGAATTTGGGTTGGTGTCGAACTTGTGGGTGAATCAGTTAACAAAGAGAAAATGACAAAAATATCTCCAGTTATGTATGTTCAAATCTCATATGCACTTTTTGGCCTAAATTTGTTGTTGGATGTTGTGAATTTTGAAAAAAAAAACATATATTACATGTTATCGAAAAAAAATTACTTTAAATTTCATTATGAAAAAATGCAACCCTTTATAGTATTCTAAATTTTGTGATAGAAAATCTAAATTCAATGTGTTCTTTGATGTTGTTAGTAAAGTGATTGTTGTAATTTCATGTTGATGCTCAATATATTTTACTTCAATATCTATTTTTGTTTGGTGTTTTGATTTTTTTTAATTTTATATTTTTATCTTAAAATTTTTTAAAAAATAATTACTGATATACGTCATGTATGCATGTTTTTAGACTTATTTAGACGATCATTTCGATAGTATTTGCATGTGTTTTCGCTTATTTTGTGGTTAAAATGATTATCTTGAGTCAAATGACGTGTTTGCTTGTTTTTGTAGTTAAAATGTCATATTTTAGGATAAAAGTCCATTACAACCAAGTTCAGAGAAGGAACAAGCGAAAATGGGACACAAACGGTAAAATTACAGAAGGCTAAAGCTGTTGAAACAGCTCGACCGGGCCATGTGTCGAAGAAGAAATAGATGCCACTGGAAGTCTAGCCCGACCGAGCGAGGTGCTTGGCCCGACTGGCGATATGTTGAGCCAGATCGAGTCAGGCGATCCTGGGCCTGTGCGATTCCTATGTTTTTAAGCCAAAATCGACCTGTTTCCACCGAAAATCATCCCAACCTATAAAAGGGGTTCTTAAGTGCGAAAAAGAGAGAAAAAAATAGAGAGGATTCAAGAAGCTTAAGCCCTTGGAACAGAGAGCAAGAAACATTTGAAGGAGAAGATCAGAGGAGAGGAAGAGTCAGAGTTGATTCATACAATCTCGGGTTTTAATAGTCTTTTGTTTTAGTGATTAATTCTGAATGTTTACTCTAGAAATATTTGGTTTTTGATTATTATGAACATGAGTAGCTAATTTCTTCATTGTATTCTAGGGATAGAAAGTAGGTTACGATAACTCCATGTTTTGATTATTTGATTTATCTAGACTTTGTTCTATGTTTTTATTATGAATTTATCAATTTGACCAATTACTTGATTCATCCAGCTTAATAGTTCTTTGCCTAGGAGGGAAGAATTATTGATAGACTTACAACACATAGCATAGGTATTCAATATCGACCGAGAGGTGTGAGATATCTGTATAGACATTGATCTTTTGATCTCTTAGGAGTTACGTATACAATAGTTAGTTGGAGATGATAATTGTTTATATGTAATCTACATATTTGCATCGTTCGAGAGGAGGGTTAACCACATAAGTGATCGCCTAATAAAAATTGGAATTCGGTTTAAAGGTCTAGATAAGTAGGATAATTTTGCATAGGGAAGTCGTAACTGAAAACTTGCATAGGGAAATCGTAACTGAAATCAAACCTTAAGATACATCTTTTAATTTGATTTATTCTCCATAATTGTTGCTAGCTATTTTAAATGTCTGAGTATTTGATTTACATTTCTAATTTATAAACCAAACAATCTTATTTGAGAGTTTAGATAGAGTTGAACTATTAGGATTAGAGTATTAAATTGACATAGTAATTCAATCTCCATGAAATCGACCTTACTCACTACTGTCTATAGTTACACCATACACTCGTGGTCGTACTGGGGATTAGTTCTAATGTTGTCAATTATAAAGTTAAATTCGAAATGATGATTATGGTAAAATAGAAGCAAAATCTCCATTTTGACCTCGTTCGATGAATCAGGAATTTCCATCCTTATCATAATTTCTTCTAATGGAGAATTTAATTGATATACAAAAAAACAAATAATTTGAGACATGAATGGTATTCCCAACACTACTATCATCTCGTCTGTTATAATCTGTTGATGAGTTTGTTGCTAAACTATTTGGAATAATTTCCAAAAGTATTCTATCAATACTATGTTCCTACTCTTTATTTCTAAATTTAGAAGATCATATAAGAATTGCAATTTCATGAAATTTTTTGTTTTGTTCTCAATTAAGCCTTAGAATTATATTTTATTTACCATATTATATTATTATGTAAATACTATAACACTCTAATTATGAAATAAATACTGCTCATTTACTTCGCATATTTGTGTCTATTGGTGCCCATATATTGAATTTTCTCAACAATAATCTATTTAGTATACACGATTAAATCTATATTATACTTTTCTAAAACTGTGGATCATGAACTATAGAAGAATTAAATGATTCTTAGATGAAACCCATACAAATGTTACCCCTATTTGATAATGTTTAAATTATTGTTACACCAATTATACCAAATGTAAATCCATTGATGTAAATCCATTGTGCATCTATACATAGTCATCTACACATGTATATTTTATGTATATACAAATTACCAAAGTAAAAAATGCAGTTTCGATGAAAATATCGGTACCTTGATTTTATGGAAATATCGATTTCGGTGGAAATATCAGTAAGTTTAGAAAAAATACCGAAACTTTGCAAAAAATTGGAAAAATAGACTTTGTAGTTGACATAATATGATAACTGACTTTAATACATATATTCAACTTAAAATTTCAAGTAAAATGATTTATTTACAACAAAAATAGAGATAAACTACTATATAAACGTTGTCTGCTAAAGATAACATGATAAATTCAAACTATTTGAATACATTATTACAAATACCAAATTGAACTCCTATGAGGTTCAAATGAATAAGATAACATGCAATTATAATGTAGGCAATTATTTCAACTTTGATTAATTTTTGATCTAATACACGCTATAATTATAATGTGCAAATTATAATATTATTTGGGTATAAAATATCTTTTTTTTACCCTTTAAATATTGGTGTAATTCATTATAAAATTATATTACAAAATAAAACATTTTTCCTTTTTTCCTTTTTTTATTGAAATCAATATTTTCCACATTTTATTGATATTTCCCCAATATTTCTCCAAATATAATTTGGGTACAAAATACCTTTTTTTCCCTTTAAATATTGGTGTGATTCATTATAAAATTCTATTACAAAAAAAAAAAAACATTTTTTCCTTTTGTTTACCGAAGCTGATATTTTCCCGATATATCTCCAATATTCCAACATTCTGTACTATGAATTAACTGAAACCGAAATCAAAATGATATTTACCGAAATATCGCCAATATTATATCAACGATATTTTGACGAAAAATTAAAACAGACCGGTTTTGTTTCGGTTGAATGATTTGAGCAATATTTCAGCAAAATATCATGATATTTTCATCCTGGCAAATTACTACTCATCGGTCCCAAAATAAATGTCGTTCTAGATTGTTTTCACACAGATTAAAAAAGGTGATAAAAAGTATGATTTACCTCTATTTAAGTATAATTATTGCAGAGTTTTATTTTTATTTTTATTTTTAATTTCATCTAATTAACCTCTTTAACACATTTAATTTAACATGAGTAAATTGAGGTATTTTAGGTAGATTATAGATAAATGTCTTAAAATCCTAAAAAACAGTTATTCTTTTTTTTTTTTTTAAATGACATTTATTTTTGAACGAAGAGAGTATGAGTTTATATATATATATATATATATATATATATATATATATATATATATATATATATATTATATGATGTAATTAGCTCCATGATAGGAATCATCTCAAAGATTTTGTTAATTAATTAATGATCATTTTTATATTTATGATTTATCCATCACAATTTATTACTGTGGACTGGTCCATACAAAGCTGGAGAGAAAATAAGAGAGATTTAGATAACTGAATTGGTGCTTCCTCGGATTAGTCGCCATTGTCTGAACATGGTTGGCAGTTTCATTCAATTCCCCAATTAAATAATTCTTCTATTTATGCATTCATGTTTATTTAATAAAAAGTAGATGTACTATACATATTGATCGGCTACTAAGTTTGATCCTTTGTTTCTTACAAGTGAAATTATTTGTTTCAATTTGCTCTATTTGGTTTAATTTTATTAAATTCATGACATACTCAATCCCGGTTTATGAATAACTCGTCTGATACATAAAATAGGTTTAGTTTGACTCAAGCACGTTTAAATATACAATGAAGTTTCAAATCATGAAAAATATAATTATATATAATGTTTTTATTTAAACTCGTTAATAAACTCACAAATATATAAATAAGTAAAACTCGAGCTCGATTTGGAAAGTTGGTTCATGAGCTACTGAACCAAATAATATATTGAAACTCCAGCTCAATTTGCTCAAATAAACAATCGATCATAAACAAGCTTCTTGGTGTCGAAAATCGAATGACTCAATATGTAACTTGATTCGTTTACATAATTACATCCATAATTCCTGTCAACCATACTTGTACTTAATAGCATTAATGATTGTACATCCTTGTTATAACAAGCACCCAACCAACCAAAATTGTAAGTTAAAAGAGAATTATGTAGGCTTCCATTGCAGAAATCTGAGAGGTCAATTTTCCATACAAAAAGTTTAACTTGGCAATGATTTTTCGAGAAAACTGTAATTGGTTTGGTTTCTATGGATGTGGCGACCTAACTAACACCCATTGGATTAAATGCATGACTCTCTGTTTTTTTTTTTTGGGAGATAGAATTAAATGACTCTTTTATTTATCTAGTAACTCTACTTTCATAATTGTACTATGGTATTAGTTTTATTATCAATACTATATATTAAAGTAAGAAAATTGACAAAAATTACAAGAATGCCACTTTCCCACCTAAAAATGTCATGTCAATAAAAAAATAGTAAATCTTATTTGATAAGCTATTTTTTAATAATAATTAAAAAAAAAAAAAGATCAATCTTACTCTACAAACTATTTTATAATCTATATAAAGTTAAGAAATGAAGAGAGAGATACATTGATTTCTCAAATCTATGTAAAACTAAAAAATGGAGAAAAAATAGTGATTTCTCAACAAAAGATAGATGTATAAAGAATGGAGAAAAAAAAAACATATGCAAAGAATGAAG
The DNA here is from genome assembly GCA_946896805.1 of Scutellaria galericulata. NCBI lineage: Eukaryota > Viridiplantae > Streptophyta > Magnoliopsida > Lamiales > Lamiaceae > Scutellaria > Scutellaria galericulata. The sequence goes on along the minus strand of OX335784.1, from coordinate 2,848,743 downwards.
GAAAACAAGAAAAAACTTTAAATATATTTATTTTTCAAATCTATATAAAACTAAAAAAAAAAAAAATACAAAATTTGCTAAACATGTAAAAAAATTCTTCAAGATCTTATTGTTTGAAGAAAAAAAGAACAATAAAAAATTATAAATATAATGATTTCTCAAATCTATATACAAGATTTGCTACACATTCAAAGGTAAACAAGTTCTTTCAGATATTATTGTCTCATATCTTTATCTAACGAGATATTACCAAATTGTCTTTGTACACTAAACACAAATTGAACAATTAATTTTGTGAGAGTGAAATGTACAAATAAAAAATATAAAAGGAAAGATTAATTATTATAATTGAAGCAAATATTATTGTATATGATAATTTTAATTTGACAAAAATATAGAATCAATAAATAAAATAAAAATATTTAAAAATAAAATTAACAACTAAAATTATTAAAGTTATATGACAATTCGTGTAGCGCACATGAGTAATATGAAAAATCATTTGTATATGGTGCATGTTTTAAATTAAAATAATAAAAGATGTTATAAATAACCTATTAATTTATACAACTTCATTATATTATTACAATTTGTAAATATTGACACAATAAATAATAAATCGCGTATCGCGCGAGTGGATTGCTAGTATATATATATATATATATATATATATATATATATAGTAAGCCTGTTGTGAAACTGTCTCACAAATTTTTATTGCATTGTGAGACGGATCAACCCACAACTCAATCATCCACAACTCAAACCCTACAAATCATATATTATTTGTGGATAGTGGACTCAGTCTCACGGTAACTATTTTTGAGATCGTTTCACATGAGTTTTTGTGATAAATTTATAAGATGAGAGTTCACTATTGACAATCCAAACAATTTTTACAAGTAAACATCTATTTTATGAATTGTGAGTAGACCCGTCTTACAAAATTAGATATGTGAGACAACTTCACAAAAATCATTCTCTAAGTAAAAAAAATTATATGAACCCATCACACAAAAATGATTTTTATAGATTTAATTTTTGGAAATAAGTCCCATTACTCAGTTATTTTTCGCAAGTCAATCATATTTTATAGATTATGACATTATATTAACCGGTTTTATAAAATTAAATTCTTACACCAAGTATTTAATTTTATAATTTCTTGAAAAAAACATAAAAAATCATATTGCATGTGGCCGCCTTGTACCAGAATATACGTAGATTTGATGTATGATGATTTGACCATAATGACTTTTTTTTTTATATTTCAGTGATAAATAGATGGGGAGAAATGGTCAAACAAAGTACAAAATATATTCTAATTATTTTGATTTAAAAATTGCCTGTCCTTATCCATAAAGTTCCTTTAGAGTTAATAATTTAAAAAATAGCTGCGGTTGGTAGATCACATCGAAATTAATGCAAGATATTTGAGAATAGGTAATAACGAAAAATAATATTGGTCTAGTGACATTTAATTAATACTATAATTATTGATAACCAAGTTTGAGTTAACAAGTTATCAGATTCATAATAATGGCATCTGCAATAAATTCAAGCTTTTAGTTATTAGCTTGCATGATTAACTAATATTGGAAATAGAATTTGCAATCTAAAGAAAATCCCCGTTTATTCTAATCCACATATTAAAATAAAAGAAAATAGAAGTTTATTCCTAAATTCTAGGCTCCTCCCAACCCTAAAATCTAGGGTTAGTACATTAAAACTTTCTAAATTATCCAAATTTTTATCCAAAAATATTTTTTGTAATTGCACATAATCCATTAAACTAACTAAACTTGTTCGAACAAATTTTATTTTATTTTTTTTCTTCATAAAGATGTCGAATTGTTGGTCTGTCTGTCTTTAGTTTTGCATCTTTGTTGTTGGAATCAATACCACATCTTATGCGAGTAGTAAGAGAACAATATGTCTTTATACTTATTTAGATAATTTAAAAACTATATATTTAGAATTAGAAAAATCATTTAATACATCTAAAAATAATTTAATAAAATCTTAAACCACTTTGCAAACTCTGTCCATGTGCTCAAGGTATAAACTTGATAGCAAGGTCTGGGCACCTCTAAATCTCAAAATTGGACAATAGGAAAAAAAAATAGCAATTTTGGCCCTAAAGTATGTTTGGTAGTGCAATTTGGCTCATATTATTTAATTTGTATTAATTACACATATACACTTCTGATTTATTTTTGACCATCCTGGTCCCTCATTTAATTGATTTGTTTAAAACTACCATACAATCACATGTTGACATGTCAATTTGTGAAATATTTGAACTTGATTTTATGTTTGTAATTTGTATGAATTAATTTTAATTTCAATGCTTCCTTCATTCCAAAATAAATATCGTCTTAACAAAATAAATGTGTTTCAAAATAAATGTCATTATAGAATTTCAAGATATATTTATATATAATCTATAAAAAATATCTCAATTTACTCCTATCAAATTAAATGTGTTAAAGAGGGTTGTTAAGAGAAAAGAAAAAAAAAACTCACACAATAATTATACTTAAATAAAAGTAGATCAGACTTTTTATCATCTTTCTTAATTTTTGTAAAAAAATCTAAAACGATATTTATTTTGTAATATTGGATGGAGTAATTTTTAATTGTCCATATGTCATGTATACCACATGTTGAATTATGTAACTATTCTGTAGATTTATTAAATGAGGACACAAAGTGTATGAACTAAAATAAAAAGACAGGTCATGCAGTTAACCCGAACAAAAGAATATATGGACCAAATTGCACTTTTTACGAATAATTAATATATATATATATATATATATATATATATATATATATATTTTGAAATGTTTTTAATTCTAAATATCTTCACTATGTATCTCTTGTTAATTATATTATTTTATTGTAATTAATTAGTTAGGGTGCAATATGTTATACAACTATTCTTAATAAAACATTGAATATTAAATATTTAAAAATGAAAAATGTGACCCCAAAACATTAATTGCAAACACATTTTTATTTAATTTTATGGCTTATCATCACTTCGTTTAGAAGCCCACTCAACCATTACGTTTTTAGCTGTATAATTATAACGAAATTTTATGGATGGCCCATTTTCAAAGTGGACCATTAGAAGCCCAGTCTATATTTAAACATGCCAGAAATATAGCCATTAGCCCAGTCCATATAGTTCAAAAGTCAAAATTTCTCCACATTGTATCCATTTTATGTACAAAACTACATAATAATAAATAAGTGTTTGTTCGAAAAAAAAAAATTTGGGTGGAGACGAGTTAGGTTATTGACCTCAGAATAATGTTGGCTTCCACCTAAATAAACACAAAAACTTGTATAATAATTTCACAAATATTAATAATTATTTCAATTTCTTGTTATTCTCTTAAAGTCAATTATAATGAATTGGAAAGAATTGAGCAATATATAATCCTACACAAATTCCATCCATTTCCATGTAATATTGGAACAAGTTAGATGACCTTCACAAATATCAGCTGACTCGCCAAACTCGATTAATTTTTTAATACTTAGGATAATATTAATTATCGATATTTGATTAGATTAAGATGAGCCAACTCACAACTCATGACAAACATTTTCATGTTATTGTTATCCCTAAATTAAAAGTACATTCCTTGGTATCATTAACAACATAGATTAGGAAAGACAGCTTGATAGAATTAGGTCAACTATATATATAATTGAATTCATCGAATTGTATAAATTAAGGATTTTCGTTAAAACATTTTTTATCAATATATTCGAACTATTAATTTAGGGAATAACCATTGAATTTTAGTTATTTTTCCTTGTCTCGAAAGGTGTCCTTTTAAACAGGATTAGTTACTTGGACCACACCAAAATTCTACCCAATCTCGCCTAAACAGTGAAGACAATTCCACTAATCCAGAAAATATTTGACAAACTTAATTAATTTGGACTTTGATTTTTCATCTGTATATAGCCATCTACTTGTGTTAGAACTTTAGACCGAAATAATTAATAATAATAACAATAAAATAAATTAAATTAATAAAAAAAGAAAAAGAAAAAAAAAATCAAGAATGGCTTTTGCCTTACCGTGTACAATATGACGATATTAAGTTCTCCTTTTTCTACTAGGAAAAGGTATTTTATCCACATATATAGAATTACCATATATATAAATAAAAAGCTTTAATTTCAACTATAATTATGTTTTCCTAACACCTAAATACCTAATACAATCGAAAGTCAAAGTTCTAGTCTTCATGGGACTTTGTTTACCATCTCACTACCTTTAGATTTTGTGTGTGTGTGTGTGTGTGTGTGTATATATATATATATATATATATATATATATATATATATATATATATATATATAAGAGGTATATATATTTGAAACTTGAAAGTCAAGTATATACATCAAATTCTAATTTCAAACCTAGAACGATTTGGAGTTGTACATTTTTAGAATTCTTTCTCTATATATGTGTCTATACATTCTCGATTTAATTTCATCTATATTGTCACAAATTTCAACTGCTCCATTGTCTACTTTGCAAAGAGCAACTTCAAAATCTTTACATTGATTTTACGATAAAAAAAAGCTCCTGCTATATCTGATAAGCAATTTTTTCCCAAGGTAATATTTTTCGTATTTCTTGTTTCTTGTTTGCTGATTCATATTGATTCGTCTCTCTTTTTCATGTTCGTCTACTTTGGTTTCATCAGAGTCTTCAAATACAATATATATATATATATATTCCTTTTTTTCTGGGTGTGAAATATTTTTTTCTTTCTTAATGCATGTAAAAACATGAAAAAGGGTTGTTTGAATTATGCATGTATAGTCCTTCAAGTTTAATGGAGAAAATTGACGTTGTTGTTGTTGTTTTTTTTTTTTTTTTTCTATTTTCAGGGTTTAATTTGGTTAATTGTTATTCAAAGATGGAGAAAGATCGACGAAAGTCGATACTAGGATGGCTTGCAATAATACTTTGTTTCTTCATCCTCATTCTGGCTTCTACTACCATGGTCCATGCAAAAAGGTTCCATCTCTTCTCCAAACATAATTTAATTGCTTTTTTTGTTTTTGTTTTTCCCAGTATTATTTCAAGAAAAGTTTAAAACCAGTCATACACATAACTTATATGGCTTGACCAAGATTAATTCTTCTAATTCAAAATTTTGTCTCTATATTTTTCAAGAATAACAGATTTTAGTCCAAATTTCTTATGATTTTAATTATTTAAAATTACAATACCCTTAATTTTATCATTATCATCATTATTAATTAGTCTAAAATTGACGTTCTTGTTATTGGATGCAAAAAATAAAAAACAACATACAGTTTTGTAGGTCATGGGAAAAGAAATTTTTGGTCCGTATTTGAATGACCGAAACTAAAAAATTAATTACAGATATGGTATGTGAGACGAAGACCCATTATTTAAAAAAAAAAAATTATTTTCACAAACTCACATATAGATTATAGATTAGCCTGTCTCACGAAATAAAACTCGTTATACGAGAGTCGTACTCATAATTAGTTAATTATTGATTAGGTTTGATGAAATGGAATAGAGCACTAGTCTAGATAAAGGAATTATAAAGTAGGCGTCCAACCACAAATAACTCATTTTTCTCTCATTGAAAAATAGGCTTTTTTCCATAACTAATCCTACTTGTGAAAGAACTCATTACAACAGAAACCTGCCACCTTTGAATTTCTACTCATTACTATAAATATATTGACCAATCCACTATGTCAATTGTCAAGCTTAATAAGAAAAATTTACCACAACACATCTTTTGGGCACTCTATATATTGATGAGACAATAACATGGTATATGTATCGTACTACTACGTCATTAAGTGTACATAAAAATGTTCATAGAAGCTAAGTGTACTTTTCCTCTTTTCTCTCCATCCCTTTTGAATTTAATATATATAAACCTATTTCAATAAGCTGATTCAATTGATTATTTGACAAGTACAACAACAAGAATGCTCTTTCTTAACTAATAAATAATCTTCATTTACTATGTAATCTTACATGATTTCAACCCAGTCCCACTTTAACAAAAAAGTAGCTCGAAGTTTGACATAATGGTTTTTTTTTTTTCTTTTTTTCTTGCTAATATATATAAAAAATATATATTGTAGGTTGATTCCGCAGAGTAATGAAGAGTCATCTCCTCCAGTCAAGCTCCATGTATCGGACAACCATGTAAGTGAAAAACCAAAGTATACATGAGATCTTATATTTTAACATAAATCACATTAATTGGATAATTACTTGTGCTTATATTTCTGTTGTTGCAAAATTGCACTTTTAGTTCCGTAAGAATATTTTTTATTGTAGAAATTCCAAAGTATTTATTTTCAGTTGGGTTTTCGTTGCAAGAGTATTAATTAATGTATCCCTAGTTTGTTTTTCTTAAATATAAAGTAATTAAAAGTTTAAATTTTAAACTTTAATGAAAATAATGAAAACTTTATAGTTCTAAAATATTTTTGATTTGATATATTTTCGCAGGTGGAGATAGATAACGGCATTGTTAAGATTACCTTAATAAAGCCAAGTGGCATGATCTCAGGCGTCGAGTACAATGGAATCAAGAATATTCTTGAATATCGTAACCAAGAATCACGAAGAGGGTAAGAAAATACTGAAATAAATCAATTAAATGCTTACAACAAAAAACTAATAAAAATACATAATCATTAATCTTATTGTATTTCAATTTTTGCAATGCAGCTATTGGGACATTGTGTGGAATAGGCCAGAGATTGGCAAAAGCCATTTCGACACGTAAGATGTCTAATCCTAAATCTTTCTTTTGTTAAAACATAGTATGATATAACTAAAATTTGAATACATGCTTGTCTGTGCAGGCTCGATTGTACTGGCTTCAAGGTTATAGGTGAAAGTGATGATCAAGTTGAAGTTTCATTCACTAAGACATGGAATGCCAGCCTTGGTGAAGATTACGTACCTCTCAATATCGACAAAAGGTGTGTTTTTCTGATGATTATTACTAGAGATGTCAAATCAGACTAAGACATTGTCATCTTAATTTTAACATGCGACTATTTTCCAGGTATATAGTCCGACGTGGAGTTTCCGGGGTATACTCGTATGCAATATTCGAGCACTTGGAAGGGTGGCCCGATCTAAACATCGATGAGGCAAGAATTGCAGTCAAGCTTCACCAGGACATGTATGATTTCTTTTCTTACTTTAGACGGATTTAGGATTTTGTACTATTGATATAGCTGATTGTGAAGCGAATCTTGTCCTGAAATTACAGCAATGAACAATGATTATAGATTCTGATAACTTGTTGATTTGCTAATTTTAATGATTAGGTTCAATTACATGGCAATATCGGATGATAAGCAAAGAGTGATGCCAACTGATTGGGACAGGAAAGCTGGCCATATTCTTGATTACAAGGAAGCTGTCCTGTTGACAAATCCGGGCAATCCAAGGCTCCGAGGAGAGGTGAAAACATTCGATATTTTTGAAAGTTTATAGTACATTGATGTGTTTTATACGCGTTTTTAACTTTAAGACATGATCAGGTTGATGACAAGTATCAATACTCGTGTGAGAACAAGGATAACCACGTCCACGGGTGGATTAGCTCTGATCCAGGCGTTGGATTTTGGATGATCACGCCTAGTGATGAGTTCCGGGCTGGGGGCCCTGTCAAGCCCGATCTCACTTCACATGCTGGCCCCACTTCCTTATCCGTGAGTCTATCAACAACATTGATTAATGAACATGTTTTGTTAGTGTATAACTTTGCTAATTTTTCCATGATAACAGATATTCTTTAGTATGCATTATGCTGGTATGGTTTTCGGAGTTAAATTACGCGGTGGAGAGCATTGGAAGAAGGTGTTTGGCCCCGTTTTCATGTACTTGAACTCGGGCTCGAGCAATAGCCCGAATACACTTTGGCAAGATGCTAAAAGACAGGTCATTTTTAATTTCTTGCAAAATTAAGAATGCTCTTGTTATATGTTTGAGAATCTCTGAATTTATGTACTAATTGTTATGAATATCAGATGATAGAAGAGACCAAGAAATGGCCATATGATTTCCCATTGTCGAGAGATTTCCCTCACGCCAATCAACGTGGCACAATCACGGGCCGATTGTTTATACGAGATAGGTACATTAGCAAACAACTTATGCCAGCAAAATCAGCCTATGTTGGATTGGCTCCACCAGGAGACATTGGATCATGGCAGGCTGAGACTAAGGTTTATTACATTTTTATATTAAATTTCGTAATTATAAACTTGATTCATTTCAAAGAGCTTTGTCTCACTTTAGTGATGTTTTCAGGGCTATCAATTTTGGACACAAACTGATGAAAGAGGCTACTTCACTATAAGAGGCGTTCGAGCAGATACTTATAACTTGTATGCATACATGCCAGGGATCATCGGAGACTACAAACACGACACCGATATTATAATCCGACCAGGTCTTTTTATGCCTCTAAGTTCATCAATATCTCTGTTTCTTGTACCCTTTTTTGTCTGGAAAATGATGTATATTTCCTTATAGGAAACGAAGTTCAAATAGGTGATGTTGTGTACTATCCTCCGAGAAACGGGCCCACATTGTGGGAAATCGGGATCCCTGATCGTTCTGCAGCTGAATTCTTCGTGCCCGATCCAGTCCCTAGCCTTGTCAACAAACTATTCATCAACCATACTGAAAAGTAAGTAACAATTTTATTATTTTTTTGAAGACTAAACAGAGTAATTTAATGGTTAGTAACTAATAATGATATTTGAATTCAGGTATAGGCAATATGGTTTATGGGACAGATATACAGACTTATATCCAAATCAAGATTTGATATACACTGTTGGAGTCAGCAATTATAGTAAAGACTGGTTTTTTGCTCATGTAAATAGGTGTGTTTTCAGTTCTTCACCAATGATTATCAAGAAAATATTGATGATTTTGGTAGTTAACAATTCAAATTTATTTTCAGGAATATGGGCAATGATAACTATATACCAACGACATGGCGAGTCGAGTTTGAGGCAAGAAATGTCGTCAGATCAGGAACGTATACGCTCCGACTAGCATTGGCATCTGCTACCTATGCTGAAATACAAGTATGTTATACTCTACATTTTTTGTAATTAAAATAAATACGTTTATATCGTTTTGGAGACTAAAATTTGTGGCCCGTTTCGTGTTCTAAGGTATGGATCAACGACCCGAATGCTCGCCGGCCTCATTTTACGACAGGGAGGATTGGGAGGGACAATGCTATTGCAAGGCATGGGATTCATGGGCAGTATTGGTTGTATAGTGTGAGTTTATCTGGATTTCAGCTTGTGAATGGAAGAAATACGATATATCTTCGACAATCGAGAGGCGGGTACCCTTTCAACGGGGTTATGTATGACTACATTCGTCTCGAAGGACCTCCAGAAGCCTACCATTAGATCATACGAGATCCTCTATTTCAAAGAGTGTTTCGTCTCTTATTTTCGTATTATCATTATACATTTAGGAAATAACATCACAACAAGAATTAGGGTTGGGATATTTTTTTTTTTTTTTATTGGTAGTTGTCGAGGCCTTCCAATTTTGGAAAAAGAGCCTGTTTAATTAATTCTTTTCCTTAATATTTTTTTCAAAATAGTTTTTTTTTTTTCCCTTCTTTGTAGTATTTGTTTATTATAGGGCCATTAACTCTCTTTCTTAATCAGTTGGGAAAGGAGAGCATTTCTTCATAATTTTAATTTTCACAATTTATACATGGGTTAATTTACTAGGTTTCAAATTGGTATGCCTTATTTTATATCATAAATTATTTATAAATACTAGTTTTAGATCACTACGTGGAGATCAATTCAAATTAAGAAAAAAAATAATACACACTTTTATGTTAGAGTTCTAATTATAATAGGATTCTATAGTATTTTTAAATTAGAATTTCAATATAAAATTATTTAAATATGAAAATCTTAAATCACTATTATAACATTAAATAATAATCTTTGATAAGGATATATTCGACAATTCATATTTCATAAGAAACATCCACATTTTTATATAGGTAATAATAATAGATAGATAATATATATATATATATATATATATATATATATATATATATATATATATATCTATCAGTGATAGCATCATTCATGAATACGTAATGTTCATCAATAAGCAAAATATGCATCCAATTTTTTTTCTGAAAAATGAGATAAAACTAATTTCATGCCTAAAAAAATTAAAATTATCTAGTGACTTTGTTTTTGAATTGCACATTTTGCTTATTCTGGTTGCTGCAGTTACATAACTTTGAAAATGATATGTTAGACATATTGGGAACTTATATTCCAGTAATGTTAATAAAATTAATATGGCTCATAGCTGCAAGATCAATGGGATCCACGGTCTTGCAACTCATAAGTTTCAAAACAAATCTTGCTCTTAAAAAATTTCGAGTTCATTAAATTTTTTCTCTCCATTTACAGTTCAAAAGTGTAAAAATCATGTTTTACTTTCTGAAATAAATAAGAAATCAACTTTCATTATCAACAATGGTTGAAAAACCTGAATTCTCAAAGTCATTCTCTCTCCATTAATCTATTTCCTTATATTTTTCTGTAAGGTATAAATATTGAAAATTGATTTAGAAAAAGTTGGCGTTGACCAAATTTTTTTATGGTATTTTTATATTATTAAAATAAAAGCAAGTCGAAAATTTGGAATTTACGTTTTATGTTGATAAGTTTAGTGTATTTACTTTCTCAAATTCAATTTCAAGTGAATGTGAAATTAATAACAACTTAAAATGTAATATGAATTAAAGAGGAATAGGGAATATGGAAATGATATAGTGGAAATATATATTTTTAATCTATACTTATATTAAAGTAGAAAAGTTGGCCAAAATTACAGGAGTGCCACTTTCCCGCTAAAAAATGTCATGTCAAATGTTGATTAGATAAATAAATAATTTTACATATTTCTTTTTCAAAGTTCTGACTTCTTTTCCAAACCTGAATTTGTCTTCCCTGAAAGACATCTGAGAATCTTATTTGATAAGTCATTTTTTATTTGGAAAAAATAAATGTAAAAGATAAATCTTATCGTGCAAGTCATTCTCCTGTCTATATAAATGAAGAGAAGAAGAGTAATTTATCAGGAAAGAAAGATATACAAAGAATGAATAAAGAAATAAAATACAGTAGACAGAAAGGAAAATCAGTATATACAATGAAGAATACCATGAAGAAAGAACGAAGAAAATAAAATGAAGAAAGAGAAAGAAAAACAGTAGATACCGTGAAGAATACAATACAATGAAGAAAGAAAAAAAAAACAAGTAGATACAATGAAGAAATGAGGAAGAAAAGTAGATACAATGAAAACTACAAGATTTTCTAAATATTTAAAGAAAAAAAAAGGCAAGAAACGGTCTGCTTTTAAGGATATTGTTAGAGTTTGATTTGTTAAACTCTTATTTTATTTTATTTTGCATTTCTCACAACATAATATTTGGTATTTTTATCCAAAACAAATTAATATTTCAATTGATTTGTTTGGAGTGATTTTATTGTTGAGATATTCAAGGGATTGCATGCTTGGAGAGATTTAAGGGAAGTTGTTATTAGGAGATCTTCTAACCTTATCTAGGAGATTTGTTTTCTTTTATCTCACGTACTTTGCAGATTCAAATTAAAGAGATTGGACCAAGTCAAATACCCAACTCCTATTTTATAGGAATGACTTGCTTATCTCTTATAAGTTGAGATCGTGAGTTTATTGGAAGTAAAAGAGAACGTGTCTTATAAGAGAGAAAATGATAGAGAACGTGGTGAAATAAAGATTAGAGAAAGTGAGAGAGAACATAGAGAGATGGATTATGGAAGAAACAAGAGAAGAAAGAGATCATGGAAGAAGAGGCATGAAGAGTGGAGTTCATGGTATGATTGATTATCAAGATAATTAAGCATTAAGGAAGAGATCATGGAGCACTACAAGATCATGTAGGCTCCTGAGGTCTATAAATAGAAGACTTCATTCCAGAAGAGAAGAGACGAAGACAAGAGCAAAAGAGTGAGAACTCTGATATTTTGAGTCTGTTACAATGTATCTGTGTTGTCTTCTTTGTTGATCACATTTCCTACAACATCGTTGTCTGTTTTCATAATAGGCTTAGAGTTTGTATTCTCAAGCCTACTTTTCTTAGACAAGGTGTCTTTAGGTGATCAATTGAATGTGTACACGTCCTTAGGATTCTTAGAGACTTACATATGACGTGTTGGTTTGTCAAAAAGTTTCTTTTCTTAAAGATCTCTTTGTATCTTTACGAGATTCTCTTCAGAGGATCTCTAAGTGTCTTTGTACTCATAAGATATATCAATAAGACATTTTGCCCTAAAGGCGTTCCACGAGTATCATTATATACTCATGGATATTTCTTTTATCTTTTTATTATTTCTGACATTTCCGCTGCATGTGGTCTGTAGTGTGAGCAACATTACAGACAACATTCTGTTTCTATTTGTTTTTTCTTGCACAGGAGTATTCGGACACTTTCAGATATAAATGTCAGAAAATGCTTCCTCCGAAGTTGTGAATTTGTTGGGGTAAGGATGGTGCAGAAGCGAGCTGTTAGAGGTCGGAGGAGACATATATGGGACGACAAATTTGGTGAGGGGTTGAAGCCAGAGGCAGATGGCGAAGAAAGAGAGGCAGACGGTAATAAAGTTATGTATTAAACCGTGGTTGTTGGTGGTAGCGTGTGCCTGAATAGGTGTGGCGACGGCACGAAGCAGCAGATTGCTGTGGTAGCGGCGGTGAGGTAGCGACGATGACTTGCTATTTACGGAATAAAAAATGAAAAAGTAAAAGAGGGGAGAGGTTGCCGGTGACGGAACAAATGCGAAAAGAGGAGGAAGAAGGTGTGGCGGGATGGTTGAGAGAGGCATGGTGGGATGTGTAGTGATTAGGGTCTATGTGAATTTTGTTGTATCTATCTATACTATATATTAAAGTAAAAAAGTTGACAAAAATTACAAGATTGCCACTTTCCCACCTAAAAGTGTCATATCAATAAAAAAAATCTTACTTAATAAGCTATCCTTTAATAAGAATTAAAAAAAGGATCAATTTTATTCTAAAAGCTATTATATAATCTATATAAAGCTAACAAATGAAGAGAATATACATTGATTTCTCAAATCTATGTAAAACTAAGAAATGAAGAAAAAATAGTTATTTTTCAACTAAATAAAGATACATAGAGAATGAAGAAAGAAACAAGATATACACACATTAGATATAATGATTTCTCAAAAATATTTAAAAATAAGAAATGAAAAAATACAGGATTTTGCTATAAACATTTAAAGGTAGAAAAATTCTTCTAAATTAATATCTTCATTATATCTTTTGAGAGATATAATGCTTTGAGAAAAATATATATTATAAACAAACTTTTAGTATAGATTATTATGGTTAAAATCCAACTACAAATATGACAACCAGTGCAACGCACGGGAGAAATACTAGTAAATAACTATAACAAAAAAGTTTTTTACCCACTTCATAAAAAAACAAATTTTTTACGCAATTTGTTTTCAAATATCTTAAATGCCCTTTTAGTTTGGAGTCTATAAGCATCTTCGTGATTTGTTGTCATATAGTTAGTTCTGTGTTCAATGTTTATGTTCATGATCTTCGTTAGTGTCGTGATCTAATCTAAGTTATCTATTATATCACCTTCAATTATTTGAGCTTAGATCTTCTATGTGGCACGAGAAAGTGCATGTACCACATCCATACACATCAATTTTTTTTTTTTTCTTTTTTGTGCATGGTTTAAAATTTGCTTCTAATGTGCGCATTTGTCGCGAGGACCTTTTTTATTTTGGCTTGTTCTAATTTTTGAAATACCTAGAAATGATATAAATCCCAATGCAATATCTTTATATGGCATTCATTCCCACACTCTTCTTGCAAATGGCGACATCACTTGAAAGAGAGCACCCAGTTAAGGCTTTTGCATGGGCTGCTGAAGACCCATCTGGGATATTTGCTCCTTTTAACTTCTCAAGAAGGTATTTCTTTATGATTGAAAATATATATTCATATTAAAGTGATTATATTTTGAATCTCTTCACTTATTTAATGCTTTCGACTAAATTGTATACAACATTTTTGGTGTAAATGTTGTAGAGCAACAGGTGAGCATGATGTTCAGTTCAGAGTTCTCTACTGTGGTATTTGCCATTCAGATCTTCACTTGGCCAAGAATGAGTGGGGAAGCACCATTTATCCTCTCATACCTGGGTAAGTTTTAATATATTAAAATGGACTAGTTACACCATGCTCTTTCAGGCTAGTACTGCATATATATGACATGCAGCACATTTAAAAAAAAAATTAAATAGTTAAAGTTTTTTTTTTTTTCAATCTATAACACATGTCATACATTCTGTAAGGCTATGTTTGGAAGAGATTTGACTTCAAAATACTAATGTATATTTGTTTTCGTATTTAAATTTGGATCACAAAATCCGAATATAATCATTACCACCTATATTACAATCATCAATCATTATCAAATACATTTTTTCATTAAAAAATATCACACCAACCCACTTTTTCAAAATAAAATATTATATCAATCCACTGTTTCCAACATTGATTTAACATCTACAGTATAAATCCTATAAAATCTTCAAACAAACATATATTTCACTATTCACCTTTATCACAAAATCCAGGATTTCAATGACGGGATTTCACCAAACCTACATAAATCTCTTCCAAACACACCTTTAGATATGATAATACTCATAGAGTAAGTCTCTTGTGAGACCGTCTCACAGATTTTTATTGCATTGTGTGAGACGGGTCGACCCATAACACAATCAGCTACAATTCAGACCATACAATTCACATGTTGTTTGTAGATGATGGGGCTTCGTCTCATGGTAACTATTCGTGAGACCGTCTCACTTGAGTTTTTGTGATACTCATATGAATAGAATGGATAAAACCTCTAAAAGGCGTCACATTGGGTGAAAGTTGGACCTAAAGTCTAGGTAGGGCGATAGGGTATGATGCATATACTAATGTGAAATTGATTGATGGACAGGCATGAGACCGTTGGGGTTGTGACAGAGGTAGGTAGCAAGGTCGAGAAATTTAAGATCGAGGACAAAATAGGTGTCGGATGTTTGGTCGGATCTTGTCATCAATGTGAGGAGTGCCTCAACCATCAAGAAAGTTATTGTCCAAAACAAGTAATTTCAATTAATTCGCGTTACTATGATGGTACGGTTACATATGGAGGATTCTCGAACATCATGATTGCTAACGAGCATTTTATTATCCGTTGGCCCGACAATTTGCCCCTTGATAGGGGTGCGCTTCTCTTGTGTGCCGGGATTACAACTTATAGCCCATTGAAACGATTTGGGCTCGACAAGCCAGGGATAAACGTCGGAGTTGTAGGCCTTGGTGGGATCGGACACCTCACCGTGAAATTTGCTAAGGCCTTTGGGAGTAAGGTGACAGTGATTAGTACATCTGCAGATAAGAAGAAGGAAGCTATTGAAAGATTTGGAGCTGATGAGTTTTTGGTTAGCAGTGATCAAGAGCAAATGCAGGTAACTTACTGTAATGTTTATCAATTGAAACCAAGCCGCTCCACCCAAAATCACTAATGACATGACTAACAATTTTAGTAAAATGTAGAAACATTAATTTCTCTTCAGTAAAAAAGAATCAAACTTGTGATTATAAAAGTTTTTTAATGGATTAAAATAAAAATAACCTGAAATATGATCATTTTTGCACATTGCTACTTAAGCTTTTGTTTTTCTCTGATTGAACAACAAAGTCGACGGGTTTTTCATTTTGTAAGCTAATTAAGTCCATTTTCTGTTCAATTTTCAGGTCAAAATTGAATTTTTTTTGTTTCTTTTTTGCTCAAATTGAGTTTGAATTGAATGGAAATTTGAAAATCGATTTGAAGATTTTGTTTGGTCAGAGATACGAGTGTTTTGATGTAAGATTCATGTATTCTGGTTACGAAAATCTGGACATAAGATTCGATTTTGACTGAAAAAGTGATCAGAAAACGTACTTAAGTTGCAAAGTGAAAAACTTGTGGTTTATATTGTAACGTTGAAGAACGGTCATACTTCAGTCTTTTTTCCTAACCTTTTTTTTTTTTTTTAAATTTAATTTTAGAAGTGCTATATGTAAGAGTTTGGACTAGATTTAACTTCAATTGAAAGATGTCTTGTTGAGTGTAGGGTGCTGCAGGGACATTGGATGGTATCATTGATACTGTCTCTGGAAATCACTCTCTATTACCACTTACAAATTTGTTGAAACCTCATAAAAACCTAATCTTGGTTGGTCTTCCAGAAAAACTTGAGGTGCCTATTTTTCCACTGGTTCTAGGTAACCATTCCCATCTATGTTTCTTGTATCATTTCTCTGCAACAAATCATACACTTTAGGCCATAATGTCGATTTGAAACGATAGGGGGGAAGGCGATAGTCGGGACAGCAAGTGGAGGCTTGAAGGAGACTCAAGAGATGGTCGAGTTTGCAGCTAAGCACAATATACTACCCGATGTGGAGTTAATCTCGATTGATTATGTGAATACGGCTATGGAGCGTCTTGAGAAATCCGATGTAAAGTATCGCTTCGTTATTGATATTGGAAATTCATTAAAGGTTGAATAAGATTGTACATGGTGTCTTATAGCACTGCAATGATTATGAACAATGACAAAGTCAGAAATTCTACTGATCAAAGGCCCTATTGATTCTAGTATATTTATAATGAACATTTTTTAAAATTTTGATTTTTAATATTCTCTCATCATAAACTTTAAAATATTGATCGTTGTTAGTTTATCAACTTTTGAAACAACTATATTTCTAATAACCTGTCCATCCATTTTTTTTAACAAATTTATATTAAATGTTTGATGATTAAAATAATAATAATAAAATGTTTGATACTTATAGATGACCAATATTAGTTTTCTAAAAAACTCACCAACATCCTATTTTTTGAATTTAGTACCTAATTTAAAAAAAAAATTAAAGATTGAATATCAACTTTATGAAAAATGTAAAGGTTTGTGACTCATATATAATTAAGGGATATAATATATATTGACTTAAGAAAAAATAAAATTATAAATCAATAACATATGTAACTCAACTACACCTTAACATTAAAAATAAATAATTTATGACACCATAGCATTTTTTTCTACATATTTTTTTCACAAATAATTTTAATATTATTGAAATATAATTTAGTTATCAAAAAATGGGGGGAGCGGGGGTCGTGGGGGACCCCACCCTTACTTACCTTGCTCTATGATTATAAATGTTACAGTGAAATTTATTAAATTAATTCATAAAAGGTTTTATGTACCTAGTATGTGGATTCTAAACTCATACAATTCGGGTCAATCCGATTCAGGATCACTTTTTACGTGTTTACATACATTCACATGCATCCCATGCACTTAGATGTCCACACAATTAGCTTGAATTTTTTTTTTTTTTTTTTTTTTATAAGTTTCACCTATTGAGTTTTCTGTCAGGATTTTGTAAGTTATAGCTTGAATTTTTTAACTATAGCTTGTTTTTTTTATTTTTTTTATTTTCACCTTTTGAGTTTGCTGTCAAGAGCTTGTTAGTTACTTATTGTGATTATTCAAATTTGGAATTGGTTTGTAAATGGTTTTGTATATCTATATCCATATCAGTTCTGTAAATTGGAGAATTGATGTAGAACATGTCATGTCTATTGTCTAGTTTGCAATCTTTACGTAAGGTGTTTCATTAAAAAAACTCATAATTTTCCCGCAAAAAAAAAAAAAAGAACATAAGGTGTTTCATTTATATATATTTCCCTTTAACGCAATAGCATAACAAAGTACCGAAAAACAGATATACCTTGTTTCTAAGGCTATCTCCAACCCACAACTCAAATTTGGACTCAAATCTTATTTTTGCCACCATCTCCAACCCTTCAAACTCAAATTGGAATATTCTCTTACAATATTTTTAATTTTGTTTTGAATTTTCTTTAATATAAAATATTTGTGTATTAAGTAAATAAATATTTATAAACTATAAATCTTATTAAAAAATACCAAACTTATATTATAAAATTCATCACAAATACATATTAATATACTAAAGAAAAAATCTATTCATACAACACAATGCAAATAAATTACATAATGACATAAAAATATAAATTATATAATGATTATATAATACGCATACGTATGTACATAGTAAAATATTATATAGTATATGTGTATTAATATCAAATGAGTGAAAATTATTATAAAAGAAAATCAAAAAAAAAATTTGAGTTGTGCACCTACTGTTCATGGTGGCTGAATTGTGTCCAATTTTGAGGCTGGGTTGGAGATGGAAAAACTCAAAATTTGAGTTTGAGTTTGAGTTTGAGTTTTAAGGCTGCGTTGGAGATGGTCTAAGAAGGCAAAAGTTCTGAAGTAGGAATAAAACTAAAAATGTATAAAAGATATAAGAAGTCATGGGTATGATTTATGACTGCATTCATGTTGTTGGGCTACTCCTCCATAATTGGGAAGCCCACATTAAAAGGTCATAAGCCCAATATCAAGAAGTATCCATTCTAGAATGTGTTGGAAGAATCTAAAGAAATTGAGGGAACTTTTTTGGGAATTTTCTAGAAAAGCTTCTTTGGGAATTTTCTTAGGGGTTTGTTCTAAAAAAACCCATCATCTATTATAAATTGATAGGTTGAGAAGACATTTGAGATATAACCAAAAATTGAGACTTCCTTTTAGGGAGAGAAGAAGAGTAGAGTGAGATAGATTGAGATAGATTTGAGGCTTAGAGATTCTAGATTCCACCATAAAGATTCCAATACAGTGAGGGATTGAGGCTAGAGAGAACTTATTATAATCATTGTAATCTTATCTTCTATAAGAAATCTATCTCCTATAATGAACTATAGCAAAGAAATAATGAACTATAGCGAAGAAATCTATCTCCTAGTGAATAAATCTTCTTTCTTCTTTTATTTAAATCTCATTATTTTATTACCTAGATAGAAATTAATTTTAAAAAAAAATACAAACAAAAGAATCAATGCTTTTGGAAATTTCCAGAATATAACCAAACTCGATTTTCTTCATACTTTATGCTCTATTGGGCATTACCCATCTTAAATCCACCGGGAGGACTTTCGTATTCGATAGCCTTTTCCGACGATAGAAGAATTCTCTACAATTAATAAAAAAAAAAAAATCATACTTTATGCCTTTCTCAGTGAACAAAGGCATGAAATATAAAAACGGTGATCGTGTACTTTTTAAGATCATACTATTAATACTGATTGATTTGGAGAGTATTTGGTGGGAAAATTATGAATGGTCTGAATCAAACTGAATTTTCCGGATCCATGCAAACTACCCACAATACTTAGGATCTGACAAGCCTGAACGAGGAGGAGCAAGAGCGCATACCTCATTCGAGTCGTGACAGGAAAATGAAATTTCTACCTTACTAAAAATTTCAATCTATTAAATAGCTAATAACAATTGAAAATCATTCCGTGAAATTCAAAAGTTACCTTACTTATTTGCGTCCTCAATTCAAAAGTTACCTTACTTATTTGCGTCCTCATCGACCGTCTTTGGCTTTGCCTTATCCCTTCTCTGTCATCACTTATCGCTCCATGAATCTACGCCTACAGATTAGCTCAGCCACTCCACCGATGATAATAGCCAGTTGAGATTGGAATTTCGTGGCTCTCTTGGCCGTTGCCGGCGGTGGAACGGCGTCGGAGGAACGACAGGGTCGACTAGCTAACTGGATTTTTCAGAATAGGGCCTCTCTAAATATTGAAGCCCAACGTGTTTAAAAGTTGTTTTGGGCCGTCAATTTTTTTTTTTTTTTGAGAATGATGTTTTGGGCCTATTATAGAAGTGTATAATATATCAATTTTCATTGTAATATTAACATGAAATTTTCTTTTAAAAAATACATTTAACAAAAACAAAATTACAATTTAAATCATAATCCATTTCTTGGCGAAATATTGTAGACGTTTTTGTCTAATTTTTACCCTTTTGGATACAATAAAGTCACAAAATTTGGAAAAATATATAATTCAATGTTTAAAATTAGTTAGGGACTAGCTCATTCTTAGTTGCTTACTGATTGGGCTTAAAGTCAGTTTCATACGATGCATATATTTAATGAGTCAAAATACTATACTCTCTAAGATGCTATTTAATATTTTTAAATTTCTTATGACTCGGGTCTGAAAAGATTAAATTGAATAAGGATATGTCTGTAAATAAGTTAAATTAATATTACTTTATATAAAAACTTGACTTTATAATCGAACAATAAGGAAAACAAGCTTTATATATTTAGGGCTAAAGGAGTAACACGTATTCAATAACTAAATTCATACACTCCTTATATTATGCTGCCCATCAATAAAATACTCGTGATTGATATTAAAGAATGAAATTAAGCAGAAATTAAATTAATTTATGAATGAAATGATGATGTGAGATTGATTATCCAAATATATTCAGTGTGAAATGATAAAAAAGTAAATATAAAATATTAAGTAACTAATTATAATAACAGTATATATTGATGTTGTCTACTTAATATAATTAATTATAATAAAGTACAAGATAAAATCAAGAATGCAATAAAGAATAATTTGCAATAGTAGACTAAAAATATTAAAACGACATAAATTAATTAATTATCGCAAAAACTTATATGTCTGGGACACGGATCTTAGATCTGTCTCCCCAACCCGTTCCGGCGCGTGGGCCGCTCCCACGCGCCCCCATGCACCCACGCCACGCGCACCTAACAGGTATCACACATTTGCTCTAAAGATATCACACATATACGACGCGCACCTAACAGGTATCATACATTTGCTCTAAAAGTATCACACATATACTCTTTAGTTATCACTGTCACACCCCTTTTTACACACACTCACATGCATCCCATGCGCTCAGATGTCCGCACACAATTAGCTCTCACGTGTTCGTGTTCGTGTTCTAATAAATATGTAATATCTTTTAATTATGTTAGTAATAAATTTTAATTATGATAGTGATACATATATGTTATGTTAGTTGTACCCTTACATTATAGTACACAAACATGTAATACCTTTTAGTTACGTATTAATACTTATTACCTAGTACAAGTAATACCCTTACATTATATTTCAACTAAAATGAGTTAATACATTTATGTACGTAGATGAAATAATACCTTTATATATAACTAGTGATACCTTTATATAATATTAGTGAAAAAAGAAAAAAACTTATATATAAGTTGCGTGGATTCGAGTTTCAATTAAAATGAGTTAATACCAATTAAAATGAGTTAATACCTTTATATATATGCAATAATACATTTATGTAATATTTGTCATACATTTATGTAGCGAGGTTTTAACGAAAAATTAAAAATAAATAATATACAAAATGTACGAATTCGAATCGAGTACCTATTGTACAAATCCTAAATCCATAAAATTGGTGCATAGGAGACTAGCTCACTCAAATTAATTTAATTGTTTCGATTTGTTCACACATATTCATGGGGTGAAAATGGATGATGAGTAGTTTACTAATAGTTCACTTAGATAAAGCTATTTGGCTTAGATCATAGCATATGGTAGAATGGCCATTTGGGATTAGGGTTCTTTTATGAAGAATTTTGTTTTGTTTAGTTACTTTATTGTTCGATTTTGAGTTTGGTAATTGATTTTTTTCAAACATATTTATTTATTTCTTTCTCTATTTTTTTATTTAGTTTATTAGTGAGTATGAGATTTTGGTGAGAAATAATTTTTATATTCCCACATATCAAATTAATATATGTGGATCGGTGACGTGTCAAGTTTAATACCTAAAAGAATAATTATGTGCACAATTGAGTTGAAAGCCTATATTTGGGGAGTGTTTCATGTGCAATTTGAGCCAAATTTGATGATTTTGGCTGAAATTTGCCTAAATTTCCAAAATTTCAAAAGTTAATATTGTATTTAAATTGGTAGTTCGAGAACTTAATGTCATAAATTATTAGATCCAATAAATTATTAGGTACATAGAATAATAAACTCTTCTTTTATTTATTATCAATCTCTATCATTTTTCCACATTACCTCCCCTACAGTATCATTAGGGGTGGTTCGGTATATTATACCGTATCAAAAATCTGATACCATATGTCGTAACAAAAAATTGGGTATGCAAAAATGAATATTGTTACCTTATTGAAAATTTCGGTATCACACGTAGTCATACTGAAATTTTAGTATACCGAAATGAAAAATATATGTCGAAACATCGGTATATGTTGGGATATTTCTGTTTAGGTTTTGATGAGACAATGTAACTTTGAATAGAAAGTTAGAGTACCCATTTTCCACGTTTTATAAGTGGAATCTTGGCCTATAAGCTTATCTTCATAAGTATTATGATAGGTCTTTAGAAAGATAGAGAAAAACTCTTTGGAACAAGTTTTTGATCTTAAGGAACACTTGAAGTTTGATAAAGGATCATGTAAGCAAAGAATCAGGAAGCTGCATGGAAGACTGGAACTTTTTCTGATAGAGGAAGCTGCACAAGTCAGGACGCTGACTTCAGAATCCAAAAAGAGGAAGCCACTCTAAAGCAGAAAGCTAACTCATATCAGAAGGTTGGCATCTACAGTATGCAAGCACTACAAGATAAAGCAGCAAGCTGTAAGTTCCCGTTCAGCCTATTTATTACAGTACGAGGAATACATATTGAATGTTGTACGAAGAAGGCTACTATCAAAGACCCGTTAGACAAAAGTAAGTGCCAAGCCAACGAGGCAATGCCACCTGGATCCCCGGCTCTGCAAGAAGAATTGTAACCGAGGAGTGGCGCCATTAATGCAAATCAGAGAAGAACAAGACTTTCAACTCAGTCTGTCCCAAGTGCATTAATTGCAAAAATTTACAAGATCATTTTGAAATACAACAAGGACAATGACTCTTTTCAACGGACATTTTCCCACCAATATAAATAGAAGGAAGGAGTGACCATGAAGACTACTGAAGCTTTGAAATATACATTGCAAATTCTCTCAAGTCTTCTCTTACTCTAGCTTATTAAGCTCAGTCACTCAACCTTCAAGAAGAAGTTTATCTTTCAAGCGTTTGAGCTACCAAGTTCAAGATTGACTTCTCCGCAACAGTTGAAGAAACCATATATACTTTTAACCATTTGCTGTGTGCTAGGTTGTTTTAAATTTGGTGTACTTAGTTGATAGTATTATATCCTTGCTAAATTTATAGTCTTGTATAGGCTATTTGCCCTGTGTGGGATTGTGTACCCTGTGTGGGATTTGGCCTAGGAATCTGGGATTCTAGTAGGTTTAACTTGTTAGGAAGATGTGTGTAAAGTCGAGACTTGTAAATCGAACTGACCTAACGAAGTTCTTCCTTGAGAAGAAGTAGAGTGGACGTAGAAAGATTACACCACTTTCGAAGTACTATAAACCTTTGTGTGCTTATTGCTTTACTTACTTGCTGCTTTGCATATTTATTCTATTCTATTTATCTTGCTGAGCATATCACAAGCATACTGAGAAAGACTTCTGACAAAATCTGTAACATCCTCGACCAAAACATACACGTCATTTGACATTCATTTCATGCATTCATTTCATGATGCATTAAAAACATATTATATTGGCATTCGTAAAGAATTTAGAATAATACTTGGTTTGAAAATAAATAGTAGAAATCAATTAGAAATATAGAAAAGAATAAAAGAAATATAAAATTTAATTAATATTATATTATATATATATAATTAAAGAAAAGAGAAAAAGAATAATAATATAATTATATTAATAAAGGTTACCAGTGCAATTGGCAGGGCGGTGGAAAGACGGTAAGTAAATAAATAAATAAAAAGAAAAGTAGAAAGAGAGTGTGCAGCAGAAAACGAAAACAGAAAGAAAAAGAAAGCAGAACAGAGAGGAAGAAGAAAGGAAAGAAAGGAAAGAAGAGAGAAGGGTTTGTGATTTTGGATTCGTTTCTTCACCGTTTTTCTTCAAATTTTGAGAGGGAGCTCGTGGTGACATACTCTTCGATTTGATCGGAGTGAATTCTCAAGATTTATCCCAAAAAGGTACAAAGAAATTAGTGAATTATATATCTCCAATTATCGTAATTCATCGGACGTTTTGGTAGATTTATAGGCCAAATTAGGAAAAACTTAAAACATGAAAGTTATAGCCCTATCTCTTAACTAAACTCAGAAGAAAGCCGTAGATGACTCGGTTAAATGTTGAGTGAGATAATGTCAAAAGAATAAAGGTTGCTAGAATTTAGTATTATATATGTATGATGTGATTGCATGTGGCTTAATTTAAGCAGGTTGGAGACTGAATTTTGAAAAATGCTAAACATGAAAGTTGTAGAGCTATGTGTTAAGTTTCTACAGAATTTTACCCTGCTTGACTCGGAATTTTATAACTCAAGTTATAGGGAAAATAATGAACATGGTTAATTAAGCATACATGCATTTCATTTCATTGCATAATAGATACATATATTTAAGGGGACAATTAGGCTAAATTGCATTGAATCATATAGGAGCACGAGCAGTAGAACATGAGGAGGAACCAGAGGAACAAACGAATTACTTATCATAGCCAGGTGAGTATAAACCGTATATGTGATTTATATGCAATGGGATGTGATTTATATGCAATGTTTGGTATATAAGGAATATGTATTTATATGAATTTGTCATTGGATCAAATGATATATTGGTAAATGTATATGTGATCATATGTTCAGATGATTGTTGTGTTGCATTGCAATTGCATGAAATTAAAAGGTCTGTGACTGTCTTACTATGGATCTATATACACAGTGGAGACCTTCGGGTCAAATTCATATTGGAGACTTACGGGTCTATATACACAGTGGAGACCTACGGGTCTAAATCTTATTGGAGACCTACGGGTCAAATTCATGTTGGGGACCTACGGGTCTATATACACAATGGCATATTAGAAATCTCGGGACAGATCCAAGCTTGAGCTGTTCACAGAATAATAAATCAGACATAGTGGCATTTGCATATGTGTGATTATATTGTTGATTAATGTTAATGATTGTTATTTGCTTGTTATTTAATTAAAGAAATGGTTTATATTCACTGAGTTGCGACTCATAAAAATCGCATATATATTTGTTTTAGGTTCAATAGCTCTTTTGAGGTGGTTTGTATATATAGACGTCACGCTATATCAGGTCGGCCGGCTGATGCCTCGTGCAACCTTCTCCTCCTCCTCATTTTGCATTTTGGAACATATGTATCATGATTTGTATATTAATATGACAATGACCTATGTTGAGATATTGGTTGTGTGTTTTAATTTTATATGATATTAGTCTTTAAATAATATTTTTATACTTATATGGATAAACGAAATGTGAGTATGACCTGTCTACATGATGAATATTTTATTGTTAAATATACGTCAGAGGGGTATAGAGTGTCACAGTTTAGTTTGGTATCAAAGCGGGGATATGATTCCTTGGTGTCATTATGCATTTATAAGCATTACCCATCATATGTAATTGACATTGAAATTGCATTTATATAAATAGGAACATGGACATTCATGGGCATGAATCATTGAGGAGAGAAGGTTCAGCCGTGCCACATCAATCGATAGAGGCATTTCATACATTACATGCATCACATGAGCCTGCACCACATTCACCTAGACGGGCAGAACAAGAGGTACAGGGGCCAGGTATAGGTTCTAGAAGTAAAAATTTCAAGGAGCTCCGTAAATTAGGAGCAGTTGAAATACATGTATTGATAGATCCAGGATCCACTCATTCATTCATATCATCTACCATAGTATCTCATTTGCATAAAGAATCCGAATCACTAGATTACAACTTAGAAGTACATACTCCATTGTGAGAGGTTGTAATGGTGCATACGGTATATCGAAATTGTATAATGCGGGTTGATACAGTAGAGTTACTAGCTGATTTGATCCTGTTATTTCTACGTGAGTTTGATGTTATACTGGGTATGGACTGGTTATCGAGACATCGTGCTAAAGTGGATTGTTATACTAAAGAAGTAGTGATAGATTCTCCTAGACAGACTAAAGTGATTTTATATGGTGATCGACGGATTGTACCAACATGTTTGATTTTAGCAATAACGGCTTTCTGTATGATTAGAAACGGATACGAGGCATATCTGGCACATGTTATAGATCGTACAGCTATATATGATGAGATTAGAGATATTCGAATTGTTAAAGATTTTTCTGATGTTTTCCCAGAGGATTTAGCAGGACTACCACCAGATAGAGAGACAGAGTTCACCATAGAGTTGATACCGGGTACCGCACCAATCTCTATTCCTCCATATCGGATGGCCCCATTGGAGTTACAGGAATTAAAGAAACAATTGCAGGAACTACTAGACAAAGGGTATATACGGGCTAGTGTATCACCTTGGGGTGCGCCAGTACTTTTCGTGAAAAAGAAAGATGGTACATTATGGCTGTGTATAGATTACCGAAAGCTGAATCAAGTGACAGTGAAGAACAAATACCCATTACCACGGATAGATGATTTATTTGATTAGTTACAGGGTGCGCAAGTATTTTCCAAGATAGATCTTCGATCTGGGTACCATCAGTTAAAGATAGCCACAGATGATATTCCGAAGACAGCATTCAGAACTCGATATGGGCATTATGAATTTTTGGTGATGTCATTCGGTTTGACCAATGCACCAGCAGCATTCATGGCCTTAATGAATAAAGTGTTCCAACCTTTCCTTGATAGATTTGTCATTGTCTTCATTGATGACATATTGGTATATTCACAGAATACAGAGGAGCACGCGGATCATTTACGGATAGTGTTACAAATCTTGCGAGAAAAACAACTATATGCAAAGTTGAGTAAATGTGAGTTTTGGTTAGATCATGTGGTATTTTTGGGACACATAGTATCTGGACGAGGCATAGAGGTCGATTCTAAAAAGATTGAGGCAGTGGTAAACTAGGAGGTGTCGACGACAGTTTCGGAGATTCGAAGCTTTCTTGGTATGGCTGGATACTACAGACGGTTTGTCGAAGGATTCTCTATTATAGCAGCGCCAATCACGAAACTGCTACGAAAGGATGTTCCATTTCATTGGAATGACAGATGCCAACAGAGCTTTGATGAGTTAAAGCATCGTTTGACTACCGCACCGATACTCACAATTCCTACAGGCACTGGGGGATTTGTCGTTTACAGTGATGCTTCACATCAAGGACTTGGTTGTGTTCTAATGCAGAATGGGAAAGTAATTGCTTACGCGTCACGACAATTACGACCACACGAAGTTTCCTATCCTGTTCATGATTTAGAGTTGGCAGCAGTGGTATTTGCTTTGAAAATTTGGCGGCATTATCTTTATGGAGAGACATTCCAGATATTTACCGATCATAAAAGCTTGAAGTATTTAATGAGTCAGAGAGAACTGAACATGCGACAGAGATGTTGGATGGAACTATTGAAAGACTATGATTGCACGATAGAGTACCATCCAGGAAAGGCTAACGTTGTAGCTGATACGTTAAGTCGAAAGTCCGATGGTACAGTGGCACATATGCATATGACTCCATTTTCAGATTTGATTGCTCTACGAAGTTTGAACACAAGACTACAGTTAGATACAGGTGGAGTGCTGATTTCTACCTTGGAGATTCATCCGATATTGAGACAGCGAATACAAGATGCACAAAATAGGGATGAAAAATTGATAGAAATTATTGAACAGGTGCGACACAGTAAAGACACACCATTTGATTTACAAGATGGTACATTAATGTTTGGCATCAGGTTGTGTGTACCAGACGCTGATGATTTACGACGAGAGATTTTAGATGAGGCACACAATGCACCGTATGCTATGCATCCAGGTACAACAAAAATGTATCATTGAGGCAGCACTACTGGTGGCCAAGGATGAAGAAAGATGTTGCTGAATTTATTTCCAGATGTCTTACTTGTCAGCAAGTTAAAGCAAAACATCAAGCACCCGCAGGTACACTAAAACCCCTATCTATTCCGATTTGGAAATGGGAGCGGATTACGATGGACTTTGTTTTGGGATTATTGAGAACGCAACAAGGGAATAATGCTATTTGGGTAATCGTGGATAGATTGACTAAATCAGCACATTTCTTACCTTTATGTTGGGGTTGTTTATTAGATCAATTGGTAGAGAAATACGTTAGAGAGATTGTACGACTCCATGGTATACCAGTGTCCATTGTTTCAGATAGAGATCCGAGATTTACTTCTCGATTTTGGGAGAGTTTTCAAACAGCTATGGGGACCAAATTACACTTCAGTACAACTTTTCACCCTCAAACAGATGGTCAGTCAGAAAGGACTATACAGACATTAGAAGAGATGCTACGCGCTTGTGTTATTGAGTTTCAAGGTTCGTGGGATAGATATATTCCACTAATGGAATTTGCGTATAATAACCAGTTTCACAGTAGCATTGGAATGGCACCATATGAGGCATTATATGGAAGAAAGTGCAGAAGTCCATTATATTGGGATAAAGAGGGTGTAGAAATTTTACAAGGGCTAGAAATTGTTCAGAACACAATTGACAAGGTTGATGTCATTAAAAGTAAATTGAAGGCTGCACAAGACCGACAAAAGAGCTACTTTGATCAACATAGAAAAGAGATGGAATACCAGGTTGGCGATAAGGTATTTTTACGAGTTTCTCCTTGGAAAGGTGTTATGAGATTCGGTAATAAAGGAAAGTTAAGCCCTCGATATATCGGGCCATATGATATCATTGGAAAAGTTGGACCATTGGCATACGAGTTAGCATTACCTCCAGAATTGGCTCAAATCCATAATGTTTTTCATGTTAGCATGTTACGACGATATCGATCTGATCCTTCACATGTATTGCGAGATTCAGAGGTACAGATTGCAGAAAACTTAGTTACATAGAAAAACCAGTCTCGATAGCAGATGTCAAAATCAAACAATTGCGGAACAGAGAAATTCCAATGGTTAAGGTTATTTGGAGAAACCATGGTATAGAGGAAGCAACCTGGGAGACAGAAGAAAAGATGAAAAAGTTATATCCGCATTTATTCACTGGTAACTGATTTTCTTATTGGTACATTGCATAGAGGAATAACAAATTTTGAGGACAAAATTCTTATAGAGGGGGATAATTGTAACATCCTCGACCAAAACATACACGTCATTTGACATTCATTTCATGCATTCATTTCATGATGCATTAAAAACATATTATATTGGCATTCGTAAAGAATTTAGAATAATACTTGGTTTGAAAATAAATAGTAGAAATCAATTAGAAATATAGAAAAGAATAAAAGAAATATAAAATTTAATTAATATTATATATTATATATATATAATTAAAGAAAAGAGAAAAAGAATAATAATATAATTATATTAATAAAGGTTACCAGTGCAATTGGCAGGGCGGTGGAAAGACGGTAAGTAAATAAATAAATAAAAAGAAAAGTAGAAAGAGAGTGTGCAGCAGAAAACGAAAACAGAAAGGAAAAGAAAGCAGAACAGAGAGGAAGAAGAAAGGAAAGAAAGGAAAGAAGAGAGAAGGGTTTGTGATTTTGGATTCGTTTCTTCACCGTTTTTCTTCAAATTTTGAGAAGGAGCTCGTGGTGACATACTCTTCGATTTGATCGGAGTGAATTCTCAAGATTTATCCCAAAAAGGTACAAAGAAATCAGTGAATTATATATCTCCAATTATCGTAATTCATCGAATGTTTTGGTAGCTTTATAGGCCGAATTAGGAAAAACTTAAAACATGAAAGTTATAGCCCTATCTCTTAACTAAGCTCAGAAGAAAGCCGTAGACGACTCGGTTAAATGTTGAGTGAGATAATGTCAAAAGAATAAAGGTTGCTAGAATTTAGTATTATATATGTATGATGTGATTGTGGCTTAATTTAAACAGTTTGGAGACTGAATTTTGAAAAATGCTAAACATGAAAGTTGTAGAGCTATGTGTTAAGTTTCTACAGAATTTTATCCTGCTTGACTCGGAATTTTATAACTCAAGTTATAGGGAAAATAATGAACATGGTTAATTAAGCATACATGCATTTCATTTCATTGCATAATAGATACATATATTTAAGGGGACAATTAGGCTAAATTGCATTGAATCATATAGGAGCACGGACTGTAGAACGTGAGGAGGAACCAGAGGAACAAACGAATTACTTATCATAGCCAGGTGAGTATAAACCGTATATGTGATTTATATGCAATGAGATGTGATTTATATGCAATGTTTGGTATATAAGGAATATGTATTTATATGAATTTGTCATTGGATCAAATGATATATTGGTAAATGTATATGTGATCATATGTTCAGATGATTGTTGTGTTGCATTACAATTGCATGAAATTAAAAGGCCTGTGACTGTCTTGCTATGGATCTGTATACACAGTGGAGACCTTCGGGTCAAATTCATATTGGAGACCTACGGGTCTATATACACAGTGGAGACCTACAGGTCTAAATCATATTGGAGACCTACGGGTCAAATTCATATTGGAGACCTACGGGTCTATATACACAATGGCATATTGGAAATCTCGGGACAGATCCAAGCTTGAGTAGTTCACAGAATAATAAATCGGACATAGTGGCATTTGCATATGTGTGATTATATTGTTGATTGATGTTAATGATTGTTATTTGCTTGTTATTTAATTAAACAAATGGTTTATATTCACTTAGTTGCGACTCATAAAAATCACATATATATTTGTTTTAGGTTCAATAGCTCTTTTGAGGTGGTTTGTATATATAGACGCCATGCTATATCAGGTCGGCCGGCTGATGTCTCGTGCAACCTTCTCCTCCTCATTTTGCATTTTGGAACATGTGTATCATGATTTGTATATTAATATGACAATGACCTATGTTGAGATATTGGTTGTGTGTTTTAATTTTATATGATATTAGTCTTTAAATAATATTTTTATACTTATATGGATAAACGAAATGTGAGTATGACCTGTCTACATGATGAATATTTTATTGTTAAATATACGTCAGATGGGTATAGAGTGTCACAAAATCATACTTTGAAAAGAAAACTAATTTTCATAAAGAAACTCTATCTAGTTTATTCCACTCAATACTGTGATACCGGGTCAGGAACCTGATAAAGCATACTGCCAGGTTACTGATCTGAGTCAGGTTGCTGCATTCATTCTTGAATTAGGAACCTGTTTTAAATAAAAGTTTTCAAAAACGAAAAATCGATAGAGGTTCATTCACCTCCTCTGAACCTCTGACCACTTGGGATCAACAATATATCAAAAATATCGTCATACCAAAGTAAAAATTATACACCAAAACTTTGATATATCAAAATGAGAAATATTATTTATAATGTGGAATTAATATTAATTTATATATCGAAATATCAAAATTTTGAAATTACCATACCGGTATC
Organism: Scutellaria galericulata; assembly: GCA_946896805.1. Classification (NCBI taxonomy): domain Eukaryota; kingdom Viridiplantae; phylum Streptophyta; class Magnoliopsida; order Lamiales; family Lamiaceae; genus Scutellaria; species Scutellaria galericulata. The sequence continues at coordinate 2,817,057 of OX335784.1, read as the reverse complement.
ATATTGAAATTTTCAGTAAATAAAAGAAAAAAAAAGCGACTATATGTGGTGGCCAATAGTATATTATAGTCTGGCGTGATAATATATCTTGTAACCACTACTAATCACCTATGTATATGTTTCCACTAGTAGACTACCATCAATGTTAAAAAAAAAAAAAAAAAATTGTATAGATGCATAGAAACTTTGTAAAAGTATCAAAAAGAAAAGTATTAAGAACAAAAATATGTATAGAAATTAAAGTACACGTACGAGTTTAAAAAAAAAAAAAAAAAAGTAAGTTAAAGGGAAAAATATGCATATCCAAATTAGAAATTTGGTTCCCGAAGAATACATAGATTTTTATTATTCTTTTAGAAAAAATAAATTTACCTGAGAACGAAATCCTTTAAAAATCCACGCACGCATCGCACGAGGTCCAAAGAAGCCAATATTTGCCTTGCATAGAAGTGTCTTATTCAAATATAATTTTTTGAGAAAGCAATTTAATTTTGCTGGGGTGTCCAATAATTTGTCACATTAGAAAAATTCTTACAAAATTAGTTGCATCCATCGTTACATTTTCGTTACAAATTTATTGTAAAAAAATAACCTAAAAAAAAATCTCTATAATAATAACAAAAAAGTTAGTAAATTAGAAATTCTCGAAGACAATAGAAGACATTAGAGGCGAAAATTAATGTTCTAATTGATGAATGATTCCTAAAATTGCAACTAATTTTCCATATTTTCATGTGATCATCTTTTATTATACTTAAATTATTTTAAAATAACCACCACATATCACACGTATATGATATCATTCATTAACAAGTAATATGTATTAAATGTCATATAACATAAGATATGATATCAATAAAATAGAAGATCCAGACCGATTGTTATGTATATACATAATATGGTGGAAAACCATTTGGTTGGTTTACAAAATCCTGGCCATTTAATAATTTTCAACAGGTTTTTTTCTCATTTTACTGAATTTTTTTTTTCTTTGGTAAATGGCGACTTCACTGGAAACACAGCTCCCTGTTAAGGCTTTTGCATGGGCTACTACTGATTCATCTGGGACTTTTGCTCCTCTCAAGTTTTCAAGAAGGTATAATTATGATTGGAATTTTCACTTTATGGTGATTATAGAAACCCAAATCTCTTATATGAAATTGATGATAGACATTGCATTATATATTTATCAGGTGTAACATCCACAAAATCTCTGTAACTTACATAATTTGGTGTACTGGTGCAGGGCAACTGGTGAGCATGATGTGCAGATCAAAGTTCTCTACTGTGGTATCTGTCATTCAGATCTTCATATGTCCAAGAATGAATGGGGTTTCACTATCTATCCTTTAATACCCGGGTAAGAAGGAGAGAGAGAGAGAGTTTTATCATATATATATTGCTTATGAGTTACATATCTGACGTAACTATTAATTTCACATTACAAAATTTAAGGAGATGTGATCTTTATCCATGTGGATTGATAATTATTGATGCACAGACATGAGATTGTCGGGGTTGTGACAGAAGTGGGTAGCAAGGTCGAGAAATTCAAGATCGGGGACAAAGTAGGTGTCGGATGCTTGGTCGGGTCATGTCGTCAATGTGAGGATTGTATTGACAATCAAGAAAATTACTGCCCGAAAATGATGGCGACACTCAATTGGATTTACTATGATGGAACCGTGACGTACGGAGGTTTCTCAAACATTTTGGCTGTCGATGAGCATTTTGTTGTATCTTGGCCCGAGAATTTGGCCATTGATAGAGGTGCTCCTCTTCTTTGTGCCGGGATTACAATTTACAGCCCGTTGAGGCGCTATGGACTTGACAAGCCCGGAATAAACGTAGGCGTTGTAGGACTCGGAGGGGTCGGCCATCTCGCCGTGAAATTCGCTAAGGCTTTTGGAGCTAAGGTGACAGTCATTAGTTCTTCCATTGATAAGAAGAAGGAAGCAATTGAATCTCATGGTGCTGATGATTTTATGCTTAGCTATGACAATGAACAAATGCAGGTACTTAGCTATTTTGAATTTGGATGGTATTTTATTCATAAGAATTTCGTTTTTATTTTTTTCACGAGTAGTTAAGGACTAATTTCATCCTATCTATATGGATAATAATCACATACCATCGGATCTATGATATGTGGCACAATTTGAAAGAAATCTAAAGGTTAGCGTTTTTATTTTATTTTTTCAAACTGTGACACATGTCATACATCCTGTGACTTATGATATTACCCACATAGGTAGGGTGGACAAAAATGTAGATAAGTTTCGGCATTTCATAAAATTAAAATTTATTTCTAGGCTGCTGCAGGCACATTGGATGGTATCATAGACACAGTCTCAGCAAATCACTCTCTATTACCATTAGTAAATTTGTTGAAGCCCCATGGAAAGCTTATCATGGTTGGTATTCCACCAAATCTTGAGTTACCAACATTTCCTCTGCTTCTAGGTAAGAATAAAACTAATTCCTATCCTATTTTCAGTCATACGACGTCGTATAACTTTAGGGATAACATCCATTTGGAATGACAGGTGGGAAAGCGATTATAGGGACACTAAGTGGAGGGATGAAAGAGACTCAAGAAATGGTTGAATTTGCAGCAAAGCATAGCATAATACCCCAAGTAGAGATAATCCCAATCGATTACTTGAATACTGCTATGGAACGTCTCGAGAAATCCGATGTGAAGTATCGATTCGTTATTGATGTTGCAAACTCGATAACCGTTGAGTAAGATTGTAATTTTGTTATTATAATTGTTGATCTATCGATCTAATAGATGTTACATCAGATGAAATATAATAACTTGTAATTCATATATTATTTGTATACACATTCAAAGAAAAGAAATCTCTGCTGAGTTACCCTCTTAGCACAATCCAAAACTTCATAGAAGATGTCACTCCCAAAGTAGGATACTTCATTATAGTCACAGAGAAAACAACTTTATTAAAAAAAGAGTTTGACCTGATATTTATTTATGGTATGTATTTCTACAGGTATATATTCCATAGTTTAAATCCAAGATTTAAAATATATATGATTTTATAAAAAAGAAATTTTAAAACTTGTAATTTTTTTTTAAAAGACAGTATGTAAAATGATTCACTTTCCTTTTATAACCAAATAGAATAACAAAATAAATATTGAACTATTTTACATTCTTTAAAATTTAATATTTATACGATTAATAGACATTATAAAAATATACAAAACAAATAAATTATTCATACTTTTGTAATAGTAGTAATAATTGATAATAAATATTTTACATTTTCTTATATTATTTGAGAACAACTAGTTAAATATGGTTTTGTTTATAACTTTTCATCAAAGTCTTAATATTTCAAAAAAGAATCAAGATCTCGTTCCCTCAAAAGGATTAAGATCTTGATTAGTTGAATTTTTTTGTTGTGATCCAATAATCTTATGATAGCATGGCCGAACAATTTAATTGACAAACATGCTATATATATATATATATATATATATATATATATATATATATATATATATTTATTTATTTATTTATTTATTTATTCTTCATGTTTAATTATAATTTAATTTATACATGTATTTATTTAAAGCAAAACAAAGTTATGACCTATCAATCCTCAAAATCAGAAATTATAGATTCCAAATGCAAAAATCACAATGAGGGGAAGAAGCAAAAAGATAAAAAAACTGACACAATTCCAAACTATCACATGGAAATATCATCACAAATATTCATGTGTAACTGTCGCATCGTGCGACAGTTGCATTTATAGCAGAAAGTGACATATTTATAGTTATAAAAAGACAAACTTGAAATATACTATAAAATATATATTTATAAAACACACACTTATATATAATTGAAAAATCACATATTTATACCTATAAAAAGACATACTTAATTCATGTCATTGTGAGACGATCTTACAAGAGACCAACTCATCAAATATCATAGTTTATGTGGGGATGTGCTAATTGCTCTTTCAAAGTTCTAAGAAATTCTAAGTCCGTTTTTACTTCAAAATTGACTGCTTGAATTTCATAATTGTCTTGAAATTTATTGATTATTGTACTTTGAAAGTCAAGTAATTAATAATAGTATTGTACTTTGAAAGTCAAGTAATTAATAATAGTCAAGTTTAATCTGTCATTGCACTTAAACAAATTAAAATTGAAAGTTTCTAGAATTATATGACTAAAATAAAAATCTGGATAAATAAAAAACTAAAAATCTATGAAGTTAAAATTACAGGATAAAGAAATCCTAATTAAAAAAGTTGACATTAACAAATAATTTATAGTTGCTGTCGTTTCTATATTTGATAAGATTCTTTATTCTTAAAATGAATCTGATAAGACAACGAATTTGATGCCAGTTCAAAACTTCTCAAAATAAAGAAATAACAAAGGAAGTCAAATCAAATCGGAATCTTGCAAGTTCGTCTGCCCTACAAAATCAAAATCAAAATCAAAGTAGACACACATATATAGTTGATGCTAATTGAATGCATTAACTGTGAAATTGTGTCACGGTCTAATTCAATTAGCATCTTCAACATTGTTGGAAAAATGTTTAAAGTTGATTTTTTTTTTCTCTTTCAAAATGTTATGAAAAGTTGTGTCAACAATTTTCAACTGCTATCTCTGCATTTGGTTATATAATATAGACTTAAAATTTACAGTATTCTTTTTTTCTTTAATTTTCATTTTTCTAATTTATTTTCTTTTCAGTTTTTTATAATAATAAAAAATATTCCGTTTCAATGCAAAATAAGTACATACTATTGGAGATGAATGACAGTTTTTACATTAAAAATAATGCAAAATTTACGATAAGCAGCTTAAGTCACAATACATAACCAATATTTTACAAATACATTTGTAGAAATTGATCTGATTTGTGGATAGTGGGTTCGTTTGTCGGACTATCCCATATAAGTAACAAAATTTAATAAACATTAGGTAAGTATTTTATACACGCTAACAAATTATAATTTTTAGAGAATGTATAGAAAGTTAATTTTTAAATAAATAAATTTATTCTTTATTGGTTGGATCCAGGAAAATAAACAAATATTTATTCTTTATTTATCATTAAAGTATAAATATAGTAAAAAATTTTAAATACCAATAGGTAAAATTTTTTAAATACCAATAGGTAAATATTTTTTTTTTGTTTTTTAAATGCCGACAGATAAATATAGTTATGCTTTATTTAAATCCCAAAAAGAAATTTTTATTTTTATTTTTTATCATTGAAGCGAAACGACTTTTCGAAGCATTAACTCAACCACTTACATTTGCTGCGCAATAATGAAAAATTAATATTTTAAAAGTCAGCCTTTATGGAATGCCACCTACCAACACACCATCTCCATGCCCACATCCATTCCAGATTTCATATCAACAACCAGTTTTTGTTTATCAACACAAAATAATTCCTTTCGTCCAATTTTGTCCTTGTCATAATGTCATATTCTTTATATAAGTTTTGTTTTAATGTTTTTTCATTTATTGTAAATATCAATAATTATAGATGGAAACTCCATCTTTTTAGTAAACATAGTCATAGACATCATTAAAAAATTTCTTGATTTGTATAAAGCAACTTCAAAAAATATATAAATTTTAAATGGACAGAGCTAAATTTTAGAATTTTTAGCTCATTGTGAAAAACGCATCTTTTGTCCTTCATATTTTAATGGCATACTCAGGGACGGATTTAGGCGGCACGGGGCGATCACCCTTCTTGGATTTTTATAAAATTTCAATATATATATAGACTTTGTTATTTAGATATTTAATTTTTAAGAGTTCGCCTCCCTTAATTTCTAAAATTTCGCCCCTCTTAAGTTGTAATTAAAAATATGATTTAGCAGTGATAATAAAATAAAACTGTGATAAAATCGGAGAAATTTGTGAATAACTAGTCCACAATTTGTTAAATCATATTTTATTTGATTGTAGTAAATTAATAAGTTAAATAGATTTACAACTTATGAGACACAATTTTAGCCCAAAGGCTCAAACTATAAGCCCAATTTATTTATAATACCTCATAAGTTATAATTTGAAACCCTTCTATTAAAAGTGGATAAAGGGAGAAAAGAATATATTAGGGCAACTTGTCAAATTCAAATTCTCTATCTCAATTCTCAATTCAATAATCATTTTGGGTGCACATGATCTATCATTCAAGTAAAATTCAACATATTTTCAGAATTTCAAGTCAATAGGTGAGTTGAGAATTTTGAATTCATATTTTCTATCACTTAAAAATGTGTTATTCTAATTTAGATGAATTCATGATCATGAATGATGAGTAATGAATTTATTGTTTCCTTCCTCAATTTTTGGATCATGTAGGCAAAGAGTTTGTAGCTTAGCACATTAGCATTTTATAAAAATTGAAAATAAAAATTGAAATAAATTTTGAAAAAGGTATAAGGCAGGGCCGTAGAGTTGAATTCGAAAATAGAGCATTAATCTCTGTTAATCAATTCTTTTCATATGTGACAACCATTATCAACTTTGTTGCTTGTTCGAGCAAAAGACATGATCAATTACGAGACATTGAGGCATCAAACATCACAAAATTGATTAATGCTGATGAAATTGAGTCTGACAAAGGAAAAAATCAAGTTGGCACTCTTCAGCATCCTAAAGATACTCGATGAGGCTCTAATTTAACTTCTCTTCATAGTTTGGCAAGGATGTTTGATTCGGTTTGTGTTGTTCTACGAGATATCATTACATCTGGGAATCTAACTCAAAGAAGTGAAACTGATGGAGTGTATGATATGATGACATCCTTTGAGTTTATATTTGTCATGCATTTTATGATTGATGTGCTTGGAATTACTGATGATTTATGTCAAGCTTTGCAGCGTAAATCTCAAGATATACTGAATGCAATGCAATTGGTGTCATCAACAAAAGCACTTCTCCAAAAATATAGAGAATGTGGGTGGAATTCCTTACTTGAGAAAGTGATATTGTTTTGTGAAAAACAGGATGTGGAGATTCCGGATTTCAATGTTCAGTACAAAGCAGGTCGAGGCCGGTCTCGCCATCAAAGAGATAACCCAACAGTTGAGGATCACTATCGTGTTGATATATTCATCTCTGTTGTGGATTTGTTGTTCCAAGAAATGGATTTTCGTTTTAAGGATGATATGGTGGAATTATTTGTCCTTAGCTCCGCTTTGGATCCACGAGATGATTATAAATCATTTCGGGTTGAAGACATATGCAAGCTTGTGAATAAATCCTGATGATTTTACAACACAAGAAAAGGAGCATTTGAAAATTCAATTGGAGCATTTTGAAATTGATGCACACCAAAACTCAAAGTTACAAAATGTGTCAACAATTGCAGAGTTATGCCAAGTGCTAGCTGAGACAGAAAAATCTATAGTTTATCCTCTTGTTGATAGAATTATTCGTTTTGTGCTAACTCTTCCTGTTTCAACAGCAAGAACAGAACGAACATTTTCTGCTATGTTGTGAAGACATGACTTAGGAACAAAATGGAAGATGATTTTCTTTCGACTTACTTGGTCACATATATCAAGAAAGAGGTAGCTCAAGAAATTTCAATAGATTCTATCATTGATGATTTTGATCCCTTGAAACATCGCAGAGTACAATTCAAGATGTCGAACTTAGAAAAATAGAATGATGGTTTATCTTTTGTATATCTTTCTTTTTGTATAGACTTTATGATATATTGTAGAAGAAAAATATATTATCAAATTATGGATGTCTATTAAGTTACTTCTTTTCAATAACACTATATTTTAGTATTATATATTCATGAACTTTAAATTGAAAATGTTTTTTGAATAACACTACAAAATGAAGATTTCCACCCTCTTGAAACAAAATCTTGGATTCGTCCCTGGACATACTTCATTATGGACGTCATGTATATTGTATATAATATATCTCATACATCATATTAAACGAAACGGTGAATTAATTCTCAAGACAATCCAAACATTTTCAAAATTCTGCTATTTTAACTCATTCGTTTAAAATTTCATTGTGGCAAATGATTTTATCATTTTATCATTTGAGTGCAAATTTAGCTGACTCTGTTAGATAAATGTATAATTTGCTACGAGAAATACTAGGGGAAAGCTACCAATTCCTTCAACTCCCTTCCTATTAATCGAATTTCGGCTCAAGATTTTCCTTGATGCTATAACAAAACAAAGAGGGGAACCTCTTAAACATTACGATGGTGTCCCCATACGAGAACCCAAGTTTCTGCGAGTATTCGATATGAGGGGTGAACTTAGATTCAACAGAGCATGATAAAAGTGAGGCCCACTTGTTGATGTTGTCAATGCCAAAGTAGAGAGTAGGGCGGAGTTGGCGCTCGACACTGCATATGGTCTTGGAGGTGGAGGAGGTCAGGAGCTCTGGGCACATGGGGAAAATGCGGCGAAGATCCTGAGTGGTGATGCCAAGAGAGAGGAGGAAATCAACGGTGGATTTGATTTCTGAAACGGGAGTGGAAATTAGGGTAGAATGAGTCAACACCGAGTGAGTCCAAGTAAAGGAGCGTTTCTTGGATTAGACACTTGTTAGGGGAGGGAATACAAGACGGTGATGGTGGAGGAGAATAACATGTTTCTATTTATGTGCCCAAACAGTTTAACCTGCAAGAGGAGAATCTGGCATGTAGGCCAATTATCAGAGAGCCTATCAACGAAATACTTGTTTTTCTTCACAAGAATATGCGAATGACAGTAAATCCAATCATCACGACCATCTCGTGTTCTAATTCTTACAACAACATCACTAGTAGATCTATCGTCAATCCTGCTTGGTGTCCTTGATCCATTATGCTAAAATTTAATTTAGAAAAAAAAAAAAGGAAGACAACCAAGAAAGGATTGTCAAGTAGATTTCAGCAAGGTATTATTTCTAGAAATCTAAGCATGTAAGAGAACTCACAGATAATTCCATCAACTACTTTTTAGTTGCCAACTGTTATAGCTTTTAAGCATTGTTGAACCTGTAGTCAAACAAAAGGAAGAAAGATGAATAATCTATGATTAGTGATTTTGGCAATTGAGTTAGAAAATTGAAATATAAGAGGTGATTGCACTTAAAAGGTTCTTGAAAAGCTATCTTAACTTCTGACTATCAAGTGAATTGAATTGAAGACGCCCAATTCAGAAAATAAAATTATGTGTCATTCTTTCGATGATAATATTAATAATTATTATAAAAATAAAAATAAAAGTTCCATCATACACCTTTTCCTGCTCATCATATTTCCAATTTGATGCGCATATACCGTAGTCTTCTTGAGATAGATATACTGAACCTTAAAAGAGTTTTTAATAACATCTCATTCTATAATAAATGCACCGAAGATCCACGTGTCATATTTACTTTCAGCTCCAAGTCAGATCTCAGAGATAAGAGTAATACTTGATGATAAGAACAGCAAAAGGTAAAAACCGTATAGTTTCTTCAAAAAAATTCATTTATTGCTAGTTTACTACCAAAGCCAATAAAAATAACTAAATGTAAAAGGAGGTATAAATTTAATTGAGTGAACTTGCACATGTCTGGAAAAAGTGAATATAAATGCAAATATCAGTATTATTTATAACAAGCAATATGCTTATAAGTTATAGGTACTAATATCTAGGGAAATTATAAAAAAGTCGTGTTATCTTATTAGTCCTTATCATTCTTTTCCAGTTTAAATCTGCTGCTTAAGTTTCAGGCTACAGTTAATAAGCTAAGTAGCTTAATGCAGCTTGACAACAAAAAGTTACTTCCTTTCAGCCTAACCAACCAGAAAATCAACCTTTCTCAATACAGATTACTCATATAGGATTCAGACCATGCTAAAAGACAAAACTAAAGATTGAAATCTCATTACTTCCACAGTTACCATAGCTCCACCAACTAGCAACGACATACACACAAACATATTCTAAATACACCCCTTGCTTCTTTACCATTAATCAACATAAGAATTACGTCTTTATAGATGCATAATACTTTGGAAAATCCAATACTGAAAACTCAAGCTAGGTGATTCATCAACAATAGTAGGCAACTCCTGTGGCTGTATGCATAATTCAACAGGCATATCTACAAGTAACACACTAAAAGCATTGATGAAGTAAACTGGGTAAATAATAAAAGACATGGTCAATAAATCATATGAGATTCAGAAAAAATAAGTTCAGAAAACAAAACAAACAAACAAGTTGAACAGGCATCAATTCATATTAGCCATACCAACTAAACAATGCTGCATTGAGTACTTTAAGCAACACCAAATCAATATACAAGTAGACGGAATATAATACAAGTTCGTGAAACAATTGAACAATTCTATAAATACAATAAGTCAAAAAATAAACACAAATCACCAAAGTCCAGAAACAAAAAAAAAAAAAAAGAAGAAATAAAAAGTCTATAAAGTGATTCATCAAGCTTAGTAAGGAAAGTCAACAAAATGGAACTAATAATGGAGATAAATCAACTCAAAAACAAACCTGCTAAATAAAAATGAGAGAGAATTGATAGACACAATTTTTGAGACCCCATTTCCGCCATTTTCGTGGTCACACATTCCTTAACTGGATTATTATCAGCTCAGCAAGCTGTAAAATTGAATACGCCCGAATCAGAAATCAGGCAAGAAAACTCAACAAGATTAACAAGTGTACTAATTAATATCTCTCTCTCTAAATACAAATATCGAAGAATTCCAAGATTTACAAACGATTTTCCACATGTACAAGCTTGGGGATTGACGACGAACAACTTACAGATGCATATGAAAAAGAAAATTGACGATACAGAGCTTGTTTCTATCAATCACTCTGTGCGAGGGATTTCGATTTCCTCTTGTTTCCACGGTTAGGTTACAGAGCAAATGAATGAAATTATTCAAGGTGTTGGGCCTGGCAAGCCTCATATTATTTGGGCCTTATCTTACACTCAGAAACCTTAAATGGGCCAAAGGCCTTTGATGGAATAGGGCCCATATTTTTGGCGTGCGATAGTAATACTCACCATTTTGGATCTCAAAACCCAGTTTTTTTGTTTGTTTACTCCAATCCCATGTAGTTTTAGTTACACACACTTATGATATGACCTACTCATTAATCTATTTATATTATACACATATACAATTACATATATCATTTAATCTATTACCAATTTACCAACAATACATTTTTACAATTTTTATATACAATCTACTAAATACAATTTTTACATACTATATTTATATTTTAATTTCTATATTTTAATTTAAGTTTATTGCAAATAACTCAAAACACTTATCACATTCTATACAAATATTAAAATCAAATAAAAATCATTCCAACCATAAAAAAAATTAATTCTTCTATTTTTTATACATGCAATATGAACATTAAATTAAAGATCATTAAAAATAATTGATTTGGTAAATTATATGTTAAGTGCAGATTTAAAATAAAATAGTTATTGGTTAAAAAAATAGTTATTAAAATTTGAAAGTTCAAATTAATCTCCCAAAAATTTTGCAAGCTTTCTCCAAAAGTGATCTGTTTACTTTTTTTTTTCCTTTTTTTTGTTTTTTCTGATTTTGAAAAGGGGTTTAGACGGAAAATCATAGTTACTATATTTAGCTGTGATTCTATTATATACTAGAGAAAAGGGGTTTACGTGTGAAGGAAAATCAAATAGAGATAGGTACAATGAGACTTATCATATTTATGGCACATTCTGACTCGTCATTAAACTAATTTGGACCTTCAATATGAACTCCACTCCTTAATTGCATGATGAGAAATTGAATTAGGTTGGGGTAGTTGAGTTTTACATGTAACATTAAAGTGAGGTAGTTGGCCTCTTGTGACTTCTCCTAAGTTTGGGTTGATACACGTAACATGCATGTAAATATTCACAAATCTTGTGGGGATTTGTCCGATTTTTTGGCCAAACTTATTAAACCCATATGATTTCGATAAGTGATCGCAACACATTATAAAATGTCATTACTATGCCTATCTAGATTGTCATTTCTTTTGGGATATTTTCGTTTGGCTGATTCCTCTTCTTGTTCAATTGATCTGAAGCATCCAGCGGTTTAGATAGCAATTCTACGGGCTACAACGTTCCATGCCCATTTCGTTTGACAATTGTAAATATCCACTTATGGTAAGCTCAAATCCCCAATTCCATCTTCAATTACTCGTGTGTGCATATATGTGTGTGAGTCCTATCAATTCTTGAAGATTATCTGTCTTTTGAATTCAGAATTTGAATTACTGATGTGGGTTTCTTTTTTTAGTTTCTGATAATCGCTTAGTTGATGATATACTTAAGGGTTTTGTCTGATGTGGATTTTCTATTTAATTTGTAGAATTGTAACTTCATTTGTCTAATTGTTTGATAAGCATAGCAAATAAGCCAAACGTAGTTAATTACTAATTAGTCTATTATTAAACAAAATCGAACTCTTAAATGAACCATCTAATGTTTTTTAGAAAATTAGAACTATATTTTGAATTGTTAATATCCTGAAAAAATCTGTTCAATTCATATCATAATCTACATAAATTAGTCATAGAAGCACTCTATGATAAGTCCCCAACTATAATAAAGATTTTCAAACAAATCAAAGAACCGAAATAAACATCTATGTTAAAAAATATGATTTTTGGCTCATATAGTTGATGGTATATGACAAGCTAGATTTTATAATTATCATTTCAAAAACATGAGCAATGAACTACCAGAAGATTTTAGCTCTTTTGTTGATCAAGCTTGCAAGATTTGACAAAAAAATTCCTTGGTGTATTTTTCGGTAGAGGGTTAAATCTTCAATCATCTTAGAAAAATTGTTGGGTGGTGTTCTTACCAATATGTTATCAGAAGGATTTTGATATATGTAATGAGGAATCCAAAAATAACTGAAAATAATGAAACTTTATTTCTGGTTATATGCGGAGCCATAAAAGTATCATATCTTCTGTGTTTAAGGGTATGTATTCATCTAGTGTTATATGATTAGATGAAAAGAGGTCAACCTGAAAGACTTTTAATATTCTTTTTTTAATAGCCATTGGATGATTTACCCTTGAGATTTTGCATCCCTTATATAGTTGTGTTTTGTTTCATGGCACAACTGGAGTTATATTATGCTATGAACAGGTTCAGAGATGATCAATATCATTTCTGAGTAGCTTTTGGTTGCTTTCATTTCACATGTTTTTTACGTAGCAAGATTTTCACAACTTGATTTGGCTTTGTAGTAGAGGTAAATGTTTATGTACACAGTATGAACACTCTTAAGATGATTTGATAGCCTGAGGTTATGCATTATCAATATCTCTTCTTATTCATGGTGTAACTATATATGGTTTTTGGATTTAATGTTGCTTTTTATGCCACTATGCATAGTTGTATGTTTTGGTGTTATATTTGTTACTAATGCCTCATGTACTGTTTGGTAAGTTTGCATAGGTTTTCATGCCACATATAAATATTGTAACTATATCTTCATGTATCTTATAGGTGGTGTTGATACAAATGGAATTCCACTTGCATAAGAGTGTTTTTCCAACCCTTCATAAATGGAGAAAAGTTGCTTATGGAGGGATGCAACCTGGTTTGATGACAATCACACAGATGAATCTTTTTTAGAGAACATGATTATGAATGTCAATGTTGTGAAACGAGACTTGGTTAAGGTGATACTTGACACTATTTCCATCTCACAATATTTGTGTATCGTTGCTTTCATGGTTCTGGTTTGGACTTATACCCTTAGATCTATCTTTAATGAATAGTCTCTCATGTTACTTGACATCACACTTCTTGGTGGAGGTTTTACCCTCATTCTTTTTACAGCAGAAATGCTATCTCTCGATCTAGTCCTCAATTATATTCTCAAAACTTCCTTCTTCATAACCGGTTTATACATTTTATCTCTTATCTATCACACACTGACACGATCCTTAAGCTTAGATTCCATTTGGGCACTCACACCATCTCTTGTGATTCTTCATCTCTTTCTACATAACTATTCCAGTTCCACAGTGAAAGCTCCTGGTGATCTTGAATTTTCTTCGTTTACAAGCAACATCTCTCTTAATGCTTCTATAGTTGCTTCCCTTCTGATCGCCTTTCGACTTCCATCAAGGCTTCATGTTTTTGCTATTGTTCTCTTCTCCTTGCAAGTTTTCTTGTTTGCCCCATTTGTCAGTTATTGCATAAAGAAATTTTCTTTCTGTTTGCATCTATGCTTCTGGTTGGGGTTAATGGTTCTAACTCTTTTTTTCGTCTACAAACTACGTCAATTGCTCTTCATTTTGCTGTTGAGTATATTAGTTTTCGGTAATTTTGTGTGCCCGTATTGGCTGATCAGAATTCAAGAGTACAAATTTGAGATAAATGGTCTGTAGGATAAGGCTACGCTCTTTTTCAACATAACTAAGTGAAACTGTTGTACAGAAACACGGATACGTTTTTGATATTACTTGCTGTATATAGATTTTAATGAGTTTTCCATGGACATTCTCTTGAGATTACTTTCATTTTCTAGATTTACAAAATTAGTTGATGAGTTTGGTATTGATATAGGTGGAGATGGGGAATTAGTTATGTAAAGCATGTGGAAAATGTGTAGTGTTTTGAGTGAATGAATGTATTATAATTAGATTAGGATCAATTGTTTTGAATCTCTTTCATTTTGTATTCCAATAATTAGGAGGTTGAAAGTTGAGAGAATCCATACCAGACAAGAGAATGAATATTGATTATGTGGATAGTTATAACTTATTCATGTCTCTTATGATGCTTGCACATCTCTCTCTCATGTATATACACATCATGTGCGCATATTTATGTGTTCATGCTGATATACCATAAATTAAATACAATTATTAATTTCACATTATATAATTAAGATATATGTTCATGGTGGGTATGTGAATATCTTCTTACATTTAAGATAGCTATGCACATCAAACATGGACGTATTAAGATATTTTCACGATGGATGAATGTTTCTTACAAAATATGGATTGTCGAATATATCTCTATCAAATATTATTATTTAAGGTTATAATAGTAGTTAAGTTTTCATATTTAAATAATTTATATTAGAATCATATCTAATTCAAAATCTTATAGAATCCTATTATAATTGAACTCTAATATAAAAGTGTTATATATAAGACGTTTGTATTATTGTTTCTTTTTTTAATTTATATTGATTTCCGCGTGCAACACACGTGATCTAAAAATTTGTGTGTGTGTGTATATGATGAGGTGTGGACATGTTGGAATTATTGGAGAATGAAACTACTTTTTTAGTGATTATAAAAATAGCTTGGATAATTGGTGGTTGCAAATACACATGTATTTGGGCCAGTCTAGGGATAGTTATATTTTGGCGTATTTTGCACTCATCTTGTGTTATACGTAAAGACAAGTATGCATAAACTCATGAAACTCGCTTTTACGAAACATGCATGCATGCATTTAGCCACTAAATAAGACTAGTGGTTATTTCTTAAAATAATGAGTGAAATTTTATGTTGCGTTCAAATTAAAATTGGCCACTACATTGCACATATCATACCTTAATTTTCCTCCAAATACTTTTAACTTCAATTTAAAAAAGTGTGAGGCCTTTATGTAATATTCCCTCTAAAGATTGTGATTTAATAGATATAATTACAAATATATATGAAATAACTATATTTGCTCTCTTCCAGCAAAACTAACATAGCAAGTGAACTTGGAGATGACGTGGAGGTGGTAACGGCCGGAGATGAAGGACCTCACCTTCCACCTAATGCGGCCGTTCATTTTGATGAGGAGGTTAACGATGCTGTCAGACTGGTCCTGTATGAGTGCCATTCCATTATACGGTGCGATGGGGACGTTGTTGCCGTAGATAAACGGCGACCAAACGTTGTCGTCCTTATGGCCCTAGTAGACGGGGGGATAACGGAGTAGTAGGTGATCTGTTGGTTGTGGTATGTGGCGTACACGATCATCTTATCGTAGTAGATTCCGACCTTCGAGTTAGGGTTTCGGGTGTTAATGGTGACCTAGACGGTGGTGGAAATGACGTTAGGAGCGGAGACGTTGAGGTTGAAGATGGTGGCGTCTTGGAGAGTGAAGTGGGGCTTTTTGGGCTGGAGAACGGACCATACTAGGAGGATTATTAGGAGGAAGATGAAGATGAAGATAAGAAGCCCGGCGAAGCACCACCGTTCGATCTCGCGCTGGGAGCTGTCGTTTGTAATATATATGAGGCGTCCAACTTGTACAAGGAAATTGAGTTCATTAGACCATGACTTAGTGATTCTTATTCAATTTCGTTTCATTATTTTACTTATCACAAATTTATATGATATAATCAGTGAACAATATATATGCATGGAGAAAATTTTATGAAATAAAATTAATATGTTTAAATATAAATAAATGTAGCTTTGGTGCAATGACACTTGATCTCTACTAGTATATTCCCTCATTAGGTTGATTAAAAACAATTCAAAATTACAAACGTTGATATCTTTTGTTACATTTGATGTTTCATTTGTTATATTATACTATACTGATTATAAAAATCTAGTAGAAAGATCTAAGGTCATGACAAAATCCATTAGTACCCCATATAAATTGTTGTACTTTTCAACTATATTAATGACCACCAAATTATACTGAATTAAAATCACTTTAATACTTCTAATTTTGATATAGTTGGACCAACAATCCTACTCTCATAGTGAGTAGTTCAAAAACAGTCATTACTTTTATATGGTTTTTCATTATATATTTTAATAGTATCAATACAAATTCAAATACTTTAGTTCTTTTTAAATGATTCGATGCTGAATTTTCTATTTCATTATAAAATAACACTTCATGCATATTTGTAACTTATGTTGATCAAATCAAATACTAAATAAAACCCTACTAAAGTATATTATATATGAATTAAGGTTGTGGTTGGATGATGATATTTAAGAAACGATTTGAAAAGAAAAAACTGTAGTGAATTCATTAGGGGTGTATGGATTGATATGAATTTGAATTGTCACTTTCATTTTAAACTACTTTTTTTAGCCTTATGGTGTTTTTGGATGGAGGGATTTGAAATTTATGGCAACAAATTCATTGATGGTTTGGATAGATGTGAATGTGAAATTCATTTATCACTTTAATTTTGAACAATTGTTTTAGCAATATGAATGGATTTTAAATCCACTCGTTTTTTCTCTTGAATTTTCAAATCAATCTATCCAAATATAATTTAAATGTATTTTAAATACTTCATAATTTGAGTAAATTTAAAAATCGATCATTTTGAATTTTATATTTTACATTCTTCGATCCAAATACAAACTAAGGTACTTGGAAAATAAATGGAGGATTCCAATGAATAAAAAGGAAATGGGTGTAAATAAGTGAATCAAGAATATGTGGGATAACCCACATAGCATGTGACTATGTGCCTATATTGGTATAATAAAGGAAAGTAAGCTATCTTTACGTACATGTGGAATAGAGTAGGAGGTGAAAGAGTAGTTAAATAACTAATTGTATTTTTTTTTCCTTTTAAGAAAATAAATTATTGTAATTAAGACTGTGTTTAAGGCAATTAATGTTTATCACAGTGCCACCTTAATATTGTTTTCGAATTAGGTTCTGTTCTTTAAATAATTTTAAAATTGGGAAAAGATCATTTTCCATCTTATTATAGGATTTGTGTCCGAAACTAATTCTATAAAATTCAAAATATCAATTTTAGTTTACAATTGAAAATAATGTCAAATTTCACTCTTTTTTCCTTTAAACTTTTGATTCCGAAGTGTCTCAAAATGTGGAAAAAACCACGGGTATTTAGAAACTTCGATGGAAAAATAATTGAAATTTGACATTTTTTCAATTGCATATTTACATAACTAAAGTTGATGTTTTGATTTATACATAATTCTTATTCAGATGCATATAAATAATTGAAATAATTGAAATTTGACATTTTTCAATTGCATATAGATTTCCTAATTTGTAGGCTTTAGTTAGTTTAAATTGTGCTTTTTGACCACGTCTTTAGCTATTAGATTGTGGTATCTTAATTATATCTAGGTTTTCAGTTGTAAAAGACTTATTTAATAGTTTAAAGTTCATTCAACAAAATCACTTTTTTGAGTTCCCAAACTTACGTAAACATCCAAGCTTGAGATCACAACATTGTTATCCACAAACTACTGTAGCTTTGTTCATTATTGAGTATGATGGTTTGTAGAGAAAATAGCTCGTCGTTGATGGTTATTAATTATTACTCGACATGAGTTTGTGATGTAGAATTCAACTCGCTTTCTTTGATTTAATTAAAATAATTGTACATAATTTTCATTCCACTTGTGCCCAAAAGGCAAAGACCCTAATTTTTCTCTAAAGCTCATTATACTAATTTATATAAGTAAATATGACATTGAATGTTTCAAATGATAATATTTTAATAGTAGGCTCTGGTAGAGCTTCATGAGTTCTCCATATGGGTACTGAATTAATTATTAATAATGTATTGCTATATCCATAATCTAAATGTATCTTTTTTAGTTTTAAGGACATCTAATTGAATGGTTTTCACATTGAAACTGAGATTAATGTAAAATATCTTTTAATGACTCAATCCATAAAATGTAGAAAAACTTCATTCTTTTTCATCAAAGTTGTATTATACATACATCCATCCTTCTTTGATGAGTATAAAATTTTATGACCCAAAATTATTCATATTATGACATACAATTGGGTCATCCAAGACAATCTGATTCGTCAAATGTTTTCACAAAAGTCATTGCCGAAATTATTGAACTAAGGGCCATTTTTCCGATTATGCAATTAAATCCATTAGAGTGGATATGTCGGTGAATTCACATCGAAAGCATTTAATGATTGTATGTCATTAGAAATTAAAGTGGAACAATCAGTCCCTTGCGTCCATACTCAAAATGGTCTTGCCGAATCATTGATCAAATGTATTAAATTCATCACTAGACCTTTACTACAAAAATCCAACTTACCAATTTTATGTTGGGGTCATGCAATTTTTCATACAGCTGTTCTAATTCAAATATGTCCAACTGCATATCATGACTGCTCCCCTTTACAATTAGTACGTAGGAAAAACTAAACATTTCCCATTTGTGAATTTTTTGATGTGTAGTATATATTCTTATCTCACCACCACAACATATATTTATGGGTCCTAAAAGGAAAATATATATTTATATTGATTTTGATTCTCCATCTATTTTAAAATATGTTGTGCTCATGATAGGAGATCAATTTACAGCTCAATTCGCTGACTACACATTTGGTGAGAATTACGGGGAGATATGAGTCAAAAATTAAATAGAATACCAAGAAATTTCATAGAGTATTGACAATCTTCAATAATTAGATCTACACACTAGTTAAACAGAACTGAAAGTTCAAAAGAAAATTAACTTACAGTATTTAGCAAGTAATCTACCACATGCGTTTTTTGATAATAAAAGAGTGATTAAGTCATATGTACTTGTTGTAAATGCACCACTAAGGGTGGAAGTTCCTAAAATCAATTATATCAACTAATATTGATGTTTCTACACGTCTGATGCGTAAAGAACCTGTGAATACAAAAGATAAAAATTCGCAGAAAATAAAATCTAATAAGAATATACACTCCAAATATCTCTTGAAGAGATTCGTCACGAAAATAGAAATCCTAATAACATTGCATGTGCACAAAATAATAAAAATACTAGGATTGTGGAATAGTCAGATCAAAATATTTTGGAAAATGATGAGAGTCTAGTTGATGTAAATATCGAAATTGCAATGAATGTTATATACATGAGAAACTTACAATATAAATTTTACTGTTGTCGACAACATTTTTGCCTCCACAATTGCTCTTACTATCTCAAACAATAATCTGGATCCAAAATCCAAGTTAATAGTCGAGTGCCAGAAGTGCTCAACTTGGGTATGATGTAACGATGCAATTGAGGCCGAGCTAAACTCACTGAATAAAAGAAAATTCTTTTAGATCAATCATACATACTTTTGAAAATGTTATCAATGTAGGATATAAATGAGTATTTATGCAAAAAAGAAATGAAAATAATGAGGTGGTGATGCATAAATTGAGATTACTAGATTTAAACCCGTGCAATGCACGGGCTTCATTTAACACTTATCTAATTTTTATTTTATAAGTATTATTATTTCATATGTGTTTGTTGATTTATATGTATGATATTTTTTTCTATATCCTTAAAATAATCTTTCTCATTGTTTTTAGTTTTTTATTTTGTTCATTTGATCTTTAGCACAAAATTGTTAATAGCTAGTTTTTTTATAGGTGTTTTAATTGTTGGATTAAAATATGTTCATATCCTTCTTTAAAAAGTATAGAATAAATCTCATTTTTATCGCTCGAAGACATCTGTTCTGTTCCAATTTTGCCTTTGAGTGCTCTTTTTATTAGGTTTACATAATGATTTCATTTGTAACCATCATTTGTAAAATAATAGACCATCATCTATTTTTTCTACAATTCCCGATATGATCCACTTTCAAACTTGCAAATCTATCTACATCCCAATGTAAACATATCATAAGGTGTTTTTAGCACCTATTTTTTGCTAATGTCATTACTTTTGCAAGAGCATTGTTGTCTAACTTTTTTTTTTTTTTTTTTTTTTTTTCAATTTGAAATGTTGGACAAAAACAATTATTAAAGTTTGGAACCAAATATTTCATATAGAAAAAGACAATACAACATTAGCAATCTCTTCCAAGCATTTGTAACTTATATAATTAGTTTTTTCAAAGCACTTATTTTGTGTAGAGTAGTGGGGTATGTATTTAATTGGTATTAATTTTTTGATATTTCATAAATAAAATGTTTTTTAAAGAAGACACTTGACAACATTGTAGAGCTCCAAGTGTCATCACTTGAGAGAACCAAACCACACTTTTATATATATAATTAGCTCAAGAGTTCTTGTAGAGACTTGATATTAATTTCGAACAAATGTACTCCCCTATTAAAAATAGCATACCATTCCGCTACTTAATATATCTAGCAATAAATATGATTTTACAGTATCATATTTGTACAAATCTTTATATGTGAATATTTATATGACTAATGGTGCAACTATGAATTATGAGTGACAAAACTTTTGAGAAAAGGAGTAAGGGTTACGTAATTCTATCACCTTTGTAATAAGAAGACTGTCATGTCAAAATGAGAACAACTTTTCCTTTTCTACCAAGCTTTAATTAATTATATACTCGTTTAAATAGCATAGGAGTGTAGGTGTTCTTAAACCTTTTAAAATGTTATTTTTTATTTAATTTTTATCTTATATTTTCCACAAATAGGTTTCTACAGCTTGGTTTAAGATGAAAATTATATTTTTTATATAATTTTTGGACAAAGTTTCAATTTTAATTATGTAATATGAATCTTTTGCATTTTTTTAATCACCACCAATTATATGTTATTTTCGGTTAACTATCAACTTTTCAACTTTGATTCAATTTTAATCTGAATTCGATTTATGCTGATGTGGACGTCGAATCTTTTTTTCTATTATTGCTCCACCCAATTTCCATCACGTTCACTTAACAAACACTAAATTTCCGATCAAAGTTGAAGAAAATTAAAAAAAAAATAAAAAAATTAGAGGGCTAAAAATGAATATATATATATATATATGTGTGTGTAATTTATTTAGTGGTACAAGATAACTTTTGATCAATTTTCATTCAGTTTATTTGGTGGGCACTTTAGATGTTGATCTGGTTCCGATCCAACCTTCTTCTTCTCTGATGAAAACTTGAGATTTCTGATCAAAATTACCTGCAAAATAAAACACCGGGAGTTATCCCGGCGATGGGACTCCGACGCTCAAGTTAGTAATGTGTTTGAAATTTTTTTGTGATAAATCTCTAAAAGTATATCATTTGCATTGTGAATGTGTGTAAAAAATGAAAGAATGAAGAAGCAGAAGTTTTATACTCCCTGTGGCACGTGGCTATTGTGTTTCTCCGGAAAAGGTGGAAAAATGGGCGACTAACCCACTAAAATGGCGGTTATTTGAATTCAACCCTGTTTGCTTCACTAATTCAAAATCAGTTCGTCATATGGTTTCCAAAATGTGATCAGCTCGCACTAGATCTCCAATTACATATTAGCTGCGAACTCGCATCGAGTAGAAATCAGTTCGCCTCAAATTGTGTTTATGGCATAGTTCGCTCATTCTAGAGGAACATCTATTCGCTACCTTTAAACTGTTCGTACCGATTGACTTTAGTCTTGATTCAGTGATGATGAGAAAACCCGGTTCACTCAGTTCAACCATATCAAGTACTCTCCCCTTCAAAGTGCGTGTTTACACGCACTAATGAAGTTCGGCAGGCCTTTTTATAGAACATTCAATGCTCCTTTTCGAGGTGAAATGTCTTATCAATCGTCTTAGTCCTATCCAATCGACATGTGGCAACTCACGTTTCCGCCTAGCATCCCTTCATCTCTCACCGTTTGATTTCATCACATCGGGTGGTCGAAATATCACGATTCTTTAACTTTTCCCCCTAAAATCAAAAGTCGTCTTCCTCCTATATATATCATCTTGACTTCTCAAAAAACCCTTCTGCAAAACTATTGTACACTCATGTCAATCAAAGGCTTTTCTTCCACAATTTCTAGAATTCTTCCAGCAACTTAGATACCATCTCCTTCCTTCTTGCGTTATATTTCAATGGCTTCCTTCAATGCTATAGTTAATCTAAGAGACGAAAGCGAATCAGAGGAAGTGTTTGAACAATTTCCCCTATGCCCTCGTTCCAAACCTTCAAACCCTAAACCCTCTTCATTCGGTCGCCAAAACCCTTCCGACCCTCCTAAAAAATCCCACAAGAAAACCGTGGACACCATTTTTTCTGCAACCAAAGCTATTCAAACTCATACCCTTCTTCTGAGTTCACTAATGATGGGGGTTATACTGTAGTAATCCCTGGTGTGGAAGATCGACCTCACCGAGCTTCGTCCAGCCATCAAACCTGGTTCCTAAAGCATGTTACTTTAGGATTAGTTCCCCCTGTTCATCCTTTTTTTCATAGAGATTGGTTTGGCTTTCGGGATTTGTTCTAACCAACTTCACCCAAATTCGATAAGTTATATAGTTTCTTTTTCTATGGTGTGTAAGTGGATGGGGGTCAAACCCACTTCTAAACGGTTCCCAACTTGCTTTGTCCTAAAAAACACCAACCCTTTTCGCTTTTATCTAAGCCCCTGTAGTAATGGGAGGCGAGCTTAGTTTTTATCTTCTGGGGACGATAGAGTCAGTTCTTGGGAGAAATATTATTTTTTTATTCATGCACCAGCGAACGAACCCTTCCGTTCACTTCTTTGGGCCCAGACTTCAATCCGAACCGATCCCGCTCCCGAAGTGGATCTTGAGCTCGTGGCCCTGAATAGAATCTTCCATTGGGGGTGGTTCGATATAGTAAAAATGAGTTTATGTGAGTCGCTGTTATCCTTCTGGCGGTTCTATCCGAACAGCCAAGTTCCCTCCAGATTCAACCTAGGTTGTTTAGCTCTTGTTATTTTTCTCATTGTCTGTGTCTTATTTTGACGAACTGTGCCTTACTCAAATCCCTTTTTGTTGCAAACAACACGATGCTTTGATTTTTCAATTTTACCGAGAACACCCCAATGAGGAGCGAACCGCTCCTTCTCCTGATGAAAGGGTGGTGAATGCCGAATTGGTCACTGCCTTTAAGCAAAAAGAGGAAAAATTTCTTGCCGAACTGGCTGAGAAGACTCCTAGAGCAGCTAAGAACATACTCCAAGGGGAGGGTAATTCGAGACCGACCTCATCTACCTCTCCCATCACGACTGCACAGCCAGTTGTCCAAATCCACACTAACTCACCTCTTTCCACTGTTCCCACCTCTGAACACGTTGATCTGACCGAGGAGATCGATAAGGAAGCAGCGGAAGCCGCCACTTCCCTTCGAAAGTAAAAGAGAAGCTCTTCGAGCTCACAGAGGTCTGCAGGCAAAAAACTGAAAACTGTCGAAGAGCCCAGAGCTAGCTTAGAAACTACAGAAAAAACGATGGTTCCAAGTGAATAGGTGGCAGAAGAGGAGGAAGATGCCGAGGAGAAGGAATCGAGGCTGAACTTGACTTTTTTGGCGAATGCTAAGAAGTTTTTCGAGGGTTATTCCAAGAAATTTCTTCACCGATGAGATCAAGTGCAGAAGTACCATAACGAGCTGAGAGAGGTGATCGAAGAAAAGAAAACCATAGAGAGTGACCTGACAACCAATGCCGGCAAAGCCGACAACCTAGCCACTCAACTAGAGCAACGGGAGATCGAGCTAGCTGTCGCTCGTTCAGAGGTAGCCAAAAAAGAGGAGCTTTTGCTAGCGAATGAGAAGTTCGCTATGGAGAAGCAATCCGCTTTTCTGGCAATGGAGGCGGAGAACAAGAGGTTGAAGGAGGAATTGGAGCAGGAGAAGAGCATGCAGGCCCAGTTTGGCGAGACCATGCAGAATGAAGGCTTCTATCAATTCACTTAGAGTTCAAAGGTGGAATTGATAGCGGCGGGCTTTCGAGAGCGACTCATTTCCCGTCTCTGGAACTGTGTTCTTTTTCTTTCCAAAACTGCCCCAATGGTTGAGGCTTACTTCCGAGAAGGAGTTCGACTTTGTCAAGAGGAGGTAGGACAAGCTTTTCAATTTCGCCTCTCTTATCTGGGTAAGAAATTACAATAATCCTTCCCCATTCCTCCTGGCTGGCATGACGATCCAAATGAGGATGTTAATGCCGAATGGTGGGTGGGTTGTTTGGAACAAGCACTCAGGGAGGTTTTTCCTGACAAAGTTCTTGATAATCCAAGTACCAGTTCGCATCCTCATATGCTCGGAGAGGTTGGTCCGAGGTCGACTATGGACCTACCGGAAGACATGTTCAATCCTTTGCCACCGACCTCAACTGATGATCCCGCTTCTCTCCTAGCTCCTTCTGATAAACCATCTGACTGTATTTAGCCAATTTTCTCACATTTCTGATTATAATTACTCTGCTGGAGTTTTGAATGTCATTTCATACTTTTTGCTCGTTTATCAGTCTTGAATTCACTCATAATTAGCTCCTAATTAATCTGTTCTCAACATAAAAGTTAAGCCCCATAATTTGTGAAAAATAACAGGAGTTTCAATCATCACCAGTAATTAATGTGCATATAAATATATCTGAAAATGAAATTCCCCTAAAGGAAATTGACAACCTGTATACAATCAGGACTCCTCAGTGGAGGCAAGTATAATTGAAGTTTGCTTAATCAGGGCATTTCGAGGAAATGCTTCAGTTCACGTAATCAGGACATTCCGAGGGAATGTTTCAGTTCACTTAATCAGGAATACCGAGGAAATGTTTCGCTTAATCAGGACATTTCGAGGGAATGTTGCAATTTGCTTAATCAAGACATTTCGAGGGAATGTTTCGCTTAATCAGGACATTCCGAGTGAATGCTTTGGTTCACTTAATCAGGACATTCTGAGGGAATGTTGCAGTTCGCTTAATCAGGACATTCCGAGGGAATGTTTCGCTTAATCAGCAAATTTGATCAAATATAAGAGCATTCATATGAAATCAAAAAAGAAAAGACACAACAATTTACCATGATTCGGCCGAATTAGCCTACGTTTACGGAGAGCAAATATTTTTATCTCATTAAGGTAGTAAAGCTGAAGAAAGATAGCGAACAACATACAAGAATGTGACGTTTCAAGTATAGAATTTCCTTAGGTGACTCACATGTCATGGTCTCGGCCACATCTATCACTTCGTAAGATCCTCCCGAAAGAATTCTTGATTCAAAACTTGAACTACCTCACTTCGGGCTTGTTCGAACAAATGAATTAGATGTTCAGGCTGTTTTGGAATATACTCATCAGTTCATCTTCTTCGTACTCAATTGTGTTAGCCTCTCTTCCTTTTTTCTGACTCCGGTCCCTTTCTCGATCAGCTTCATCTCTTTGTTCATTGTTGTGCTTCCAGGACTCCGAATGACAAACTGCGGCTACATAACAACATCGAGCGGTTTGCTGGTCGCCATGAACTACTCCCACTCCCACTGTTCTTCATTCCCCATCCTCCACAGGAAACTTCATCATTAAGTGTGTGAGTGAGATGACCGCTGCATAAGAACTTAAGGATGGACGACCTAAAATCACATTGTATTGTGAAGGTGCATCCACTAGCAAGAAATTCATTGTTTTATTCTGCCTCCATTCTCCTTCTCCTAAAACCATAGGCAATTGTACTTTACCGAACACGGTCACGACTTCTCTTGAAAAACCATAAAGAGAAGTTTCTACAGGTTTTACCTCTATTGACGATCCCATTTTTCTGAAACAGTCCATGAACGTGATGTCCACCGAACTGCCTGTATCAACAAATACCCGCTCGACATTGAATCCTCCTATCTCGGCGACAATCACCATAGCATCGAACTGTGGACTTTGGATTGCCACTCTATCACGAAGTCCAAACTCTACCACCACTTCGTCAAAAATTGTTTGAACCTCACCTCCATTCTGACGAATAGAATTCAATCTCGTTTTATGAACTCTGTTTGAATCTCCATCTGTCGGCTCTCCCATGATCATATGTATTGTGGGCCTCTCTTCCCATTCGGGTCTGTTTCGTGGTGGGAGAGGCGGAGGTGGAGGTAATTCAGGTTGCTCTTGTCTTCTCTCTCTTCTCGGCTCCTCCTGAATATTCTGTTGTTCTATGTCATCCTGCCAGTTCCGACAAACATATCGGGCTAATCTGTTCTCCTTTACCAATTGTTCCAATTCATCCCTCAGATGTAGGCACTCATTAGTACCATGTCCGTACTCATTATGAAAATGACAGAGTTTTCCATTGCCGAAAGTAGGTGGCTTCTTAGGATTAGGACTCCAGGTCAATGGCCACTTCAATTGGGGCAAGTTCCATATCTCTACCAGCACTTGTTCGGGAGGAATGGTTAGTGGCGTGTATTGGTCGTATCTCCGACCTATCCTACTATCTCGCAACGGTGGGGGTACAAATTTTATTCGAGATTTCTCCAGTCTCTCTCTTTCTTGCAATATCATGCTCTTGTGGTCTGTTTGCCCAACTAGAACCTTCATCTTTCTTAATCCGAACTGCCTCTTCCAGATTGATATATTTGGTAGCTCGTTGTAATAAATCATCAAAATTTCTAGGCGTCTTCTTAACCAGAGAGGTATGAAGATCGCCCTCTCTCAATCCTTGTATAAAGGCACTGACCACCAGATCGTCTGAAGCCTTAGGAGGAGCCTCCAGAATTACAGTTGTAAATTTCTTGACATACTCTCTCAGCATCTCATCCATTTTCTGTTTAATCCTAAATAAAGTCTGGGTAGATCGTAATTGCCTCCTAGAACTGGCGAACTAATGTAAGAACAAATCTGACAATTGTTCGAAATTGTGAATTACTCTGTCACCTAACTGATTGAACCATGTCTAAGCAGCCCTAGTGAGAGTGGTAGCGAACACTCTGCACTTAAGGCCATCTAAGTATCGATGCAGAAGGGCTGTGTTCTCAAATAAGCACAAGTGATCCCATGGATCTGTAGTGCCATCATAATCAAAATTCACTGGCCGGAAAGAGGCCGACAATTCATTTTCCATTATTTTCTCCGAAAATGGATTCCCCCTTGCGCTCTTCGGAACTCGCCGAATATTCCTTTGAACCTCTCGTAATTCTCTTTTCAAATCATCTACTTTTTCCGATAACTCGCCGTGTTCTCATTTTTTACCCCGGGGATGATCGAACTGGTTTTCCCTCTCATCTGTCTGAGACCTATCATTCTTCTGTTCTTTCTCGACATTAACTCCAACATTGTCCTGTTGCGACTCCATTCTTTGCTTACCCAAAGCCTTTTGAACAAAAACTGTTATCAGATCCGAAAGCTCTTCCAATGTCAAAGTAATACTACCGGGGGGATTCACCGGGACAGAACTCCGGCTATCTTCTCCATCCTCCCGTGCTCCTGACGAGCCATCTACTTCCATTCTTCTTCTTGATCCTCTGGTATTCACCATACTTGTTATTTCAACGTCTTAAAACTTAGAATAATTTTCCCACAGACGGCGCCAATTGATCTGGTTCCGATCCAACCTTCTTCTTCTCTGATGAAAACTTGAGATTTCTGATCAAAATTACCTGCAAAATAAAACACCGAGAGGTATCCCGACGATGGGACTACGACGCTCAAGTCAGTAATGTGTTTGAAGTTTTTGTGTGATAAATCTCTAAAAGTATATCATTTACACTATGAATGTGTGTAAAAAATGAAAGAATGAAGAAACAGAAGTGTTATACTCCCTGTGGCACGTGGCAGTTGTATTTCTCCGGAAAAGGTGGAAAAATGGGTAACTAACCCACGAAAATGGCGGTTATTTGAATTCAACCCAGTTCGCTTCACTAATTCAAAATCAGTTCGTCATATGGTTTCCAAAATGTGATCAGCTCGCACTAGATCTCCAATTACATATTAGCTGCGAATTCACATCGAGTAGAAATCAGTTCGCCTCAAATTGTGTTTATGGCATAGTTCGCTCATTCTAGAGGAACATCTGTTCGCTACCTTTAAACTGTTCGTACCAATTGACTTTAGTTTTGATTCAGTGATGACGAGAAAACCCGGTTCGCTCAGTTCGACCATATCAGATGTCTTTTTAGGCCTTCAAAGATTGGGACACTTTTTGACTGAGTCTCACAATACCATCCTTTGAATGAAGGACCATTTAAATATCAATTTAAATATTGATAGATATTGTTAAATGCAACTTTAAAAGTAATACCCAACGAAAACACCATAAAAATTAATGCCATATTGTTATATTTTGGTGAAAATATCCTCTTTATTTACTAAATCAGTAAGAACACGTGAAGAAATATTTTTAGAAGGTATTGATTTCAAATTAATAATGTCTCAGCAGAGCATATTATCACATTTTATTTAACCTCACGCTAATTTTAAATGTCCTCGATCTGTTCTAATGTCCTCTAGGAAAAAAGTTTATGAATATATTAATGTTGACAGTGTTAATTAATCTATCAAGGTAAAAAGCTTAGATGTTAAACACATATCATGATATTACTATTATGTAATTGTCATAAGTTGAGACATAATGAAACACATTGATAGATATAATATATTAAGACAAATTTAACAGTTCATTTAAAAATATTGAGGCATATTAATGAAATTTGAGTATCTAAAGTACTCTTATAAAGAAGAAGAAAAAAAATGGTAAAAGGAGTGTAATGGAGCGAATAAAAATTCTTCCCGATTATATGCGATGGCATCAATATGGCAATAGAGTGGTGATTATAGTTTGGATTTGAAAAAAAAAAACTATTTGTGGCCGTTTAATAGTTACTTATTAATTTGAGATCGGTAGTAGCTATTGTAAATAATGTGTGAAAAAATATGGAGGTTGTCAATTTTTTAATTTGTAATTAATTTTATGGTAACTAATAATTTGTTTATAAATGACTCTTTTTATATTGTGTCAGTGTATGCCATTTACGTACACAATGATATTATATGACACAAATTAATGCAATGACATAGATCATGAAACTATTGACCTAATAATATTGTGTATAATAAATACACAATGAAAACCTGTAGAAACAAAACCCATTAATTGGAGTAAAAATGAGAAAATTTTCATTTTTAATCCTATTAAGCAGACAATAGTCCACTAAGTAAAAAAAAAAAAAAATATATATATATATATATATATATTTAGTTTCATAACTAGAAAATGAAAAAAACTTTTGCGCAACTGTTGCATGGACCTTAAATCCGTGTACTCGGGTTGACCCGACCCGCCACGCATTTGTACACGCCCGCACGAGCCTATGGATCGCGAATAAAATTAGCCCAAACATCTCAGGTGTCAGATATTTATGTTATGTTAACTATACATTTTGGTAGTGTTAGTGATACCTTTTAGTTATGTTAGTCATACTTTTTGTAAGACTTAACATTTTTTTTAGACAGACATATTAACCTTTCATTCATTTTAGTTATAATAGTTATACATTTTAGTTATGTTAGATATATCTTTTAGTTAAATTAGTCGTACCTTTTAATTATGTTAGTTGTATTTTTATATATATTACATAAATGTATGTTTATGTTGATATAAATGTATAAATAATATCACATAAATGTATGAGTAATATCACATAAATGTAAATATCTACAACTTGTGTATCGAAATTAGGGTTTATTGTGCCGAAATTAGGGTTTAGTGTTTAGAGTTAAAGTATTACATAAATGTATGATATTTGTATATAAAGGTATGACTAATATAACATAAAGGTATGACTAACATAGTATGAAGACCAGCAAATTTTTTTTTTAAGTTAAAGTATTACACTAAGGGTATGAAATCTGGATATAAGGGTATGCCTAATATACCATAAAGGTATGACTAATATAATATAAATATATGACTAACATAACATAAAGGTCAGGACAAAAAAAAAAGTGTGGATTCAGGTCAGACCCAGCCTGACCTAGGACAAATACATGTTCCATTTATTTTCTCGTTCCTATTATTCTCCAAAATTGCACATTAATTCCAAGCAGTCTCTACTATCCAAAAATCAAGTTGTACCCCTCATTCCATACCAACATAATTAGACTATTTCATTTTTATTAGCATGTACAATCCAAACTTTAGTGATCGTACCATTCTATCTTATATAAAATGTATAATTGGTCAAAATGACTAAAGAAGACACCAAATTAATGTGAAGGCAATATATATATATATATATATATATATATATATCATGAAAGTTGGTTAAAAATAGAGGTTACAACAAATTTAAATCATTCAGTATCATTTTTTTTCATAATGTTATAGTTACAATAAAAAAAATCATTTCCCCCAATATATTCAAGCAATTAACAATCAATTTGATATATGAATTAATAATCTTTAGTAGTCTTTATCATCTAAACTGATGCTTTTCATGGACTAATTTGTATATTGAATTAATAATTTTAGTAGATAAATAATTAATGAAATTACACAAAAAAAAAAAAAAAAAAAAAAACTCAAAATTTTAAACTACACAATTACTACATACATACACGATATAAACGAATCCGGCATTTAAATATTTTTGAACTAACATCAAGAAAAAAATACATAAATAAAAAAGAGGGAAATAAAGAGCTAGTATATGAACAAAACGAAAGAAAACAAAAATAAAGAAGTAAAGGCAATGAAAGGTGAAAATAACTTGCTTTCTCTTTAAGTTTTTACGAGGTCAGAAAAGAAAAAAGAGAAAGTCATTTGGACCATTTTAACGATCCCGTTGTTGAGTTTATTGTTATATATTTTGTTTTATGCAATTATTATGATAGAAAAAACAATAGAGATATATTTGAAGTACGTACGTAAATCATGTTTTTAAAACATTAAGTGTGATAACTACGATTTTTTGTGTGCTCGTATGGGTGTAGGCTCAGACTCGATCAGATAGTATTTTGCACCATTGATATTATGATTTATATTCCTCGAATATTTTGAGACCTATTGTTGTACTTAACAACTTTGTGTCCTCCCAATTGCTCTCATGTCATCATAATATATCAAAGGAGTCACTCGAAATTTATCTATTTGAAATGTAAGTTTCAGTATTAATTGACAAAAAATTAGTTAACACCAACCTTAACTAACCCAATTTCTAACGTACATTAGTTTAATTTAAAAAAAAAAAAAGGATTGAAAAAGATGGATAATGAAGTAGAATATGGATATCTATCATGCATGTGTTAGCTAGTAACATATATCCCCACATTAAAACTCAAATATGATGGGAATTAGTTTTCCAAGAAACTAACATTGTTCCTTGTTCGCACTTATCTTATTTATTTGTTGATGAATATAATCATGAGAAGTAGAAAAATGAAATGTAATAATTACATAATTTTCTTTTGGTTGAGGAATAATCGCTGCCCATTAACATTTGA
Organism: Scutellaria galericulata; assembly: GCA_946896805.1. NCBI lineage: Eukaryota > Viridiplantae > Streptophyta > Magnoliopsida > Lamiales > Lamiaceae > Scutellaria > Scutellaria galericulata. Next base: position 2,784,900 of record OX335784.1, on the reverse strand, counting down.
AATGTGTGTGTATTAATATATGAAGTTAATTAGTAAAAGGTTAATTAAGGTGTAGTGAATGATCCATGACGTTATGGTTGGATATAAAAATCATATTAATATAACATAAATATTATATTAATATAATATAATGATTACCGTATAAATATAAAAAATTAAATATAATTTGAGAGCACAGATTCAAGTCAGATTCAACCCGCGTCCAATAACACCATGCAACTGGTGCATGCAAAGAGTACTCAAAATATATATGTTTTCTCCATTAACTTGTTCGCTTGCTACAGTTAAATTCTATTAGATATTCCTATACAGATTGCTAAATTCGAACCAATAAGGAATAACAGGTGCAAATGTTTATCAAGCTGCAAGCTAATTTTTTTTTTTCTTTATTGTAATAGAAAAGTTTTTAAATGCATATATTTATTGTTATCTGTTGAAGGAGAAATAATGAGAAGATAGATAGACTAAATGAAATTTAAAGAGTAATGACATTAAAACTCACACTACAACAAAAAAATTTAAATACAACACTTGAAAAAACATGAGCTAACACTGTCTTTTATATCTAACTTTTAACAATGATTTACGCCAACGAATTTTAACGATTTTCTCATATCATTGTTGATCCGCTGTTAAAACAATGTTTTCTAACAAGAAATTCTTTTTTTTTCTCCCACAGAGCTGACTCCCATTCTGAAAAAAAAAAAAACCAATGTTTGGTAGAGATTTATTAGATGCTATGTAAAAATTTCTTGATAAAATCTTAATTTGAGAATGATTTGAAATTCACAATAATAATGTTTGAATTTATATATATTTGAAATTTAACACTTTTATTTCGAACCGAATGATAAACAATTTGGATGGATTTTTAAAGCATTCTAATTTCAAATCCTTTAACTTAAAAGAGAAAATTGATAAACATGCATGTTGGGTCTTTATCAATTCAAGGGGAACAGAATGATGAGAGGCGTCAATCCGGCGGTGTGCAGGATGCCGGCCCGACCAAGAGTCGACCGGTGAGGGCCGACCCGACCAGGCATCGACCCAACGGTGTGTAGGGTGCCGACCCGACCAAACCTCAACCTGATGGGTGCCAACCCGATCAGGCCTCGACAACGACGGGTGCCGACCCGACCAGGTCTTGGCCCGGCGGATTGCCAACTCGGCGAAGCGCAAATCCAAGCCGTCGAGTGACCAACCCGACCAGTAAACAAATCTAAGAGTTGTTTAAAGAAATTCACAATATTAATGTTAAAACTGAAAACTATTTTAAAAAATCTGAAAATAATATTAAAGATATAAGATTTAAATTATATACCTGAATAACTTTTTTTATAATATAAATCTGAAAAAAGTTATTTTGCAAACTCACAAGATAATTCTGAAAATATATTAAAAAAAAAAACTAATAATTGTAATACAATTATAATTCTAAATATCTAAATATTAAAAAAGAGTAAAATGATTATTTCAAAAATCTTTAAATAATACTAAAATTTTAAATTTAATTTACACTAATATATAATACAATTTGTTTTAAATAAATCTATAAATAATATGAAAAGACCTTTTAAAAATCTGAAAATAATACTAAAAATCTAAAAATCAACAATTATTTTTAGATTTTTTAAATTATTTTCAGATTTAATTTTTTTTTTTAAGATCTAATTTTTTTTCTTCAAAAATAAAATATAAATGTTATTAATTTTTAAAATTTATTGTTTTTAGAATTATTATTGGGTTTTTAAAAATTAAATTTTAATTTTTATGACCTTTTTTTCAAAATAAAAATATATAGTATTAAATGCTTTCAAATTCTTATTTTTAGATTTTATCAAATTAAAAAAAAATGATTTTTTTAATAAAATTTATTTTCGATATTAAAGCATATGTTAAATTCTATGTCTTTAATATTATTTTCAGATTTCAGAATAATATTTGCAAATTCTAACTTTCAAAACTTTTTAAAAACAAATTTTTAATTATTAGCCATTAAATTCATGCATAAAAAAGTAAGAGTTTATCTTCTATAAGATTCTCTACAAATTAGGAAGACGTAATAATTTCATAAAAATGTAATCTAATCGAAGAGTAATTTCATGCTACCCACCAGTTATATATTAACATCCGTGCATTTATAACAATTAACATCCATCAATTTGAGTTTTGCCTGTTCAAATTGAAAATAAATTAGAAAAAGATAACGTGTATTTATAACAGATGTCAATCGATGGAGTAATACGAAATCAGCTTATATATTTTTACTAGTATAGGACCCGTGTAATACACGAGATTTAATAAAAAAAAATTTAAATTTAGTGAAATTAAAAAAATTGTAATATTATTTACACAACAAAATTAAATTTATGATTTGTGCAATATATATCGTCTAATTTAACATTAAATATAAAAAATATGAAAAAATAATTATTTAATTGTTAAAATATGTGTTGCATTTGTAGATGATCATTTAAAAAAAATTATTATTTTGAAAAATAATATACATTGCTATACCTATTATATTATTCAACACACCCACCATTTTTTTTAGTTTGCTCTTTGTTTACATTTGTAACAACCCTCAACTTTTATTTTCAAATAAACGATAAAAAATGAAAGTCAAAATTTCACAAATAAATTCCATAGTTTATTTTAAAGCATATATTCAAAAAATTATTTGATTTCAAAAATTAATAAGTTTGAAAAATAATTTTCAAACTGCCCAACTTTATTTTAGTTTTTTTTTTCTTTTGTAATTATTTATATTTTTTCTTTACATTTTTTAATTTAACAAATTTCAAATATATAATAATATCTATCATTAAACTCTAGCATATATTATTTAGATAAATCTAATTAATATTTCTATATTATTTATTATTTAGTAATAATAATATTTCTTATGAACATTAAATTTGTAGCAATTAATTAGCATATTTAATATGAAAATATCATAGGCTTGCCATGTGGCACTTTGGTCTTACTTTTATATATATAAAATAATTATTTAATTGTTAAAATATGAGTTGCATTTGTAGATGATCATTTAAAAAAATTATTATTATTTTGAAAAAAATATACATTACTATACCTATTATATTATTCAACCCCAACCACCATTTTTTTTAGTTTGCTCTTTATTGTTTACATTTGTAACAACACTCAACTTTTATTTTCAATTAAATGATACAAAATGAAAGTTAAAATTTCACAAATAAATTCCATAATTTATTTTAAAGCATATATTCAAAAAATTATTTGATTTCAATAAATAATAAGTTTGAATAATAATTTTCAAGCTACCCACTTTTATTTGAGATTTTTTTTTCTTTTGAATGTATATATATATTTTCTTTATATTTTTAAATTTAACAAATTTCAAATATATAATAATTCCTATCATTGAACTTTAGCATATGTTAATTAGATAAATCTAATCAATATTTCTATATTATTTATTATTTAGTAATAATAATATTTCTTATCAACATTAAATTTGTAGCAATTAATTAGCATATTTTTTAATATGAAAAAATTGTAGGCTTGCCATGTGGCACTTTGTCTTACTTATATATATATAAAGATAATTATTTAATTTTCAAATTATGTGTTGCATTTGTAGATGATCATATAAAATATTATTATTTAAAAAAAACATACATTGCTATACCTATTATAGTATTCAACCCACCCTACCATATTTTTTTAGTTTGCTTTTTATTGTTTACATTTGTAACAACCCTAAACTTTTATTTTCAATTAAATGATACAAAATGAAAGTCAAAATTTCACAAATAAATTTCATAGTTTATTTTAAAGCATATATTCAAAAAATTATTTGATATTAATAATTATTAAATTTGAATAATAATTTTCAAGCTGCCCACTTTTATTTTAGTTATTTTTTATTTTGTATCTATTTATATTTTTTCTTTATATTTTTAAATTTAACAAATTTCAAATATATAATAATTCCTATCATTGAACTTTAGCATATGTTAATTATATAAATCTAATCAATATTTCTATATTATTTATTATTGAGTAATAATAATATTTCTTATCAACATTAAATTTGTAGCAATCAATTAGCATATTTAATATGAAAACATTGTAGGCTTGACATGTGGTACTTTGGTCCTTCTTATATATATATATATATATATATATATATATATATATAAAGATAATTATTTAATTTTCAAAATATGTGTTGCATTTGTAAATGATCATTTTAATTTTTTTTAAAATATACATTGCTATACTTATTATAGTATTTAACCCACCCTACCATATCTTTTAGTTTGCTTTTTATTGTTTACATTTGTAACAACCCTAAACTTTTATTTTCAATTAAATGATACAAAATGAAAGTAAAAAATTCACAAATAAATTTCATAGTTTATTTAAAGCATATATTCAAAAAATTATTTGATTTCAATAATTATTAAGTTTGAATAATAATTTTCAAGTGGCCCACTTTTATTTTAGTTATTTTTTCTTTTGTATCTATTTATATTTTTATTTGTATTTTTACATTTAACAAATTTCAAATATATAATAATTCCTATCATTGAACTTTAGCATATGTTAATTAGATAAATCTAATCAATATTTTTATATTATTTATTATTTAGTAATAATAATATTTCTTATCAACATTAAATTTGTAGCAATTAATTAGTATAATTAATATGAAATCATTGTAGGTTTGACATGTGGCACTTTGGTCCTTCTTATATATATATATATAAAGATGTCTATAGTCAGGTTTGGATCTATAAAGGGTTCTCGGGTTCGTGCCTAACCTTTTCAGGCTCACTAGATCCATAGGGGATTATGTCACGCCCCATTTTCACAACTTAAAATATCAGGGTTTTCTTTGTGGGCGTGCAGGAAAAAGAAGGGAGAAAGAGAAGCAGACATATAAGAAGATTCAGAAACTCGCCCCCACCGATACAAGAAAAGTTATATGTACATGATAGCGGAAATATATACACAGGATCCATCCAAAAGGGAACGGAAAATACAACATAATATTCTTTCCGTTTTAAAGACATTTAAAAGATTGTTTTATAACATGTTTTAAAACTTCAAAAGAGGAAAGTTCGATATGGCAGCACTCTCCCTACGCATCTCCACTCTCATCATAGCATGTAATGTGAATACACATGGGGGTGAGTGCGTTGAATACACTCGTGGGGAATAATCTCGGTATTAAACAGTTAAACAGTTCAAGTATATATAAGATCGACAATTAAACACAACTCTTAGAATGCATAGTAAATAAATACAAGTAAATTGTTTTTATATCGTATGGTGATTTTTACGGACCACCAACCCTCCGAAGTAAACAGTGGACCGTAGTCTTATCACAGTATAATATCGTGAACAATGATGATCATAGTATATAATCACAGCACGTAAAGTTCATATATTTAATATGGAAAGCGATAAACACATATAGTTTTAGAAATTACCCCCACCTTGTTAGGTGGTTAAATCTGCGTGATAGGCGAAATCTTAAGATCTAAAAATTTCATTCTGATGAGAGTTTTTTTTCGATTTCTCGTTCGAATTATTTCTTTTTACGATTCGTTTCGTATTATTTCGTTTTGTATTATTTATACTCTTTTTTTAAAAAGTTACTATTCATTGAAAATATCTTGATTTTACTATTCATTGAAAATATCTCGATTTTCGATTTTTCGTATTCGAGCCACGATTCTCCGATTGGCCTCATTTTCATTTCTATCTTTCCGATTTTTGATTACGATCATTTATATCTATTAAATTTCTAATTACTATCATAAGTTAAATATTATAACATATGTTTTTTAATTAAATTATACATTCGATAAATTAAACATGCTTTATATCGTTTTTCTGAAATGCACGTAATTAATTTAAACAAATAGGGGGTTAAATATTTAATTATCAAATTATGCTTCGTTAAACCTAGGCGTTACAGGTTAGGCTAGTTTCACCCTATCAATCCTCTGAAAATATTGAGAATAAAAAAAACAAAAAAAATTCCACCTTATCAATCTGTGCACACGTACCTTCTCTTGCCTATCTATCTATGCACACGTAGCAGGCAACACACCGCACCTACCCAAATGTTTTGAATCCCTATCGCATTCTCTCTCAATTTTCCTGAATTTCTCCCAATTTTTTTGTGTGAAAGCTACAGCAACAGCAGAGCTGAAAAGGTTCAGAATTACCCCTTTGATTGAGTGAAGAACGCGAGGAGATAAAGCAAATGACATTACCATTCTCACTCCCTTGGATGGTCAGAGTTTTGTTTTTTGTTGTTTTAGATCAAATTGTCTCCTGCATAATTAGTCTCATCCTTTATTGTTTCCTTTTTCTGGTTGAAGTAAAGTATTCATTGGTAAAGCCATAGTCCTATGTTGTTGCTTGTTGGTGGAACTATCTGAATCCTATATGAATAATCAGTGTTCATGAGAAAGGTTGATTTTCTGGTTGGTTAGGCTGAAAGGAAGTAACGTTTTTGGTGATGGGCAAGTGATGCTAGGTTGATTAAAGTTTTACTACTTATTAGGATATTGTTTGCTGCTTGTTATTAGTTATACTGATATTTGCATATATATTCACTTTATCCAGACATGTGCAAATTCACTCAATTCAAATTTATACCTCTATTTACATTTAGTTATTTTTATTGGCTTTGTTAGTAAACTAGCAATAAATGAATTTTTTTTTGAAGAAATTATACGGTTTTTACCTTTTGGCTGTTCTTATAGTCAGGTATTACATTTATCTCTGAGATCTGACTCGGAGCTGGAAGTAAATACACCACGTGGATCTTCTGTGTATTTATTTTAGAGTGAGATGCTATTGAAAACTCTTTAAGGTTCAGTATATCTCAAGAAGAATACAATATATACGCATCAAATTGGAAATTTGATTAGCAGGAAAATGTGTATGATGGAACTTTTTATTATTGTTATTATCAAAAGACTAACACATAATTTGTTTTCTGAATTGGGGGTCTTCAATTCGACACTTGATAGTTAGAAGTTAAGATAGCATTTCAAGAACATTTTTAAGTGCAACTACCTCTTCTATTTGCTAACTCAATTGCCAAAATCACTAATCATAGATCATTCATCTTTCTTCCTTTTGTTTGACTATGGGTTCAACAATTCTTAAAAGCTATAATAGTTAGCAACTGAAAAGTAGTTGATGGAATTATCTGTGAGTTCTCTTGCATGCTTAGATTGATAGGTGTCGAAACCAACAAATACAAATACTTGCTCTATGATAAAAAATTTATGATAATGGTGAGCAAGGTCGAATCCTCAGAGACTTGTGAGATTTATTCTTTTGCAAGATAAATGAAAAGGAATTAAATTAATTATGATTGGGGAATTGAGAATTTTTATTAAACTAAATCAAACTAACAAGAGCAATATTGAAATATATTAATTAAACTTGATATAGAATCCAACCAAAGACCAATTTTAGAAATGGTTCATGTATTCGATCACAGATGCAATAATAAATTCTTCACATTCAACACTAGATTGGTTATGGCTCTTGGTACAACCTAACAACCTATCAAAGATATAAGATTTGACAAAATCTACCACAACCCTAGCATTGTTAGTTCGGGTGGCCTTAGCCTCCACCCATTTCGAAACATAATCCACACTCAGAAGAATATAAAAATTGCCAAAAGATGCTGGAAAAGGACCCATAAAATCAATTCCCCAAATATCAAATATTTCACAAATAAGAATGGGGTTAAGTGGCATTTGATCTCTATGTCCTAGGCTACCAGTTTTCTGACATTGTTCACAAGTCTTACAAAATATGTAAGCATCACGAAAAATAGTGGGCCAAAATAATCCACATTCTAAAACCTTACGAGCTGTTCTTTTTAGACTAAAATGTCCCCTACATGCATATGAATGACAAAACTGTAAGATAGAATGTGTTTCATATTCAGGCACACACCTACGAATAACTTGATCAGCACAATATTTCCACAAACAAGGCTCATCCCAAGCATAATATTTAGCATCACTTTTAATTTTATCTCTTTGAGCTCTAGACAAAGTACTTGGTAATGTCCTAGTAACCAAATAATTAGCTATATCAGCATACCAATGACTTGATGTGTGAATAGAAAAGAGATACTCATCTGGGAATTCATCTTTGAGAGGTGATGCACGTTCACTTGTAACTATCCGGCTAAGATGATCGGCAACTAAATTTTCAAAGCCTTTTCTATCACGTATCTCCAAATTAAATTCTTGCAACAAGAGTATCCATTTCATAAGTCGAGGCTTCGACTCATTTTTCATGAGCAAATACTTGAGTGGTGTATGATCAGAATAAACAATTATTTTAGCACCAAGTAGATAAGAATGAAATTTCTCTAAAGCAAAAATAACTGCTAAAAGTTCTTTTTCTGTAGTGGAATAGTTGTTCTATGCACTATCAAGTGTCTTTGAAGCGTAGTAGATGACATATGGAGCTTTATCAATTCTTTGTCCAAGAACAGCGCCAACTGCATAATTACTCGCATCACACATAATCTTAAATGGAAGATTCCAATTTGGAGGCTGGATGATAGGTGCTGACGTCAACTTTTCCTTTAACTTATCAAATGCATCCTTGCATGCCTCATTGAATTCAAAAACCACATCTATTTGAAGTAACCTTGAAAGGGGATGAGTTATCTTTGAAAAATCCTTGATAAAGCGACGATAGAACCTGTATGTCCAAGAAAAGATCGAACTTCCCGTACATTTACGGGATAAAGCAAAGACTTAATAACATCTATCTTGGCTTTATCAACCTCAATTCCCTTAGAAGAAACAACATGACCTAAGATAATGCCTTGATCAACCATAAAATGACATTTTTCATAGTTGAAGATAAAGTTCTTTTCTATGCATCATTTAAGGACTTTTGTAAGGTTAGTAAGACACGAATCAAATGTATCACCATAGAGAGTAAAATCATCCATAAATACCTCTATGATGTTCTCTACATAATCAAAAAATATACAAACCATACACTTTTGAAATGTGGCAGGAGCATTGCAAAGTCCAAACGACGTACGTCTATAAGCAAAAGTACCAAATGGGCATGTGAAGGTTGTTTTCTCTTGATCCTCAGGTGCAACTAGAATTTGATGAAAACCTGAATAACCATCAAGACAACAATAGTGAGTACGACCAGTCAATCGCTCTAGCATTTGATCTATAAATAGAAGGGGACAATGGTCTTTTCGTGTTGATGCATTTAACTTCCTGTAGTCTATACAAACCCGCCAACCATTTTGAATTCGAGTAGCTACCAATTCAACATCAAAATTTTCTTTAACTGTTATACCTGTTTTCTTTGGAACAACTTGAACCGGACTTACCCATTTGCTATCCGAAATGGGATAGATCATACCCGCATCAAGAAGTTTCAAAATTTCTGCCTTCACAACTTCCATCATAGGTGGATTCAATCGACGTTGAGCTTCCCTAGTAGGCTTAGATCCTTCTTTCAAAAGTATTCTATGCATGCACAAATGAGAACTTAGTCTTTTAATATCAGCAATAGTCCATCCAATTGCCTCTTTGAACTCTTTTAAAACTCGAACCAACTTATCTTCTTCTAAAGGTGAGAGTTTACTAGAAATTATGACCGGAAGACTCTTGCCTTCTCCTAGGAAAACATACTTTAAGTGTTTAGAAAGAGGTTTCAACTCTAATTTTGGTGCCTGCATAAGAGATAAAGAATTTTAGTGTGAGAAATAGGTAATTCAACATAAGAAATATTGTACCTCATAGATGGCAATGATTCCAACTCATGAATTGTTTCTTGCAAATCAAAATGTAGCTCAAACTTTTTCATGATTTCTTTTGATTTTTCAATAGTGAAACTCTTACTAAGTACTACTTTCAACTTATCATCATCATGCAAGTCAAAGATTTTATGTGTCTGGGGTTCTATAACATCAGCAACAAAAATAGAAGATACATCACTTGGATATCTCATGGCTTCATAGATATTGAATTTAATTATCTCGCTATCAAATTCCATTGTGAGTGAGCCATCATGCACATCAATTTTTTATCTTAGATGTTTTTAGAAAAGGTCTTCCTAACAAAATCAAAGAATGAGATGATTCTTCTTCATCTATATTTAGCACATAAAAGTCAGCAGGAAAAATCAACTTATTTACTTGCACCGAAACATCTTTTAACACACCCTCAGGATAAACATTTGATCGATCAATAAGTTGAATTATCACACCAGTATCTTTCAGAGGTCCAACATTCGAAGATAAATAAACAAATAATGGCATAACATTTATTGAAGCACCTAGATCTAACATTGCTCTTTCCACTCGACCATTACCAACCTTACAAGAAATAGTAAACATACCTGGATCCTTGTATTTAGGAGGTATCTTTTTCTGTAGAATAACTGAAACATTTTCACCCATACTCACATATTTATTACCTTTGAGCTTTCTCTTGTTAGTGCACAACTCCTTGAGAAATTTAGCATAACGAGGTACTTGTTTAATTGCATCAAGTAAAGGAATGTTTACCTCAACCTTACGAAAGGTATCAAAGATCTCTTTTTCCTCTTCATCCTTCTTAGATTTAGAGAATCTTGAAGGGAAAAGAGGACTTACCACAATAGCTTTTGAAGGCTCGGAATTCAATTCTCCGGATTCATCAACTTGAGTTTTAGGAATCTCAACTTCCTTTTCAGCTTCTTCTTCCGGATGTCTTCTTCGAGATGGACCAGAAAACTCTTTCAATTCTTTGCCACTTCTCCATGTAACTGCATTTGCATTCTGCTTTGGATCAACAATTGTTTGAGATGGCAACTCTCCTTGAGACTCCATTTGACTCATAGATGATGCTAACTGATTCATTTGTTCCTCAAGATTTTTGATACTTGTCCTTGTCTCTTGTTGAAATTGTTGTGTGTTGACTGCAAGAGACTTAACAATGTCCTCAAGAGATGCATTCGAATTTGAAAGTAGTTGTTGTTGAGGTGGAACAAGTTGTCTTGGCTAGAAATTTTGGTGTTGAGGCCTTGGACCATAGCTAAAGTTAGGATGACCTCTCCAACCTGGATTGTAGGTATTCGAGAAAGAATCATACTTTTTTTGTGGTGGACCTGGAAATCCTCCAACTGCATTAGCTTGCTCATGAGAGTCATCTTGAAGTGTAGGGCACATATTAGTTGGGTGTCCAATACTAGTAAAAATCCCATATACTTTAACTTGTTGTACATTTCTTGTAGCCATTTGCTGAACAAAAGAAGTTAGATTAGCAATCTAATTTTCAAGAGAAGAAACGCTTGCATCATTTACTCTTTTAGAAGATGTGTCTTGTCTAAACCCAAATTGTTGAGAATTGGTAGCCATGGTTGTAATCAAATCTCTTGCCTCATTGGGAGTTTTGTTCACAATTGCACCTTCACTAGCAGCATCCATTATTCTTCTCTCCATGGAAAACAGTCCTTCATAGAAGTATTATATGATGAGTTGTTTAGAAATCCCATGTTGAGGGCAACTTGCAGACAATTGCTTAAACCTCTCCCAATACTCATGAATAGTTTCAGAGTCCTTTTGCTTAATTCCACATATTGCTCATGAATAGGTATTCTGGGAACGTATCATAGAGGAAATTTTGCTCGTGCTCAGTTAGGGACTGTCAAGCTTGTGGTCAGGGATCAAGTTTATTTGGTATAAAGAAAAATTTACCAAATTACTATGGCGGATCTACAAGCTATTGGGAACAATAGAGGCTCAACACGTAAAATTATGGCTTGTGGTTAAGCTGTCTTGAAGCCTACTTACAGGGACAAGACTTATGGGAGGTTTTCAGTAGTAGCGAGATCATACACCACCCAAGGAGAATGCGGAAACACTTTGCAAATAGAAGATTAAGGCTGGAAAGGCTATTTATGCAATATACACGATAGTGGAGGATGAACTATTACATCACATCAAGAAAACAGACATACCAAAAAAAGCATGGGATACTCTGGCGAATCTCTTTTCAAGAAAGAATGGTACACGGTTGCAGTTGTTTGAGAATGAGTTAATGTCAATTGCTCAAAGGGAGATGATATCAATCAATATTTTAGTAAGGTAAAATCCCTTTGTCTTGAAATTTCTGAATTAGATACTGAATCTAAAATTTCAGAAACAAGAATGAGAAGGATTATTATTCATGGGTTGAGACCCCAACATAGAGGCTTCATTATGGCAATTCAAGGTTGGGCTATACAACCAACATTAATTGAATTAGAAAATTTATTCGCCAACCAATAAGCCTTAGATAAACAAATGTCAGGGGTCTTACTAAAGAGTGATGAGGAAGCACTCTTTAGCGGTAAAAACCGACCCTCTAGGTGGTCTAACTTGGGATTTAAGAAGAAACCTGAGAATGACTCAAGTTGGAGAAATGGAAGAAGCTCTTAAATAGGGGGAGCTTATCGTAAACAACAAAACAATGATCAACTAACTACATCAAGTAAAAAACTCAATGAAGAATGCTATAATTACGGCAAGAAAGGCCACTATGCTCGAGATTGTTGGTTTAAGAAAAAAGAAACTTAAGGAAATGTTGTCACCTCCTCCGGTCATCAAACACAAGATGAAGAAGACTGGGATGTCGAGGCTTTCTTCATGGAAACTGAAGACATCATACAAAATGGAGCATCCACATCAAAAGTAAAAGAAATACCTACAGACATGACAAACAATCCCAAGATAATCGACTACAAAAAAGACTGGATCATTGACTTAGGCTGCGCCAATCATATGATAGGTAAAGTCGAGAAACTACAAGATAAAACTAAATATAAAGGACGTGTTGTAGTAACAACTAACAACACCAGACTACCCATAGCCTATGTGGGGAGTACCATGATCACGCCTCGTCTGAATGAACCTCAAGTACAGTTAGATCATGTTTACCATGTACCAGGAATAAAGAAAAACCTGCTATCAGTATCACAACTAACTGATGCAAGAAATTAGGTATTATTTGGTCCTGACGATGTGAAAGTCTATCAAGACATCAAGGTAATTGGAAAACTAATTATGGGAGGACCATAATTGGAGTTCATGTACGTGATGTCAGCAGAGTTTGCTTACGTTAATTGGACACAGAGAAACGAGACAACTGATTTGTGGCATGCATGTCTTGGTCATGTAAGCTATCAAAAATGAAAAATAATGATGAAAAGAGAGATGCTGAAAGGTCTTCCACAATTAGAGGTTCGGGAAGAGAAGATATGTGTCGGGTGTCAATATGGGAAGACACACCAATTGTCTTGCGAAGAATCAACATTCAAATCCAAGGAGCCGCTTGAGATAGTTCACTCAGACGTATTTGGACCGGTGAAGCAGTCTTCTCTCTCGGGGATGAGGTACATGGTGACTTTCATCAACGACTTCTCAAGGTACGTATGGGTGTACTTTATGAAAGAAAAATCAAAAGTAATCGTAAAATTTAAAGAATTTAAAGAAGAAGTCGAAAGTGAAGTTGACTACAAAATTCAATGCTTACGCACTGATAATGGAGGAGAGTACAGCTCTGGCGAGTTTGATGGATATCTACGAGGATGCCAGATACGTCACCAATTCACCTGTCCAAGCACTCCACAACAAAATGGTGTAGCCGAAAGAAAGAACAGACATCTAGCAGAAATTTGTCGCAGCATGTTACATGCTAAGAATGTACCTGGAAGGTTTTGGGCTGAATTCATGAGGACAGTGGCTCACATAATAAATAGACTTCCACAAAAGGGCTTGGATTCACCTTACCTTTTGAGAAACTATGGAGGATAAAACCAACGGTAAGTCACTTTCGAGTATTCGGTTGTGTATGCTATGTATTGTTCCCGATCACCTACGTAGTGAATTCGATAAAAAACCAATACGATGCATCTTTGTTGGCTATGATTCCCAAAGAAAGGGATGAAAGTGTTGTGATCTGACTACAGGCCGTTGCTACACTTCAAGAAATGTGGTGTTCGATGAAACATCTGTATGGTGGTCATCAGAATACATAACACTACCAAACTCAAAAGAGTTCAATGATGAATTACAAGACAAAACAGGTGATGCATCGACTGATAATGAATCGCATCAAGGTGATCTTGAAGCTACCCAAGATACAAGACATAAAAATACAGAGATTATCGAAGAAGATCAACAAAAGGAACATGAATACACCGGAGAAGAAGAAATTCCAAAAATTCCAAGAAGAACAACAAGAATAAGGAAACTAAATCCCAGGTATGCTAATGCATCTTTGGCTGAAGTAGATAATATCAAAGAGCCATCTACATATGAAGAAACATGTAGAAAGATTGAGTGGCAAAAGACGATGGAAGAAGAGATCTCCGCACTAAGGTAAAATCAAACTTGGGACTTGGTTCCAAAGCCTAAGGATATAAAACCCATCTCCTGAAAATGGGTTTACAAGATAAAGACCCAACCAGATGGCTTGATAGATAGCTACAAGACTTGATTGGTTGCTCGAGGTTTCTCTCAACAATATGGGTTAGACTATGATGAGACGTTTAGCCCTATAGCGAAGATTACAACCGTTCGTGTTCTACTAGCATTAGCCACAAGCAAGTCTTGGAAGTTATGACAGATGGATGTAAAGAATGCATTCCTACAATTGATCATGACCTTCTCCTCCAATTGATATTGTAATGAATCCTAACGTATGTTAAGGGTACAATTGATCATGGTCTTCTCTACAAGCGAGAAGTATCATTTGATCTAATTGGGTATTTTGATGCTGACTATGTCGGTGATCATGATACACGACGATCAACAAGTGGTTATGTGTTTAACCTCGGGAGTGCAACAATCTCTTGATGCAGTAAAAGACAACCTACAGTTTCATTATCAACAACTAAAGCTGAGTATAGAGCTGCAACAATGGTATGTCAAGAAAGCACGTGGTTAGTACAACTTATGAATGATCTACACCGACCAGCAAAGCCTACAACAAGACTATATTATGAAAATCATTTGGCAATATGTTTGGCGGAGAATCCGGTGTTTCACGTAAGGACCAAGCATTTAGAAGTACATTACCATTTCTTAAGGGAGAAAGTCTTGCAAGGAGATATAGAGATGGTGTACGTCATAACAGAGGATCAAGTTGCTAACATATTCATAAAAGGACTTGCTCCAGCTAAGTTAGAAGATTTCAAGAAGAAGCTCGGTATGACGACAAAAATAAAGTTAAGAGAGTTACTGATTGAGGGGGTGTTAAGAATCAACATTGCCTCTTCTATAGAATGTTCATGAGATTTCTTTAATTCTCATATTTGCACTCATAGGTTCTAGAGAGTTTTGTAACTTGTAGGCTTGAACAATGTTGCTAGAACATTCTTGCAATATCATATTTGTACTCTTAGGTTCTAGAAAATTCTTGCAAACTTGAGGACTTGAAGAATGTTTCTAGAACATTCTTGCAAGCACCAAACCCTTCCACCATTAGTATAAATAGGGACCAAATATATCATTTGTATGTGTGGTAGAAAGTAAGCCATAAGTGTAATACTAGTACAAGTGTTTTATAAATTGAGTGTGTTGCTTACTAAAGTCTTCCAGCAAGTGAGTGTAAAATCTTTATTAGTGCTAACAATAGGCTCTCTGATAATTAGCCTATATGTTAGATTCTCCTCTTGCAGGTTAAACTATTTGGGTACATAAATAGAAACATGTTATTCTCCTCCACCATCGCCGTCTTGTATTTCCTCCCTTGACAAGTGTCTAATCCAAGAAATACTTCTTTACTTGGACTCACTCGATGTTGACTCATTCTACCCTAATTCCACTCCCGTTTTAGAAATAAATCCACCATTTATTTCCTCCTCTCTCTTGGCATTACCACTCAGGATCTTCGCCGCATTTTTCCCATATGCCCGGAGCTCCTAACCTCCTCCACCTTTAAGACCATATGCAGTGTCAAGCGCCCACTATGCCCTACTCTCTACTTTGACATTGACAACATCAACAAGTGGGCACTTTTATCATGCTCTATTGAATCTAAGTTCATCCCACGTATCGAATACTTGTAGAAACTTGGGTTCTTGTATAGGGACACCATCGTAATGTTTAGGAGGTTCCCCTCTTTGTTTTGTTATAGCATCAAGGAAAATCTTGAGTCAAAATTTGATTAATAGGAAGTGACTTGAAGGAATTGGTAGCTTTCCCCTAGTATTTATCTTTTATAGCTTAAAGAATAGGATAAAACCGAGGCATAAAATTTGCTTGGCATTGCCTACTATGCTGAAGTTGTCTGAGGTACAGTTTCGGGAGAACATCTTCATTGTGGTGTATAAATATAAATACTGATAGTGATAATATGACATAGATTGAACTATATCTCTCTATAAATTAGTATGATTTGTTCATATTCTAATATTCATGTGTATATTTTAGTTCTTATGAGTGATTATATAAGGTTAATTCACATCATCATTTTGCTTATTTTTTGGTAAAGTGATGGTGAATTGCTAAAGCTGTGAATTAGTTTAAGTCACCTGCTAATAATCCTGTATGTGTGTTAAGGCTTGAATTATGATGGACTTTATTAATAGATATAATTGATGGTTATACTAAAGCAGAGATCTTTTTTGACTATCATAAGCGTATTATGGTCTTTATTGGGCTGTTGTTTAATTTTAATCAATCTAAAGTGGTGGGAAAGATATAGAATGGGTGAAATATAAGTAATTGATGATTGAACTTCTAAAAGTAAGATAAATACTGAACCTTAATATTACCGTTATATTGTCACTCTCTGTACCAAATACCATCATTCTCCCCCCTAAATTTGTGCCAGTTTTCTCTGTCTCGATCACCGATCTCTCCCTGAATCTCTTATTACTTCGCATTAGATTTCGATTCCTGTGGAGATTTGTCCAATTTTTAGCTAATCTTATTAAACCCATATGATTTCGGTAAGTGATCGCAACACATTATAAAATGTCATTACTATGCCTATCCAGATTGTCATTGCTTTTGGGATATTTCGGTATGGTTGATTTCTTTTCTTGTTCAATTGATCTGATATATCCAGTGGTTTAGATAGCAATTATACGGGCTACATCGTTCCATGCCCATTTCGTTTAACAATTGTAAATATCCACTTCTGGTAAGCTCAAATCCCCAATTCCATCTTCAATTACTTGTGTGTGTATATATGTGTGTGAGAGTCTATCAATTCTTGAAGATTTATCTGTGTTTTGAATTCAGAATTTGAATTACTGATGTGGGTTTCTATTTTTTAATTTTTGATAATTGCTTAGTTGATGATATCCTTAAGGGGCTTTGTCTGATATGGATTTTCTATTTAATTTGTAGAATTGTAACTTCATTTGTCTAATTGTCTGATAAGCCTAGCAAATAAGCCAAATGTAGTTAATTACTAATTAGTTTATTATTAAACAAAATCAAACTCTCAAACGAACCATCAAATGGTTTCTGGAAAATTAGAACTATATTTTGAATTGTTAATATCCTAAAAAAATTTGTTCAATTCATTGTTGGAAGATTGGTTGTTGAAAGTGGTGGGTGGCACCATGTTGACCAATTGTTATGTTGCTAAAAGTAATCCATTTAAAGATTGAATGTCAAAAGATTAATCTACTTTTGGAGTAGATAATCATGGCATTTTGAATCACTCAAAACCAATTTTTGGTGAGTGAGAAATTAAGCATCAAAATTGGCCACTTGAAATGAGAAATGAAAGGTCTTAGATATGGGAGAAGTGTTTAAATATCCCACATAAAAAATAGACCTTGAAAATGCAAGTATAAAAAAAGTAATGTGAAGAGGTTTAGTAATTAGTATACTATTGGAATAGTATGCTTGTGAACCACACACGTGAGCGCGGGGCTCGACCCGGATCGATCCCGACCCGACCTCGATCCTGGGCCTGGGTCCTTGGTAATTGGATGTTGTACTGGACTTTGGCGAATCGAGCACGGGTTTTACCCGAGTTTAATTTTTTAGGCAAAAGTCACATGCCGTTAACGATGTTGGGTAAAAGTGTGCCCGTGTCGAAATACACCGAGAGCAGGTTGCTGATGACGTCGGGTCAGGTTGCTGTTGGATCTTACTGTAATGGGTATAGGATCCTACACATGCCATTAACGGCATGTGACTGTTTTCCTAACAGGAGCAGGTTGGTGACGGCGCCGGGTCAGGTTGCTATTCGTGCTTCTTGCAGTGTGTGTAGGTTTCTGACGACGCCGGGAGTAGGTTGTTGTTCGTGCTTCCTGCAGTGTGTGTAGATTACTGACAGCATCAGGTGCAGGTTACTGTTTGTGCTTCCTGCAATGGGTGCATGTTGATGACAGCAATGAGAGCAGTAAGCGTGCCCACACCCAATAGTAACATGTTGCAACATTTTTTGACCGTGTCTTATTTTTGAATGGGGCATTAACTTGCATTAAAAGAGCCATTTTTGGGCAGTAAATTCTTATCAATTTCAAGTGTAACCCCCCATGTTGGAGACCTATATATAGGTGTGATCATGCATCATTTTTTAACACGAAAAACATACACATCGAAATTTATAGTTGCATTGTTTCCATCATGCATAAGCTCAATTCTTTCAACATTAAAAGTTTGCTGGAGCTCTCGAGTTTATGATGCTACAACTCTAGAGACGAAGTCATTTTATCTTTGAAAGATGATACGCACGATTCCAGGGAGCACTACCCTAGGCGTATCTCGTCTTAAAGAGAGAGGGCTACCTCAACTTGACTTACTACTATTTTGATTTGCTCATTTCTATTTTCTGTCCAATATCTTTGTATTTTCCTAACATTCTTAAGACGATATAACATGTCGGACAATGACGGAAACCGGGTTCCTCCTACCGTGGTTCCACCTGCTACTACCACCAATGCAGCAACTACGAATACTATTGTTGCATCCTGCTCATCTGCTGCTGCTGTAATCATAAGTGCAGTAATTTTTCCTACTATGCTGCTCACTACTGAGAAACCTGAGATGTTAACGGGCGAGAACTTCAAGAGGTGGCAACAAAAGATGCTGGTCTACCTAACTACTGTTGGAGTGACAATGTACCTGAAGCACGATCCTTCAACTATTGCTGAGAATGACACAAACTTTGAAGCGCATACTGTAGTAAGTGCGTACTGAATGTGATGAGCGACTAGCTGTATAGCATGTACGCAGGTTGCAAGATGACCAAAGAGCTATAGGATGCTCTCGAAAAGAAGTACAAGACCGAGGATGTCGGCATGAAGAAATTCGTGGTGGCTTGGTTCTTGGAATACCAAATGGTGGACTCATGTCTAGTTATGGACCAAGTGCAAGACTTCCAATTTGTATTGTACGAGGTTCAAACCGAGGGCATGAATTAGCCCGAGCCTTTCACTCTTGCTTGTGTGATCAATAAGCTCCCACCTAGTTGGAGAACTTCAAGAATAACAGATTTGTGCAAGCAGCTATTCCTCATTTCGGTGGTCACTATGATCATTGGAGCATGCTCATGGAAAATTTTCTGAGATCGAAAGAATATTGGAGTGTTGTGGAGAATGACATCACCGAACAAAAGGAATAAGTGACATTAACTGATGCACAAACTAAGGTTGTGGAAGAACAAAAGCTAAAGAATTTGAAAGCAAAAAACTACCTCTTTCAGGCAATAAATTGTGCCATCCTGGAAACTATTCTCAAGAAGGATAGTGCCAAAGATATTTAGGAATCGATGAAGAAGAAATACCAAGACACAACGAGAGTGAAACGTGCTCAATTAAAAGCTCTTCGCAAAGAATTTGAAACTCTCTACATAAAGGGAGGGAAGTCAATCAATGATTATTTTGGTAGAACGCTGGCAATAGCAAACAAAATATGGATTCATGGTGAGAAGATGGATGATGTTGCTGTTATTGAGAAAATCCTTCGCTCAATGACTCACAACTTCAACTATGTGGTATGTTCCATTGAAGAATAGAATGACATTGATAGCTTTTCGATTAATGAATTGCAGAGTTTGCTGTTGGTTCATGAGCAAAGAATAAGGAGCCATATTATAGAGGAGCAGGCTCTAAAATTTAGCACTAGAGAGAACCATTCCAAGGAAGAGGTCGAGGACGTGGTAGATTTAATAAAGAAAATGTTAAATGTTACGGCTATCATAGGCTTGGTCATTACCAAAATGAGTGTCCAAACAACGAAAGAGAAGTAAGGACAAACTTTATTGAGACTGAAGAAGAGATACTTTTGATGGCGTATATTGATAAGATAGAGGCTCATCAATCAGTTGATACTTGGTACTTGGATTCTTCCTGCAGCAATCATATGACGGGTAACAAATTCTTATTCTTTGAATTAGATGAAACTTTTCGAGAACGTGTGAAACTTGTAAATAAGGCTAGAATTAGTATGATGGGAAAACGAATATTAAAATTCAGATGAATGGTGGTATCCAGACTATTACTGATGTGTTTTATATTCCCGAACTAGACAATAATTTAATAAGTCTTAGTCAGTTACAAGACAAGAGATATGGTGTTTTCTTGCAGAAAGGATATTACGAAATTCATCATCCAGATAAAGGGATGATTGCATGGGTTAAAATGACAGGAAATCGGATGTTTCCGTTGTACGCTCCAGCTCAACCTAGTAATCAGACATGTCTAAACTCAATGATGCAAGACCCCGGATGGTTGTGGCATTATCGATATGGGCACTTAAGTTTCAGCGGATTAAAAATCTTATAGAAAAAAGGAATGGTAAGAGGACTCCCTAAAATTCAGCCTCCAAAGAAGGTGTGTGAAGATTGCACCATTGGAAAACAGCATCGCAATCCGTTTCCAATGAAAAACACGTGGAAAGCCATATAAGCACTTCAACTTGTTCATTCAGACATTTGTGGACCAATCAACCCCATATCAAATGACAACAAAAGGTATTTTATTACATTTATTGATGATTACAATAGAAAAGTCTGAGGCTATTATTGCATTCAAAAATTTCAATCTCATATTGAAAAGGAGATTGGCAAATTCATAAGAGTTTTTTTATACTGATCGTGGTGGGGAATCCACATCACACGAATTTACTAACTTTTGTGCAAAGAATGGCATTCGTAGACAACTCACTACAGCTTACACACCACAACAAAATGGCGTAGCAGAGAGGAAAAATGATACTATCATGAACATGGTACGAAGCATGTTGGTGAAAACCAACACTCTTAAGACCTTTTGGCCAGAATTTGTGAATTGGAGTGTTCATGTTCTAAATAGGAGCTCTACACTTCCCGTAAGAAAGATAACACTAGAGGAAGCATGGTTAGGGATCAAGCCATCGGTTAATCATTTCAAAATATTTAGATGTCTGGCTTGCATATTGTTGGGATTTCTGTGTTTAGATTTTGATGAGACAAACCAAGGATGTAACAAGAAGTTTGAGTACCCCATTTTTCATGATGTTTAAGTGAAAACATAGACTCGGATTGAGTCTAGTCATAGAAGCAAAAAGATTGAGGTGTACATGCATGCAATGTTGTATCGAAGATTTCAGAACGAAGCTGTTGCAAGAAAGTAGATACAGCAACACTGCAAGAAGGCAGCTAGAGCATTGCAGCAAAGTAAGTAAGAACGGCAAGCAGCATCACTGCAAGGAAAAGTTACAGGAGTACTGCAAGAAAGAAGATACAACAATACTGTACGAAGATACTGCAAGAAGGTCTAAGTTACAGCAGCACTGTAAAGGACAACTCAACTGTAAGAAGACCTAGGATACAGCGCGAAGCTTATTGTTCAAACAGCTAACAGCGCCAATAACAAACAGAATAAGTATCCTGCAATCCAAGGAAGAATAAATGCAGTACGAGGAACGAAGATTCAAGCAAGAATAAATAGAGTCATTTCCGAGAAGATCAAATTTGCAGACACGGAGCCAATGCCAAGACGCCATATGGACTGACGCGCTGCAGAAAGCTGCGAGCCGCAACCACCGCATTAAATACTCCAGAGAGAAAAGTCAAGACACATTAAATGCAAGCCATGCCTTTGATCAAGTACACTTTAATTTAAAATGGGAGATATCTCCTTCAATGGATATCTTCTCTACAAGTATAAATAGAGGATGAGCAACCGAAACCAAAAAAAAAAAGAGGGACATAAGAACAACGGACGAACTGAACAAAAACTCTCAGGTTTTCAAGATATACTCTTTTGAGATTTCTCTCAGTTTTAGTGTCTCAACCTTTGTGAAGTGAAGCAAGTTCAAAGCAGAAAGATCCCTTGAAGGATTCAAAAGCTCACTTCACCGTACCAGTTGAAGAACAAGATCTATATACTTTTTAACCTTGTTGCTGTGTGCGTAGGTTGTTTTAGGTGTCGAACAGTTGATAGGAGAAATCCTTGTTGTTTGTATAGTTGTCTAGGAGATAGGCAGTTTCCCTGTGTGGGAGTTTGAAATCCTGTGTGGGTTTGCCTTTAGAGTTTGCAGTTGTTGTGTGTACGCTGGACTCTAGTAGGTGTTTGACTTTGTAAGTTGATAGATTGTTAGGAGTGTCCTGTAAATCAATCTTGCTTAACAAACTTCCTGCTCGAGGTAGCAGTAGAGTGGACGTAGAAGGGTTACACCACCTTCGAACCACTATAAGCCATAAGTGTTTTATTGTTTTCTTATATGTGCTTTATCTTTCTTTTATATCTATCTCTGTCATAAGCAAAAAACGTTTTGTTAAGGATCATATTTGAGAAAACCAGCCTTGTGTCTTAAAACCTTATTTTTCTGTTGTGTATAAAACTCTAAGTTACAGCGTGTAGCACTGCATGCTAGTGCTGTAAGCAGTAACTGACTGGCGCTGCAAGTTTAAGTAACTTGCAGAATAGTAAGTTTTAACAGATTTTCAAAATCGACCAAGGTTCATTCACCCCCCCTCTGAACCTCGGACACCACTTGGGACCAACACATATGTACCTGATCAGAAGAGGAGCAAACTTGATGACAAATTTATAAAGTGCATGTTTCTTGGTATTAGTGAAGAATCCAACGCATACAGGCTTTACAACCCAATTACTTAAAAGATAATTTTCAATCGTGACGTTGTGTTCGATGAAGAAAATAGTTGGTGTTGGAACAACACATTAGATAATTCAATGGCGGCTATGTTTAATGCTAACGGAGAGAACACGGAATCTCCTAGAGAAAACCCACCAAATGATGAGATGATTGAAGAAAATGAAGATCATCCAAGTGGAAAAAATGGAGATCATCTAATTAGGGAAGATGAAGATCAACCAGTTAGCACAGATGGTCGTCGGCCAAGAAAAAGACCATTTTGGATGTCTGATTATGTAAGTGGTGATGAATTATCTGATGATGATCCTATTGTTCATCTTGTTTTGTTTACAAATAGTGATCCTATAAGTTTTAGTGATGTTGTCCATAATACAAAAAAGAAGAAAGCCATAGATGCTGAAATAGAAGCAATCGAGAAAGAGTACATCAAATGATGTTTTTTTCTTAAGTTCTGGAGTTATTTCATGAACATCGAAGAAACAACCAGTTGTTATTTTGTCTACAACAGAAGCCGAATTTATCACAGCAACTTCTTGTGCTTGTCAAGCTGTATGATTGTGGATAATACTTGAACGCATATGTTGTATTCAAAAAGGACCCTACTCTGATATTTTGTGATAATAGTTCTGTAATCAAACTCTCTAAAAATCCAGTTCTACATGGAAGGAAGTAAGCACATAGATATCAGATTTCACTTTCTTCAAGACCTCGCAAAAGAAGGAGTTATTGAGTTGGTTCACTGTCAAAGTTATGATCAGATTGCAGACATTCTAACTAAACCATTAAAAGTTGAAATCTTTGTGAAGTTGCATAGGTTGCTTGGAATTTGCTCAAGTTCTATGATAAATTGATTGAATGACATTCAATTTAAGGGAGGGTGTTAGATATCTAGCTATTAGTTTGTCATGTGATTAATATGTTTTGGTTGTTAGAGATGTGTTTTGACTTCTTCTTTACTAGAATCCCTATCTTTAGGAATTAGTTATTTTTTTCTCTGAGTTTGTTTTTCCTGTAAGGCTATTTAAGCCAAACTTTGAGTATGAATAAGATACTCTCTCTTCTCTCCATTTATATATTTTTATATTTACGTTAAGTTTTTCACAATATTTTTATCGTACACACTTCCACCCACCCTCTCTCACACTTAGCCCTCAATTGCAGACTCGCCGACACTCGGCTTGATGGTTGTACTAAAACAGAGATCTTTTATGAGTATCATTGAACTGCTTTAAGGATTTGTTGATCATATATTATTGGCATGGAATTGCTAGGATATGATGATCATTCTTCAACTAAACAAGGTGAAGTGAAATTCTGCTATTCATATTTCATATATCTTTTTTTAACTGATTTCAGGAATAAGTAGGTGTGTAGGTTAATTGTGCTCTCATATTTGAAATTACAACATCTTTTTTGTGTCTATTGGGCTTTAAACAGTCTTGCTGAGACTGTGTTTGTAATTGGGTTGCGCAGTTTAAGCTTCACGTAACATGTTAATACCCCTTGGAACTATCACAAATTGTTAAAATAATTTCTAAACCATAATATTGTGTTAATAAAATCCAAGATAGCCCTAAAGTTTTTTATTTATTTTTCCGAATAAAAACTTGAACTTGGCCTTACACTTCTAAATATGAGACAAGTACGATTATCCTAAATATAAAATAAACAAATAACTATGAAAAAATTTAATAAGTATAAATAACAATTCAAAATTTTCAATTTAAAACAACTAAAAATTAACAAAATGAACATTAAAAAATATTAAATAACATGAAATTTTAACTAAGTTACTAAATAATATCATTTTTTTGTTGAATTTTGATATATATATATATATGTCTGATTTAATTTGTTAATTTTTGCTTTATTATGTATTTTTCAGATTCATAAACGTATTATGGGCTTTATTGGGCTGTCTTTTTAATTTTAATGAATCTAAATTGGTGGGAAAGATATAGAATGGGTCTAATATAAGTAATTGATGATTGAACTTTTAAAAGTAAGATAAATACTAAACCTCAATATTTCCATTATATTGTCACTCTCTCTACTTATTACCATCATTCTCTCTCCCTAAATTTGCGTCTGTTTTCTCCATCTTGATCACCGATTTATCTCCGTATCTCTTATCGCTTCATATCAGATTTAGATTCCTGTGGAAATCTATCCGGTTTTTGGCTAATCTTATTAAACTCATATGATTTAGGTAAGTGATCGCAACACATTATAAAATGTCATTATTATGCCTATCTAGATTGTCGTTACTTTTGGGATATTTTCGTTTGGCTGATTCATCTTCTTGTTCAATGGATCTGAAGCATCGAGCGGTTTAGATAGCAATTCTACGAGTTAAAGCGTTCCATGCTCATTTCATTTGACAATTGTAAATATCCACTTCTGGTAAGCTTAAATCCCCAATTCCATCTTCAATTACTCGTGTGTGCATATATGTGTGTGAAAGTCCCATCAATTCTTTAAGATTTATCTGTCATTTGAATTACTGATGTGGGTGTCTTTTTTTTTAATTTCTGATAATCGCTTAGTTGATGATATCCTTAAGGGCTTTGTCTGATGTGGATTTTCTATTTAATTTGTAGAATTGTAACTTCATTTGTCTAATTGTCTGATAAGCCTAGCAAATAAACCAAACGTAGTTAATTACTAATTAGTCTATTATTAAACAAAATCAAACTCTCAAATGAACGTTTTCTGGAAAATTAGAACTATATTTTGAATTGTTAATATCCTTAAAAAATCTGTTCAATTCATATCATAATCTACATCAATGAGTCATATAAGCACTCTATGATAAGTCCCCAACTATGATAAAGATTTTCAAACAAATCAAAGAACCGGAATAAACATCTTTGTTAAAAAAACATGATTTTTGGCTCATATAGGCGATGGTATATGGCAAGCTAGATTTTATAATTATCACTTCAAAAACATGAGCAATTAACTACCAGAGGCATATTTTAGCTCTTTTGCTGACCAAGCTTGCAAGATTTGACAAAAAAATTCCTTAGTGTATTTTTCTGCAGAGTGTTAAATCTTCAATCATCTTAGGAAAATTGTTGGGTGGTGTTATTACCAATACGTTATCAAAATGATTTTGATATATGTAACGAGGAATCCAAAAATAACTGAAAATAGTGAAACTTTATTTCTGGTTATAAGCAGAGCCATAAATGTATCATATATTCTATGTTTAAGGGTATGTATTCATCTAGTGTTATATGATTAGATGAAAAGAGGCCAGCCTGAAAGGCTTTTAATATTCTTTTTTTAGTAACCACTAGATGATTTCCCCTTGAGATTTTACATCCCTTATATAGTTGTGTTCTGTTTCATGGTACAACTGGAGTTATATGATGCTATGACGAGGTTCAGAGATGATCAATATCCTTTCTAAGTAGCTTTTGGTTGCTTTCATTTCACATGTTTCTTACGTAGCAAGATTTTCACAACTTGATTTGGCTTTGTAGCAGAGGTAAATGTTTATGTACACAGTATGAACACTGTTAAGATGATTTGATAGCCTGAGGTTATGCACTATCAATATCTCTTCTTATTCATGGTATAATTATATATGGTTTCTGGGTCTAATGTTTTTTTATACCACTTTGCATAGTTATATGTTTTGGTGTTATATTGGATACTAATGCCTGATGTACTATTTGGTAAGTGTGCATAGGTTTTCATGCAACATATAAGTATTGTTACTATATCTTCATGTATCTTATAGGTGGTGTTGATACAAATGGAATCCCACTTGCATAGGAGTGCTTCTCCAATCCTTCGTAAATGGAGAAATGTTGCTTATGGAGCGATGCAACCTGGTTTTGATGACAATCACACAGATGAATCTTTCCTAGAGAACATTATTATGAATGCCAATGTTATGAAACGAGACTTGGTTAAGGTGATGTTTGTCACTATTTCCATCTCACAATATTTGTGTATCGTTGCTCTCGTGGTTTTGGTTTAGACTTATACCCTTAGAACTATCTTTAATATTGAACAATCTCTCATGTTACTTGACACCACACTTCTTGGTGGAGGTTTTACCCTCGTTCTTTTTAAAGCAGAAATGTTATTTCTCAATCTAATCTTCAATTATATTCTCAAAACTTTCTTCTTCATAACTGGTTTATATATTTTATCTCCTATCTATCACACATTGACACGATCCATAAGCTCAGATTCCATTTGGGCACTCACAGCTTCTCTTATGATACTCCATCTCTTTCTGCATAACTATTCTAGTTCCATAGTGAAAGCTCCTCGTGATCTTGAATTTTCTTCGTTTATAAGCAACATCACCCTTAATGCTTCTATAGTTGCTTCCCTTCTGATCGCCTCTCGACTTCCATCAAGGCTTCACTTTTTTGCTATTGTTTTCCTTGCAAGATTTCTTGTTTGCCCCATTTATCAGTTATTGCATAAAAAAATTCTCTTTTTCTTTGCACATGTGCTTCTTATTGGGGTTAATGGTTCGAATTCTTTTTTTCGTCTACCAACTAAATCAATTGCTCTTCATTTTGCTGTTGAGTATATTTGTTTTCGTTAATTTGGTGTGCCCATATTGGCTGGTTAGAATTCAAGAGTATAAATTTGAGATAAATGGTCCGTGGGATGAGGCTAAGCTCTATTTCAACATAACTAAGTGAAACTGTTATACAGAAACACAGACACATTTTTGATATTACTTGCTGTATATAAATTTTGAGGTTTCCATGGAGATTCACTTGAGATTACTTTAATTTTCTAGGTTTACAAAATTAGTTGATGAGTTTGGTGATGATATAGGTGGAGATGTGGAATTAGTTATGTAAAGCATGTGGAAAGTGAGTAGTGTTTTGAGTGAATGAATGCACTATAATTAGATTATGATCAATTGTTTTCAATCTCTTTCATTCTGTATTCTAATAATTAGGCCCCAACACCCCACCGCCCCCTAAATTATGCCTTCTACATGCGTTATATTTCCTATCTGATTATGTGGATAATTATAACTTATTCATTTTTCTTATGATGCTTACACATCTCTCTCTCTTTCTCATGTATATACATATCATGTGCGCATATTTATGTGGTCATGATAATATATTATAAATTAAATATAATTATTAATTTCATATTATATAATTAAGATATATATTCTGTTTGAAACTGAGAAAATAAAATGTGCATTCATGATAACTCAGAGTGAAGAGATACAACATATATATAGATGGTAATCCTTGATAGTTAAGCTATCTAACAACCTAACTAACAAACTGATTAATGGTGACATATCATGCCAACATGACAGCTGTTATAACAAACTTTAGCTAACATCTTAAGCTAACAGCCATGCACACGTGTTTTCTCCAATACGCTCCATCGTGCTCTTATCCAGGATCGTGAAGAATAGACAACTTTGTGCTTAATATGTCAAAATGGCTATTAGAGAGAACTTTGGTGAATATGTTAGAAACTTGATCTTCAGAAGAAACAGACCGAATATCAAGATCTCGATTTTGCACATTCTCTCATAAGATATGAACATCAACTTAATATGCTTACCATGAGTATGAAAAGTTGGATTGAAAGCCAATTTGATAGCTCTCATATTATCACACCAGAGCAGAGTTGGATGCTCATGTTGAATTCCCAGCTCAGTGAATAAACTCTTCAGCTAAAGTAGCTTAGTAGTGGCCAAAGAAAAAGACCTGTACTCAGCCTCAGTGCTACTTTGAGCCTCAGTGCTACTCAGCCTCATCTATCCATCTTGAAAATATCTTAATTCATCCACTTTTTGATGTGCATAACTATCTTAAATGTAAGACGATATTTACATACCCACCATGAATATATTGGAGAAAACATGTGGGCATGGCTGTTAGCGTAAGATGTTAGTTGCTAATGTTTGTTGTAACAGCTACCATGTTGGCATGCCATGTCACCATTAATCAGTTTGTTTGGTAGGTTGTTAGGGCATCCCTTATGGTAGGTAGAGGTTGACATGGATGAGAGATAAGATCCAATGAGAATGGGTTTAGGTTGTTGGGAGATGGGAGTTTAGGTAGAAGGGATGAAAATGGGTAGAGAAAACTCTACCCAGGAAGAAGAGAAAAAAATGGGAAACCTATGCGCCATGTCTGAATTTTCCTTTTTTTTAAAATTATTTTGCTTTCTTTTGTTTTTGGAACTAGCTGTTCCTTTTGCACTATCTTTTCTTTATTTTTGTTTTATTATTTTACTTTTTTGTTTAAACTAGTCGTTTGCATTTTTGTACTTTTTTTATTTTATTTAATTAAATATTAAATATTTTGCTATTTTTTTATTTGTATTTCAAAATCCAAAAAATTTCCACTATAAATACATGCCTTAATTCATCATTTTTCTATCACTTTTTACAAATATCAATTCACCTATAATCCCCAAATATCACCAAAATAGGATGGATAAAGATTCTTCGGTGAATTGGTGTAATTCTTCCACTTCTGGAGAAAACACTTCTTCCCAAAATAAAAATACCTGGCCCTAAAATTTCAACATCCGTCCTTAAGATGTTATGTTCCAATCATAAAATTTCCCTATACCTCTACCAAATTTCACAGAAGTTGGCAATTTTCCACCCAATCCGATGAATACTACCGGAGCACCGTATTATATGTATCCATCTCAATTCCATTTCATGTCACCTCCACTATATGGATTTCCTCTAACTACGTGCTCAAATTCGACTCGAAGATTCAATATAGATGGATCCGACACAGACAAGGAGACCCCAACTCCAAATTCACAAAGATCATCTCCATACTCACCACAATGCTCTCTAATAGGCCTTGATAATATCAACCTCACTCCCGATTTGTCAAGTACAGAAGAAGCAAACACTCCTGAGGCAACTCAAAAGACAGAGTATTCTTCAGAAGAAAATGAGCTTCTTTGTAGGTGTTGGCTCGATATTAGCACTGATTCTGTGATAGGCAATGCTCAAAAGTTACAGCAAATATGGATTCGGATTACTGATGCATATAACAATAATCGTTTAGCCAACAAGCCTTACAAAACATGGCTTGTATTAAAGTCACATTTCTATACCCTTCAACGAAAAGTGAAATGGTTTTGTGTAATCTATAGACATTAAAAGAAGAATTGGGAGAGCGGTGAAAGTGACGCAGATATCTTGTAAAAGGGCCCAAAAAGTGTATAAACAAGAACATGAGAAGAGTGGATTTAAGCATTTGGGATCCTGGAGGATTTTGAAATATAGTCCTGAATTTGTTGATCCAAATGATGAAGTTCGTAGTACCAAAAAGACAAAGATTTTTATGTCCAGAGCGTATAATTCATCTTCCAACACTGATGCGAGTGCTAGTGAAGACACTAATACAGTGCGCACTCGTCTAATGGGGCAAAAGACGGTGAAGAGAATGGTGAAGGGTAAAGGAAAATCAAACGAAGCTGAACAAAGTCGAGATGAGATTGATGAAAAGATAGCTGGCTTAGAGAAATATAATACTCAAAAGCTATCGGCGTTGGAAAGTCTAGCCAGATCACGTGAGTACAAAATCCTCATGAGGGATACATCAAAGATGACACCTGAACAATTGTGCATGCACCTCTACGTGTGCGAACAGATTCAGAACAAGTGGGGCTTGTAATTTTTCTCATTGTTGTTATAATTATGTAATTTTATTTCCCGTTGCTTTCATTGTGAGTGTTGTAACTTTCTTTAATCAGCCTATGTAATATTTTATTTTTATGTAATGAATATGTTTGTCGTTATAAAATAGCCATTTGGAAAACTAGCTGTTAGGAACAATAGTCGTTGGAAAACTAGTCGTTGCAATAAATAGTTGACAAAAAAGTAGCCCTTAGAAAACTAGTCATTGCACAAACTAATTGTTAGCAAAAATAGCCCTTGGAAAACTAGCCGTTGCAAATCACATTATATATTCCAGTTGCTCACATTCAGAATTACAACTACAAAAATTCACTGTCTCCTCTTCACTCATTCTCATTTATATTTCCAAATTATCAAATATGTCTTCATCTTCGCACTCGTTCTTCGACGAAAGCGACAGTGACAGTTTCATCGAATTCATAATGGATGACACATCTGAGAAAGAATATTTGGTTTTACTATAATAACAACAAGCACTACTCAACGTCCCTATAGTTCTTCTGGTGTAACCAAAAAATGAAGAACATATATATAACGAGATCGTGAGGGTGGACACGCTAGGCTTTCCAGTGATTACTTCTCTGAAAATCCAACATTCGGCAATGATGTTTTTTTACGACGGTTTTGAATGGATAGAGATTTGTTTTTACGCATTGTTAATATGTTGGAGTCTCATGATGAATATTTTCATTGGAGGTTCCATGCGGCTGGAAGAAAAGGTTTCTCACCACTACAGAAATGCATTGTGGCCATACGCCAACTAGCACATAGTGGACCTGCCGATCATTACGATGAATACCTATGAGTTGCAGAAACAACTGCCATTGAATGTTTATTTAACTTTTGCCGATGTGTGATTGAAGTTTTCAGTGAATATTACTTGAGAAAGCCTACTACTTCTGATTGTTAACACTTGTTACAAATGCATGAAATGAGGCATGGTTTTCACGGGATGTTGGGCAGCCTTGATTGTATGTATTGGGAATGGAAGAATTGTCCAGTCGCCTGGAAATGTCACTTTACAAGAGGTGATCACGGCGTCCCAACAATTATGCTTGAAGCGGTTGCATCCGCAAATTTATGGATATGACATGCTTACTTTGGAGTTGAAGGGTCAAATAATGATATTAACGTGCTCAACCAGTCTGATTTATTCAATGATGTTTTACAAAGATGGGTTCCACCTATTAATTTTACAATAAATGGTACGCAATATAAGCAAGGATACTATCTTACAGATGGAATCTATCCGGAGTGGGCAACCTTTGTCAAGAGCTTTCAATGTCCTCAAGATCCAAAGAGAATGAAGTTCATGTATGCTTGCATTATTTTACACAAGATGATAGTCGAGAACGAAGGAGATTCAGCATCCGATTGGTCTGATGACACTACAATTGCCGACAATATTCCACAACTAATTCAAGGTCCCGTTAGAGCATTCGACAAGTACCTCATGAGGAATTCTCAACTACATGATAGAGAGAAACATCATCAACTTCGAGTCGATTTTAGCAATAATTAGCTAAATATTAATTTAGCTTTCGACTTATATTTGGTAATTTTATAATTTTTTTATTAATGTATTGTTCCTTTTTTTGCTCATTATTGTATTACACATTTTATTTTTTTCCAATAAATTTGATAATTTATCATCGAATTTTATTTAATAGTTTACAAAATTGAATAAATATTTAAAATTTAAAAAATTATTTAAATCAATTAAATTATTATGAATTTTTATTTATTATAGAATAAAATTATAAATAGAGATGGTAGATTAATAAAAATATAATAGCTATAGGAGTGATTTGAGAATCAGACCCATGAATAGTTATTTTTTAGGTAGAATGGTTGGTGAGGTATTTATTTAATGGTAGATGTTTTTTTTACTTTTGAGGTGACAGTGATGCGGCACAGAAAAACCTTCTTTTTGGGTTTATCCATTGGAGATGCTCTTAGATAGCTTAACTATCAAGGATTTCCATCTATATATATGTTGTATCTCTTCACTTTGAGTTATCATGAATACACATTTTATTTTCTCAGTTTCAAACATGGTATCACGAGCTCTCTTTTCCAATTGCTCTTTATGCTTTGGTTGTTAGTTTTTTGTGTTCTTCACCGTCTTCTTCCTTAAGTTCTTCTCTGGTTATCTTCGACGGCTCAATTTTCTCTCCTTACTTTTACTACTCTTACGATTCGTTTAGATCGAACGAATTATTCCTACTGGCGATCACAGGTGGTTGCTACAGTCACTATGCGTGGATTTGATATGTTTATCTATGGTGATGAAGATAATATTCCTATAGAGTTTATTTCCGATGATAATGGAGTTCGTTGAAGTGAAAAGTTTATTTAATGGATTCACAAAGATCTGTTTCTGAAAAGCTGGATTCTAAGTTTGATTTCAGAGTCTATGTTAGGATATGTGAGTCGATACACTCATGCTTTTGAGATCTGGAGAGCACTGGATCAATTATTTTGATCCAAGTCAAAGACGCGAGCTATGAATCTTTGATTTCAGTTGCAGACATTGAAGAAAAAAGCTATGTCGATTGCTGACTTTGTGATGCAAATACTGAATTTGGCTGATCAGCTGCGTGCTGCTGGTCAAACTATTAGTGATGATGATCTTACTCTTTATATTCTTGGTGGATTAAGATCTGAATTTGAAAGTGTGGTTGTGAGCCTTACTACACGTAGTGATACTCTAACACTTCCTGAAGTTCAATTTATTTTGCAAACATATGAAACGCGTTTGAATTAGCAAACCTTTATTACTGCAAATGTGGTTCATGCTACACTAAGTGTCAACTATGGTACTGCTCGAGGAGGTTACAATGGTACCAGAGGAGGTTTTATACCATGAGGTAGAGGTCGTGGTAGGTTTAATCGAGGAGGAAGAGTTATTTGTCAAATTTGTGGGAAGAATAATCATGTTGTTAAATGCTACAAATGATTTGATGTTTCATTTCAAGGATTGAAGAATGTTGCTGCATCTATTCAAGCTAATCTTCTAAGTACAACTAATACTACACATTAAACTCAAAATTCTAATCATCCACATGTGTTTGACATTGTTTTTTCGAGTTAGTCACCAGATTGGATTATTGATAGTGGAGCATCTCATCATGTTATCTTAGCTTTGGAAAATCTTCACCTGCAAACTCCATATCAAGGTATAAAAAAGCTTGTGGTTGGTAATGGCTCTTCTTTATCTATATCCCATACAGGCTCCACTTCATTTCATTCTCTACAATCTTCTTCTATTCATCTTAATAATGTGTTATTTGTTCCTGACATCACTAAGAATCTTTTAAGTATATCTCAGTTTTTACAAGATAATCTTGTCTTTATTGAATTTCATTCTACTTGTTACCTTGTTAAGGATCTGAAAACTCACGCAATTCTGTTGAAAGGAGTACTTAAAGATGGACTGTACCAGCTTGATCTCTCTCATCTTCGATCTTCATATTCATCATCATCATCATCTCATGCTCTTCTATCTCATACTACCAATAAGAGTGTATCTACTCAGTGTTTATCTTGTACTTCTTCTGATTTGCTTTTCTTATGGCATAATCACTTAGGTCATCCATGTAATGCCACTTTACATAAAGTTCTTAAGTTAATAAATGTTGTTTGTCCTACTATTTCCCTGTTTTGTGATGCTTGTATAATGGGAAAATTACATCAAATGCACTTTCCATCTGTTTTACATAAGAGTACTAAACCTATTGATCTTGTTCATTGTGATGTTTGGGGTCTTTCCTCTTCTCTTTCAAAAGATGGTTATAGATACTATGTTCTCTTTGTAGATGATTACAGTAGATATTCCTGGATTTATCCACTACATGTTAAGTCCGATGTTGCTCACATGTTCAATAAATTTTTGCCACTTGTTGAAAGGTTGTTTGATACTAAACTCAAAGCTATACAATGTGATATGAGAGGAGAATTTGCAGTTCTTTCTTCATTTTTGCAGAGTTTAAGCATTCAACTTAAACATTCTTGCTCTTACACATATCAACAAAATGGTCTTGTTGAACGAAAGTATCAACATGTAACTGAAATTGGCTTATCTATGTTGAATCATACATCCATTCTTTTATCTTTTAGATGGGAAGATTTTAAAATTACTACATTCTTAATCAACTTACTTCCTACTCCTGTTTTAAATGATTCTTCTCCATACTACAAATTGTTTCATAAAGAACCTGATTATGCTTTTCTTAAAATCTTTGGTTGTGCATGTTTTCCTTACTTGAGACTATATAATCAGCATAAGTTGCAGTTTAGAAGTCAAAAATGTGTGTTTATTGGTTATAGCATGTCTCATAAAGGATATAGGTGTCTGCATCCAAGTGGTCGCATATACATTGCTAGAACAGTTGTTTTCCATGAATATGAGTTTTCATACACTACACTTTTTACTTCTTTTATCAGTGCTTCTGTTCTCACTCATTCTTTCTCATCTCTTCATATTCTTCATATTTCTTGTTCTTCTCCACATACTTCTTCTCTATCTAATCCTCTTCACAGTCCATATGCAAATACTTCTCTCTCTTCTAATACTTTTTCATCATAAAAAACATCTCTACCTGATAATATTCCTATTGTTTTTCCTTCCACTTCCAATCCTGATTCTCTTCTTCAATCTCCTGATACTTTCTCTCAATCTTCAAGAACCTTATCTTATCCCACTTCATCTATTACTCACTCCATGATTACCAGATCCAAAAATGGTATTTCCAAACCAAAAACATTCATTATTAATCTCTCTGAACAAGAGCCTCTTACTATTTCACAAGCTTTGGATTTATATCAATGGTAAACTCCTTATTGTGCTTGTTTATGTGGATGATATTCTTATCATTAGCGATGACTCAAGTGTAATCTTGACTCTTATTCACAAATTATATGTTCAGTTCTCTCTCAAATACCTTGGTGAAGTGAGTTATTTCCTTTGCACTGAAGCACTTAGGAGTTCCAAAGGCATTCATCTCACACAGTCCAAATATATCAAGGATATTCTCAATCATGCTGGTCTCTCTTAGTGTACGTCTAGTCCTACACCATATCTTACTGAACAAAAGTTATCACTTCATGATGGATCTCTTTTTGATCAGCCATCTCTGTACAGACATATAGTAGGTTGTTTACAGTATCTTACTCTTACTCGGCCCGATATTGCTTTCATAGTTAACAAGTTCAGTCAATATCTTCATCAACCAACTACTAAACATTGGCTAGCTTGCCAGAGGGTCCTCAGGTATTTATAAGGTATTATACATACTAGAATCTTATTTAAACCTGTCTCTCGTATACTTTTGAATGAATATGCTGATGTGGATTTTGCTAGTAATATTGATGATCGACGAAGTACAAGTGGCTGCTATATTTTTCTTGGATCTAATCCTTTAGCTTGGAGCAGCATAAAGCAACATGTTGTGGCTCAAAGTAGCACTGAGGCTGAGTACAAGTCTTTTTCTTTTGGCCACTACTAAGCTACTTTAGCTGAAGAGTTTATTCACTGAGCTGGGAATTCAACATGAGCATCCAACTCTGCTCTGGTGTGATAATATGAGAGCTATCAAATTGGCTTTCAATCCAACTTTTCATACTCATGGTAAGCATATTAAGTTGATGTTCATATCTTATGAGAGAATGTGCAAAATCGAGATCTTGATATTCGGTCTGTTTCTTCTGAAGATCAAGTTTCTAACATATTCACCAAAGTTCTCTCTAATAGCCATTTTGACATATTAAGCACAAAGTTGTCTATTCTTCACGATCCTAGATAAGAGCACGATGGAGCGTATTAGAGAAAACACATGTGCATGGCTGTTAGCTTAAGATGTTAGCTAAAGTTTGTTATAACAGCTACCATGTTGGCATGATATGTCACCATTAATCAGTTTGTTAGTTAGGTTGTTAGATAGCTTAACTATCAAGGATTACCATCTATATATATGTAGTATCTCTTCACTCTGAGTTATCATGAATGCACATTTTATTTTCTCAGTTTCAAACATAATATATATCTTAATTATATGATATGAAATTAATAATTATATTTAATTTATAATATATTATCATGACCACATAAATATGCGCACATGATATGTATATACATGAGAAAGAGAGAGATGTACAAGCATCATAAGAAAAATGAATAAGTTATAATTATCCACATAATCAGATAGGAAATATATAACGCATGTAGAAGGCATAATTTAGGGGGCGGTGGGGTGTTGGGGCCTAATTATTAGAATACAGAATGAAAGAGATTGAAAACAATTGATCATAATCTAATTATAGTGCATTCATTCACTTAAAACACTACTCACTTTCCACATGCTTTACATAACTAATTCCTCATCTCCACCTATATCATCACCAAACTCATCAACTAATTTTATAAACCTTGAAAATTAAAGTAATCTCAAGTGAATCTCCATGGAAACCTCAAAATTTATATACAGCAAGTAATATCAAAAATGTATCTGTGTTTATGTATAACAGTTTCACTTAGTTATGTTGAAATAGAGCTTAGCCTCATCCCACGGACCATTTATCTCAAATTTATACTCTTGAATTCTAACCAGCCAATATGGGCACACCAAATTAACGAAAACAAATATACTCAACAGCAAAATGAAGAGCAATTGATTTAGTTGGCAGACGAAAAAAAGAATTAGAACCATTAACCCCAATAAGAAGCACATGTGCAAACAAAAAGAGAAATTCTTTATGCAATAACTGACAAATGGGGCAAACAAGAAATCTTGCAAGGAAAACAATAGCAAAAAAGTGAAGCCTTAATGGAAGTCGAGAGGTGATCAGAAGGGAAGCAACTATAGAAGCATTAAGGGTGATGTTGCTTATAAACGAACAAAATTCAAGATCACGAGGAGCTTTCACTGTGGAACTAGAATAGTTATGCAGAAAGAGATGAAGTATCACAAGAGATGCTGTGAGTGCCCAAATGGAATCTGAGCTTATAGATCGTGTCAATGTGTGATAGATAGGAGATAAAATATATAAACCAGTTATGAAGAAGAAAGTTTTGAGAATATAATTGAAGATTAGATTGAGAGATAACATTTCTGCATTAAAAAGAACGAGGGTAAAACCTCCACCAAGAAGTGTGGTTTCAAGTAACATGAGAGATTGTTCAATATTAAAGATAGTTCTAAGGGTATAAGTCTAAAACCAGAACCACGAGAGCAACGATACACAAATATTATGAGATGGAAATAGTGACAAACATCACCTTAACCAAGTCTCGTTTCATAACATTGGCATTCATAATAATGTCCTCTAGGAAAGATTCATCTGTGTGATTGTCATCAAAACCAGGTTGCATCGCTCCATAAGCAACATTTCTCCATTTACGAAGGATTGGAGAAGCACTCCTATGCAAGTGGGATTCCATTTGTATCAACACCACCTATAAGATACATGAAGATATAGTAACAATACTTATACGTTGCATTAAAACCTATGCACACTTACCAAATAGTAAATCAGACATTAGTATCCAATATAACACCAAAACATACAACTATGCATAATGGTACAAAAAAACATTAGACCCAGAAACCATATATAATTATACCATGATAAAGAAGAGATATTTATAGTGCATAACCTCAGGCTATCAAATCATCTTAACAGTGTTCATACTATGTACATAAACATTTACCTCTGCTACAAAGCCAAATCAAGTTGTGAAAATCTTGCTACGTAAGAAACATGTGAAATGAAAGCAACCAAAAGCTACTTAGAAAGGATATTGATCATCTCTGAACCTCGTCATAGCATCATATAACTCCAGTTGTACCATGAAACAGAACACAACTATATAAGGGATGTAAAATCTCAAGGGGAAATCATCTAGTGGTTACTAAAAAAAGAATATTAAAAGCCTTTCAGGCTGGCCTCTTTTCATCTAATCATATAACACTAGATGAATACATACCCTTAAACATAGAATATATGGCTCTGCTTATAACCAGAAATAAAGTTTCACTATTTTCAGTTATTTTTGGATTCCTCGTTACATATATCAAAATCCTTTTGATAACATATTGGTAATAACACCACCCAACAATTTTCCTAAGATGATTGAAGATTTAACCCTCTGCTGAAAAATACACTAAGGAATTTTTTTTGTCAAATCTTGCAAGCTTGGTCAGCAGAAGAGCTAAAATATGCCTCTTGTAGTTAATTGCTCATGTTTTTGAAATGATAATTATAAAATCTAGCTTGCCAAATACCATCGCCTATATGAGCCAAAAATAACGTTTGTTTAACATAGATGTTTATTCCTGTTCTTTGATTTGTTTGAAAATGTTTATCATAGTTGGGGATTTATCATAGAGTGCTTATATGACTCATTGATGTAGATTATGATATGAATTGATCAGATTTTTTAAGGATATTAACAATTCAAAATATAGTTCTAATTTTCCAGAAAACGTTCATTTGAGAGTTTGATTTTGTTTAATAATAGACTAATTAGTAATTAACTACGTTTGGCTTATTTGCTAGGCTTATCAGACAATTAGACAAATGAAGTTACAATTCTACAAATTAAATAGAAAATCCACATCAGACAAAGCCCTTAAGAATATCATCAACTAAGCGATTATCAGAAACTAAAAAAAAGACACCCACATCAGTAATTCAAATGACAGATAAATCTTAAAGAATTGATGGGACTCTCACATATATATATGCACACATGAGTAATTGAAGATGGAATTGGGGATTTAAGCTTACCAGAAGTGGATATTTATAATTGTCAAATGAAATGAGCATGGAACGTTGTAACTCGTATAATTGCTATCTAAACCACTCGATGCTTCAGATCCATTGAACAAGAAGATGAATCAACCAAAAAAAAATATCCCAAAAGTAACGACAATCTAGATAGGCATAATAATGACATTTTATAATGTGTTGCGATCACTTACCGAAATCATGAGTTTAATAAGATTGGCCAAAAACCGGATAGATTTCCACAGGAATCTAAATCTGATACGAAACGATAAGAGATACGGAGATAAATCGGTGATCAAGATGGAGAAAACAGACGTAAATTTAGGGGGAGAGAATGATGGTAATCAGCAGAGAGAGTGACAATATAATGGAAATATTGAGGTTTAGTATTTATCTTACTTTTAAAAGTTCAATCATCAATTACTTATATTAGACCCATTCTATATCTTTCCCACCAATTTAGATTCATTAAAATTAAAAAGACAGCCCAATAAAGCCCATAATACGTTTATGAATCTGAAAAATACATAATAATGCAAAAATTAACAAATTAAATCTGACATATATATATATCAAAATTCAACAAACAAATGATATTATTTAGTAACTTAGTTAAAATTTCATGTTATTTAATATTTTTAATGTTCATTTTGTTAATTTTTAGTTGTTTTAAATTGAAAATTTTGAATTGTTATTTATATTTATTAAATTTTTTCATAGTTATTTGTTTATTTTATATTTAGGATAATCGTACTTGTCTCATATTTAGAAGTGTAAGGCCAAGTTCAAGTTTTTATTCGGAAAAATAAATAAAAAACTTTAGGGCTATCTTGGATTTTATTAACACAATATTATGGTTTAGAAATTATTTTAACAATTTGTGATAGTTCCAAGGGGTATTAACATGTTACGTGAAGCTTAAACTGCACAACCCAATTACAAACATAGTCTCAGCAAGACTGTTTAAAGCCCAATAGACACAAAAAAGATGTTGTAATTTCAAATATGAGAGCACAATTAACCTACACACCTACTTATTCCTGAAATCAGTTAAAGAAAGATATATGAAATATGAATAGCAGAATTTCACTTCACCTTGTTTAGTTGAAGAATGATCATCATATCCTAGCAATTCCATACCAATAATATATGATCAACAAATCCTTAAAGCAGTTCAATGATACTCATAAAAGATCTCTACTTTAGTACAACCATCAAGCCGAGTGCCGGCGAGTCTGCAATTGAAGGCTAAGTGTGAGAGAGGGTGGGTGGAAGTGTGTACGATAAAAATATTATGAAAAACTTAATGTAAATATAAAAAATATATAAATGGAGAGAAGAGAGAGTATCTTATTCATACTCAAAGTTTGGCTTAAATAGCCTTACAGGAAAAACAAACTCAGAGAAAAAAACAACTAATTCCTAAAGATAGGGATTCTAGTATAGAAGAAGTCAAAACACATCTCTAACAACCAAAACTTATTAATCACATGACAAACTAATAGCTAGATATCTAACACCCTCCCTTAAATTGAATGTCATTCAATCAATTTATCATAGAACTTGAGCAAATTCCAAGCAACCTATGCAACTTCACAAATATTTCAACTTTTAATGGTTTAGTTAGAATGTCTGCAATCTGATCATAACTTTGACAGTGAACCAACTCAACAACTCCTTCTTTTGCGAGGTCTTGAAGAAAGTGAAATCTGATATCTATGTGCTTACTTCCTTCCATGTAGAACTGGATTTTTAGAGAGTTTGATTGCAGAACTATTATCACAAAATATCAGAGTAGGGTCCTTTTTGAATACAACATATGCGTTCGAGTATTATCCACAATCATACAGCTTGACAAGCACAAGAAGCTGCTGCGATAAATTCGGCTTCTGTTGTAGACAAATAACAACTAGTTGTTTCTTCGATGGTCATGATACAACTCCAGAACTTAAGAAAAAAACATCAACTGATGTACTCTTTCTCGATTGCTTCTATTTCAGCATCTATGGCTTTCTTCTATTTTGTATTATGGACAACATCACTAAAACTTATAGGATCACTATCTGTAAACAAAAAAAGATGAACAATAGGATCATCATCAGATAATTCATCACCACTTACATAATCAGACATCCAAAATGGTCTTTTTCTTGGCCGACAACCATCTGTGCTAACTGGTTGATCTTCATCTTCCCAATTAGATGATCTCCATTTTTTCCACTTGGATGATCTTCATTTTCT
The DNA here is from genome assembly GCA_946896805.1 of Scutellaria galericulata. Taxonomy (NCBI): domain Eukaryota; kingdom Viridiplantae; phylum Streptophyta; class Magnoliopsida; order Lamiales; family Lamiaceae; genus Scutellaria; species Scutellaria galericulata. The sequence goes on along the minus strand of OX335784.1, from coordinate 2,743,078 downwards.
TCAATCATCTCATCATTTGGTGGGTTTTCTCTAGGAGATTCCATGTTCTCCCCGTTAGCATTAAACATAGCCGCCATTGCATTATCTACTGTGCTTTTCCAACACCAACTATTTTCTTCATCGAACACAACATCACGATTGATAATTATCTTTTAAGTAATTGGGTTGTAAAGCCTGTATGCGTTGGATTCTTCATTAATACCAAGAAACATGCACTTTATAAATTTGTCATCAAGTTTGCTCCTCTTCTGATCAGGTACATATGTGTTGGTCCCAAGTGGTGTCCGAGGTTCAGAGGGGGGTGAATGAACCTTGGTCGATTTTGAAAATCTGTTAAAACTTACTGTTCTGCAAGTTACTTGAACTTGCAGCGCCAGTCAGTTACTGCTTACAGCACTAGCATGCAGTGCTACACACTGTAACTTAGAGTTTTATACGCAGCAGAAAAATAAGGTTTTAAGACACAAGGCTGGTTTTCTCAAATATGATCCTTAACAAAACGGTTTATGCTTATGACAGAGATAGATATAAAAGAAAGATAAAGCACAGATAAGAAAACAATAAAACACTTATGGCTTATAGTGGTTCGAAGGTGGTGTAACCCTTCTACGTCCACTCTACTGCTACCTCGAGCAGGAAGTTTGTTAAGCAAGATTAATTTACAAGACACTTCTAACAATCTATCAACTTACAAAGTCAAACACCTACTAGAGTCCAGCGTACACACAACAACTGCAAACTCTAAAGGCAAACCCATACAGGATTTCAAACTCCCACACAGGGAAGCTGCCTATCTCCTAGACAACTATACAAACAACAAGGATTTCTCCTATCAACTGTTCGACACCTAAAACAACCTAAGCACACAGCAACAAGGTTAAAAAGTATATAGATCTTGTTCTTCAACTGGTACGGTGAAGTGAGCTTTTGAATCCTTCAAGGGATCTTTCTGCTTTGAACTTGCTTCACTTCACAGAGGTTGAGACACTAACACTGAGAGAAATCTCAAAAGAGTATATCTTGAAAACCTGAGAGTTTTTGTTCAGTTCGTCCGTTGTTCTTATGTCCCTCTTTTTTTTTTGGTTTCGGTTGCTTATCCTCTATTTATACTTGTAGAGAAGATATCCATTGAAGGAGATATCTCCAATTTTAAATTAAAGTGTACTTGATCAAAGGCATGGCTTGCATTTAATGTGTCTTGACTTTTCTCTCTAGAGTATTTAATGCGGTGGTTGCGACTCGCAGCTTTCTGCAGCGCGTCAGTCCATATGGCATCTTAGCATTGGCTCCGTGTCTGCAAATTTGATCTTCTCGGGAACGACTCTATTTATTCTTGCTTGAATCTTCGTTCCTCGTACTGCATTTATTCTTCCTTGGATTGCAGGATACTTATTCTGTTTGTTATTGGCGCTGTTAGCTGTTTGAACAATAAGCTTCGCGCTGTGTCCTAGGTCTTCTTACAATTGAGTTGTCCTTTACAGTGCTGCTGTAACTTAGACCTTCTTGCAGTATCTTCGTACAGTACTGCTGTATCTTCTTTCTTGCAGTACTCCTGTAACTTTTCCTTGCAGCGATGCTGCTTTCCGTTCTTACTTACTTTGCTGCAATGCTCTAGCTATCTTCTTGCAGTGTTGCTGTATCTGCTTTCTTGCAACAGCTTCGTTCTGAAATCTTCGATACAGCATTGCATGCATGTGCACCTCCATCTTTCTGCTTCTATGACTAGACTCAATCCGAGTCTATGTTTTCACTTAAACATCATGAAAAATGGGGTACTCAAACTTCCTGTTACATCCTTGGTTTGTCTCATCAAAATCTAAACACAGAAATCCCAACAATATGCATAAGCCAGACATCTAAATATTTTGAAATGATTAACCGATGGCTTGATCCCTAACCATGCTTCCTCTAGTGTTATGTTTCTTACGGGAAGTGTAGAGCTCCTATTTAGAACATGAACACTCCAATTCACAAATTCTGGCCAAAAGGTCTTAAGAGTGTTGGTTTTCACCAACATGCTTCATACTATGTTCATGATAGTATCATTTTTCCTCTCTGCTACGCCATTTTGTTGTGGTGTGTAAGCTGCAGTGAGTTGTCTACGAATGTCATTCTTTGCACAAAAGTTAGTAAATTCGTGTGATGTGAATTCCCCACCACGATCAGTATAAAAAACTCTTATGAATTTGCCAATCTCCTTTTCAATATGAGATTGAAATCTTTTGAATGCAATAATAGCCTCAGACTTTTCTATTGTAATCATCAATAAATGTAATAAAGTACCTTTTGTTGCCATTTGATATGGGGTTGATTGGTCCACAAATGTCTGAATGAACAAGTTGAAGTGCTTATATGGCTCTCCACGTGATTTCCATTGGAAACGAATTGCGATGCTATTTTCCAATGGTGCAATCTTCACACACCTTCTTTGGAGGCTGAATTTTAGGGAGTCCTCTTACCATTCCTTTTTTCTGTAAGATTTTTAATCCGCTGAAACTTAAGATTTTTAATGCCACAACCATCCGGGGTCTTGCATCATTGAGTTTAGACATGTCTGATTATTAGGTTGAGCTGGAGCGTATAACGAAAACATCCGATTTCCTGTCATTTTAACCCATGCAATCATCCATTTATCTAGATGATGAATTTCGTAATATCTTTTCTGCAAGAAAACACCATATCTCTTATCTTGTAACTGACTAAGACTTATTAAATTATTATCTAGTTCGGGAACATAAAACACATTAGTAATTGTCTGCATACCACCATTCATCTGAATTTTAATATTCGTTTACCCATCACACTAATTATAGCCTTGTTTTCAAGTTTCACACGTTCTCGAAAAGTTTCATCTAATTCAAAGAATAAGAATTTGTTACCCGTCATATGATTGCTGCAGGAAGAATCCAAGTACCAAGTATCAACTGATTGATGAGCCCGCCATCAAAAGTATCTCTTCTTCAGTCTCACGTAACATTTAACATTTGCTTTATTAAATCTACCACGTCCTCGACCTCTTCCTTGGAATGGTTCTCTCTGGTGCTAAATTTTAGAGCCTGCTCCTCTATAATATGGCTCCTTATTCTTTGCTCATGAACCAACAGCGAACTCTGTGATTCATTAATTGAAAAGCTATCAATGTCGTTCTATTCTTCAATGGGACATACCACATAGTTGAAGTTGGGAGTCATTGAGCAAAGGATTTTCTCAATAACAGCAACATCATCCATCTTCTCACCATGAATCCATATTTTGTTTGCTATTGCCAGCGTTCTACCAAAATAATCATTGATTGACTTCCATCCCTTTATGTGGAGAGTCTAAAATTCTTTGCGAAGAGCTTGTAATTGAGCACGTTTCACTCTCGTCGTGCCTTGGTACTTCTTCTTCATCGATTCCTAGATATCTTTGGCACTACCTTCTTGAGAATAGTTTCCAGGATGGCACGATTTATTGCCTGAAAGAGGTAGTTTTTTACTTTCAAATTCTTTAGCTTTTGTTCTTCCACAGCCTTAGTTTGTGCATCAGTTAATGTCACTTATTCCTTTTGTTCGGTGATGTCATTCTCCACAACACTCCAATATTCTTTCGATCTCAGAAAATTTTCCATGAGCATGCTCCAATGATCATAGTGACCACCGAAATGAGGAATAGTTGCCTGCACAAATCTGTTATTCTTGAAGTTCTCCAACTAGGTGGGAGCTTATTGATCACACAAGCAAGAGTGAAAGGCTCGGGCTAGTTCATGCCCTCGGTTTGAACCTCGTACAATACAAATTGGAAGTCTTGCACTTGGTCCATAACTAGACATAAGTCCACCATTTGGTATTCCAAGAACCAAGCCACCACGAATTTCTTCATGCTGACATCCTCGGTCTTGTACTTCTTTTCGAGAGCATCCCATAGCTCTTTGGTCATCTTGCAACCTGCGTACATGCTATACAGCTAGTCGCTCATCACATTCAGTACGCACTTACTGCAGTACGCGCTTCAAAGTTTGTGTCATTCTCAGCAACAGTTGAAGGATCGTGCTTCAGGTACATTGTCATTCCAACAGTAGTTAGGTAGACCAGCATCTTTTGTTGCCACCTCTTGAAGTTCTCGCCCGTTAACATCTCAGGTTTCTCAGTAGTGAGCAGCATAGTAGGAAAAATTACTGCACTTATGATTACAGCAGCAGCAGATGAGGAGGATGTAACAATAGTATTCGTAGTTGCTGCATTGGTGGTGGTAGCAAGTGGAACCACGGTAGGAGGAACCCGATTTCCGTCATTATCCGACATGTTATCTCGTCTTAAGAATGTTAGGAAAATACAAAAATATTGGACAGAAAATAGAAGTGAGCAAATCAAAATAGTAGTAAGTCAAGTTGAGGTAGCCCTCTCTCTTTAAGACGAGATACGCCTAGGGTAGTGCTCCCTGGAATCGTGCGTATCATCTTTCAAAGATAAAATGACTTCGTCTCTGGAGTTGTAGCATCATAAACTCGAGAGCTCCAGCAAACTTTTAATGTTGAAAGAATTGAGCTTATGCATGATGGAAACAATGCAACTCTAAATTTCGATGTGTATGTTTTTCGTGTTAAAAAATGATGCATGATCACACCTATATATAGGTCTCCAACATGGGGGGTTACACTTGAAATTGATGAGAATTTACTGCCCAAAAATGGCTCTTTTAATGCAAGTTAATGCCTCATTCAAAAATAAGAAATGGTCAAAAAATGTTGCAACATGTTACTATTGGGCGTGGGCACGCTTACTGCTCCCATTGCTGTCATCAACATGCACCCATTGCAGGAAGCACAAACAGTAACCTGCACCCGATGCTGTCAGTAATCTACACACACTCCAGGAAGCACGAACAACAACCTACTCCCGGCGTCGTCAGAAACCTACACACACTGTAAGAAACACGAACAACAACCTGACCCGGCGCCGTCACCAACCTGCTCCTGTTAGGAAAACAGTCACATGCCATTAATGGCATGTGTAGGATCCTATACCCATTACAGTAAGATCCAACAGCAACCTGACCCGACGTCATTAGCAACCTGCTCTCGGTGTATCCCGACACGGGCACACTTTTACCCAACATCGTTAACGACATGTGACTTTTGCCTAAAAAATTAAACTCGGGTAAAACCCGAGCTTGATTCGCTAAAGTCCAGTACAACATCCAATTACCAAGGACCTAGGCCCAGGATCGAGGTCGGGTCAGGATCGATTCGGGTCGAGCCCCGCACTCACGTGTGTGGTTCACAAGCATACTATTCCAATAGTATACTAATTACTAAACCTCTTCACATTACTTTTTTTATACTTGCATTTTCAAGATCTATTTTTATGTGGGATATTTAAACACTTCTCCCATATCTAAGACCTTTCATTTCTCATTTCAAGTGGCCAATTTTGATGTTTAATTTCTCACTCACCAAAAATTGGTTTTGAGTGATTCAAAATGCCATGATTATCTATTCCAAAAGTAGATTAATCTTTTGACATTCAATCTTTAAATGGATTACTTTTAGCAACATAACAATTGGTCAACATGGTGCCACCCACCACTTTCAACAACCAATTTTCCAACAATGAATTGAACAAATTTTTTTAGGATATTAACAATTCAAAATATAGTTCTAATTTTTCAAAAACCATTTGATGGTTCGTTTGAGAGTTTGATTTTGTTTAATAATAAACTAATTAGTAATTAACTACATTTGGCTTATTTGCTAGGCTTATCAGACAATTAGACAAATGAAGTTACAATTCTACAAATTAAATAGAAAATCCATATCAGACAAAGCCCCTTAAGGATATCATCAACTAAGCAATTATCAGAAATTAAAAAATAGAAACCCACATCAGTAATTCAAATTCTGAATTCAAAACACAGATAAATCTTCAAGAATTGATAGGACTCTCACACATATATACACACACAAGTAATTGAAGATGGAATTAGGGATTTGAGCTTACCAGAAGTGGATATTTACAATTGTTAAACGAAATGGGCATGGAACGCTGTAGCCCGTATAATTGCTATCTAAACCACTGGATATATCAGATCAATTGAACAAGAAAAGAAATTAACCAAACCGAAATATCCCAAAAGCAATGACAATCTGGATAGGCATAGTAATGACATTTTATAATGTGTTGCGATCACTTACCGAAATCATATGGGTTTAATAAGATTAGCTAAAAATTGGACAAATCTCCACAGGAATCGAAATCTAATGCGAAGTAATAAGAGATTCAGGGAGAGATCGGTGATCAAGACAGAGAAAACTGGCACAAATTTAGGGGGGAGAATGATGGTATTTGGTACAGAGAGTGACAATATAACGGTAATATTAAGGTTCAGTATTTATCTTACTTTTAGAAGTTCAATCATCAATTACTTATATTTCACCCATTCTATATCTTTCCCACCACTTTAGATTGATTAAAATTAAACAACAGCCCAATAAAGACCATAATACGCTTATGATAGTCAAAAAAGATCTCTGCTTTAGTATAACCATCAATTATATCTATTAATAAAGTCCATCATAATTCAAGCCTTAACACACATACAGGATTATTAGCAGGTGACTTAAACTAATTCACAGCTTTAGCAATTCACCATCACTTTACCAAAAAATAAGCAAAATGATGATGTGAATTAACCTTATATAATCACTCATAAGAACTAAAATATACACATGAATATTAGAATATGAACAAATCATACTAATTTATAGAGAGATATAGTTCAATCTATGTCATATTATCACTATCAGTATTTATATTTATACACCACAATGAAGATGTTCTCCCGAAACCGTACCTCAGACAACTTCAGCATAGTAGGCAATGCCAAGCAAATTTTATGCCTCGGTTTTATCCTATTCTTTAAGCTATAAAAGAGAAATACTAGGGGAAAGCTACCAATTCCTTCAAGTCACTTCCTATTAATCAAATTTTGACACAAGATTTTCCTTGATGCTATAACAAAACAAAGAGGGGAACCTCCTAAACATTACGATGGTGTCCCTATACAAGAACCCAAGTTTCTACAAGTATTCAATACGAGGGATGAACTTAGATTCAATAGAGCATGATAAAAGTGCCCACTTGTTGATGTTGTCAATGTCAAAGTAGAGAGTAGGGCATAGTGGGCGCTTGACACTGCATATGGTCTTAAAGGTGGAGGAGGTTAGGAGCTCCGGGCATATGGGAAAAATGCGGCGAAGATCCTGAGTGGTGATGCCAAGAGAGAGGAGGAAATAAATGGTGGATTTATTTCTAAAACGGGAGTGGAATTAGGGTAGAATGAGTCAACATCGAGTGAGTCCAAGTAAAGAAGTATTTCTTGGATTAGACACTTGTCAAGGGAGGAAATACAAGACGGCGATGGTGGAGGAGAATAACATGTTTCTATTTATGTACCCAAATAGTTTAACCTGCAAGAGGAGAATCTAACATATAGGCTAATTATCAGAGAGCCTATTGTTAGCACTAATAAAGATTTTACACTCACTTGCTGGAAGACTTTAGTAAGCAACACACTTAATTTATTAAACACTTGTACTAGTATTACACTTATGGCTTACTTTCTACCACACACACAAATGATATATTTGGTCCCTATTTATACTAATGGTGGAAGGGTTTGGTGCTTGCAAGAATGTTCTAGAAACATTCTTCAAGTCCTCAAGTTTGCAAGAATTTTCTAGAACCTATGAGTACAAATATGATATTGCAAGAATGTTCTAGCAACATTCTTCAAGCCTACAAGTTACAAAAACTCTCTAGAACCTATGAGTGCAAATATGAGAATTAAAGAAATCTCATGAACATTCTATAGAAGAGGCAATGTTGATTCTTAACACCCCCTCAATCAGTAACTCTCTTAACTTTATTTTTGTCAACATACCGAGCTTCTTCTTGAAATCTTCTAACTTAGCTGGAGCAAGTCCTTTTATGAATATGTTAGCAACTTGATCCTCTGTTGTGACGTACACCATCTCTATATCTCCTTGCAAGACTTTCTCCCTTAAGAAATGGTAATGTACTTCTAAATGTTTGGTCCTTACGTGAAACACCGGATTCTCCGCCAAACATATTGCCAAATGATTTTCACAATATAGTCTTGTTGCAGGCTTTGCTGGTCGGTGTAGATCATTCATAAGTTGTACTAATCACGTGCTTTCTTGACATGCCATTGTTGCAGCTCTATACTCAGCTTTAGTTGTTGATAATGAAACTGTAGGTTGTCTTTTACTGCATCAAGAGATTGTTGCACTCCCGAGGTTAAACACATAACCACTTGTTGATCATCGTGTATCATGATCACCGACATAGTCAACATCAAAATACCCAATTAGATCGAATGATACTTCTCGCTTGTAGAGAAGGCCATGATCAATTGTACCCTTAACATACGTTAGGATTCGTTACAATATCAATTGGAGGAGAAGGTCATGATCAATTGTAGGAATGCATTCTTTATGTCATAACTTCCAAGACTTGCTTGTGGCTAATGCTAGTAGAACACGAACGGTTATAATCTTCGCTACGGGGCTAAACGTCTCATCATAGTCTAACCCATATTGTTGAGAGAAACCTCGAGTAACCAATCGAGCCTTGTAGCTGTCTATCAAGCCATTTGGTTGGGTCTTTATCTTGTAAACCCATTTGCAGGAGATGGGTTTTATATCCTTAGGCTTTGGAACCAAGTCCCAAGTTTGATTTTACCTTAGTGCGGAAATCTCTTCTTTCATCGCCTTTTGCCACTCAATCTTTCTACATGTTTCTTCATATATAGATGGCTCTTTGATATTATCTACTTCAGCCAAAGATGCATTAGCATACCTGGGATTTAGTTTCCTTATTCTTGTTGTTCTTCTTGGAATTTTTGGAATTTCTTCTTCTCTGGTGTATTCATGTTCCTTTTGTTGATCTTCTTCGACAATCTCTGTATTTTTATGTCTTGTATCTTGGGTAGCTTCAAGATCACCTTGATGCGATTCATTATCGATCGATGCATCACCTGTTTTATCTTGTAATTCATCATTGAACTCTTTTGAGTTTGGTAGTGTTATGTATTCTGATGACCACCATACAGATGTTTCATCGAACACCACATTTCTTGAAGTGTAGCAATGGCCTATAGTCAGATCACAACACTTTCATCCATTTCTTTGGGAATCATAGCCAACAAAGATGCATCGTATTGGTTTTTTATCGAATTCACTATGTAGGTGATCGGGAACAAATACATAACATACACAACCGAATACTCAAAAGTGACTTACCGTTCGTTTTATCCTCCATAGTTTCTCAAAAGGTAAGGTGAATCCAAGCCCTTTTGTGGAAGTCTTTTTATTATGTGAGCCACTATCCTCCTGCATTCAGCCCAAAACCTTCCAGGTACATTCTTAGCATGTAACATGCTGCGACAAATTTCTGTTAGATGTCTGTTCTTTCTTTCGGCTACACCATTTTGTTGTGGAGTGCTTGGACAGGTGGATTGGTGACGTATCTGGCATCCTCGTAGATATCCATCAAACTCGCCAGAGGTGTACTCTCCTCCATTATCAGTGCGTAAGCATTGAATTTTGTAGTCAACTTCACTTTCGACTTCTTCTTTAAATTCTTTAAATTTTACGATTACTTTTGATTTTTCTTTCATAAAGTACACCCATACGTACTTGAGAAGTCGTTGATGAAAGTTACCATGTACCTCATCCCCGAGAGAGAAGGCTATTTCACCGGTCCAAATACGTCTGAGTGAACCATCTCAAGCGGCTCCTTGGATTGAATGTTGATTCTTTGTAAGACAATTGGTGTGTCTTCCCATATTGACAACCAACACATATCTTCTCTTCCCGAACCTCTAATTGTGGAAGACCTTTCAGCATCTCTCTTTTCATCATTATTTTTCATTTTTGATAACTTACATGACCAAGACATGCATGCCACAAATCAGCTGTCTCGTTCCTCCGTGTCCAATTAACGTAAGCAGACTCTGCTGACATCACGTACATGAACTCCAATTATGGTCCTCCCATAATTAGTTTTCCAATTACCTTGATGTCTTGATAGACTTTCACATCGTCAGGACCAAATAATACCTAATTTCCTGCATCAGTTAGTTGTGATACTGATAGCAGGTTTTTCTTTATTCCTGGTACATGGTAAACATGATCTAACTGTACTTGAGGTTCATTCAGACGAGGCGTGATCATGGTACTCCCCACATAGGCTATGGGTAGCCTGGTGTTGTTAGTTGTTACTACAACACGTCTTTTATATTTAGTTTTATCTTGTAGTTTCTCGACTTTACCTATCATATGATTGGCGCAGCCTAAGTCAATGATCCAGTCTTTTTTGTAGTCGATTATCTTGGGATTGTTTGTCATGTCTGTAGGTATTTCTTTTACTTTTGAGGTGGATGCTCCATTTTGTATGATGTCTTCAGTTTCCACGAAGAAAGCCTCGGCATCCCAGTCTTCTTCATCTTGTGTTTGATGACCGGAGGAGGTGACAACATTTCCTTAAGTTTCTTTTTTCTTAAACCAACAGTCTCGAGCATAGTGGTCTTTCTTGCCATAATTATAGCATTCTTCATTGAGTTTTTTACTTGATGTAGTTAGTTGATCATTGTTTTGTTGTTTACGATAAGCTCCCCCTATTTAAGAGCTTCTTCCATTTCTCCAACTTGAGTCATTCTCAGGTTTCTTCTTAAATCCCAAGTTAGACCACCTAGAGGGTCGGTTTTTACCGCTAAAGAGTGCTTCCTCATCACTCTTTAGTGAGACCCCTGACATTTGTTTATCTAAGGCTTATTGGTTGGCGAATAAATTTTCTAATTCAATTAATGTTGGTTGTATAGCCCAACCTTGAATTGCCATAATGAAGCCTCTATATTGGGGTCTCAACCCATGAATAATAATCCTTCTCATTCTTGTTTCTGAAATTTTAGATTCAGTATCTAATTCAGAAATTTCAAGACAAAGGGATTTTACCTTACTAAAATATTTATTGATATCATCTCCCTTTGAGCAATTGACATTAACTCATTCTCAAACAACTGCAACCGTGTACCATTCTTCCTTGAAAAGAGATTCGCCAGAGTATCCCATGCTTTTTTGGTATGTCTGTTTTCTTGATGTGATGTAATAGTTTATCCTCCACTATCGTGTATATTGCATAAATAGCCTTTCCAGCCTTAATCTTCTATTTGCGAAGTGTTTCCGCATTCTCCTTGGGTGGTGTATGATCTCGCTACTACTGACAACCTCCCATAAGTCTTGTCCCTGTAAATAGGCTTCAAGACAGCTTAACCACAAGCCATAATTTTACGTGTTGAGCCTCTATTGCTCCCAATAGCTTGAAGATCCGCCATAGTAATTTGGTAAATTTTTCTTTATACCAAATAAACTTGATCCCTGACCACAAGCTTGACAGTCCCTAACTGAGCACGAGCAAAATCTCCTCTATGATACGTTCCCAGATCGTTCGGCTCTAATGCCACTTGTTAGCACTAATAAAGATTTTACACTCACTTACTGGAAGACTTTAGTAAGCAATACACTCAATTTACAAAACACTTGTACTAGTATTACACTTATGGCTTACTTTCTACCACACACACAAATGATACATTTGGTCCCTATTTATACTAATGGTGGAAGGGTTTGGTGCTTGCAAGAATGTTCTAGAAACATTCTTCAAGTCCTAAAGTTGGCAAGAATTTTCTAAAACCTATGAGTACAGATATGATATTGCAAGAATGTTCTAGCAACATTCTTCAAGCCTACAAGTTACAAGAACTCTCTAGAACCTATGAGTACAAATATGAGAATTAAAGAAATCTCATGAACATTCTAGAGAAGAGTCAATGTTGATTCTTAACACCTATCAGCGAAATACTTGTTTTTCTTCACAAGAATATGCGAAATCATCATGACCATCTAGTGTTCTAATTCTTCTGACAACATCACTAGTTGATCTATGGCCGATCCTGCTTGGTGTTCTTGATCCATTATGCTAAAATCTAATTAAAAAAAGAAAGTCAACCAGGAAAGGATTGTTAGTTAGATTTCAGCAGGTATTATTTCTACAATTTATGATAAGATGCATTTTTCATATTTTATGTCATATTTTCTCTTATTCTTTATTTGAAAAGTGTGCTTAACTCTTGTATTTTAACTAAAAATGATATTTATAGGATAATTGGATGAATTGGGCAACTTGGATGTCAATTTAGATGATTTTGAAGAATGCAAGAATTTTCCATGGAGTTGACACTTACTAAAGATGTTTTTATACAAGGCGTGGGCACACTTTACCTGAAGAAGACCTAATGCGAGAATTTCAAAAGTGACGCCCCTCTTTTCTCTCTCTTCAAGATTTCAAATAAATTTGAATATCTTAGGACTCTTATTAGGTAATTTTGGATAAGAATATTTGGTTAGACATATTTAATAGGATAACTGTATTTTTTTGGGTATGTAGAATTTTTCTCTCTTTTTCTTTCTAGAATAATTTTGTGCAATCTTTATAGAAGGCTAATTTTCTCTTTCCAACCAAAGGATAATTAAGGATTTGGTTCTTCCGTATCTGTGAGATCTAACTTGTCTTATTTGTTCTTCTATTCTTCGCTATTCATATATCTTCTGTGTTTGTTGAAATTATTGTTTGGTTAATTGCATGATAGGATCCATTGTTCAGTTAACTAAATAATATATTGTCAATTATAACATTTAAATCTGTAATTGTTTATTTGTTCTAGTGATTGTGGTAAATGACATGGTTGATTACAAAAAGGGTTTTCAATTTATGTTGTGGATATATATGATCTAATTTAAATGAACCTACATTTGTGTGTGTTGATTAGGATTGGTAGTCTCTCTAAGCCTTTATGCTATTAATGAATTAAATTCTAAGATTGTATCAAGAATTGTTCATTGGTAAGAGAAATAATCAGAGATCGTATCCTGATTATCGAACAAGTAAGGAGAGATAAGTTGTTAGATCATACCAAGAGCTATAACCAACCTAGTGTTGAATGTGAAGAATTTATTATTGTATCTGTGATCGAATACATGAACCATTTCTAAAATTGGTCTTTGGTTGGATTCGATATCAAGTTTAATTAATATATTTCAATATTGCTCTCTTGTTAGTTTGATTTAGTTTAATAACAATTCTCAATTCCCCAATCATAATTAATTTAATTTCTTTTCATTTATCTTGCAAAAGAATAAATATCACCAGTCTCTGAGGATTCGACCTTGCTCACCATTATCACAAATTTTTGATCTTAGAGCAAGTATTTATATTTGTTGATTTCGACACCCATCAAATTTGTTGGCATCGTTGTCGGGGACTGGTGTCAAGTAGATTATTCTTTTATTTTCTTTATTTTTTATTTTTAGTTTTAGTTTAATTTTTTTGTGTTTCTTTTGATGCCACGTTCTTCTCGTCCAGGTGAACTTCAATTTGATCTTGAAATCGAAAAGACTGCTATGCAATTGAGAAAGGAAACTAAATTGAGGAAACAAGCTTTTTCATCTACATTTTCTGTATTGAATTTGGCAATCTCACAAGTTGACTTTTCAAGTGATTCTGAAACAAAGCAAAAAATGGCTAATGAAGAAAAAACGTTGAGAGAATTAGCTGCACCACCAAATATAAATCAGCAACCTCTTTGCATTCAATTTCCAGCATTGGAAGTGGATTTTGAATTGAAATCTGGTCTCATCCATTTACTTCCCAGATTCCATGGCCTTGAGAATGAGGACCCTCATAAACATCTAAATGAATTACATATGGTATGTTCAAGCATGAAGCCACAGGGAGTGATTGAAAATCAAATCAAATTACGAGTTTTCCATTTTCCTTAGTTGATAGAGCAAAAGATTGGTTGTTTTACTTGCCTCTTGGTTTTGTAACAACTTGGACATGGATGGTTAGATTGTTTCTTGATAAATTTTTCCCTACTTCAAGAGCTGCAAATGTTAGGAGAAAAATATGTGGAATTAAGCAAAAGGACTCTGAAACTATTCATGAGTATTGGGAGATGTTTAAGCAATTGTCTGCAAGTTGCCCTCAACATGGGATTTCTGAACAACTCCTCATATAATACTTCTATGAAGGACTGCTTTCCATGGAGAGAAGAATAATGGATGCTGCTAGTGGAGGTGCAATTGTGAAAAAAACTCCCAATGAGGCAAGAGATTTGATTACAACCATGGCTACCAATTCTCAACAATTTGGGTTTAGACAAGACACATCTTCTAAAAGAGTAAATGATGCAAGCGTTTCTTCTCTTGAAAATTAGATTACTAATCTAACTTCTTTTGTTCAGCAAATGGCTACAAGAAATGTACAACAAGTTAAAGCATATGGGATTTGTACTAGTATTGGACACCCAACTAATATGTGCCCTACACTTCAAGATGACTCTCATGAGCAAGCTAATGCAGTTGGAGGATTTCCAGGTCCACCACAAAAAAAGTATGATTTTTTCTCGAATACCTACAATCCAGGTTGGAGAGGTCATCCTAACTTTAGCTATGGTCCAAGGCCTCAACACCAAAATTTCCAGCCAAGACAACTTGTTCCACCTCAACAACAACTACTTTCAAATTCGAATGCATCTCTTGAGGGCATTGTTAAGTCTCTTGCAGTCAACACACAACAATTTCAACAAGAGACAATGACAAGTATCAAAAAGCTTGAGGAACAAATGAATCAGTTAGCATCATCTATGAGTCAAATGGAGTCTCGAGGAGAGTTGCCATCTCAAACAATTGTCAATCCAAAGCAGAATGCAAATGTAGTTACATGGAGAAGTGGCAAAGAATTGAAAGAGTTTTCTGGTCTATCTCGAAGAAGACATCCGGAAGAAGAAGCTGAAAAGGAAGTTGAGATTCCTAAAACTCAAGTTGATGAATCCGGAAATTGAATTCCGAGCCTTCAAAAGCTGTTGTGGTAAGTCCTCTTTTCCCTTCAAGATTCTCTAAATCTAAGAAGGATGAAGAGGAAAAAGAGATCTTTGATACCTTTCGTAAGGTTGAGGTAAACATTCCTTTACTTGATGCAATTAAACAAGTACCTCGTTATGCTAAATTTCTCAAGGAGTTGTGCACTAACAAGAGAAAGCTCAAAGGTAATAAATATGTGAGTATGGGTGAAAATGTTTCAGTTATTCTACAGAAAAAGATACCTCCTAAATACAAGGATCCAGGTATGTTTACTATTTCTTGTAAGGTTGGTAATGGTCGAGTGGAAAGAGCAATGTTAGATCTAGGTGCTTCAATAAATGTTATGCCATTATTTGTTTATTTATCTTCGAATGTTGGACCTCTGAAAGATACTGGTGTGATAATTCAACTTACTGATCGATCAAATGTTTATCCTGAGGGTGTGTTAAAAGATGTTTCGGTGCAAGTAAATGAGTTGATTTTTCCTACTGACTTTTATGTGCTAAATATAGATGAAGAAAAATCATCTCATTCTTTGATTTTGTTAGGAAGACCTTTTCTAAAAACATCTAAGATAAAAATTGATGTGCATGATGGCTCACTCACAATGGAATTTGATAGCGAGATAATTAAATTCAATATCTATGAAGCCATGAGATATCCAAGTGATGTATCTTCTATTTTTGTTGCTGATGTTATAGAACCCCTGACACATAAAATCTTTGACTTGCATGATGATGATAAGTTGAAAGTAGTACTTAGTAAGAGTTTCACTATTGAAAAATCAAAAGAAATCATGAAAAAGTTTGAGCTACATTTTGATTTGCAAGAAACAATTCATGAGTTGGAATCATTGCCATCTATGAGGTACAATATTTCTTATGTTGAATTACCTATTTCTCACACTAAAATTCTTCATCTCTTGTGCAGGCACCAAAATTAGAGTTGAAACCTCTTTCTAAACACTTAAAGTATGTTTTCTTAGGAGAAGGCAAGAGTCTTCCGGTCATAATTTCTAGTAAACTCTCACCTTTAGAAGAAGATAAGTTGGTTCGAGTTTTAAAAGAGTTCAAAGAGGCAATTGGATGGACTATTGCTGACATTAAAGGACTGAGTTCTCATTTGTGCATGCATAGAATACTTTTGAAAGAAGGATCTAAGCCTACTAGGGAAGCTCAACATCGATTGATCCGCCTATGATGGAAGTTGTGAAGGTAGAAATTTTGAAACTTCTTGATGCGGGTATGATCTATCCCAATTCGGATAGCAAATGGGTAAGTCTGGTTCAAGTTGTTCCAAAGAAAACAGGTATAACAGTTAAAGAAAATTCTGATGTTGAATTGGTAGCTACTCGAATTCAAAATGGTTAGCGGGTTTGTATAGACTACAGGAAGTTAAATGCATCAACACGAAAAGACCATTTTCCCCTTCTATTTATAGATCAAATGCTAGAGCGATTGACTGGCCGTACTCACTATTGTTGTCTTGATGGTTATTCAGGTTTTCATCAAATTCTAGTTGCACCTAAGGATCAAGAGAAAACAACCTTCACATGCCCATTTGGTACTTTTGCTTATAGACGTATGTCGTTTGGACTTTGCAATGCTCCTGCCACATTTCAAAAGTGTATGGTTAGTATATTTTCTGATTATGTAGAGAACATCATAGAGGAATTTATGGATGATTTTACTCTCTATGGTGATACATTTGATTCTTGTCTTACTAACCTTACAAAAGTCCATAAACGATGCATAGAAAAGAACTTTGTCTTCAACTATGAAAAATATCATTTTATGGTTGATCAAGGCATTATCTTAGGTCATGTTGTTTCTTCTAAGGGAATTGAGGTTGATAAAGCCAAGATAGATGTTATTAAGTCTTTGCTTTATCCCGTAAATGTACGAGAAGTTCGATCTTTTCTTGGACATACAGGTTCTATCGTCGCTTTATCAAGGATTTTTCAAAGATAACTCATCCCCTTTCAAGGTTACTTCAAAATGATGTGGTTTTTGAATTCAATGAGGCATGCAAGAATGCATTTGATAAGTTAAAGGAAAAGTTGACGTCAGCACCTATCATCCAGCCTCCAAATTGGAATCTTCCATTTGAGATTATGTGTGATGCGAGTAATTATGCAGTTGGCGCTGTTCTTGGACAAAGAATTGATAAAGCTCCATATGTCATCTACTACGCTTCAAAGACACTTGATAGTGCATAGAACAACTATTCCACTACAGAAAAAGAACTTTTAGCAGTTATTTTTGCTTTAGAGAAATTTCATTCTTATCTACTTGGTGCTAAAATAATTGTTTATTCTGATCATACCCACTCAAGTATTTGCTCATGAAAAATGAGTCGAAGCCTCGGCTTATGAAATGGATACTCTTGTTGCAAGAATTTAATTTGGAGATACGTGATAAAAAAGGCTCTGAAAATTTAGTTGCTGATCATCTTAGCCGGATAGTTACAAGTGAACGTGCATCACCTCTCAAAGATGAATTCCCAGATGAGTATCTCTTTTCTATTCACACATCAAGTCATTGGTATGCTGATATAGCTAATTATTTGGTTACTAGGACATTACCAAGTACTTTGTCTAGAGCTCAAAGAGATAAAATTAAAAGTGATGCTAAATATTACGCTTGGGATGAGCCTTGTTTGTGGAAATATTGTGCTGATCAAGTTATTCGGATGTGTATGCCTGAATATGAAACACATTCTATCTTACAGTTTTGTCATTCATATGCATGTAAGGGACATTTTGGTCTAAAAAGAACAGCTCGTAAGGTTTTAGAATGTGGATTATTTTAGCCCACTATTTTTCGTGATGCTTACATATTTTGTAAGACTTGTGAACAATGTCAGAAAACTGGTAGCCTAGGACATAGAGATCAAATGCCACTTAACCCCATTCTTTTTTGTGAAATATTTGATATTTGGGGAATTGATTTTATGGGTCCTTTTCCAACATCTTTTGGCAATTTTTATATTCTTCTGAGTGTGGATTATGTTTCGAAATGGGTGGAGGCTAAGGCCACCCGAACTAACAATGCTAGGGTTGTGGTAGATTTTGTCAAATCTTATATCTTTGATAGGTTGTTAGGTTGTACCAAGAGCCATAACCAATCTAGTGTTGAATGTGAAGAATTTATTATTGCATCTGTGATCGAATACATGAACCATTTCTAAAATTGGTCTTTGGTTGGATTCTATATCAAGTTTAATTAATATATTTCAATATTGCTCTTGTTAGTTTGATTTAGTTTAATAAAAATTCTCAATTCCCCAATCATAATTAATTTAATTCCTTTTCATTTATCTTGCAAAAGAATAAATCTCACCAGTCTTTGAGGATTCGACCTTGCTCACCATTATCATAAATTTTTGATCTTAGAGCAAGTATTTGTATTTGTTGGTTTCGACACCTATCAATCTAAGCATGCAAGAGAACTCACGGATAATTCCATCAACGTCTTTTCAGTTGCTAACTATTGTAGCTTTTAAGAATTGTTGAACCCATAGTCAAATAAAAGGAAGAAAGATGAATGATCTATGATTAGTGATTTTGGCAATTGAGTTAGCAAATAGAAGAGGTAGTTGCACTTAAAAATGTTCTTGAAATGCTATCTTAACTTCTAACTATCAAGTGTCGAATTGAAGACCCCCAATTCAGAAAACAAATTATGTGTTAGTCTTTTGATAATAACAATAATAAAAAGTTCCATCATACACATTTTCCTGCTAATCAAATTTCCAATTTGATGCGTATATATTGTATTCTTCTTGAGATATACTGAACCTTAAAGAGTTTTCAATAGCATCTCACTTTAAAATAAATACACAGAAGATCCACGTGGTGTATTTACTTCCAGCTCCGAGTCAGATCTCAGAGATAAATGTAATACCTGACTATAAGAACAGCAAAAGGTAAAAACCGTATAATTTCTTCAAAAAAAAATTCATTTATTGCTAGTTTACTAACAAAGCCAATAAAAATAACCAAATGTAAACAGAGGTATAAATTTGAATTGAGTGAATTTGCACATGTCTGGATAAAGTGAATATATATGCAAATATCAGTATAACTAATACTCTCTCCGTCCCAGCTCAACTTGCCTACTTGCCATTTTTGTTTGTCCCAACTCAACTTGCCAGCCCATAAATGGCAAAAAAAAAATTACATTAATATCCCTATATTTCAACATTATTACAAAAATGCCATCAAAAAGTGCATATCCACTTGATTTGATGTGCATATTATTACAAAAATGTCATCAAAAAGTGCATATCCACTTGAGTCAACTGCATTTTCTTAATCTCTGTGCCCGGTCAACGTAGGCAAGTTGAGCCGGGACGGAGGGAGTAACAAGCAGCAAACAATATCCTAATAAGTAGTAAAACTTTAATCAACCTAGCATCACTTGCCCATCACCAAAAAAGTTACTTCCTTTCAGCCTAACCAACCAGAAAATCAACCTTTCTCATGAACACAGATTATTCATATAAGAATCAGATAGTTCCACCAACTAGCAACAACATAGGACTATGGCTTTACCAATGAATACTTTACTTCAACCAGAAAAAGGAAACAATGAAGGATGAGACTAATTATGCAGGAGACAATTTGATCTAAAACAACAAAAAACAAAACTCTGACCATCCAAGGGAGTGAGAATGGTAATGTCATTTGCTTTATCTCCTCGCGTTCTTCACTCAATCAAAAGGGTAATTCTGAACCTTTTCAGCTCTGCTGTTGCTGTAGCTTTCACACAAAAAAATTGGGAGAAATTCAGGAAAATTGAGAGAGAATGCGATAGGGATTCAAAACATTTGGGTAGGTGCGGTGTGTTGCCTGCTACGTGTGCATAGATAGATAGGCAAGAGAAGGTACGTGTGCACAGATTGATAAGGTGGAATTTTTTTTGTTTTTTTTATTCTCAATATTTTCAAAGGATTGATAGGGTGAAACTAGCCTAACCTATAACGCCTAGGTTTAACGAAGCATAATTTGATAATTAAATATTTAACCCCCTATTTGTTTAAATTAATTACGTGCATTTCAGAAAAACGATATAAAGCATGTTTAATTTATCGAACGTATAATTTAATTAAAAAACATATGTTATAATATTTAACTTATGATCGTAATTAAAAATTTAAAAGATATAAATGATCGTAATCAAAAATCGAAAAGATAGAAATGAAAATGAGGCCAATCGGAGAATCGTGGCTCGAATACGAAAAATCAGAAATCGAGATATTTTTAATGAATAGTAAAAATCAAGATATTTTCGGTGAATAGTAACTTTTTAAAAAAAGTGTATAAATAATACAAAACGAAATAATACGAAATGAATCGTAAAAAGAAATAATTCGAACGAGAAATCGAAAAAAAACTCTCATCAGAATGAAATTTTTAGATCTTAAGATTTCGCCTATCATGCAGATTTAACCACCCAACAAGGTGGGGGTAATTTCTAAAACTATATGTGTTTATCGCTTTCCATATTAAATATATGAACTTTACGTGCTGTGATTATATACTATGATCATCATTGTTCACGATATTATACTGTGATAAGACTACGGTCCACCGTTTACTTTGGAGGGTTGGTGGTCTGTAAAAATCACCATACGATATAAAAACAATTTACTTGTATTTATTTACTATGCATTCTAAGAGTTGTGTTTAATTGCCGATCTTATATATACTTGAACTGTTTAACTGTTTAATAACAGAGATTATTCCCCACGAGTGTATTCAACGCACTCACCCCCAAGTGTATTCACATTACAGGCTATGATGAGAGTGGAGATGCGTAGGGAGAGTGCTGCCATATCGAACTTTCCTCTTTTGAAGTTTTAAAACACGTTATAAAACAATCTTTTAAATGTCTTTAAAACGGAAAGAATATTATGTTGTATTTTCCGTTCCCTTTTGGATGGATCCTGTGTATATATTTCCGCTATCATGTACATATAACTTTTCTTGTATCGGTGGGGGCGAGTTTCTGAATCTTCTTATATGTCTGCTTCTCTTTCTCCCTTCTTTTTCCTGCACGCCCACAAAAAAAATTCTGATATTTTAAGTTGTGAAAATGGGGCGTGACATAATCCCCTATGGATCTAGTGGGCCTGAAAAGGTTAGGCACGAACCCGAGAACCCTTTATAGATCCAAACCCGACTATAGACATAAAAATATATAAGCTGATTTCGTATTACTCCATCGATTGACATCTGTTATAAATACACGTTATCTTTTTCTAATTTATTTTCAATTTGAACAGGCAAAACTCAAATTGATGGATGTTAATTGTTATAAATGCACGGATGTTAATATATAACTGGTGGGTAGCATGAAATTATTCTTCGATTAGATTACATTTTTATGAAATTATTACGTCTTCCTAATTTGTAGAGAATCTTATAGAAGATAAACTCTTACTTTTTTATGCATGAATTTAATGGCTAATAATTAAAAATTTGTTTTTAAAAAGTTTTGAAAGTTAGAATTTGCAAATATTATTCTGAAATCTGAAAATAATATTAAAGACATAGAATTTAACATATGCTTTAATATCGAAAATAAATTTTATTAAAAAAAATCATTTTTTTTTAATTTGATAAAATCTAAAAATAAGAATTTGAAAGCATTTAATACTATATATTTTTATTTTGAAAAAAAGGTCATAAAAATTAAAATTTAATTTTTAAAAACCCAATAATAATTCTAAAAACAATAAATTTTAAAAATTAATAACATTTATATTTTATTTTTGAAGAAAAAAAATTAGATCTTAAAAAAAAAAATTAAATCTGAAAATAATTTAAAAAATCTAAAAATAATTGTTGATTTTTAGATTTTTTGTATTATTTTCAGATTTTTAAAAGGTCTTTTCATATTATTTATAGATTTATTTAAAACAAATTGTATTATATATTAGTGTAAATTAAATTTAAAATTTTAGTATTATTTAAAGATTTTTGAAATAATCATTTTACTCTTTTTTAATATTTAGATATTTAGAATTATAATTGTATTACAATTATTAGTTTTTTTTTTTAATATATTTTCAGAATTATCTTGTGAGTTTGCAAAATAACTTTTTTCAGATTTATATTATAAAAAAAGTTATTCAGGTATATAATTTAAATCTTATATCTTTAATATTATTTTCAGATTTTTTAAAATAGTTTTCAGTTTTAACATTAATATTGTGAATTTCTTTAAACAACTCTTAGATTTGTTTACTGGTCGGGTTGGTCACTCGACGGCTTGGATTTGCGCTTCGCCGAGTTGGCAATCCGCCGGGCCAAGACCTGGTCGGGTCGGCACCCGTCGTTGTCGAGGCCTGATCGGGTTGGCACCCATCAGGTTGAGGTTTGGTCGGGTCGGCACCCTACACACCGTTGGGTCGATGCCTGGTCGGGTCGGCCCTCACCGGTCGACTCTTGGTCGGGCCGGCATCCTGCACACCGCCGGATTGACGCCTCTCATCATTCTGTTCCCCTTGAATTGATAAAGACCCAACATGCATGTTTATCAATTTTCTCTTTTAAGTTAAAGGATTTGAAATTAGAATGCTTTAAAAATCCATCCAAATTGTTTATCATTCGGTTCGAAATAAAAGTGTTAAATTTCAAATATATATAAATTCAAACATTATTATTGTGAATTTCAAATCATTCTCAAATTAAGATTTTATCAAGAAATTTTTACATAGCATCTAATAAATCTCTACCAAACATTGGTTTTTTTTTTTTTCAGAATGGGAGTCAGCTCTGTGGGAGAAAAAAAAAGAATTTCTTGTTAGAAAACATTGTTTTAACAGCGGATCAACAATGATATGAGAAAATCGTTAAAATTCGTTGGCGTAAATCATTGTTAAAAGTTAGATATAAAAGACAGTGTTAGCTCATGTTTTTTCAAGTGTTGTATTTAAATTTTTTTGTTGTAGTGTGAGTTTTAATGTCATTACTCTTTAAATTTCATTTAGTCTATCTATCTTCTCATTATTTCTCCTTCAACAGATAACAATAAATATATGCATTTAAAAACTTTTCTATTACAATAAAGAAAAAAAAAAATTAGCTTGCAGCTTGATAAACATTTGCACCTGTTATTCCTTATTGGTTCGAATTTAGCAATCTGTATAGGAATATCTAATAGAATTTAACTGTAGCAAGCGAACAAGTTAATGGAGAAAACATATATATTTTGAGTACTCTTTGCATGCACCAGTTGCATGGTGTTATTGGACGCGGGTTGAATCTGACTTGAATCTGTGCTCTCAAATTATATTTAATTTTTTATATTTATACGGTAATCATTATATTATATTAATATAATATTTATGTTATATTAATATGATTTTTATATCCAACCATAACGTCATGGATCATTCACCACACCTTAATTAACCTTTTACTAATTAACTTCATATATTAATACACACACATTTCAAATGTTAATGGGCAGCGATTATTCCTCAACCAAAAGAAAATTATGTAATTATTACATTTCATTTTTCTACTTCTCATGATTATATTCATCAACAAATAAATAAGATAAGTGCGAACAAGGAACAATGTTAGTTTCTTGGAAAACTAATTCCCATCATATTTGAGTTTTAATGTGGGGATATATGTTACTAGCTAACACATGCATGATAGATATCCATATTCTACTTCATTATCCATCTTTTTCAATCCTTTTTTTTTTTTTAAATTAAACTAATGTACGTTAGAAATTGGGTTAGTTAAGGTTGGTGTTAACTAATTTTTTGTCAATTAATACTGAAACTTACATTTCAAATAGATAAATTTCGAGTGACTCCTTTGATATATTATGATGACATGAGAGCAATTGGGAGGACACAAAGTTGTTAAGTACAACAATAGGTCTCAAAATATTCGAGGAATATAAATCATAATATCAATGGTGCAAAATACTATCTGATCGAGTCTGAGCCTACACCCATACGAGCACACAAAAAATCGTAGTTATCACACTTAATGTTTTAAAAACATGATTTACGTACGTACTTCAAATATATCTCTATTGTTTTTTCTATCATAATAATTGCATAAAACAAAATATATAACAATAAACTCAACAACGGGATCGTTAAAATGGTCCAAATGACTTTCTCTTTTTTCTTTTCTGACCTCGTAAAAACTTAAAGAGAAAGCAAGTTATTTTCACCTTTCATTGCCTTTACTTCTTTATTTTTGTTTTCTTTCGTTTTGTTCATATACTAGCTCTTTATTTCCCTCTTTTTTATTTATGTATTTTTTTCTTGATGTTAGTTCAAAAATATTTAAATGCCGGATTCGTTTATATCGTGTATGTATGTAGTAATTGTGTAGTTTAAAATTTTGAGTTTTTTTTTTTTTTTTTTTTTTTGTGTAATTTCATTAATTATTTATCTACTAAAATTATTAATTCAATATACAAATTAGTCCATGAAAAGCATCAGTTTAGATGATAAAGACTACTAAAGATTATTAATTCATATATCAAATTGATTGTTAATTGCTTGAATATATTGGGGGAAATGATTTTTTTTATTGTAACTATAACATTATGAAAAAAAATGATACTGAATGATTTAAATTTGTTGTAACCTCTATTTTTAACCAACTTTCATGATATATATATATATATATATATATATATATATATATTGCCTTCACATTAATTTGGTGTCTTCTTTAGTCATTTTGACCAATTATACATTTTATATAAGATAGAATGGTACGATCACTAAAGTTTGGATTGTACATGCTAATAAAAATGAAATAGTCTAATTATGTTGGTATGGAATGAGGGGTACAACTTGATTTTTGGATAGTAGAGACTGCTTGGAATTAATGTGCAATTTTGGAGAATAATAGGAACGAGAAAATAAATGGAACATGTATTTATCCTAGGTCGGGCTGGGTCTGACCTGAATCCACACTTTTTTTTTTGTCCTGACCTTTATGTTATGTTAGTCATATATTTATATTATATTAGTCATACCTTTATGGTATATTAGGCATACCCTTATATCCAGATTTCATACCCTTAGTGTAATACTTTAACTTTAAAAAAAAATTTGCTGGTCTTCATACTATGTTAGTCATACCTTTATGTTATATTAGTCATACCTTTATATACAAATATCATACATTTATGTAATACTTTAACTCTAAACACTAAACCCTAATTTCGGCACAATAAACCCTAATTTCGATACACAAGTTGTAGATATTTACATTTATGTGATATTACTCATACATTTATGTGATATTATTTATACATTTATATCAACATAAACATACATTTATGTAATATATATAAAAATACAACTAACATAATTAAAAGGTACGACTAATTTAACTAAAAGATATATCTAACATAACTAAAATGTATAACTATTATAACTAAAATGAATGAAAGGTTAATATGTCTGTCTAAAAAAAATGTTAAGTCTTACAAAAAGTATGACTAACATAACTAAAAGGTATCACTAACACTACCAAAATGTATAGTTAACATAACATAAATATCTGACACCTGAGATGTTTGGGCTAATTTTATTCGCGATCCATAGGCTCGTGCGGGCGTGTACAAATGCGTGGCGGGTCGGGTCAACCCGAGTACACGGATTTAAGGTCCATGCAACAGTTGCGCAAAAGTTTTTTTCATTTTCTAGTTATGAAACTAAATATATATATATATATATATATATTTTTTTTTTTTTTTTTTTTACTTAGTGGACTATTGTCTGCTTAATAGGATTAAAAATGAAAATTTTCTCATTTTTACTCCAATTAATGGGTTTTGTTTCTACAGGTTTTCATTGTGTATTTATTATACACAATATTATTAGGTCAATAGTTTCATGATCTATGTCATTGCATTAATTTGTGTCATATAATATCATTGTGTACGTAAATGGCATACACTGACACAATATAAAAAGAGTCATTTATAAACAAATTATTAGTTACCATAAAATTAATTACAAATTAAAAAATTGACAACCTCCATATTTTTTCACACATTATTTACAATAGCTACTACCGATCTCAAATTAATAAGTAACTATTAAACGGCCACAAATAGTTTTTTTTTTTCAAATCCAAACTATAATCACCACTCTATTGCCATATTGATGCCATCGCATATAATCGGGAAGAATTTTTATTCGCTCCATTACACTCCTTTTACCATTTTTTTTCTTCTTCTTTATAAGAGTACTTTAGATACACAAATTTCATTAATATGCCTCAATATTTTTAAATGAACTGTTAAATTTGTCTTAATATATTATATCTATCAATGTGTTTCATTATGTCTCAACTTATGACAATTACATAATAGTAATATCATGATATGTGTTTAACATCTAAGCTTTTTACCTTGATAGATTAATTAACACTGTCAACATTAATATATTCATAAACTTTTTTCCTAGAGGACATTAGAACAGATCGAGGACATTTAAAATTAGCGTGAGGTTAAATAAAATGTGATAATATGCTCTGCTGAGACATTATTAATTTGAAATCAATACCTTCTAAAAATATTTCTTCACGTGTTCTTACTGATTTAGTAAATAAAGAGGATATTTTCACCAAAATATAACAATATGGCATTAATTTTTATGGTGTTTTCGTTGGGTATTACTTTTAAAGTTGCATTTAACAATATCTATCAATATTTAAATTGATATTTAAATGGTCCTTCATTCAAAGGATGGTATTGTGAGACTCAGTCAAAAAGTGTCCCAATCTTTGAAGGCCTAAAAAGACATCTGATATGGTCGAACTGAGCGAACCGGGTTTTCTCATCATCACCGAATCAAAACTAAAGTCAATTGGTACGAACAGTTTAAAGGTAGCGAACAGATGTTCCTCTAGAATGAGCGAACTATGCCATAAACACAATTTGAGGCGAACTGATTTCTACTCGATGCGAATTCACAGCTAATATGTAATTGGAGATCTAGTGCGAGCTGATCACATTTTGGAAACCATATGACGAACTGATTTTGAATTAGTGAAGCGAACTGGGTTGAATTCAAATAACCGCCATTTTCGTGGGTTAGTCACCCATTTTTCCACCTTTTCCGGAGAAATACAACTGTCACGTGCCACAGGGAGTATAAAACTTCTGTTTCTTCATTCTTTCATTTTTTACACACATTCATAGTGTAAATGATATACTTTTAGAGATTTATCACACAAAAACTTCAAACACATTACTGACTTGAGCGTCGGAGTCCCATCATCGGGATACCTCTCGGTGTTTTATTTTGCAGGTAATTTTGATCGGAAATCTCAAGTTTTCATCAGAGAAGAAGAACGTTGGATCGGAACCAGATCAATTGGCGCCGTTTGTGGGAAAATTATTCTGAGTTTTAAGACGTTGAAATAACAAGTATGGTGAATACCAAAGGATCAAGAAGAAGAATGGAAGTAGATGGCTCGTCAGGAGCACGGGAGAATGGAGAAGATAGCCGGAGTTCTGTCCCGGTGAATCCCCCCAGTACTATTACTTTGACATTGGAAGAGCTTTCGGATCTGATAACAGCTGTTGTTCAAAAGGCTTTGCGTAAGCAAAGAATGGAGTCGCAACAGGACAATGTTGGAGTTAATGTCGAGAAAGAACATAAGAATGATAGGTCTCAGACAGATGAGAGGGAAAGCCAGTTCGCTCATCCCCGGGGGAAAAAATGAGAACATGGCGAGTTATCGGAAAAAGTAGATGATTTGAAAAAAGAATTACGAGAGGTTCAAAGGAATATTCGGCGAGTTCTGAAGAGCGCAGGGGGGAATCCATTTTTGGAGAAAATAATGGAAAATGAATTGTCGGCCTCTTTCCGGCTGGTGAATTTTGATTATGATGGCACTACAGATCCATGGGATCACTTGTGCTGATTTGAGAACACAGCCCTTCTGCATCGATACTTAGATGGCCTTAAGTGCAGAGTGTTCGCTACCACTCTCACTAGGGCTGCTTAGACATGGTTCAGTCAGTTAGGTGACAGAGTAATTCACAATTTCGAACAATTGTCAGATTTGTTCTTACATCAGTTCGCCAGTTCTAGGAGGCAATTACGATCTACCCAGACTTTATTTAGGATTAAACAGAAAATGGATGAGATGCTGAGAGAGTATGTCAAGAAATTTACAACTGTAATTCTGGAGGCTCCTAAGGCTTCAGACGATCTGGTGGTCAGTTCCTTTATACAAGGATTGAGAGAGGGCGATCTTCATACCTCACTAGTTAAGAAGACGACTAGAAATTTTGATGATTTATTACAACGAGCTACCAAATATATCAATCTAGAAGAGGCAGTTCGGATTAAGAAAGATGAAGGTTCTAGTTGGGCGAACAAACCACAAGAGCTAGCATGATATTGCAAGAAAGAGAGAGACTGGAGAATCTCGAATAAAATTTATACCCGCACCGTTGCGAGATAGCAGGATAGGTCGGAGATACGACCAATACACGCCACTAACCATTCCTCCCGGACAAATGCTGGTAGAGATATGGAACTTGCCCCAATTGAAGTGGCCATTGACCTGGAGTCCTAATCCTAAGAAGCCACCTACTTTCGGCAATGGAAAACTCTGTCATTTTCATAATGAGTACGGACATGGTACTAATGAGTGCCTACATCTGGGGATGAATTGGAACAATTGGTAAAGGAGAACAGATTAGCCCGATATGTTCGTCGGAACCGGCAGGATGACATAGAACAACAGAATATTCAGGAGGAGCCGAGAAGAGAGAGAAGATAAGAGCAACCTGAGTTACCTCCACCTCCGCCTCTCCCACCACGAAACAGACCCAAATGGGAAGAGAGGCCCACAATACATACGATCATGGGAGAGCCGATAGATGGAGATTCGAACAGAGCTCGTAAAACGAGATTGAATTTTATTTGTCAAAATGGAGGTGAGGTTCAAACAATTTTTGACGAAGTGGTGGTAGAGTTCGGAATTCGTGATAGAATCCAAAGTCCACAGTTCGATGCTATGGTGATTGTCGCCGAGATAGGAGGATTCAATGTCGAGCGGGTATTTGTTGATACAGGCAGTTCGGTGGACATCATGTTCATGGACTGTTTCAGAAAAATGGGATCGTCAATAGAGGTAAAACCTGTAGAAACTTCTCTTTATGGTTTTTCAAGAGAAGTCGTGACCATGTTCGGCAAAGTACAATTGCCTATGGTTTTAGGAGAAGGAGAATGGAGGCTGAATAAAACAATGAATTTCTTGCTAGTGGATGCACCTTCACAATACAATGTGATTTTAGGTCGTCCATCCTTAAGTTCCTATGCAGCGGTCATCTCACTCACACACCTAATGATGAAGTTTCCTGTGGAGGATGAGGAAGGAAGAACAGTGGGAGTGAGAGTAGTTCATGGCGACCAGCAAACCGCTCGATGCTGTTATGTAGCCGCAGTTTGTCATTCGGAGTCCCGAAAGCACAACAATGAACAAAGAGATAAAGCTGATCGAGAAAAGGATCGGAGTCAGAAAAAAGGAAGAGAGGCTAACACAATTGAGTACAAAGAAGATGAACTGATGAGTATATTCCAGAACAGCCTGGACATCTAATTCATTTGTCCGAACAAGCCCGAAGTGAGGTAGTTCAAGTTTTGAATCAAGAATTCTTTCGAGAGGATCTTACGAAGTGATAGATGTGGCCGAGACCATGACATGTGAGTCACCTAAGGAAATTCTATACTTGAAACGTCACATTCTTGTATGTTGTTCGCTATCTTTCTTCAGCTTTACTACCTTAATGAGATAAAAATATTTGCTCTCCGTAAACGTAGGCTAATTCGGCCGAATCATGCTAAATTGTTGTGTCTTTTCTTTTTTGATTTCATATGAATGCTCTTATATTTGATCAAATTTTCTAATTAAGTGAAACATTCCCTCGGAATGTCCTGATTAAGCGAACTGCAACATTCCCTCGGAATGTCCTGATTAAGTGAACCAAAACATTCACTCGGAATGTCCTAATTAAGCGAAACATTCCCTCAGAATGTCTTGATTAAGCGAATTGCAACATTCCCTTGGAATGTCTTGATTAAGCGAACTGCAATATTCCCTCGGAATGTCCTGATTAAGCGAAATATTTCCTCGGAATGTCCTGATTAAGCGAACTGAAACATTCCCTCGGAATGTCCTGATTACGTGAACTGAAGCATTTCCTCGAAATGCCCTGATTAAGCAAACTTCAATTATACTTGCCTCCACTGAGGAGTCCTGATTGTATACAGGTTGTCAATTTCCTTTAGGGGAATTTCATTTTCAGATATATTTATATGCACATTAATTACTGGTGATGATTGAAAATCCTGTTATTTTTCACAAATTATGGGGCTTAACTTTTATGTTGAGAACAAATTAATTAGGAGCTAATTATGAGTGAATTCAAGACTGATAAACGAGCAAAAAGTATGAAATGACATTCAGAACTCCAGCGGTGTAATATAATCAGAAATGTGAGAAAATTGGCTAAATACAGTCAGATGGTTTATCAGAAGGAGCTCGGACCATAGTCAGTTGAGGTCGGTGGCAGAGGATTGAACATGTCTTCTGGTAGGTCCATAGTCAAGCTCGGACCAACCTCTCCGAGCATATGAGGATGCGAACTGGTACTTGGATTATCAAGAACTTTATCAGGAAGAACCTCCCTGAGTGCTTGTTCCAAACAACCCGCCCACCATTCGGCATTAACATCCTCATTCGGATCGTCATGCCAGCCAGGAGGAATGGGGAAGGATTGTTGTAATTTCTTACCCAGATAAGAGAGATGAAATTCAAAAGCTTGTCCTACCTCCTCTTGATAAAGTCGAACTCCTTCTCGGAAGTAAGCCTCAACCATTGGGGCAGTTTTGGAAAGAAAAAGAACACAGTTCTAGAGATAGGAAATGAGTCGCTCTCGGAAGCCCGCCACTATCAATTCCACCTCTGAACTCTAAGTGAATTGATAGAAGCCTTCATTCAGCATGGTCTCGCCAAACTGGGCCCGTATGCTCTTCTCCTGCTCCAATTCCTCCTTCAACCTCTTGTTCTCCGCCTCCATTGCCAGAAAAGTGGATTGCTTCTCCATAGCGAAATTCTCATTCGCTAGCAAAAGCTCCTCTTTTTTAGCTACCTCTGAACGAGCAACAACTAGCTCGATCTCCCGTTGCTCTAGTTGAGTGGCTAGGTTATCGGCTTTGCCGGCATTGGTTGTCAGGTCACTCTCCAGGGTTTTCTTTTATTCGATCACCTCTCTCAGCTCATTATGGTACTTCTGCACTTGATCTCATCGGTGAAGGAATTTATTGGAATAACCCTCGAAAAACTTCTTAGCATTCGCCAAAAAAGTCAAGTTCAGCCTCAATTCATTCTCATCGGCATCTTCCTCCTCTTCTGCCACCTATTCACTTGGAACCATCGTTTTTCCTGTAGTTTCTAAGCTAGCTCTCGGCTCTTCGACAGTTTTCAGCTTTTTGCCTGCTGACCTCTGTGAGCTCGAAGAGCTTCTCTTTTACTTTCGAAGGGAAGTGGCGGCTTCTGCTGCTTCCTCATCGATCTCCTCGGTCAGATCAACATGTTCAGAGGTGGGAACAGTGGGAAGAGGTGAGTTTGTGTGGATTCGGACAACTGGTTGTGCAGTCGTGATGGGAGAGGTAGATAAGGTCGGTCTCGAATTACCCTCTCCTTGGAGTATGTTCTCAGCTGCTCTGGGAGTCTTCTCAGCCAATTCGGCGAGATGTTTTTCCTCTTTTTGCTTAAAGGCAGTGACCAATTCGGCATTCACCACCCTTTCATTAGGAGAAGGAGCGGTTCGCTCCTCATTGGGGTATTCTCGGTAAAATTGAAAAATCAAAGCATCGTGTTGTTTGCAACAAAAAGAGATTTGAGTAAGGCACAGTTCGTCAAAATAAGACACAGACAATGAGAAAAATAACAAGAGCTAAAACAACCTAGGTTGAATCTGGAGGGAAATTGGCTGTTCGGATAGAACCGCCAGAAGGATAACAGCGACTTACATAAACTCATTTTTACTATATCGAACCACCCCCAATGGAAGATTCTATTCAGGGCCACGAGCTCAAGATCCACTTTGGGAGCGGGATCGGTTCGGATTGAAGTTTGGGCCCAAGGAAGTGAACGAAAGGGTTCGTTCGCTGGTGCATCAATAAAAAAATAATATTTCTCCCAAGAACTGACTTTATCGTCCCCAGAAGATAAAAACTGACTCACCTCCCACCACTACGGGGGCTTAGATAAAAACGAAAAAGGTTGGTGTTTTTTAGGACAAAGCAAGTTGGGAACCGTTTAGAAGTGGGTTCGATCCCCATCCACTTACACACCATAGAAAAAGAAACTATATAACTTATCGAATTTGGGTGAAGTTGGTTAGAACAAATCCCGAAAGCCAAACCAATCTCTATGAAAAAAGGATGAACAAGGGGAACTAATCCTAAAGTAACATGCTTTAGGAACCAAGTTTGATGGCTGGACGAAGCTCGGTGAGGTCGATCTTCCACACCAGGGATTACTATAGTATAACCCCCATCATTAGTGAACTCAGAAGAAGGGTATGAGTTTGAATAGCTTTGGTTGCAGAAAAAACGGTGTCCACGGTTTTCTTGTGGGATTTTTTAGGAGGGTCGGAAGGGTTTTGGCGACCGAATGAAGAGGGTTTAGGGTTTGAAGGTTTGGAACGAGGGCATAGGGGAAATTGTTCAAACACTTCCTCTGATTCGCTTTCGTCTCTTAGATGAACTATAGCATTGAAGGAAGCCATTGAAATATAACGCAAGAATGAAGAAGATGGTACCTAAGTTGCTGGAAGAATTCTAGAAATTGTGGAAGAAAAGCCTTTGATTGACATGAGTGTACAGTAGTTTTGCAGAAGGGTTTTTTGAGAAGTCAAGATGATATATATAGGAGGAAGACGACTTTTGATTTTAGGGGGAAAAGTTAAAGAATCGTGATATTTCGACCACCCGATATGATGAAATCAAACGGTGAGAGATGAAGGGATACTAGGCGGAAACGTGAGTTGCCACGTGTCGATTGGATAAGACTAAGACGATTGATAAGACATTTCACCTCGAAAAGGAGCATTGAATGTTCTATAAAAAGGTCTGCCGAACTTCATTAGTGCGTGTAAACACGCACTTTGAAGGAGGGAGTACTTGATATGGTCGAACTGAGTGAACCGGGTTTTCTCATCATCACCGAATCAAGACTAAAGTCAATCGGTACGAACAGTTTAAAGGTAGCGAATAGATGTTCCTCTAGAATGAGCGTACTATGCCATAAACACAATTTGAGGTGAACTGATTTCTACTCGATGCGAGTTCGCAGCTAATATGTAATTGGAGATCTAGTGCGAGCTAATCACATTTTGGAAACCATATGACGAACTGATTTTGAATTAGTGAAGCGAACTGGGTTGAATTCAAATAACCGCCATTTTCGTGGGTTAGTCGCCCATTTTTCCACCTTTTCCGGAGAAACACAATTGCCACGTGCCACAGGGAGTATAAAACTTCTGCTTCTTCATTCTTTCATTTTTTACACACATTCACCGTGCAAATGATATACTTTTAGAGATTTATCACAAAAAAATTTCAAACACATTACTGACTTGAGCGTCGGAGTCCCATCGCCGGGATACCTCCCGGTGTTTTATTTTACAGGTAATTTTGATCAGAAATCTAAAGTTTTCATCAGAGAAGAAGAAGGTTGGATCGGAATCAGATCAACATCTAAAGTGCCCACCAAATAAACTGAATGAAAATTGATCAAAAATTATCTTGTACCACCAAATAAATTACACACACACACATATATATATATATATATATATATATTCATTTTTAGTCCTCTAATTTTTTTATTTTTTTTTTAATTTTCTTCAACTTTGATCGGAAATTTAGTGTTTGTTAAGTGAACGTGATGGAAATTGGGTGGAGCAATAATAGAAAAAAAGATTCGACGTCCACATCAGCATAAATCGAATTCAGATTAAAATTGAATCAAAGTTGAAAAGTTGATAGTTAACCGAAAATAACATATAATTGGTGGTGATTAAAAAAATGCAAAAAATTCATATTACATAATTAAAATTGAAACTTTGTACAAAAGTTATATAAAAAATATAATTTTCATCTTAAACCAAGCTGTAGAATCCTATTTGTGGAAAATATAAGATAAAAATTAAATAAAAAATAACATTTTAAAAGGTTTAAGGACACCTACACTCCTATGCTATTTAAACGAGTATATAATTAATTAAAGTTTGGTAGAAAAGGAAAAGTTGTTCTCATTTTGACATGACAGTCTTCTTATTACAAAGGTGATGGAATTACGTAACCCTCACTCCTTTTCTCAAAAGTTTTGTCACTCATAATTCATAGTTGCACCATTAGTCATATAAATATTCACATATAAAGATTTGTACAAATATGATACTATAAAATCATATTTATTGCTAGATATATTAAGTAGCGGAATGGTATGCTATTTTTAACAGGGGAGTATGTTTGTTCGAAATTAATATCAAGTCTCTACAAGAACTATTGAGCTAATTATATATATAAAAGTGTAGTTTGGTTCTCTCAAGTGATGACACTTGGAGCTCTACAATGTTGTCAAGTGTCTTCTTTAAAAAACATTTTATTTATGAAATATCAAAAAATTAATACCAATTAAATACATACCCCACTACTCTACACAAAATAAGTGTTTTGAAAAAACTAATTATATAAGTTACAAATGTTTGGAAGAGATTGCTAATGTTGTATTGTCTTTTTCTATATGAAATATTTGGTTCCAAACTTTAATAATTGTTTTTGTCCAACATTTCAAATTGAAAAAAAAAAGGTAGACAACAATGCTCTTGCAAAAGTAATGACATTAGCAAAAAACAGGTGCTAAAAACACCTTATGATATGTTTACATTGGGACGTAGATAGATTTGCAAGTTTGAAAGTGGATCATATCGGGAATTGTAGAAAAAATAGATGATGGTCTATTATTTTACAAATGATGTTTACAAATGAAATCATTATGTAAACCTAATAAAAAGAGCACTCAAAGGCAAAATTGGAACAGAACGGATGTCTTCGAGCGATAAAAATGAGATTTATTCTATACTTTTTAAAGAAGGATATGAACATATTTAATCCAACAATTAAAACACCTATAAAAAAAACTAGCTATTACCAATTTTGTGCTAAAGATCAAATGAAAAAAAATAAAAAACTAAAAACAATGAGAAAGATTATTTTAAGGATATAGAAAAAAATATCATACATATAAATCAACAAACACATATGAAATAATAATACTTATAAAATAAAAATTAGATAAGTGTTAAATGAAGCCCGTGCATTGCACGGGTTTAAATCTAGTAATCTCAATTTATGCATCACCATTTTTCATTTCTTTTTTGCATAAATACTCATTTATATCCTACATTGATAACATTTTCAAAAGTATGTATGATTGATCTAAAAGAATTTTCTTTTATTCAGTGAGTTTAGCTCGGCCTCAATTGCATCGTTACATCATACCCAAGTTGAGCACTTCTGGCACTCGACTATTAACTTGGATTTTGGATCCAGATTATTGTTTGAGATAGTAAGAGCAATTGTAGAGGCAAAAATGTTGTCGACAACAGTTAAATTTATATTGTAAGTTTCTCATGTATACATCAAGTAGCGCCTGGTGCTGGAACATTGGCTCGAGGCATTTTCTCTACCCCTTCTTACCCTGAAAAAGCAGGGGCACCTTACGTTCTTGAACCGATAACCATCTTTCGGCTAACCTAGCCTGCTCCGTCCCTCGGAACCAAACAAGGGGTAGTACAGGAATATTCACCTGTTATCCATCGACTACGCCTTTCGGCCTGATCTTAGGCCCTGACTCACCCTCCGTGGACGAACCTTGCGGAGGAACCCTTAGGTTTTCGAGGCATTGGATTCTCACCAATGTTTGCGTTACTCAAGCCGACATTCTCGCTTCCGTTTCGTCCACCTCTGCTCGCGCGGAGGCTTCGCCCTAAGGCTTTGCTTCTACATAACACAAGCTACTTATGAATGTAACCACAATTAACATCACTACGGTCGGGCTATCGAACACGGGGTCAGAAGTGAATTACGAGTCGGACCAATCTGTGAATCGAGCGAGCTCCCCTTGCATGCAATGATGTGGTGGTGAACCTCTCATTCTAATTCAGTGCTCTCCGAACCGTGCAGGAAGGTTTCCCTTCACACGGCTCACCAACTTGATCTTCCGCGGGAACCATATGTCCGAACAGGCCTGGAAAATAAAGTCAACCTAACCGGTTACCTTTGCCACTCAAGTGGACGGCATCTGCCGTGCTTAGGCCCCTTCTCCCCTTCCAACATGAAAGAGTCCACCGTCTGCCTTAGTAGTCTCAAATACGGCGTGCAGGCCTGCCCCCTTTTTGAGTTTGAGTAGGTGATTCACTACCGAAGCGAAGAAAAGGATCGATCAAGAAAAGGGGGTACTACGAGCCCTCTTCATTGCAATTTCGATATTTACATCAACTAGACTCTCATCATTTTCAAAAATATTTTGATCTGACTATTCCACAATCCTAGTATTTTTATTATTTTGTGCACATGCATTGTTATTAGGATTTCTATTTTCGTGACGAATCTCTTCAAGAGATATTTGGAGTGTATATTCTTATTAGATTTTATTTTCTGCGAATTTGTATCTTTTGTATTCACAGGTTCTTTACGCATCAGACGTGTAGAAACATCAATATCAGTTGATATATTTGATTTTAGGAACTTAGGAACTTCCA
This sequence comes from Scutellaria galericulata, assembly GCA_946896805.1. Lineage (NCBI taxonomy): Eukaryota > Viridiplantae > Streptophyta > Magnoliopsida > Lamiales > Lamiaceae > Scutellaria > Scutellaria galericulata. Next base: position 2,706,241 of record OX335784.1, on the reverse strand, counting down.
CCCTTAGTGGTGCATTTACAACAAGTACATATGATTTAGTCACTCTTTTATTATCAATAAACGCATGTGGTAGATTACTTACTAAATACTGTAAGTTAATTTTCTTTTGAACTTTCAGTTCTGTTTAACTAGTGTGTAGATCTAATTATTGGAGATTGTCAATACTCTATGAAATTTCTTGGTATTCTATTTAATTTTTGACTCATATCTCCCCATAATTCTCACCAAATGGGTAGTCAGTGAATTGAGCTGTAAATTGATCTCCTATCATGAGCACAACATATTTTAAAATAGATGGAGAATCAAAATCAATATAAATATCTATTTTCCTTTTAGGACCCATAAATATATGTTGTGGTGGTGAGATAAGAATATATACTACACATCAAAAAATTCACAAATGGGAAATGTTTAGTTTTTCCTACGTACTAATTGTAAAAGGGAGTAGTCATGATATGCAGTTGGACATATTTGAATTAGAATAGCTGTATGAAAAATTGCATGACCCCAACATAAAATTGGTAAGTTGGATTTTTGTAGTAAAGGTCTAGTGATGAATTTAATACATTTGATCAATGATTCGGCAAGACCATTTTGAGTATGGACGCAAGGGACTGATTGTTCCACTTTAATTTCTAATGACATACAATAATCATTAAATGCTTTCGATGTGAATTCACCGACATATCCACTCTAATGGATTTAATTGCATAATCGGGAAAATGGGCCCTTAGTTCAATAATTTCGGCAATGACTTTTGTGAAAACATTTGACGAATTAGATTGTCTTGGATGACCCAATTGTATATCATAATATGAATAATTTTGGGTCATAAAATTTTATACTCATCAAAGAAGGATGGATGTATGTATATTACAACTTTGATGAAAAAGAATGAAGCTTTTCTACATTTTATGGATTGAGTCATTAAAAGATATTTTACATTAATCTCAGTTTCAATGTGAAAACCATTCAATTAGATGTCCTTAAAACTAAAAAAGATACATTTAGATTATGGATATAGCAATACATTATTAATAATTAATTCAGTACCCATATGGAGAACTCATGAAGCTCTACCAGAGCATACTATTAAAATATTATCATTTGAAACATTCAATGTCATATTTACTTATATAAATTAGTATAATGAGCTTTAGAGAAAAATTAGGGTCTTTGCCTTTTGGGCACAAGTGGAATTATGTACAATTGTTTTAATTAAATCAAAGAAAGCGAGTTGAATTCTACATCACAAACTCATGTCGAGTAATAATTAATAACCATCAACGATGAGCTATTTTCTCTACAAACCATCATACTCAATAATGAACAAAGCTACAGTAGTTTGTGGATAACAATGTTGTGATCTCAAGCTTGGATGTTTACGTAAGTTTGGGAACTCAAAAAAGTGATTTTGTTGAATGAACTTTAAACTATTAAATAAGTCTTTTACAACTGAAAACCTAGAAATAATTAAGATACCACAATCTAATAGCTAAAGACGTGGTCAAAAGCACAATTTAAACTAACTAAAGCCTACAAATTAGGAAATCTATATGCAATTGAAAAAATGTCAAATTTCAATTATTTCAATTATTTATATGCATCCGAATAAGAATTATGTATAAATCAAAACATCAACTTTAGTTATGTAAATATGCAATTGAAAAAATGTCAAATTTCAATTATTTTTCCATCGAAGTTTCTAAATACCCGTGGTTTTTTCCACATTTTAAGACACTTTGGAATCAAAAGTTTAAAGGAAAAAAGATTGAAATTTGACATTATTTTCAATTGTAAACTAAAATTGATATTTTGAATTTTATAGAATTAGTTTCGGACACAAATCCTATAATAAGATGGAAAATGATCTTTTCCCAATTTTAAAATTATTTAAAAAACAGAACCTAATTCGGAAACAATATTAAGGTGGCACTGTGATAAACATTAATTGCCTTAAACACAGTCTTAATTACAATAATTTATTTTCTTAAAAGGAAAAAAAAAATACAATTAGTTATTTAACTACTCTTTCACCTCCTACTCTATTCCACATGTACGTAAAGATAGCTTACTTTCCTTTTATTATACCAATATAGGCACATAGTCACATGCTATGTGGGCTATCCCACATATTCTTGATTCACTTATTTACACCCATTTCCTTTTTATTCATTGGAATCCTCCATTTATTTTCCAAGTACCTTAGTTTGTATTTGGATCGAAGAATATAAAATATAAAATTCAAAATGATCTATTTTTAAATTTACTCAAATTATGAAGTATTTAAAATACATTTAAATTATATTTGGATAGATTGATTTGAAAATTCAAGAGAAAAAACGAGTGGATTTAAAATCCATTCATATTGCTAAAACAATTATTCAAAATTAAAGTGATATATGAATTTCACATTCACATCTATCCAAACCATCAATGAATTTGTTGCCATAAATTTCAAATCCATCCATCCAAAAACACCATAAGGCTAAAAAAAAGTAGTTTAAAGTGAAAGTGACAATTCAAATTCATATCAATTCATACACCCCTAGTGAATTCACTACAGTTTTTTCTTTTCAAATCGCTTCTTAAATATCATCATCCAACCACAACCTTAATTCATATATAATATACTTTAGTAGGGTTTTATTTAGTATTTGATTTGATCAACATAAGTTACAAATATGCATGAAGTGTTATTTTATAATGAAATAGAAAATTCAGCATCGAATCATTTAAAAAGAACTAAAGTATTTGAATTTGTATTGATACTATTAAAATATATAATGAAAAACCATATAAAAGTAATGACTGTTTTTGAACTACTCACTATGAGAGTAGGATTGTTGGTCCAACTATATCAAAATGAGAAGTATTAAAGTGATTTTAATTCAGTATAATTTGGTGGTCATTAATATAGTTGAAAAGTACAACAATTTATATGGGGTACTAATGGATTTTGTCATGACCTTAGATCTTTCTACTAGATTTTTATAATCAGTATAGTATAATATAACAAATGAAACATCAAATGTAACAAAAGATATCAACGTTTGTAATTTTGAATTGTTTTTAATCAACCTAATGAGGGAATATACTAGTAGAGATCAAGTGTCATTGCACCAAAGCTACATTTATTTATATTTAAACATATTAATTTTATTTCATAAAATTTTCTCCATGCATATATATTGTTCACTGATTATATCATATAAATTTGTGATAAGTAAAATAATGAAACGAAATTGAATAAGAATCACTAAGTCTTGGTCTGATGAACTCAATTTCCTTGTACAAGTTGGACGCCTCATATATATTACAAATGACAGCTCCCAGCGCGAGATCGCACGGTGGTGCTTCGCCGGGCTTCTTATCTTCATCTTCATCTTCCTCCTAATAATCCTCCTAGTATGGTCTGTTCTCCAGCCCAAAAAGCCCCACTTCACTCTCCAAGACGCCACCATCTTCAACCTCAACGTCTCCGCTCCTAACGTCATTTCCACCACCGTCTAGGTCACCATTAACGCCCGAAACCCTAACTCGAAGGTCGAAATCTACTACGACAAGATGATCGTGTACGCCACATACCACAACCAACAGATCACCTACTACTCCGTTATCCCCCCATCTACTAGGGCCACAAGGACGTCAACGTTTGGTCGCCGTTTATCTACGGCAACAACGTCCCCATCGCACCGTATAATGGAATGACACTCATACAGGACCAGTCTGACAGCGCCGTTAACCTCCTCATCAAAATGAACGGCCGCGTTAGGTGGAAGGTGAGGTCCTTCATCTCCGGCCGTTACCACCTCCACGTCATCTCCAAGTTCACTTGCTATGTTAGTTTTGCTGGAAGAGAGCAAATATAGTTATTTCATATATATTTGTAATTATATCTATTAAATCACAATCTTTAGAGGGAATATTACATAAAGGCCTCACACTTTTTTAAATTGAAGTTAAAAGTATTTGGAGGAAAATTAAGGTATGATATGTGCAATGTAGTGGCCAATTTTAATTTGAACGCAACATAAAATTTCACTCATTATTTTAAGAAATAACCACTAGTCTTATTTAGTGGCTAAATGCATGCATGTTTCGTAAAAGCGAGTTTCATGAGTTTATGCATACTTGTCTTTATGTGTAACACAAGATGAGTGCAAAATACGCCAAAATATAACTATCCCTAGACTGGCCCAAATACATATGTGGATTTGCAGCCACCAAGTACCCAAACTATTTTTATAATCACTAAAACTTAGTTTTATCCTCCAATAATTCCAACATCTCCACACCTCATCATATATACACACACACACACACACGAATTTTTAGATCACGTGTGTTGCACGTGAAAATCAATAAATAATACAAACGTCTTATATATAACACTTTTATATTAGAGTTCAATTATAATAGGATTCTATAAGATTTTGAATTAGATATGATTCTAATATAAATTATTTAAATATGAAAACTTAACTACTATTATAACCTTAAAATAATAATATTTGATAGAGATATATTCGACAATCCATATTTTGTAAGAAACATTCATCCATCGTGAAAATATCTTAATACGTCCATGTTTGATGTGCATAGCTATCTTAAATGTAAGAAGATATTCACGTACCCACCATGAACATATATCTTAATTATATAATGTGAAATTAATAATTGTATTTAATTTATGGTATATCAGCATGAACACATAAATATGCGCACATGATGTGTATATACATGAGAGAGAGAGAGATGTGCAAGCATCATAAGAGACATGAATAAGTTATAATTATCCACATAATCAGATAGGAAATATATAAAGCATGTAGGGGCAGAATTTAGGGGGCGGTGGGTGTTAGGGGTCCTTTTCAATATTCATTCTCTTGTCTGGTATGGATTCTCTCAACTTTCAACCTCCTAATTATTGGAATACAGAATGAAAGAGATTCAATACAATTGATCATAATCTAATTATAATACATTCATTCACTCAAAACACTACACACTTTCCACATAATTCCCCATCTCCACCTATATCAATACCAAACTCATCAACTAATTTTGTAAATCTAGAAAATGAAAGTAATCTCAAGAGAATGTCCATGGAAAACTCATTAAAATCTATATACAGCAAGTAATATCAAAAAAGTATCTGTGTTTCTGTACAACAGTTTCACTTAGTTATGTTGAAAAAGAGCTTAGCCTTATCCCACGGACCATTTATCTCAAATTTGTACTCTTGAATTCTGATCAGCCAATACGGGCACACCAAATTACCGAAAACTAATATACTCAATAGCAAAATATGAAGAGCAATTGATGTAGTTTGTAGACGAAAAAAAGAGTTAGAACCATTAACCCCAACCAGAAGCATAGATGCAAACAGAAAGAAAATTTCTTTCTGCAATAACTGAAAAATGGGGCAAACAAGAAAACTTGCAAGGAGAAGAGAACAATAGCAAAAACATGAAGCCTTGATGGAAGTCGAAAGGCGATCAGAAGGGAAGCAACTATAGAAGCATTAAAGGAGATGTTGCTTGTAAACGAAGAAAATTCAAGATCACCAGGATCTTTCATTGTGGAACTGGAATAGTTATGTAGAAAGAGATGGAGTATCACAAGAGATGGTGTGAGTGCCCAAATGGAATCTAAGCTTATGGATCGTGTCAGTGTGTGATAGATAGGAGATAAAATGTATAAACCGGTTATGAAGAAGGAAGTTTTGAGAATATAATTGAGGACTAGATCGAGAGATAGCATTTCTGCTGTAAAAAGAATGAGGGTAAAACCTCCACCAAGAAGTGTGATGTCAAGTAACATGAGAGACTATTCATTAAAGATAGATCTAAGGGTATAAGTCCAAACCAGAACCATGAGAGCAACGATACACAAATATTGTGAGATGGAAATAGTGTCAAGTATCACCTTAACCAAGTCTCGTTTCACAATATTGGCATTCATAATCATGTTCTCTAAAAAAGATTCATCTGTGTGATTGTCATCAAACCAGGTTGCATCCCCCCATAAGCAACTTTTCTCCATTTATGAAGGGTTGGAAAAACACTCTTATGCAAGTGGGATTCAATTTGTATCAACACCACCTATAAGATACATGAAGATATAGTTACAATATTTATATGTGGCATGAAAACCTATGCACACTTACGAAACAGTACATAAGGCATTAGTAACAAATATAACACCAAACATACAACTATGCATAGTGGCATAAAAAGCAACATTAAATCCAAAAACCATAGTTACACCATGAATAAGAAGAGATATTGATAATGCATAACCTCAGGCTATCAAATCATCTTAAGAGTGTTCATACTGTGTACATACACATTTACCTCTACTACAAAGCCAAATCATGTTGTGAAAATCTTGCTACATAAAAAACATGTGAAATGAAAGCAACCAAAAGCTACTCAGAAATGATATTGATCATCTTTGAACCTCTTCATAGCATCACATAACTCCAGTTGTACCATGAAACAGAACACAACTATATAAAGGATGCAAAATCTCAAGGGGAAATCATCCAATGGCTACTAAAAAAAAGGAATATTAAAAGCCTTTCAGGCTGACCTCTTTTCATCTAATCATATAACACTAGATGAATACATACCCTTAAACACAGAAGATATGATACTTTTATGGCTCCGCATATAACCAGAAATAAAGTTTCATTATTTTCAGTTATTTTTGGATTCCTCATTACATATATCAAAATCCTTCTGATAACGTATTGGTAAGAACACCACCCAACAATTTTTCTAAGATGATTGAAGATTTAACCCTCTACCGAAAAATACACCAAGGAATTTTTTTGTCAAATCTTGCAAGCTTGATCAACAAAAGAGCTAAAATCTTCTGGTAGTTCATTGCTCATGTTTTTGAAATGATAATTATAAAATCTAACTTGTCATATACCATCAACTATATGAGCCAAAAATCATGTTTTTTAACATAGATGTTTATTTCGGTTCTTTGATTTGTTTGAAAATCTTTATTATAGTTGGGGACTTATCATAGAGTGCTTCTATGACTAATTTATGTAGATTATGATATGAATTGAACAGATTTTTTCAGGATATTAGCAATTCAAAATATAGTTCTAATTTTCCAGAAAACATTCGATGGTTCATTTAAGAGTTCGATTTTGTTTAATAATAGACTAATTAGTAATTAACTACGTTTGGCTTATTTGCTAGGCTTATCAAACAATTAGACAAATGAAGTTACAATTCTACAAATTAAGTAGAAAATCCACATCAGACAAAACCCTTAAGTATATCATCAACTAAGCGATTATTAGAAACTAAAAAAAGAAACCCACATCAGTAATTCAAATTCTGAATTCAAAAGACAAATAAATCTTCAAGAATTGATAGGACTCTCACACACATATATGCACACACGAGTAATTGAAGATGGAATTGGGGATTTGAGCTTACCATAAGTGGATATTTACAATTGTCAAACAAAATGGGCATGGAACGTTGTAGCCCGTAGAATTGCTATCTAAACCGCTGGATGCTTCAGATCAATTGAACAAGAAGAGGAATCAGCCAAACGAAAATATCCCAAAAGAAATGACAATCTAGATAGGCATAGTAATGACATTTTATAATGTGTTGCGATCACTTATCGAAATCATATGGGTTTAATAAGTTCGGCCAAAAAATTGGACAAATCCCCACAGGATTTGTGAATATTTACATGCATGTTCCGTGTATCAACCCAAGCTTAGGAGAAACCACAAGAGGCCAACTACCTCACTTTAATGTTACATGTAAAACTCAACTACCCCAACCTAATTCAATTTCTCATCATGCAATTAAGAAGTGGAGTTCATATTGAAGGTCCAAATTAGTTTAATGACGAGTCAGAATGTGCCATAAATATGATAAGTCTCATTGTACCTATCTCTATTTGATTTTCCTTCACACGTAAATGCCACATTTTTGTTCACAAGTTAATTAAAATTAGGAGGAGTTGATGACAACAAAGAATGAGTCATAAAGCTACTATTTTGACTTATCAAATAGAGAAGTACATATTTTCAATTTCCCATGCTACATTGGTAATAAATGTTTACTCCAATTTTAAATAAATAGGGTAGCTTTGAGAAATAAAGTCCATTTATATGCATGAATGACATTTGACATAAATATATTATCTAATTAAATGATGTATACATTTCCCACTTGTAAAATTTGTCATAAATATATTATCTAATTAAAACTTAATTTGGATGTTTTGAAGATATTTTAGGTATTTCCACTCATGTGTGCATAATAAACATACAACTAAACACAATGATAATAAACAAACTCTTGTTAAAATGGAACAAACATTTAATCCAAACAAAAAACAACAAATAATCCTACTACACACAACATTCAATCCAAACAAAAAAAAACATCAAATTAAAGGTTAAAAGGTATCCAATCTAACCTAATCTAACAATCCCAACCCACAATCCAAACCACCCCTAAAGGTTCTTGGGTTCGTGCCTAACCTTTCTAGGCCCACTAGATCCATAGCAGACCAATCACCAATCATAGCTTGCCAATTAATTTGGCTAGTTTCACCCTATCAATCCTCCGAAAATATTGAGAGAAGAAAAATTTCCACCCTATCAATTTGTGTACTCGTAGCTTCTCTTGCCTATCTATCTCTGCACACGTAGCAGGCAGCAAACCACACCTACCCCAATTTTTTGAATCCTTATCGCATTCTCTCTCAATTTCCCTGAATTTCTCCCAATTTTTTTGTGTGAAAGCTACACCAACAGCCGAGTTGAAGAGGTTCAGAATTTCCCCCTTCGATTGAGTGAAGAACGCGAGGAGACAAAGCAAAGGACATCACCACTCTCACTCCCTTGGATGGTCAGGGTTCTGTTTTTTGTTGTTTTAGATCAAATTGTCTCCTGCATAATTGGTCTCATCCTTCATTGTTTCCTTTTTTTTTGGTTGAACGAAAGTATTCATTGCTAAAGCCATAGTTCTATGTCGTTGCTAGTTGGTGGAGCTATGGTAATTGTGGAAGTAATGATATTTCAATCTATAGTTTTATCTTTTAGCACGGTCTAAATCTTATGAATAATCTGTATTCATGAGAAATGTTGATTTTCTGGTTGGTTAGGTTGAAAGGAAGTAATATTTTTGCTGATGGGTAAGTGATGCTGGGTTGATTAAAGTTTAGACTATAAATGTTGAATACCCACCTCGCGATAAACGATTGGTTGGACACTTGGACTGAATACTTAGAGACTCTCTAGGGGGCCTTGGTAGACTGGTTCGCAATGACATGGGCCATTGGCTGGCTGGCCCACCTTTTTTTTTTTTTTGTTAAATCAATTTCTTGAACATACGAATCAAATTTATCTCCTTTTCTCTAGTATATAATAGAATCACAGCTAAATATAGTAACTATGATTTTCCGCCTAAACCCCTTTTCAAAATCAGAAAAAACAAAAAGAAGGAAAAAAAAAAGTAAACAGATCACTTTTGGAGAAAGCTTGCAAAATTTTTGGGAGATTAATTTGAACTTTCAAATTTTAATAACTATTTTTTTAACCAATAACTATTTTATTTTAAATCTGCACTTAACATATAATTTACCAAATCAATTATTTTTAATGATCTTTAATTTAATGTTCATATTGCATGTATAAAAAATAGAAGAATTAATTTTTTTTATGGTTGGAATGATTTTTATTTGATTTTAATATTTGTATAGAATGTGATGAGTGTTTTGAGTTATTTGCAATAAACTTACATTAAAATATAGAAATTAAAATATAAATATAGTATGTAAAAATTGTATTTAGTAGATTGTATATAAAAATTGTAAAAATGTATTGTTGGTAAATTGGTAATAGATTAAATGATATATGTAATTGTATATGTGTATAATATAAATAGATTAATGAGTAGGTCATATCATAAGTGTGTATGTAACTAAAACTACATGGGATTGGAGTAAACAAACAAAAAAACTGGGTTTTGAAATCCAAAATGGTGAGTATTACTATCGCACGCCAAAAATATGGGCCCTATTCCATCAAAGGCCTTTGGCCCATTTAAGGTTTCTGAGTGTAAGATAAGGCCCAAATAATATGAGGCTTGCCAGGCCCAACACCTTGAATAATTTCATTCATTTGCTCTGTAACCTAACCGTGGAAACAAGAGGAAATCGAAATCCCTTGCACAGAGTGATTGATAGAAACAAGCTCTGTATCGTCAATTTTCTTTTTCATATGCATCTGTAAGTTGTTCGTCGTCAATCCCCAAGCTTGTACATGTGGAAAATCGTTTGTAAATCTTGGAATTCTTCGATATTTGTATTTAGAGAGAGAGATATTAATTAGTACACTTGTTAATCTTGTTGAGTTTTCTTGCCTGATTTCTGATTCGGGCGTATTCAATTTTACAGCTTGCTGAGCTGATAATAATCCAGTTTAGGAATGTGTGACCACGAAAATGGCGGAAATGGGGTCTCAAAAATTGTGTCTATCAATTCTCTCTCATTTTTATTTAGCAGGTTTGTTTTTGAGTTGATTCATCTCCATTATTAGTTCCATTTTGTTGACTTTCCTTACTAAGCTTGATGAATCACTTTATAGACTTTTTATTTCTTCTTTTTTTTTTTTTTTGTTTCTGGACTTTGGTGATTTGTGTTTATTTTTTGACTTATTGTATTTATAGAATTGTTCAATTGTTTCACGAACTTGTATTATATTCCGTCTACTTGTATATTGATTTGGTGTTGCTTAAAGTACTCAATGCAGCATTGTTTAGTTGGTATGGCTAATATGAATTGATGCCTGTTCAACTTGTTTGTTTGTTTTGTTTTCTGAACTTATTTTTCTGAATCTCATATGATTTATTGACCATGTCTTTTTTGACTATTATTTACCCAGTTTACTTCATCAATGCTTTTAGTGTGTTACTTGTAGATATGCCTGTTGAATTATGCATACAGCCACAGGAGTTGCCTACTATTGTTGATGAATCACCTAGCTTGAGTTTTCAGTATTGGATTTTCCAAAGTATTATGCATCTATAAAGACGTAATTCTTATGTTGATTAATGGTAAAGAAGCAAGGGGTGTATTTAGAATATGTTTGTGTGTATGTCGTTGCTAGTTGGTGGAGCTATGGTAACTGTGGAAGTAATGAGATTTCAATCTTTAGTTTTGTCTTTTAGCATGGTCTGAATCCTATATGAGTAATCTGTATTGAGAAAGGTTGATTTTCTGGTTGGTTAGGCTGAAAGGAAGTAACTTTTTGTTGTCAAGCTGCATTAGGCTACTTAGCTTATTAACTGTAGCCTGAAACTTAAGCAGCAGATTTAAACTGGAAAAGAATGATAAGGACTAATAAGATAACACGACTTTTTTATAATTTCCCTAGATATTAGTACCTATAACTTATAAGCATATTGCTTGTTATAAATAATACTGATATTTGCATTTATATTCACTTTTTCCAGACATGTGCAAGTTCACTCAATTAAATTTATACCTCCTTTTACATTTAGTTATTTTTATTGGCTTTGGTAGTAAACTAGCAATAAATGAATTTTTTTGAAGAAATTATACGGTTTTTACCTTTTGCTGTTCTTATCATCAAGTATTACTCTTATCTCTGAGATCTGACTTGGAGCTGAAAGTAAATATGACATGTGGATCTTCGGTGCATTTATTATAGAATGAGATGTTATTAAAAACTCTTTTAAGGTTCAGTATATCTATCTCAAGAAGACTACGGTATATGCGCATCAAATTGGAAATATGATGAGCAGGAAAAGGTGTATGATGGAACTGTTATTTTTATTTTTATAATAATTATTAATATTATCATCGAAAGAATGACACATAATTTTATTTTCTGAATTGGGCGTCTTCAATTCAATTCACTTGATAGTCAGAAGTTAAGATAGCTTTTCAAGAACCTTTTAAGTGCAATCACCTCTTATATTTCAATTTTCTAACTCAATTGCCAAAATCACTAATCATAGATTATTCATCTTTCTTCCTTTTGTTTGACTACAGGTTCAACAATGCTTAAAAGCTATAACAGTTGGCAACTAAAAAGTAGTTGATGGAATTATCTGTGAGTTCTCTTACATGCTTAGATTTCTAGAAATAATACCTTGCTGAAATCTACTTGACAATCCTTTCTTGGTTGTCTTCCTTTTTTTTTTTTTCTAAATTAAATTTTAGCATAATGGATCAAGGACACCAAGCAGGATTGACGATAGATCTACTAGTGATGTTGTTGTAAGAATTAGAACACGAGATGGTCGTGATGATTGGATTTACTGTCATTCGCATATTCTTGTGAAGAAAAACAAGTATTTCCCTGATAGGCTCTCTGATAATTGGCCTACATGCCAGATTATCCTCTTGCAGGTTAAACTGTTTGGGCACATAAATAGAAACATGTTATTCTCCTCCACCATCGCCGTCTTGTATTCCCTCCCCTAACAAGTGTCTAATCCAAGAAACGCTCCTTTACTTGGACTCTCTCGCTGTTGACTCATTCTACCCTAATTTCCACTCCCGTTTCAGAAATCAAATCCACCGTTGATTTCCTCCTCTCTCTTGGCATCACCACTCAGGATCTTCGCCGCATTTTCCCCATGTGCCCAGAGCTCCTGACCTCCTCCACCTCCAAGACCATATGCAGCGTCGAGCGCTAACTCCACCCTACTCTCTACTTTGGCATTGACAACATCAACTCACTTTTATCATGCTCTGTTGAATCTAAGTTCACCCCTCATATCGAATACTCGCAGAAACTTGGGTTCTCGTATAGGGACACCATCGTAATGTTTAAGAGGTTCCCCTCTTTGTTTTGTTATAGCATCAAGGAAAATCTTGAGCCAAAATTCGATTAATAGGAAGGGAGTTGAAGGAATTGGTAGCTCTCCCCTAGTATTTCTCCTTTAGCTTAGAGAATAGGATAAAGCTGAGGCACAAAATCTGCTTGGCATTGCCTATTATGTTGAAGTTGTCTAAGGTGCGGTTTCGGGAGAACTTCTCCATTGTGGTGTATAAATATAAATACTGATGGTGATAATGTGACATAGATTAAACTATATCTCTCTATAAATTAGCATGATTTGTTCATATTCTAATATTAATGTGTATATTTAGTTCTTATGAGTGATTATATAAGGTTAATTCACATCATCATTTTGCTTATTTTATGGTAAAGTGATGGTGAATTGCTAAGGCTGTGAATTGGTTTAAGTCACCTGCTAATAATCCTATGTGTGTGTGTGTGTGTTAAGGATTGAATTATGATAGACTTTATTAGTAGATATAATTGATGGTTGTACTAAAGCAGAGATCTTTTATGAGTATCATAAACGTATTATAAACGTATTATGAGCTTTATTGGGCTGTCTTTATTGAACTTTATTATCATTTCAAAAACATGAGCAATGAACTATCAGAGGATTTTAGCTCTTTCGCTGATCAAGCTTGCAAGATTTGACAAAAAAATTCCTTGGTGTATATTTCAACAGAGGGTTAAATCTTCAATCATTGTAGGAAAATTGTTGGGTGGTGTTATTACCAATATGTTATCAGAAGGATTTTGATGTATGTAATGAGAAATACAAAAATAACTGAAATAGTGAAACTTTATTTCTGGTTATATGCGGAGCCATAAAAGTATCATATCTTCTGTGTTTAAGGGTATGTGTTCATCTAGTGTTATATGATTAGATGAAAAGAGGTCAGCCTGAAAGGCTTTTAATATTCCTTTTTTTTAGTAGCCATTGGATGATTTCCCCTTGAGATTTTGCATCCTTTATATAGTTGTGTTCTGTTTCATGGTACAACTGGAGTTATATGATGCTATGAAGAGGTTCAGAGATGATCAATATCATTTCTGAGTAGCTTTTGGTTGCTTTCATTTCACATGTTTCTTACGTAGCAAGATTTTCACAACTTGATTTGGCTTTGTAGCAGAGGTAAATGTTTATGTACACAGTATGAACGCTCTTAAGATGATTTGATAGCCTGAGGTTATGCATTATCAATCTCTTCTTATTCATGGTGTAACCATATATGGTTTCTGGATTTAATGTTGCTTTTTATGCCACTATGCATAGTTGTATGTTTTGGTGTTATATTTGTTACTAATGCCTCATGTACTGTTTGGTAAGTGTGCATAGGTTTTCATGCCACATATAAATATTGTAACTATATCTTCATGTATCTTATAGGTGGTGATGATACAAATGGAATCCCACTTGCATAGGAGTGCTTCTCCAACCCTTCATAAATGGAGAAAAGTTGCTTATGGAGGGATGCAACCTGGTTTTGATGACAATCACACAGATGAATCTTTTTTAGAGAACATGATTATGAATGCCAATGTTGTGAAACGAGACTTGGTTAAGGTGATACTTGACACTGTTTCCATCTCACAATATTTGTGTATCGTTGCTCTCGTGGTTCTGGTTTGGACTTATACCCTTAGATCTATCTTCAATGAACAGTCTCTCATGTTACTTGACATCGCACTTCTTGGTGGAGGTTTTACCCTCGTTCTTTTTACAGCAGAAATGATATCTCTCGATCTAGTCCTCAATTATATTCTCAAAACTTCCTTCTTCATAACTGGTTTATATATTTTATCTCCTATCTATCACACACTGACACGATCCATAAGCTCAGATTCCATTTGGGCACTCACAGCATCTCTTGTGATACTCCATCTCTTTCTGCATAACTATTCTGGTTCCACAGTGAAAGCTCCTAGTGATCTTAAATTTTCTTCGTTTATAAGCAACATCTCCCTTAATGCTTCTATAGTTGCTTCCCTTCTGATCGCCTCTCGACTTCCATCAAGGCTTCACGTTTTTGCTATTGTTCTCTTCTCCTTGCAAGTTTTCTTGTTTGCCCCATTTGTCAGTTATTGCATAAAGAAATTCTCTTTCTGTTTGCACCTGTGCTTCTCGTTGGGGTTAATGGTTCTAACTCTTTTTTTCGTCTACCAATTACATCAATTGCTCTTCATTTTGCTGCTAAGTATATTGGTTTTCGTTAATTTGGTGTGCCCGTATTGGCTGATCAGAATTCAAGAGTACAAATTTGAGATAAATGGTCCGTGGGATGAGGCTAAGCTCTGTTTCAACATAACTGAGTGAAACTGTTGTATAGAAACACGGATATGTTTTTGATATTACTTGCTGTATATAAATTTTAATGGGGTTTCTATGGAGATTCTCTTGAGATTACTTTCATTTTCTAGATTTACAAAATTAGTTGATGAGTTTGGTGATGATATAGGTGGAGATGGGGAATTAGTTATGTAAAGCATGTAGAAAGTGAGTAGTGTTTTGAGTGAATGAATGCATTATAATTAGATTAGGATCACTTGTTTTCAATCTCTTTCATTCTGTATTCAAATAAATAATTTATATTAGAATCATATTTAATTCAAAATCTTATAGAATTCTATTATAATTAGAACTCTAATATAAAAGTGTTATATATAAGACGTTTGTATTATTGTTTCTTTTCTTAATTTGTATTGATCTCCATGTGTAACACACGTGATCTAAAACTCGTATATATATATATATATATATATATATATATATATATATATATATATATATATATATATATATATGATGAGGTATGGAGATGTTGGAATTATTGGAGAATAAAACTACTTTTTTAGTGATTATAAAAGTAGTTTGGGTACTTGGCAGCTGCAAATCCACATATGTATTTGGGCCAGTCTAGGGATAGTTATATTTTGGCGTATTTTGCACTCATCTTGTGTTATACGTAAAGATAAGTATGCATGAACTCATGAAACTCGCTTTAATTTTACGAAACATGCATGCATTTAGCCACTAAATAAGACTAGTGGTTATTTCTTAAAATAATGAGTGAAATTTTATGTTGCGTTCAAATTAAAATTGGCCACTACATTGCACAAATCATACCTTAATTTTCCTCCAAATACTTTTCACTTCAATTTAAAAAAGTGTGAGGTCTTTATGTAATATTCCCTTTAAAGATTGTGATTTAATAGGTATAATTACAAATATATATGAAATAACTATATTTGCTCTCTTCCAGCAAAACTAACATAGTGAGTGAACTTACAAAAATGAAGTTGGGAAAAAAATAATTTAATAATTCTTAGTAAATCTAGAAACACCACTTGAAGTTTAACATCGAAATAAGATGGGATGCATTAGTATGAAAGAATTAAGAGATAACACATTATTTTATAATAAGGATCTAAATGCTATGATCATTCCACCGTATATCAATCTTGAATAACACAATATTGGGTAACCAACAACAGAAGAACAATTTTGATCACTGAAAAGTTGCTTTAATTTCAAGAAAAACTGGAGCAAAATAGTAGTAAAAAAAGAAATATAAGATAAGAAAGGTAAAAAAAAAAAAAAGTGGTATCTTAGTTTGGTAGAACAATGTTCAACCAGCTATAATCACATGGATCCAAAAAAAAGTGTCATTAACAGCTAACCAGATTAATAACTAATAGATAAGATGACTACAATTGATTTATTTAAAATTAGACCACAACTTAAGGACTACACAACTGAAATAAAATTTTCAATTAATGTTGGCCAAAAATTAAAGATTGGAGTGAAGAAATATGTCAATTTAGATCCGCATAAACGAAATCGTAGGTTGCATTATTGCATGTGCATAAAATAATACTGTAATACTATTAATATAAAAATAGTGTTCATTCATATAATACAAGATTACATTAACAAATTAAAACACTATTTTGCAACAAACACTATTTATACATATGACATGAAGTGAAAGTTTTAGACTGGAAGAAAGATAACATATATATAATAAAACATATATATATATATATATAATATAAATGAGCAGCTAAATACTAACAAGTTTGAGGCCAACTCATTAAATTTAAAAATCCATTTTGAATGAGATTTTTTACGAATCGAGATCTAAAAATTTATGAATGACTTAGTAATTGGTTTGCATCCCTAATTTGAAACATGACATGGTTTAGGTAAATATGAGGTGTCCAACTTGTACAAGGAAATTGAGTTCATCAGACCAAGACTTAGTGATTCTTATTCAATTTCGTTTCATTATTTTACTTATCACAAATTTATATGATATAATCATTGAAAAATATATATGAATGGAGAAAATAAAAGATAGCTCATATTCATGGTGCATTTTAAGGGTGAGTCATTCATAAAACTAACTTCATATATGAATTTAAAACTTATTTCGTTTTGAGGGTAAAAGACAAAAGAATTTGAATGTTTTTTTTAAAACAAAAAAAGTGAAGAAAAAGATATAGTGGAGCATCAACAACTTTAGCGGCTAAAAGGACTCCAAATTTTGTAATTTTAATGAATAAAGCAAAATGGCATGTGATAATACTAGTATATTTTCTGAAAATTCTGAAAGTGAATTGTAGGAGCACCTTCGGGCCCAATCCATGAAAAGAATTTTGTGAAATAAAATTGATATGTTTAAATATAAATAAATGTAGCTTTGGTGCAATGACACTTGATCTCTACTAGTGTATTCCCTCGTTAGGTTGATAAAAAACAATTCAAAATTACAAACGTTGATATCTTTTGTTACATTTGATGTTTCATTTATTATTTAATGACATTACTTATATATCATATGTTAAATAAAGATGTCATTTAATATATGTGTATTATACTATACTGATTATAAAACTCTAGTAGAAGTATATCTAAGGTCATGATAAAATCCTTTAGTACCCCATATAAGCTGTTGTACACTTGTACGTACTTTTCAACTATATTAATGACCACCAAATTATACTGAATTAAAATCACTTTAATACTTCTCATTTTGATATAGTTGGACCAACAACCCTACTGTCATAGTGAGTAGTTCAAAAACAGTCATTACTTTTATATGGTTTTTCATTTTATATTTTAATAGTATCAATACAAATTCAAATACTTTAGTTCTTTTTAAATGATTCGATGTTGAATTTTCTAAAGTATATTATATATATAAATTAAGGTTGTGGTTGGATGATGAGATTTGAGGAACGATTTGAAAAGAAAAAACTATAGTGAATTCATTAGGGGTGTCTGGATTAGTGTTGCTCAGCCGGTTTGGAAAACCAGAACCGGGCCGGTTCGAACCGGCCAGTCAACGGTTCCGGGAACCGTTGACCAGGTTCCGGTTCAAACCGAAACCGGGAACCGGCAGGTCCCGATTTGGTTTCGGTTCCATTATTTTGGAACCGCCGAACCGGCGGTTCCAACTGCCGGTTTTTTATTTTTATTTTTTTTTTATGTCAGGTGTACGACTAGGATTAAAGAGTCGTTTTTTGATCAACGGCTTAGATTAAATAGCCGTTTGAAAAAGTAGCCGTTGGATGATTGAACCGACGGTTCGAACCGCTGGTTCGGATTCGAATTTCCATCCAACGGTCGTGATCAATCGACCGTTGGAGATGGACAGCCAAGATCGTTCGAACCGGCGTTCAAACTGCCAGATTCCATTTTTTTTTAATTTTCAATTCCATATCTATAAATACCCCCATTCCATCCCACAATTTCTACACCAATTTGATTCAATCACTCTCTCAATTCTATTCTCTTAAGCTCACAAATTCAAGTTTCAATTCTTCTTCAATTCATTCTTTATTTTCGTAGTTCTTCAATTTCCAAATTTATTTCAATTCTCCTTCATTTCAATTCCAAAAAAATGTCTCGAAGAGGTTCTTCTTCCGCCAGTTCTTCACGTGGAAAAGGAAAGAGTTCGATGTCGATGCCGCCACCACAATCTCTTCACGACGATCTCGACGATTATATTGAGTCGTATCAATATATTCAAGATGATATGGAGGAGACTCTAGGCCCTAATACTGCCGCCGCCTTTGCCGAAATCGAAGAAGAAGTAGAGGCGCCGAGAGATACACAAGAAAGTGGTAATACTAGAAACACTACCTCTCGTGATCCTTCTACTCTTCGTTCGGATATTTTCTCCTTTCACTTTAAAAATGAGAAAGTGCCGAATAGCAACGTCAACTACATAGTCACGTGCAACCATTGTGTGAAACCGTACAAATTCATGCACAGAGGAGGCTATGGGACATTCACCAATCATATCTTGAAGAAGCATCCCGACAAGGTGGGAATCGAACGAGGGCAAACGCAACTTCGAGGATGACCGGTTCTTCAATGCAACCGGGAGGTATGGATTCTCTAACTTTTAAATTTAGTCAATTAAATAATAGGAAAGGCCTAGTAGGATTCATTACCGAGAAACATCTTCCATTTAATTTTCCTACCGATGATGCTTATGAAAAATACACTAGCAATTTTTTACAATCGGCATGTAGAAAAATAAGTAGAAACACGGTAACTAGGGATATAGAAAAAATGGTAGTAGAACTTAAATACAAATAAATTGAAGATCTAAAAAATTTAAAACAAAGAGTATCTATATGTAGTGAAGTTTGGAAGGATCCATATAAAAAACCATTATATGGGTATTACTTGTCATTGGATAGATGATGCATGGATTGTTCAAAAACGTTTAATTGCATACATTGATTTTAATGAAAAACATTCGGCTTTAAACATTGCTCAAAAAATTAGACATGTATTAAATGATTATGGCATATTAAGAAAAATATTTTTCATGGGATTTGATAATGCTAGTGGTAATACTGCTAGTTTACTTTACTTGCTTGATTTTTGTCAACCTCTAATTGGTGGAAAAAAAATTCATATTCATTGTATGTGTCATTGCATAAATTTATGTGTTCAAGATGGATTAGAAGAATTAGATAGATTTATTAAACCTATTAAAGATGCTATTTATGAAATTGCTAACTCTACGGTCTATCCTAAAAAAATGGGCTAGGTTTTGTAAGAGACATGGTTTAGAAGTTAAAAAATTTGTAATGGATGTTAAACATCGTTGGAATTCTACCTATTATATGCTTCAAGATTCGTATGAATATAGGTTTATGTTTTGTCAATTTTATATAGAAAATCTACATGATGATGTAGTTTTATTTGAAAATTCATGGGATGCATGTTTAAATTTAATTCAACTTTTAAAATTTTTTGAAGAAGCAACTAGAGAACTAAGTGGATGTTATTATCCTACTTCTCCCTTAGCTATAGATCATTGTGTGAAAATTGCTCTAATTTTAAATGAATATGCAACTTGTGATCATTTAGGATGCACTTGCTTAGTAATGAAAGCAAAATGGTTAAAATATTTTCATGAAATTCCGGATATATTTTTATGTGCCAAGTTATTAGATCATAGGCTTAGAAAAGATGGCTTGGAAGAATTGCTAAACATGTATTACAATGCATTGTTCCCCAATATGATATTAAGTGACACTACAAGAATTTCGTTGTGTGAAAATTGCTCTAATTTTAAATGATTATGCAACTTGTGATCATTTAGGATGCACTTGCTTAGTAATGAAAGCAAAATGGTTAAAATATTTTCATGAAATTCCGGATATATTTTTATGTGCCAAGTTATTAGATCATAGGCTTAGAAAAGATGGCTTTGGAAGAATTGCTAAACATGTATTACAATGCATTGTTCCCCAATATGATATTAAGTGACACTACAAGAATTTCGTTGTGTGAAAATTGCTCTAATTTTAAATGAATATGCAACTTGTGATCATTTAGGATGCACTTGCTTAGTAATGAAAGCAAAATGGTTAAAATATTTTCATGAAATTTCGGATATATTTTTATGTGCCAAGTTATTAGATCATAGGCTTAGAAAAGATGGCTTTGGAAGAATTGCTAAACATGTATTACAATGCATTGTTCCCCAATATGATATTAAGTGACACTACAAGAATTTCGTTGTGTGAAAATTGCTCTAATTTTAAATGAATATGCAACTTGTGATCATTTAGGATGCACTTGCTTAGTAATGAAAGCAATATGGTTAAAATATTTTCATGAAATTCCGGATATATTTTTATGTGCCAAGTTATTAGATCATAGGCTTAGAAAAGATGGCTTTGGAAAAATTGCTAAACATGTATTACAATGCATTGTTCCCCAATATGATATTAAGTGACACTACAAGAATTTCGCTGAAAGACGTCTTTCCAGAAAAAAAAACATTGTCGTAGGTAAGCGCTGATAGACAACGCACTAAAAGCGTTGACGCACTAAAAGCGTTGTCTTTTCCAATAGGACAACGGACAACGCATAAAACCGTTGGACGAAAGCATTGTCTTTTGTAATAAATTATTAAATAGGGCACGACATGTCACATGACACATCGTCTGTCACGTCATCAAAATCACCACGTCATCGGCCACGTGATCTACCATGCCACCATATAGCCACCACATCATAGTTGCCATGTCACCATATAGCAATATTGTGTGCTAAGAGGGATTCGAACCCAAGTGCCTTGGAGTGATGGAGGCTCTCCGACCACTAGGGTAGTGATGCTTTATGTGTCAATATTTTGCTTGTATTTCTTTTAAATACAATTTGTGATATTTTTCAACTTTCTATTATCACATATTTTTTTGTTAATTTTTATAAAGTACCATTAATACTTATTAATATAATTCATTGATTTCCAATTTTGATATAAAATGTGACTCAATTAAATACATATATTGTTAGGTACATAGATTTATTCAATACCTAATATAGGAAAAATTGGGAAAAGCACATAAATTATACTAAATATCTAAAAATCAACAAATAAAGACAAAAAAATTATTTTTATAAATTTAAAAGTAAAAAATAAAATTAAAAATATTATTTAATATAATATATAAAATCGGAAAATTTCATTTAAATAATTAGAAAAATATTTTAAATTATCTAAATACACATAAAAAAATCTAGAAAAAAAATGTTAAGATCATAACACAACAATAATCTTATTATGAAATTATGAAAATTAATTTTCAAATTTTCAATTTAACAAATAAAATTTATAATACTTATTAAGTAAATATAATAAATTCAAAATAAATATTTCAAAAATCATAACTTATCTTCAATTACTAAAACCTATGTATAATAATAATAATAATAATAATAATAATAATAATAATAATAGGAACTTATGTTTTAATTAATTAATGACATGATAAAATTTCATAATAACAAATAAATTATTTATTATAGTTATTAATTTTTTTATAGTATTTTGAAATATTTATAAACCAACAATTAAAAAATCTAGCATCATAGATTAGTGGTGCTCAACCGGTTCGGAAAACCGAAACCGGGAACCGGCCTATCCCGGTTCGGTTTCGGTTCCGGAAAAGCCAAACCGCCGGTTTTTCCTTTTTTCTTATTTTTTTTAATTATTGGACGCCACGTGTACGGCTAGGATTAAAGAGCCGTTTGAAAAACTAGCTGTTGATCCCTCAAACCGGCGGTTCTAACTGTCACGCCCCGAAATTACATTCAAAGAATTCTATATAAATTTAATAAAAATTGCGGAAAACATTTTAAATTATCAGAGTATCCTCGACGGGCGTGCAAGAAAGAAGAAAAGAGAGGAGAGAAACGGAGAAGACATATCATATTATATAAGTTAAAAAGTTGTAGCAGCGGAAAGTATATATATATACATCTGTTTTGCAAAAGGGAAGCGTACAATATGTTGACCCAAAATAGCTTTGAATAAACATTTTAACAAAATATCAAAACAGCCAGGGCACTCATCTCTCTTCACCTCCTCCCACTCGAATCATCACCTGTGTTGGACACGTAAGCGGGGTGAGTGCATATAAAATACACCCCGTGGAGATAAATTCACAAATTAACATAAAATCTTAGATCACGTAAACAATTAAGCACATCAAGTACAATGCACAACACATTGATGACGTGGGCGCAGGTATATCCCGCCTTACCCCACCACCTTATCCACCGGATGATTATTTGGTAAGGGGGACTTCACCAATCCTCCATATATCTGTTAGGACTTAATCCCAACCCGTTCTCTTCAGAACCATGCATCATGAACACAAATCCTCATCATTTTCTCAACAACACGTTTATAACACACCACGTAATCAAGGCACATAAACGGTACATGTACAATATCTTACAGCATGCCGATAATATCGATTCACATATCATGCTTCTGCTCACATATCATCATAAAATATAGCGTAAATTATACAATTCTAAGCATGCGACTACTCAACAAATCATATAAGATTACATGTTAATTCAGAAGTTACCCCCACCTCAGTCTGGGCGGTGCGACTTTAACGTTCTTAACTTTTTAGCGTTGAGGTGAGTTTGAAGCGTTCGAGCCTAGAAACATACAACGTAAGTTATTAGATTAATAAATTATTAAACACTCATATCTAAACTCTCGAAAGAATCAACAAAATGAAAGCAGAAAAATAACCCAACGAGGTTAGGAAATATAGAGGATTTGAAAAGGAAGCTTTAGAAACGAAAACGGGTTAAATCGGGTGAGAAACGAAGTCAAACGAAGTGTTTTAGGGTTTGGGGGTAAAATTGTAAACTCAAAAGAGTTTTGGGGTCAAAATGAAGTTTCTGGAAATTTTGGGGGTCGAAATGTAATATTCAAAAGTCTTGGGGGTGAAAGTCAAAGTCTTGAGAAGTTTTGGGGGTGGAAATATAATTTCCAGAAGTTTTAGGACTAAATTGCACAAAACAAAAGTTAAGGGGCTGAAATGTAAAATCCTAGACTTTCTAAGATTTGCAAAATGACCCCTGGACTTATCTAATTCACAACCCATACCCCTGGCCCCCAAACCAAACCCCCGTCGCTGCCTCTCCCCTCCCCGCCACTACTGCTCACTCCGCCGGCGACACCACGTCGCCTGCCTGCGCACCACATCACCACCACTCACCGGCGCTCCTTGCGCCGGCCACCCCGACCTCGGCGGCGTCAGAAACGCCGCCCCAAACCACCAACCCAACACAGCCATATCTCACGCTACACACACACACCCACTCCCTTTCCGGCGGCCAACGCCGCCGTGCAACACACACCCATCGCCGGCGCTTCTTGCGCCGGCTACTCGCACACACGGCGGCACTTGCAGCGCCGCCCCCCAACCAACACAGCAGAGAGAGAAGCAAGAGAGATCGAGGAGAGAGGGAAGGATTCGAAGAGAGAGAAAGAGAGGTGAGGAGAGAGAAAACCCTTAATTTCAGAAACTTTGACCGGCCGTTTCCGGAGATCGGCCGGTCCGATCAACGATCCGAGCCCGGAATCGTGACGGGCTCGTCGAGAACTTCGATCTAGGCTCAAGAATCGCCCCGATCGGTGGCCGGATGGCCGAGATACGAAGAGAGAGAAAAAGTGGGTTTCTGGAGAGAGAAAGCCGAAACTTCATCGGCCGATTGCCGGCGAACGCGGCGGCGGTTGGCGATTCCGAGCCCGGAATTGGAATGGCTCGGCGAGAGCTTCAAGATGGTATAAGTTTCGATAGGTTTCAGTCGGATGAAAAATTCGACGACGGTGGGTCGCCGGCGGCGGCGACGGCGGCGCTCCGGCCGGCCAGCCGCCGGAAATCGAGAGAGGAAAGAGAAATAGAAATTACCTTAGGTTATAATTTTACAATATGGTTCTTTCCATTTTAGGAAAGATCATTTATATATATATTAATCTTACAATTAACTTATATTATAACCTTAAACTTTATAATAAACATCCTTATGATATTAATTAATTTGAGACATCAAACGAACTCCGATTTGGTTCATTCTTGCGGCGTTTCGTCCCATTTTTCGTTCTTTTTAATCTCGTCCTACTTTCGAATTATTTTATCTACTTTTCTTTCTTTACGAAATATCCAAAATATTAAACCTAGACTAAGGCGTACGTATAATTAATTCTCTGAAACACACACAAGATAAAACAAATAATTAGAGGTTTAAATATTTAGTCGTCAAATTATGCATCGATAAGTCCTAGTCGTCACACTAACCGCCGGTTCGGATCCGAATTTTCAATCAACGGTCGTGATCAATCGACTGTTGAAGATGGACGGCCATGATCTACCGAATCGGCGGTTCGAACCGTCTCCGAACCGGCCGATTCAATTTTTTTTTTTTTTGGATTTTCAATTCCACACGATCACATCTATAAATACCCTCATTCCAATCCCACAATTTCTACACCAATTTGATTCAATCACTCTCTCAATTCTATTCTCTTAAGCTCACAAATTCAAGTTTCAATTCTACTTCAATTCATTCTTTATTTTTGTAGTTCTTCAATTTCCAAATTTATTTCAATTCTCTTTCATTTCAAATCCAAAAAAAAATGTCTCGACGAGGTTCTTCTTCTGCCGGTTCTTCACGTGGAAAAGAAAAGAGTCTGATGTCGATGCCACCACCACAATCTCTTCACGATGATGCCGACGACGATTATATTGATTCGTATCAATATAATCAAGAGGGTTTGGAGGAGACTCTAGGCCCTAATACCGCCACCACCTTTCCCGAAGTCGAAGAAGAAGTAGAGGCGCCGAGAGATACACAAGAAAGTGGTAATACTCGAAACACTACCTCTTGTGATCCTTCTACTCTTCGTTCGGATGTTTTCTCCTTTCACTTTAAAAATGAGAAAGTGCCGAATAGCAACATCGACTACATAGTCACGTGCAACTATTGTGCAAAACCGTACAAACTCAAGCACGGAGGAGGCTATGAGATATTCAACAACCATATCTTGAAGAAGCATCCCGACAAGGTGGGCATCGAACGAGGGCAAACGCAACTTCGAGGATTTATCGGTTCTTCGACGCAACCGGGAGGTATGGATTCTCTAACTTTTAAATTTAGTCAATTAAATAATAGGAAAGGTGTAGTAGAATTAATTGCCGAGAAACATCTTCCATTTAATTTTCCATGCGATGATGCTTATGAAAAATACACTAGCAATTGTTTACAACCGGCATGTAGAAAAATAAGTAGAAACACCGTAACTAGGGATATAGAAAAAATTGTAGGAGAACAAAAATTGAAATTAATTGAAGATCTAAAAAAAATTAAACAAAGAGTTTCTATATGTAGTGATGTTTGGAAGGATCCATATAAAAAGTACCATTATATGGGTATTACTTGTCATTGGATAGATGATGCATGGATTGTTCAAAAACGTCTAATTGGATACATTGCTTTTAATGAAAAACATTCAGCGGTAAACATTGCTCAAAAAATTAAACATGTATTAAATGATTATGGTATATTAAACAAAATATTTTCCATGGGATTTGATAATGCTAGTGGTAATACCACTAGTGTACCTAGCTTGCTTGAGTTTTGTAAACCTCCAATTGGAGGAACATTTTTTCATATTCGTTGTATGTGCCATTGCATAAATTTATGTGTTCAAGATGGATTAGAAGAATTAGATAAATTTATTAAACCTATTAAAGATGCTATTTTGAAATTGCCAACTCTACGGTCTATCATAAAAATTGGGCTAGGTTTTGTAAGAGACATGGTTTAGAAGTTAAACAATTTGTAATTGATGTTAAACATCGTTGGAATTCTACCTATTATATGCTTCAAGATTCGTATGAATATAGGTCTATGCTTTGTCAATTTTATATAGAAAATCCACATGATGATGTACTTTTATATGAAAATTCATGGGATGCATGTTTAAATTTAATTCAACTTTTAAAATTTTTTTAGGAAGCAACTAGAGAACTAAGTGGATGTTATTATCCTACTTCTCCCTTAGCTATAGATCATTGTGTGAAAATTGCTCTAATTTTAAATGAATATTCAACTTGTGATTATTTAGGTAACACTTGCTTAGTAATGAAAACAAAATGGTTAAAATATTTTCATGAAATTCCGAATATATTTTTATGTGCCAAGTTATTAGATCCTAGGCTTAGAGAAGATGGCTTGGAAGAATTGCTAAACATGTATTATAATGTATTGATCCCCAATATGATATTAAATGACTATGATTTATGTGATTATATTCCTAACCCTAATGAAGTTGTAGGTAGAACTAAGACAAATTTATACAATTTTTTTAAAGAATATAAACAAATTTTAGGTGATTCTAGTAATTATATAATTGATCAAGGCAGTAGTCAATCGACACAATCATCTAGTCAACATGGAGCTCCAGCACTTAGTAAATTTTATAATTTTTATGATGTAAGAACACAAAAACGAGCTAGAGGTAGTAACCCTTGTCAAGAATTAGATAACTGTTTAGGTGCCACATTTGAACAAATTAGTTTTGAAAATCCTATAGATTTATTGAAGTGGTGGTCAAGAAGGATCACCACTTATCCTATTCTAACCACTATTGCTAAGGAAGTTTTTGCAAGTCTCGCCTCAAACGTTGCGGTCGAACACGCTTTTAGCAAAGGAGGACACATGTTGAATACAAGAAGAAATAAGTTGACAAAGGAGAATGTACAAAACATTACTCTCCTTGAAGATTAGGTGAGAGCGAACAACCGTCAACAACATCTCGATTTCTCACATTTAGACTCCGATGGAGATGATACTTATGGATACGATTCAAACACGTCCTCCTCCACCGGAACCAACGAGTGAAGGTAAGTTTAGGTGAGTTAGAGAACTACGTGAGCTTTGATTCCTTCGTTTTTACAAGGATACGTAGGCAATTTCATTTTAAGTTTGGAAGTTACACTTTCAATTTTAGAATGAAACTCAAGCTCTTTCAATTGTTTTTTCCTCTTCTTCAATTATATTGTATAAAAAAGTTGTAATCTTTTAAACTCAAGTATTCAATAAATATTGTAGTATGATTCAAAAATCATGATTGTAATATATTCCATTGTAATATATGATTTGGATTTTGGAACATGTATTGCTCTAATTTTTTGTGCATACTGTATCTCGGTACCGCGGTACCGAGATGTACTATGCAAATTTTTGAACATTCTGCTTCTCGGTACCGTGATATAGAATTTTCGGTACCGCGGTATCGAGAAGTAGAATGTTCAAAAAAAATTGGCCAAAATTAAAAAAAAAAAACCGAAAATCGAACTGCCGGTTCCGGTTTAACCGACGGTTCAGAACCGAAACCACAACCGAAACCATCTTGGTTCGGTTCCGGTTCCATGGTGGCCGGTTTCCCGAACCGCCGGTTCAGAACCGGAACCGGCGGATTGCCGAACCGTGAGCAACACTAGTCTGGATTGATATAAAATTTGAATTGTCACTTTCATTTTAAACTACTTTCTTTAGCCTTATGGTGTTTTTGGATGGAGGGATCTGAAATTTATGGCAACAAATTCATTGATGGTTTGGATAGATGTGAATGTGAAATTCATATATCACTTTAATTTTGAATAATTTTTTTAGCAATATAAATGGATTTTAAATCCACTCGTTTTTTTCTCTTGAATTTTCAAATCAATATATCCAAATATAATTTAAATGTATTTTAAATGCTTCATAATTTGAGTAAATTTAAAATTCGATCATTTTGAATTTTATATGTTACATTCTTCGATCCAAACACAAACTAAAGGTACTTGTAAAATAAATGGAGGATTCCAATGGATAAAAAGGAAATGGGTGTAAATAAGTGAATCAGGAATATGTGGGATAGAGTAACACTTCTGTGCACTAGTTGCACAAAATTGCACAGACTTTTATATTATAAATGTAGTACCTTTATGTTATAAATGTAATACCTTTATGCAGTTCATTTTAAAAGGTACGAATATTTGTACATAAAGGTACTACGTTTATAACATAAAGGTATTCCGTGCAACTGGTGCACCAGTTGCACAGAAGTTTTTCCCATGTGGGATAGCCCACATAGCATGTGACTATGTGCCTATTGGTATAATAAAAGGAAAGCAAGCTATCTTTACATATATGTGGAATAGAGTAGGAGGTGAAAGAGTAGTTAAATAACTAATTGTAATTTTTTTTCCTTTTAAGAAAAGAAATTATTGTAATTAAGACTTTGTTTAAGGCAATTAATGTTTATCCAGTGCCACCTTAATATTGTTTCCGAATTAGGTTCTGTTTTTTAAATAATTTTAAAATTGGGAAAAGATCATTTTCCATCTTATTATAGGACTTGTGTACGAAACTAGTTCTATAAAATTCAAAATATTAATTTTAGTTTACAATTGAAAATAATGTCAAATTTCAATCTTTTTTCTTTTGAAACTTTCGATTCGGAAGTATGTGTGGAAAAAAACCATGGGTATTTAGAAACTTCGATGGAAAAATAATTGAAATTTGACATTTTTTCAATTGGATATTTATATAACTAAATTTGATGTTTTGATTTATACATAATTAGTTTCCGATCTTGTGATGGAATGGAATGGAAAGTGAAAATTAGATTTAAAAATTCATCTCTGATATCTTTTCTGTTATGTTTGAATTTAGTTACATTTTATCGTAAACATTTTAAGAAACTTAAGTTGTGGCTAGGGGTGGAAATCGGACGGATCGGATCGGAAATAGGGTTTTTCGGAAATGTGAAATCCAATCCGATTTCGGAAATTTCGGAATTCCGAAATTTTGGAATTTTTCGGAAATTTTCGGAATTTTCGGAAATTTCGGAAATTTTTTTGGAATTTTTCGGAAATTTTCGGAATTTTTTCAGAAATTTCAGAAATTAAAAAATTAAAAAATTCAGAAATTTTCGGAATTAATTAGTTGGTCTATTAGCTATATAGCCTTTTCTAATATCCTAAGAAATAATACGACCTCGAATCTGATATTCCAAGCATTTAACATCAATATAATATCTACCAAAGACATGAGAGATTAATTATACTGCTGATGTACTATAGTATATAAATAGTTATAAAATAAAATTATAAAATAAATAGTTATAAAATAAAATTATAGTTATAGTTATAAAATAAAATTATAAATAGTATATCAATACTATATTAAATTTTTTTACTTTTTTCACCTTTAGTTTTTGAGTCATATTTTATATTTAATATATACTATAGTATATAGTATAAAATAAAACTATAAAATTTATATGAATAGTATATAGTATAAAATAAAATTATAAAATTTATATGAATAGTATATAGTATATAATATATAGTATAAAATAAAACTATAAAACTATATTATAAACTATTATCATTTTGTAAGTAATTATACTTATTAATTCATATTTATTAAGTTATTTTTCTTTTAGGAAGCTCAAATCAAATGAATATTTAAATCTATATTATTATTTATGATAATGTTTTGTTCGAAATCCTTCGATATTTAAAATACTTGTTTTATAATTTGTATAATTTTCTTTGTCATTATTCCTATTATATAAATTGTTATCATTTTTAATGAAATTTATGATATATTTACCTTTAAAATTAGATATTCACTTTTTATTTTATATAATATATAGTATTCTTATATAGCATATAATATATAGTATATAGTATATAATATATGGTAATATAGTATATAGTATTCTTCTATAGCATATAGTATAAAGTATATAGTATATAGTATGTAGTATATAGTATGTAGTATATATTATGCAGTATATAATATAGTATAATTAAAAAACTACAGTATAAACTATAGTATATAGTATAAAATAAAACTATAGTATAAATTGTACTATATACATATAGTATATAGTATATAGCATAAAGTATATAATATTATTCTATAGCATATAGTATATAGTATATAGTATATAGTATAATTAAAAAACTATACTATAAACTATAATATATATTATATATTATAAAATAATACTAAAAAACTACAGTATAAACTATAGTATATAGTATATATTATAAAATAATACAAAAAAACTACAATATAAACTATAGTATATAGTATAAAATAAAACTATAGTATAAACTATACTATATACATATAGTATAAAGTATATAAAATATATTATATAGTATATAGTATTATAAAGTATACTATAATATGTATATTTATATTTACATATAGTATAAAGTATATAAAATATATTATATAGTATATAGTATTATAAAGTATACTATAATATGTATATTTATATTTACATATAGTAAATGTATATGAAATATATTATATAGTATTCTTCTATAGCAAATAGTATATAGTATAAAATGTTTGAATTATTTACAACAATTACTATTGGTTTGATGGTAAGTTTCGTGCTTTGAGTGTGAGAGGTCTCGTGTTCGATTCTCAAATGTCTCTAATCACTCTACATTTTATAATTTCGGAAATCGGAATTTCCGAAAATTGCATTTCGAAAATATTTCGGATTGGATTTCGGAATTTCCGAAACTTTTAAAACTATATCCGATTTCCATCCGAAAATTTTCGGAAAAATCGGATGTCGGAATTTCGGATTAAAAAAATTCATTCCAAAATCGGAAAATTTCGGATCGGATTTGGCGGATATCGGATATTCCATTCCAATTTCCACCCCTAGTTGTGGCTAAGTTTGGTGTATCACAATTCACCACGTGTGTGTGTGTGTGTGTGTATATATATATATATATATATATATATATATATGATTTTATATGCACATTCCATCCAAAAGAATTGTCATGTTTCACCGGGTACAATATTTCATGTTTGTGAATGTACGATTTTTTTTTTTTTTTTTCAAAAGATATGAGGTTTCACTTATATTTCATCATTTATCTGTTAAATACATCTTTCAAATTTTGTTATAATAATCAACCACGTGTTAGTTACAAAAAGTATCATAAATTGGATTTTTTTTTCTAAATTGGTCCTATAACTAATTGGACCTATCCATTTCTAGACCACTATTTTAATTTACAGAATTCTTAGTACTATAGGTTTTCGGGGGGGGGGGGGGGGATATTAACATCCCAAGTCTTACTAATACACCCACCAAAATATTTGGAAAAAAAAAAAAAGCCTCTTAAACATTAAAAGATCTTTACATAAATATAAAATTTTAAATAATTATTTTTAGGATTCAATCATTTTGAAAATGAGATTGGGTTGAAAAATTGAAATTTTTAGAAAATAAATAATTATAAATCGATTCTAA
Source organism: Scutellaria galericulata (assembly GCA_946896805.1). NCBI lineage: Eukaryota > Viridiplantae > Streptophyta > Magnoliopsida > Lamiales > Lamiaceae > Scutellaria > Scutellaria galericulata. The sequence goes on along the minus strand of OX335784.1, from coordinate 2,674,183 downwards.
ATTTAATCTAATTCTCATTTTTTTTCCACTTAAATTCAAGTATCTTATTATCCAGACAACTTAACAACTTTAAAATAAGATAAACAACTAATTGTAAGCTCTAAAAATATTTTATAAGATGGAATAGCATATAACATCTTTTAAATAAGTTTAGCCCAACGCCCCTAAATATGACAAATTGTATAAAATTCAAACCAAAATAAAATCAAGGTAATTCAATGTCTTTAATTATACTATAAGAAACCAAGAAAGTATATAAGCCTCATGGTTTATATTAAAGGATCATGTTATATCCACAATAACAACTTTATTGAGCCTGGATATTTAGAAAAACAAAATTTGAGTTTTACTGAATTATTTCATTTTATAATAATCAACTTTTAATTAGAAACCCCAATTTTATTATGCTCTTTTTTATTATAATTAATTAAAACTTGAGATGATAAAATCATTTAAAATCTTCCACAAATTCTTCTCTTAATCAAAAACATTATTTTTAAATACAATCTAGCTAATATAACTTTTTTAATTTTAATAATAACATGCTTTGATTAGAAGATTAGGTGCAAAGAACAATCATTATAGGAGGAAATCAAATTTTGATGCTATGATTGGAGAGCAGAAGACATTCTTAATCATCTTGATTTTCATTATACTCCATATCCTTTTGTTGTTGTTCATTTTTTTTTTATTCAACTTTTTTTCGTTAAAAAGAAAAACTTTTTCACCAACCATACTCAATTTGATAACGTTGGTGTTTGGTTCACATCAACTGAACATGTTGGATATTGGAAATAATATTTTATAATGAGGAAATTATTGACAAGTAAACAATAACCTTAAGATGAGGTACGATAAGAAAGTGTTTAATTGAAAAGGTTTTTGACTCGATTTGTATTTTTCATATTGATAGTTCAAAAGATAGTGGAATTATGACTAATACTTGCATAACCAACTTTTTACATGTATGCCAATGTAACGTACACTTGAAACAAAACTGCTGGTCCCAAGTGGTTAGAGGTTCAGAGGGGGTGAATGAATCTTTATCGATTTTTTGATCTTTTGAAAACTTATAGTGAAGAGGTTCTTGATTCTACAGAGAATGCAGTAACCTGACTCGAAATTAGTAACCTGGCAGTATGCTTGATCAGGTTTCTGACTCGATATCACAATATGCAACAGAAAATAACTTGATAAAGTTTCATTTTAGATAAACAAGTTTCTCTTTTCAAATATGTTTTACTCAAAGCTTTTTATCACGATGCTTATGATATATGCAACATATATGATAAGTAATAAGCATGTAAGCAGATATATCAAAAGCAGTAAGCACACAAGGGTTTATAGTGGTTCGAATGTGGTGTAATCCTTCTACGTCCACTCTACTCCTTCACAAGAAGGAATTTCGTTAACCCGCATGGGCGTAGCTTAGTCGGTTCCTGGGTGGCAGATTGCTACAAGGACGCAGGATCGAGTCCTGGCAGCCACAGTGTGGGAGTTTTATTCCTCAATTTGGGGGATAGCTCCTTGTGGGCACCAGGCACTGGTCCTCCCACCTAATGGGCCGCTGAGTCACCATGATTTACCTCCTCCACCAATCCTGTCGGGCCGGGGGGTGGGGGCCCTAGGGGCGAGGGCTTCGCCTTTTGCTACAAGAAGGAATTTCGTTAGGTCAGTTTGATTTACAAGTCTTGTTTTACAAACATCTTCCTCAACAAGTTATCACCTACAAGAATCCCGAATTCCTAGGTCTATCCCACACAGGATACAACTCCCACACAGGAAAATAATATACACAAGACTACAAACTTAGCAATGATCTAATCCTATCAACTAAGTACACCAAAATAAAACAATCTAGCACACAACACAAAAGTTAAAAGTATATGATCGTTCTTCAACTGGTGCGATGTGAGAACAGCCTTGATGTTGAAAGCTCGAATGCTTTGATAGATTGTCTCGAAGGTTGACTGACTGAACTTGTAAGCTTGAGGTTAGCTTGAGAATAGAATGCTCTTGAAAGATTGATAGCTCGATTGTAAGGTCGTTCAGTACTCTTCTCAGTCATTTGCACCTTCTATTTATATTGGTAGGAAAATACCCGTTGAAGAGAGGCATCAACCTTTTTCAATATTCAAATTTAATCTACAAATCTTCGCATTTAATGCAACTTGGAAAACTGGGTTGTAGAGCATGTCCTACTCTGATCCGCATTAATGGCGCCATACTTTGGCTACAGTGCTTTTGCAGACGCTCGGCCCACGTGACATATTCTCATTGGACCGGTACTAACTTCTCTCTACTAGTAACTTGGGACAGAAACCATTCCTCGTACCCAACCAGAATATTCCTCGTATTGCAATGAATAAGCTAAAACACATTAATGATTACTGTTATGAGAATATTAAATGTTTTCTGTCTTGCGCCAGCTTCCTATTTCAGAACAGCTTTTCTGTTCTTGAAACCTACAGATTGTTCCTGAGTCAGCTTCTTGCTCCAGAAACCTGTGTACTGATTCTGAACAGCTTCCTGTTCCAGAATCCTACGATCAGTTTTCTATTTCCCATCTTGCCATTTGTTTGCTGCTTACTGATCTAGCTTCCTGATGTGGTTTCTTTCTTCAGCTGACTGACTCTTACCAGAACCAGTCTTCACGATATATGCATCTCCAGAATCCTGCTAGAAGCAGTATACTTCTATCTTTCTTACAAGTGATATATTACAACTTAAGATCTAGAAAGATAAACTTATCAGCCTATAATCCATTTATAAAACATGAAAAATGGGTATTCTAACTTCATACTTAAAGTTAATTGTCTCATCAAAACCTAATAGAAATATCCCAACAAAAACGGTGGCTAATGACATGCAATTAGTTAAAATAAGATACTAAACATTAATGTATTGCATGTGTTTTTCTGTTACTAATGAGAAGATTTGGATACCAATTAAGATCTTCTATTTCATTTTGGTGTTTCATCTAATATTTCAAAATAAACATCTCACGTTAAATATAAAGATGACATCACTAATTAACACATATTGTAAATTAGAAATAATGAAATATAAAATGAAACATGAAATTAAAATAAAGGGTCTAGTTCGAATTGAATTGAGATCTACTTATCCACAAATATAACAAGCAATAAACTTATTTTTGAACTACAACTTTTAAGATTGGTTAAAACTTGAGAAATAATATAAAACAAAGTGTATATGTGCAGAGACGGACCTACACTTGGGCCAAGGGGGCACTGCCCCCCCCCCCCCCCCCCCCCCCCCGACATTTTGTAAAAATACTAAGGGTATTTATGTAATTTCACATTTTTAATTAAAAAAATATAAAAGTTGTTATGAGTATGACACAAATTGAGTAGCGTGTCTTTTATATGTGCAAATTTATTCTTTTTTTTAAGCCAACATATAAAAATCCTTTCTTTTTTTTTCTTTCTCAATTCCTTCTCCATCTAAATTTAAGGTAAAATGTTGTGTTTATATTATTTCTTTACGTAATTTTTTTTAAAATTATTGTTGGTTTATTGTTAGCAATAAAGATATTATTATGCATCGATTTTAAAATACTAAAAATAAAAGACAAATGTTGTAATTCATGTATTAAGTTATTTTTTTTTCATTGATGTTGTAAAATAGAGATATAATTAAGTTACTAATTTAGAATGTTATTACTTTATATTGTAATATATTATTTTTATCGAAGTTGTGACAAATTTATGTTGTTAATTTAGAATTGTTATTTTTTTTAGATTGTCTTATGTGAGAACTATCTCACGAATCTAATTACATAAGACACGCCTCGCAATTCACATATATTTATGAAAATGAGTTTTTTTGTGGGTAATAAAAATTCGTTTCACTGTAACTAACAGTAAAACCGTCTCATATAAGTTTTTTTTTATTAGTTGACTTGGGCCCCTGAATAAAAATCCTGGGTCCGTCACTGTATATAAATTAAGTCAAACTCGATCTGCATTTGATACAATTAATGAAAGCTCACATAAAGTAAATTCAGATAGCTAATACATAAAAATTGGAAATTCAATAATATATTGTAAGTTGGTGAGGAATATGTATGTAAAACATATTTAGTTTGGATTGTATTAAAAAGATACTCCCTCCGTCTCACCTCAACTTGCCTACTTGTCATTTTGGTTTGTCCCAACTCAACTTGTCAGTCCATAAATGACAAAAAAAAAAACACACTAATTCCAAATCCCCATAAAGTCTTAAAAGCAAAAAGTAACTATATCCACTTGAGTCAACTACATTTTCTTAACCTCCGTGCCCGATCAACGTAGGCAAGTTGAGCCGGGACGGAGGTAGTAGTAAGTAAAAGAAGAAAATAGAAAGGAGAAGAAGATAAGGCATCTTGGGACAAGAAATAGAATAGAACCTAGTATATGAACTTTGTCATATAAGACAGGCAGATGAACAGATCCCCAGAATACCCCCATCTTTTTCTTCTGACAAAAACAAACTGATTCTAACACCTACTAATGACCCTACACTATCATCTTTGGATTTTGAGAAGGGACCCCAACCCAATATACCACAAAAAATATAATGTATGATAAAAAATACCACCAAAAATAAATGAAGACATTTTTATACCATAAAAAATAAAAGTGGGATAGTTTATACCATCAAATTTAAATTTGTGCCCAAAAATACCACATTTTTTCATTGACTTGATGACTATAATTATTACCCAATGACTACCTTTTTGGTCAAAGGGAATCTTGGTACAAAATGTCTTTTCTCTCACCTCCACCTCACCCACCAAACTCAAACCCTTCCCATCTTGCAACTCACGTTTTTTCCCCATTTTTACTCAATTAAAAAATAGAAAAATTAATCCCATAAATCACGTTTAAATCTTCAATTTTTTTTTGAAAATCCGGGTTTAACACGAAGATGTCCAACCAAGAAGGAGAGGTTAGTGATTGACTTGGTTTATTTTTCTGAAATTTGTTGAAAATAGCCTTCGAATTTGTTGAAATTTCTTGAGAATTTATTGCAATGTGTTTGAATTTGTTGGTCAACTGTTGAATTTGCAATGTTTTTGAGTGTTAGTTGAACAAATGGAGGGTTAAACGTGGATTTCAAGTCACGTTTATCCCTAAATTATTCACAAAATATTAGGTTTAATTAGTTTTAATAAAATTCATGTGTGGAATGGTTTTAGGGTTTTAATTTTGCATTTGATAGGGTTAAATTGTAAAAATATTTGCTTGAATTAATGTTTTGAAGGGTTAAACGGGCAGATCGACGTTATACACGGTAAATTCCGATTGTTGTATAGTGAAACTTGATTTTTGGAAAAATGTGGTTTAATACTGGAATTTTGAATTTTTGGGCGTTAAACGTGATTTTTCCAGAAAAATCACGTTTAACGCCCAAAAATTTTAATCACGTTTAACGCCCAACATAAAATCACGTTTACCGCCCGGCGCGCGCGCACCGCGCCCCGTCACCTGTTGCGTGCGCGTGCCGTGCGTCCACGGCACCCGTCGGGCGCGTGCGCGCGCCGTGCGTCAACCGCACCCGTCGGGCGCGCGCGCAGTGTGTTCCCGGCACCCGTCACCCGTCGTGCCCCCGACACCCGTCACCCGTCGCGCGCGCGCGTGCCCCCGTCACCCGGCGCGCGCGTCCCCGACACCCGTCACCCGTCGCGCGCGATTTTTTGAAAAATCAAGTTTAACACTATAATTATAGGGTTAAACGTGATTTTTTCAGATAATTCACGTTTAACCCTATAATTATAGTGTTAAACGTGATTTTACAAATTCACGTGTAAGGCTCGGGCGCGCGAGCGCCCCCGTCACCCGTCGCGCGCGCGCACCCGTCACCCGTCGCGCGCGCACGCACCCGTCCCCGTCGCGCGCGATTTTTCGAAAAATCAAGTTTAACACTACAATAAATAAATAAATTTTCTATGGACATACTTTGTTTCGAAATTTAGGGTTAATAATTTTAATAATCGCTTTAATAATCCCCGTTTAATAATTATAATAATCCCCCTTTAATATTCCCCGTTTAATAATTAAAACAACATAATTTCCTAATCCCCGTTTAATAATTTTAATAATCTCCATTTAATAATTAAAATAATGTAATTTAATAATCCATGTTTAATCACCATTTACTAATTTTAATAATCTCCCTTTAATAATTTTAATAATCCCCGTTTAATAATTAAAACAACATAATTTAATAATCCCCATTTAATCCTCGTTTACTAATTTTAATAATCTCCCTTATATAATTTTAATAATCCCCATTTAATAATTAAAGCAACATATGTTAATAATCCCCGTTTAATAATTATAATAATCCACCTTTAATAATCCTCATTTAATAATTAAAACAACATAATTTCGTAATCCCTGGTTAACATTTTTAATAATCCCCGTTTAATAATTAAAACAACGTAATTTAATAATCCACGTGTAATCCCGTTTATTAATTTTAATAATCCACCTTTAATAATTTTAATCATCCCTGTTTAATAATTTTAATAATCCCCCTTTAATAATTCCCTTTAATAATTAAAACAATATAATTTAATAATTTCCATTTAATAATCACTGTTTAATAATCCCCATTTAATAATTTTAATAATCCTCCATTAATAATTTATTTATTATGTTAATACGAAAATTTTATTTATTTGATTAATTTATTTTTTTATAGGGTTAATTTTATTTATTATAAGATTAATTTATTTCTTTTGTTAATAAAGAAAATCCACTATTAATTATTTATTTTGTTAATCCACGTTTATAAGGAAAAATAATCCACGTTTATAACCTCAGGGTCTCTATATATATATATATATATGTATATATCAGTATCGATTTCGATATTGAAGGTTTCATGAGATAAATTATAGAAAAATTGGTGAAATATTAGGGAAATATCGTAAATATCGAGGAAATATCGGTAAATATCGATTTCGATATCGATGATTTCATGAGATAAATTATAGGGATAAACGTGGATTATGATAATGGACATAATCCACGTTTAACCCTATAATTCGAAAAAAAGGGTAATTCAAAAAAAAAAGGGTTAAACGTGGATTATGATAATGGACATAATCCACGTTTAACCCTATAATTCGAAAAAAGGGTAATTCAAAAAAAAAAGGGTTAAACGTGGATTATGTCCATAATCAAGGATGAAAATATCTTCATATTCGTGCGATATATCCTCAATATATGAGGATATCCATATTTTGAAGGTTGGGACATGGACATGGTTATATCCCAAATTTTTTAATAAATTTTTGCTAAATCTTTTTAAAATTTATGCCATATCAATAAATTCATCGATGTATCCGTAAAATCAAGGTTGCGAAACGACATGCGATAAGGATATTTTCATCCTTATCCATAATTCACGTCTAACCCTATAATAAATATATTCATGATAATTAATAAAAAAAATTTCTTTTTTATTACATATTAATGGTAATTAATAAAAAAGAAAAAAAGTTAAAACATATTAATGATAATATTTAAAAAAGGAAAAAAAAGGAAAATTTTAATCGTATTAAAATAAAAAAATTATTAATGTTAATTAATAAAAAAGAAAAAAAATGTAATGAATATTATCATGATAATTAATAAAAAAGTTTCCTTTTTTATTAAATAATAATTGTAATTAATAAAAAAGAAAAAATATTAATGATAATTAATAAGAAAAGAAAATTTTAAACGTTTAGGCATGCATGCGGCCCGCCCCCAGACACCGCGCGCACCGCGCCCACGGGAAAAATCACGTTTAACACCATAATTTTCAAAATTTATAGTGTTAAATGTGATTTTTCCCTATAATCACGTTTAACACTATAAATTTGGAAAATTATGGTGTTAAACGTGATTTTTCCATAATCACCGTCACCCGTCGGGCGCGTGCACCACGTCCCCGTCACCCGTCGGGCGCGCACCCGCCCCGGGAATATAATCACGTTTAAAAAATAATGTTTAAAGTGTATGATTATTAAATTATGTTTTAATTATTAAACATGGATTATTATAGAGGGTTATTAAAATTATTAAACGGGGATTATTAACATATGTTGCAATAATTATTAAAGGGGGATTATTAAAATTAATAAACGGGGATTACACGTGGATTATTAAATTACGTTGTTTTAATTATTAAACGGGGATTATTAAAAATGTTAACCAGAGATTACGAAATTATGTTGTTTTAATTATTAAATGAGGATTATTAAAGGTGGATTATTATAATTATTAAACGGGGATTATTAACATATGTTGCTTTAATTATTAAATGGGGATTATTAAAATTATATAAGGGAGATTATTAAAATTAGTAAGCGAGGATTAAATGGGGATTATTAAATTATGTTCTTTTAATTATTAAACGGGGATTATTAAAATTATTAAAGGGAGATTATTAAAATTAGTAAATGGTGATTAAACGTGGATTATTAAATTACGTTATTAATTATTAAATGGAGATTATTAAAATTATTAAATGGGGATTAGGAAATTATGTTGTTTTAATTATTAAACGGGGAATATTAAAGGGGGATTATTATAATTATTAAACGGGGATTATTAACATATGTTATTTTAATTATTAAATGGGGATTATTAAAATTATTAAAGGGATTTTTTAAAATTAGTAAACGAGGATTAAACGGGGATTATTAAATTATGTTGTTTTTAATTATTAAACGGGGATTATTAAAGCGATTATTAAAATTATTAACCCTATATTTCGAAACAAAATATGTCCATAGAAAATTTATTTATTTATTGTAGTGTTAAACTTGATTTTTCGAAAAATCGCGCGCGACGGGTGACGGGTGCGCTGCGCGCGCGCGACGGGTGACGGGGGCGCTCGCGCGCCCGAGCCTTACACGTGAATTTGTAAAATCACGTTTAACACTATAATTATAGGGTTAAACGTGAATTATCTGAAAAATCACGTTTAACCCTATAATTATAGTGTTAAACTTGATTTTTTGAAAAATCGCGCGCGATGGGTGACGGGTGTCGGGGACGCGCGCGCCAGGTGACGGGGGCACGCGCGCGCGCGACGGGTGTCGGGGGCGCGCGCGACGGGTGACGGGTGTCGGGGGCACGACGGGTGACGGGTGCCGGGAACACACTGCGCGCGCGCCCGACGGGTGCGGTTGACGCACGGCGCGCGCACGCGCCCGACGAGTGCCGTGGACGCACGGCGCGCGCACGCGACAGGTGACGGGGCGCGGTGCGCGCGCGCCGGGCGGTAAACATGATTTTCTGTTGGGCGTTAAACGTGATTAAAATTTTTGGGCGTTAAACGTGATTTTTCTGGAAAAATCACGTTTAACGCCCAAAAATTCGAAATTCCAGTATTAAACCACATTTATCCAAAAATCAAGTTTCACTATACAACAATCGGAATTTACCGTGTATAACGTCGATCTGCCCGTTTAACCCTTCAAAACATTAATTCAAGCAAATATTTTTACAATTTAACCCTATCAAATGCAAAATTAAAACCCTAAAACCATTCCACACATGAATTTTATTAAAACTAATTAAACCTAATATTTTGTGAATAATTTAGGGATAAACGTGACTTGATTTAGGGATAAACTATGTAGTTTTAATTATTAAAGGGGATTAATAAAAATATTAAATGGGGATTAACAGTGGATTATTAAATTATGTTGTTTTAATTATTAAATGGGGATTATTAAACGGAGATTATTAAAATTATTACAATTATTAAATGGAGGATTAGGAAATAATTATAAAAATATTTAGAGAGAATTTGTTCCTCAAAATGTTGTATGATAATTTCGTACTGAAATTATGTGTGTTGATTGAATAAACAAGAAAATTACATGTGAATTCACAATAATTCACATTAAATACTGACAAAAAAAAAACAAAATATTATGGGCGAACTCACTGTAACATTTTCGAACAAAAAAATAAAAAATTTGGTGTACAAATTAATTTGCATGTCCACAAAAAAATTAATTTTCGAACAAAAATTTTGCATGTCCACAAATTATTACTTGCATGGACAAATCAAATCAACACAATAATAAAAAAATAACACTTGTCATTTCAAATCTCACCCCTATTTGACTTGGACTAAAAAAGTGGTAGAAAGTGCATCAAAATTATATTTTGTGGTAGAAAGTGTCCTAAAACTAAATTTGATGGTATAACATGTATAACATTTTACTTTTCATGGTATAATGGATACTTTCCTCTTTTGAGAAACCCTATCATTTATGACTTGCATGTCTTACCTATCAGTATGCTCAATTACATATTTTATATAAATATATAGATATATGTCTTACCATCATCTCATCTGATATATCATGAACTAATTGCAGCATGTATTGTACTCTTATCACTTCAATTGTTTTCTTGCGAGTTTTTCAACAAAGAAAACTACATATCATTTTCATAATAATCATAAGGATTAGAAATGTGACATGCGTATGAATTGGAAATATGAAAGAGACGAAATACCAAAAAGCGAAAAGGAATAAAGCAAAGAAATGTTAAATACTCTTTGGCAAATGGGATAAAATTCTTGAGAGAGAGAGAGAGAGATCTTTGGAGATTCAAAAGCACAAAGGTTGGTTGGAGATGTGGTGATATGAGTGAAATGTATTCTCCTTTTTTTAAGCTTCATTATTTTTCCAAGAGAGATCTAAGAGCATAATTAGTTATGTTACCAGATATATGTTGCTTACACTACAATATTAGCTTCCAAGTCTAGCTTATTATCATTTCTAGTGTTTCACTTTAAACATGCCAATAATTACATTCATTATGCACCACTTTATATATTTTTATTTCTTTTTGTAACTAAAATTTTATGTGTCCATTTATGATTTCTCCTCGGTATATATTAAAGATTAATGATATTAATTAGATGTGATACCTAACCTGAGAGGGTTAAACTTCCTTTGTACTCATAATTCAAAATTAGAAAAATTAAATTGTTTTGATATATATTTGATCCACCAACAGTGTCGATCGTTGTAGAACCATCTATGAATAAATGTAGCCCCATAATCATGAGGGCTTAACCCATCATTGACTTTGGGCATCACTTTGTAAGCCAAAAGTGGACGTAGATTGAACAAAATGTTAGAATTAACACATGATGTTAATAATATAAAATATGTCAATAATAAATGAAATCTAAACCACCCAACAATTCTTTTAAAATTAATTACGCTTGATTATAAGATGAATGCACAATTTGAATCATCATTAATTTTCATTGAAAAACAATTGTGGTTGTTCCACCAATGGTCTATGTTAGACTGCCATGTTGTTGATGAAACAAAAAAAAAAACAAAAAAATTGTATGGTGAAAGTAGAAAAGCAAAACATTTTTCTCATAAAATGACAGTTTTGTTCAATGTTTTCATATCTTTTATTTTATTTGACCGATATCATGGCAACCAATCTCGGTCTCTTCCATCCTACATCTGGTGGAGTGCACTGAGTGTACAATCATTGCACGTGTAATTTACCTTTTTTATATAATTAATTTTTGTAATTTTAAATCCAGATTTGAAGTGAGAAATTTTCTTGCACATGTGTCATGATCCGAAACACCTAGAGTACTCCACCAAGTGTACGATGGAAGAAAATGTGATGAAAATGATTGGATATGTTGGCAAGGGTTAGCTGAAAAATCTGAGGATTCAACAATTATAAAATAGGAGAAATTTGTGATTTAGTTGCTAAATTTGAAAGTTTATGTTGAAATTGATAAAACTTGTGTGTACGTCTAATTTTGCAAGTAAGTTTTCTTAATTTTTATTTTATTTTCTTGTTCCGGAATTCCTAATATTTGCAAGGCCGGCCTAAAATTATCTATCATCCAAAATTTGTCAATATGGTGCAATTTTGTCCAAATTTTTAAATGAATGCAAAACTAGGTGACGCATTTAAATTTGTGTTCTCTTTGGATGATGTGTAATTAGACTCCTTAAAATCAGATTTATCAATGCAAATTTTACACTCATCTTAGAAATTGATCAACGTAACATTGCACTCCATTGACAAAACTATGATTAATATAACAATTTAAAAAACTTGCTAAAATTGAACTTTTGGATTCTCAAGGGCAAATTCACATATATAATTAATTGCATAGCTAATTAAATTAGTAAAAAGGGATTAAAGGATATCATGTAAATGTGTGTTTAAAGGGCACATACTTAAACATGATAATTGCATATAATTATATATATAATTGTTTAAACATGATTCTCTAACCACGAATCTTATAAATCAAATGATACCCCACCCTGATAAATGTGTAGACTGTGAGTTTGGTAAGAGCTGTAAAATACATTTATAATTTTCAATCCGTACCTTTAATAAAAAAATTAAAAAATGTAACTATGTTGTGTGTTAAATTAAGGCTTGGAAGAAGAACCATGAAATGAAATAAAAAAGGGGACATTAAACTTTACAAGATTGAAGAATTATATGTAATTTAGAATTGAAGAATACATGAATTATATCTATCGCCTTGGTTCGTTCCATGTTTTTCCTTCGAAAAACTCAGCCAGCATTCTTTCCAGATCTTCCGGACTATATCTGATGTACTTTTGTGGATTCTTTCCACTCTCAGTCATGGGCCTAACTAATGCAAACTCAACAAATAATTACATAATCTACATATACATCCCTAAATCTAGACTGTCTCCAACATTTCTTTTGTGAAAATGAGTCCAATAAGAATAACAAAAATTTATCATATTCACATTTTATTACATGTTTTAGTAGCCAAAATGTGTGTTTTGGACAAAGTCGCGATTCTTTTATATGAAATCGATGAGCCCTTCCGGACCCCTCACCCTTCCTTCCCTTCTTTGAATTCTGTTTTGTTATCTTTTGGTCTTTCTATTTATATTACTTAAATGACAAAAGGTTACATAATTAACATACATACCCGAAATGTCTTACGAAAGACTGATATGCAGGCAATAGGACCTCAGCAACGGTGAGCCTCAACGACTCACGTAATTCACTATGAGGAACTGTCCACTGAGATTGCCTCTGATGAATCTCCTCAAATAGCCCATTGAATGTTTTGAACCTATCTTTCACCATTGCCCTTGAAAGCGCCAGCTGTACTATTTGCGTCTAGTGATTGAACTCCCTGAATCGTAAGGCACTGCAGAATCTGCAAAAGAAAACGGGTAAATAACAATGAAAATATGAGGAAGAGTAACTATACTAAGTATTCTACATAATGATATTAAACCTTAGACCAAGCGATTCTTTTGTATTGATTAGCATGTTGTTGGACAACTCTTCTATGTATTTGCACCCAGTCGTCGCCTAATAGATCCTTTGCCTCTGACCTGGATGAAAAAACATTTCAAGAAGTTGAATTGATTTCAACAGGTTTGTATAGAAATTTGTTTACTATTATAAGCATCACATACCTACGTACAGATCTTACGATATAGTGTATGTTATTCATCAGAAAGAGTTGTGTTAAAGCGGGATCTTTATATTGCTTGGATTTTCCATCAAGGTTAGTCTGAAGAGCCTGCATAATCCGTGTCGTTATAGATGCCAACTGCTGTTCGGCATCACCATCACCAAACTCTCTAAAGAGTTGCTGTAGAGTTGAATGATAGCTGAAAGTGTCATCATGAAAAAGAAAAAAGAAATGTAACTTGGTGCCATCAGATATACTGAATCATAATGATAAGAACCTATTGTTTTTAACTTACTCGAAAAGAAACTTGACACAGTTAATTACATAGCTGGTCAAAGGATGGACTGTTCCATCAAGAACAGCAGTTTTAGTGGCATCTTTCTCAACTGCTTCCTCAAAATCTCCAAATGTTTCTTGAGCAGTCTGAGCTAGTCGTTTTGTGAGGACCCCAAAAGCTTCTCGCATTTCAACACAAAGTTTACTTGCAAATATGGTATCCATCTGTCATTACCAAAGAATAAGCTACGAGGATAAGAAAGGATACTCGATACAAAAAAAAAAAAAAAAAACCCTCAATATAAGAAGATTATTGTACTAATACTTGTATTCAAATATGAAAAAGCAGTAAAAGGGATCATTTACCATCAACAAAGAGATTTCACAAATTACGTTAAAATTCTTTAATCAAAACCAAACAAGATGTGAATATGTTGACTAACTTCAAATGTCAAAAAATTAACAGATAACCTGAATCAAACTAGAGTATGGAAAAAAAAAAGTGTTTAATATATACATTGAATATCAGTTGGAATATGGAAGTTAATCATGTATGCAAAACATAAAGATATGATCATAGCAAATTAATGTGGAGTCAGTATTAACTAACAGATGATTAATTAAATTATGAAGCTCACTAAAACTACTAAAATTCATTTGATTACCCTAATCACTTCAAGATTGAAAATGTAAAGTATTTCATTCTTTGAAAGCTAGAGAGTGGGAAAGGAAAACTTTGTAAGAGAAAGTGGACGTCTCAAATACATACCTCGGACTGAAGTTCTCGCATGATCTCATACATGTCCAAGAGGACAAAGAGCTTTTCAGGGGATCTTTTACTCTTAGCAATAGCATCTCCAAAACTGAGGAGCATTGCTACGCTGTTAGCAGTAACTTCAGCAAAACACTGATCTCTAAGATTATCATGACCCTCAAATATCGCATCGCATACTTTCTTTTCACCAGCAAACAAAAGTTAGACCTGTTTTTATAAGAGTTTTGTGAGAGAATGATACAAGGATATGAAAAGAAAGTTCTAGAATCCTTACAGCAATACGCATAAAATGAATCCAGTTTCCGATTTTTGCTTCTAGAACTTCCCATTGCATCTTCTGTACATCCTCTTTACCAAGCCTTTCAACACCTAGTTTCCTCAGAGTTTGCTCTACTGCTGCAGCCCGAGCTTCCCTAAGTAGTATATTCAGACAGTAATAACATCAGATAATAAAGTATGGTGTCCAAAGACATATACTATGTGATCTACAATATTACCTGTAAATAATAGAAACCTGCTGTTGGTGACCAGCTTGAATCATTTGCTTAGTGATCTCATGTAGCAAAGGCAGAAGTCTAGGAGGAATTAGAGTTGGAAGTTGAAAGACAAGATTTTCCGAATTTTTGAGGTGGTCAGATGACTTTTTTGAAGTGGCTTCTCCCTCACGAGGTGATCCTGCTGATGGCCTCATTGAGCATGGTAAGCAGTCAAAAAGACGATCTGGTTCAACTGGTTTGCTGTTAATTACAGACATAATATACCAATAAGTTCTTCTACGTTTCATCTGATTAACATCAATAATCAAATTATAGACATAGAATTTTTATATCTAATGCAAGAAAGACCCAGCTTGATCTAACTTTAGAAGTCCTCTAGTTAAACAACGACATGAACTGAATTATGTATTTCATTAAATCAAGGGAAAATAGTTCATTTTGAAGGAGAAAACATATGAAATCTCTGTTAGGAAATAAAAAATTCTGTCTTCCAAATATGTCAAATAAATGTCAAAACTAAGACTTTTCTCCATCACCATTGGCAATTACACGACAAACATAAGGCTAACTTATTCGGAAAGGTTTATATAAAAGGTTAACTAAAACAGATATACCGGAACAAATTCCTTAAGTCTATATCAGTTGCCACAGTACTAAAAGAATCCAAGAAAAACGAGAAAGAGAAGCAGAAAAGAGAAACATAATTATAGGAACATTTCAAATTAATACCATAGTGAAGCTAAATAAACTCAAATAGAAGAAATTTGTTTGATCAAACCTGTAGGACATGAGAAGCTGACGGGATTCTTCTTCTAGTTTGAGGACTGCCTTTGCAAGTAAGTTATTGGCTTGGTTGATGACCCCCAGACTACTCCTAAAATTTTTATTTCCACTAAAATATACAACAACACTCCTTAGTTGTTCCACTGCTTCTAGATAGCTTTCTAAATCCTCGTGAGGTCCCCTCAATATTTTAGCCTCCGCCTGAAATATATACAAATTATATTCAAGTTTCTATATGATCACAAAAATGCTTACAATCAAGACCATCAAACAATTTATTGCAGAAGAGATGTGAATTAATCGAGTTGGCATACATATGATGAGCTTTTTCCATACTGTTACAATGAAACTCATTTAACATATTAAGCTAGAAAATGTAACTAAGCAAGCTAGAGCCTCGTATTAAAATATAAAATAAAAATATTAAGACAACAATTAATTGGTACTTATAAAATCTTGCCACCCACATTCTAGCCCAATTTATTTCCAAATAAACGAAGAGCTAAGTTTATTGAATACTGACATTAAATAGCTGTAAAATCAAAGTTTGAACTCCACATATAACATTCAAGCTGAATTTTCAGATTTTGTAGCAATAATATAATTTCAGCTTGTTTAAAATCAGAAATTGGGTTAAGATTGCTCTTAAACCTTTCAAATACAGTGTAAAATTCAAAATGGTTGTCTGCGGTTAGTTAAAGTACCAAAAAGATTCAAAGACATCTCTACTTCATTTTCATATAAATAATCTCATTCACTATCACACAAATAATCTAATTTCAGCTTTGTTTAAAATCATAAATTGGGTTAGGAATGCTCTTGAACCTTTGAACTTCAAAATACAGTGTCAAATTAAAAATGCAAGGAATTAGAATTAACTCAACGTCCTAAAACACCACACTACATCAAAATGAAGAGAAAAGGAAGAGACCTTGCGCGATAGATCGAATTGATGGAGAATGGCCTCAGCAGCCTTGAGCGCCTTATCAATGTTCTCGTGCGCCATTCTAATCGAATGGGTTTCAACTAAACCAAATCAATTAGAATTCAATCGATTATCATTCAGAAATTGACCTAAAAATTATCTCCATGCATTTATCCACGATAAAGATAATTGCTACAAGGAAAAGGAAATTAATTAGGAACTCGCCTGATCGAAGGAGCCGAGAATCGCCACCATGTTATCGGTGATGAACTGCGTTTTCTGCAATGATTCTCTCATCAATGCAGCTCGCTCCGTTAAGGTTTCCATGGCAATGGCGTACGCCCCCATTTCTGCACTGTTTTTTGTCCTCGAAATTTTAGAAAGTGTATCTATGGATCATTCTGAAATGCATTGCGATTTTCGCACTGTTTTGTCATCGAAATTTTTGACTGTGTGTCTGTGATGATTCTGGAATGCATTAGGGTTTTCTTAATGCGAGATGAAGCATATCTCAATTAAAGTCTAATAAATGATAAATGATTTATTATTATTTTTTAGAAAATTAATTAAATAATCCTCAGAGAACATCGGCGTGTGGTTTCCCTTTGCGATCAAAATATTCGATAGTTCTCGCATAAGATGGGTAATAATTTTATTTTTTATAATTGTGAAATATGAAATCAGTAAGTATTTATAGCCTAATAATAATTTTTTGAGATATGTTTGATTATCTAATATTCATACTTCACATCATTGTATAAAATATTCCAAAAAAAACATTATATACTTCACGCATATTCCTAATATTGGTGATTATTGATATTCATAATTCAAATCAATATTTAGAACATTTATAGAGATAGGATAAGTTTATATTTCTCTCATATTTCTAATATTCATATAATTATCAATAATTGAGATTGTGGGAAACGGAGAGTGGTGTGTAAGTGTAGTTGGGTGTTTTTTCTTGTTTAAATAAAAAATTCATAATTTTAAATTATGGCAAAAGTGCAAATATGTATCTAACTTTTGAGTTGAGGTGCAAATTTACATCTTCTTTTTTTTTTGGGAGTAAATTTACACTAAAGTTATCTTTTTTTGAGCATTTAATCACTAAATGGATATATTTGCTCATTAACTAAGGATTGTTATGAACAATCTTATTTTAGATAGATAATTTTTATTTTTAGGTTGCTAATTATGATTGTTCTATTTTTTGTTGTCAAATATTTTTTAATTAAAAAATTGTATTCAATTAAATTCAAAATTAAGTACATAACAAATTTTGTTAACAGGTTCTATTATATAATTTGAATCACATATAAAATTTAGGTTACCCTCTCCAAAAATTAAATAATTTTTACAAAATTTCAATGCATTCAAATCATTGTTTAATATTTGATTAAATGAATGAAGTATAAATCCAACAAAATTCTAAATATTTAAAAAAATTAAAACCTTTTTTTTCCAAAACAATATCAACTACTAAGTTCATTTCTATGATACAATACTTGCATTAATATAAGGAAAAGAAAACCATAATTTCTATCACAAAATAACTATTGTTGATGCAAAAAAAATTGTGGCAAGAGGTAGAAAAAACAACGGTTGTTTTCAATTACTTTTGATTTTTTTTTAATATTTAGAATTTTGTTGGATTTATGGTTCATTCATCTAATCAAATATTAAACAATGATTTGAATGTATAGGAATTTTGTAAAAAAAAAAATTATTTTTTGAGAGGGTAACCTAAATTTTATGTGTGATTCAAATTATATCATATAATCTGTTAACAAAATTTGTCATGTGCTTAATTTTTAATTTAATTAATGTAATTGAATGTAATTTTTTAATTAAAAATTATTTGACAACAAAAAAATAGAATAATTATAACTAGCAACCTGAAAAAAAAAAAAGAATTATCTATCTAAAACAAGATTTTTCATAGAAACCATTAGTTAATGAGCAAATCTATCCAATTATGGTAAAATGCTCCAAAACAGATGAATTTTGTGTATATTTGCTTCCAAAAAAGGATAGGTGTAAATTTGCACCTTAACCAAAACGTTAGGTGCATATTTGCACCTTTGCCCTTTTAAATTTAAGAAATTTATTTATATTAAGTTCATATTTAATGTATTTGTCACGCCCCATTTTCATAACACGTTTTTTTAGAGGTGTAAAACAGGCGTGCAAAGAGAGAAAAGAAGAAGAAAAAAGAAAAACCAGAGATATATATAAATTTAAAACCTCGGCCCCAGTCGGTACAAAATATTAAATTTGGAACAGCGTAAGATAATTTACATGATCCTCAAAAGGAATAGAAATACGGTACAGTTTTCGAACTATAATATAACAAAATAATTATTTTTCTGACAGAAGGAAATTAAAAAGAGAAAGCTCGATATGGCAACACCTTCTCTAAGCATCACGGTTCTCATCATTTCTTGTATTGTGAGTACAGATAGGGGGTGAGTACATGGAATTCACTCGTGGAGGAAAAATCCGTACCAGACAGTTCTATAACATAAACATATATAATCGGCAAATAGACACAACACGTAAAATGCACAACACAAAATTCGTAACCCAACCTTAGGTACGGGCATTTCCCGTCTTACCCTATAAAATGGTCTCAAATACCGCAGGTGCATTTCCGAAACCACCAAACCCATGATAGTAGAATAGAGGGGAAGTTTTTTTACGAACCATAGGTCCCTCCGAATATGAATGTAGACCTCAGTCTTTTCACAGTATAAATATCGCACATAATGCATAGCATATAATCACAGCACATAAGGTATAACAGTTCAGATATTAATACAAAATCATATATATATATATTAAGGATTAGAAGTTACCCCCACCTAGTTAGGTGGTTAAATCCGCGTGATAGGCGAAATCTTAACATTTAAGAATTTCGTTCTGATGAGCGTCTACACATATAAGAAGATTTCTTAGATTATTATAATTTTTAGATACATAAATATAATAAAAGATCTCTCGAATAAGAAGCGATGAGGAAAAACGAGACAGATCGAAAGATCTAAAGAGCAAGGATGAAGAAATGAACTTGAAAGGTAAAAAAATGTGATCTCAAGATGAAAAGGGAAAGATTTGGGTTTGAATGGAAAGAACGGAGTCAAACAGACGAAAAACGAGTTCAAACGGAGCGATTGAATATATAGGAGTATTTTCGTAATTTTGTAGAAACGGGTTGACTTTGACCGAGAAAAACCCCGACTACTCGACTCTCAACCGACAAAAACATATCAATTATTGGCGAACCGATGAAAAAAGGACAAAACGCACATGAAAAATGAAAATCGAACACGATGGGCTCGGCGCGAGCGCAAAACTACCCGACGTCGTGCGCGCGCGCGTTTTACCCGGCGTTGTGCCCCAGCGCACCCAGCAGCCTGCGCGAACCTGCCACCTAAACGGCCTTCCAGCCGCCGCCGGCCGACGAGCCATCGGTCGCCGACCACACCCCCGGAAACCTCCCATTCCGGTGAACCTTTTCCGGCCACCGACGGCCACAATGACGCCACCAAGTGCCACCCAAAAGCCTGCAAAAACACACACACACATGCACATACACATGCACACACAATAGAAACCCTAAACCCCCAACCGAACATAGCCCGTAGCCGACGACCACCCATCGACCTCAGCAACTTCGTCGGCGCACACCAGCACCGGCCCCCATCGGAAAAAACCCCACCAAACCCTCTAACAGCACACACACATCCACGTCCAAACACACCCATGCACACACACTCTCACGGTCGGAAAACACCCGTCGTCGGTGACCTCCCACCATCATCAGCTTCCTCGCCGGCGCTAACCAGCGCCGGCCAACCCTTCCAACAGCCTCCAACACAACCAAAACACAGCTTCAAACACACAATAACACACACACCCAAAAACACTCTGACCGGCAACTTTCCGTCACCGGCCACCACCCCAAAACCGGCCCAAACCCTTCCCCAACAACCCAACATACCCAGCCATGAAGAGAGGGGAGAAAACAGAGAGGAGAAGCAAGAAATTAGGAGAGAGAGAAGAGGGAGAAGAGAGAGAAAGGTTGAAACTCGACTTTGATCGGCTTTTCCCGGTGAACCGGTAACCGAATCGGAAAACCGAGCATGGATATGGAATCGACTCATTGAAATTTATAACCTATAAGAATTTCGGTCAAAACCAAGACGAAAAGTATTTTCCAGCGATGGCGGCCGGTGGTGGCCGGAAAATATCAGAGGAGAGAGAAGAGAGAGAAATTACCCTTTTCTCGACTTTTTGTTCGAAATTTTATATTTTTATGATTTGTGTCGAATTATTTCGTTTCGTTTATATATATTCATTTTTCCAAAATTTTTACTATTTACTGAAAAATATCCCGAGATCGCTATTCACGTAAAATATCTCGTGTCACTATTCATGAAAAATATCTTGAGTTACTATTCACGAAAAATATCTCGGAATTTGATTTTTGTTTCGTATTCGTTGTTTTCTTCATAACTTGAGCTACAGGTCTCCAATTGACCTCAAATTTGTTTCTATCTTTCCGATTTTTAATTACGATTGATTATTTCTTTTAAATTTCTAATTATGATCATATGATAAAAATCATATCCTACGCTTTTTAATCAAATTATACATTCGATAAATAAACTTGCTTTAATTCGTTTTTCTGAAATGCACATAATTAAATTAAACAAATAGGGGGTTCGATATTAAATTATCAAATTATGCTTCGTCAAACCTAGGCACTACATCCCTTACCCCTTAAAAGAATTTCATCCTCGAAATTTAGATGCATACCTAAGATCTGCAAGTCTGGATACTTTGCTAAAATCTCGTCCTCCAATTCCCAGGTGGCTTCTTCTCTTCCATGACGACTCCACTGAACCTTCACTATAGACATAACTCGATTCCTTAGCTTGTGAGTCTTCTTGTCCAATATGGCTATTGGATGTTCTTCGTACGTCAAATCACTTTCGACCATAAGGTTCTATTAGTCGATCACGTAGCTTGGATCAAAAATGTACTTCTGTAGCATAGATATGTGGAAAACATCATGTATGCCGGCGAAATCCGATGGCAAGGCTAGACAATACGCGGCATCTCTGATTCGCTCCAAGATTTTGAAAGGTCCTATATATCTTGGTCTCAACTTTCCTCTCTTTCTGAAACGATAAACTCTCTTTGTTGGCGACACTTTTAGAAAGACCTTGTCTGCCATTTCAAACTTTAACTCCCTGCATCGTTTGTCAGTGTAAGACTTCTGTCTGTCCTGAGCTACTTTGATCCTTTCCCGAATCTTCTTTATCACTTCCAGTGTTTGTTCTACCAATTCGGTCCCCAAGATTTTCTTTTCACCCACTTCGTCCCAACATAAAGGAGAACGACACTTTCTTCCATAGAGAGCTTCATACGGTGCCATTCCTATTGTTGATTGGTAATTATTGTTGTAAGCAAACTCCACGAGACATAAATGATCTTCCCAACTCCTATAAAGATCTAAAACACAAGTTCTCAACATATCTTCCAAGATCTGTATAGTTCTTTCTGATTGTCCATCAGTTTGTGGGTGAAAAGCAGTACTGAAAGCTAGCTTAGTCCCTAACTCCATTTGTAAACTTTGCCAGAATCTTGAGGTGAAACGTGGATCTCTATCTGATAAATTGAAACGGGAGCTCCATGTAATTTGATGATCTCTTCCAGGTAGATCCGAGCCAACTTATCCATTCCAAAAGTCATCTTGATTGGCAAGAAATGAGCAGATTTAGATAATCTATCCACAATGACCCATATAGCGTGATTCCCTCGTTTGGTCCTCGGCAATCCAACAACAAAATCCATGGTGATGTGTTCTCATTTCCATTCAGGTATTTCTAACGGAGTTAGCATTCCAGCTGGTCGTTGATGTTCAGCTTTCACTTGTTGACAAACTAGACATCTCTTAACAAATATTCCATTGTTTCCCTTCATGTTTCTCCACCAAAAGTTTTCTTTTAGATCCTTGTACATTTTTGTACCTCCAGGATGTGCCGATAAAGGTGTGCAATGAGCTTATTCTAGGATTTCTTCTCTCAAATCCTCATCTTTCGACACACATAATCTCCCCCTGAAGGTAAGAGCTCCATCTGGCACCACGGTAAAACCTTCCACATTTCCATTATCCATACGAACCTTTATCTTCATCAGGAAATTATCCTTTCCTTGAGCTTTAATTATTCATCCACGGAGAGTAGGTCTTACAAATAAAGTTGCCACTCTAGCCTTGATGCTGTTTGGAGGTGAAACTACCTCCAAATTCAACTTGGACATCTATTCGATCAAATAGTGCTGGTGGGTGATCATAGATGTCACAGTTTCCTTTCTTTTTCTGCTAAGAGCATCAACAACTACGTTCGTCTTTCCAGGGTGATAGAGAATTTTGCAATCATAATCCTTCACCAACTCTAGCCATCTTCTCTGTCTCATATTGAGCTCCTTTTGTTTGAAGAAATACTTTAGGCTATTGTGGTCGGTGTAGATCTCACACTTCCCTCCGTAGAGATAGTGTCTCCAAATCTTGAGGGCGTGTATAACAGCGGCTACTTCTAGGTCATGTGTTGGATAGTTCTGTTCATGAATCTTCAGTTGTCGCGATGCATAAGCTATCACCTTTCCTTCTTTCATCAGAACACACCCTAACCTTGTTTGGATGCATCACTAAAAATCACGAACTCCTTTGCTACGCCTGGAACTATTAGAATCGGTGCTTCTGTCAACCTCTTCTTTAGTTCTTGAAAGCTTTGCTCACATTGCTCAGTCCAGTAAAACTTGACATCTTTTTTCGTCAAACGAGTCATATGAGTAACAATCTTCGAAAATCATTCTATGAATCTTCGGTAATACCCAACTAAACCAATAAAGCTTCGGACCTCCTTAACATTCTTTAGGGCTTCCCAATTACTAACAGCTTCTACCTTGTCGGGATCAACTTCAATCCCTTGTGAGGAAACAATATGGCCAAGAAAGGCCACTTTGTTCAACCAGAACTCACATTTCTTAAACTTTGCATAAAGCTTCTCTTTTCGCAAAGTCTCTAGTGTGATCCTGAGATGCTATTCATGTTGTGTCTTATCACGTGAGTAGATTAGAATATCATCAATGAACACAATGACGAAAAGATCAAGGTATGGATGGAAACACGATTCATAAGATCCATGAAAACTGCTGGTGCATTGCTAAGTCTAAATGACATTACTACAAACTCGTAATGGCCATATCTTGTTCTGAAGGCTGTCTTAGGTATATTAATCTCCTTGACCTTCACTTGATGATATCCAGACCTTAGATCGATTTTCGAAAATACACTTGCTCCTTTCAGCTAATCGAAAAGATCTTCAATACGAGACAAAGGGTACTTGTTCTTGATAGTTCATTTATTCAGCTCTCGATAATCGATACACATACGAAAGCTCCCATCTTTCTTCTTCACAAAGAGCACTGGAGCTCCCCAGGGTGATACACTTGGATGAATGAATCCTTTCTCCAAAAGTTCTTGTAATTGAACCTTCAGTTCCTATAGCTCATTCGGTGTCAGCCGATACGGAGCTTTTGACACCGATGATGATCCTGGTGTAAGATCAATCTCGAAAGTGACTTGTCGATCTAGTAGAGGATCGGGTAAATCTCCTGGAAAGACATCCATGTATTCTCTTACTACAGGTACTTTGTCAATGGGAATCGTTCTTTGCTCAAGGTTTACCATCTTTACTAACCAAGCTTCACAACTTCTCTTGCTAAGCATCTTGGCTACTTTTATGGCCGATATAATCTTCGAGTTAACTTTAACTCGAGTTCCATGAAACGTGAACTCATGTCCTCCAGGTACTTGGAAATTGATCTCTCTCGTGTGGCATCTGATCACTGCATGATTCTTCTCCAGCCAATCCATTCCTAGTATCACATCAAAATCCTTCATCTCTAGCACGTGTAGATCGGCAAAAAGGATTTTATTCTCAAGAGTGATTCCTAGATTACGACAAAGATACTTTGTTTTTACTATTTTTCCTGAAGGAATACTAACTTCTAGGGTTTCAACGATTACCCAACCATTCTCATGTTTCAACATATCACAAAACTTGACAGAGATGAAAAAATGTGTCGCTCTGGTATCAAATAATATTAGAGCAGGTATACCACATACTGTTAACATACCTGTCATAGTCTCTGGACCCTCAGCAGCCTCCGTGCGTGTGAGAGAAAAAGCCCGTGCCCTGCCTATTCCTGGCCTCGGCCTCGATGTTGCAGCTGCTGGATTCTTGGACCTTGGACAGTTAAATGCAATGTGTCCCGGTTCTCCACAATTGAAACACTTTCGAGTTTCTAGTATGCAGGGTCCCATATGCACTTTCCCACACCTCGTACAAGAATTTCCCGGCTTGGGAGTAGAGAGAGGCGGAGCATTGATAGTCCTCTGAAATTTGTTCTGATTGAAATTCCGACTCGGACCGTTCCACTTCCTCTTTCCTAGCAACATGACAACCTTCTTGGGTGGCATGACGTCCAAGCATAAACAAGAGAAGATCTCTTGGGCCCTCTCAACAACGTTAGCGTAGGTCGTTGTTCCTTAGCCTGCTAGAATGAAACCGATCTCTGAATGAATACCCCTTTCGAAACGTCGGGCCTTCTTGTTGTCCGTGTCTACCAAGTGGGACCGCATATCTACTTAATTGATTAAACCTCCACTCGTACTCTCCTACAGATGCGATTCCCTGTCGGAGATGCAAAAACTCTGTTTCCTTTTGGTCTTGATATGATTGAGATATGAAATGTCGTGCGACTATTTTCTTTAATATCTCTCAATTCATTGTTTCCATCTGTTTCGGCAGTAAAGTCCTTTCATATGATTTCCACCAATGACTCACCTTTTCGATGAGTTGGAAAGTCATACATGAAACCTTATGTTCTTCGGTACAGGTTAAATGTCCAAACAGATGATCTAGTGACCTTAGCCACTCTTCGGCATCAGCTGGTTCGCCTCTTCTATCAAAAGTTGGTGGGTTGTAATGCCGAAATTGTTCGAGAATCATGTTTGCATCATTCCTCACTGGTGGTAGAGTCGTTTGCATAACTTCGAAGTACCGAGCGAGACCTCTAAGGACCGTTACTAAGTCCCCCATTATGGTATCCATATTTGGTTCTAATGGATTAACCGTTGGTGGATCTTCTGTAGGTAATTGATTCTTTCAGGGTCGGCCTCGAGACATCACTCTGTTACGATGTATATAGAGTTTCATTGGTTAGGTGCCATATTAATACTATATATATAGAATATAAACACGAATGCGAGACGAGAAGAAAGCATAAATACTATCAAATAGAAAAAAGGCAAAAAGGTATCATATATATGTAAGCAAAAACGAGCAGCTCATACATCATACAAAAATACTATATATACTAATACATAGGAAGAGCTACTACATACACACATATATATACACTTCATGAGTGTTATCATCCATAACCTATCTATACAAAAGATATAGACATCGTCCTAACGTTGATGCAGCTGCAGCCGGAGGTGATGGGGGCCCCTGTAGTTCGGGTGCAAAGTCTCTCGGGTCGCCGTCTTGAGGGTTGTCCTCCTCGGGGTCCTCCTCCTCGACATCATCCTCCTCGATCTCGGAGCTGTCGCTAGAGAGGTCGTAGGGTCCTCGCTATGGGGTAGAGGGATGAATGTGGCGTCCCCACAGCTCAAGCAGATGTCGAGTAACTCTCCCGAAGTCGACGATGGGAGTACCATCATGTATCGATATACTATCTCATCCCTAAAGACGAGGCGTGCTCTGACCGCCCACTCGTCGGGTAAGGTCTGAATCATCTGATGACAAGCCTGCAAACTAGGAATATCACCCCCGACACCCCCAGTCTCCCTCCAACAGTGATAGAGCCTAGCGATGTGCTCACCTACTGATACCTCCTCCATCACTCAACTATCAAAGACACGACGTCTAAGTCTCATCACAGGTGTCTCAGGCTCATGTACCCTCTTCCTAGGAGTAATCCTAGTCTTAGCCATCTGATAGGTATATATATATGTAAGTTTCATAGTAAAATCGTTCTCAGTTCGTACACTCAAGTTCACAATCCAACAAGATATACCAGAAAAACGACATAAATAAATATACTTTTTATCAAATCCTATGATCAGAGAGAGATGCGTACGGAGGGTGATGCTTATCTTTTCATTCTAAAAAGGTTTTCTCGATAAAACATTTTGGAAAAAAAAAGAGTTCAAGTAGAGTCCTACAAAAGATAGAAACAAGCCCTGATACCAATACTGTCATGTCCCATTTTCATAACACGTTTTTTAGAGGTGTAAAACAGGCATGTAGATAGAGAAAAGAAGAAGAAGAAAGAAAAACCAGAAATATATACAAATTTAAAACCTCGGTCCCAGCCGGTACAAAATATTAAATTCGGAACAACGTAAGATAATTTACATGATCCTCAAAAGGAATAGAAATACGGTACAGTTTTCGAACTATAATATAACAAAAGAATTGTTTTTCTGACAGAAGGAAATTAAAAAGAGAAAGCTCGATATGGCAACACCCTCTCTAAGCATCACGGTTTTCGTCATTTCCTGTATTGTGAGTACAGATAGGGGTGAGTGCGTGGAATACACTCATGGAGGTAAAATCCATATCAGACAGTTCTACAATATAAACATATATAATCGGCAAATAGACACAGCACGTAAAATGCACAACACAAAATTCGTAACCCAACCTTAGGTGCGGGCATTTCCCGTCTTACCCTATAAAATGATCTCAAATACCGTTGGTGCATTTTTGGGACCACCAAACCCATGATAATAGAATAAAAGGGAAGTTTTTTTACGGACCATAGGTCCATCCGAATATGAATGTAGACCTCAATCTTTTCACAGTATAGATATGGCACATAATGCATAGCATATAATCACAACACATAAGGTATAACAGTTCAGATATTAATACAAAATCATATATATATATATATTAAGGATTAGAAGTTACTCCCACCTAGTTAGGTGGTTAAATCCACGTGATAGGTGAAATCTTAAGATCTAAGAATTTCGTTCTGATGAACGTCTATACATATAAGAAGATTTCTGAGATTATTATAATTTTTAGATACATAAATATAACAAAAGATCTCTCAAATTAGAAGCGATTAGGAAAAATGAGACGGATCGAAAGATCTAAAGAGCAAGGATGAAGAAACGAAGTTGGAAGGTCAAAAATGTGATCTTAAGAGGAAAAGAGAAAGATTTGGGTTTGAACGGAAAAAGAACGGAGTCAAACGGACCAAAAATGAGCTTAAATGGAGCGATTGAATGTATAGGGGTATTTTCATAATTTTATAGAAATGGGTTGACTTTGACCGAGAAAAACCCCGACTACTCAACTCTCAACCGATAAAAAAATATCTTTTATCGGCAAACCGACGAAAAATGGACGAAATGCATGTGAAAAATGAAAATCAAACACAACGGGCTTGGCGCGCACACGGCGCGCATGCAAAACTACCCGGCGTCGCACGCTGCCGAGAAAACTCAGCGCCGTGTGCACGCGCGCATTTTAACTGGCGTCGTGCCCCAGCGCACCCAATAGCCTGTGCGAACCTGCCACTTAAACGCCTTCCAACCGCCGCCGGCCGGCGAACCACCAGTCGCTGGCCACACCCCCGGAAACCTCCCATTCCGGTGAACCTTTTCCGGTAACCGGCGGCCACGGCGGCGCCACCAAGCGCTGCCCAAAAGCCTGCAAAAAAAAAAACACACACACACACATACACATGCACACACAACAGAAACCCTAAACCCCCAACCAAACACAGCCCGTCGTCGGCGACCACCCATCGACCCCAGCAACTTCTCCCGTGCACACCAGCGCCGGTCCCCACCAGAAAAAAAGCCCACCAAACCCTCTAACAGCACACACACACCCACGTCCAAACACATCTATGCACACACACTCTCACGATCGGAAAACGCCCGTCGCCGGCGACCTCCCACCATCATCAGCTTCCTCGTCGGTGCTTACCAGCGCCGGCCAACCCTTCCAACAGCCTCCAACACAACCAAAACACAACTTCAAACACACGTATACACACACTAACACACACACCCAAGAACACTCCGACCGGCAACTTTCCATCACCGGCCACCACCCCAAAACCGGCCCAAACCCTTCCCCAACAACCCAACATACCCCAGCCATGAAGAGAGGGGAGAAAACAGAGAGGAGAAGCAAGAAACGGGGAGAGAGAGAAGAGGGGGAAGAGATAGAAAGGTTGAAATTGGAACTTTGACCGGCTTTTCCCGGCGAACCGATCGCCGGATCGGAAAACCAAGCATGGATATGGAATCGGCTCGTCGAAATTTATAACCTATGAGAATTTCTGTGAAACCGAGATGAAAAGTATTTTCCGGCGACGGCGGCCGGTGGCAGCCGGCGGCGACGCCGGTGGTGGTCGTTAAATATCAGAGGAGAGAGAAGAGAGAGAAATTACCTTTTTCTCGACTTTTCGTTCGAAATTTTACGTTTTTACAATTTGTGTCAAATTATTTTGTTTCGTTTATATATATTCGTTTTTTCGAAAATTTTACTATTTACCGAAAAATATCCTGAGATCACTATTCACGTAAAATATCTCGTGTCACTATTCATGAAAAATATCTTCAGTTACTATTCACAAAAAATATCTTGGAATCCGATTTTTGTTTCGTATTCGTTGTTTTCTTCGTAACTTAAGCTACAGGTCTCCGATTGACCACAAATTCGTTTCTATCTTTCTAATTTTTAATTACGATTGATTATATCTTTTAAATTTCTAATTACGTTCATATGATAAAAATCATATCCTATGCTTTTTAATCAAATTATACGTTCGATAAATAAACCTGTTTTAATTCGTTTTTCTGAAACGCACGTAATTAAATTAAACAAATAGGGGATTCGATATTAAATTATCAAATTATGCTTAGTCAAACCTAGGTGCCACAGTATCAAATTCATAATTCTTATTTTTAATTTTGTTAATTGTCATTTTTACTTTATATTTGTAGTTTTAATCATAATTGTTATCATGCATTGTGGTAAAAGTATGAGTTTTTTTTCACCAATCATAATTTCAAGTTAAATAACTTATTCTTTAAAATTCTTTTTAATGCATGATATATAAAATTTTATATGTTTTATAATTTTTAATTCGGTATTGATATTGCATACAGAAAAACAAAATATCAAATCTAAAATGTTTAATTTTTTTTTTTAAATTTCAAGTAATTTCAACTATTGTAACATACTAAAATATTGATGAAAAAAATATATGTTTCAAATATATATTTTACTCAACAAAATTATAAATATTAGATTAAAATAGCATAAAATAAAGTAAAAAATTCGATTTAAATAAATAAGCTTTACATTTTCAAAAGTTATTTGACTTAAAAATGTGAACAAATAGATATTTGATTTCATAGTTACCACTTTTTTTTTTCATTCAAATTTATTGAATTTTGAGTTAGTCCACTTTCTAACAATGTTTTAAGAGATTTTACGATATGTGATGGGTCAATATATATTTTTATTTTGATTTGAAATGATTGAGTTGTTTGTGCTGGAAAACATAATATATATTTATCAAATACAATATTTATAACAATATATATTTGAAGTTATAATATCTAAATATTTATTTATATAAATATTAAAATCATTATAGATTTTATGTTAATTGTACTATGAATATATAATATCAAAATTTATAGAATTTAAATATTTTTTGACAAGTTACACGAAAAGTATGTCGATACATTCTCGATAATTGTCAATATTTTTAATAGTATAAAATAAAATTACTTTTTCAATATCAACAGTGGATATTGAAAAATATTTGTCATGTTAGTATAAATAATCATAGATATATATATTTGCTGGACATTCATGTTTTTCAATATCATGAAAAATCATAAATATTTTTACCATATTTATATTAAAAGCATTTTTGTATTTATGTTCACTTGATAGGCCAATATATGTTTTTATTTTGATTTTAAATAACTGAGTAGTTTGTGTTGAAAATTTACTTAAATTTATCAAATTATGAAATATAATTATTTATAACAACATAAATTTTAAGTTATAACATCTAAATGTTTACTTA
Source organism: Scutellaria galericulata (assembly GCA_946896805.1). NCBI lineage: Eukaryota > Viridiplantae > Streptophyta > Magnoliopsida > Lamiales > Lamiaceae > Scutellaria > Scutellaria galericulata. The sequence goes on along the minus strand of OX335784.1, from coordinate 2,643,228 downwards.
AATAAATGGTAAACTCATTATGTATTTTACGTTAAATATTATTAATAAATATTTTTGAAATTTAATATTATTAGATATTTTATGACAAATTGCATCGAAAATCTATATATCTATATCTATATCTATATATATATATATAATAACAATTACCCCTAAAAATAGAAATGTAAAAAATTTCTCCTTCATTTTTGCTCACTAAATATGTAATATATTAATAATTGATAATTATTAAATATAGAAAATATAATTTTGTGTGATCTTCTACGTATAGAAATTGCACCTATCATTAATTATCTCAAAGTAGTGTTTGTGTGCACCAAGTGCATGGATCTTGATCCATGCAATTGGGCGCGAGGGTCGGGTCGAGTTTGGTTCGGCCCTAATCTGTGTCCAAGTTTTTTTTTAATTTATGACATAATTTTTATGTTTACCGAATATAACCTTTATGTACAAATATCATAACATTTAAGTAAAATTACTTAGACTTTTTTAAGTATAAAAAACATAATTAAAAGTTATTTAACATTTTTGTTAATCGAGTATAACTTTTATGTTATATTAGTATAACCTTTACATACATATATTATAACCTTTAAGTGATATTACTTAAATCTTTTTTCATTATAAAAATTCATATAGTATGGTTTAACCTTTATGTTATAATAATTTAACATTTATGTTATATTAGTATAATTTTTATATATAAATATCATAACTTTTATGTACTTAAAGAATAATATAAGGTTATATTATTATAACGAAAATGTTAAATTATTATGCATAAAAGTTATATTATTACAATATAAAAGTTCTGAAAGGTTTTAAAAGATATTATAAGTCTGTCATACGGTGCAAAAGGTTATGCGCACATAACTAAAATGTTAGGCTTGACAAATGTGTGTGTGTATATATATATATATATATATATATATATATATATATAGAGTAATGATAAGGAGCCCACCGTTGGGTTTCTTATGGAGCCAATCTGGCTTATGTGGCAACACACGTATGTTTTAAGTTCCGCGATATTCTACTTAGCGTGATATTTTTTTTTATGTAATTTATTTTTCTTTTTTTTTTTTTTTTTTTTTTACGTGTTTTTTTTTTGTTTTGTTTTTTACCTACGTAATTTTTTTTTCTTTTTTCTTTTTGTACATAATTTAATTTTGCCTATCATTCTTTCTTATCTTATTTCATTTTTAAATAAACTTTTTTTCTTATTCATCTCAATTTTTTTTCTTATTCTATATCATTCTTTCTTAGTTTATCTCATTTTTAGATAATATTTTTTATTTATGTCAATTTTTTTCTTATTCTATATTACTCTTTGAATATATATTTTTTTCAAACTCATTTCATTTTGTCTTAGTAAATTGTCAATTTTTTTTCTTCTCTTTTAGTTGTCATTAATATCAATAATACTTGAAAAAATATTTGTTAAGACATATTTTTCATTAATTGTACATAAATTTAGAATTTGTCTAAGAGTTTCATGTACTTCTACATCTTTATGAGTAATCTCAATCATCTATTTTTTAATTGGAGACAACTTTCATATATTCTGATATTTATCAAGTAATTTCAACCACCTATTTTTTAATTATAGGCGTGATATTTATTTTTTTAATTGCAGATAAGTTTTATCATCTATTTTTTAATTGTAGATATATAAGTTTGATATTTATCGAGTAATCTCACGAATCTATTTTTTGATTGTAGTCGCGATATTTTTTTTATTGCAGATAAGTTTTATCATCTATTTTTTTAATTGTAGATAAGCTTCATGTACGTGATATTTATCGAGTAATCTCACGAATCTATTTTTAATTATAGATAAGTTTCATGTATTATTTAATTGTATGTAACCGATATTTCTTAAGTTTCTTTTTTTTATTGAGTCCCACGAATCTAATTTTTTATTGTAGATAAGTTTCATGTATTTATTTAATTGTATGTAATCCGATATTTGTAAAGTTGTTTTTTTTCATACCTACCATTATATTCATCTCTTATTCTTCACAAGTATACATTTCTCCTCTTTACATCTCTTATCCTTCACAAGTATAAATTTCTCCACTTTACAATATTTCTTTTCACTGCTATCAAACTTTCTTCTTCACCCGTCACGAATTGAACCTCTTATTTTTGTTAAAATTATATCTATTTAATTGGTAAGTTTTTCACTCTTTTGTATTATCTAATCGTAAGTATTTTACTTCTTTTATAAATTCATGGCCAAATAATTTCATATATAAGATGATTCAATTTGTTCCATGTGAATGACTTCCCAACTAATTTATTTTTAATATTTTTCAGTATGGAAGAAGAAAGTGGATGTGAAATTTACACTCCTCAAGTTGCAGATCATCACAATCCTTGTATATTCAAAGAATGATATAGAATAAGAAAATTTACTAGAATGATATAGAATAAGAAAATTTACTAAGATAAAATGAGATGAATTTGATAGAATAAGAAAATTTAGAATGATATAGAATAAGAAAATTTACTAGAATGATATAGAATAAGAAAATTTACTAAGATAAAATGAGATGAATTTGAAAAAAAAAAAATTAAGGAATGATATAGAATAAGAAAAAAATTGACATGAATAAATTTTTTTATCTAAAAATGGTATAAACTAAGAAAGAATGATATAGAATAAGAAAAAAAATTACTAGAAAAAATGAGATGAATTTGAAAAAAAAAATTAATGACTGATATAGAATAAGAAAAAAATTGACATGAATAAAAAAAATTATCTAAAAATGGGATAAACTAAAAAAGAATGATATAGAATAAGAAAAAAATAATTGAGATGAATAAGAAAAAAAGTTTATTTAAAAATGAAATAAGATAAGAAAGAATGATAGGCAAAATAAAATTATGTAAAAAAAAGAAAAAGAAAAAGAAATTAAATATCACGCTAAGTAGAATATCGCGGAACTTAAAACATACGTGTGTTGCCACATAAGCCAGATTGGCTCCATAAGAAACCCAACGGTGGGCTCCTTATCATTACTATATATATATATGTGTGTAGGTGTAAAAAAATTAGAAAATTGAGAATCTATATATATGTATATATATATATATATGTGTGTGTGTGTAGGTGTAAAAAAATTAGAAAATTGAGAATCTATATATATATGTATATATATATATATTGATTGAATAATAATTACAATTAAATTTGATAAAAAAAACACTCGACTTTTATACATAAAATAGTAATTAAAAAACATGTTTAACAATATTAAAATAGCATTAAAATAATTATTATGATATAAATTTATAAATATATAGATTGGTAAACTTTGTCTGTATAACTACATTTCAATGAGAGATAAAAAAAATTCAAGATTAATATAAAATTAGTTGACACATGTTTGATTGATACACTAAATAACAATTTAAATGATACATATTTTTTATTTTGAAATATTTTAAATAAATTTGGATATGTCATTCACAACCAATTTCTAGAATAAAAGCAACTTTTTTTTATTTAATTTTTATCTAAATTTTTTTAAGTAATTGTTTTAGTCCATTTAATATTTTCAAATATAACAAATAAATGGAACTATAAGAGCATCTGCAGCAGGGCGCTAGAGAAGTGTCCACCGCCATTTTTCTTTTTCCAACAGCATACCATCTTCGGCGCTACTATGACGATTCCAATTTCGCGGCGCTAGATGTGAAGCGGTGCTATTTATGCGCCGTCTTTTTCCTTTTTGTTTTTCCCCTTAAACATCATCCAGATTTTTGTGGAAATGGGCCAATTCATGTGGAAATGGAAATGAAAAATGGGCTTAATTTAATAATTATTGGATCAATTTATATATTTTATAAATGTTTATTAATTTTATAACAATTTGAGGTAATATAAGTGTTAATTTTATTAAATTTAAAATACAAAAAGTTAAAAATATATTAAATAATGCTTACATGTGTAAATATGTTATCCAATTATAACAAAATTTTAAAGATATGATTAAATAAATTATTAATTAGAAATAATATGGAATATTCATTTTTTGTGTAAAATTTAGTGCAAATTGCTGGAGATGAAACATTGTTTCTGCACTACTTTAGTGGAAAATCTGCACTAAAGTAGTGCAAACTGCTGGAGATTTTCTAACAAAACAAACAAGTTACCTATCCTTTTATTTTAATATACATTAAATTTAATTTGTGATGTGTATACAAACATAAATAAATCAAACAAATAAATTTGAACAATTAATATGTTCTCTAGAAAATATCTTAATATTTGAAAAATGTAAAATAATTGAGTACACTAACTATGAACTTTAAAAGAAATAATAATACTTGATGGAATCTAATAAAAAATGTATAGACTGAAAAAAGTCAATATTAAAATTTAAGATACTCATTTATATTTTGATTTATGCAATTGTATAGCTCTAATTAGAATTTTAATAACAAAATCAACAAATATATTCTAATATATAATGAAACACTTATTTAACATTTTCCATCAATTTATTATAGTTCCTCTAGTAAATCGTCAAGAGTTATGACAATATTATGACTATGAACTTCATACTCAAGTTTTCAAGTGGGAAATATTAGAAAGTTAAACTATGTCAAATGGTGACAATATATGAAAATTCATTGGTGGTGGAGGGGGTGATTGAGAACATAATGTCGTAATTAGAGAATGAATGTTATTTGACATTCTACTATTTGTGCCGAGTTGTTCTTTTGTGCCCGGGGGCACGGATCCAAGGATCCGTGTCAAAAACGAGGACCCGGGTATATATATAGCTTTCTTTTCCTTTTTTTTTCTTTTTTTTTTCCTATTCTCATCAACGTTCCGTCTACTCTCATCACCGGTGGCGAGGTCCGAGCTATCCAACTCAGTGAGTTGCCGACCCATCGGCACGACAGTGCAGTCTTGCTAGATCAGAAATGGGAAACAAATAAATCGCCGGATTCTGACGCTAATGATTAGATCGGTAACCAAATCAAAGAAGAAATGAAAGTTGACAAAGAAAATGAGAGCGGCGATAAGTTCGAAAACCAGCAGACGGGTGAAATCGGAAGACCTCGGGGTCCAGAACCGACTCGATACGGTGATTGGGAGAGGAACGATCGGTGCTCTGATTTCTGATTTGAACAATTTTGATAATCCCTCCTCTTGTTTTCGTGTTTGTTCCCATTAAAACTTAGAATAATCAAAGAGAAAATTCTAATTGCTTTTATTGACATGTTTCTGATGTTTATGATTATTGTTTAAGAATGATTGGAAAAACATGGAAATATATATCTTTATTGCTTAGGGAAAATTGATTATTATTATGCATATTGCAAACACATGTGTAGTCTCTCTGAGCTAGTCGAGACTCGTGAGTTCCGGGCCGAGTCTAGGCCATCAAAGAGCATGTCAGACATGGGATCTATACCTCTACTGTCTGTGCTTGGCGTGTCTGAGCTTATGAATGATGTTTGTGTCACATTCAATTATATGTAATTTATAATAAATATGATTGATGTATTAAGGGGATTTCATTTAAATAACCTATCCCATTTATTTTTGTCGGGGAATCCTTTAATAATTTCGTTGTGGTTCTCGGGGATAGCGTTTCTTCTGTGCTGAACCCTTTTCTTTATGAAACCCAGCTGGCTGTCGGTCGGGTTTAGGTCGGAAACCTTTTCCAAACTCAGGTTCCTTCTGTTCCTGGCACGCCAAACAGATCCGATCAATCCATCTTCCAATATGGGCCATGTTACAGAATTTCCGGTAAGTGTCTTTGCTCGCCGGAATCTTGTTTTCCCAGAGGGTCTTCCTTTTGGTCTCAAAAAGCTCCTCTGCGAATCCTGTTGTTGATCCAGTCATTGTATTCAGCATAAAAGATCCATTAGCTGAATTCTGGAAAAACTTAAACGGGTACTTGACTTTGTCCATCTCTGTAAGACAAACCCAGAGCCCCCATGCTCGTCTCGTAGAAGCATCATCTTCAGTGAAAGCTCCTACTAAAATCGGAATTTCTTCCGGAGAGGCTGCCTTGATATTTTTTAAGGTATTACCGTCTGATCTCCTAAGCTTGATAAAGTGAAAGACTTCATGAGAGTCTTTCTTCGCTAGTTATGGAGCTGCGCTTATGAAATAGAGTTCGAGGATATCTCCTCTGGACAAATGTGAATTATTTGCCCATGTCTCGTATACGGCTTCTCCAATCCATCTCGGTAGTTTCGAGATTTCTGGGAAACCAGGAGCAATGGTATGAATTGAAGCCAAAGCTCCAAAATTATACCATTCTTGTACCTCGTTTGGATTACTGCCGGGTTTCATCCAAACTCGGGGGTACTTTCCTACCATATCAACCACTGTTATTTCTGGCTTGATCCCTTTTCTTGTAACTAATTTCTCCCACTGCCTTTGGTATACCTGCATAGGAGAAACTTCATTAGTGTGAGCTTGAACCTTCGATTTGCCTGTCTGTGGCTGAGGTTCACCTCTATCTCTTTAACCCCGGAGGTACTGGGTTGACTTGAAGGCTCGGGTTTTGACACCGGAGCTTCAACATTTGTTGCAGGTTCTATATCCTCGAGGAATGCATCACCCGTAACACTCGTAGGCATGATATTTGAATCCATAGCCTTCGGGTTAGAGTCCCGATCTCTAATCTCTCCTTTTAGCACCGTAGAAGATGTCGCCTGGAGGATAGGCCCATGCAACACAGTGAACAATTGTCACTGTACATGAAAGCATGCTCGTATTAGATCAGAAACGGATTTCTGATCAGCTCGTTGAAGTCGTCCAGCAACTTCTGTATTGAGACATAATGTCCCAAAAGCTCGTTCGAGACTTTCCAAGTTTTCCCGGATGTGTCTCACTCGTTTGAGGACCTCGTCAGCGACGTGTCCTTCCATCTCGTGTTAGGAAATCTGCAAGAACATTCTCATGAGATTTTACAACGACAATATCATAATCATAATATTGACATTCAACTTGCCATCTAAGTATTCTAGACTTTTCTGGTTTGGATTCAATTTTATTTTTTAGAAAAGCCTTGACACTCGAATTATCTAGTTTTAAGGTAAACTTTTTAGCCAGTAAGAACAAAGGCCATTTTTTGAAAGCCTTTTTGACTGCGAAGAACTCCTTTTCGTTAATGTGTCATCTAGCCGCTTCACTTTCTATAAAGAGACCACTACAATATCGGCATGACACTTCTCCATTTGGTGTGGCTTTCATATGAACCGTTGCCCACCAATGATCACTGGCATCTGTATAAAATACCAGTTCATCCTCATCTTGAGGAATAACAAGTTTCAGAAGATCTTTACAAACTTCTTTAAGTTGCTTAACTCTCTCTCGATGTTCATCTTCCCATTTGAATACAACATCTTTTTTAAGTAATGTGCTGAACACCTTCCTATGAAATGCTAGATTGTTGATAAACATTCCAGCAAAATTAACAACTCCGAGAAAACTCTGAAGTTGTTTCTTGTCCTTGTGGTGTGGAGAAAGCTGTGAACTTCTTACTTTCTTCCTCCATCTTGATCTGGTAGAATCCAGACTTGCAATCGAACTTTGAGAATATCTTGGTGCTTTTGATACAATTAACTAAGTGTTTTCTACTCGGGATATAATATCCATCAAACTCCAGAATGTTATTAATCCCTTTATAGTTAATAACAAGTCTAGGTTTACCTCGTTTGATTTCTCCATGATTCCCTACCAGGAATCCCGGACTGCTATATGGAAAAACTCCTAGTGAGATTAACTTAAGGTCCAGATATTCCTTAAGTATCTTATGCATATCCTCATGATCATTTTAATTAATAAGGATTGGTCTGAGTCTTACGAACTCGTATTCCTTTCCAAGTTTAACCTTTAAGGATGCTTTGAGCTCGTTCCTGTCCCACCATGCCAAAGGATCTTCATTGTAATTCCTTTGGATCCTTTTCTTGAAATCCTCGAGTGATATATGTTCTTCAATGGTAACATCACTCTGTGGATTCTTCAATAAGGCTTTTTGCAATTCTACAATAGCCTCTGGGGGAACTCGTTATTCTCCTTATCTAAAGGATAATAATGCATCACCAAATCTTCTTTTATCCGTCATTTTTGGATGTCGAAGTTTGGCTTCATCACCATGCTTGCTGCGAAAATAAAAAGGCATTCTTCTGTAAAATGCTTCTTGCAGCCTCTGGATAATAATCTTATGATCACATAACGTTGTGAAAATAAGCCTTCTTGTCTCATTTTCTTGTGTGAATCGTTTGAATGTTTGTAGGAAATTATTTCCTAGCAAAACATCTGCTCCTGTATCATGGAAATAGATTGGTGGCATCTTTACCTTATACCATGGGGTATCTCCTGCGCCTCCGATCATAATTTCCGCTTGTTTGATTCCTCGATTAAGGATAAGAATCCTTTTAGAGAAATCGCGTCCTGCAATGGCTGGTAGATCTTCTCCACATCCTTTGGGAAAAACCTCATGTTTTGCAGTACAAATTCCTGCTCCTGAATCAATATAGGCTGCGAAATATTCAGCCTTATATTCAGCATATAACATTCCGATAGAAATGTATATGGAGAATGGACTAATGGTCATCTGATTCTGTATCTTTTATCAGCCACTGTAAATTCCATTCCATCTTGTAGTCTTTCCCAAGGTTTATGATCCTCAAGAAAGTGGATACCCAGTATTAATTGTTTTGGGGTCCTTCCTGCAAACACTTGTGATAGTCAGTTCAATTTCACCCATCTTTAGGTATCCTTGAAATCTTCCGACTATGGGTTGTTGGAGATAATATAGAACATCACTAGGAAAAATATTATCCTTCTAGGTGATGTCGAATACTATTTCAACTTCTCTCCATCCTTCTGGACATTTTAGCTCTCCTTGTGTTTTGAATACACCTTGGATTCGTTGAACTGTACTAGGCATTTTTTCTTCCTAACGACTGCTACTCATCAATCTGTCTTGTTGGAAAGACATTCTCCTTGTCTCCCTTCTGAGGCTTTGACTCCTGTTGAAGACCGGTTGATCTTGAATTCTCATATCTATCTCCTTTATAGTTGGAGTCTCAATGAGTTCTGGTAGAACCACCCTGGCGAAATCCTCAAAGATTCTTGGGACTTCGATAAATTCATTTCTCAAGAATACCTCCGAATGATGTGTATTCGAGAGAGCATAGGAAATCTTGTAAGTGATCGAGTAAGGTCGATTCCCTTCTTTCATCAGATCTTCTCTTTTGAAATCTTGATGAAGGGTTAGAACTCTATTGAAATCTCGATCTCCCAAATTGTATGCAATTCTTGGATAAACATTAAATGCCAATTTTCCTGCATACAAGTTTCATGTGACCGCTCCAAGGCATGAATCCTTGAGATGCGATATCCGCTTATCAAAAATTGCAAGGTTAAGTGGCGAATCGATTCCTTTCTTGAATATTGCTTTAATAATAACTCTTATAGCTCCGATGTGAATCCATGAGAGTGTATTTGCAACTTCTCGTTTGACTCTTCTTTTGATCTCCTCGACTTCTTTGTAAGGGATCAATTGCATCTCGATCTGGTTACTAGTGAATTCTACTGGGATTGCGAATTCTCCCGTAGTAACCCTGTGGATAATTTGGTGTTTTCTGTTACGAAGCCCAAACTTATCCAATGTCTTCTCCATAGCTCCGATAGTAAAACCATCATACATCTGAAGATTTGGATCTTCCTTCATAATCCGCATTAGAGTTTTATGAGAAACTGTTGTGTGAGAGAGGAATCCTGACATATCCTCTCTTGTCGTTTGAAGAATTTCTTCTTAACTCCGATTCTGATGTGGATTCACTTCCATCATCTGAATAGAACTCTTCTTCATAGATGATTTCATCTGAGGGTAAATCCTCAAATTGATACACCTGTATGAGATTTTGATAATAGACAGCTTTTTCGAACTGTCTTAGACCTCTCATATGGTTGTCTGGACAATCTATTGAGATATGCCCTCTTGCTCCACAAGTCCAGCAATTACAGTCTTTGAAACTTTCATTAGCTCTGGTTTGAGCTCGCCTGAAAGTTCTTCTTCCTGAGGTTCAACTGGTACCTCCTTGGTTTGAGCCTGATGAAGAGACTCTACTCCTGCTTGGAGCTGGTCTTTGCCCTGATTTATAGCTTCGGGCTTTTTGTTTAGACCACATACTTCTAGATCTCCATGAAGACCTACAACTACCTCTTCTGTTGCTATTTCCACGGTTGTAAGGATGGCTCATCTGCTTCCTTCTTTTGTTCCTCCGTGGTTGACCTCCAACTATTGTTGGGATGTCATTTTCTTCACAACATAGAGGAATCATTTTATTGATTCCTCGTAGTCTTTTGTAGTTCTTGTAGAGTGTTGCCTGGTGGCATCATTCAGATAGCTTGGCCTTTATAAATGACATTCTTCTAGCCACTGTATCCAAATCTTCTGTACTCTTGTATTCCTTGATGAGCATCTCTCTCCAAGGACTTGGTATCTTCGCAAAGAAAAGTTGTGAAGCATCTTTGTCATCCACTTTAGACTTCCATCGATACTCGGTGAATAACTTGATGTATTTGTCAACATGACAAATATCATGTAACTCGAGGCAATAGAGGGCTTGTTTATATATTTTTCTCTTTTCTTTTTTCAATCCCTCAAAATAGCTTATGCCGATAAAATGGACTTTGAATAATTTGGCCATATTATCAACAATTCCTTTCAATGACTCACCAGCGGTAATGTTGTTCCTCATATCTGGTGCCGTCATATCCCATGCGATCTTTACAGATCCCACAAGACTCATTTCAAGAAGTAATATGAATCCTTCTTTTGTGAGATCAAGTGTTCCTGCTGCAATTCTCATTGCCGATGCCCAATCATCGATAAGGACCTCTCGATTTTTAAAATCTGGATTATCCAGATTCAACATCAATCCATATGGATGTATCGGATCTAGCTGTGACTTTTCATAAGGCGTATTAAAAAGATCTGGCCTTTTGGAATGTTGTCGAGTTCCTGCAACAACAAGATCTCCTCTTGTAATAAAATCTCCAGCGTGTGGCATTGGTTCATCCACCTAATGTGAACCTAAACTTTCTGCAATATTGGGATCTACTGGTGGTTGTGGAGGTAGTCTTTGGTATTGATCACGTGTAACCAAAGCTGAACCATCTCCTGTATTCATTTTTAGATCCACAATACCTAATCCTGCAAAGGACTCGACAAGTTCTTGTAGATCTTCCAGATTCATCCTCTCCATATCCATCACCTTAATTTATGATGGATTTTCCTTTAATGATAGCAACAAGCTTTTCATCTCTGGTCATTGGTCGTACGACTTCAGTTGGTTTCCCCTTTTGGTGTAAATAGGGAACTGTTCCGAAATCTATACGCTTTCTTCCTCCGGGCAGACTTGGTTTGTCCTCCAAATTCTTAACTCTCTTTTGAATATCATGAAGGATTTCAAGAGTTTCCTTCTGATATTTTACCATCATCTCCATCTGGTTCTAGATCTGATGGACTTGTGTTGGTAGATGATTATGGCGGTTGTCATAATTCTGCACCATCTTCTGGATTTCTCTAAGATCTGTAGAGATCTTAGATGTGTCTGGAAGAATCTCGTTCCACTCTAGTTCTCCTTTAGAAACCATGATTCTGATGGGCTGCTTCTTGCAAGTTCATCAGTTCAGCATATAACATTTGGTTAATCTCGAGGTAATCCAAATGATATGTTGCTTGTATATTGCATTGCCTCAAGGCTTCCCTGCAGGCTCCTGCATTTTCTCGTTCAACATATTGGTCTTCCCAATATGTCATCTTGTATTGGTGTTCTTGTTTATACATCATCAAAATTTGATGATATCTCCTGTATGGTAAGCATCTTGGACATTCATCTAGATCCATATTTTCTCTTGGAGAAATTCTCCTCACCAATGGTTAATTACATAAACATAATAAATATCTTAAAAGTTCTTAATAAACCTAGGCTTTGATACCATTTCACGGCGATCAGTCAAAAACTCTTTTATGATATAATTTTCCAAAGGAATTTGTACGTGACATTGTTACTCATTCCAAACCACTGTTTTTTAGACAGTATTGGCACGAGGAAAGTATTCCAGCATATATACTTATTCCAGGAAAATATAACATTTTCAGGTCCGAATCTTACGAAATATATGGAGCAATAAATCTGAAATTTCATGAAAATGTAGCTTAAAACATCATAAAAGCAAATGTGGGCATTCAGGGCATTTTAGACTTTTTTGGTAGTTTTGTCTATGGAATCAAATTAGGGAATAAAATTAAATAAGAATTGTGTTCAAAGGATATTTGGACAAATATTTATGTTTGAAGGGCTATCCAAACTAATTCCCCATGTATTAATAATATCTTCTATGGGTATTACACATGTTCTCTAGAGGTATTATATTTCTAGAATCTTATGCTCCGATATAACTTACGAATATTTTAAATTCAGCTAAATAAATGCAACCTAGAAGTATTTTTCTTGGGGGATATTAAGCTCATTACAAAAATATTTGTGTAATATTTGAAAGGTATCACATGTATACGTTGAAAGTATTCATGAAATACCTTTTCAGGTATCACTTGTATATATACCTTCAAGGTATCCATGAAATACCTTTTTTCAAACATCACATGTATACATTGAAGGTATCCATGAAATACGTACCTTTTCAAGTATCACATGTGTACCTTCATGGTATCCATGAAAATAGGTATCACAAACATGAACTAAAAGTATGTGATACCTGAAGAGTATAAGTGAGATACCTTTAGAGCAAATGTTGGATACCTATAGAATATATATAGGATACCTTTAGAATAAGTGTGTGATAGCTATCAAGTGCGCGCACTGTGGACAAGTGGCGGGGCGGGTCAGGGGCACGGATCCGTGCTCCTGGGGCACATAAGTTTTTGTTCGATGTGATGAAACTTTTTTGAAAATTTTTTTTAAAAAAATTTGTTAAATCTAAAAGATATTCTAAATAATTAAGGTTAGTTATACATAGTCAGCGTATCTATATAAAAAAATTACAACACTTGAAATTTATATACCATGCATCACATGAGTTACCAAATGAAATTGAAATATTATTAAGAACTTGATTTTTTCGTAAATTGACATTTTTACATTAAACTCGAAATATTTAAATTTTATGGTCATGCATCACAGGGCAACATATTAAATTGAAATTAATCTCAAATAATATACTATTTTGTGTTCAACATTTTCATATCAAAACACCAAAATAGTAATTTTTATATGCCCGTGCATTGCACGGGACCTATATACTAGTATGTTGATATATCCTCGACAACGTTTAATATTTTTCATAGTGCAAAATTATTTTTTCTAATATCAACATTCAATATATATTGAAAAAAATTTGTTTTATAAATTCATGTCTTTCAATCTTATCTAATATGAAACTCATACTTAAGAGACTAATCATTATATAATGATACTAGAAATATAATTAAATTAAGTTAAAAACTTAAACCGACAAACGTTTGAATTATTTTATTAAAAAAAGTTAAAATTAGAAACATAAATCGATAAATACAGAAAAAAAAAACATTGGTGTATACTATTATAAATTAAAATTTAAAACTTAAATTAACAAATGGCGAATTATTTTATTAGTAAAATAAAAAAAAACATATCTATTACCTATATATAAAAGTATGAATGTTTCTTACAAAATATGGATTGCCTAATATATCCTTAGTAAAGATTACTATTGTAGCGCCTAGGTTTCACGAAGCATAATTTGATAATTTAATATCGAACCCTCTTTTTGTTTAATTTAATTACGTGCATTTCAAAAAAACGCTTTGAAATAGGTTTAGTAATCGAACGTATAATTTGATTAAAAAGCATAGGATATGATTTTTATCATATGATCGTAATTAGAAATTTAAAAGAAATAATCGATCGTAATTAAAAATTGGAAAGATAAAAACTAATTTGAGGTCAATCGGAGACCTATAGCTCAAGTTACGAAGAAAACAACGAATGCGAAATAAAAATTGGTTTTCGGATTCCGAGATATTTTGCATGAATAGTAACTTAGGATATTTACGTGAATAGTAAACGAGATTTTTTTCCTCGGTGAATAGTAATTTTCGAAAACATGTATATATATAATCGAAACGAAATAATTCGACACAAATCGTAAAAACGTAAAGTTTCAAACGAAAAGTCGAGAAAAAGGTAATTTCTCTCTTTTCTCTCTCCTCTGATATTTTCCAGCCACCACCGACGCTGCCGCCGACCGCCGTCGCCGGAAAAAATTTATTTTTCCGATTTCGACCCATCTTCTCATAGGTTATAGTTTTCGACGAGCCGGTTCCATTTCCACACTCGGTTTTCCGATCTGACCTCCGGTTCGCCGGAAAACGGCCGATCAAAGATTCTGACCACCTTTTCTCTCTCCTCTCTCTCTCTTTCTCTCTCTTCGTTTTTCAACCATCCGACCACCGATCGGAGCGATTCTTGAGCCTAGCAACAAAAAATTACCTAGCAACAAAATCCGTTGGTAAATTTGGCACATCTTTTTGGCACCAATATTAACAACTACTTACCAATGGATTATCAATGAAATTTACCAACTAACATAAGTCGTTGGTAAAATGTGATAGGAAGAAACATCTTGCATTTACTAACTAAAGCCTTTGTTGATAATTGTCAACTAATTTATAATTTGTTGGGAGCTACTAACAAATTAATAATCCGTTGGTAATTACCAACGATTTCACCATCCGTTAGTAGTTACTCATCATATTATCTTGTTTTCAATATCTATGAACATAGATATATTGATAAATACCAATAGATTTCAAATCTATTGTTAGTTATTATAAATTCCTTCATATTATTTAAAGATAAATCAAAATTTGATACATGTCAAGTTATGGATAAATCAAACAACTTTTCAATCCGTTGGTAATTTACAAACAATTTGAATAAAAGAAATGCATGTAGGATATTATTACATAAAGTATCAGTGGTCTAGTGGTTAGAGCACCACCTTGCCACTCGAGTTCGATTCCCAGACAACACACAATATTGGCTATGATGACGTTATCGCTGACGTCAGCATCTCACCCAATAGTTGGGTATGCTGACGTGTCATGATGACATGCATACAGATTACCAACACAATCTCGATATAATTTTTTACTAATGAATTTACCAACGAAAGATTAGTTGCTAATATTAGTTGCTAAATTAGCAATGGTATATTTTTTTTAGTTGTCATTCGATTGGTAATTTCCTAACGGATTTAATTTTTGTGTTGGGAAAATTTGCCAACGAGCACTTTACCAACAACTTGACGGTCGATATTAATCTGTTGGTAAAGTCATTTACCAACGGAATTTCTTAATCACTAACGACATAAATCTGTTGGTAATTAACTGTTTTCTTGTAGTATGTGTTGGGTTGTGGTGGGGGAGCCGCCATGTTAGGTGGAGGGTGGCCGGCGTGGTGGTCACGCCGGCATGTGTGAGTGGTCGCCGGCGATGTGGCAGTGGTGGTGGTGATGGAAGGGTCGATGGGTTTGGGTGTTTTGGGTAGAGGGTTGTTATTTTTGCATCGGGAGGGGCCGTGTCGGAGTGGAGGGTGTCGCCGGCGACCTCTTGTCGCCGGCCATGGCTGTTTCACGGCGGGGTGGGGGCTGTGTCGGCGGGGGGAAGAAAGGGCAGCAACGGGGGAGGTGAGGGAAGAAGGAGAGGTTGATCTGCAAATTAGGTTACGTTTAGGGGCTTGATTGCAAAGCCCCAATTTAGGTTTATTTTCAATTTAGTCCCTGAGATTTTTAGTATATCATTTTAGTCCTCGAGTTTTCTGATATTTCTTTTTTGACCCCGGATCTTTTGGATATCTCTTTTAGACCCCCAAAACTTTTCTGATTTTACAATTCTACCACTGGTCAAAGTCAACCCTTTTACCAGAAATTACAATTATACCCCTATACCTTCAAACGCTCCGTTTAAGCTCGTTTCAACTCCGATTAAGCTCATTCTTTTTCCGTAGCAACCCTAATCATTCCCTCTTCATCTTGAGATCACTCGTTTGATCTTCCAAGCTCGTTTCTTCATTCTTGATCTTTAGATCTTTCGTTCCGTCTCGTTTTTCCCTAGCGCTTATTTTTTGAGAGTTTTCATCTGTTTATAATTATGCATTTAAAATTATAATAATCTAAGAAATCTTCTTATATGTGTAGACACTCATCAGAACGAAATTCTTAGATCTTAAGATTTCGCCGGTCACGTGGATTTAATCACCTAATGAGGTGGGGGTAACTTCTAATCCCTAATATATATATATATATATGATATTTTACGTGCTGTCTAATTGTCGAATATTTATATTTATTCTGTATAATTGCTTAATATGGATTTTACCACCACGAGTGTATTCAACGCACTCACCTCCACCTGTACTCACAATACAGTAGATGATGAAAGTCAAGGCGCATAGAGAGGGTGTTGTTATATCAAACTTTATCTTTTGGGATCTCAATTGTGTGTTGTAAAAATGATACTCTTATGTTTATAATTCGAAAATTGTATTGTATTTCTATTTTCCTTTTGAGGATCATGAAACTTATCTTCTGTTGTTCAAAATTTAATGCTTTGTACCGGCTAGGGCCGAGGTTTTTAACTTGTATATATTTATGGTTTTTTTTCTTCTTCTTCTTTTCTTTCTCTGCACGCTTATTTTACATCTCTGATAAAAAAAATGTGTTATGAAAACGGGGCGTAATTCGAAAATAGTATCGTATCTCTTTACCCTTTTGAATCATGTAAATTATTTCCGTTGTTCAGAATTTCATATTTTGTACCGGCTGAGGCCAAGGTTTTCAATCTGTATATTTATGTTCTATTTCTTTCTTCTTTTTCTATTCTTTCTCTGCACACCTGTTTTACACCTCTGATAATAAAATATGTTATGAAAATGGGGCGTGATAATTATTTAAGGTTATAATAGTAATTTAAGATTTTCATATTTAAATAATTTTATATAGAAATTCTAATCAAAAATCATATAGAATTCTATTATGAGTAGGACTCTATTATATTAGGACTCTAATTTAATATAGATCATATTGTTGATCACCTGCTCACCTGGCCGGTACCGAGCACAAATAACCCGACCAAGATAGCTGAATCGGCCGTGGGCTTCTGAGAGCTGTCCATTTAGCCGACCAGACCAGCAGTCGGTTCGACCCGACCAGAGTGACTCGATTAGCGCAGATTCAAAGGGTCTAGCGGAAAGAAGAGCAGCAGAAAGTTTGCCAAATTTACGCTAGAATCCTCCAAAGAAGGGAAAAATCGTGATCAAATCTCATCCGATTTAGTTAGGATTAAATCTAATTTTTCCTTATTGAGACCCTAAATCCTAGGGATTTATTTCTTATTGTTCAAGTAATGTATCTTAGTTGTAGCCTATAAATAGGGCTTTAAACCTCACTATTGGGGGTCGCGAATTTACGGTATCAGAAATCATTTGTATTCAAGGCACTTAGAGAGCTCTTTTCTCTCGAGTCATATATAAAGAACGTTCTGTCCGGCCAGAATCAGCCGACCAGAACAAGCCTAGAACATTTCCCGAGTAGGCACCAGGGCCATTGCTTTTCTTTACTCGTTTTGCTTATCATTTGTTCGGTTCGATTTACTTGAGCCGGATCGAGATTCTTTGGTGTTAGGCTAGGATTTTGTGCCATACAAAATTTGACGTCAACACATATATCCTTATAAAAAATTATTATTTAAGGTCATGATGGTAATTTAATATTTTTTATTTGAATAACTTTATATTAGAATTCTAATATAAATTAATTATTTTATTTTCACTTTATAATTTAATTACTTTATATTAAATTCTATTTATTATTTTTGTATTTAATAATCTAATATTAAAATATATCATAATTGTTATTATTAAGGTCATAAATGTAATTTAGAATTTTCATATTGAAATAATTTTATATTAAAATTCTATTTAATATTTTAATATTTAATAATTTTATAGCAGAATATTTCATGACTCTGTTTATAAGGTAGCTAATTATTTGCATATATAATATTATAATAATTTAGTTATGTTTCTCTTGTCTCTTACGGCTTCATTTGATTTTTTTCTTTCTTCCTTTGTTTGTTTTTAATTTTTTTAATATAAGGAACCATTTACTCTCAAATTTCGAAGGATTAATTTAGTAATTTTATATTAGAATTTTAATCCTAATTCTAATAGAATTCTAATAATCCTGACTTTTACATGTAATTTAATATTTGCAATTGCATTATAAAGAGTATTCTTTCAAATACATCTTCACCAAATTATATTATTTAAGGTTATGATAGTAATTTAATATTATTTTATTTGAATAACTTTAATAATTGATTTTGAACATATGTACGGTTAAGATTTGTCTGATATCGTAAAATGCTTCAAATTTAAAGTTCATATGACAAAGTGAAATATGTTAAAATTTCTACAAAAATTCACATATAGTTTAGATGGGAAAATGTTTTTAACCTTTTTTTTTATATAAAAGGAAAACCATTTCTTCTCCAATTTCGAAGGACTAATATAGTATTTTTATATTAGAATTTTAATCTTAATTCTTATAGAATTCTAAAATCCTGGATTTTACCATGTAATTTAATATTTTTAATTGCATTATAAGTAGTCATCCAAATCCACCTTCACCAAATAATATTAGGCTCCATTTGGATGCAAGAATTTGAGGAGGGATGTGAAATTCCCCGCAACAAATTCATTGGTGGTGTTTGTATAGATACGGATTTGAAATCAATTAATTTCATTTTGAACTATTTTTTGACCAAATTGAGTGGATTTCACATTCACCCCACTTGAGGTTTATCAATTTATGAATCTATTTCTAAAATACAAAATAAAATGAAGTGTTTGAATGCATTCATTGCGCAACTTGAGTAAGTCTCTTGTGAGACCGTCTCACGAAATTTTAATGCATTGCGTGAGATGGGTCAACCCACCACTCAAACCCTATAATTCACATGTTGTTTGTGGGTGATGGGGCTCCATCTCACAAAAAACTATCCGTGAGACCATCTCACGTGAGTTTTTGTGACACAACTTTGAGATTTGAGTAGGAACCACCTACGATTTGATGTAATAATGAAAAAATTAAGTTCACGAAACTATTGAGGATAATTGAAATATTTGATATGTTTACTTTTCAATCTGAAGTGACGTTTGAATTTTTAAAAAATATTTGTTCATACAATTATTGGTTATACTCTTTCTGATAATAGATATAGAATAATTTATTACTATGGATGTTATGACTCATTACAATATCAACTTTGATATTGAGAGGTGAAACAGGTTAACATCAACATATCATAAAACTTAAACCACATGGATCCAATAGAATTCAACGAAAAATATTAAACAAGAACAAAGTACATCTTTCTATTATTACGGGTTTTCTTACATTTGATTGTTTTCATCTTATTTCTTATTCTCACTTACGTACAAATATATAAAGATTATTTAAACTTTTAAAATTTCTAATTAAAATTTTATTTGATTTTAGTTAACATTCATTTAAAGTGTTACTGATATCTTGACAATACCAAAAAAAATCTTCGGCAGAAGACAAGATTTCTCAAGAACAACACAGTATGAATGTTAAATGAATATATTTATTTAAATACAACATCTAAGAATTTTAAGAACTAATTATGTTGTTTAAATTTGTCGGTTGTTGAGAAAGAAAGTGAAAACAAATATCTCATGTAGAGAAATTGTAGCTATGAACTTCAAATTAAAAATCCATGTCAATCAATATTTTTACGTGTCGAACTATTACAACAATATGTAGTAGACAACTATATAAAATTTAAGACAATAAGATTAGATTATTTTCAACACCACCAAACCAATATGCAAGCTGACTTATATCAAAGAATCATGAATAATGTCTTCAAAGGAGAAATTAGAGGTGATGAAATTAAAAAAAATGTTCTTCCATCAACATTTGTTCGTGGACCAAGATGACGAAGATATCTTGATTCTTTAATATTAGTACATAGATTTGGAAAACCAAGTCTCTTATGATGATGACTTGCAATCCATAGTGGAATGAAATAAAAGAAAAATTGTACAATGTTCAAACACCTACCCAAAAAAATGATAAGGATCCGATTGATGAAATCAAACAATTCGAAGATGTTCTGCCTCTATTCAAGAACCAATGTAGAGAATTTTTAATTCAATTTTATGAAATATCTCTTTCAGTTATCAGTTTACAACTACATCTACCTAACCAACAAAACTTAACTTATTGGGCAAATCAAAATTTAAAAAATATTTTGACATATTATCGTGCGTCTAAAACAATGCTCACTTTGTATTTCACAATGTTTCACATATAATGAAGAAATATAGAAATATCTTTACTGAGAATTTCTTGAGCATTACATATAAGATAAAGAGAATATTGGAAGGACAAAAAAGGGGGTGTAATTAGATGTATAAGTCTTTGGTGTGCTGTCGCCGGCACCCAAAAATAATATAATCACCTTAACTAACCTAATAATGCAGTAGGATAAGTAAGGGGTCGAACCCACAGGGAATATCGTAACTTAATCAAACAGATTCATGCGTGAAAACAATAAAATGGGGGGTTGGTTGGTTTGGTTTGTAGAATAGTCATGCAACAAAGAAAATTATGGAAACAAGAGATTGAATAATCAAATTAATTAAGCGATCTAGCCCTTGGATAGCCTCCCCTAGAATGTTTCTTCCCAATTGATTAGCAATCCCGATTAACTCGTCCCTATCTCAAATCTTGCCCCTAAACCAGTGGTACGACCAAACTAGTTGGAATTATTTCTTAAGTTTAATTAATCAGCAGGTACAACCCCCAATTAATCTACCCTATGAATAACCCCAAAACATGTATTCAAGATTCAATTCATAGAATGCATTAATGATCTAAAATAATAGGGCAAACTAGACCATGAAAGCGAAACGTCCAAATCATGCAACCTAGACCTTGTTATCCCAAGCTACTATGATCACACAATATAACAATTACGGATTATACGTACAATCTAGCGATGAATAATAAATCAATCAAGTAAGGTGATCAGGCTTACAGAATTAATAAATATCCCATGCATAGCATAAACCAAATAACAAGAAAATCGAGATAGAGTAAGAAATCGTTACTATTTAATCAATGGTTGAAACATTCAAGGTTCTGGCGTCTCCTTGGACTAGAAAATAGAAATTAGTCTCTAAGCAGTCATGAAAATCATAAAAATATCCAGAGAATTCCTTGTCTAATTCTATTCTAAACTTCTCCCCTGGAAAACGACATCCCACACTTATAAAAACCCTAAATATTACATTAAAACCCAATGGGCCCAATCTACTGGGCTTTTAATATGTATGTGAACAAAACAGTGCCCAGAATTACCAACACTGATCCCCTCAGTGTTGAGCTTCTTCTTTCCTTCCAGCCTGTTCAACGTACAGCTCAGTACTCTCTCAATTGGTTTTTTCCATCAACCATACTTTAGAATGCAAAACAACCTGAAATCAATAGAAAACACGAAATCAAAGCCAACGAGAGGAATATGATAATAATTGGGTAAATACAAAAGAATAGTGAATAATTAACTATGATAATTGTCGCATAACACATGTAAAACATGCACAAAACCCAACATATCAAATCCCCCCACACTAGAACTTTTGCTTGTCCTCAAGCAAACTCTACATAAAGTTTCAAGCAATGATAGTTAACACACTCTTCTATCTTCCTTTGCTACTAAGTTCCTGAGCTGAATTCATAATCTATATGCCTTTTCAAATTAACTCACAACTCATATCCACAGTTAATCGCAAAGTTTTATCAATCGCTAGTCACTCATGCCATATCCATAACTCTCTAACAACTTGTTCTCAATTGAATTGATTCGATCTTTCATTTATAACACTAATTTGAGTGGTGCCCCTCTTCAACATTCATCTTTTTTTTCTTTTCTCAACCTTATTTCATCACAGGAATGTTTTTTTAAGTGAGGTCTCGCACCTCCACACTATTTTTCGGGTTTTAGCTCTTTCGTGTGATTTGTAGAAGGTTGACATTTCGAAACACTTGAGCTCCCAAAAGCAGGCAGCTATATCGGCCCCTCACTATTTTTTCAACATTCTTTTCGACTAAACTCATTTTCTTTGTTTTTTTCTCCAAACCACAAAAATTCATATATTTTATTTTTCAACTTAGGCACAACTCAAATTCTTCTTTCCCAAAAGACCAAACAACCCACCAAAAACAAGTAATCAAGTTGCCACTTCACGGCTAAATAAACAAACAATCAACTCAATTCTATAACCAACACATGGATTCAAGTTCAATCACCAATCAAGACAAACAATTCATATTTTCAGTATTTTTAACAAAAAAATCAGCAACTAGGAATATAGCAAAATGTCCAACTATCATGCTTGAACTCCACAAAAGGTAAGCCAACATATCAGATAACATCCAGATCATCACCACATGGAGAAGAACAAAATCAGATCAGATAATCGCAACACAGAATATACCAGATTCATAGCAAAATCATAAGTTAACCCCCACACTAGAACAAGTGCTAGTCCCTAGTACATATTGCAATATATACAAGACAAAATCAAGTACCAAAAAGAATTACAAGGTAAGTGGAGCGGGGTAACCTGATCACGGGTTGATGTGTTGCGCCTTCAATAACTGCAAAATCTCTAAAAGTGGAGCACCGTGAAGTTGTTGATTGGCCTTAATTCCGGCCAAGGTGGGGGTTGGAGTAGAGCATCCCGTACGGCCTCTCTTCGAACGGTGGTCCATGGGTGCTAGCGTCAGCTAATGGTGGTCGATAGTTTGGAAGCTGGAGGCGGTGGTATGCCCGGTGGTGATTGGGATGGTGGTTCACTAGGATGAAAATTGGTTCAATGGAAATTGGAGAAGGTAGGTCTAATCCCTAATTCGTAAGTGGTAATGGGCCTCAACATAAGATAATTGACCCAAACAAACTAATGATGTTCATAAGGAAAATTGAAAGATCCATTTCAAAGTTGCTAGGGGAGCTCGATTCCAGCATCTGCAAAAGAAATCAAGGAGAGAGAAAAGTGCAGAAAATAAATTTAAAAAATGAAAATAAAATAAAAGAAACTAAAGGGAAAGAAAATGAAAAATTGGGTTACCTCCCAACAAGCGCCTTTGTTTATCGTCGTTGGCTTGACTTAGGAACTCTTGTTTCAAAAAGTTGGATCCACTAAATCCAAATATTCAACGTGTTCTTGTTGGAATCCTTCATGGTATTCTTTCAATTGATGCCCATTTACTTTAAATGTGTTGCTCGTCTTCAAACTTTGAATCTCAACTGCACCATGAGAAAAAATGTTAGTGACTACAAATGGGCCAATCCAACGGGAATGAAACTTACCCGAAATAATTTCAACTTGGAGTGATAGAGTAACACTTTTTATCCGATAGTGAAATTTTTCCCTGAAATATGTGCATCATGAAAGGCCTTAGTTTTCATCTTGTAAATCACAGAATTCTCATATGCTTCATTTCTCAACTCATCAAGTTCTTGCAATTGCAACTTGCGATCCACACCCGCGGTACTAAGATTCATGTTGCACTTCATCACCACCCAATAAGCTTTATGCGCAAGTTCCACCGGCAAGTGACATGGCTTACCATATACGAGCCTATATGGAGACATCCCAATTGGAGTTTTGTAGGCAGTACGATAAGCTCATAGTGCATCATCTAATCTCAAACTCCAATCCTTACGATCAGGCCTCACTGTCTTCTCTAGAATTACCTTGATTTCGCGATTAGATACTTCAGCTTGACCATTGGTTTGAGGGTGATATGCTGTAGAGACCTTGTGTACTACTGAGTATTTCCACAATAGAGCTTCAATAGTCCGATTGCAAAAGTGTGTCCCCCAATCACTTATGATTGCTCTCGGAATTCCAAACCTAGAGAAAATGTTAGCACGCAGAAAACTTGTTACCACTTGAGAAACATTAATACAGGTGGCTTTTGCTTCCACCCATTTCGACACATAATCAACAAAAAACAATGTATAAGAATTGCCAAAGGATAAGGGAAACGGGCCCATAAAATCCATACCCCACACATCAAAAATCTCACAAACAATCATAGGATTTTGGGGTATTTCATTCAGCCGAGAGATATTCCCCATTCGTTGACAATTATCACAAGATTTACAAAAGTCATAGGCATCTTGAAATAATGTCGGCCAATAGAAACCACACTCAAGAACCTTAAAAGCAGTATGTTTTGATCTAAAATGTCCCCCCACAAGCATAATTATGACAGAAGGTGAGAATACAATGGAATTCAGAATCGGGTACGCACCTTCGTATTACTTGATCGGCACAATGTTTCCATAAGTATGGGTCATCCCAAACATAGTATTTGGCATCGCTACATAGCTTGTCTCATTGAGCCTTACTTATATCCCCTGGATAGACGTTGGCAACGAGATAGTTCACCAAATCAACGAACCATAGAATGGATTGCACTGACACTGAGGGGGTCAGTGTCAATGGATTCGAATTCTGATTGGCAATTACGAATAGCTGCTCATGTGGAAATTTCTCCAGTAAGGGCTCAGCTTTTTCAGGCCTTTCCAATCTGCTCAGATGATCAGCCACTAGGTTCTCTGTCCCCTTTTTATCCCTAATTTCAAGATCGAATTCTTGAAGTAGTACAATCCACCGAATCAGTCTTGGTTTCGCCTCCTTCTTCTTCATCAAGAATTTCAAGGCTGCATGATCATAATAAATTATGACTTTAGCACCAAGCAAATAGGAACGAAATTTTTCTAATGCAAAAACCACAGTTAGAAGCTCTTTCTCGGTTATAGAATAATTGGCTTGAGCCGGATTCAAGGTGCGAGAGGCATAATAAATCACATAAATTTCTTATCAATTCGTTGTCCAAGCACAGCCCACTACAACATAATCACTGGCATCACACATGATTTCAAAAGGAAAGCTCCAATTTGGAGGTTAGATGATGGGCGGAGTAGTTAACAAATTCTTCAACTTATCGAACGCCTCCTCGCACGTCGCATCAAGCTTGAATTCCACATCCTTTTGAAAAAGATGACAAATGGGTGCTGATATCTTGGAAAAATCTCTAATAAATCTCCTGTAGAAACCTGCATGGCTAAGAAAGGAGCGAACTTGCCGCACAGAAGCAGGGTAAGGCAAAACAACAATAAGTTCGACCTTAGATTTATCTACCTTAATACCCTTTTTAGAAACAACATGCCCTAACACTATCCCTTTGTCTATCATGAAATGGCATTTTTCCCAATTCAAAACCAAATTTATCTCGATACAACGTTTAATAATTAAACCAAGGTTTTCAAGATAAACTTCAAATGTATCCCCATACACACTAAAATCATCCATAAAAACCTCAATTATATTCCCCACATATTCAGAAAAAATACTCACCATGCATCTTTGAAAGGTGGCAGGAGCATTGCACAAACCAAAGGGCATCCTTCGATACGCAAATATGCCAAACAGACAAGTAAAAGTTGTCTTTTCCTGATCCTTTGGAGCAATAGCAATCTGAAAATACCCAGAAAAACTATCAAGAAAACAATAATAAGAATGACCAGCTAATCTCTCTATCATTTGATCAATGAATGACAATAGAAAATGATCTTTTCTAGTCATAGAATTTAGCTTGCGATAGTCTATACAAACTCTCCAACCCGTCTGGATACGAGTTGGGATCAGTTCACCCATCTCATTCTTCACCACAGTTACCCCAGATTTCTTTGGTACCACATGTGTTGGGCTTATCCATTTGCTATCTGAAATGGGAAAAATTATCCCAACCTGCAAAAGCTTTAAAACCTCCTTCTTAACTACTTCCATCATCGGTGGATTCAGCCTACGTTGAGCTTCCCGAGTAGGGTGAGCATCATCTTCAAGATGAATTTGGTGCATACATAGGGAAGGGCTGATCTCTTTGAGGTCTGCAACTGTCCATCCTATGGCATCTTGATGCTTTCTTAGCATAATTACCAATTTGGATTCCTGATCTGCCGTCAACCTTGAAGATATTATGACTAGGAGAGTGTCATTGGTTCCTAGATAAACATACTTCAGGTGCTCAGGCAATGGCTTCAATTCCAATTCTGGAGCCTGAAAAGAAGATGGAAGGATTTTTGGGTAAGAATCTGACAATTGCACGAAAGAAACTTGATACCTATATTCCATCCCAGTGGTAGTAGCTCCCTCATCATCCATTTGCAGGGTTTGAATGAATTTTTCCTTTAATTTATTCCTGTAATCGAGCTCAAAATTTTCCTGCACAATTGGCTCAATAATACTCAAAAGCACAAAGAGAGTCAGATTCAACAGGGTATTTCATAGCATCGAAAATATTAAATTGAATGATCTCTCCATCAAATTCCATGGTGAGAGTTCCATCACGTACATCTATCTTTATTTGGGAGGTATTCAAGAATAGTCTCCCCAACAAAATAGGTGTGGAATTTTCAAAATTACCATCCATTTTTAATACATAAAAATCAGCAGGAAAAATCAATTGGTTTACCCGTACAAGAACATCCTCGAGAACTCCAGTTGGGTATGTGTGACTTCTATCGGCTAACTGAATAACCACCCCAATTGTCTTCAACGGTCCAATACCTATCTACTCATAGACGAACCATGGTATGACATTAATAGAGGCACCAAGATCTAACATAGCCTGCTCGATCTTGTGATCACCTATCATGCAAGGAATTACAAACATCCCGGATCCTTCCTTTTAAGAGACAGCTTCTTCTGAAAGACAGCAGAGACAGACTCTTCCATGATAATCCTTTCATCACTGGCCTGGTACACAACTCCTTCAAAAACTTGGCATATCTTGGAAGTTGCTTAACTACGTCCATTAATGGTATGGTAGGCTCAAATTTTCGAAACACCTCAAGTGTTTGTTGATCCTTGATGTCTTTTTCAGGTTTCTTCAACCTGGAAAGAAAAGATTATGTATTAATATCAACAGGAATCGAATTTTTAATTCTTACCTCTTTTTTCTATTTTGGAACATTGACACAGAGGGGGTCAGTGTCTTCCTGAACGTCCAACTCCTTCTTTTCTGGCTCAACCGGCTCGTTCTCAGCATCCAACTGGTCCTTAGATGCCTCTGAGCACTCTTCTTCTACTGCCACGATCATTTCCTATCCTTGCTTGGGTGGTGAGATTTCTTGTAAATGTTTTCCACTCCGTAGAGTGATTGCACTCACATTCCTAGGGTTGATCTCAGGCTAAGAAGATAACTTGCCACTATTTTATGCTTGCATTTGACTGAGGGCAGTGGCCATTTGGCTCATTTGTGACTCTAGAGTTTTTATTGCTACTTGGGTGTTTTGCTGGAATTTCATGGTATTGGATGTCAATGCTTTCATCATATCCTCCAAAAATGATCCAGAATCTTTCTCATCCATGTGTTGCCTAGAGCTTTCAGCACCTCTATCATTCCCTCTGAGTAGTTGAAATTTCTGGTCTGGATATTGAGGTCTGTAATTCTCTTCTTGTTGATTGTTTTGCTGGTTCCCATATCAAAGGTTGGGGTGATCCCTCCATCCTGGATTATACGTATTAGAATATGGATCATACCTTCGACCTTGAGGATTCCCAAAACCAACTGCATTAGCATGCTGCTCTAGGATTCGACAATCCTCAATAGTATGCTCTGTAATGGTGCAGAATTTGCATGAGCGGACTTCTGGAGTGTTGATCTTCTTCATCATCATTTCCATCATGTTTTGCAATCTTGTCTAAGGCTCCATTTCTCGGCTCATCGATTGATCTGGCTATTGTATCACGTACACTAAATTGTTGGGTATTTGCTGCTATGTTAGAAATCAACTCTCTTGCGGCTGTTAGTGTCTTTCCCATCAGAGCTCCTCCACTGGTCGTATCTAGCATGTTCCTATCTGTGAGGGTGAGTCCCTTATAGAAGTATTGGATAAGTAGCTGATCACTTATGTGATGTTGTAGACATGAGGCTATGAGACGTTTGAAATGTTCCTAATACTCGTAAAGTGTCTCCCCTGATCCTTGCTTAGCCCCTGAAATCTCCTTGTGAAGCACTGCAACTCGTGAAGCTGGGAAATAATATTGGAGAAAGACCCTCTCCATATCGTCCCATGTATTAATTGTCTTTGGTGGCAAGTAATTTAAGTCTTTCGCAGCGTTCTTTGTGCGAAAGAAAATGCACTCAACTTCGCATGCTCTTCTGGAACCCCTGTTGGTTTTATACTTGAGCACACGACATGGAACTCCTTCAGGAAAGTATGTGGATTTTCACCTGCAAGACCATGAAAATAAGGTAATAAGTGAATGAGTCTAGATATAAGTTCAAAATTGACACCGGCATTAAGAATAGGTATGGTAATGCAAAGAGGTTGATGATTTATAGTTGGATTTGCCAACTCATTTATTGTTCTCTCTTGATTTTCTGCAACCATATTCTCAATCTGTGGTTCAGGCCTTAATCTTTCACTAGTGTCACTTCCTTCATCACTGCTTGTTCACTAATTTTCTTTTAGCTACTCCCGCAAGTGTACGGTGTAGTGTAGAAGTGGTGAGCAAGGTCGATCCCACAGAGACTGACTATCTAGGCACAAACTAACTACTCAAATTCAGTTCTCAAATTTATCTAGGAAACTCATATACCATCAATTGCAATTCAATTCAATAAAATAAAATAACTAAGCAGATCAATTCACTCAAGAATCACAGATATCTAAGACAGGTTCTAGGACATGCTTTCATCTAATTCTCATCAACACATCACTTTAACCAATTCAAGTTCATTAATCAATCATCCTATATGAGCAATCACATATATCAAATTAACAGCTCTCCCGAGTCAGTTAACCGGCTGATTATTATGCCACCAGAGGTATCCCTACTCAATCTAATAGAAACATAACAACTCCCAAAAGTACCTAGGATTGATCTCTCATCACATAAATTCTTTAATCTCCCAATCTAAGTCTTTTATGTATCATGTGTTTATTCTTCCATAATTAAATCTCATCTCCCGAATTTTGATCTAATTACTAAAACATGCTTAACTACCGGCCGGACAATCAAACAAGCAATCAATTCATAAACACACAAATAGGATAAACGATCATGAACATTGAATTGAAATTAAAGATCCATTAAGATTCGAATTAAATTACTAACAGCCCTAAAAACCCTAGAAAATTAGCTAGACATGATGATAAACAAACTCATAGACAAGATTGAAAATATCATATCTACTAAAATCTAACAAGAGAATAAAAGAATAAAAACTCTATTGACGATGATCTCGCGATCCCTCGATCTCTTAAATCCTTCTTCAAATCCTCACGATGCTTCTCAGACTCTCTTTTTGAATGTGTCTCCTCCTTTAATCCTTCATGTTGAGTATTAATATGGCTTTGGGAGTCTTCCAAGTGAAGTAATAGATTCAGATTATCCAATAAAACTAAATTTTGGCGTGTTCCTGTTCACCCGAGCACGGTTGTGCTAAATGGCACGGTCGACCATGCCCTGCTACTGTATTCTGGTGCACGGTCGTGCTAAATGGCACAGTCATGCTAAATAGCACTGTCGTGGTCGTGCCCCACAGCACGGTCGTGTTAAATAGCACTGGCACGGTCGTGCCCTACCGTCAGCACTCTCTGAAATCTCATATTTCACCTTCTATTCTTCCTCGTTCTTCTATGATTCCTTCCTTGATCATCAATTACACTTGAACTTGTACTTTTCTCATCAAAATCATGAAACTAAGCACAAACCCGTCAAATGCAACTTATATAATATAATATAAGAAATCACCATAAAAATGTATCTAAACATATTCAAACGAATACATAAACATACGTAAAAATATATGAAAAACGACACTTATCACTGCTCATTCCTTTTGTTGATGCAAAATCAATTTGCTGATGTAAACGAGCTTCTTTCCTAAGTTTCCTATCTGTTTTCTCTATCTCTAGGTTGAACTCAAGTTGTGAATTCCCTTTCAAACGAATGATCATTCACTGAAACAGGAATCTCAACAGACACTGAAGGGTTAGTGTTAATATGGGAACAACATGATCAAATATTCCAGAATTTTTTTTTAATATGAAACACGAAAAACAATTCAATCAAAGTAACAACTAATCCCCGGCAACGGCGCCAAAATTTGGTGTGCTGTCGCCGACACCCAAAAATAATATAATCACCTTAACTAACCTAATAATTCAGTAGGATAAGTAAGGGGTCAAACCCACAAGGAATAGCGTAACTTAATCAACCAGATTCGTGCGTGAAAGCAATAAAATGGGGGGTTGGTTGGTTAGTTTGTAGAATAATCATGCAACAAAGAAAATTATGGAAACAAGAGATTGAATAATCAAATTAATTAAACAATTTAGCCATTGGATAGCCTCCCCTAGAATGTTTCTTCCCAATTGATTAGCAATCCCGATTAACTTGTCCCTATCTCGAATCTTGCCCCTAAACCAGTGATACGACCAAACTAGTTTGAATTATTTCTTAAGTTTAATTAATCAGCAGGTACGACCCCCAATTAATCTATCCTAGGAATAACCCCAAAACATGTATTCAAGATTCAATTCATAGAATGCATTAACAATCCAAATTAATAGGGCAAACTAGACCATGAAAGAGAAACGTCCGAATCATGCAACCTAGACCTTGTTATCCCAAGCTACTATGATCACACAATATAACAATTACGGATTATATGTGCAATGTAGGGATGAATAATAAATGAATCAAGTAAGGTGATCAGGCTTACAGAATTAATAAATATCTCATGCATAGCATAAACCAAATAACAAGAAAATCGAGATAGAGTGAGAAATCGTTACTACTCAATCAATGGTTGAAACATTCAAGGTTCTGGCGTCTCCTTGGACAAGAAAATAGAAATTAGCCTCTAAGCATAGTCATGAAAATTATTAAAATATCCAGAGAATCCCTTGTCTAATTCTATTCTAAACTTCTCCCTTAGAAAATGGTGTCCCCCACTTATAAATACCCTAAATATTACATTAAAACCCAATGGGCCCAATCTACTGGGCTTTTAATACATGTGTGAACAAAATAGTGACCAGAATTACCAACACTGATCCCCTCAGTGTTGGGCATCTTCTTTCCTTCCAGCCAGTTCAACATACAGCTCAGTACTCTCTCACTTGGCTTTTCCCATCAACCATACTTTATCATGCAAAACAACCTGAAATCAATGGAAAACACGAAATCAAAGCCAACGAGAGGAATATGATAATAATTGGATAAATACAAAAGAATAGCGAACAATTAACTATAATAACTATTGCATAACACATGTAAAACATGCACAAAACCCAACATATCAGTCTCACAAATCCAGTAGAAGAAGAAAAATATTATCTCAGGTTATTCATAAACCATGTAAAAGGACCAACAACGTTTGAATATTTGTTGGTAATGTATGGTAGACAATGTACTACTTTTAAAAATGTACAGAAAAAATGTTTGTTGGTAGTTGATCAAAATATTACAAAATGTTTGAATGTCATACGAATTGCGAAGATTGTTTGTAATAATTTTAGTGTATTGTGCACCAATATATGTGAAAGTTTTATCGAATACATTCTTCGAAGTATTGTCTATTGATTTCAAAAGAGAATCTGACACTTTACAAGTTTCGAGTACTTTGAAAAACTCAATTTTTTTCTTTAACAACATAGGAAAAGACACAAGTTCATATGTGTTGGTCCCAAGTGGTGTCCGAGGTTCAGAGGGGGGGTGAATGAACCTTGGTCAATTTTGAAAATTTGTTTAAAACTTATTATTCTGCAAGTTACTTGAACTTGCAGCGCCAGTCAGTTACTGCATACAGTACTAGGATGCAGTGCTACA
This sequence comes from Scutellaria galericulata, assembly GCA_946896805.1. NCBI lineage: Eukaryota > Viridiplantae > Streptophyta > Magnoliopsida > Lamiales > Lamiaceae > Scutellaria > Scutellaria galericulata. The sequence goes on along the minus strand of OX335784.1, from coordinate 2,611,164 downwards.
CGCTGTAACTTAGAGTTTTATACGCAGCGGAAAAATAAGGTTTTAAAAGACAAGGCTGGTTTTCTCAAATATGATCCTTAACAAAAGGTTTTATGCTTATGACAGAGATAGATATAAAAGATAAAGTGCGGATAAGAAAGCAATAAAAACACTTATGGCTTATAGTGATTCGAAGGTGGTGTAACCCTTCTACGTCCACTCTACTGCTACACGAGCAGGAACTTTGTTAAGCAAGATTGACTTACAGGACACTCCTAACAATCTATCAACTTATAAAGTTAAACACCTACTAGAGTGCAGCGTCCACACAGAAACTGCAAACTTTAAAGGCAAACCCACACAGGATTTCAAACTCCCACACAGGGAAACTGCCTATCTCCTAGACAACTATACAAACAACAAGGATTTCTCCTATCAATTATTCGACACCTAAAACAACCTAAGCACACAGCAACAAGGTTAAGAAGAGAAAATAAATCTTCAGCTGTTGGAAAATAGTCTAGATCTCTGAGAGCTCCTTCATTGTTGTAGACTGCTCTTAGAAGGTTGCGTGGCTTGAACATGTGAAAGCTTGAGAAGCTTTGGATGATATGTGAGTTTCCTCTCGACCTTGTCCAACACTTTCTTCAATCAGCCACTCCTTCTATTTATACTTGTAGAGAAGATATCCGTTGAAGGAGATATCTCTCATTTTGAATTAAAGTGCTCTTGATCAAATGCATGACTTGCATTTAATGAGTCTTGACTTTTCTCTTTGGAGCATTTAATGTGGTGGTTGCGGCTCGTAGCTTTCTGCAATACGTCAGTCCACATGGCGTCTTGGCATTGGCTCCGTGTCTGCAACTTTGATCTTCTCTGGAACGGCTCTATTTATTCTTGCAGTATCTTTGTTCCTCGTACTAAATTTATCCTTCCTCGGATTGCAGGATACTTCTTCAGTTGACTGTTTGTCGTTGGCGTTGTTAACAGTTTGAGAAGTAAGCTTCGCGCTATATCCTAGGTCTACTTGCAGCTGTTTGTCCTTTACAATGCTGCTGTAACTTAAACCTTCTTGTAGTATCTTCGTATAGTACTGCTGTATCTTTTTTCTTGCAGTACTCATGTACCTCTTTCTTACAACGATGCTGTATGCCGTTCTTTCTTACTTTGCTGCAATGCTGCACCTGCTTTCTTACAGTAGCTGCTTACCGCCCCTTTAGAGATCAGTCATCATCCGGAAGAATTCAGCATACTCAGCTTCCTCAGTGACCTCTGTTGTTGTAACCTAGATAGGTTCTTTTGAGCTTGCAGCAGCAACATCAACCTCCTCATGAGATGTCTCTAGCTGCTTAGCGGTTACCTCAACTTTTCCTCGAACATCCTCTAAGGGTACTGTCTCAACAGCTGTCCCTTCAGAAGTCTTCTCATCAATAGCCTCGTCTGAGGTCTTCAGCAGGGACCCCATCTCCTCGGCTGGTCCTATATCTTCAACAATTTCTGCTACAAGAATGGGTTCTTGCAGCTCTTGTTAATGGGTTCTTGCAGCTCTTGTTGGTTTCTTGTAGCAGTTACTTGCTTTCTAAGTTCTTCTTTCAGAACAGCTTTCTCACAACCTGCTGACTACTTTTTCAGTATCCTATCTCCTTTTTACTAAGGATAGTTTTTCTAGCTTGTTGTTCTCTACAGCTTGCTGGTCCTCAGAAGTGTTCTTACTTCTTCTAAGGTTGGTTTCCATTATATCTTGGAAAACCATTACATGATCTTTCCTTCAGTATCGATAAGCTTGTGATCATATAATGTGGAAACTAGGTATCAATACCTTTGGCAAATTGTTCTTTTCTTATTGTGTTATGTAATAACAACTGAAATATCCCAACAATTTCCCCCTTTATCTTGATGATGACAAAACACAATAAGACAAGAGTCAATTAAACAGAATACTCTTTATTTCGCCTGAGATATTGTATAAGTACAAATTCTGTTTAATACAAAAGTAAGTAAGCTAATATTACCCCATCTAGTTTCACTTCTTTCTTCAGCTTCAACAGTACTGTTTCCACGCTTTTCCACCAGGGAGTTCTCCTTCTCTCTCTCTACCATCTCTGGTCTCTGCATGTCTTTCAGCATGACCATCAGCTGTTACTCTGATGTGCTTCAGATGGTAGGAGACTCCTGATCGTCATTATTAACTGTTTCGCCCTTGCTATAAGGCTCTAGCAGTGACTTTTGACTTTTGACTTGCAACTCTTCCCTCTTTTTGTCATCTTCTTTCACATGGTTACCCAAGGGTGGAGTTACAATGCCAACTATGGCGAGTCAGGGTTTTCTCTTGCCCATCAGTTACTGCCCGAGACTATAGAGTAGTAACCTGTTCATACTTCCCACCAAGCATCCTCCTTCTTATTCCTACCCTAGGGAATAAGCTGCTCAGCTTCGGCACGCGACAAGAGATCAGGAAATTAACCGGTGGATGGTCAGTTACCTGTGCAGCTTTGTCAACATCCAGGCACGTTCACCTTAGATCCTAGACGACTACTGGTCTGGGTTGTAATTTTATCTTTTACTTTTCCCTAGAACCCAGCTCAAAGCTGCTGACACAGTATCCTCGGATGAACTGTCAACTTCCTGACAGCCTTGTGAAGCACCTGTTGTTTGATATATCTCCTTGAATGGCAGCAGGTATTCTCCGAAGAGGGGTCCCATGAAATAACAACTTTCATCTCATTTTGTGTGAGAGAAGTTTTTCTCATGATCCTCAGTACTCCATCTCTCTTTTTGAGATGAAGTCGGTCATGTGTCAATGTTGAGTGGAGGGTGGACGCATGCTCTTTTCTTATAGTATCCATCCTGTAGAGGTCTGTCTTATCTTCTGAAGACCTTCTATGCTTCTTGATAAGCAGATCCTCTCCACTCTATTCTTCTGAAGACCTTCTCTGCTTCTAGGTCAACAGAGAAGTGACTTCATCTTCGTCTTCATTTTCATCTCTTTCTCCGCCTTCTTGGCTCTCTATCTTCTTCTTTATGAGAGTGTAATTCACATGGGAAATAGGTCTTTCTTATGGGATTTGGTGAGTAATGAATGTGTAGAAAAGTGGTGAGGAGTCGGGTGTATATATAGGCGTTTGAGTGGTTTCTTGATCAATGGTTGGAAGATGAAACACATGATCTGACGGTTGATTCTAAAAGGGTGGAGGGGTTCCCTTTTATTTCTCAAAGCGGTTACCACCACTTGCCGGTTCCTTTGGATAGATCTTTATTTTCATCTTTTTATCTTCTGAAAGGTAGATTTTGCCTTTTTGTTGATGTGATTGACCTTCTGAAAAGGTAAATTTTACCTTTTTGTTGATGAGATTGGTCAGCCGCTTATCTAGATCTTCTGCTCATGCTAAGATCTCCCATCACTTTTTCAGATGAGATGTCTTTTTAAGGTTGCAGCAGCCTGGGTACGAGGTTGCAGAGTATTGAATACTCTTTGAAATAAATGTTGTAACCAAGCGCTGCTTACTCTCCCAATTTCTTGTTGTGTTGTAAGAATAAAAGATGCAGTGCTGTTTGAACCCAGCGCTGTATATAGACCCAGCTTACAGCACTATACTTGCAGTTTTGCGCAAGCATGCAGATATTCCCCCTGGGCTTCTGCATTTCCTTTTTCCCTCATAATTTCAGAATTCCCAGCTCGTTTTCAAGCACAACATCTTTCTTCTCCACGTGATCTCTAATAAGGTGATGTCGTTTATATCGATATGCTTTGTTCTTGAGTGAAATACAGGATTATTGGTAATTGCAATTGCACTCATAGAGAATTCTTGTGATGTCCTTGCATAAACCTATTATTCTCCTGGTAACTCTTGATGATTTTGAACCTGTATAGCACTTGTTAGAGAATCCTGTTTTAAACAAAGAACAGTATCATGTCCTAAGAAGCTGATTGATCATTAGAGTATATTTAATATCGCTTGTTGAAAATCCTGTCCTGATTAGGTTCAATATTCTGTTTCAATAAACTAAGTATCATATACAAAGGATAAGATGGGTTCCCCCTTACTTAGGAACCTCATAACTCCCTTTTTTTGTTCTTTTGGTATAGGTTTCTGAGCTATCTGATTTCTGATCATTCCACTTATTTGGGTTAGTATGTGTCCTCTTTGAATTCCATTGATCTTGCCTCGGATTTTGTCTAGACTTATCACGTAGATATTGCATGTTGTTGACACTGCTTGTTGATGAAGGTACTTGTTGGCGATACCACTCATTGGTGGTGCTTGCTTCTTTTCTTTCAGCAGCCTTCATAGTTGTCTTCTTAGTAACTTTAGCCACTATAAAAGGTGTAGCTTAGATTACTCCAGCAACTTCCCTAGTTGCTTCCTTAGAGATCTCAGCTACTTTAAAAGATGTAGCCTTGATTTCTTCAGCAACTTCCCTAGCATCTTGTTGTAAGACTTCATGTGTGGTGAATCTGTGCTTTTAAAATCCTCAGCCCTTCGATCATGGATACTCTTGCTTCCTCCTTGTCTGCCTTTGATAGTTTACTCTTTTTTCTCTTATCTTCTTGTTGATCGGATTTTGTCATGGATAGCCATTAATCTCCTCAGATGTTTGTTCCTCGCATAAACAAGATATATAGATTAATAGTGAGAACTTGGATTCGAATGATATGCATGTTTAGAAGACATAATTTTGGTTAAGAGAAAATGATAACGCGGTTTAAACCAGCAGAAAACGGGTGGATCTGCGTAGGTAGCCAGATAAGTTGGCTTTTAACCCAACTTGCTCTGATACCACTTGTTGGTCCCAAGTGGTGTCCGAGGTTCAGAGGGGGGTGAATGAACTTTGGTCGATTTTGAAAATCTATTTAAAACTTACTGTTCTGGAAGTTACTTGAACTTGCAGCGACAGTCAGTTACTGCTTACAACACTAGGATGCAGTGCTACACGCTGTAACTTAGAGTTTTATACGCAGCGGAAAAATAAGGTTTTAAGACACAAAGTTGGTTTTCTCAAATATGATCCTTAACAAAAGGTTTTATGCTTGTGACAGAGATAGATATAAAAGATAAAGGGCAGATAAGAAAGCAATAAAACACTTATGGCTTATAGTGGTTCGAAAGTGGTGTAACCCTTCTATGTCCACTCTATTGTTACCTCGAGCAGGAACTTTGTTAAGTAAGATTGACTTACAGGACACTCCTAACAATCTATCAACTTACAAAGTTAAACACCTACTAGAGTCCAGCGTCCACACAACAATTGCAAACTCTAAAGGCAAACCCACTCAGGATTTCAAACTCCCACACAAGGAAGCTGCCTATCTCCTAGACAACTATACAAACAGCAAGGATTTCTCCTATCAACTATTCGATACCTAAAAAAACCTAAGCACACAGCAACAAGGTTAAGAAGAGAAAATAATTTTTCAGCTGTTGGGAAACAGTCTAGATCTCTGAGAGCTCCTTCATTGTTGTAGACTGCTCCTAGAAGGTTGAGTGGCTTGAACATGTGAAAGCTTGAGAAGCTTTGGATGATATGTGAGTTTCCTCTCGACCTTGTCCAGCACTTTCTTCAATCAGCCACTCCTTCTATTTATACTTGTAGAGAAGATATCCGTTGAAGAAGATATCTCTCATTTTGAATTAAAGTGCTCTTGATCAAAGGCATGGCTTGCATTTAATGCGTCTTGACTTTTCTCTCTAGAGCATTTAATGCGGTGGTTGCGGCTAGCAGCTTTCTGCAGCGCGTCAGTCCACGTGGCATCTTAGCATTGGCTCCATGTCTGCAACTTTGATCTTCTCTGGAACGGCTCTATTTATTCTTGCAGTATCTTCGTTCCTCATACTGCATTTATCCTTCCTCGGATTGCAGGATACTTCTTCAGTTGACTATTTGTCGTTAGCGTTGTTAACAGTTTGAGAAGTAAGCTTCACGCTATATCCTAGGTCTACTTGCAGTTGTTTGTCCTTTACAGTGCTGCTGTAACTTAGACCTTCTTGCAGTATCTTCGTATAGTACTGCTGTATCTTTTTTCTTGCAGTACTCATGTACCTCTTTCTTGCAGTGATGTTGTATGCCGTTCTTTCTTACTTTGCTGCAATGCTGTACCTGCTTTCTTACAGTGGCTGCTTACCGCCCCTTTAGAGATCAGTCATCATCCAGAGGAATTCAGCATATTCAGCTTCCTCAGTGACCTCTGTTGCTGTAACCTGGATAGGTTCTTTTGAGCTTGCAGCAGCAGCAGCATCAACCTCCTCATGAGATGTCTCTAGCTGCTTAGCGGTTACCTCAGCTTTTCCTCGAACATCCTCTAAGGGTACTGTCTCAACAGTCGTCCCTTCAGAGGTCTTCTCATCCTCATAGAGTGTTGTCAGAACAACAGCCTCGTCTGAGGTCTTCAGCAGGGACCCCGTCTTCTCGGCTGGTCTTGTATCTTCAACAATTTCTGCTACAAGAATGGGTTCTTGCAGCTCTTGTTAATGGGTTCTTGCAGCTCTTGTTGGTTTCTTGCAGCAGTTACTTGCTTTCTGAGTTCTTCTTTCAGAACAGTTTTCTCACAACCTGCTGACTACTTTTTCAGTATCATATCTCCTTTTTACTAAGGATACTTCTTCTAGCTTGTTGTTCCCTACAGCATGTTGATCCTCAGAAGTGTTCTTACTTCTTCTAAGGTTGGTTTTCCTTGTATCTTGGAAAACCATTACATGATCTTTCCTTCAGTATCGATAAGCTTGTGATCATGTAATGTGGAAACTAGGTATCAATACCTTTGACAAACTGTTCTTTTCTTATTGTGTTATATCTTATCAAGATAACAACTGAAATATCCCAACAATATAATCTTGCGAATGTTCCTAATTATTACTAAAAACTTATGTAAAGAATGATTTACCTAGAAAGATAGTTGATATGAAATGTGAATTGAGATACATAAACAAGATCAAGAAGCTATACATAACCTAAATATCGAATAACATAAAACTTTTTCAACAATCATATATTACGTAAATTAAGGAAATTGAGGATTTTTTTTCCATCGATGGGTCGGACAGATATATGTACTAACAAGGGTAAATAAAAGTATAATTGTTCCAACTTCAAAAGGAGAACCAAAGATTTGTAAGGAAAATCACGATCATAATTGAAGAGTAAGTCATTTATCTTCTATAAAAATGAATGAGAAAAATATATAAATTTAATCCAATGGAAAAAGAAAAGTAAGAGTAAGACACAAAAGACAATCAGGACAGAAAATATATAATTAGGAGTCAATACACAACTTATTATCTTTCGTTTCTGAATTTCGAAACTTATTATTATTTTGACTAATTGATTTTTTTCTAGATTTTGATTTCTTAGGTATATAAGAACCCGATTTTATTAATATATTTTACATGCTATATATTACACTTAACTTTAATATGCTTCAACGAAAATTAAAGAACAATTACATTAATTTTAATACACTTGAAAAAAAAAACTAAAGATCATTAAATGATGGAAAAAAAACCACAGGATCAAAGAAATAAATACATGCAAATAATAATAATAATATCAACAACAAAATTTGTCCTCCACGTGCAAAACATGTGTTGTCTACTAGTATATGTATATATATAAAGATAATGTTTGGCTGAGACTATTCTACGAATCTCATTTCATCGGATCGGACATAAGAAATTATATAATATTTTTATGTGTATTAGGTAAGCACATAACACAAAGGCTAAGAGTATATTAGGTTTCTTCAAGTGGTGCTTGAAGCAGCCTTAATAATTCATGTACTCGAACTAAAGATTTGACTGCTTCTTTAGAGGTTGAGTGACTGAAACTTGTAAATTTTAGAGCACTTAGAACTTGATTGTTTTCTTGTTTAAGCTTTTTAGATTCAAAGTTCCAGTAGTTGTATCAATCAATCTCTTCCTTTATTTTACATGTGAAGTATTATGCCTATTGAAGAGAAACACAACACTTTGAATTTGAATCATTTTCAAGGGTGTAGGGCTCGCATTAAATGTCTTTGAAGGGTTGCATTTAATCTTTCTTATCTTGCACTTTAGGATTTTTAATGTGGTTGTACTAGATTGTAGGATTTCGCAGTTTATCAGGCCACATGTCTGCTGCTTACTGGTTTTATGTATTGCATCTTCTAGTTTATCTCTATTGGCTAGTTTTGAAGAGATTGATACTCGGACATCTACTGATCTTCCTCGTATTGCATTGAAGTGAGTAACTTATCACTTCATTCATCTTGTTCCATTGACTTGGTAGAATGCAACACTTTTCTTTTTGCAACCTTGTCTTCATGCAGGAATACAACTTACTGTTCTTCTATTGTATCTTTCCTGCTTACAATAACTTTACTTACTGTTTCTGCAGTATCTGACTGCTTGCAGTAACTTAGCTTACTACGTCTCTATTGTATCTTAATAGTTACAACTTACTGTACTATTTTTCTTCTAGCATACAACAACAATCTTCTTAATGCTTGCAGCAGTTTTTCACTTGAACTTTTCAGCTAGTGTAACTTGATCTTCTTCATTCTTTAACATATACCATAAACTCAAAACTTAGTCTAATTTCACTTAAACATTGTGAAAAATGAGGTATTTTAAATTCTTATTGCATTTGTATTTTGTCTCATCAAAATCTAAACAATAATTTCCTAACATTGTTTATTTTTTATTTCTTGTAAAATCTGATGTACAATTCTTCTGCTTTTTGAAAAGTTTACCATTTTATACAACTCCAATACCAATATAATAGAATTTGCAATATATAACAAAAAAATTGGGAAAAAAATCTCACTTCCTAAGCTATTTAATATGACAAGAAAAGAAAAGAAAAAGATTTTTTTATTTACAAAATACAATGAGGAGAAATATTTGTAGCAGAACTGCAAACATAGGGAGTTATTGAGAATAGATTTACACAAGTGGTAGGTTTATTGAGTGGATTTGGTGGTTTAATTCGAAATGTGAAGACAATGGATCATATGAAATGATGGTGACGCCGGGAGATAGAAGAGAGAAGTAGACAACCAAAAGAAGAAGAACTTCCATATGCCAGGATGATGTCTTATAGCAGGGTGAAGATACCAGTATACCCCGTACCCAGGCACTTCTTCGGGCAAACTCTTCATGTAAGTTTTCAACGGCTCAACCTGTAAATTTAATTTCTATCTATGCTGAAGTAATCTTTGCCACTGTTGTGCTTCCTCTAAATGATTGTGAAGCCATTTCATTGAAAATAAACTCATCCTCATTACAGTTGTCTAATGTTAAATAGATGATTTTGTGATACATTGCTGAAATTATACTTGAATTTAGTGACTATTCTGGTATGCGAGTTGCTCTCCGTTTACTGCTTTTCGTTATCCTTATTTAAGACAAATTTCGCAAGTGATAATGATGATTGTCTGAATTGTAATTTGCAGTAAGAATATAGTATTTGATTGGTGTGTATTTGGAATGTTCAGCTTCTGCAGTACATGAAAGTCACCTGCAAAAGGACCATGGACAAAGATACCTGAATACTTTTTATCCTCTCTTTTTTTTTTTCTTTGGCTTGTTAACTAAGAAATAAAGATCAAGTAATTGAAATATAAGCATCCGAGTTGTAAAACTCAAACAAGTTTTTGTGTGTGGCGAAAGCACTAAATCTAACTGTCTTTAGCTTGACAAACTTGGGTAGTCCGTAGATGTGTTTCTTCTGGAAAGAGAATTCTTAGAGAGGAGTGATGGGTATGTACAGAGATACTTTAAAAAGTAAATGAGAATGTTCAATCTTAGATAGAGAAGAGCCAAAGATAGTTATGAAAAGCTTTTTGTTCACTGAGTTGGACAACAAATTAAATTTAGTAGCTTCAGTCAATCAATTCAACTATAAAAAGGCCACTTCATAATATCAGTAATTTTAAAGCCAAATCGCATATTTTTACATCCTAAGGGCTATGTGTCACAAGCATATATATTTTATAGATTATCACAAATCCAAGTTCGTAAATTGTTAAAATATGTTGTTCAATATTAAGGAATGGTCAATGTTAGGTGACAACAGGAGAATCAAGCAGTCAACTCTTTGACCTTTTTTGAATTTCATGCATCCTAACTACGACTTTCGAGTGCCTCTTTCATTTCAAATGCTTGAGAAATTAATCATTCAATTTAATAAAGATTGTTCTGATGGATTAGGTATTTTAAATTCATAAGATATTTACATGTTTTTAATTAGTGAGCCACTCAGTATATACATGTATTGCTTAAAATTTATCACACCTCGTTTATCTTCTCTTCTCTCAACCTCTCTAATACCAAGAAATATCAGAGGCCAGGTATCTCGTCTATGAATATACACATGCATTTTAAATAATTTTCTTAGTAAGCTCATGCACATACATACATGTATGTGTGATTATACAGAATGCTCAGCCAAATTGCTTTTAATGCTTGATAATTGGGTTCCTTTATAACACATCGTATGTTATAGGCAGATTTAATTATTGATTGTGTACAAATTGTAGCCTAATTATTATTATAATTGTTGAGGATGATTGCGAAAACTAGGGACATAGTTGATCCTGCTACTTGCTCAATAATATTGATGATATTTAAGTCTTTAAAAGAATAGCTCATAACTCTGATTTTATGTCCTAATCTTGCTGTATAAATTATTAGCAGCGTAAACTTACTTGATAGCCAATTGTTATCCATAATTGGGTAAGTAGCATTCTTAATACTTTAGCTATCTTCTTGCATAATTTGAAGGATCTATAACTGCTGAAGAATGCTTTCACAGTTTCAATGAGTATGATGATCTACTGTATTGTTCATGTTGTTTTTTAGCCTTTGAATTAAAAGCCAGAAATTCTTCACATTCTTATGAGTGGTATGTTTTCTTTTCTGTCAGGCTGAAAGACTTCTTGGTTACTTAAGAGAACGAAGACAGGAAGATTCTTCAAGTCCATAAAGGAGAAGGTAATATAGATGGTTCGTTAATATATAAGTTGCTTTTGTAATGGCTTGCTGTTGGCTGTGTATAGCAAGTGTTTTCTTAGATTTGTACAGAGTAATTTGAAAGTTTAAACTATTGATTGATCAGACCTTTGGCTTCAAATAATTCACCCACTTACCCCTCTCCTATTCAGACCTGTTCACCATAATTTACAATACCATTATAACTCATACAAACATTCTCTCTCATTCAATGTTAGATATTATTCATTTATACTACCCCAAAAGGCCAGTGTAATGGTTTAGACGAGCAAGTATACGTATTACATTGCTAAAGTTAACTATGTTAAGTGAGCCTAAAGAACTTAAAATGATTTGGGTTTGGAATGTAGTATATTAATATAAATATAAAAATATATATACCTGTTAACTTAGACAGAGCTCTATCTTCCTTCACCATTCTGGCTAATATTCTCAACATGCAGCTTATCTTAAAGAGGAGTTTAAGGCCCTTTTCGCTAATATATTTGGATTTTGGCTGGGCCTAAACGGATGTTTCGATTTTGATTTGATCCAACCCATTTGCTAAATAATGAGAATAATTAACAAACTATTAACAAACTAGTTGAAGTGTTAAGAAGGCATTTCAGGAATATTGCCAGTAAACTAGTGATTCTCAAGTAGAAGAAATCTATGAAAATAAAGTAATAAACTGAAGCAAATGCTTCAGCTGAGCATATAGACTTGTAGTTTAGTTCCTTTCTTTGTCCTTCTGAGTATATTTATTGGCCTTACCCCTTCAAATATGGCAATTAACTCAAAAGAATCTAGGCAAAGCAAACAACAAAGATGAAGGAGGTCTTGGATTTTTCAGGTTAGAAAGTTTATATCGTTTTGTCAGTGTCCTCTTCAAGATGTATTAGTAATCCCCTTTTTTTTTTTTTTTTTTTTTTTTGCTATTGCAAGAAAAATTGTTTCACCCTTCTTTTGTATAAAGCTTCACAATATATTGTGACTAGTATATTTTTAAGTACACTTGTGGGTAACCGTGTAAGTCCTATTGCAAATGCAAATTATTTACAATCAAATTTCAGAGAGTACATATTACTCTTGCGAAAAGTCAAAAAGTAATGAAACCAGCCTTTCTCAATCCCCCTATAGACTATCAACGGATGTCTTCCTGAAATTATTTTTTGTGTTAAAAAAAAGGCAAAATTGACTTGCATCACCCCTACTTGCATCAATAGTATTTTTTAATTGGATTTTATGAATGTCTCCACGATCTTACAAAATAGTGCCTCTAGAAACATAAAGTTTTTTAATTACCAAAGAAGCACTATACATTTGTATTGTTTCTTTTAAAATAACAATCTTGCCTATGTTCTAATCACAGATAGTATGCACACTTTAAGGGACGGGAGGGACAGGTTTGAGGGGTGTGTTATCATGGATGGAGAACTCGTTGCCATTTATGGTGATGGTGTTGGCAATGACAGCTTTAGGCATCAATATGATTATAGCAAAATGGCTATGTCCAATGACACTAGCTTCTTCATTTTATCCGCCTATTCTCATGCTTTAGCCACCCTTGTTTTTTTTCCCTTGTGGCTTTCTCTTCCACAGGTTATTGCCCTTTTGGTTTTGTTTGTTCTTAAATTGATATTTTCTGAAAATCAATCTTCTTGTGATGATTGCTTGCCTGCTGCTTGATGTTTTGTTTGTTCGAACCTTGACAGGTCTTAATTTTTGTTATGGTAATTCATTTATTTGAGAATCAAGTTGTGTTTTTACAGTTATTATGTCCCGACTATTGTAGCATTTTTGTTTGATTAATTCTCAAATTCTTTCTTCCAGTTATTATGGTATTATTCTTTAATAATAACTCATGGATTATTTTGATTGCTGCATGTGTTCCAGAATGTGTGTGTGGCTATTGATTATGTTGATAATTATAGATTAAGTGTTTGGTTTTGCAGGTCCTCACACATTTTAATATGTTTTTTTTTCCCCGGTGTGCATTTCTGCTGTTGGTGTGGTGACAAACTTTTAATGTAGCTCTCTTTATGTCTGTGTCCCTTTACACATGACAAGAGTGCATGTTGTCACAACGTTCTTAAGTTGAAATTGATTAAAGTCTCTAGGTAATTGTTGTAAATAGTTTGTGTAGAGAAATTTCAAATTCCTTACAATCTCTTTATGATGAGGATGAATAGCATGTAAGTTTTCTGATGCAGTTTCACTTGGTTTTTTGAACGGAATTGGCAGTATTGATGACATCCGGTAGGAATCTTGAAAATGCTAAGATTCTTGAAAACCAAGGTTATTAGAAATCTTGATTTGTCATGATATTTGGTTGTCATTAGTAGGAAACTAAACTCATCAACACACATATGATAATATATATATATATATATATATATATATATTTATCTTTAAGTTTGGAAATTTTGCTTACGATACTTGTGGAATGAACAGATAATTGTTTCAATATTGTGCTTCATGGCTGATGGTGGTCAATCAATAATTTGTTGCAACTATGATGAAGATTCTGAAGAGAGTTGTCGATGGTAAAATATTTCTCAAAGTCAATCGTTCGATTTCGGTAGGTCATCCAAATTTGGAATTAATGGTAAATAATAGTAACTACCTCAATTTCAAATTTAGTGATCTTCCGAACCAGAGGTTTCAAGAAAAATTTGACGAAGGACTTTCAGACTATCAATAAATGCAAGGGTAATAGACTATATTCGGTCACATGATATGAGGAGCATGATATTACTATTTTATAGTAACTGAGAAATATAGGATTTTAATTTCCTTCGCCATATCCATACCGCTGCAGGTTTGCCTTTGGTAAACATTTCATTATCACTTCCATACCGCTGCAGGTTTGTCTTTGGTAAACATTTCATTGTCACTTAATAATTTTGTCATGCTAAATGGGAAATTAAAAGTTTAGAGGATTCAGTTTTAAAGAGCAATTATGACAACGAAGATCAACGACTGTAAGTTGATTTCATGATGTACTTCTACATTAGATTTTTTAGGGTTTTAATGAAATTTCCTATGATTTCAAAGATTTCTTAGATCAAATACTCGATTACTGTGAATTTTCTAGGTAACAATTTTTTTTTCAGTTTTGTTTTAATCATATTGTTTCTTGTTTTACTAATTCGTGTTATGTAGGTGGAAAGCTCTTGGAGAATCACTTTGTTGTACTTTCCCATGTAGAAAGAGTACGCTTCAAGCTTAATGGCATCAACAGGAAGAATCACTTGGACGCGTAATCACGTTTGACTTATAAATCAACCATCGGCAAAATAGAAATTCGATGCATTAATTGGTCTCCTTTCAGATCACTTAAAAGATCTAAGTGTGCGACGGACAATGATACATGTGGGAGTAAGGGGTTGTTAAATTCTTGTCGGACACTTATCGTACTACAAGTTGGGATCGTCATAATCACAATCGTAGGATTTTAAAATTTTGCAGAAACTTCGGCACACATTTACCTGAAAGCTTAATCAAGGATGACCCAATTGTAAGTATTAAATTCTTTAAGTTTCAATTGAATAGTACATTGTTTTAAAATAATTATTTTTTATGTGCAGTTTCAAGCAAACGGTGTCTGTAACAGAGACGTCATGATTTGTCATCTCTTTGTTAAAGAATTGATGAAGTTTCAGCGGCATATGTTTGAGGGGAAAATTTTGCACATGATTATGGTTTAATTCATCTATATCATCTATTTGTTAGAGTTTCAACGGTGTTTGTTCGAGGAGAAAACTTTGGACATGTTTATGGTTTAATTCATCTATTTCGAACTTCTCTAGAATAACCATGTTCCTACATGATCTTGTGTTATTTCGTTCATTTCAAATGCAATTGTGTTTTTCTTTATTGCTGATTGTGACATTGGGTTGATTGATTATCAACTTTGAACATGTTTATGGTTTAATTCATCTATTTCGAACTCCTCTAGGATAACCATGTAAGAATGTTCTTACATGATCTTGTGTTATTTCGTTCATTCCAAATGCAATTGTATTTTTCTTTATTGCACTTATTTTTGTGCTATTGGATTATGCATTCTGTGGTCTGCTGATTGTGACATTGGGTTGATTGATTATCTAATGAAACATTGGGTTGATTGATTATCTAATGAAACCTTTGAATTCTTGACCACAGAATGCATAATCCAATAACACAAGCATAAGTGTAATAAAGAAAAACACAATTGCATTTGGAATGAAAGAAATAACACAAGATCATGTAGGAACATGGTTATCCTAGAGGAGTTTGAAATAGATGAATTAAATCATAAACATGTCCAAAGTTTTCTCCTCGAACAAACACCGTTGAAACTCTAACAAATAGATGACATAGATGAACTAAACCATAATCATGTGCAAAAATTTTCCCTTGGAGCAAACACTGTTGAAACTCCACCAATTCTCTAACAAAGAGATGGCAAATCATGGCGTCAATGCCACTGACACCATTTGCTTGAAACTGAACATAAAAAAAAATATTTTCAAACAATGTATTATTCCATTGAAACTTAAAGAATTTAATACTTACGATTGGATCGTCCTTAATTAAGCTTTAAAGTAAATGTGTACCGAAGTTTCTGTAGAATTTTAAAATCCCACGATTGTGCTTATGACGATCCCTAATTGTAGTGTCTGCTAAGAACTTAACAGCCCTTCGCTCCCACATGCATATGTATCATTGTCTGTCACACACTTAGATTTTTAAATGATCTGAAAGGAGGGTTAGCAGATCTTTGTGTGAACCTCTGTGACCAATTAATGCACCTGATTTTCATTTTGCCAATGGTTGATTTATAAGTCAAACGCAGCGTCCAAGTTATTCTTCCTGTTGATGCCATTAAGCTTCTCTTTCCACATTGGATAGTACATTAAAGTGATTCTTCAAGAGCTTTCTATCGTGGCGCCTACATAATAACACGAATTAGTAAAGCAATAAACAATATGACTAAAACAAAATTGAAAAAAAAAAAAATTGTTACCGAGAAAACTCACGATAACCGAGCATCCGATCTTAAGAAATCTTTGAAATCGTAGGGAATTTATGAATTTCGGGTTGAATTGCACGTGAAAGTCACGTGAACCGGAGGACGCGGGCTTAAAAGCCCGAAATTCATGTGACTTTCACGTGCAATTCAGCCCGAAATTCATCGATTCGGGCTGATTGTCCTAAATTCGCCCAAAATTGAAACATACAGTCTCAATTTTAAAGCCCGAAAATATATTGTCCCTATATGGTGAATGGGGTATAGTTACTGTCCTAAATTTGCAATTTCCCCAATTTGAAATTACTAAATTTGAAATTAAGGTAGTTACTGTTATTTACCATCAATTCCAAATTTGGATGACCTACCAAAGTCGAACAATCGACTTTGAAAAATATTTCGTCATCGACAACTATCTCTTCAGAATCTTCATCATAATTGTAACAAATTATTGTTTGACCACCATCAACCATGAAGCACAATATTGAAACAATTATCTGTTCATTCCCACAAACTTCGTAAGCAAGATTTCCAAACTTAAAGATAAATATATATATATATATATATATATATATATATATATATATTATCATGTGTGTTGATGAGTTCAGTTTCCCACTAATGACAGCCCCAAATATCACGACAAATCAAGATTTCTAATAACCTTGGTTTTCAAGAATTTAAGCATTTTCAAGATTCTTACCAGATGTCATCAATACTGCCAATTCCGTTCAAATTTAATATCTATATTTAAATCCTTGCATCTAAAGAAAATTTAATTGCACCAAATATAATATAAAAGGACCTTATCACAATTTAATTGCAGGGTGGGCCAAAAAAACAGCTAGACGGTAGATAATGCATTAAAAGTCCATGGTCAAAACTCTGATTACACAGTAAGTGGGCAATCTAGTCACCCTTTTTCCCCCTTATTTTAGTGACCTGATTACACATAGTTATATAATGAACAGAAATATCAATTGTCGTGAAATTAAACTGATCATCTTTTACAACTAGTAATGATCAATAATTAACTTATTGGTCTTCTTGAAAATATAAGGTAAAATTTTGAATAAGGTTGTTTCTTACATGAAGTCCATCCAATTCATATAACCAGATTAATTACTTTTTGTAAATTTCATTATTAAAAAAAGTAATTAGAAATCAATCTTATTTGAATAATGTTCTCATTTTGAGTGGCCCGTGCAAGGAGAAGGCTTTTCCATTGTGTATATATATACCTTAGCCACATATACTGTAACGCCTAGGGAAAAAAAAAAACTATTTCAATCTTAATTATGTGATTTAATTTATATGCGTTTCAAATTAATCGAGAAGTATTTGTTTTAATTCATCGAATGTACGATTAATTTTAACGAAAACGTAATTAATTGAAAGGGGCTTACGTTTATGTTTGTCGAGGATTAAATTTAATTGAAAACGGTATATGCATATCATGAGAATGATCATAATCGAAAAACGAAGAGAACGAAACGAAAATCGGGCCAATCGGAGTTCCGAGGCCCAAACGGGGTCCAATTCGATAAAATGAGAAATGAGATAAAAGTATGGCCACTTTGATTTTCACCACACTTTGCAAATTTTTATCCAAGGTAAAATGATATTCTCTCCACCTTCTCTCTTCCCTGGCTTTTCCGGCGGCCGGCCGGAGCGGCGCCGGCGCCGGCGGCGACACCACCGTCCCGGAATTTTCATCAAAACGAAACGTATCGTAACCTATGCCAAATCGAAACTCTCGCCGAGCCCGTTCCGATTCCGTGCTCGGATCAGCCATCCGCCGCCGCATTCGCCGGCAATCGGCCGGAGAAGTTTTGGCCATTTCTCTCTCTAGAAACCCCTTTTCTTCTCTCTCCTCGTTTCCGGCCATCCGACCACCGATTGGGGCGATTCTTGAGCCTAGATTGAAGTTCTCGCCGAGCCCGTCACAATTCCAGGCTCGGATCGTCGATCGGATCGGCCAATCTCCGGCAATGGCCGGTCAAAGTTTCGGCAGATTCCTTTCTCTCTCTAGCCTCTTTCTCTCTTTCTCTCTCTTCGTATCTTCTTCGTCCCTTCCCCGATCGAGCCGATCTACACATGCAATGAAAGCTCTCGCCGAGCCCTTCACGATGCCGGGCTCGGATCGTCGATCGGACGGCTCGATCTCCGGCAATCGCCGCCCGAAGTCGCTGTCTTCTCTCTCTATTTGTCCTCTCTCTCGTGCTCTCTTCTCTCTCTTCGATCTCTCCCTCTCTGCTCTTCGCCGCCGGAGTTCGCCTGCTGCCGCCGCTGGTTGGTTGTCGTCGGGGTGTGGGTGGGGCGGCGCTTGGTGTGCCGCCGTGCGTCGGAGTCGCCGCGGCCGGCTGTGTGCCGCCGCGGCAGTGTGTGCGTGAGTTAGTGTGTGTGCGTGTGTGTTGGGCGGCGCTGGACGCGCCGCCGTGAGTCGGGGGTGGCGGGGTGGCCGGCGCGAGGTGCACCGGCCCGTGTGCGTGCGTCTGGTGGTGTCGGCCGGCGACGTGGTGTCGCCGGCGGTGGTGTCTCGGCGGTGGTTGGTTTGGGGGAGGCAGGGACCTCCTCCGAAAATTTGATAAGTCCAGGGACCTAATTGCAAAGCCCCTACTTTAGTTTTATTTCATTTTAGTCCCTGAGTTCTTTAGTATATCTTTTTGACCTCCAAAGCTTTTGATCTACACAGATTAGTCCTAAAACTTTTGGAAATTCGAATTCTACCCCAATGAGTTTTCAAGTTTTTGACTTTCACCCCCAAAACTTTTCAAGTCTTCGTTTTTCACCCCCAAGACTTTTGAATATTATAATTCGACCCCCAATTTTCCAGAAACTTCCGTTTGACCCCAAAACTTCTCTGTAATTACATAAACGCCCCTGGTCAAAGTCAACTATTCTGCAGAAATTATAATTTTACCCCTGAAACCCTAAAACGCTTCGTTTTAACTCGTTTCTTATCTGATTTAACTCATTCTTTCGCCTATAGATCCGTAATCAAACCCGCTTCGATATGTGATCAAGCTATAAGCCTTTCCAATCACTTTCTTTCCATCATCGCTTCCTTCCAAGAGAGTTCTTTTAATTAATATATGTAGTAATTATAAAACGATACTAATTGAACACGTTTGCATGTGTAGGCAATTGCGAATAGGAGCATACGTGTTTTAAGCGCATCATGCAGAGTCAAACACCACCTACTAAGGTGGGGGTAACTTCTGAACTTAACGACTTTTATGTTTTCATATTTATTGTGTCTTATTATGCTAATAATATGCTGATATGTTAAAATAATATTGTTATATCTTTGATCGCATGCTATGAATTGTCTGAACTTATGTGCTTTGGGATTACGTGCTGTGATATTAATTGCTCATGCATAGAATGATATATGTTATACAAGGACAGGAGTCCACGTTCATCACGGAGGGACTCATGGTCCGTAAAAAACTTCACGGAGGGATTGGTGTTCCGTAAAAGGCACCCCCGGTCTTAAAACCGGTTGTAGGATAAGACGGGCTGCTCCCGCACCTATCTACAGCTACGCGTCATTATATTATGTGCAATGCATTTTATGTGTTGTGATTTACTTGTTGTGCTGATATTAGTTTAACTTAATTGCTTAAACAATTTAAATACGGAAATTACTCTCACGAGTGTATTCAAACGCACTCATCCCTATCTGTACTCACCCTACAGGAAATATTCAAAGATAAGCCTTGCAGCGAGAGAGGTGCCGTATCCAGTGTCTCTTTCGTTTTAGTTCATGTTTAATGTAAAACGATACTTTATAACTTTTCATGTTTGTAAAACTATTCTGTTTCATACGATGGATCCTGTTTATTTTCCGCTGTTGTTTTAAAACGCTTTCTCCCGGCTTGTCGCCGATGCTTTTAAAATGTGAAAAGATCGTCTTTCTAAACTGATTTATCGAAGTCCTCGTTTATTTTTATTTTAAAAAAAGGATTTGTATGCTTTCTTCTAGTGAACTTAACTATTTCTAAACTCGTATTTTTCCGGCCATGATGTTTTGATCGGTTTGACGATCGATAAGGAAATTTTTGTTCACTCGCTTTATAAAATTTTTAAAAGTACGTTTCTGTTTTTTTCTTTCCCTGCACGCCCAAAGGCAAACTCTCATATTTTTTTTTTAATAAACATTAATATAAAGTGTGAAAACGGGGCATGACAATATAGTATCAGAGCAAGGTCCTACCCTTTGTAGGGCCCTGTTCTAGGTCGTCGTACTCTTCAAATGTGTTCCAACGAGAAAACTTTTTTTAAGCAAATGGATAAGCACCTCTCCCTATGCACCCCCTAATCTCGAAACTTAATAAGGATACTTACGTGTTATATGTCTGTCGCTTATTGCCGGTTTATCTCTTGTGCTTAACTTGCTTATCTTTTCTTGTATCTTATATGTCTCTTTTATATCTCTTCTGTATATCTGTATCTCGTCTTTGGTTTCTCGTTTGTTCTCTTGTCTGCCGTTGTATGTCGTTGGTATGTGGGGTAGAGTAGATAGTTACGTTCCTTGTCAGTACAGATGACGAGGACACGTCAGACGATACAGAGGAGCACCGCTAGCGGAATCCCTCCGGTAAACTGGACCCGGAACTTCTACGTGACCCGCCCCGGGCCCGATGAGTCAGCAGGGGTGTACATGGCTCGATTATTGACTATTTGGAGGACGGACGGTGAGGTGACCCACGATCAGGCCTGTCGGCACACCATGGAGACGCTGCCCGGCCAGTGGGCAGCCCTTGCTCGCCGGACGTATCGTAAGGAGGTGACATACTCGATTATCACAGGGGCGCCGATTATATCGTACGTAAGTTTCATGAGTGCCCTCTTAAACGTATGGGTACATGAGGGACAACCTGTGTTTCCCGAGCTGGGGCGTGATAGATACGTCGACCCCTCGAGTAGCGAGGAGGACTCAAAAGAGGAGGATCCAGAGGAGGATCCGGAGGAGGGCTCAGAGCCTCCTCGCCACCACCACTGGGGACCGTCACCCCCACCTCCGCCTGCTGCCGGAGCCGCTGTCCTAGCTGTTTAAATGTTGTTGATTGTATCTTTTTGGGGGCCTTTAGAGCCGTTGAGAACGACTGTGATGTTACGTTGTTTTGTTTGGGTTTCGTTTGGTTTTTAACTTGTTTGATTTTTGTCTGTACCTGTGATCCTCTTGGATTTTTTTTTCGTTATTTATGATATCACCTTTTTGCGTGTTCGGTTTCACAGCATGTTTTAGTTCCGTTCTCCTTTTTCTCGTTGTGCTTTCGTTCTCTACGAATCGTTGTTTTTGGGATCTTTATGCTGAAGCCGTTGAGAGAGCCCAAGAAATTGCATCACGTCTGCGTTTGGGTACTGCTCCGCTCAAGAAGAACGAAGTAACGTCCGGAAAGAGGAAATGGACTAGTCCAAACCAGGGCGTCATTCAGGACAAAACCGAATGGATCAACGCTCCACTCCTCCCAACCCCAAGGCCCGGGAACTCCTGCACCAAGTGCGGGAAGAGGCATGCGGGACCCTGTCTCCAAGGGACTAGATACTGCTACCGATGCGGAAAGCCGGGCCACATTTCGAGCAACTGTCAGAAGCCGCGAAATCCAGGAGCTGTTGCCCCAAGACCGAGATCGAGAGTAAGCCAGACATGAGCATCTGACCTTGCTCACTCGGAGACTGCCGAATGATCAGGAACTATGACAGGTACGCCAACAGTTCCTATATATATATATATGTTTTGGCTCTCGACTCGTTTTGTCAAATCTTGGCACAACCCACTCCTTCATCTCTGCTTAGTTTTGTTATCTGTTGAGGCTTGAGGCCGGTAGGGTAGTCGCTGAACCCTTAGAATTAGTATTCCACCAGGCATGTTGGTGCGAACGAAACGCCCTTATCGAGATCTAGGAATCACGTTTGGGAATAGAATTTTTTTCGTCGTTTCACGTGTGCCAAAGATGGAAACTTTCGACGCAATACTAGGTATGGACCGGCTTACGGCCAAACACGCTGCGATCAGGTGCTATGAAGACGGAATCAATTTTCAGATTCCTGGCTGCAAGAAATTTGCGTTTTACAGGGTGCAAGTTGGAGCTAATCTGAGGGTAGTACCAGTTATGAAGACAACCAAGATGCTCAGAAAAGAAGATTGTCAGGCTTAGTTGCTGAACACGACAAAATTTTAACAAGGAACGACCCCGCCAAGAAGGTGACTATCATAAGAGAGTATATGGATGTCTTTCCGGAAGATCTACCCGGTCCTCTGCCGGATCTGCAGATCGCGCATGAGATTGATCTCGTACCAGAATCAGCACCAACGTCAAAGACGTCATATCGGACGAAGCTGAGAAAACCACAAGGATTCAAGGTTCGGTAGCAAGGACTTCTGAGCGAAGAATTCGTTTTTCCAAGTGTACCGCATCGTAAACCCCAATGCTTGTGCGAAACTTTAGGACATGCATCTACTATCGAGAGCCGAACAAGTGAACCATCAAGAACAAGCATCTCTCGCCTTGGATAGAAGATCTGCTGGACCAACTGAGAAACACGAACGTAATTTCGGAAATCAACTTGAAGTAGGCAGATCACCAAGGGAAAGTGAAGAAGACAGTTATACCAAGGACAACCTTCAAGACAAGGTACAGTCACCTTGAGTTTGTTATAATATCGTTGGAACTCAACAACGCACCAGCAGGTTTCAGGGTCTGTTTAATCGAGTCTTCCACTTGTACCTCGATAGTCCCACCATAGTGTTCATCGACAACATCCTGATCTGACCATGTGATAAGGCGCACCACGAACAGCATCTGCGGATCGTGTTAGAGACTTGGTGGAAGGAGAAGTTTTTGCGAAAATCAAGAAGTGTGAGTTCCGGCTCGACAAGGTAATCTTTCTCAGACATGTATCCTTGAAAGGGATCGACGTGGACCTGACCAGAGTAGAAATGAGGACGCCTCGCCAAGGACGTTGACGCTGGACTACCGAGATATAAACGTAGAAACCATGTTTTAAGTAAAGAGTGATGCCAACTGATTGGGACAGGAAAGCTGGCCATATTCTTGATTACAAGGAAGCTGTCCTGTTGACAAATCCGGGCAATCCAAGGCTCCGAGGAGAGGTAAAAACGTTCGATATTTTTGAAAGTTTATAGTACATTGATGTGTTTTATACGCGTTTTTAACTTTAAGACATGATCAGGTTGATGACAAGTATCAATACTCGTGTGAGAACAAGGATAACCACGTCCACGGGTGGATCAGCTCTGATCCAGGCGTTGGATTTTGGATGATCACGCCTAGTGATGAGTTCCGGGCTGGGGGCCCTGTCAAGCCCGATCTCACTTCACATGCTAGCCCCACTTCCTTATCCGTGAGTCTATCAACAACATTGATTAATGAACATGTTTTGTTAGTGTATAACTTTGCTAATTTTTCCATGATAACAGATATTCTTTAGTATGCATTATGCTGGTATGGTTTTTGGAGTTAAATTACGCGGTGGAGAGCATTGGAAGAAGGTGTTTGGCCCCGTTTTCATGTACTTGAACTCGGGCTCGAGCAATAGCCCGAATACACTTTGGCAAGATGCTAAAAGACAGGTCATTTTTAATTTCTTACAAAATTAAGAATGCTCTTGTTATATGTTTGAGAATCTCTGAATTTATGTACTAATTGTTATGAATATTAGATGACAGAAGAGACCAAGAAATGGCCATATGATTTTTCCATTGTCAAGCGATTTCCCTCGCGCCAATCAACGAGGCACAATCACGGGCCAATTGTTTATACGAGATAGGTACATTAGCAAACAACTTATGCCAGCAAAATCAGCCTATGTTGGATTGGCTCCACCAGGAGACATTGGATCATGGCAGGCTGAGACTAAGGTTTATTACATTTTTATATTAAATTTCGTAATTATAAACTTGATTCATTTCAAAGAGCTTTGTCTCACTTTAGTGATGTTTTCAGGGCTATCAATTTTGGACACAAACTGATGAAAGAGGCTACTTCACTATAAGAGGCGTTCGAGCAGATACTTATAACTTGTATGCATACATGCCAGGGATCATCGGAGACTACAAACACGACACCGATATTATAATCCGACCAGGTCTTTTTATGCCTCTAAGTTCATCAATATCTCTGTTTCTTGTACCCTTTTTTGTCTGGAAAATGATGTATATTTCCTTATAGGAAACGAAGTTCAAATAGGTGATGTTGTGTACTATCCTCCGAGAAACGGGCCCACATTGTGGGAAATCGGGATCCCTGATCGTTCTGCAGCTGAATTCTTCGTGCCCGATCCAGTCCCTAGCCTTGTCAACAAACTATTCATCAACCATACTGAAAAGTAAGTCTAACAATTTTATTATTTTTTTGAAGACTAAACAGAGTAATTTAATGGTTAGTAACTAATAATGATATTTGAATTCAGGTATAGGCAATATGGTTTATGGGACAGATATACAGAGTTATATCCAAATCAAGATTTGATATACACTGTTGGAGTCAGCAATTATAGTAAAGACTGGTTTTTTGCTCATGTAAATAGGTCTGTTTCAGTTCTTCACCAATTTTTATTTTCAAGAAAATATTGATGATTTTGGTAGTTAACAATTCAAATTTATTTTCAGGAATATGGGCAATGATAACTATATACCAACGACATGGCGAGTCGAGTTTGAGGCAAGAAATGTTGTCAGATCAGGAACGTATACGCTCCGACTAGCATTGGCATCTGCTACCTATGCTGAAATACAAGTATGTTATCATTTGTATCGTATTTGAAATAAACTATTTGTTATCGTTTATACTCTACATATTTTCTAATTAAAATAAATACGTTTGTATCGTTTTGAAGACTAAAATTTGTGGCCCATTTCGTGTTCTAAGGTATGGATCAACGACCCGAATGCTCGTCGGCCTCATTTTACGACAGGGAGGATTGGGAGGGACAATGCTATTGCAAGGCATGGGATTCATGGGCAGTATTGGTTGTATAGTGTGAGTTTATCTGGATTTCAGCTTGTGAATGGAAGAAATACGATATATCTTCGACAATCGAGAGGCGGGTACCCTTTCAACGGGGTTATGTATGACTATATTCGTCTCGAAGGACCTCCAGAAGCCTACCATTAGATCATACGGGATCCTCTATTACAAAAGAGTGTTTCGTCTCTTATTTTCATACTATCATTATACGTGGAAATAACATCACAACAAGAATTAGGGTTGGGATATTATTTTTTTGTTATTGGTAGTTGTCGAGGCCTTCCAATTTTGGAAAAAGAGCCTGTTTAATTAATTCTTTTCCTTAATATTCTTTTCAAAATAGTTTTTTTTTTTTTTTCTTCTTTGTAGTATTTGTTTATTATAGGGCCATTAACTCTCTTTCTTAATCAATTGGGAAAGGAGAGCATTTCTTCATAATTTTAATTTTCACAATTTATACATGGGTTAATTTACTAAGTTTCAAATTTGTATGCCTTATTTATATCATAAATTATTTATAAATACTAGTTTTAGATCACTACGTGGAGATCAATTCAAATTAAGAAAATAAATAATACACACTTTTATGTTAGAGTTCTAACTATAATAGGATTCTATAGTATTTTTAAATTAGGATTTCAATATAAAATTATTTAAATATGAAAATCTTAAATCACTATTATAAACTTAAATAATAATCTTTGATAAGGATATATTCGACAATTCATATTTCATAAGAAACATCCACACTTTTATATAGGTAATAATAATAATAATAGATAGATAATAGATATATATCAATGATAACATCATTCATGAATACGTAATGTTCATCAATAAGCAAAATATGCATCCAAAATTTTTTTTTTCTTCAGAAAAATGCGATAAAACTCATTTCATGCCTAAAAAAATTAAAATTATCTAGTGACTTTGTTTTTGAATTGCACATTTTGCTTATTCTGGTTGCTGGCTTGCTGCAGTTACATAACTTTGAAAATGATATGTTAGACATATTGGGAACTTATATTCCAGTAATGTTAATAAAATTAATATGGCTCATAGCTGCAATATCAATGGGACCCACGGTCTTGCAACTCATAAGTTTCAAAACAAATCTTGCTCTTAAAAAATTTCGAGTTCATTAAATTTTTTGTCTCTCCATTTACAGTTCAAAAGTGTAAAAATCATGTTTTACTTTCTGAAATAAATAAGAAATCAACTTTCATTATCACCAATGGTTGAAAAACCTGAATTCTCAAAGTTCATTCTCTCTTCATTAATCTCTTTCCTTATATTTTTCTGTAAGGTATAAATACTGAAAATTGATTTAGAAAAAGTTGGCGTTGACCATACTTTTTATATGGTATTTTTCTTTTATTAAAATAAAAGCAAGTCAAAAATTTGGAATTTACGTTTTATGTTGATAAATTTAGTGTATTTACTTTCTCAAATTCAATTTCAGGTGAAATTAATAACAATTTAAAATGTAAAATAAATTGAAGAGGAACAGAGAATATGAAAATGATATAGTGGAAATATATATTTCTAATAAATAGTTATACAAAAAAGTTTTTTACCCACTTCATAAAAAACAAATTTTTTACTCAATTTGTTTTCAAATATCTTAAATGCCCTTTTAGTTTGGTGTCTATAAGCATCTTCGTGATTTGTTGTCGTATAGTTAGTTCTGTATTCAATGTTTATATTCATGATCTACGTTAGCTTCGTCATCTAATCTAAGTAATCTATTATATCACCTTCAATTATTTGAGCTTAGATCTTCTATGTGGCACGAGAACGTGCATGTACCACATCCATACACATCAATTTTTTTTTTTTTCTTTTTTGTGGTTTAAAATTTGCTTCTAATGTGCGCATATGTCGCGAGGACCTTTTTTGTTTTGGCTTATTCTAATTTTTGAAATACCTAGAAATGATATAAATCCCAATGCAATATCTTTATTTGGCATTCATTCCCACACTCTTCTTGCAGATGGCGACATCACTTGAAAGAGAGCAGCCAGTTAAGGCTTTTGCATGGGCTGCTAAAGACCCATCTGGGATTTTTGCTCCTTTTAACTTCTCAAGAAGGTATTTCTTTATGATTGAAAATATATATTCATATTAAAGTGATTATATTTTGAATCTCTTCACTTATTTAATGCTTTCGACTAAATTGTATACAACATTTTTGGTGTAAATGTTGTAGAGCAACAGGTGAGCATGATGTGCAGTTCAGAGTTCTCTACTGTGGTATTTGCCATTCAGATCTTCACTTGGCCAAGAATGAGTGGGGAAGCACCATTTATCCTCTCATACCTGGGTAAGTTTTAATACCTAGTTACACCATGCTCGTGCAGGTTAGTACTGCAGATACATGACATGCAGCACATTTTAAAAAAAATTAAATAGTTAAGGTTTTTTTTTTTCAATCTATAACACATGTCCTACATTCTGTGATTGATGGACAGACATGAGACCGTTGGGGTTGTGACAGAGGTAGGTAGCAAGGTCGAGAAATTTAAGATCGGGGACAAAATAGGTGTCGGATGTTTGGTCGGATCTTGTCATCAATGTGAGGAGTGCCTCAACCATCAAGAAAGTTATTGTCCAAAACAAGTCATTTCAATTAATTCGCGTTACTATGATGGTACTGTTACATATGGAGGATTCTCGAACATCATGGTTGCCAACGAGCATTTTATTATCCGTTGGCCCGACAATTTGCCCCTTGATAGGGGTGCGCCTCTCTTGTGTGCCGGGATTACAACTTATAGCCCATTGAAAAGATTTGGGCTCGACAAGCCAGGGATAAACGTCGGAGTTGTAGGCCTTGGTGGGATCGGACACCTCACCGTGAAATTTGCTAAGGCCTTTGGGAGTAAGGTGACAGTGATTAGTACATCTGCAGATAAGAAGAAGGAAGCTATTGAAAGATTTGGAGCTGATGAGTTTTTGGTTAGCAGTGATCAAGAGCAAATGCAGGTAACTTACTGTAATGTTTATCAATTGAAACCAAGCCGCTCCACCCAAAATCACTAATGACATGACTAACAATTTTAGTAAAATGTAGAAACATTAATTTCTCTTCAGTAAAAAAGAATCAAACTTGTGATTATAAAAGTTTTTTAATGGATTAAAATAAAAATAACCTGAAATATGATCATTTTTGCACATTGCTACTTAAGCTTTTGTTTTTCTCTGATTGAACAACAAAGTCGACGGGTTTTTCATTTTGTAAGCTAATTAAGTCCATTTTCTGTTCAATTTTCAGGTCAAAATTGAATTTTTTTTGTTTCTTTTTTGCTCAAATTGAGTTTGAATTGAATGGAAATTTGAAAATCGATTTGAAGATTTTGTTTGGTCAGAGATATGAGTGTTTTGATGTAAGATTCATGTATTCTGGTTACGAAAATCTGGACATAGGATTCGATTTTGACTGAAAAAGTGATCAGAAAACGTACTTAAGTTGCAAAGTGAAAAACTTGTGGTTTATATTGTAACGTTGAAGAACGGTCATACTTCAGTCTTTTTTCCTAACCTTTTTTTTTTTTTAAATTTAATTTTAGAAGTGCTATATGTAAGAGTTTGGACTAGATTTAACTTCAATTGAAAGATGTCTTGTTGAGTGTAGGGTGCTGCAGGGACATTGGATGGTATCATTGATACTGTCTCTGGAAATCACTCTCTATTACCACTTACAAATTTGTTGAAACCTCATAAAAACCTAATCTTGGTTGGTCTTCCAGAAAAACTTGAGGTGCCTATTTTTCCACTGGTTCTAGGTAACCATTCCCATCTATGATTCTTGTATTATTTCTCTGCAACAGATCATACACTTTAGGTCATAACGTCGATTTGAAACGATAGGGGGGAAGGCGATAGTCGGGACAGCAAGTGGAGGCGTGAAGGAGACTCAAGAGATGGTCGAGTTTGCAGCTAAGCACAATATACTACCCGATGTGGAGTTAATCTCGATTGATTATGTGAATACGGCTATGGAGCGTCTTGAGAAATCCGATGTAAAGTATCGCTTCGTTATTGATATTGGAAATTCATTGAAGGTTGAGTAAGATTGTACATGGTGTCTTATAGCACTGCAACGAGTATGAACAGTGACAAAGTCAGAAATTCTACCGATCAAGGGCCCTATTGATTCTAATATATTTATAACTAGCAGTCCACCTGCGCGATGCGCAATTTATTATCTATTGTGTTCATATTTATAAATTGTAATAATATAATGAAGTTGTATAAATTAATAGGTTATTCATAACATCTTTTATTATTTTAATTTTGAAACATGTACCATATACAAATGATTTTTCATATTACTCATGTGCGTTGCACGAATTGTCATATAACTTTAATAATTTTAATTGTTAATTTTATTTTTAAACATTTTTATTTTATTTGTTGATTTTATATTTTCGTCAAATTAAAATTATTATATACAATAATATTTCCTTCAATCATAATAATTAATCTTTCATTTTATATTTTTTATTTGTACATTCCACTCTCATACTTCAATCATCATATATAGTTTTCTTACGTCATTTCTTCATTTCTCTCTCACAAAACTATTTGTTCAATTTGTGTTTAGTGTACAAAGACAATTTGGTGAGATCTTCTTAGATGAAAATATGAGACAATTAGATCTAAAAGAACTTTTTTACCTTTGAATGTTTATCAAATCTTGTATAGAGATTTGAGAAATCATTATATTTATGATATTTTATTGTTCTTTTTTTCTTCAAACAATAAGATCTGAAAGAATTTTTCTACCTTTGAATGTTTAACAAATCTTGTATATAGATTTGAGAAATGATTATATTTATGATATTTTATTGTTCATTTTTTTTTCTTCAAACAATAAGATCTGGAAGAATTTTTCTACCTTTGAATGTTTAGTAAATCTTGTTTTTTTTGTTTTATATAGATTCGAAAAATAAATATATTTATGGTTTTTTTTCCTTTATTCTTTGTATATCTTTTTTGTTTTTTTTTTTTCCATTCTTTATACATCTATCTTTTGTTGAGAAATTACTATTTTTTCTCCATATTTTAGTTTTACATAAATTTGAGAAATCAATGTATCTCTCTCTTTATTTCTTAACTTTATATAGATTATAGAATAGTTTGTAGAGTAAGATTGATCTTGTTTTTAATTATTAAAGAATAACTTATCAAGTAAGATTTACTTTTTTTTTTATTGACATGACATTTTTAGGCCGGAAAGTGACATTTTTGTAATTTTTGCCAATTTTTTTATTTTAATATATAATATAGATGAACATTTTTTAAAATTTTGATTTTTAATATCCTCTCATCATAAACTTTAAATTATTGATCGTTGTTAGTTTATCAACTTTTGAAACAACTATATTTCTAATAACCTGTCGATCCATTTTTTTTAACAAATTTATATTAAATGTTTGATGATAATAATAATAATAATAATAATAATAATAATAATAATAATAATAATAATAATAATAATAATAATAATAATTGATATTTATAGATGACCAATTTCAGTTTTCTAAAAAACTCACCAACATCCTATTTTTTGAATTTAGTACCTAAGTTTAAAAAAAAAATTAAATATTGAATATTAACTTTATGAAAAATGTGGAGGTTTGTGATTCATATATATAATTAAGGGATATAATATATATTGACTTAAGAAAAAATAAAATTATAAATCAATAACATATGTAACTCAATTACACCTTAACATTAAAAATAAATAATTTATGACACCATAACAATTTTTTTCTACATTTTTTTTCACAAATAATTTTAATATTACTGAAATATAATATAGTTATCAAGGGGGGACCCTACCCTTACTTGCCTTCCTCTATGATTATAAATGTTACAGTGAAATTTATTAAATTAATTCATAAAAAGTTTTATGTAAC
Source organism: Scutellaria galericulata (assembly GCA_946896805.1). NCBI lineage: Eukaryota > Viridiplantae > Streptophyta > Magnoliopsida > Lamiales > Lamiaceae > Scutellaria > Scutellaria galericulata. Next base: position 2,580,284 of record OX335784.1, on the reverse strand, counting down.
TGGTATATGGATTCTAAACTTATACAATTCGGGTCAATTCGATTCGGGATCACTTTTTACATGTTTACACACACTCACATGCATCTCATGCACTGAGATGTCCGCACACAATTAGCTTTCACGTGTTCGTGTTCATGTTCTAACAAATATGTAATATTTTAATTATGTTAGTAATAAATTTTAATTATGATAGTGATACATATATGTTATGTTATCACACAAACATGCAATACCTTTTAGTTACGTATTAACACTTATTACCTAATACAAGTAATGCCCTTACATTATATTTCAACTAAAATGAGTTAATACCTTTATGTACGTAGATGAAATAATACATTTATATATAACTGGTGATACCTTTATATAATATTAGTGAAAAAACAAAAAAAATTATATATAAGTTGTATGGATCTGAGTTTCAATTAAAATGAGTTAATACCTTTATGTATATGCAATAATACATTTATGTAATACTTGTCATACATTTATGTAGCGAGGTTTCAATGAAAAAATAAAAATAAAAAATATACAAAATGTACGAATTCGAATCGGATATCAATTGTACAAATTCTAGATCCATACAATTGGTGCATAGGAGACTAGCTCACTCAAATTAATTTAATTGTTTCTATTTGTTCACACATATTCATGGGGTGAAAATGGATGATGCGTAGTTTACTAATATTTCACTTAGATAAAGCTATTTGGCTTAGATCATAGCATATGGTAGAATGGCCATTTGGGATTAGGGTTCCTTTATGAAGATTTTTGTTTTGTTTAATTACTTAATTGTTCGATTTTGAGTTTGGTAATTGATTTTTTTCAAACATATTTATTTGTTTTTTTTTTTAATTTAGTTTATTAGTGAGTATGAGGTTTTGGTGAGAAATAATTTGTATATTCCCACACATCAAATTAATCATATGTGGATCGGTGACGTGTCAAGTTTAATACCTAAAAGAATAAGAGTGACACTCTTGTGTACAAGGTGCACAAATCCAGATTTGTGCATAACAAATACTGTTATATTATATGAAGTAATACAGTTATATTATATGAGTAATGCTGTTAAAACTATATATAATATAACAGTATCACTCATATAATATAACAGTATTACTTCATATAATATAATAGTATTGTTGTGCACAAATTTGGATTCGTGCACCTTGTGCACAAAAGTTTTTGCCAAAGAATAATTATGTGCACAATTGAGTTGAAAAGCCTATATTCAGGGAGTGTTTCATGTGCAATTTGAGCCAAATTTGATGATTTAGGCTGAAATTTGCCTAAATTTTCAAAATTTCAAAAGTTAATATTGTATTTAAATTGGTAGTTCGAAAACTTAATGTCCTAAATTGTCTGATCCAATAAGTTATTGGGTACATAGAATAATAAACTCTTCTTTTATTTCTTATCAATCTCTATCATTTTTCCACATTATCTCGCCTACAGTATCACTAGGGGTGGTTTGGTATGGTATATCGTATCGAAAATCTCATACCATATACCGTAACAAAAAATTGGATATGCAAAAATGCATATTGTTACCTTATTGAAAATTTCGGTATCTCACGTAGTCATGCTGGAATTTTGGTATACCGAAATGAAAAATATATGTCGAAACCTTAGTATATCAAAAATATCGTTATATCAAAGTAAAAATTATACACCGAAACTTCAATATATCGAAATGAGAAATATTATTTATAATGTGGAATTAATATTAATTTATATATCGAAATATCAAAATTTTAAAATTACCATACCGATATCATACTGAAATTTTCAGTAAAAAAAAAGAAAACAAAAAAAAAAAAGCGACTATATGTGGTGGCCAATAGTATATTATAGTCTGGCGTGATAATATATCTTGTAACCACTAATAATCACCTATGTTTATGTTTCCACTAGTAGACTACCATCAATGTTAAAAAAAAAATTGTATAGATGCATAGAAAATTTGTAAAAGTATCAAAAAGAAAAGTATTAAGAACAAAAAAATATATATAGAAATTAAAGTACACGTACGAGTTTAAAAAAAAAAAAGTAAGTTAAAGAGAAAAATATGCATATCCAAATTAGAAATTTGGTTCCCGAAGAATACATAGATTTTTATTATTCTTTTAGAAAAAATAAATTTACATGAAAACGAAATCCTTTAATAATCCACGCACGCATCGCACGAGGTCCAAAGAAGCCAATATTTGCCTTGCAAGTGTCTTATTCAAATATAATTTTTTGAGAAAAGCAATTTGATTTTGCTGGGGTGTCGAATAATTTGTCACATTAGAAAAAGTCTTACAAAATTAGTTGCATCCATCGTTACATTTTCGTTACAAATTTATTGTAAAAAAATAACCTAAAAAAAAATCTCTATAATAATAACAAAAAAGTTAGTAAATTAGAAATTCTCGAAGACAATAGAAGACATTAGAGGCGAAAATTAATGTTCTAATTGATGAATGATTCCTAAAATTGCAACTAATTTTCCATATTTTCATGTGATCATCTTTTATTATACTTAATTATTTAAAATAACACCACATATCACACGTATCAAATGATATCATTCATTGACAAGTAATCTGTATTAAATGTCATATAACATAAGATATGATACCAAATAAAATAGAAGATCCAGACCGATTTTTATGTATATACATAATATGGTGGAAAACCATTTGGTTGGTTTACAAAATCCTGGCCATTTTATAATTTTCAACAGGTTTTTTTTCTCATTTTACTGAATTTTGTTTTTCTTTCGTAAATGACGACTTCACTGGAAACACAGCTCCCTGTTAAGGCTTTTGCATGGGCTACTACTGATTCATCTGGGACTTTTGCTCCTCTCAAGTTCTCAAGAAGGTATAATTATGATTGGAATTTTCACTTTATGGTGATTATAGAAACCCAAATCTTTTATACGTAAATTGATGATAGACATTGCATTATATATTTTATCAGGTGTACCATCCACAAAACCTCTGTAACTTACATAATTTGGTGTACTGGTGCAGGGCAACGGGTGAGCATGATGTGCAGCTCAAAGTTCTCTACTGTGGTATCTGTCATTCAGATCTTCATATGTCCAAGAATGAATGGGGTTTCACTATCTATCCTTTAATACCCGGGTAAGAGAGAGAGAGAGAGTTATATCATATATATATATATATATATGATATAACTCTCTTTATTTATGTGGATTGATGATTATTGATGCACAGACATGAGATTGTGGGGGTTGTGACAGAAGTGGGTAGCAAGGTCGAGAAATTCAAGACCGGGGACAAAGTAGGTGTCGGATGCTTGGTCGGGTCATGTCGTCAATGTGAGGATTGTATTGACAATCAAGAAAATTACTGCCCGAAAATGATAGCGACACTCAATTGGATTTACTATGATGGAACCGTGACGTACGGAGGTTTCTCAAACATTTTGATTGTCGATGAGCATTTTGTTGTATCTTGGCCCGAGAATTTGGCTCTTGATAGAGGTGCTCCTCTTCTTTGTGCCGGGATTACAATTTACAGCCCGTTGAGGCGCTATGGGCTCGACAAGCCCGGGATAAATGTAGGCATTGTAGGACTCGGAGGGGTCGGCCATCTCGCCGTGAAATTCGCTAAGGCTTTTGGAGCTAAGGTGACAGTCATTAGTTCTTCCATTGATAAGAAGAAGGAAGCAATTGAATCTCATGGTGCTGATGATTTTATGCTTAGCTATGACAATGAACAAATGCAGGTACTTAGCTATTTTGAATTTGAATGGTATTTTATTCATAAGAATTTCGTTTTTATTTTTTTCACGAGTAGTTAAGGACCAATTTCATCTATCTGTATGTATATTATCCCTATACCATCGGATCTATGACATGTGGCACAATTTGAAAGAAATCTAAAGGTTAGTGTTTTTATTTTATTTTTACAAACTGTGACACATGTCATACATCCTGTGACTTATGATATTACCCACATAGGTAGGGTGGACAAAAATGTAGATAATTTTGGGCATTTCATAAAATTAAAATTTATCTCTAGGCTGCTGCAGGCACATTGGATGGTATCATAGACACAGTCTCAGCAAATCTCTCTCTATTACCATTAGTAAATTTGTTGAAGCCCCATGGAAAGCTTATCATGGTTGGTATTCCACCAAATCTTGAGTTACCAACATTTCCTCTGCTTCTAGGTAAGAATAAAATTAATTCCCATCCTATTTTCAGTCATACGACGTCGTATAACTTTAGGGATAACATCCATTTGGAATGACAGGTGGGAAAGCGATTATAGGGACACTAAGTGGAGGGATGAAAGAGACTCAAGAAATGGTTGAATTTGCAGCAAAGCATAACATAATACCCCAAGTAGAGATAATCCCAATCGATTACTTGAATACTGCTATGGAGCGTCTCGAGAAATCCGATGTCAAGTATCGATTCGTTATTGATGTTGCAAACTCGATAAAGGTTGAGTAAGATTGTAATCATGTTTATTGTCGTTATTATAATTGTTGATCTATCGATCTAATAGATGTTACATCAAATGAAATATAATAAGTTGTAATTCATATATTATTTATATACACATTCATGAATGTGGGTATATTTTGTTATCTTATAATATTAAGGATAGAACATTTTAAATTTTAGTTGAATTTAGTACTTGTATCGTATATAACCAAACATGTGTGAATTAATGATATATATTATAGTTTAGATGTTTTAATCAATTAACAAATGAAACTTAAGTACTAAGTAATATTATTGTTATTTAATTAGTTTGAATTTCTAATCAATTTTGATATTCAACATTTTACTTTATAAATATTCAATGCTTGCATGTTTTGAATATGGTGAAAATAAAGTACATCATTTGATCACATTTAAGTGTCATTTTAAAGGTTCAATTTTATATTTTTAATTATTTCTCTTTTTAGTTATAATCCCCCTTTTTTTTTTTTCTAAAATTACCCACACTCATCATTCAAATGAGATTTCTTAATTTTCAATTTACCAAATTTAATCACTTTCATATTTATTTCACACTATAAATTTATACAAATTTTTTTTTAAAATTTATTCCTAACCATAAGATTTTTTAAGAACCTTTTTTTGTTTAATTTTATTATTCTTAATTTATGAAAAAAAAAACTCTTAAAATATATCTAAATAAGATGGAAGAGAGTATAGTTTTGAAATCTCTGAATGTCTTTAAAAAAATACAACTAATATTAGAGGAATTTTAATGATATACAACAAAGAAAATTTTATTTTACATTTTAAATATTTTTTTGTGACATCATATTTTTGAAAAGTGACATATTTATAATTTTGCCACTTTTTATGTTTATATTATTTTAGGTACCGAATTTTGTAATATTTTTCTCAACCCCACGGCCCACCTACGGCATTACTAGCCCCACCTACCCATTCCCAATTTCATTTATGTACTCTATAATAATAACTCGCACTTCGTTTTTTGCAGCATTCGATCTCTTTATTTATTTATTTTATGAGAATCATTATCGTTGACTTTGCAATTCCCTCCGAATATCATTATTTGACATGAATCTTTTATCGTTTTTTAAATGAGTTTGGGGAGGTGGAAGGGAGAAGAAAAATAAAGATTAAAAAATTTGTGTGATTTCGGTTTCAGTTTGATCATTATAATCTATTTTTTTATAATAGTAATATATCATCTGAATTATAAGATTTGTGGTATGAATTTTTTCTTGTTACATGCTATTTCTTCTTAGTTAAATAACATGTGTAACAATAAATTTTGTGTCTGCAAAATATAAACACAAAAGAGTGACACAAATTAAATATTTTTTTGAATTAAATCAAAGTGGATACAAATCTCAATGATCACTTTGATTATTATCTTCAAATTGATATGAATCTTGAAGTTGTATCTACAATTAGATCTTCAACAATACTTTGGAAATCTTTGTGAAGATCTCCTTGAATACATGAAGAACGCTTTGAACTTTAACTTGAAAAATGCCAACAAGAGGAGTTTAACACATTGATCTCTGATCAAACATCGTTTGTGGTGACTTTATATGAAGAACGTGAAGAACGTCTTGAATTTTGGAGATAGAAATTCTTGAGTATTGAAATCTTGATTTTGTCTTCCTTGAATCTGGAACTCTTGAGTTGTTTTGTATTCTCTTGTATCTTAAATTATGAAAAGAGACTCATATTTATAGGTGTAGGATATGAACTCTTTCCATATATACTTGATGTATATACTTGATGAAGGATGCAATTTGATTGGTCATCCATGATTTGAAAATATATATTTTTCCTTAATCAAAAGATGTGATTTTATAGGCAAACCCACACATGATCTCTCAAACTCACACAGAGTTATTGTCTTTTCACTTAAGGCTAAAAACTCAGTAAGGAACGACTTCCTATCAACTGAGGACACCTAAAACAATCTAAGCACACAACACTGAGGTAAAAGTATATAAGGTTTATCTTCAATCGATGCTTGAAGTAGCCTTGAGAAATCTTGAACTTGATCTAAGGCTTGATTGCTTCCTTAAAGGTTGAATGACTGAAACTTGGAAATGAATGCTTTGAGAACTTGAGAGCTTCTTGCTTTGCACTTCAAATGTAAAATGTTTCAGTAGTCGTTTCAATCAAGTCTTCCTCTATTTATAGGTGAAATATTATGCTCGTTGAAGAGAGGCACAACACTTTGAATGTGAATCTTTTTCAATGTTGTAGAGCTCGCATTAATTGATTTTGAATGGTTGCATTAAAATTTTCTTATCTTGCATTCCAAGGTATTAAATGCGGTTGTAGTAGGTTGCAAGTTTCTGTTAGGATATTTCTGTTTACATTTTGATGAGACAAAATAGTGATGTAATATGGATTTAGTATACCCCATTTTTCCATACTATTTATGGAATATTATTATTTTTCCTAAGTAACAATTTGAGTTGAAAAATGGAGTATTGTGGAAATTAGCAATAAGGAAGTTATTGATAGTAGTTGGATTTAGCAAGGAATCGCTATCGGATACTGCATTAAAAAAGTAGTAATACAGCAAGCAGCAATACTATGAGCAGTAAGAAGAATTGAGAACAAAAAGTTGACGCAGAACAGAAAGATGGTGTAACATTCTTAACAGAAAACAAGAAGAGATAGCACTCAATATTATGTAGTACGAGAAAGATCACAGAAATACGAGGTTCCATCTTGTCAAGATAGCCGGTAGAAAGATATGATCAAGGAACCAATGTCGCTGTGACATGTTGACCGACAACCTGCGAGAAGCCTGATGTTGATGTCCGCCGCATTTAATGATCTGCAGAATAGGACAAGACCTCTTCCCCAATTTTTCTAGAAACATTTAATGCAAGTGTAGAGAAGATCAATGAAGATCAAAGACTTCAAAATTCAAAATGAAGTGTGTCTCACTTCTAACGTCTTAATATTTCAAAAAAAGAATCAAGATCTCATTCCCTCAAAAGGATTAAGATCTTGATTAGTTGAATTTTTTTGTTGTGATCCAAGAATCTTATGATTGCATGGCCGAAGAATTTAATTGACAAACATTCTATATAGTATAAATTATGATAGTAATAGTATATATATATATATATATATATATATATATATGAAAATTGTATTATGGCAAAACTAATTTTCATTGATCACAACGTGCAAATATATACAAGTACAATATGTGGGCCTTTGGGCCGTACCGCCTCAAAGCAAACAATACAAGAAATAAAATCAAGATATAAAGAAATATGAAAAACAAGAACTACAAAATAGATGCCTATGGAGCAGATTGGGGCGGCCCAACATGGCTCGTTCCATTCTCGTTAACATATATATATATTACTTCTTCATGTTTAATTATTATTTAATTTATACATGTATTTATTTAAAGCAAAACAGAGTTATGACCTATCAATCCTCAAAATCAGAAATTATGGATTCCAAATGCAAAAATCCCGTACTCCCAAACAAATGAGAGGAAGAAGCAAAAAGATCTGAAAAAACTAACACAATTCGCAAACTAACACATGAAAATATCATCACAAAAACTCATGTGTAACCATCACACCATGTGAAAGTTGCACTTATAGCGGAAAATGATATATTTATAGCTGTAAAAAAACAAACTTGAAATATATTTGTAAAACGCATACTTTAATATAGTTGAAAAACATATATTTATACTAGTAAAAAGACATACTTAATTCATGTCGCATGTGAGACGATCTCACAAGAGATCAACTCATCAAATATCATAGTTTATGCAGCGATGTGCTAATTGATCTTTCAAAGTTCTTAGAAATTCTAAGTACGTTTTCAACTCCAAAATTGACTGCTTGAATTTTTTAATTATCTTAGAAATTTATTGATCATTTATAATCATATGTACTTTGAAAGCCAAGTAATCAATAATAGTCAAGTTTAACCTGTCATAGTGTCATTGCACTTAAACAAATTAAAATTTTAAAGTTTCTAGAATTATATGACTAAAATAAAAACAAAAAATCTATAAAGTTAAAATTACAGGATAAAAAAAAATCCTAATTAAAAAAGTTGACATAAGCAAATAATTTATAGTTGCTGTCGTTTCTATATTTGATAAGATTCTTTATTCTTAAAATGAATCTAATGAGACAACGAATTTGATGCCAGTCCATAATTTCTCAAAATAAAGAAATCAACTCTTAGTTGAACAAAGGAAGTCAAATCAAATCGGAATCTTGCAAGTTGGTCTGCCCTACAAAATCAAAATCAAAGTACACACACATATAGTTGATGCTAATTGCATGCATTAATGTGAAATTGTGTCACGGTCTAATTCAATTAGCATCTTCAACATTGTTGGAAAAATGTTTAAAGTTGATTTTTTTTTTCCTTTCAATGTTATGAAAAGTTGTGTCAACTGCTATCTCTGTATTTGGTTAATGTAGACTTAAAATTTACAGTATTCTTTGTTTTCTTTAATTTTCATTTTTCTAATTTTTTTTATAATAATAAGAAATATTATGTTTCAATGCAAAATATTGTACATACTATTAAAGATGAATGACAGTTTTTACATTAAAATAATGCAAAATTTACTATAAATAACTTAAGTCACAATACGTCAATACATAACCAATATTTTACAAATACATTTGTAGAAATTGATCTAATTTGTGGATAGTGGGTTCGTTTGTCGGACTATCCCATATAAGTAACAAAATTTAATAAACATATGGTAAGTATTTTATACACGCTAACAAATTAAATTTTTAGAGAATGTATAGAAAGTTCTTTTTTAAATAAATAAATTTATTCTTTATTGGTTGGATCCAGGAAAGTAAACAAATATTTATTCTTTATTTATCATTAAAGTATAACAATTTATACGAGCATTAACTATATTCAAATTTTATTATAAATAGGTAAATATAGTTTTTTTAATGCCAACAGATAAATATACTCCCTCCGTCCTGAGATAATTTGCACACTTTCCTTTCGGGGTGTCCCGAAATAATTTGCACACCACCGAAAAGGAAAATAATTTTTATCAAATTATCCATGTAACTTAACATATTTATCTAATTTTTGTTGACTTTTTAACTCAAAAGGCAAAAAACAATATTTTTAACTCAAAATTTTTGTTGACTTTTCAACTTAAAAAGCAAAAAACAATATTTTTTTATTCCACGTGTCGGGATGGGTGTGCAAATTATCCCGGGACGGAGGGAATAAATTAGTTATCCTTTATTTAAATCCCAAAAAGAAATTTTTATTTTTATTTTGGGCCCGGCTATCCACACCCCATATATTCTAAACACACCCCATTTTTATTTTTTTTATTTAAAAAATTCAAGAAATAATAAAAAGACAATTTTACCCTTATGTGTTCAACCATTGTTTGAACACACTATAGTGTGTTCGACCAATGGTCGAACACACCTCTTTGTGTTCGACAAATCAAGGTCGAACGGGTCCTCAGATTTGTTGTTATTTTTTTATTTTTTTTACACGATTTCACACGATTATTATATATTTTGTAACTCATAAAATGATATTTTTAAGGGGATTCAAGGTTTGAGAATGAAAAGGAAAAAAAATAAAAAAAAAAAGAGAAAAAAAAGAGAGGCAAGAGACATGAATCATATGTATTCAATCAGTTTTTTTTTTTAATTAAAAGGGATAAATTTGTCATTTTACCTTTTTTAAAAATTTTTAAATAAAAATTGAGGTGTGTTTAGAATACATGGGGTGCAGATAGCCGGCCCCTTTTATTTTTTTATCATTGAAGCGAAACGACATTTCGGAGCATTAACTCAACCACTTGCATTTACTGCGCAATAATGAAAAATTAATATTTCAAAAGTCAGCCTTTATGGTATGCCACCTACCCACTCACCATCTCCATGGCCCACATCCATTCCAGAATTTCATATCAAAACTAGTCAATATTTTGTTTCATTTTCCATCTGCAAAACGTATTTAACTAAAATTACTCCTCCAATTTGAAAATAATTATCGTCTCATTAAATAGATTTATTTTCATTTATTTGTCAGTTTTTTTTTATCAAGAAAAAATAATTCCTTTCGTCCAAATCTGTCCTTGTCATAATGTCATATTCTTTATATAAGTTTTGTTTTAATTTTTTTTCATTTATTGTAAATATCAATAATTATAGATGGAAACTCCATCTTTTAGTAAACATAGTCATAGACATCATTAAAAAATTTCTTGATTTGTATAAAGCAACTTAAAAAAATATATAAATTTTAAATGGACAGAGCTAAATTTTAGAATCTTTAGCTCATTGTGAAAAACGCATCTTTTGTCCTTCATATTTTAATGGCATACTTCATTATGGACGTCATGTATAATGTATATAATATATCTCATACATCATATTAAACGAAACGGTGAATTAATTCTCAAGACAATCCAAACATTTTCAAAATTCTGCTATTTTAACTCATTCGTTTAAAATTTCATTGTGGCAAATGATTTTATCATTTTAGTGCAAATTTAGCTGACTCTGTTAGATAAATGTATAATTTGCTAACAATAACTTGATTTTAAAGGTCATAATTATATAATATCTAGAAAATAACTCAAAAAAATTAATATAATTTAAATATATAATTAAAAGTTTTTTTTTTAAATTAAGTAATCAAAAGAATTAGAATTGTCTTATATTTATATATATAAAAGTAAGACCACTAAGTACATGCTCAAATTATTTTGACATTAAACATGGTTAATTAATGATTTCAAATTTTATATAGCTAAGAAAAATTACTAAATAATTTAGAAATCTTGATTAAATTTATCTAAATAACATATGTTATGCTTCAATATAGGATTTATTTGCATATTAAATTTTAGAGAAAAAGTATAAATAAATGAAAAAGAAAAACACTAAAATATCAATAAGTTTATTGAAAATGATTGTTGAAAATTTTAATTTAAACTTATTAATTAATAAAAAATTGAATAGTCTTTTTTTTTTGAATTTGTATTTTAAAATAAACTATAAAATTTATTTGTGAAATTTTAACTTTTATTTTTTTATTATTTAATTGAAAAGAAAAATTGAAGATTGTTATAGATGTTAACAATAAAAAGCAAATTAAAAAAATGATGTGTGGGTTGAAGATACTATATATATTACTTTCAATAATAAATAAAAAAATATTTATGATCCACTACAAATGCAACATATATTCTCACAATTAGATAAATATTTAATCATACTACATTATATTTAATGTTGTAATATTTATTGCACAAATCATAAATCTATTATTACTATATAAATAATATTTAAAATTTTCTAATTAAATTAAATTAAATTTATTTTTTGAAAAATCCTGTGTAATACACGTGCCCTATACTAGTACTTAATATAAAAAATAATTACATAGTCGAAAGAGAGAAAAATCTAGTCGTAATTAATTAATTTTATTTATAATTGCGATAAATCTCAACTTCTTTATTTTAGCAAAATAGTCGTGATTTTAACTTACTACCAACAACGGTATGTTTCTTTGAATTGAGTCCATGTATCCGATTATATAACTAAGTTGAATGCAATATCATAAGTCATATAATTTTGACAAATAAAATAAAATTTGATCTATATCAATACAACCACTTTTTATGTGAAATTAAATTAAAAGTAGAGCTAAATGAAAAATTTGTGGGACTATAAAATTGTATTATGTATTAAAAGCTCTGCTTTAATTTAACTTCACCTAAAAAATCGTTCATCATCATGATTTTGGAGATCGAAATGTTAATTTATTTTTCAAAATTACATGGTTTTTCAAAATAGATCATTTTGATTCAAATTACAATAACAAAATAAATATGTAATCATTTTGCTAATAGATTAAATTCCAACTTTAAAAATATCTTGAGAATTTTTCACTTAGGCTTAAATCTACATTTGAAAGTTCAATAATGTTAGCAATGAGGTTTGAAATTCACATACTTATGGGATCTACTCGGCTATCCAATATATATGTAACCTTTATAAAATATATAAATATTAAATTAATTTATTTAGTTTTTTGCTTACACTCGGATATATCAAGAAAAATCTTTAATTTTATATTGATATCTAAATTAAAAAAAAAAGGAGAATAATGTGAAAAGGGATGGAGGGATCCCATTAGAAAGGGGACGAGGATTCCCTAGTCTTGGGATTCTACGGTCAAACTATGTGAAAATTTTCATAATTAATTATTGTTTATCATTCAACTAATCACAAGCTTTTCCAATTATTTATGAATTGAAAAAAGAAAAAGAAGAATTAATTAATTAATTAACACCTATGCCATGATGCATATTAATTTTCGCCATCACGGCTAACGTCAGCGAGTGTTGCCGGAAAGAGAGTAACTCTTGCCTATAAAATACCACTCTCTCACTCTCTCTATCATCCCATAAACCCTTTTACAATTTGCGGCTTTTCTGTAATTGACTCTTTTCTCTTCAAATTTAGATTCAGAAATGGCGAAAACTCCAGAAACTGAGCATCCAGTGCAGGCTTTTGGCTGGGCTGCTAGAGATACTTCTGGGGTTTTTTCTCCTTTCAAGTTCTCTAGAAGGTCTAGATCTATAACTCTATTTTAGTATTCAATCTGTGTTGGTTCATTTTTGTGGGTTTTGTGTAAGGTTTTTGCTGTGATTTTTGCAGGAGCACTGGTGAGAAGGACGTGCAGTTCAAAGTTCTTTACTGTGGTGTTTGCCATTCTGATCTTCATATGATTAAGAATGAGTGGGGATTCACTCAGTATCCTATTGTGCCTGGGTAAGCATTTAACCTTCGAGTGTAAATTTTTATGTTTTTGCGTGTTTATTTCTGCTGTTATATTGCAATCAATTAAAAGTTTAAGTTGTAATTTATGCATAATTATGTTTAATCGCACCGAACCTGTACGATTAAATGTTTGAGAAGCTGAAAGAAAGTCAGAATGAAAATCTTTGATCCATTCCTCGAAATTTCTAGAACGAATGTTTGTTTGTTTGTGATCTTGGATTAATGGGGACCAGTACTTGACTGGATCGGGTTTGATGTCAATTTCAAGGTTGATTTGAAGTTTGAACCGTGCAAGTTATGATCTGCTGTTTTGTGGTCCTGTGGTGTTAATGCATGGTGTTCTAATTTAGATGGATGTAGTTATTGGATCAGTGTTTCTGCTTTTAGCAAATTACCTTTCTTTTGATTACGATGGTTCTAATTTAGATGAATTTGGTTAAATTGGATCTGTGTTTCTGCTTTTTGCAAATTACCTTTCTTTTGATTACCATGTTATTGTCAGTGCTTAAATATGATGGGTTCCATTGATTAAAGTGGCTCTTCTATACGATCATATACTTCAGTATGTTTCATTACAAGTTTTCATCAGTTTTTGATTTCATCATAGAGTGATTAATCCGAGCCAATCTGTTTAACTGATGTAAAATCATGTTAACTCTCTATAATATATCTTTGTTTGGATCATATTACCTGCTCTGTTCAAATGGATGTACAATCATGGGATCTTGATTGAGTAACATTTGATTCTTGATTTGAGGGATTTATACAAAGTTTGGTGTTTTCTATAGGCACGAGATTGTGGGAGTAGTAACTGAGGTGGGTAGCAAGGTGGAGAAATTCAAGGTTGGGGACAAAGTTGGTGTTGGATGCTTGGTTGGATCATGCCGCCAATGCGACCAGTGTTCTAACGATCTCGAGAACTACTGCTCTAAACAAATACTTACATACAGTGTGCCTTATGTTGATGGAAGCATCACATATGGAGGGTATTCCGATCTCATGGTAGCCGATGAGCACTTTGTCATTCGTTGGCCCGAGAATTTACCCATGGATATTGGTGCTCCTCTCCTATGTGCCGGCATTACTACTTACAGCCCATTGAAGTACTTTGGACTCGATAAACCAGGAATGACTGTTGGTGTTGTTGGTCTTGGTGGGCTCGGTCATCTAGCTGTCAAATTTGCTAAGGCTTTTGGGACTAAGGTAACGGTCATTAGTACATCTTTGAGTAAGAAGAAGGAAGCGATTGAAAAACTTGGCGCTGATGAGTTTTTGGTTAGTCGTGACCCGGAGCAGATGCAGGTAAATTACTCTACACTTTGATGGGCTAAATTCTTGGATTAGGATTTGATGCAAATAACCGTGTTTTTATTCATTTGCATGTATAGGCTGCAGCTGGTACTTTGGATGGGATCATTGATACAGTCTCGGCCACTCATCCCCTTCCGCCATTGATAACCTTATTGAAGCCTCACGGGAAGCTTATCTTGGTCGGCGCTCCTGAGAAGCCCCTCGAGCTTCCAGTTTTTCCTCTGATCATGGGTTAGAACCTCCATCCATTTTGTCTATGTTAATATGGTTTCATTTTACTATTTAGAAATTTGAGGTGATAACAAGAATAATAATCGATTAATATATAGGGAGGAAGTCGATCTCGGGCAGTGGAATTGGAGGTCTGAAAGAGACACAAGAGATGATCGATTTTGCAGCAAAGCACAATATTCTACCGGATGTCGAGATGATCCCAATAGATTACGTGAACACAGCTATGGAGCGTCTGTTGAAATCCGATGTCAAGTATCGTTTCGTCATTGATGTTGCGAAGACATTAAAGGCCGAGTAAATGTTATAACTCATCATACCCTCCAGAGTTATTTCTTCACATGATTGTGCCATTGAGATGATGAGAACAACTTTTTTCACTATGGGAAGTTGTGTTTGGTCTTTGTTCAATGGGTTCTTGAGCTTCTTAATAGTTTCATTTGCTACTTCAGAATAATGAGTGGTTTGTCATTGATGATGATGTTGTTGCAATAGTCTGTGCAATTGTTGTTTATTGCCAATGTGAGAACTAAGACTGATAATGTAAACCATCCTTTTGATCTACTTTGTACTTCTTTTGTTATTCTTCAATTTCATTTTATCATACAGAGAGTGATGATAATATAATTGTGCACGTGAAATACGGTGATAAAACAAAACCTATTTGCAAAAAGGTTGAAAAAATGGCTTTAAAAATGAAAACTTTGTATTAAATTAAAATGTTTCAAAAAGAATATTAACTATATAATCAAGATAATCAGTTGATTCAATCTCAAACGTACATCGTTATTCAGATACATCCTTTGTTTTACATAGTTCAACTTAGCTCAGAGTTGTTATCCCAAAATAGTTGGACATAATTTTGGAATTGAGTTATTTATTAAAAAAAAAAAAAGTGTGGTGTGCCTTGAAACATTCACATAGTGGTACTCAAGTTGATTCAAATCCTGAGATGTTTAATCATGAAATTTGAGAAATAAGTCTCTTGTGAGATCGTTTCATGAAATTCTAATGCATTGCGTGAAACGGGTCAACGCACAATCCACTTATCCACCACCAAAACCCTATAATTCACATGTTGTTTGTGGGTGATAGAGCTCCGTTTCACAGAAACTATTCGTGAGATCGTCTCACATGAGTTTTTGTGAAATTTGAGCATCAAATTCACAACCATAATGATGTTTCCATGCATGGCATTGATTATTTTGCAGGAACAATACAAGGGGGGTAAAATAAAGTTGGATATTCAAAGCTATCAACCATCTCATTTAATATTTGTCTTTCATTAGCAAAACAATGATGTTTTTAAATTCAACTACCTAACCGCTTAGCCATTCATTATTTACTACAATAATTTGCAATAATTCAACTATTTTATATTCATAATGTGAACTGCCAAGGAAACATCGTCACGATATCAAATTTTGGTTTTGTTTTATTTGTTCAGCACCATTATATTATATATTAATAATAATTGTATATCAATGATATTATTTTTAAATCAATCATATATGGATAGTATTAATTATTATATGAAATTCTAATCACAACGGATTCGATATGCATCTTGGTGCAATTTGTTTGATAAATGGGGCATTTTTGGTGTGTACATAGTGTGCTAGATAAATAGAGCATGCATTTGCTTGTTAATTAATGTAGTATTGACATTGTTTAATATTTTGTAAGAAAAGTAAGTTATTTGTTCAAAACATTTTGAGGACAAAACGAGCTACGAAAGGAGTTGTGAATTGACGATTATGGAGGTTCAACTGATGTAAAAGGGCATGCAAAACTTTTGCCCAACTCTCAAATTCTTTAGAAACACGTTTTATTAATTTTTTTTTTCTAATATCATGTTTTAGTTTCGTATCTTATTTTAACAAATTATTTAATAATAAACATTGCATTAACATTTAAAGACATTCAAACGGTTCAAAAAATCGGAACCGGGCCGGTTTGAACTGGAGGTCAACGGTTCGGGGAACCATTGACCCGGTTTCGGTTTCAAACCGGAACCGGAAACCGCCGAGAACCGGTTCGGTTTCGGTTCACAATATGCCAAACCGGCGGTTAAACTTCCGATTTTCGTATTTTTTTTTTTAAATTGAAGATGTCATGAGTACGGCTGAGTTTGAATCGAAGATAGCCGTTAGGGATGAACGGCCAGGATTAAATGGCCGTTGGAAACCGGCCAAACCGAACCGGAACCGACGGTTCAAACCGGCGGTTCGGCTCACTTTTCGATCCAACGGCCGAGATCAAGTGGCCGTTGGATATTGACGGCTGAGATGATCCGAACCGGAACCGGCGGTTCGAACTAAAGCGTGTGTTTTTTTTTTTTTGGAATTTTTGAGATCTATCGGGCCACACTTTGAGTGCGAGACGAGCAAACTTGGTTGCTGAGAATGTCCAAAATCTTATGCTCCTTGAGGATTGGGTCAAAGCATCCAAACGTTAACAAAACCTCGATTGCACACTTTGAGGAAGGTGAACCGGATTTGTATGACTACGACTCAAACACAACACAACATCCTCCGGCGGTAGTGGCATCAACAACCTCGACGATTGAAGAAGGTAAGTTGAGGTAAGAGAACTACGTGAGCTTTGATTCCTTAATTCGATTTCAATTAAGGATACGTAGGCAATTTCATTTTAAGTTTGGAATTTCAATTCCAAACTTAAAATGAAATTCAAGCTCTTAGAATTTCAATTTTTCCCCCTCCCTTTGGCTAATGTTGTTTCAATAGTTACTTAGTTAGATACTTAGATCTTAGACTTGTATTATATAATTCAAGATAGATAGATAATTGCAATTGTAATTCAAGATAGACTTTTATTTCTTTTAGATAGACATGGACTTTTGTAATTGTAATATATAGGAACTTTTGTAATAGATTAGATAGAGTTCTAACTTGTAATAATTTTCCAAGTTATAATGAAAAAGTTTGTTCACTTCAATATTTTATATTCCAAATTTCAATTTCTCATGGTATGGTATATGTTGGGATATTTCAGTAGTTATCTTGATAAGACAAAATACAATAACACAATAAGAAAAGAACAGTTTGCTTAAGGTTTTGATACCTAGTTTCCACATTACATGATCACGAGCTTAACGATACTGAAGGAAAGATCATGTAATGGTTTTCCAAGAGTCAAGGAAAACCAACCTTAGAAGAAGTAAGTACACTTCTAAGGATCAGCATGTTGTAGGGAACAGCAAGCTAGAAGAAGTATCCTTAGTAAGAAGGAGATAGGATACTGGAGAAGTAGTCAGCAGGTTGTGAGAAAAGCTGTTCTGAAAGAAGAATTCAGAAAGCAAGTTACTGCTGCAAGAAACCAACAACAGCTGCAAGAACCCATACTTGCAGCAAAGACTGTTGAGGTTACAGGACTAGCCGAGGAGACGGGGTCCTTGCTGAAGACCTCAGGCGAGGTTGTTGTTCAGACAACACTCTCTGAGGATTAGAAGACCTCTGAAGGGGCGGCTGTCGGGACAGTACCCTTAGAGGATGCTCGAGGTGAAGCAGAGGTAAGCTGAGGTAACCACTAAGCAGCTAGAGATACCTCATGAGGAGGTTGATGCTGCTGCTGCTGCAAGCTCAAAGGAACCTATCTAAGTTACAGAAGCAAAGGTTACTGAGGAAGCTGTGTATGAAAGGGCGGCAAGTAGCTGCTGCAAGAAAGCAGTTGCAGCACTGCAACAATGTAAGAAAGAACGACATACATCATACTGCAAGGAAGGATACAACAGTACTGTACGAAGACTCTGCAAGAAGGCTTAAAGTTACAACAACACGGTGAAGGACAAACTGCTGCAAGCAGACCTAGGATACAGCGCGAAGCTTTTTTCTCAAACAGTCAACTGAAGAAGTATCCAAGCAAGAATAAATAGAGCCGTTCCAAAGAAGATCAAAGTTGCAGACACGGAGCCAATGCCAAGATGCCACGTGGACTGACGCGCTGCGAAAAGCTACAAGCCGCAACAATCGCATTAAATGCAACACAGAGAAAAAGTCAAGAAGCATTTAATGTGACCATAGAGGAGATCTTGAGAGATCACAGTTCACATTCAAAATGGGAAGTGTCTTCCTTCAATAGATACTTTCCCCAACGGATATACTCTCAAGATGTATAAATAGAAGGTGTGGCTGATTGAAGAATTTACTGGACAAAGTTGAGGGGAAACTCACATATCATCCAAAGCCTTTAAGCTTTCACATGTTCAGCCACTCAACCTTCTAGAAGCAGTTTACAACAACAAAGGAGCTACCAAAGATCAAGACTGCTTCTCACCAGTTGAAGATTTATTTTCTTTTTAACCTCGGTCCTGTGTGGTTAGGTTGTTTTAGGTGTTGAACAGTTGATAGGAGAAATCCTTGCTGTTTGCATAGTTGTCTAAGTGTTAGGCAACTTCCCTGTGTGGGAGTGTGGAACCCTGTGTGGGTTAGCCTTTAGAGTTCGTAGGAGCTGTGTGAACACTGGACTCTAGTAGGTGGTTAACTTTGTAAGTTGATAGATTGTTAGGAGTGTCCTGTAAATCAATCTTGCTTAACGAAGTTCCTGCTCGAGGTAGCAGTAGAGTGGTCGTAGAAGGGTTACACCACATTCGAACCACTATAAGCCATAAGTATTTTATTGCTTTCTTATATGTGCCTTTTCGTTTATATTTATCTTTGTCATAAGCATAAAACGTTTTGAAAAGGTTCATATTTGAGAAAACCAGCCTTGTGTCTTAAAACCTTTATTTTTCCGCTGCGTATAAAACTCTAGGTTACAGCGTGCAGCACTGCATCCTAGTGCTGTAAGCAGTAACTGACTAGCTCTACAAGTTCAAGTAACTTGCAGAACAGTAAAGTTTTAACAGATTTTCAAAATCGACCAAGGTTCATTCACTCCCCTCTGAACCTCGGACACCACTTGGGACCCAACAGTATACTTCAAAACAAACATTAAAAATCAAATTTGGAGTTGTGATTTTAAAATTTAAAAAAAAAAAAAGAACCGTTGAACCGTCCGGTTCCGGTTGAATCGGCGGTTTGGAACCAAAACCGGAACCGCCCATCACACAGTTTGGTTTTGGTTCCACCAATCCGAAACCGCTGAACCAGCGGTTTGAACCAGAACCGGCTAACCGTTTGAACATCTTTATTAACATTATGCCCAAAAGAATGTGCAAATTCATTCACAGTGGCTTCATACATACACATGAATTTTATATATGTTATATATAAGTGGAGTAAGTCTGGTGTGCACCAGGTGTACATGCAATCCGGGTCAACTCAGGTTGATCCGGATCCGCATGTTTTCAGATTTTTTTTTTTTTTTTTTATGATTCATGTGTTACATTTATGTTATATAAGTGTGACATTATATTATATTAGTGTGACCTTTATATACAAATATTTTTACCTTTATATATTGTAACTTAGAAAAAAAAAAGAATTTCAGTACAATTTGTACATATATACCTTTATGTGATATTTATGTTACTTTTTTGTTATATTCATGTCACCTTTATGTACAAATATTTTTACTTTTATGTAATATGTAAAAGTGCAACTAACATAACTAAAAGGTATGAGTAATATCACATAAAAAGGTATTTGATAAAAAAAAAAACACTGAATTTTTTCTTCTAAGCTCCAGTACATAAATGTGATGATATTTGTACATAAATATTATATTAATATAATATAAATAACATACAAATATAACATAAAGATAACACAAAAAATTAAAAATTAAACAAATCCAAAAAACTTGTATTCGGGTTGGGACGATCCGAATTACATGGATTTATGACCCTTTGCGATATAAGTGGGAGATGAATAAATGATGTTAAAGATATTGTAACATTCAATTAACTTGTACTTTAGAGTTTTTCATCGATCAATAGAATTGTTTTCCAATGAAAAACTAAGAAAAGTATTTTTTTTGTTTGTAAATAGTTTTTTATCCTTTCAAGTAGTGTCAGAATGATATAAAGTGGAAGTATATCTTTCTAACCAATAAGTATAACAAAAAAATATTTTTTATCCATTCCATAAGAAAACAAGCTTTCTATCCAATTTTTTGTTTTAAATATCTTAAATGTCCTTATCTCTTTTAATGATTCCATCCACCAACCATGAGCCTTGAAGCTCAAGGGTATCCACATTTTTATAAAGTTGCAAATTGGGTGACGATTAGAGTTTTAACTTGTGTCACGTAAGTTTTTCAGTGTTTATTATTTTCCTTCCTTCCACTCCCCCAAGTTCAATAAAACTGATTCCAACCACCACCTCTATCACCTCTGTCCCCACTCATGTAAATTGAAAAAAATAATCTTCATCTTTTTCATCATTTCCTCCTACTTCTTGAATATAATCAATCCGGTGCAATTTCATCTCATGGTTGTTGCTTAAAAGATGTAAGATAAACATTTTTTGAAGTGTAGTATAATGTAATTTATAATTTTGAATCTAGAGTTTGGATTTGGATTGGAGTTAGTTAAATGTTCTTGAATATTTTAGTTTTAATATTTTTTGGAAAAATGATTTAACCCCACACATTTTTAACCTTCAAGATCTGTGTTTCTAAATGTAAATCGTCTATTTTTTTCATAAAAAACAATAAAATTTGAAGTTCTAAAGTTTCAGGAACATATTACAATGATCTTTAGATCATGACGGTAGTGAGAATCATAATCTCAAATCTTGGTGCTCAACCACCATCGTGATCTAATGAGCATCATGATCTATATATAACACCATAAAATATGAAATAATAAGAATGAGCATAGTGATCTAAGATCTTGACTCAATCACCATTGTAATCTAAGATTTTGAGCATCATAATTTATCTTTCAGCAAATTAGATCACGACTTATCAATGTGATCTAAGATTGTTTATTAACATGATCTATCTTCCATCATCGTGATTTGTCACCATTGTGATCTATTTTAAATTTATTTCTTTTGGAAAAAAAAAATAACTTCTCTATTCTAAGGGCCTCATGTCATTTGCCCTCAAATTTGGGTTGAAAATATGTTTTTAATTAAATGGATATTTTTCATTTTCTCTTATCTATCATGGATAGAAACACGACACGTCCTGCTGTATAAATAAATATTTGAACTATTGTAGTAAAACAATCGGCGGCAGACTCACCGGCGCAACCACCGCACCGGCCAAAAACACGGCGAAGCCCCGGCTTCGCGACCATAACGGCGAGACGATAATGGATAAAAACCACAGCCGGAGAAAGCGAAAAGGGGAAAAAGAATGAGGGAGAGAGAGAGAGAGAGACCAGCCGCGCCTTTCCGGCGGCTTACGTGCCGCCGCCGGCGGTTGGTAAAATCGGCGGCGGTTTGGAGAGAGAGATAGAGAGTGTGTTGCTTCTTTTCCCTTTCTTCCCAACTTGAGTTGAAGGACCACATGCCTAGCTTGATGATGTGTCAAGATCCTAGCCTAGGTGTGTTGTCAATATTTTGTGAAGAGAGAGAGCTAGGTGTCAAGGCCATAGAGAGAGGGAGAGTGATTCATCATCTATATCACATTTGTTTTCAATTATTTTGGTTATGATAAAAGAAAAAAAATCCTAATTAACCCTTCACTAGGGTGTTATACTATAATTATTATAATTTAGTGTTATATAATTATTAGAATTTAGGGTTAATTAATTTTTAAAATTTAGATTGGTTTAAATTATGTTTAGTTAGTTTGCAAATAGGAAATTTAGTCTCTCTTACTTCTTTATATCAATTTTGTAATGTTAAACTTAAGAGTATAAATTTTAAATTTTACTATATCAGAAAAACCTTAATCATTAAATTCGACAGGTGTATGGCTAGAATTTATCGGATACAATAAAAATGCATAAAATTTAAGTTTGTACGACAAAATAGAACACTATTAATGTTTATAAAATAAAAATATCAAATCTCATATAATTCGAATGATAAAATAATTATTACCATTTTTTTATATAATAAATTCCACACAAAATTGCAAAAAGTTAGTTGATTTAGTCTGTTTTGGATAGAAAATTGTGGAATATACCAGAAATGATACAGATAAATTTCATAATAAGATCCAATTTTTAAAGTTTTTCAATAAGAGCTTAATTTAACATTTTTTCTCAATTTTAGACTTAAAATTTAGATTAAGTTATCAATTCAAGACAAAACTCCATTTTCTTTTTCTTTTTTATTTTTAATTATATTTATAAATTTATTTATATTTTAATATGTATTTATATTTTAGATAAATTAAGATAAATTAGTGCAATTTTGGAATGATCTTTATCCGACTTGTATTAATTTATATAAAAAAAAAAAGAGGAAAGAAAAATATAATTAAGAAAATAAAAGGAATTGGGTATCTGTACTTTTATTCATAAAATTAAGAAAATAAAAGGAATCTTAATTTATATATATATATATAAATTAATAAAAGTCGGATGAAAATAGTTTCAAAATTGTACTAACTTATTATAATTTATTTTAAATATAAATACATATTGAAATATTAATAAATCTATAAATTTAAATAAAAATAAATAAATAAAATGAAATTTTATCTGAAATTAAAAACTAAATCTAAATTTCATGCTTTAAATTGAAAAAAAATAAATTAAGCCCCTTAACGAGAAACTTAAAAAATTGGGTTTAAAATTGAGTGATAATCTATAAATTGTTTCATACATGAAGGTAGAGGTATCAGATCTGATGGTCAGGGCCCGCCGAGTGTGTGAACCAAATAAAATTGAAATAATTTTCTTCCCACCGACAAAACTGCAACTTGCAAGACTTTAGAGTCAATATTATTCTGCCAACACCCAATCACTCATCTTCTTCGCAATTCTCCATATTCCATATATATTTTATCTGCTATACATTTTTCTCTACCTTTATTAAAGAACAAATCAAAGAGTTAAGAGAGGCAGAATTAGTAATGGCAGCTTATGCAGCTCTACTTTCAGTGTCGCATATTATAGAGAGGATCAACCAACCTCCTCCCCCTCCTAATTCTCTCGACAAAACTCAGCTTCATTCTCTCTCTGAAAATGTTTGTTTCTTGCAAGATTTTCTTGAGCGTTATCGCCATGATGGCAGTGAAGAAGCCGATGAGTTGGAGAGTCGCATCAGAGATGCTGCTCATGCCGCTGAAGATCTAATCGAATCCCATATTGTAGATCAGATTGCTGCTGGATCCTCAACAAGTACTCATGCTCAAAACATGATCAGTTCCATTGATCGCTTGTATGAAGGTCTTCAGAAAGTGATACGAGATTCTCTTGAGCGTTATCGCCATGATGGCAGTGAAGAAGCCGATGAGAGTCGCATCAGAGATGCTGCTCATGCCGCTGAAGATCTAATCGAATCTCATATTGTCGATCAGATTTCTGCTGGATCTACAACTAGTACTCATTCTGAAAAGAACATCAGTTCCATTGATCACTTGTATGAAGGTCTTGAGAAAGTGATACAAGACTTGGCTTTTATCAGGGAAGAGGCGATGGCTGTTAAAGAGAAGAGTGGAATCATCAATATTCAGATCAACACAAAGTCATCAGTACTACCTGCTGCTTCGCTATTAAGGTCTCCTTCCATGGTGGGTTTTGACGATCTCTTGTATGAAGCCATGGACAAGCTCACCCGAGGACAACTTGATCGCCAACTCATCCCAATTTCTGGTATGGGTGGCATGGGTAAGACTACGCTTGCTAGAAATCTTTTCAAACATCAGACTGTTGTGCAACACTTTGATGTTCTTGCTTGGGTTACAATCTCTCAAGAATATAATGTGCCGGATATTCTCTTAAAAATTATTAATCCTGAAAACAAAGTATATGGGGGAGATTTGAGTGAATATGAATTAGGAGAAGTGGTATACAAACGTTTGTGGGGTAGAAGGTATTTGATTGTCATGGATGATATGTGGGTTATTGATGTGTGGAATAAGGTTAAACGCTTCTTTCCGGATAACCACAATGGGAGTAGAATATTGATAACCACTAGGCAATCAAATGTGGCATTTCAATTAAGTAAGACTCTTGGCTTTCAGATGAAATACTTAAATGAGGATGAAAGTTGGGATTTATTGTGCAAAAATATATTTGGAGAAGAAAGTTGCCCCCTTGAATTGGAAGAAACTGGTAGGAAAATTGCAAATAATTGCAAAGGACTTCCATTGTCAATTGTTGTAATTGCGGGAGTACTAGCAAAGTCGCTAAAGACACAAGAGTATTGGAAATACATTGCTGAAAATTTAAGTTCAATTGTGAATTTAGAAGACAATGCACTTTGCTTAAAGATATTAAGCATGAGTTACAACATACTACCAGTTCATTTAAAGTCATGTTTTCTCTATATGGGTATTTTCGAGGAAGATAATTTGATTGATATGTCGTCTCTTATTAATCTATGGGTTATTGAAGGATTTCTGAAACCAATTAGTGGGAAAAGTTTAGAAGAAATTGCCAAAGAGAGCCTACAGGATCTTATTGATAGGAATCTCATCAATAAGTTGGAGAGCGCGGAAGAATATTGTGGTATTCATGATTTGTTGAGAGATGTGTGTATAAAACAATCTGAGAGGGAGAAATTTTATTTTGTCGCAAGCCAAAGTGAACCCAACATCCTACAAGGCACGAGTAACCAACGTCGCATTGTTGTTCGTAGAAACACATGTCATCAAACCATTCAATCCTTGCAGGCTATGCCTCACCTTCGTTCTTTGATATATGATTGTGATGGCGATTTACCATCGCTTGATTCAAGAATGTTGAGGATAGTGACTAGCTCTAGAGGAATCTTTTACTCAAAATTGAATGATTCCCTTGAAGCACTATTCTCCCAACTGATTAACTCACGGTATCTTGCTTTCTCTATCATGAATGAATCAAATACCCGATTAATTCCTTCTTCACTCTATCTTCTTTGGAATGTGCATACTTTAAAAGTTAGGCACCATGGTGTCCTTGTTGCAGCATGTGATATTTGGAAGATGAAGCAACTTCAGCATGTTGAGTTCTCCAAACTTGAACTCCCAGATCCTCCTCACATGGAAGGGCAAGATGACTTTGTCTTGGGGAATTTACACACACTCATGAATATAAGAAATTTCAGGTGGAGTGAAGAGGTAGTTAAAAGAATCCCAAATATCAAGAAATTGGGAGTGTGGTATGGTGGAATTATGGAGTGGTCACTTTCTTGTTTCGACAATCTTCACCTTCTTGAGATCGAATCCTTAACTTGTTATTTTTCCCCAATCATGACAAACTGGAGTGATTTGCTGCAGAAGCACGACTTCCCTCTTTCCATAAAAGAGTTGACTTTGTTGGGTTGTGGACTCTATTGGGAAGACATAACAACAAAGATAGGTTCTTTGCCTCTTCTTCAAGACCTATATCTGCGTCAGGCCTCCACAAGAGGAGGCAAGTGGGAAACCGTTGAAGGGGGATTCCTTAAACTAAAATATTTAGTAATTAATCATAGTGATTTGGAATGTTGGATCTCAGAGAGTGAGCATTTTCCTGTACTTGAACGCATTACTCTTCTTGGACTAGAAAAGTTGGAGAAAATCCCTAGTGATCTTGGAAATATACCAACACTCAAATTGATTTACATTGTCAAGTGTAGCCATTCTGTCGTATTGTCTGCTAAGGAAATCATTGACGAACAACAAGAGCTAGGGAATGAAGACATTCGAGTTATAGTTTATCTCGAAGAGGACAATGAAGAAGTGAAGAGCCTCCAAAGTCCCAATTTTCAGGTTTTTTACTTTTGAGCTGTGAAGTGAAGACCACCTTTTTCTTATTTACATAAATTTTAACTCCAACTTGCTTTCTTAAATTTTTAATATTTTATCTCTCTATTTTTCGCATTTTAGTTCTATAATATTAAAAAAATATCTATTCTTAATATGGTCAACCGCAATATCAGGTAAAAGTGATCTATTGTTTACATAACATTTTAACTATAGTTTATAATGTGTATAAATATCAGTAATGAGATGAAGATAGGAAAAAAAAAAAAAAAACGCAAGCTAGAGAAACCAAGTTTTCCTCATGCTCACAGGCTAATAGAACCTGATAATACAGATGAATTAAGAAACAAAGAAGAAAACAAATATCTAATCTAATCTAATCTAAAACTGTCTTGGTTTAGGCCAACTTATTATGCCTATATTAACTCAACAAATATTAAATATTTTGGATAATAAAATAATTTAATAATTATTTGACATAATTTGTTTATTTTTATGTTTTGGTTCTTCTTCTTCTAAACTATTGAATAATTTTAATCTTTAACTAATATTAGTTTTATATTAATATAGATTTAAAGAGTTTTCCTATGATATATTATAAACATATATAAAGAAAATCGTACTAAATATTTTTAATTTTTCATTAAAAATATGATATTATTTAAAATACAAAAACTTTTGTATACCTGGTGCACAGATCTTAAATCCGTGCACTCAGGTCAATCCGACCCAATACACGTAGCCACGTGCCCATACGTGCCACCAAATCGCACACAAAATTCGCTCAAAATGCTTCTAGGTACCATACATTTATGTTATGTTAGTTATACATTTTAGTAGTGTTAATCATACATTTTAGTTATGTTAATCATACCTTTTGTAATGTTAGTTGTACCTTAACATTTTTTTTAAACAGACGTATTAACCTTTCATTTTTTTTTAGTTATGTTAGTCATACATTTTAGTTATGTTAGTTGTACATTTATATCTATTATCTATTATATATATAAAAGTGTAGATGTTTCTTACAAAATATGGATTGCCAAATATATCCTTATCAAATATTATTATTTAAGATTATAATAGTAATTTATGATTTTAATATTTAAATAATTTTATATAATAATCCTAATTCAACGTCCTATAGAATCCTTAGAACTCTAATAGAAAAGTATTATATATAAAATATTTGTATTATTTTTTTCCTTCGTTTGAATTGATCTCCACATGCAACGCACGTGATCTAAAACTAGTATTATATAAATGTATGACTATGTTGATATAAAGGTATAAGTAATATCACATAAAGGTAAACATATACATATGTGGCGAAATTAGGATTTTTTTATAGTTAAAAGTATTTAATAAATGTATGACTAATATAACATAAATGTATGTATAATATAACATAAATGTATGTATAATATAACATAAATGTCATGACAAAGAAAAATAAGTACACGGATCCGGGTCGACCCAAACCCGAACCCGCGTGCATGTGTGCATCAGGTGCACATGAGTGCTACTCTATTTAAAATTGTGTTCTTGTATATTTTTTCCAAAATCTTATCGTAGTTGAATTTTTTTGATATATATTTAGAAAAAAGGGAAAATATTAGAATTATAAAATTAAAAAAAAAATTATTTTTAAAAGGTCGATATTGATAATACAAAAATACTATTAAAATGTAAATTGTAATTATTTTGAAATTACTATGAATTTTCAAACTTGAAAATTGTAATGAAATATAATTAATATTGATAGGATGTTAAGGATGAATCATTTAAATCTCATATGAATCCATGAGAATCATATATTTATCACTAGTGTAGTGCTCGTGTAATATGCGGATTAGAAAAAGAAAATTGAATTAAATTTAATAAAATTAGATTTGTGCAATACACATGGCATAATTTATAATTAAATATAACACAATATAATTGATATATTATTTAATTGTCGAAACATATATTGCATTTGTAAATTAGGAACGTAAATAATTTTTGTTTGTTATTTTGAGAAATTATATTGTTAATTATGTCTATTATATTATTCAACCCTTCCACCTTTTTTTCTTTTTCTTTTTTTAATTTTATTGTTAAAGTTTAGACTAGTGGTGCCCACGGTTCGCCGGAAACCGGAACCGGCCGGTTCGAAACCGGCGGTCAACGGTTCGGGGAACCGTTGACCCGGTTTCGGTTCCAAACCGGAACCGTAAACCGGATTCACCCGGTTCGGTTTCGGTTCGAGTTTTCCAAAACCGTGAACCGGCGGTTCCGGTTAATTTTTTTTTTTTTTTCCTGACGAATGGGGTAGCGCCACGTGTCCGTCGGAGCTCCGGCGAAAAGTAGCCGTTGTCGCCGGATTCCGGCGAAAAAGAGCCGTTGCCGCCGGAACCGGCGGTTTAACCGGCGGTTCAAGGCCGGTTCGAACCGGCGCGGGTTTTTTTTTTTTTAAAAAATTACCGTTGGACACGTGTCACGCTAGGATCACTCGACCGTTGGAGATCAACGGTCGAGATTTAAGAGCCGTTGTGAACCGGCGGTTCCGGCCGTTTTTTTTTTTTTTTAATTTCTATAAATACCCCCCTCCCCCCATTCAATCCTCACACCATTCCAACACTTCTCTCTCAATTCGAAAGTTGCAATTCAATTCTCAATTCTAAAGTTTCAATTCTCAAGTTTTTTTTTCCAATTCTCAATTTACGATTCATTCGAAAATGTCTCGAAGAGGTTCATCTTCCGCCGGTTCTTCTCACCGAGGAAAGGCACCGATGCCTCCACCACGAGATGTTGAAGTCGATGATCTTATCGATCAATACACTCCCCACTCTCATTGGAGTGAGGAGTACGCCAATTTGGAAGAGGCTCTCGGACCTTCGACCGCCGCCGACTTTGCCGAAGTGGAGGAAGAGCAGGAGCAACCGGAGGCCCGTCCAACTCAAGAGAGTGACACACGTAGCCGAACCACTTCGACACTTCGAAGTGATATTTTCTCCATACATTTTAAAAAGGAGAAAATATCAAATTCGAATGTGGACTTCACGGTGACGTGCAACTACTGTGGAAAGAGCTACAAGTTCAAGGCCGGAGGGGGCTACGGAACGTTCAACAACCACATCATCAAGAAGCATCCGGATAAGATGGGTAATGACCGCTCTCAAACCCATCTTCCTCGACAAAATGCCGGTTCCAGTGGGGGAACCGGAGGTAACGACCCTAACTTCCTTCATAAATTTAGTCAATTAACTCATAGGAAAGGAATGGCCGAATTGATTGCTAAAAAACATCTTCCTTTTCAATTTCCAACTGACGATGATTATGAAGAATTTACTTGTGAAGTTTTTCAACCCGCTAGTAGAAGAATATCTAGGAATACCGTCACACGTGACATAGAAAAAATTGTAGGTGAATATAAATATGCTTTAATTGGAGAACTAAAAAATTTAACACAACGAGTATCTATTTGTTGTGATGTGTGGAAAGATCCTTACGGAAACCATGATTATTTAGGAGTAACGTGCCATTGGATAGATGATGCATGGAACGTGCAAAAACGATTAATTGCCTATGTCGAATTTGATGAAAGACATAGTTCTGTAGCAATTGCTAGAAAAATAATAAAAATTGTTAATGATTATGATATAGTTACAAAAATATTTTCGATTGGTTATGATAATGCCGCTCCTAACACCGCTAGTATACCAACATTAATGGAATTTTTTAGGCCTCTAATAGATGGTAGACTTTTTCATATTCGTTGTGTACCCCATTGTTTGAATTTGTGTGTACAAGATGGATTAACCGCTTTGCATGATAAAATCTCACCTATTACGGATGCAATTCATGAAATTGCTAAATCAACACAATGGCATAAAAAATGGGCAAGATTTTGTAAAAATAATGGAATGGAAGTTAAGAAATTTATATTGGACGTAAAACATAGATGGAATTCAACTTATTATATGCTTCAAGATTCTTATAATTATAAAGAATTGCTAATTGAATTTTATAAAGAAAACCCACATGAATTGATATATTTGAATAGCAACTCTTGGGATGCATGCATTAATTTAATAGCTCTTTTAAAAATTTTTGAAGAAGCCACTAGAGAATTAAGTGGCACTTATTATCCTACTTCTCCATTAGCCTTAGATAATTGTGTTAAAATTGCTTTAATTTTGAATGAATATTGTGCATGTCCTATTATAGGTGACACTATTATAGCAATTAAAGCAAAATGGTTAAAATATTTTCACGAACTTCCCGATATATTTTTAATAGCTAAATTATTAGATCCTAGGATTAGAGAAGATGGTCTAATCGAATTATTACGCATGTATTATAGTGCTTTGTTCCCCCATTTTTTGTTATCCGATTATGATGCGGTTGACTATGTTCCAAATTATGTAGAAGTTGCAGCTAGAGCTAAAAACTATTTGTATGATTTATTTAAAGAATATAAAACCTCATTAGGGGATGATTGTGGGGATAATTTAGGTGCTCAAAATGTAGGTGGTAGTAGTAGTTCTTCACATAATCCATATAATGTTTGTGGTCTTAATGCATTTTATGATTTTTATGATAACCGAACACAAAAACGAGCTAGGGGATCTAATCCCACACAAGAATTAGATACATATTTAAGTTGTACATTTGAATTTATTTCTTTTGAAAACTCTGTGGATCTTTTGAAGTGGTGGTCAAAGAGGATCAACACTTATCCTATTTTAAGTCATATTGCAAAGGAGATTTTTGCAAGTCCCGCCTCCAACGTTTCCGTCGAGTGCGCCTTCTCCAAAGGACGACATATGTTGAATCCAAAAAGGTCAAGATTGACCGTAGAGAATGTTCAAAACATTACTCTACTTGAAGATTGGCTTCGAGCAAAGAAACGTCAACAACATCTAGATTTATCTGTCTTTGATGACGATGGCCCCGACGAGTATGGCTACGATTCGAACACATCCTCCTCCACCGGAACTAATGGGTAAGTTTGAGGTAAGAGAACTACGTGAGCTTTGATTCCCTAATTCAATTTAGGGATACGTAGGCAATTTCATTCTAACTTTGATATTCACTTTCAAACTTAGAATGAAACTCAAGCTCTTTCATTTTTTTTTTTTACTTCTCTTAATTGTAATGAGCAAAGAATGTTGTGTGGTAGATGATGTGTCTCAAAGAAAGGAGGAGATAATAAGATGTGTCTTAGATGCACGTCTTATTATGTCCTCCTTTCTTTGAGACATATCATCTACCACACAGCATTCTTTGCTCATTACAATTAAGAGAAGTAAGAACTAAGAACTACGTGGGCTTTGATTCTCTAATTCAATTTAGGGATACGTAGGCAATTTTATTCTATATCAAACTTAGAATGAAACTCAAGCTATTTCATTTTTTTCCTCTTTCAATTTGTAATTTGTAAGTTGTAATTATTTTTTATGTTTGTAAGTTGTAATTTTTTTAAATTCAAACTTAGAAGTTTGTTGTTTGTAAGTTGTAATAATTTTTTTTTAATTCAAACTTAGTGTTTTATACTTTTGAAGTTGTATATTTTTTAACATATAAATACATTGTTAATAAAAAATAAAAAATAAAAAAAACCGGAAAAACCGGCGGTTCGAACCGAAACCGGCGGTTCAACCGCCGGTTACAAACCGGAACCGGAACCGAACATACCCCGGTTCGGTTCCGGTTCGACCCCCGCCGGTTTTCCGAACCGCCGGTTCGGAACCGGAACCGGCGGTTTGTAGAAACCGGGCACCACTAGTTTAGACTAACCTTCAAACTTTCTTTTCAATTAAATGAAAATAAAATAAAAGTCAAAATTTCTCAGATAAATTTTATAATTTATTTTAAAACACATATTTACAAAAAACTATTCAATCTCATTATTGGAAAAGTTTAAATAATCATTTTTTAATTGACCTATATTTATTGTAGTTTTTCCTTTTTTATTATTTATATTTTTCTTTACCATTTTTTAATTCAATAAATTTCAATTTCTTAAATGATTTTTATATTAAAGTCATGTGTTATTTTAACAAATTTAGTTAAAATGTAAGTATTTTTTACTAATATTTATTATCAACATTAAATTTGATATCATTAAATAGTCATATTAATTAGTTTTAAAATATTTCCTAGTATTTCACCCCGATAAGTATCCCTAGCATTTGATAGATGATTTAAAGTTTTATTTTTCTAGCAAATGATTTTCTTTAAATCGAGTAATTAGTTTGATTTTCCTAGTAAATGATCTTCATTAGAAAGTAATTCAAATTAAAAGTATTAAATATTTAGTGATGATTAACTTTGCATTAGTTACAAATTAAGAGTATTGAATATTTAGGATGAATGAAATTGTTGTCACTATATAACTTTGCATTAGTGACAAAGAAATTTGATGGTAAACTATTTTATAATTGGCACCAAATTTTTAGTGATGAAAAATATTGACAATATATAAAGTTGTCACTAATTATGTTATTTTGTGACAAACTTAATTATTGTTACTATATAGATGTTTTTAGTGACTATTTAGATTGTCATGGAAATTGTTGTCACAAAAACAATTTTTTTTGTAGTGCTTCTAGTATTTGAGATAAGAAAATTATTTTTTTAATCATCTATCTCCTAATTTTTCATTTATATATTTATTAATAGAAACGTGTTGAATTGTGGGAAATCATACCATAAACTTTATATTTATTATTAGAAATGTGTTGATTGTGGGTGGGGAATGACTACTAATTCATTTGGCAGCTCAAATTTTAATGACGTGCAATTTCACAGATTGATTTGGTAATTTATTTTAATTAATAATAAAAATGTCTGAAATATGTTTTTAATATATTCATTTTCTATATATGTCAATACATTCCATCTAATAATTAGGGAGCTTGTGTTTACCATAAATTTATATAATATAATATAATTATTAATATTACATTTTGAGTTTTTGAGAGGATGTCGCATGGTATTAGTGGTTATTCTTTTATATATATATAAAGATATCGAAACTTGCTATAAGTTTTTAAAAAAAATTATATACTGGTGAGTTATAGATAATTGTATAATCAATCTATTAAGACTTTAATAATATTAAATGTTAGGTAAACTAGAGACTCGAATATTAAAATTTCCTAAATATTTTAATTAAGAAATGAATTGAAAGGATAAGAAATGTTTCGAAAAACTTGGGATAAAATGTATAACTAAATTTTTTTGGATAATAAGAGTTCTTCTACATTCGTAACTCTTCGTAATAAAATTATAGGATTTGATTCTTCTCAAAACTTGAATACTTTAAAATTTATAGACTAAAATCATAGTAAATAGTTTTAATTTTCATTATAATGTGATATTATATAAAACTGTTTTCTTATGTGTTTATTTTTTTTCACAATATTTTTTATAGTTGATTTTTTTAATAAAAAATCATTGCAATTAATGAAACATATACCTTAAAAATAGTAATTCAATAAATAATTATTAAATTACTACCATAAATAAATTTATGCAACCATAATATTTCACGTGCAACGAACGTGTATTCTGTTAGATAATATTGATAGTACAGTTTTTTTCAGATATGATGTGCTTTGGCTTTGGTATAAGAGCTGGGCTTATTTGTAGGATATTTTTTATAGGGCACAACCGAGAGGGGAAAAAGATTATAAAATTAAAAGGTTGATATTCGTAATTCAAAATTACAATTAAGGATTATGTGAATTTAAAACTTCAACCGTATCTCAAATGTCAGTGGCTTTTCCATTTAGTGGGGGGATGATACTTGCAATATGTTAAGCAACAATAAATGTCTGCAGTTGTGCTTAGCAAGAGACTTATTAATTGGCTTAGTGGTATTAATTAATCCTTGATTAGCTTAGTTGGAAGTTGTTGTCATATTTTTAGCTTGGTTTATTACCTTACTTTTTGCTTCTTCTTTTTTCCAATATTGTAAAGGCTATTTATAGTTCATCATTTTTTTTTTTTTTGGCATTTAGAAAATAAATAAATAAATCATGACTTTTTCAAAAATTGGAAATTTATCCCCACTTTTTGATAATTGTAAAAAAAAAATTATAATTTTATTCACTTTTGCAAGTTAGACCACATTTATATTTTCCGACAATCGGAGTCCACGTGTTTGTCAAACATGCTACATCACATGTCATGTTAGATATCACATCATTCCCAATAAAAACTAATTTAAAGATCAAATTGCAAAATAAAATCACCACATTTCCAAAATTACAATTTAATCCTAACTTTTAAAGTGCCAGAAATATTAAAAATCTCATTTACCTTCGTTCACTTCTTCATCTGCTAAATTATTTGTATCACATAACCGGGCTTGCCACAATCATAAAATATTTTTTGTTCTTCAATTTGTTTCTCTGTGTTGCATGTTGATTGATGACTTTCTTTGCAATTTGAAATTTTGGTTTGTCTTCAACATGTTAGCAATTGTTGCTCTCCTAATAAATCGTCTAAAGTGATCCACATATATGTTCTAGACTTTTACGAAAATACTGATGTTCATTTCTATCATAGGTCAATATCAACGCCTTGACAGTTATTTCCTTACCAAAACATTTTATGTTTTAGAATCGACCCTTTATAAGTTTGGCGACTCATTGACAACTATTTTCTTACCAAAATATTTTATGTTTTAGGATCGACCATTTGTATGTTTGAGATTCTTCTCCTCGTCGTTTTGATCCTTATAAAGGTAGTGGATTCATTGACAGTTATTTCCTAACCAAAACATTTTATATTTTAGGATCTACGGTTATTTCCTTACCAAAATATTTTATGTTTTAGGATCGACCCTTTCATATGTTTGAGGATTCATTGACAGTTATTTCCTTACCAAAACATTTTAAGTTTTAGGATCTAGGGTTGTGCACGGGTCTCGGAGATTACCAAAACCGGACCGAAATCCGAATCGAAAAAGTTTCGAACCGAAAATCTTCATTGATATTTTGATTTTCTCCGAACCGAATTGGACTGAATTTCTTTTTGGTTTGGTTCTGGAGATTTTTCTATTATCCGAATCGAGAACTGAATCGAATTGGAACTGAACAAATCGAATTGGATCGAAGCGAAGAACCGATTTTAAAGAATTATATATAAATATATGTCATTTATTTTTCTATATCTTGATATAATTACATAATATATATTTTGATTAAGTATATAATTTATAAATGCTATAAATAATTTACATTTTTTATTTTTTAATAATTAATAATAATGAATTATATTCTAATGCCTCTTATCAAGAAAACATATACATCCTTGGAAATTATGAAACTTTGTAACTTTTGAAATGAAATATGTAGTTTTTTTGTTCTTAATGAAACTATGTTGTTACATGCTAAATTAGTTTTTTGTTATTTATTTTTCTAATTTAATTTGGTGCATTTCAACTTATTCATTTTTTTATTTTAATTTCTTTTTAAATCTTCGAATATCCATTCTGAACTGATCCAAATCAGTAGACCCGAAACATAGAACTGAACCGAACCGAAAATTGGTTAGGTTTGGTTTTGAAGAATTTTTATTTTGGTTTGGTTCAGGGGAATCATTTTTAAAATTCTCTGGAATTTGGTTCGGTTCCGAAGATTTTTAAATCTCCGAACCAATCCAAACCGTGCACACCCCTGTTAGGATCGACCCTTTATATTTTTGAGGATTCATTGACAGTTACCAAAACATTTTATACTTTAGGATCAACCCTTTATATGTTTGAGAATTCATCTCCTTATCATTTTGATCCTTACAAAGGAAAAACTATATTCAGTTATGACTTGTCATCGCCTGATGTTTTCGATGTACTTTTAGATGAGAGTGATGTAGTAGTAGGCTCTGTGTCGAATCACGGGAAAAAGTGATGTAATGCCATGTTTCTTATATAAAGGTAATTTTAACTGAGCATTACTTAAGTACAAAATTCACCATTTTAAGAATTATAAACATAAACAAACTTAAGAATAATTATGAATTACATTTTTCTTGGAATTCATGAAATAAATAGAATTCATCGGCTACCAGCATCCACCGCTCATGTACCACGTTCAAAGATTCCTTAAGTTGAAAACATTTTAACATAGAAAGGTGAGTATTTAAAATACACTCAGTGAGGATCCCAAAGCATCACTAAATAAATTCAACAAATAAAATCAGAGCACAAATACATGAAACCATCACCTTGCAATCATAATCTCATAGGTGCAGGAGTTAACATGTCTTATCATAGACATAGATACATGTAAACATAACATTCAAACAATGCATTTAGCTGCAGTTCTTAGCCGCCATAGATTGTGATTCTTAGCCGCCATAGATATATTTTAATATCATACACATTCACAATCACCTTGCATACAACAAACATTCAATGACAAACTTAGCTCATAGTACATCGTTCATATAGTAAAGCATATCTCAATCACATATGCATAGGATTTCACAACAGAACCATCAGGGAAACATAATTTCGGAATTAAACAAGTTACCCCCACCTTAGGAGAAGTTGGAGTGTTTATTCATAAGTTGTCGTACAAACCTAGAACTTCATCTCTCCTCATTTCCTACATAGAACATCAAAAGGTCAGAGTATCTTATCTAACTATAAGTTCGTAACTTAAAATCACAAGTAATTAAAATACGACCTTTAAGGTTTTTCTTGTTTATGAGAGAAGTTGAAACGACTTTCCGAAGACGTGTGATTTAAAGATTAAAGGAAACAATTTGAGGTAAATATAAGGTTTATGTGGAATTATAATGAAAATGCGCTTATTAAAACATTAGGAAACTTATTTAATCTTAACTTAAATCTTGAAGGACTCGAACTTAATTTTATAAACATTAATTATAAAATTTAGAACTTAAATTCGATGTTCCACCACCTCTTAAATCTTCTTAGGTAAGTTTCCCACTTTTATTATTATTTTCATTATTATTATTATTATTATTTTCATTATTATTATTATTATTATTATTATTATTTTATTTATTATTTCTATCATCTTGTTGTTATATTATTATTATGTATCATATGCACTTATATATAGTATATTCATTTTAAGCATCTATGTATATATTTACATATATTAAATTTTATATTTATCCTTTTTTCATGATTTATATTCATTTTATACTAATATTGATTAAATAATTTATATCATCATCATCTGGGTCTCATATTAATTATGAAATAAAATTTTGTTATATTTCTTATAGTCAAAGTTTAATTTGGGGTGTTACATGTGAAATTTTATCCTTTACCCCATTCCTACTATCCTTATGGAAAAAAGATTTCACTAATTTTTGTAGTAATTGAATCTTATTTATCATTATGAGTTGTATAATATGAAGAGAATTTCTCTAATAGGGACATTATCTTTTCTGAATTAAGGACACTATCTTTATAAATAGGGAGAATTACAAATTTAGAACACTATCTTTTAGATATTTTTTAATTAAGGACACTATCTTTTCTGAATTACAAATTTACTTGGACTTTTAAACTATATTTTGCAAATGAATAATTTTATAGTTTATAATCTAAAATGCTCACTAATTTAGGGATCTGGCAATTTCAGACAATAAGTTTTCGAACTGGAAATATTTTAATTAACTACTTAAGCGAAAATCGTATTAATTCACTAGTAGTAAAAGAATTAAGTCTACATATTGTTTTAAATATTTTTCAAAAGAAAATTTAAATTAAATATAATATAATATTATTATAACTTTATAAAATTTAAAATTATTCAAAAACCTTTTAGATTAAAAAAAAAAAAAAAAGATTGCCAATAATAAGTTACAACCAAGTAAACACCACCATGTAATTTTGACTTGTTATAACAGGTTAATTAATCGTAATAAAAATCAGAAGTTTTAAAATTACATGACCAAAATACAAAATTGATAAGTAAATGACTAAATATCTAAGAAGGGAACGTTGAATGACTAAAAACCCTTTTCCCCTAAAATTTATAGTGTGTGGTTACTTGATGGAAAATTAGAGGATGATTGGTTTTATAATTATTCAGAATTCTTAGTTTAGTTTTTTTTTCGATATATATTTATTTTGTATTGTTCTTTGTGTAAACATTGTAGTTTGACGAAGCATTTGATAGTCTAGTGGTAAAAGGTGTTTGCTACCTAGGCATAGATCCTGAGTTTGAGTCACGGCGGAGTGTATGGGTGAAATCTGTTGATCCTCCTTAAAAAAAATCGTAATTTCTTTTAATATACTGATAATTAAGAGCAATATTTAATATGTTCAATTATTTTTATAGTGTTGGTGTGAACCAAAAGGTGTGTGCGGGTCGGGTCTAGTCTAGCTCAGATCCACGTCCAGATTTTTCTTTTTAATTTATGTCATAACCTTTATATTGTAATAGCATAACTTTTATGTACAAATTTTATAACCTTTAAGTGAATAATTTAGAATTTTTTCAGTATTAAAATTTATGTAGTATACCTAAACTTTTATGTTATAATAATTTAATATTTATGTTACATTAGTATAACTTTTATGTACAAATATCATAACATTTATATACTTAAAGAATAACATATATAAGGTTATATTATTATAATGAAAATATTAAATTATTATGCATAAAGGTTATATTATTACAACATCTAGGTTTTAAAAGGTATATAGGTCTGTAATACACTGCATAAAGGTTATGCGAACATAATTAAAAGGTTACGCGAATATAACTAAAAGGTTAGACCAACAAAACTAACAGATTAGGCAACCATAACAGAAATGTCAGGCGCACGGGCTAAGATTTGAGCGCTGACCTAGGGCTCATGGACGCGCGTGTGGGAGTGTGAGCGCTCATCTGGAGCTTGAAAAACACCTTTCAGATCCGAATTGACTCATGCACATGATGCACTAAAACATTTGTGTTATTTTTATTTGTTGTGGGTCTCATTTTAAAAAGAGGTATTTAATTATTATAAAATTAATGGAACTTCAATCACTTAAAAATTTTGAGGTAGT
Source organism: Scutellaria galericulata (assembly GCA_946896805.1). Lineage (NCBI taxonomy): Eukaryota > Viridiplantae > Streptophyta > Magnoliopsida > Lamiales > Lamiaceae > Scutellaria > Scutellaria galericulata. The sequence goes on along the minus strand of OX335784.1, from coordinate 2,540,629 downwards.
ATTTTTATTTAAGATAAGTGGGAGTAGCTAATTTTGGCCGTGTGATAATGTAGGATTGAAAATTAAAAATTAAAGGCCAAATTAAGATGCATCGATCTGAACGTGCTTGATTGCTTTACAAATAGTATATTTTGACAGATAGTGTCATCTTATGTTTTTTAATTATTAGTATATTTTGATAGATAGTGTTCATCTTATATTTTTCTAATTATCAAGACACGTCACATAAGTTTAATAATATCGTCACTATATACACACTAATACGTAAAAATTATTGATATATAATATTGAACCTGATTTGCAATTAGATGTTACATTAGTTTGTATGCATGTGAAAGGAAACAACTAGCCAAACAGGCCCCAAAAATTGAATTATGAGTAGTCAAGGGATCACACGTTAAAAGGGACCACATTTGTCCTCATTGAGTAATGACTGCTTTTTGGGGGATATTCTCCTTAAGAAAGCAAGATTTTTTTACGTGATTATCAATTTCTTTTGATTTTATTTTATAAGTACAAAACATATGTGCTGAATTAAAATAAGTAGGAATTTGAAAAAAAAAAAAAAAAAGGAAGTACGTAACCAATCAATACATATATTGATAATATATATTGAAGTAGAATATGGAGCATCATTTGGGTAGATTTTAATCTTTGAGACGATGACCCATTAATTAATCCTCCCACTAATCAATCTACTTAAAGAAAGTCAAATCATTGATTGATGCAAAAAGATAATATAGTTTACCAATTAGGATGATAGTTTGACGAAGTCTTATTGGCCACATCTTGAGAAACACTTTTAGTTCATACTCTATTTTCTGCATTTTTCTGAAACTTGTAAAGAACAAATTAAGAGAGGTGAGAGATCATGGCAGCTTATGCAGCTCTACTTTCTGTTGTGCATATCATAGAGAGGATCCACCAACCTCCTCCCCCTCCTAATTCTCTTGACAAAACTCAGCTTCTATCTCTCTCTCAAAATGTTTGTTTCTTGCAAGATTTTCTTGAACGTTATTCCCATGATGGTAGTGAAGAAGCCGATGAGTTGGAGAGTCGCATCAGAGATGCTGCTCATGCCGCTGAAGATCTAATCGAATCTCATATTGTCGATCAGATTGCTGCTGTATCTACAACTAGTATTCACTCTGAAAAGAACATCAGTGCCATTGATCACTTGTATGAAGGTGTTGAGAAAGTGATACAAGACTTGGCTTTCATCAGGGAAGAGGTGATGGCTGTTAAAGAGAAGAGGGAAATCATCAATATTCAGATCAACACAAAGTCATCAGTACTACCTGCAGCTTCGCTGATAAGGTCTCCTTCCATGGTGGGTTTTGATGATCTCATGATTGAAATCATGTATAAACTCACGAGAGGACAACTTGATCGCCAACTCATCCCAATTTCTGGTATGGGTGGCATGGGTAAGACTATGCTTGCTAGAAATATTTTCATACATAAGACTATTGTGCAACACTTTGATGTTCTTGCTTGGGCTACAATCTCTCAAGAATATAATGTGCCGGATATTCTCTCAGAAATTATTAATCCTGAAAACAAAGCATATGGGGTAGATTTGAGTGAATATGAATTAGGAGAAGTGGTATACAAACATTTGTGGGGTAGAAGGTATTTGATTGTCATGGATGATATGTGGGTTATTGATGTGTGGGATAAGATTAAATGCTTCTTTCCAAATAACAACAATGGGAGTAGAATATTGATAACCACTAGGCAGTCAAATGTCGCTTTCCAATTAAGTGAGACTCTTGGCCTTCAGATGAAATTCTTAAATGAGGATGAAAGTTGGGATTTATTGTGCAAAAATATATTTGGAGAAGAAAGTTGCCCCCTTGAATTTGAAGAAACTGGTAGGAAGATTGTGAAAAATTGCAAAGGACTTCCTTTGTCAATTGTTGTAATTGCGGGAGTACTAGCAAAGTCAATAAAGTCACAGGAGTATTGGAAATACATTGCTGAAAATTTAAGTTCAATTGTGAATTTAGAAGACAATGCGCATTGCTTAAAGATATTAAGCATGAGTTACAACATACTACCAGTTCATTTAAAGTCATGTTTTCTTTATATGGGTATTTTCGAGGAAGATAGTTTGATTCATATCTCGTCTCTTATTAATCTATGGGTTGTTGAAGGATTTCTGAAACCAATTAGTGGGAAAAGTTTAGAAGAAATTGCCAAAGAGAGCCTACAGGATCTTTTTGATAGGAATCTAGTTTTTTTCGATAAGTTGTGGAGCGAGGAAGAATATTGTGGTATTCATGATTTGTTGAGAGATGTGTGTATAAAACAATCTAAGAGGGAGAATTTTTATTTTGTCGCAAGCCAAAGTGAAGCCAACATCCTACAAGGCACGAGTAACCAACGTCGCATTGTTGTTCGTGGAAACACATGTCATCAAACCATTCAATCCTTACAGGCTATGCCTCATGTTCGTTCTTTGATATATGATTTTGATGCTGATTTATCATCGCTTGATTCAAGAATGTTAAGGATATTGACCAGCTCCAGCTCTGGAGGACACTTTAACTCAAGAAAAGCAAAATTTAATGATTCCCTTGAAGTACTATTCTCCCAACTGATTAACTCACGATATCTTGCTTTCTCTATCAATGAATCTTGTAGCTCAAATACCCGATTAATTCCTTCTTCACTCTATCTTCTTTGGAACGTGCATACTTTAAAATTTGAGCACGATGGTGACCTTGTTGCACCAAGTGATATTTGGAAGATGCCACAACTCCGGCATGTTGAGTTCTCCTCACTTGAACTCCCAGATCCTCCTCACATGGAAGGGCAAGATGACTTTGTCTTGGGGAATTTACACACACTCATGGATATAAAAAATTTCAGGTGCAGTGAAGAGGTAGTTAAAAGAATCCCAAATATCAAGAAATTGGGAGTGAGGTGTGATGGAATTAAGGAGAGGTCACTTTTTTGTTTCGACAATCTTCAGCTTCTTGAGATCGAATCCCTAGATTGTAACTTTTTGTCAGACATGACAAACTGGAGTGATTTGCTGCAGAAGCACGACTTCCCTCTTTCCCTAAAAAAGTTGGCTTTGTGTGGTTGTAGACTCAATTGGGAAGACATAACAACAAAGATAGGTTCTTTGCCTCTTCTTCAAGAGCTATATCTGCATTCGGCCTCCACAAGAGGAGGCAAGTGGGAAACAGTTGAAGGGGGATTCCTTAAACTAAAATTGATAGTAATTGCTGATAGTGATTTGGAATGTTGGATCTTGGAGAGCATGCATTTTCCTGTCCTTGAAAATGTTTTACTCGATGGACTAGAAAAGTTGGAGAAAATCCCTAGTGATCTTGGAAATATACCAACACTCAAATCGATTCACATTTATTGGTGTAGCCATTCTGTCGTAATGTCTGCTAAGGAAATCATTGACGAACAACAAGAGCTAGGGAATGAAGACATTCTAGTTACAGTTGGACTCAAAGAGGACAATGAAGAAGTGAAGAGCCTCCAAAGTCCCAATTTTCAGGTTTTTAAATTTTGAGCTGTGAAGTGAAGACCACCTTTTTCTTATTTACATAAATTTTAACTCCAACTTGCTTTCTTAAATTTTTTATATTTTATCTATCTATTTTTTGCATTTTAGTTCTATAATATTAAAAAAATATATATTCTTAATATGGTCAACCGCAATATCAGGTAAAAGTGATCTATTGTTTACATAACATTTTAACTATAGTTTATGATATGTATAAATGGATTAATTGCGCGAAACTCTCTTGTAGTTTCAAAATTCGGCATAAAATCCCCCCATGGTTTAGAAATTGCGCGAAACTTTCTTGTGGTTTTCTAAATGTTGCCCGAAATCCCCAATCCTATTAATGTTAACGAAAGTGTTATACATGCACCTTTCATGTGTTTTTTTTTTTTTTTTCATTTTTTAGGGTGTAAAATGACATATGTACGCTTCTTTACCTATATAAAAAGTTCCTTCTTTTGTGCACCTTCTTATAATTGCAAAACTTTCCTTCAAACTTGTTTTCTACACCAATAGGTATCTTTGTTTCTTTACTTTTTTTTCTTTTTTTTTTTTCACAATGTTCTTTTTTATTTAATTATTTATTTTATTGATATTATAGGCAAAATGTCTTGTAATTCTAAGAGATCAATTTCAAGAAAGCATTCTTCATAGAAGCCAAACATACATACATCTTCCTAAATTTTGGAGGAGTCACTTCTCCATTCACCTTCACAACTAAAGAGCTCCCTGGATTGTGATGTTCAATAGTCAGACAATAATCATACAATTTTGAATATTGTAACTCTACATCCACACTTAGCAAAGTCAATGCATACTTTTTTTCTCTGAATACTTTATAAATGCTACACTCCATACCACAATCCCTCTTAATTTTATTTTTTAATCATTCCAAACTCTCATTGGATTATCTCTTACTACATCTAATACTCTTCTTCCAAGATACTTATAATCAGCTTGTGTATTCTTTGTTCGGTAATGTACTCTTCTTCCAAGATACTTATAATCAGCTTGTGTATTCTTTGTTCGGTAAGCACATGTATGACTTCCTTTCATGTTTTTTTATCTGAAAAGTGTTGCTCTTTTGTATTGTAGATGCTCTCAAAACTCAATCACATCCACCCTTACATTTGGCTGTAATCACTGATTTCTCACATTTAGGATATTTTAAATCAAATCTCTCTCATTGTCCAATCTTTCAAAACTTCTCTAAATCTTTCTCTATTTGGGAATTTCAACCCCTCATTCATCAATCTCATGTAACTTAACCGCATCATCTAACTCAACATCATTACACCAAGCTTCATTCTCTCTTAATTTGGCTGTTTTCTCATTTGTTCTTTCATCTGCTCTTTTTTTTTTTCTCCCTCATGAATCTTTGTGTCATTTTATAAATATTTCTTCCAACTTTATCAACAAATATATCAACATCATCTAGACCTTCTAAATCGTCATCAACACAATTAGTTTCAACCCCATCTACTCGAACATCAATCTGCTCACATCAACTCACCAATATGAGCGCTATTTATTCCGGTCTCACCCATCCCAAATATATCCTCATCTATCTACTCACCAAAACCAGTTATATTTATTTATGCACTCATTCCAGCACATCCTCATCTATCTACTCATCAAAACCAGTTATATTTATTTATGCACTCATTCCAGCACTCGTTCCAAGCATATCCTCATCCATATGATCACCCAAATCAGCCATATTTGATCCATCCTCATACATACCAAGTATATCATCATTCATTCTCTCATCACTTCTATGTATATCTTCACTAATTTCTTCCTTATCAAATTCCTCATCCAATTTCTCACCTTCGTCTTCTTCACTAATTTTTCATTATGCTCAATCTCAGGTTCCACATCTCCTCTAATATATTCCAAAAGCCCAACATCTTTCAAAACAAAAGTATGACCATGATCATTTACAATCAATGGTGTTGGATTATCCTCAAAATATAATGGAAAACAGAAGTATGACCATGATCATCTACGGTGCTGGATTATCCTCAATATATAATGGAATGACCAATTGCCCATCATATTCTCTCACCAATCTTAGCAAATCTAAATCTGTTTTAATTACTATTAGAGTCTTATTTGAAATCACCCAGGCTTGCAACTATACACGGTAACTGAAGTTGCTTTACCATAAGCTTTTGAATACATATCTAGTATCTAGATAACATAATTTGTCTCTATCATTATGCGAGATAGCCATTCTCCATCCTCCAAAATATTTAATTTTTTGGAGTCCCCACACGATTTCACTGCCCACATAGACATCAAACATCACAGCATCCATTATCCTACAACAATAAAATAATACAAATAATAATGAGTGTGGGGACCAAAACAATAAAATACAACTATCAGATAGACAAAGAGATCCTACAACAATAAAATAATATAAATAATAATGAGTGTGGGGACCAAAACAATAAAATACAACTATCAGATAGACAAAGAGATTATAAATACTTAAGTATAAATATGAAACCAGAGAATAGAAATTATATACCAAACAACTTAGGAGACAGGGAGAATATAAATCAACCTAATAAATTAAACTAAACTGTAGAACATAGCTATAAGAACCTAAAATCTTTCTACTTCTTTCATTCTTTTTTTCTTCCTGAAAACATCACATTCTAAAATCAACCCACCAAAAAATGATTAACATACTAAATTTGTAAAATACAAACAAAAAATAATAGAGTGAAAGTGAAACATACCTTATACCCGTAATCAGGTTCTCTTTCAACCAGAAATCACGATTAACAGCAAATTTTTCTTTATTTACTTCTTTAATCTTCCACTTCAAACAAATTTCTCAAAAAAATCGATCGGTTCTAACATTTTGTATGGATTTTTTGAATCATGTTTTGGCAGAAAATCCTTGTTTCACTTATGCTCTCTCTCTCTCTCTCTAATTGAACTATGTTGTTTGGATAAAAAAAAGTCAACAGTCCAACTCTATGTATGAAGGGTATAACGGAAAATATGGTTGAAAAATTAACACCGTTAGATTTTTTTAGAAAAATGTGAGCATCAGCTACATTTAAAAACCACAAGGGAGTTTCGCGCAATTTCTAAACCACAGGGAAATTTTATGCCGAATTTTGAAATCACAAGAGGGTTTCGCGCAATTAACCCGTGTGTAAATATCAGTAATGAGATGAAGATATAAAATTTAAAAAAAAAACGCAAGCTAGAGAAACCAAGTTTTCCTCATGCTCACAGGCTAATAGAACCTGATAATGTATAGTTTACAACAGAAGTGATTGCAAGATCAGATGAATTAAGAAACAAAGAAGAAAACAAATATCTAATCTAATCTAAAAATGTCTTGGTTTAGGCCAACTTATTATGCCTATATTAACTCCACAAATATTAAATATTTTGGATTATAAAATAATTTAATAATTATTTGACATAATTTGTTTATTTTCATGTTTTGGTTCTTCTTCTTCTAAACTATTGAATAAATTTAATCTTTAACTAATATTAGTTTTATATTAATATATTTTTAATTAACCTATATTTATTGTAGTCTTTCCTTTTTATTATTTATATTTTTCTTTACCATTTTTTAATTCAATAAATTTCATTTTCTTAAATGATTTTTATATTAAAGTCATGTGTTATTTTAACAAATTTAGTTAAAATGTAAGTATTTTTTTACTAATATTTATTATCAACATTAAATTTGATATCATTAAATAGTCATATTAATTAATTTTAAAATATCTCCTAGTATTTCATCGGGATAAGTATCCTTAGCATTTGATAGATGATTAAAAATTTTATTTTTCTAGCAAATGATTTTCTTTAAATCGAGTAATTAGTTTGATTTTCATAGTAAATGATTTTCATTAGAAAGTAATTCAAATTAAAAGTATTAAATATTTAGTGATGATTGAAATTGTTGTCACCACATAATTTTGCATTAGTTACAATTTAAGAGAATTGAATATTTAATGATGAATGAAATTGTTGTCACTATATAATTTTGCATTAGTGACAAAGAAATTTGGCAGTAAACTATTTATAATCATCTATCTCCTAATTTTTAATTTATATATTTACTATTAGAAGCGTGTTGATTGTGGGAAATCATACCATAAACTTTATATTTATTATTAGAAATGTGTTGATTGTGGGTTGGGTATGACTAATTCATTTGGCAGCTCAAATTTTAATGACGTGCAATTTCGCTGATTGATTTGGTAATTTATTTTAATTAATAATAAATATGTCTGAAGTATGTTTTTAATACATTCATTTTCTATATATGTTAATACATTCCATCTAATAATTAGGAAGATTGTATTTACCATAAATTTATTTAATATAATATAATAAATATTAATATCATTATTAATATTACATTTTGAGTTTTTGAGAGGATGTCGTGCGGTATTAAGTGTTTATTCTTTTATATATATAAAGATATCGAAACTTGCTATAAGTTTTTTAAAAAAATTATATACTGGTGAATTATAGATAATTGTATAATCAATCTATTAAGACTTTAATAATATTAAATGTTAGGTAAACTAGGGACTCGAATATTAAAATTTCCTAAATAATTTAATTAAAAAATGAATTGAAAGGATAAGAAATGTTTCGAAAAATTTGAGGTAAAATATATAAATAATTTTTTTTGGATAATAAGAGTTCTTCTACATTCAAAACTCTTCATAATAAAATTACAGGTTTTGATTTTCTTCTTATTCTCAAAACTTGAATACTTTGATTTTTTTACTAAAACTAGTTTGCTATTAATATAAATTTAGACTAAAATCATAGTAAATAGTTTTAATTTTTCATTATAATGTGATATTATATAAAACTGTTTTCTTATGTGTTTTTTTTTTCACAATATTTTTTATAGTTGATTTTTTTAATAAAATCATTGTAATTAATGAAACATATACCTTAAAAATAGTAATTCAATAAATAATTATTAAATTACTATCATAAATAAATTTATGCAACCATAATATTTCACGTGCAACTAACGTGTATTCTGTTAGATAATATTGATAGTATAGTTTTTTTCAGATATGACGTGCTTTGGTGTTGGTGTAAGAGATGGGCTTATTTTTAGCTTGGTTTATTACCTTACTTTTTGCTTATTCTTTTTTCCAATATTGTAAAGGCTATTTATAGTTCATCATTTTTTTTTTTGGCATTTGAAAAAATAAAATAAAATCACGATTTTTTCAAAAATTGGAAATTTATCCCCACTTTTTGATAATTGTAAAAAAAAAAAAAAATACAATTTTATTAACTTGTACAAGTTAGACCACATTTATATTTTTCGGCGACCGGAGTCCATGTGTTTGGCAAACATGCTACATTACATGCCATGTTAGATACCACATCATTCCCAATAAAAATTAATTTAAAGATCAAATTACAAAATAAATTCACCACATTTCCAAAATTACAATTTAGTCCTAACTTTTAAAGTGCCAGAATTAGAAATCTCATTTACCTTCGTTCACTTCTTCATCTGCTAAATTATTTGTATCACATAATCGGGCTTGCCACAATCATAAAATCTTTTTTCGTTCTTCAATTTGTTTCTTTGTATTGCATGTTAATTGATGACTTTCTTTGCAATTTGAAATTTTGGTTTGTCTTCAACATGTTAGCAATTGTTGCTCTCCTAATAAATCGTCTAAAGTGATCCACATATATGTTTTAGACTTTTACGAAAACACTGATGTTCATTTCTATCATAGGTCACATATCAACGCCTTGATAGTTATTTCCTTACCAAAACATTTTATGTTTTAAATCCCCGAATATCTGTTCTGAACTGATCCAAATCAATAGACCCGAAACTCCAAACTGAACCAAACCAAAAATTGGTTTGGTTTGGTTCTGGAGAATCATTTTTAAAATTTTCCAAAATTTGGTTCGGTTCCGATGATTTTTAAATCTCCAAACCAATCTGAACTGTGCACACCCTTGTTAGGATCGACCCTTTTATATTTTTGAGGATTCATTGACAGTTACCAAAACATTTTATGTTTTAGGATCAACCATTTATATGTTTGAGAATTCATCTCCTTATCATTTTGATCCTTACACAGGAAAAACTATATTCAGTTTGACTTGTCATCGTCTGATGTTTTCGATGTACTTTTAGATGAGAGTGATGTAGTAGTAGGCTCTGTGTCGAATCACGGGAAAAAGTGATGTAACGCCATGTTTCTTATATAAAGGTGATTTTAACTAGGCGTTACTTACGTACAAAATTCACCATTTTAAAAATTATAAATATAAATAAAATTAAGAATAATTATGAATTACAATTTTCTTAGAATTCATGAAATAAATAAAATTCATCGGCTACCAGCATCCACCGCTCGTGTACATGCTCAAGGATTCTTTAAGCTGTAAACATTTTAACATAGAAGGGTGAGTGTTTGAAATACACTCAGTGAGGATCTCAAAACATCACTAAATAAATTCAACAAATAAAATCAGAGCACAAATACATGAAACCATCACCTTGCAATCATAATCTCATAGGTGCAAGAGTTAACATGTCTTATCATAGACATAGATACATGTAAACATAGCATTCAAACAAAGCATTTAGATGTGGTTCTTAGCCACCATAGATACGGTTCTTAGCTGTCATAGATATATTTTAATATCATACACATTCACAATCACTTTGCATACAAAAAACATTCAATGACAAACTTAGCTCATAGTACATCGTTCATATAGTAAAGCATATCTCATTCATATTTGCATAGTGTTGGGATATTTCGATAGTTATCTTGATAAGACAGAACAATATGGGTAATAAGATAATGAAGTTTGCTAAAAGAAAGTTTCCACTGATTACATGATCATAGGCTTATCTCTCTATGAATAAGATCATGTAATGGTTTTCCAAATGATAAGAAAAACCAACCTTAGAAGAATTAAGAAGACATTCTCTAAGGGTCAGCAAGCTGTAGGAAAGAACAAGCTAAAAGGAAGAATCTACATAGGAAGCAAATATGATGCTGCAAGTAGCAAACAACAAGCTATGGGGAACAGCATGCTAGAGAATCAACGAAGAATACAGAAACCTACAAGCAAGAAAGTTGTCAACAAAGAAACAGGAAGCTGTCAGCAGGAAACAAGAAGTTGTCGGTAGATTACAGAAGCCAGGAAACTGAAGAGAAGCAGCAAGCTGAGGACAGCAAGAAGCAGCATCAAGAAGATCATGCAGTAAGAAGAAGAGAAAAACTAAGCTGACATCAAGCAGCCATTGCATGAGCTTCAGCTATGAATCCATACCGACTTGACAAGTCAACAGAAATGTCAGAGAGGTCCGGGAGCAAATTGTAGGCGCATTAAATGCACATGTCAAGATCAACTCAGAAACATTTAATGCGGCCACAGAAGAAGAAGATCTTGAGAGATCGAAGCTCACATTCAAAATGGGGAAGTGTCTTCCTTCAACGGATACTTTCCTCCAACGGATATATTCTCAAGATCTATAAATAGAAGGTGTGGCTGATTGAAGAAAAGAGCTGAACAGAGTCGAGAGGAAAATCAGACATATTCCAAAGCTTCTCAAACTTATCCATGTTCTAGTACAAGTCCCTTAAGTAAGGGGGAACTTGTATAGGTTTTAAAAGCTTTAGTCATTTGACTTAGATACTTAAGTTTCTGAAACAGGATGCTGCACTTCTAATCGAACAAACTTTTTAACAGCATTCAATTTTAGGACACAATAAGTATACACTAATTGCTTCAGGAGGATATTAGAGAGAAAATCCACCAATTATCAAGAGAAAGTTAAATTCACAACGAAAAGTGAATTCTCTACTGAGTTACGAAAAGGAAAAGAAGTAACCTGATGATAGATACCTAGAAAAGATCAGAAGAAAGTCATCAAAGGAGAAAATCCAACATGTTGTACCAAGATCAACAAGTGGTAGAGAAGTCAGGATGCTGGCAAAGAAGAGTCAAGACAGGAAGCTGATCTACATCAGAAAGCTGACCTATATCAGGAAGATGACAAAGTACAACAAGTGCTTTCAAGTGGTATCACGAGTGGTATCAACAAGTGATATGTCAGTATCAATCTACAAGTGCTATCGAGTGATATCAAGTCACATTGACCAACGAGTATATCAGGTAAAGATGTTGTTGATCAAACGATGAATCGAGTGAAGACCTCGGGCAAGGATGTTGTTGAGACAGCTCCTATGGAGGATACAGAAGGGATTATCAAAAGAAGAAGTATCACAAGAGAAAGCCTTACAAAGATATCAGCATGCTCTCAACAAATCAGTACCTATATATCAGCATGTTATCTACAAAAGAAGTGATGGATATCTAGGACCTCAATCCAAGAGATAAAGCTATGCACAGAAGATCTAAAGAGACGGCTGACCATCAAATCAACAAAAGGCGAGATCTAACTTTTCAGGAGTTAAAAAGGCGGTTACAACACTCTATCCCAGGAGATTAGATATTTGCAAAAAGGTCCCTCCACCTTTTTAGAACAACCGCCAGATCTTGCGTTTCATCTTCCAACCGTTGATCCAAAGAAAACGCTCATATTCTTCCGTCTATATATAACCGATTCTTCACCATTCATACTCACTAAATGCTTGATATATCAAAAAAAACCTCTCATGTGAGTTATACTTACCGTAAAAAAGAAGAAGATGGAGATACAAGAAGGCGGAGATGGAAATGGAGATGACGACGACGATGAAGACAAAGCTCTGCTGACCTAGAAGCAGATAAGGTCTTCAGAAGAATGGAGTATAGAGGCTCTGCTTGCCAAGAAGCAAAAAAGGTCTTCAGAATCAAAGACGGCCTCTATGAGATGAATGCTAATGAGTAGGCATTCATCCTACATTCAGATAACACTGGTCAGACTTCCTCAACTCCGATGAAGATATGGGGCCGATGAAGTCATTCAGGACCAATCCTTGGACAGAGAAGACATCTGCTGTCATTCACGGAGATAAAATAAAACAGCAGGTGCTTCACAAAGGCTGTCAGCACACTGACGGTCTATCCAAGGATCCAGTGTCAAGCAACTTTAAGCTGGTTCTGGAAGAAAAATGAAAAACCAGACCAGCAGATCAAAGATCCAAGATGAATGTGCTCTGGACTATTAATGAAGCTGCACAGGTAACTGATCATCCACCGATCAGGTACCTGACCTCTTGTCTCGTACTTGCTGAGGCTGAGCAGCTTATTCCCTTGGGTAGGAATAAGAAGGAGGATGCTCAGTAAAAAGTACGAACAAGTTGTTGTCTTGGATATGAGCAGCAACTGTCAGACAAGAGAACCTGATGGTCAATCTTGGCGTTGTAACTCCACCCCTGAGCAGCAAGCTTGAGGATGATGACAGAAAGAGAGAAGAGAGTTCCAAGTCAAGAGTCACTGAAGAGCCACTGCTAAAGCCTTATTGTAAAGGGTGAGCAGTTAATAATGGCGATCAAGAGTCACCTACCATCTGAAGCAACAAAGGACAACAAGCTGACCATCCAAGAAGATGTGAATGGTGCAACATGCTGATAAAAACATGCTGAAAAAAGGCATGCAGAGATCAGAGATGGTAGAGAGAGAGAAGAAGAACTCCCTGGTGGAAAAACGTGGAAACAGCAAACTGAATAAACTGAAGAAAGGAATAAAGCTAGATGGAGTAGTAGAAGCTTACTTACTTTAGTACTAAAATGTAATTGTATTTATATAATCATTCAGTTTCTAATAGAAGAGCATTTTTATTTAATGACTCTTGATCTTATTATGTTCTGTCATCATCAAGATAAAGGGGGAAATTGTTGGGATATTTCGCTAGTTATCTTGATAAGACAGAACAGTATGCGTAATAAGATAATGAATTTTGCTAAAAGAAAGTTTCCACTGATTACATGATCATAGACTTATCTCTCTATGAATAAGATCATGTAATGGTTTTCCAAATGATAAGGAAAACCAACCTTAGAAGAATTAAGAAGACATTCTCTAAGGGTCAGCAAGCTGTAGGAAACAGCAAGCTGAAAGGAAGAATCTGCATAGGAAGCAGATATGATGCTGCAAGTAGCGAACAACAAGTTGTGGAGAACAGCATGCTGGAGAATCAACGAAGAATACAGAAAGCTACAAGCAAGAAAGCTGTCAACAAAGAAACAGGAAGTTGTGAGCAGGAAACAAGAAGCTGTCAGTAGATTACAGAAGCCAGCAAACTGAAGAGAAGCAGCAAGCTAAGGACAGCAGGAAGCAGCATCAAGAAGATCATGTAGTACGAAGAAAAGAAAAACTAAGCTGACATCAAGCAGCCGTTGCATGAGCTTCAGTTATGGACCCATACCGACTTGACAAGTCAGCAAGAATGTCAGAGAGGTCCAGGAGCAAATTGTAGGCGCATTAAATGCACACGTCAAGATCAACTCAGAAACATTTAATGCGGCCATAAAAGAAGAAGATCTTGAGAGATCGAAGCTCACATTCAAAATGGGGAAGTGTCTTCCTTCAACGGATACTTTCCTCCAACGGATATATTCTCAAGATCTATAAATAGAAGGTGTGGCTGATTAAAGAAAAGTGTTGAACAGAGTTGAGAGGAAAATCAGACATATTCTAAAGCTTCTCAAACTTATCCATGTTCAGCCACTCAACCTTCAAAATCTAAAATTGCCAATAATAAGTTATAAAATTGCCAATAATCTAAAATCTAAAATTTAAATCAAATATAATGTTATTATAACTTTATAAAATATAAAATTATTCAAAACCCTTTTAGATTAAAAAAAATAAAAAATTGCCAATAATAATTTACAACCAAGTAAACACCACCATGTAATTTTGACTTGTTATAACAGGTTAATTAATCGTAATAAAAATCAGAAGTTTTAAAATTACATGACCAAAATACAAAATTGATAAGTAAATGACTAAATATCTAAGAAGGGAACGTTCAATGACTAAAAACCCTTTTCCCCTAAAATTTATCGCAAAAACTTATATGCCCCCACCCGTCCCGGCGCGTGGGCCGCTCCCACGCCGTGCACCCCCGCATCCCCGTCGCATGCCCACGCCACACACGCACCTACCAGGTATCACACATATACTCTTAAGATATTACATAGTCTATATATAATGTATTATGTTTAGGTATCACATATTTGCTCTTCAGGTATCACACATATACTCTTAAGGTATCACATAATGTATTATGTTCAGGTATCACCAATTTTCTCTTTAGGTATCACACATTTACTCTTCAGGTATCACTTATATACCCTTAAGGTATTGCACAAGTATTATTTTGTTCAGGTATCACACATTTTTTCTTTAAGTATCACACATTTACTCTTCAGGTATCACATATATACCTTAAGCTATTACACAAGTATCTTTTAAGTATCACACATATTTCTTTCGAGTATTACATATCATTAAGCACGTAATTATGTAATACATGTAGTTCATGAATGTAATACCTATAGAACAAATTTGTAATACCTCCAAACTATTTTTCATAACTTACATATCATTAAAGCATGTAATTATGTAATACCTTTAGTTCATGTTTGTAATACCTATAGAACAAATTTGTAATACCACAAAAAAAAAAAACCCTGAGGGCACGGATATATGTGCAGAAAAAGAAAAGTATATATGCGCAGGTCAAAAACGGGTTGGCCGTGCCCGGGGCACAGGAGAATCACTCAAAATTTATAGTGTGTGGTTACTTGATGGAAAATTAGAGGATGATTGGTTTTATAATTATTCAGAATTCTTAGTTTAGTTTTTTTTTCTATATATATTTATTCTGTATGGTTTTTTGTGTAAACATTGTAATTTAACGAAGCATTTGATAGCCTAGTGGTAAAAGGCGTTTGCTACCTAGGCATAGATCCTAGGTTTGAGTCACCGCGGAGGTATGAATGAAATCTATTAATCCTCCTTTAAAAAAAATCATAATTTCTTTTAATATACTGATAATTAAGAGCAATATTTAATATGTTCAATTATTTTTAGAGTAGTGTTTGTGTGAACCAAAGGGCGTGTGTGTGTCGGGTCTAGTCAGGCTCAGATCCATATTCAAATTTTTCTGTTTAATTTATGTCATAACTTTTATATTGTAATAGTATAACTTTTATATACAGATTTTATAACCTTTAAGTGAATAATTTAGAATTTTTTCAGTATTAAAATTTATGTAGTATACCTGAACTTTTATGTTATAATAATTTAATGTTACATTAGTATAACTTTTATGTATAAATATCATAACATTTATATACTTAAAGAATAACATATATAAGGTAATATTATTATAATGAAAATGTTATATTATTACAACATCTAGGTTTTAAAAGGTATATAGGTCTGTAATACACTGCATAAAGGTTATGCGAATATAATTAAAAGGTTACACGAACATAATTAAAATGTTAGACCAACAAAACTAGCAAATTATGCGACCATAACAGAAAAGTCAGGCGTGCGGGCTAAGGTTTGAGCATGGACCTAGGGCTCAAGAACGCGCGTGTGGGAGTATGAGCGCTCGTCTGGAGCTTGAAAAACACCTTTCATATTATATGATCCGAATTGACTCATGCACCTGATGCATAAAAATATTTGTGTTAGTTTTAGTTGTGGGTCTCATTTCAAAAGGAGGTATTTAATAATTATAAAATTAATGGAACTTCAATCACTTAATAATTTTGAGGTAGTATTTTTATTTAAGATAATTGGGAGTAGCTAATTTTGGCCGTGTGATAATGTAGAATTGAAAATTAAAAATTAAAGGCCAAATTAAGATGCATCTATCTGAACGTGCTTTGTTTGCTTTACAAATAGTATATTTTGACAGATAGTGTCATCTTATATTTTTTAATTATTAGTATATTTTGATAGATAGTGTTCATCTTATATTTTTTTAATTATCAAGACACGTCACATATGTTTAATAATATCGTCACTATATACATACTAATACATAAAAATTAAGATGTTGCTAAAGACATAACATCAAGTGCTAAGTGCCCTTAGCACTTACCTAAAAATTATTGATATATAATATTGAACCTGATTTGCAATTACATGTTACATTAGTTTGTATGCATGTGAAAGGAAACAACTCGCCAAACAGGCCCCAAAAATTGAATTATGAGTAGTCAAGGGATCACACGTTAAAAGGGACCACATTTGTCCTCATTGAGTAATGACTGCTTTTTGGGGGATATTTTCCTTAAGAAAGCAAGATTTTTCTACGTGATTATCAATTTCTTTTGATTTTATTTTGGAAGTACAAAACATATGTGCTGAATTAAAATAAGTAGGAATTTGAAAAAAAAAAAAAAATGTAAGTACGTAACCAATCAATACATATATTGATAATATATATTGAAGTAGAATATGGAGCATCATTTGGTTAGATTTTAATCTTTGAGACGATAACCCATTAATTAATCCTCCCACTAATCAATCTACTTAAAGAAAGTCAAATCATTGATTGATGCAAAAAGATAATATAGTTTACCAATTAGGATGATAGTTTGACGAAGTCTTATTGGCCACATCTTGAGAAACACTTTTAGTTCATACTCTATTTTCTGCATTTTTCTGAAACTTGTAAAGAACAAATTAAGAGAGGTGAGAGATCATGGCAGCTTATGCAGCTCTACTTTCTGTTGTGCATATCATAGAGAGGATCCACCAACCTCCTCCCCCTCCTAATTCTCTTGACAAAACTCAGCTTCTATCTCTCTCTGAAAATGTTTGTTTCTTGCAAGATTTTCTTGAACGTTATTGCCATGATGGTAGTGAAGAAGCCGATGAGTTGGAGAGTCGCATCAGAGATGCTGCTCATGCCGCTGAAGATGTAATTGAATCCCATATTGTCGATCAGATTGCTGCTGGATCCTCAACTAGTACTCATGCTCAAAACATGATCAGTTGTATCGATCACTTGTATGAAGGTCTTGAGAAAGTGATACAAGACATGGCTTTTATCAAGGAAGAAGTGATGGTTGTTCAAGAGAAGAGAAGAATCATCAATATTCAGATCAACACAAACTCATCAGTACTACCTGCTGCTTCGCTAATAAGGTCTCCTTCCATGGTGGGGTTCGACGATCTCTTGTATGAAATCATGGACAAACTCATAGGAGGACAACTTGATCGCCAAATCATCCCGGTTTCTGGTATGGGTGGCACAGGTAAGACTACACTTGCTAAAAATATTTTCACACATAAGACTATTGTGCAACACTTTGGTATTCTTGCTTGGGCTACAATTTCTCAAAAGTATAGTCTGCGAGATATTCTTTTAGAAATCATTGGTAAAGAAAACACTCTGGAAGATTTGAGTGAAGGTGAATTAGGAGAAGTAGTATACAAACATTTGTGGGGTAGAAAGTATTTAATTGTGATGGATGATTTGTGGATTCTTGATGTGTGGAATAAGGTAAAACGCTTCTTTCCAAATAATAACAATGGGAGTAGAGTATTAATAACCACTAGACTTTTAAATGTAGCTTTGCAATTAACTAAGACACATGGCCTTAAGATGAGATTCCTAAATGAGGATGAAAGTTGGGATCTATTGTGCAAAAATAGTTTTGAAGAAGAAGGTTGCCCCCTTGAATTGGAAGAAATTGGAAGGATGATTGCAAACAATTGCAAAGGACTTCCTTTGTCAATTGTTGTGATTGCTAGAGTCCTAGCGAAGTCTGCAAAGACACAAGAATATTGGGAATACATTGCAGAAAATTTAAGTTCAATTGTGAATTTAGAGGACAACGAGCATTGCTTAAAAATATTAGGCACGAGTTACAACCAATTACCAGTTTACCTAAAATCATGTTTTCTCTATATGGGGGTTTTTAAAGAAGACCGTATGATTCGCATCTCATTACTTCTTAAGCTTTGGGTGGTTGAAGGAATCCTAAAACCAATTAGTGGTAAAAGCTTGAAAGCAGTTGCACAAGGCTACTTACATGATCTTATTGATAGGAATCTCATCTTCATTCATGAGTCCGGGTGGGGAATAAAATATTGTAGCACTCATGATCTGTTGAGAGACCTATGTTTAAGACAAGCTCAGAGAGAGAAGTTTATCTGTGTCGCAAGTCCTAGTGATCCCCACATTCTACAAGGCATAAGTACCAATCGTCGCATTGTTATTCGTCGAAGCACAGGCAATCAAGCCATTCAATCCTCACAATGTATGCCACTTGTTCGTTCTTTGATATGCGATCTTGATGATGATTTACCGTCGCAACTTGATTTCAGATTACTAAGGGTATTGATTGCTTCTGACGAAAACTTTGATATTAAAAAAGCAAAGTTCATTGATTCCCTTGAAGCCATATTCTCTCGGTTGATTAACTCACGGTATCTTGCTATCACTATTGATAAATCTTGGATTCCAGATTCTCTGTTATTGCCTTCTTCACTCTGCCTTCTTTGGAATGTGCATACCTTAATTATACTACATGATGGTGATTTCATTGCACCATTAGAAATTTGGAAGATGCCACAACTTCAACATGTCGAGTTCTCGTCACTTGAACTTGAGGTTCCACTCATAGATGAGCAAGATGACATTGTCTTAGCGAATCTACAAACGCTCTCGACAATAAAAAATTTCAACTGCTGTGAAGAGGTAATCAAGAAAATCCCCAACATCAAAAGATTACAAGTAAGGTATGATGGGATTGAGGGTTGGTCATTTTCTTGTTTCGACAATCTTCACCACCTTAAGCTTGACACCCTAGATTGTAGCTTTTCCTCAAACTTCGAGAACCCGAGTGATTTGCTTCAAAACTACACCTTCCCTTATTCGATAAGAAAGTTGGCTTTGTATGGTTGCAAACTCCATTGGGAAGACATAACGACAAAGATAGGTTCGTTGCCTCTTCTTCAAGTGCTCAAGCTGGGATGGAGGTCTACAAGAGGACACGAGTGGGAAACAATTGAAGGGGGATTCCTCAAACTAAAATTGTTAGCAATCTATTGGAGTGATCTGGAATGTTGGATATCAGACAGCATGCACTTTCCAGTCCTTGAATGCCTTAATCTTTTTCAACTAAACAAGTTGGAGAATATTCCATTGGATCTTGGAAATATATCAACACTCAACTTGATTGACCTTTCCTTTTGTAGCGATTCTACTGTATTTTCTGCTAAGGAAATCCTAGATGAACAAGAAGATCTTGGGAATGAAGACCTTCAAATTCGAGTTCTTCTCAATGACAACAACAAAGAATTGAAGAGCTTCAAGAGTCGCAACTTTAAGATTTCATAAGAACTGAATGTAAAGCATTTAGCAAACTAAAGCAAGTCGTCTACCCATCGTAACCACGTCTTAATGTGTCCAATTGATGTATCACATACCTAACATAATTATTAATTTCATATCAAAGAAAATTTAATCCTTTACACATTAATATGTAGCACAGTTAAAATGTAACAATGATGGACATTGACAATTTTCAGTTGAGATGTCTAATTAGGTTGAGTACTCTTTTAAAAACTTGTTTTCCTATTACATTTACCTTTTTCCTTAGGGTGGGACTATCCACACCCCAAAAAATTTTAAACACACCCCATTTTTTATATATTTTAATTTAAAAAATGAAAAATTAATTAAATTTCAAACTTACCCATGAAATTTAAAAAAAAAAAAATGAAAACCCTACCCATTCCCCCTATCCCTCCCGTTCAGCCGTCCCTTCCCCCCTCTTTTTTTTTTCTTTAATTATTCCAAAATTTTGAGAAATAATACAGTAATATTATCATAATCATTTGATGAATCAACTAAACATGTAAAAATCGTGTGAAAATCAGGAACAAGTCATGTAAGAAAACAGAACAAAAAAAAAAAAAAATCTAACCCGACTAAATATGTAAAAATCGTGTGAAAATCAGGAACAAGTCATGTAAGAAAACAGAACAAGAAAAAAAAAAATCTAACCCGACTAAATATGTAAAAATCGTGTGAAAATTAGGAACAAATCATGTAAGAAAACAGAACAAAAAAATTCTTAACCCGAGTGTCGTTCGATCCTGGTGTGTCAAACAAACAAAGGTGTGTTCGACCACCAAACGTCGAACATGCTATAATGTGTTCGATACCTGGTGGCTGAACACACAAAGATCAAACCAAGGGCCACCGTTCGATCCTTGTGGGTCGAACACACAAAGGTGTGTTCGGCCACCAGACGTCGAATTTGCTATTGTGTGTTCGACCAACCAGAATCGAATGGACCCTCAGGTTTGATTTATTTTTTTCGTTTTTTACACTATTTCTATATATTTTGTTAATCCTAAAATGATTTTTCATCATTTTTTTATGTTATTGTTCAAAAATTCAAGATAGAAAGTTAGTGAAATGAAAGAAACAAAAGAAAAAAAACAAAAGAGAAGGAAAGAGAAGAGGCGGCTGGACGAGAGAGGGGAATGTTTTTCCTTTTTTTTTTTTAGGGTAAATTTGGAATATTATAATCTTTTTATTTTCTTAATTCAAATATTAAAAAGATGTGGATTGTAGAAATATATGGGGTGTGGATAGTGACAGTCCACCCTTTTCCTTAGTGTGGTTATTTTATGGAAGATCTGGGTATGTTTGTTTGCTTTTTTTTTTTTTTTTCATTTTAGTTTTTATGTTTTATATAGATTTATTCTATATTGATTTTCGTATGAAGATCATATAAATATTTTAGAATATACTGAACGAAGTTGATAAACTGGAGCAATATTTGATTTGTCTCAAAAAAAAATTCTCTTATGCCTTACAAACCGAATTTTGTTAGATTGAAATTATTGTTTTAATGTATAGGTTGGAGTCCATTATTTAATAATATCATAGCAGATAAGAAAACAGATTATTTTTGTCCGTCTCATTTTAGAAAGAGATATTACTGTTAAAATAATTGATTGGTTTTAATTATTGTAGAATTAACAGAACTTCAATTACTTAATAATCTGAGGTAATTATTCTTCAGTTACTTCAATTGGATAATCTTGGTTTTGGTGTTGAGATTATATAAAATTGAAAATGAAAAACAAAAATGTCGACTCTTCCTAGGTTTTTGTGGACTGTTGTCTCATCTCAATGCAATATGTAATAATAATAATAATAATAATATATATATATATATATATATATATATATATATGAAGAAATTAAAGTGAAATTGACAAGTGATGAATATTCAAACATCATAAAAAGTTGGTAACTTTTTTATCTACCATGGGATGTTTGCAAGAAATTTTGACAGTTTTTCATTATTTATTTAAGTTTTATAAATCAATTTTTAGTGTTTTAATTCTCTTCTAACAAATTATAAAATCTACTAAAATCTATAATTCAAAAACGGGTTGGGATTGCTTTGACAAATTCTCAATTAAATTTTAAAAAAATATATCATTTTTTTATTCCAACTTTATCCTTGTCAATCACATGGATAGCTTATTTAGCAAACACTTCAAATTTTTCTTCTGTTTTTAAAATTATATTGCAAACACAATCTACTTTTGCTAGTAAGTGATTTCTCATTTTGCTAGTGATTTCTACACGATCACTAAATTTAATCACTTTTTCAACCATACAATTTTTTGATAATCACTAGATTTAATCGTTTTCTCAACCATACAATTTTTTAAAACACCCCTTTTGTTTATGTTTGGCTTATGGTGTTTCATCTCATATGAACGCATAGATAGAAACACGATTTCTCAAAACAAAAATTGGCAACTACACAGAAGCGAAAAGCTAGAAATTTACAAAAGGAATGTTGATGAAGAAGAAAAGTGGAAAAATCTAACCTCAAAAATTGCAATGAGCAAGCAGAGTGTCAGTCTTATGATCAAACCTACCATTTACAAACTCATAATACTCCATTTTCCAAATCAAAATCGCTGGAAAAACTTAGGAATATATCATCGTCTCCTTGGACAAACTCCACTCCACACCCCGACTCGTTCTTATCTACATTCAAACAGCCTTCTACTCCACACCAAGATGTGAAGCCCTCTACTTCTTCTTCATCTCCGTAAATGGAATGACCCTGATTGATGTCGATTTCAAATTCAACTCCTCGCCCCAACAACTTCTTCGAAGTCCATGGCACTGATTTCTTCCTCTTCATTCTCACCTCCTTCACACCCTTCTCAGCTGCTTTCCCACCACCATTTTCCTGACTATGAAATTCTTTTGCTTTCTCTGTTTCATCATCTGAAATTTCCATATAATCTCCATCGCTAGCGACATTGACATCGATATCACACCCTTTACTTCCAGGCTCCATTGCAGGCCCAAATGGGACCCACAGATTCTCTCCAATTCCCTCTCCATTGCCGCTACGAATCGCCAACGGCATGAACCCTGGACACCAGTATTTGCCCTTCTCCACCACGTCCGGCGGCGGCGGCGCTCGAATCGCCACCGCGCGCAGCACTCCTCTGCATCTCTCATTAGCGCACTTCAAACAGCAGTCCTCGAAAATTGTCTCGTATTCATAAACGTAATAGCAATAAGGGCACATTGTCCAGAATGTACCACCACCACTCCCAGACGTACAACCACCGTTCAACTTCCTCCTCAAGTCATCGTCGAACTTCGCCTTCTCGACCGGGTTCGACAATACAGACCACGCTTTCATCACCAAACCAAACGCCTCCGACGAGAGCGGGAACGGGTTCAATCTCGGGTCTAAAATTGAAGCTAGGGTTTTGTAGCTTGACCCGATTCGATCAACATCGGACTCGAAACAGGGAAGATTCAGAACGGCATAGTAATCGTGGTGGGTGGATGAGATTCTGGAAACGGAGAGGACGGCGGCGATGGAAAAGATTCGGTTAGGAGCAGGGTGAGTCGGGTCAGAAGCGACGGCGCGGGCGGCGTACTTGCAGCATTCGGCGAAGTTGCGTTGTTGAAGGAAGTAATTGGCGGCGGTGAGGAGCCTTCCGGTTTCGGGTTTGGGTTGCTGTTGACCCGTTTGCCCGCCATTGGTAACCTCCATTGGAGAGAGATTACGCTACTTTAAGGCTCCACTAACCACACCACAATACCGCATCAAATAAATATATATTCAACAAAAACGAGTTTTTTTTTTCTTTCTTTTTTTTAACCAAAGGCTCCCTCTTACACCCAATTTTTTTTAAATACAAATTAAATAGATATTAAAAAACTAAAATATTTTTCACATATATCTTTTCTTTTGCAATTTCTTTTTTTTTAAATCTTTTTTAATTTTTTTGGTATTGTTTCTTTAATTTTTTTTTTTTGAGGAATTGAATACAAAATTCATATTGGACATCTCACAATGTATGAAAATAGTATGAAAATTGAACAAAAAGAACGCAAAAAATCAGCCCTTGTTGGGTGAACACACAAAAGAGCGTTCGACCACCGCAACCAGGGCCGAACGGAGATGGTCGGGTTTGATCGATTTTTTTGCGTTTTTTTTATGTTAAATCTTTTAATTTTCTAAAGAATATAATGTCGAACATTCCAAAATTTGTTAAATGTGTGAAAATCATAGGAAAAAAACGTAAAAAAACGATTGAACCGAGCAGTTTCATTCGGCCCCCCAACACATAGAAGAGTGTTCAGTCACCATGACCAAACATATAAAAACACGTTCGGCCACCTTGACCGAACACAGGAAAAGTACGTTCGGTCATAATGGCCGAACGGAACTAGTTGAACAAAACCTAAGGGAAAAATTGGTTTTTTTTTTATTTTTTATTAAAATTGGGATGAGCTTAGAAAATTGTAGGGTGTCTTTAGTTCTGATAGAAATTAAAGATGGAAATAAACAAAGACTATTTTCTTTCTTTTTTCTTTTTTTAATAAAAAGTCTACTAATTTCTATGGATATATGATAACATTTATTCTGCATTGAATTGAGTTTAAGAGAAATTAAATTTGAGATAGATTTGTGTTTCATAAGTTGGATGATATTAAGTTTCCTAATATGCAATTGACCCTTTAATAGATCACAAAAACTTATATACACAATTTGCATGGATCTAGGATCCATGCACCACTTCTGACCCGACCCATCACGCGCTCACACGCGCCTCCACGCGCCTCTAGGTCGCGGATGAAATCCGCCCAAATATGCTCTCAGGTGTCTGACATTTATATTATGTTAAGCATACATTTTAGTAATGTTAGACATGCCATTTAGTTATGTTAGACATACCTTTTATGTTATGTTAACTATACTTTTTAGTTGTGTTAGACATACCTTTTAGTTATGTTAGTCATACCTTTAGTGTTATGTTAAGCATACCTTTTAGTAGTGTTAGACATACATTTTACTTATGTTAGACATACCTTTTGTAAGGCTAGTTGTACTTTAGCATTTTTTTTAAACTGACATATTAATACCTTTCACACATTTTAGTTATATTAGGCATACATTTAGTTATGTTAGTCATACCTTTTAATTATGTTCGTTGCACCTTTATATATATTATATAAATGTATGTTTATGTTGATATAAATGTATAAATATCTCATATAAATGTATAAGTAATATCATATAAATGTAAATATCTACAACTTGTGCCAAATTAGGGTTTATTGTGCCGAAATTAGGGTTTAGAGTTAAAGTATGAAATCTGGAAATAATGGTATCACTAATATAACATAAAGGTATGTTTAACACAACATAAAAGTCAGGACCAAAAAAAAAAATACGCGAAAAAAAAAAAAAATGTGCTGGGTCAAATAGTGGTGCACGGATTTTAAGATCTGTGCAAATGGTGTACACCAGCCCCACTCTTAATAGATTGGAATAAAAAAAAATCATGATATTGTTTGATAGTAATACTTGTACTCTGTGTCGTGTTACTATAAAAAAAATCTTTTGAGTGTTCATTAGAATGCTTGTAGATCGACATTAATTCAATTTGTTCAATCTTTCTGCTATAATTGAATACAGTGAGATAGTTCGATTTGTTTAATTTATATTTATATTTATATGCAAACAATATATTCAATTTGCTTAATATACATGCAAATAATTTTTTTTTATTTTTTATGTAATTACTCAAATCCAACTCCAAGTCAACTAATCTAACTCCTGAGGATTCAAGAACCTTTACGCTAGATTGAATGGTTAAGGCATCGAACTAGACTTGCACCCTATAATTTAGTTCACAAGAGGTTCAAAAAACTCGCTATCAATTTGATATATATCTTAAACAAAAGGCATGAAAAGCCTAACAAAATGCATATTCAATCTTGACTCTTTTACATCTCTTAACTTACTAAATTACGAAGTTGAACAATACAGAGGCTCATATGAGTATATGCAGCGTGCCCTCCTCTGAACTCTTTCGATACCATATCGCGATAGATTATGAGAAGGACAAACGAGATGCATGTTTTCACCAGCACGTCTATCTTTCAGTTGAGCGATGCCTGCAAGAGCCTTTTAGAGTTCTTCGTGTGGCAAACACCATGCAGGTGTAAGTTGCAGTCAATGCCACTATTGATACGCCAATGTAAACACACACTGTTGTAGCACAAACATAAAGATACCTGAAAAACAACGATAACCCATCACTTTACTACGTGAAAGTCTAATTGGAATCAAACCAGCGATGTCAGACATCATTTGGGGATCATAGGCTCTTATGCTTGGAGGTATTTAACTACGTAGATCTAACATAAAATTCTGATAATTCGAAGTGTACTTGAGATTCTATTCTCTGATATTCAAAATTAACAAACTATTTGATGTAAACTTACTTTGGGGAAAAGACACTCCAAACAAATAAGTGATTTCTCATTAGTAGCAACACGACTGTGAATGCGAGGAGGAGAATAGAATTCAGTGCAAGGGGAACTAGACAAGGATAGCCAAGGCTCATCATCAAAAGATGTCCAAAATCAACATCCCCGGAATTGGCGACTGCTCTTATATCCATCATGGAAACATCCATCAACATGCTAAGAAGAGCTAACATTGGGGAGGCATACGTGATAATGAACATCAGAATACCGGAAATAATAGTTGAGTGGCTTGAAATGCCCTGGAAAATCAATAGAACCACAACATGGAAATCACATAAGCAGAGAGTTATTGCACAGAGCTTACAGATATTAGCATGAGAATATACTTGCAAAACTAGTAGAAAAAAACTTACAATGAATGCCCCGGCAACGTCAATTGTAGCAAGAGTGTTGGTATTACCGAGACCGAAGTGTCCTGCCATTCCCATATAGTATAGTGCAGCAACCTTTAAAAAAAATGCAACTCATGATCTGAACTAGAGAAGCAGTCACACTATCAATATCAGGTTCTGGCAACTTAGTTTGCAAATATGTTGTCAATGCAGATAGAAATTAACACCCGCAAACTGGCCTTATTTGAAAAACTATCAGAAGAATAAATCTGATAAGCCATGAAGGTAATGGGATTTTGAACTTTCCCAATTTTACAGTTCAGGATTTAAACTCTAAGGCTAAGCATAGTTCAAATATTCAAGGAAAAGGAATATGCAAGTAGTTTGAGATTTAACTGACCTTAACCCATTGCTTGAGATGTATACTGCTCTTAGAAAAATAGTGTATGACAGCCAGGATTTGCACAAGAAGTAAAGATGTGGCCATTGAATTTATGGGCTGTTGTAACAGCATTTGTAATAGACACCAAGAAAATATGTAACACCAGCTAATTACATATATAGAATCTCTAAAGCCCCTTAAAGGAAGTTCACATCGACTTTCTTCCAGAACCTCATTGGATAAGTTAAAGGCATCGTCATTAGAGGATTTAGAATCCTGGATTGGCATGAGCCATGGCATGGTAACAAGGATCCCGACGGTAGATGTCCCAATGAGTGCATAAATTATTTGTATCATTGTAGTGTTTCCAAAATTTGATGATGTGAATGTGCCATCTTGGTATTTCATAATTTGTTCCAGAATCATCAGCACAGGACATAAGTAAATCAACATCAAGACCGTGGCCAAGAATGTTCTCAACCGCGATGTCAAAAGAACAGCTGAACATATGCCGATAACAAGAACCACCGACAACAGATGCATGGAATGTACATAGACCGGGCCTGCCTGCTCAAGTAGTTTGGAAATGTCAGGTAGATAAGACCAGTTGACACCACCCTGATACCAGCCTCTGAGAATTCTGCCACATATGAGAACTGCAATGATGGTATACATGGCACGGGTAATTCTTACTTTTTGCTCCAATGTCGAAGTGAGTGCACTGCCTTTTGTGAAGGACTGTATTGTTTTCCGGAGCAATATCAAGTAAAACGAAGAGGTCATAAAATGCCAAATGTATTGTTCCTCCTCAACCATAGAACTTGAACCCATACTTAAAATGAGGATAAATATTACAGCCACAATAAAACTCTCATCCAAATGCCACTTGTTTGTCTTGTTATCAGTAAGAGAAACGTGCTGATTTCCTTTGAAGTTAATTTCATGGCCAAGGAAGAAGAGGAGGCTCATCAGTCCCAAACAAGATAGAAGCATTGCAGCTATTCCCAATGCAAGTAGACCAGTAGGTTTCTGTAATACCATGAAAAAAGAACAGGACAAGGTTAATTAGATTTCTTTTATTTACTTGGAAGAAATATTTTTTCAAATGTTAAAGAATTTGATACATACATCAGTTGATCTTCTTGATAACCACTTGCTTGCAGTTCCAAGGAAATTATTGTATGCCAAAACTATGCTCCTGTAGTCATCTCCATTATCAGATCTATTTTGAAAAAAATAAAGAAAGAGAGCATTAGGTCTTCCACAACCATAATCCACTAGTTTTTGCTCTTTACAATAAATAAACAAAACAAAACAAAAAATGCTAGTTATAGAGATCAATAACCTGGAATTTTTCGACGTCCAGGATTCATGAAGGGCAGTGGCAGCTAAATATGAGCAACAAAACCTTTCTGCACCATCACTTTTACCGCTTCCAGACTCGCAGGAGAATCTTCTACATCTGGACTTGAAGTGGGTCTGAAGTAGCCTTAGTAATTGCCATGAATTCAGCTCTAGTACCCTCAGCTGTTGTTCAGCTGCTTTATGAGAAAAATAAAAGACATGCACTTCATATAAAGAGCAAATGATGCTACAGATAAAAAGTTCCAAAAAGAAACAAGCGTGGAACTCCCAGATATTGGGTTCATGGCAAGCTTAGGTGATTTGATATAATGTATATGTCCACTATTGGTGAGTTGTTCTTATTCCCCAAAGTGTAGTTTCATATAATAATTACGGTGGTATTATATTTTATTTCAACAGATCTTTTACTTGCTTACTAACTAATATACCTAATCATTCTAAAATAATCTACAGAAGCCAACCAGTTTTACGTATTTTATAGAAGTCTTTAGGACTCTACATAAGCGTAATCCTTGATTATTAAACAGTTGATCATATCAAATATTGTTATATCCTGAACGCTTTTCGGCTTCTGTAGATTTTACGTATTTTATAGAAGTCTTTAGGACTCTACATGAGCGTAATCCTTGATTATTAAACAGTTGATCATATCAAAAATTGTTATCTCCTGAACGCTTTTCAGCTTCAGAAGGTCCTTGATATCTTCTCCTACTTGTGTGCCTCCCCCCCCCCCCCCCCGGTATTGTTAATTAGTATCCAAAGAGCAGTAGAACTCATCACTTACCCCCATACCCCCATTCCTTTGGAGACTGAGTTATGATTCTATTGCTAAAGTCATTAACCATATGATCCACCTCAAATCTAGCTCAAAATCTTCTTCTGGTCAATATTCCAACAGTGTTCCGGCTTCTACTAGTTAAAAGGAAGGAAGTGCAATCATGCATTTCCAAAACTAAAATCGAACAGCAATGCCCATTCACATAATTAACTGTCAAGTGGATCCATCAATTAGCAGCCACCAGGTTTTTCATTGTCAGACAGACCCAGCTTTAGTTCACTTGTCTCCTCGAGCAATTACTTGGTTAAGCGAGTACTCAGAAACAGTTTTCTAGAAGGCTTCCAAAAAAACAAAAAAATAAAGAAAGAAGTCAAACTTCTCTAGAAATGATTGTGAATGTGTCCCACTACTATAAAATATTGATTTCACAAATTTTCTTTCAAATAGCTACCACATACAAACTACCTACAATATATAGGCTTTGAGACTTGCAAGAGATGCAACATTGCAAACAAAACATTCATGATTAGAAACTAGATTGTGAAAAAAACCTTTGAGAGATGTGAAAAGTTCTGCCATCATAGCGCCAACGTTATTTTTTGGAATTGGCACACCAAAGAGGAGAGCCAATGTTGGGGCAATGTCAACCTATAAAATACAAAATAGGATGAGTAATACCAAAGTATTACCACGTAAGTTAGCCATTCAAATTAAAAAAAAAAAAAAACTCTCATATATAATACAAAAGTGTAAGAGAGAGAAGATTGCAACTGCTAACCAAACTGCATAATCCAAATTATTATCTAAGTTAAGTTGGGAACAAAAGATGAAGTCAAAATACCTGGTCAACTTCTTTGCCGGTTTCTATATCACTGAATTTTTGCGCACTAATGAAAAGAGCTAAAGAATCTGTTTCCTCATATGACGAGCCCCCATGATTACCACCATCAGTCATGCCATGATCACTTACAATCAACTGAATTCAAACCATAACAGGATTAGATATATTAGCATAATGATCGCAATGCAATGAAATTGTACATGAACCTTGTTTAAGTTAGAAGCTATCTGTTAGATATGTACAAAAAGATAAAGCACTAACATCATTACGGAAAAAGTCAAGTGATTCCCGAAAAGAGTACATTCAAAGAGAATATATGACCTCCTCATCAAATGCAAATGATGCAGACCCGCACTAAAGGTCAATTCATGATACTTTTACTTCCTTAAAATTCACAAAGGCACGCAACAAGGACAATAATATGACAAGCCAATACTCCTAGACTTAACAATGTGTAATCACCAATATCAGCTCCAATTGAGCAAAGATGCCCTGTTTTTTTAATCATTATTATACTAATCCTTCAGGAAAAATAAAATGAGATGCCTGGAAATATTCTGAAACATTTAATTCAAGCATAAATGATAGAATTATGTGCCCCAGACATAATATGCATGACTCATTTGGTTATGGAATCCAGAATGAACAAGCATTCTTAAGAAGAGTACAAAATCAAGCATAAGGGTACAACAGTTTATGAATGATCTTGAACATGCTCTGGATGAACTGATTAGAGCTATTAGCTAAAATCTTTATAGTTGAGCTCCAGTCTTCTCATGTACAGTGTCTCCAGACAAAATCAGTGTGATTTAGGTAAGAATGAAATCCTAGGCAAGCTCAAATGCTTGTTCAAACTTAACATAAGGTCACGGTCATATAGGTGTCTGACAATAAATGAATTATGTTTAAAACATGTTCAGCATTTTAATGAGTATCTATTTAATATATATATATATATATATATATATTTTTTTTTTTTTTTTTTTTTTTTGGAAAGAGAATCTAATATATTTTTCTACAGTAGAAATGCTTTATGGTCGCCAAATTAAAGATATGGTGCATGCCACATTCAAACAAAATGACCCACGTTACATGAGTCAAAATACCCAAAGTCCAACTCCACACATCAATAATTTTCTCCCATTCAAAATAATTTATTGCATTAGATCCTCATGCAACTCAAACTGTGGCCATCATTCTTAACTAGGGTGGAATAAAGTCTCAAAAAAATCCTGTCTTATTAAATTTTGTCAAGTCAAGATACTGCCTGTAAGAGTCTAGGACAAATCTATTAGGGACGATCAGCCCACCACATGGCTAAAAGTTAAAAAAAAAAAATTCAGATTTGATCCATTATAGTGCTATCAAGACAACATGTAGTATGTAGCATATGCGATCCTAATAATAGCTAATAGTACATACAGCAATACTAGGTGCGCACCAGAAATTCCAGATGAGAATAAAGCAGCACGAACCAAAAGTGTTCCTCTTTGGTTAGTTTCTTGAGTTAATATCATACTTGAATGAACCCTTTCAATCACTTCATCCATCTCCTTGAGTTTGGGGCCCATCAGGCCACTGGAATAATGGAAAGATGATCAAGCATGAGATTATGTATTTTACAAATATATATAAACAAGGGAACATTACCTATTACGCCCACCAATATGTCCAACATGATCCAGTCCAAGATAATGAAGAATCTGGAATAATTAGACCGCAGTGAATCTCAACATAAGGAAACACATCAAAAAGAGATACAGTTTTACCATAATTATTCCTATTATTAAGATTCTCATAATCAATTTTTTACTGTTGTTTTTTTTTTTTTTTAAGAAACATAAATTTATTAATGAATTAAAAGAGAGTACAAGGGATGAGAAATCCCCTATTCACATATACAAAGCAATTATAAGGCATAAGCCCAGCTCCTAACTAGATCTGTCATATGAAACACCTTGAAGCTTATATTACATGACAACTAAAAAGTCCCTCTAAATTTAATTCTATCCCAAACCTCTTTTGACGATTCACTACTATTCTCAAAAATCCTCTTATACCGTTCTAGCCAAATAGACCATAGGACGACTGGTGCTACTATGTCATTATTTCTATTCATGAGGCCCATTTTTCTAATTTAATATTGAAATTAACAAAACTAATTAGAAAAAGAGGTTTTTAGACTTGAATCTGATAAGATATCTGCGGCATCTTTATGACTTCTTTTTGAGAAGCCTACAGCATCGTTCTTCTCTTGGTCTGACAAACTAATGGCATCAGTTAAATTGCAAATCAAAGAGTAAAATGTTTTCCAACCACTCCAACTTCTCACTTCTCGACATTTATTATCTCCTCTCCTTTTTTTTTTTAAACAATTTTTCATGGTTTTTGTATCTTCTTCTTTTATACTTTGTATTCTTGATACCCAATAAAGAACAGTCACTCAAAAGCATCATTAGAGTTTTTTTTCATACCATAGTTAGAGTGAAAGTGAATAGGTACATACATTAAATTACAAAAGAAAACAAAGATATATTTTGAGGCTTTTACTTGAAAAAATAAGAAAATAGACCGAGTGTGAAGAAATTGATAGTTTACATAAATTGTTCCACTTGAAAACTGTGCTGACCAAGATAACTTTG
The DNA here is from genome assembly GCA_946896805.1 of Scutellaria galericulata. NCBI lineage: Eukaryota > Viridiplantae > Streptophyta > Magnoliopsida > Lamiales > Lamiaceae > Scutellaria > Scutellaria galericulata. The sequence continues at coordinate 2,507,932 of OX335784.1, read as the reverse complement.
TGAAATAAATAGCTAAATTTTAATTTTATGTCCTTCATTCTGTTATGTTGAGGCATCAAATGTGGCTCATGCAGCAGGACATCTTGCTTGACTTACAAAATGTGTTTTCAACACAGTGAAAATAATAAACAAGCATATGCATATAAGATAGTCTCATTCCCACACTAATCATTACATAATTCCTTTTATGCATTAAACTCATGAGGAATGGATTTACCAGAAGATCCCAATCAGCACTGCTAAGCTCATTTGTCAAATGTCGAGAAACATTGTAATCAACTTGAATAGTGTCTTTGACCTGTGGTAATATCCAACCAATACAACTATTAAAAGTTACTTTCATCCCCCCTTCAATCCAAAAGGTCATGGAAAAGAAAAGGAGAACAGAAGACAGCAGCAACAAAATTATGATTCAGATCCCCGAATACTTGCATGAAATTAACAATACACAGCAAACATGTACTAAGCTTTTTCTGGCTCTAGTGAGCCCTGCATTTCAACACCATTTGTGTGTTCCACTTTCAAAATGTAAGAATACTGCAATTCATTCTAGTGCACAAAATTGGTCTCTCAAACCTGGAAAATCTTTTTTTTTTTTTTTTTGGGGTAGAGAGATGTAGTATAATAATGAAGATTACATGCAAAACACACTACCACCAAATATTTACATCTTACACAACGATGATTCTCACTGAATGTCAGATTCATGAGGTGCCAATTACAACTAATAATGACTTGCATTATCACAAGTATTATGTCTTAAAATGAATAAAATACAAGAAGTCTCTGGAAAATTTGACCTTTGAGTGCAGAATTCCAGAAAAGCACAAAGGAAAATAAATTTTTGCTAGAAATCTGGTTATTTATGCATTTATCTTTTAATTCAGTAACCTCTTATATCTCAATTATGCATTTTAGATTGCTCAATGGGTATAGAACTAAAATCAAACCTCTTGGTTCGTTAAAAGAAAGCTATTATAAGTGTCCATCAAAAAACTGACCACTGACCAGCAATGTCAAAAGACTCAAAACCAAGACCCAAACGAGATCCCATGATAATAGGTAACGCAAAAGCAAAAGAAAGATTGGAGCAATGTCTCGCGGACTTACCAACATAACCCTATTATCAGAAAATGTGGCCCTAATTTAGAAATTTGATGATATTCAAAGTTAATGGATGAATAAGATGAACATGTGGATTACATATAAAAATCACTGGTGCAGAAGACAGAAACTTGGATTCACTTCTTACATTTCACTCAGAAAACAGAGAAAGTTGCACTGCACCAGCGCAGAAAAGTTCATTTGTTTTATTTCATCAAAACTTGGTACTAGAAGAGTATGTAACCATGCAGAGTTGAGAATGGGCTAGAACGTGTTGCCTTTTTTAAGTGTCTCAAAGTAGTTCATTTTGTTTCTTCACATTACTTACAGGATGAATCACCCACACATGTTTCTGTATATTCTAATAGGGACTTACAAAGAAACTGCTAACTCCATCTTGCCTGTCAAACATGTTAGGAAACAACTTAAGCCATGTTTCATCACCAAGCATCACCATTTTCCAGCCAATTCTACGAAACTGAGCTGTGAATAGCAGAGATGAGAGAAGCAAAACATAAGACATCCAGTCATCTGCTTAATTAAATAAATAAGTGAACAGCTATCTCAGATATAAACTAACCAATAAGGTTATCATCCAGAAAGGCTTGTGTATTAAAATTAGAAGCAACGTCTAGGAATCCCCCGATAGCTCCAGAAACCATAGCCTGCATGTGGTCATCAGCATTATCTCATGTTCCAGCCACAGCTATGCTTCACTTGTGAAGCAAATGAGTTCCAACAGGATAAAGAAAAGTTATAATTAGTTACTTTCAAGCGAGGCATTGTAACTGTTGGAGGCGCCGCCTTTGCATGATACCCAACGGCCAATCTTCTAGCCAATAACGACTGTGTGTACGGCATAGCTTCCATAAAAAGCTTAGGTGGAGGCTTCCCATCCTTTCCAAGCAAAAACTCAGCAGGCAAACCATCAATAACCTATACCATAGCACATTAATATAGATACTCAACTCTTAGTAAGAAGCACTTCAAGAAAACCAATTTGCAGTATTACGAATAAAATTCACATACCATTAATATCAATCTATCAAATAATGGAGGAACACCAGATAATTCCTGCATTCACCATGACTAAGCTACATGAGATTGTGAAAGACATTCAACAAGATTTAACTTTGTATATGCGTTTTGTATTATCAGTCCAACCTACTAAATCTACAAAAAATAAATAAGTTAATACATAAATAAATAATGATTCACAGTTCAAAAAACTTCAAAAAAACTTCTGACCTGATATAACGATTTGAGTTTCTCAGGGGACAAGGTTGAGGTATTCTGATCCAAGTCAATTGGATCAACACCCGGCGGATAATAACTCTCCAATCCACTATAAACAAAAGAACAATACTCATAAAACGTAATAAATAAAAACAACGAAATGGAATCGAGAAAATTAAAATACATCTACAATTATTGAATGAGGTTAAAATTATACCTCATGCCAGAGAGAGTAGGCTTCGCCGGAAAAAATCCCACTATGAAAAGAGACAGGCCAATGATTTGGATCATCACAGCTGAAACTGTCAAAAATGTTAGCTTTGTGCATGTTAATGAGTAATAACTACTCATTTTTGTTTCCATCTATCTGCTCTATGTTCGCGCGTGTTTGTGAGTGAAGACTCTCTCTCCCTCTCTCCCTCCCCCTCTCCCTCTCCCCCCGGTGAAGCTAGCTGCTTGTGCTGGGCCTACTTTTGGGCTCAAATTCAACTTGGGCAGTATTTTATGTGAAGCCCAATGATATATGTTTTCGCCCCAAAATATAGCCCAATCTCCTCTCTCACAGAAATACTTTTGCTTTATTAAAACCTAACATTATCTTCTGGTTTAATAATAGAAACACATTACAAAAACTACTCCTAAGATTAAAACAAAAAACAAAAAATCAATCTTTCTTGTAAAACTCACAGAAACACAACTTAAATAAATATATATACACTCACACATGAATTTTATCTTGGGAAAGATTAAAGGCACCTACCATATTTCTAGGAATATCAACTTTTTTCTTTTTTTTAATTCCAATTTTACTCTTAGGGTTGTTGAACTAGTTCCGTTCGGTCAAGGTGGCCGAACGGGCTTCAAGGTGTTCGGCCATGGTGGCCGAACGGGCTTCAAAGTGTTCGGCCCAGGTGGTCGAACACTCTTCTATGTGTTCGGCCACCTCGACCGAACGAAACTGATCCGGTTAAATAGTTTTTTTTACGTATTTTGCTACGATTTATTATATTAAAATAGTCCAAAATTTACAGTAAAATACGGTTGGAGATGCCCTATCTCTATATTATCAATGACATCGAAAAATCAGATTATACAACAAACTCGAACATGCATTCTCTGCATTTCTCTAAAATAGACTACATTTTTCATCAGACAATATTTATTTATGTATTTCTCTCTCCGAAATTCACAAGAAACTTAGAGAAAGAAATACGGAGGATCCATTTCCGTAAGGACTCGACATTGCCACAGCTCAGAGAAAAGGCAATCAAACCTCCAACACATGTGATCAATTCACAAACTAGTACACAGCACAATAGAAGAACACAATAAGAACGAGGCTTACTTTGCATTTACAAATTCAACTCCATAAATAAGAGGAAAGAAGCAAGAATCCCAGTGTAGCCAAACGTAGCACAAAAACCTCAAAATAATTAGTTCCCCCTTACAAAATTACACCATTACATTCCCATATTTCCTCTAATATACTTTTCAAGACATACATAACAGGCCCCGGCTCTGCACAGTCAATGGTGATGCTTTCTATCGATAGGTAGAACAACAAAACGGGATATGAGATATACGTACACTTTCTTGATGATTCACTTGATCATGATTTGACATCTTTAAGTACTCCCCCCTTCTCGAGTTCACCAACTAGGTCCCTCAATGCAGGGACCTTCATGGCCAGAGTTCTGTACAATCTTGAATAACGAGCTCGAGTTCCGTCTGCTGTTCTAGCAAGAGTAAGCAGACTTAGAGCCTCGGGGAGCTGTGCGAACATGTCCTTTATCTCCTCCAGGCTCATATTTTCCAGAACAGGCGGTCTTGGAACAACTCGAACGATTTCACCACCTTTGGGTTCTTGTACACGTGCATCCGCCTTAACAACCAGTTCAGAATTTGAGTTGGCCCCACATTTGATGATGAATGGGGTTGTTGAGCCCGTGTTGAACTGCAAAACGTTCCACTGTGCCACATCGGTTTCAGAACTGTACGCCGTGTCTGCAGAGGGTTTCGAACCAGGTGGTGCTTCCAGAAGTTTATCATCCTCTTCCGCAGTTGCCTACAGAGCAATGACAACCCAATAAAATTTAGAGAGAGAGAGAGAGAGTGATAAATTTTATGGCCCTGCTAACCAAACAAAGATGGAAAAAATAACTGGACAAGTTGGAAACCGGATTCCATTCATTCTATTTATGACTATCTGCATACCTCTACATCATCTCGAGCTTCAGCAATATGTCTTTGAGCGCATGGATGGTCAACATCAAGTAAAGAAGGCATCTGTTCTGAAAGTTCATCTAGAGAGGCAAGCAATTTTCGCTTCTTACTCTTACTCAAAACACTTACAGAGGATTGCCTCATTATATCCTGTATAATCAACAGACAATTAAATTTCATGTTTCCTGAACAACCAGTCTAACAGCATTAAAGAGGAGAAGTGAGATAGAGATGTAAACCTTGACTTGCTTCAGTAAGCTATCAAGGGAAATTAATGATGCCAGTCTTGCATCCTCAGCAGCAGTAGAAGGATTTCGAATGGGTGTAGCACCATCTTCCAAATTTAACATCACGATATCACCTTTCATTTGTTGTAAAATCTGATTTAAGAAAAAATTTAGCAGTATGCTCAAGATAAACTTTATATAAGGAATCACTGGATTGTGTTGAGTGATGCATGTATATTACAAATGTAGCTTATTCCATTAACTAAAGGTTAGAATACAATAAATGCTTGATTGAATTATATTTTGAGCTTGACAAGTCAGTGCTTCACTTTTATCTAGAATCAGCCTTGTTGGCTGCTACTACCAATAAACTACGCTTCAATCCTCTCAACATTGAATGAACCCTTTAAAATTATACCCCCTCAGTTTTAACAAAAAGGAAGCAGATATTGAGCATAAACAGAGTAAAATAAACGATTCAGAAAACAATTGTTGGCATCAAAATTTAGAGGACATAAACTGCTAAAGTTAGTTTCCCATTGGTAAGTAGGAACTTCCAAAGTAAATTGAACATCGAATGCGTCTTAGAGTCTATTATGAAATACCATAAGCTTTACACCAATGAGATTTCAGAAGGCACAACCGAATGAAAAATGTTAGCACAAATCAAGCTAGTAAGCTATTCAATGAAACTCAAGCATTGAAACCGCTCATTTGTGCTATGGCTGGGGGGAAAACTTTCAAATCATCATTCCCAATAGGTTCTACACAACAGGAAGAAAATTAAAAAAAAAAAAGGAAAGACAAATTCTTATCATTGTTAAGTGATGCTTTTCATAAAAACAAGCTCTCATTCCCTACCATCTAAATGGCCTCTGCAACAATAAACTCAATGAGAAAGGGAATCATCTTTGCAGCCTGAAGAATAAAGACTCAGCAGTCAAAGTTTTGCCCAAAATGGACATTGGAATCACAAAATTAGGATCTTCTAAACTATAGAACACATTCAACAGATGAATTTAACAATTTAGCATGCACAATTTCAACCCAATCTCAGTTTCTATATAGAATGTTTATCTTCTAAGTCTCACCAACCAAGTAGTAGATTTGAATGAATTGATTAGATGAAAATACAAGAGAATAAAAAAATAATTAAAAAAAAAAGATAGAAAATTGTCAAAATTGATAGAGCATCCCTTATGCTATCAAGCTTTTTTTTTAATCACAAAAACCTCTTGTATCAAAGAAAATGTCATTTGAATTTGATTAAGATAAAGTAAATAGACCCAGTTCACTTATCTCGATGAATTATATGTGTTCAATACACTATTGTCAATATAAATGTTGAGAAAAGAAGACAGTCAAAACATGAAATTGCATTGTTAAATTGAAATTCTTTTAATTTCAATTTAACAATGCAATATTATGTTCCTGCACTTCAACATTTAATTGAGGCTTTTCTTCCATGGAAACTACAGTTATCAGAAAGCATTCACAGTTCTTAGATCAGACCTATTTTCATTGTTGAAAGAACAGTAACTGGCGACCTTTAGGTCATGGTAAAAAATCCCAAATCAGTATTCGTCTTACTTCAAATAATTAGCATTTTTACAAGTTAACAAGATAAGGGAGTATATCAAGTTGATTAGGAATATATCCAAAGAAATATGTATAAATGATGAACAGAAGTCTCATGCTAATTTCATTATAATATTAAGAATGAGCTAAGTATGGACTCTTCATTGATAGTATTAGAAAACACCTTTTGGGAAAATATTAGCATCTGAAGAACTATACAATTGAACATGATTAAAGTCTCGATCAAAACCAATAAATAGGATTACAGAAATGAAATAGACAGGAATAGAATAGTTTCAACATAGAGAGGAGGGTGAAAGACAAAGCAAGAGAGAGTTGTAATTCTATAATGCATACCTTTCTTCTCTTGTGATCAACAGATTCAAGAGCTGAACGTAGCTTAGTTACTTGTGCAGAGTCCTCTGCTGCTTCAGTGGCCAAAGTACCGGCAATATCCTGATAGAACAATGTAGTATGATATCAGTAGAAAAGAAATAGCAAAGTACATGGCAGTGCAGGATTAATCATAGATCACCTTGAAGTGACAATAAGAAACCATCTATAAATACTACTATAAAATGACAGACAAATTATGGCAAAAGATAATACAAATACAAGCTGTAGACCTAATTACTGGAATTACTTGAACCACTTGATGCACCACAGAGATGCAAAGAAAAAAAGGCAGCAGAGTAGGGACACACCTTTAAGTGTTGCAGTTGAGAACTATAAACACGTCTCGCATATTCAGATAAAAGCTGGCCAAGAGCATCGGTATTAGGAGGCTGAGCAGCACCAAGTCCAGCCATCCAACCATCCATTATTGCAGTGGAGAGAAGCTCCAGCTGACCAGTTGATCCAGGTAGGGTATCATCAGCAACAGAAAGGAATTCAAAGTTCTCTGCAAGCCAGTTTCGGATTTGGCGCTGGAGCTCACCAGCTGGAGTGTGAACAAAAAGAGCCGCAAGAGCCTTGTTTCCAATTGCAAAACTTTTTGCTTCCTCAGTTATCTCCCTTAGCTTTCCACCAGTTATATGCTGTCTCCAGGCATCCTGCATATGTTAATCTGATGTGTCAACAAGATTACTGAAATTCATGGATAGCACTCAAGAAAATGCTGCAATGAAAGAAGCTGTGTAGATAGATTATACAAATAGTAACACATTCATATATAAGGTCGCCAACAGGAGAAAGCACCATACAGAGCAACTAAAAAACCTCATGGTTTTCAGGAACTAAAGAGAAATGAGAGGAAAACTCAAGGGCCCATTCTATAAAATATCCTCCATCCATCCATACCCCTCTCCCTATTTGGCATTCAACCGGTAGATACATTGGATCCAAATAAGTAAGATAAATAAAGATAAGGAAAATGGAAAGTAATTAATCTCCATTATCTTAATTAATTAAATTGCACTTAAAACTCAGCCCAATCTTTCACTAACAGGATCAAGCTGAATCAAAGACTCTATTGCATGTATTTTGGATAAATACATATACCTCTAGATAGAGAAGATCCCCCCCCCCCGGATCGCTGATCTACTTTAAGCAAAAGAAAAACTAAAATAAATTAAAATTGATGATCTCAAGGTTCCACAAGCATTATCAGTTAGAGGCCTATTACTAATAAGCCAATCAGGCAGTGAAGAGTAAACAACTTCTCTTCAGACAACTTGCTCTGTGAAGCTAACCAACAGAGTATCAAGAAAAGCATAACTACATACTCCACCCCCCCCCCCCCAATCAAAGAATAGTAAAAGCATGACTGGCAACTAGGGTAAACTTGATTACACAAGCAGACTTCTAAGACAAAGAAAAGGTAGAATATACAACAGCGACAAGTTGCATCAAATAAGGAAAACTAGTTGTTGGTGTATAATGCATTTGTTATACAACAATCTCAATATCTATATATACATAAAAGCAGGACCACAGTATAAAAAGGAAAAATGCTCATTTTCCAGCCTAAACATGTTTCAAATATGAAATTTATTACTGAAGAAAAACCGTTGCTTTGTAGGCACGTGTCAAATTGAAAAAAGAAAAAAAAAATACTTATGACATTAAGGTAGAGAGCAATGTTGGGCCACTAGCCTTGTCTGCATAACGTTTTAGTTTCTTTTTTTTTTTTCTGTTTTCAAAATTTCGCCAGTAAAATTTTAAAACAAAAAAACTTCATTTCACATTTCAAAACAAATAACTTCATTTCACATCTGTATTTAACACATATATCAAATAAATCCTCTTTCCATGATTATAGTGTGACACCCATATTACATATATAAAAGTAAAATAACAAATCTGAAATTTATATTTTGTGGTGGATTTGAATGATTTTTATTCAATTAGAACATTTTCATTCAATTTGACCAAGTGTTTCAAGCTATTTGTCGATATTTGGAGGGAATGTGGAAATTTGAAAGTAAAATATATTATAAATAGAAAGTATAATAAATAAAATTACAATTATACAATTTAACCAAATACTGTTCTAAATTATGAAAGTACTAAATCTTTTTTTTTTAATCTAATATTTTTTAAGAACATAGGATTATCCATTTTACATTATACGTTTTTATAAATATTAATTATATTCTATACAAGAAAACATTTAGTAGATATGAAAAACATGCAAAAGAATAAAACTCGACATAATATATTATATAACTGTATTAAAATACGATGTATTATAGTATCTAAAAAACGTGCTAACCATAAATACTATTCAATTCTAATGATATATTTGAATACATAATACATGTTACCTTCCAATAAAGATTAAAGACTATGAATAAGACAATATAATAGAATGTTGTGCAGGATAAGGTTTTTTTAATGAAGCATTAGATTGAATAATTCAAAATCAAAACTTTAAATCACAAACCTTAATTCTTATTCAACTGAAACATTAGTCAAAATATATTTCATCCATATCGAGAGTATAAAAAAAAAACACATACAGCTTCCATTTGAAAATAAACAATATTATGAATTCACTGAATATGCATGAATTTAATCATTTTAAAGTAAGAGGATGTTTGACAAAGCTTAACATCTTATTAGAGGTTACATCTTGTAAGATGTTTTTAAAGCTTACAAGCTGTTATATCTCATTTTCAAAATAAGTTGTTAACAAATTTGAATAAAATAAAATGATGGAGCTTCTAAGATATTATTAGTAGAAACAATTTTGTAATTAAAATGATTAAAAAAGGAGTTTGTGAATAAGATCATATTTCATAAATAAGATAGTCTCCTTACTTTCGAAAATAGTTTATAAGATTTTAATCATATCTTGAAATAAAACATTTTGTTTAGAAAAAATTAATCATGTTTCGAAATAAAACATGTTATTCAAAAAAAAAAAATGTTAATCGTATTTTTTTTTAATGTATATGAAACACTGTTAAAAAGAATATGAAGTTTTAAAACATTTTATTCAAAGAACTTATAAGCACAATCAAACAGTACTGTATATCTTTCAAAAAAAACAAAAAGTAACATCATTACACATATATAAAATAAATAATGAAGTACATAGTTATTTAATTTAACATAAATTTCATTATATTTGATGTGCGGGTGTTTCACTAGTTATTTCAGAAATGAGGAACTTCTGCAACTTAAAATCATCCTTCTGAAACCTTGCATTTTTTTCTTGTCAAATGAGTTCACTAAATTAAATCCTGATAATAAGTGTAGCGATCATCAAAAGATAAATAGCATCAAACCAACTCTCCCACATTGGAGTGGATTAACATAGAAACCTTGACTAGAAGAAACTGAACCCATGAATACCAAAGGGTTCATATAATGTAAACCTGTTGCTTAGTTTCTGGAACCACGAGCAGATTCATTTTATCTTATCTATTGGAATCTGTTATGGAAGAAAACCTAACTCACATCAATTCTATATCCATTATTTACCAACATTCCACATTTGAATAAAAAGAATTTCAAATACTTGTCCGGTACGTCAATCAATGGTTGATTTGCATGGATATGTTCAAGGTTAGTAATACAGCACAACCTGGATGTAAGATTGTATTCAAGCTTAGTCTCTCATCTAAAGCTTACACTCTTTCATTAAGGACAATTCCACTCTAGTTTAGTGCATCAACTAAGTTTGAGTGTTTTGAGAGAGAATCACTTTTTTTTTTCTGATGAAATTAAACGAGATGAAAAAAAAAATGAGAAAGAAACTAGACTGTAGCAATCAGTACAGCTGAAAACAAGAAGGAAAGTATCAGACAGGTACCTGATCAATTCCACGAATCTTCAGAACTACTGATGACAACTTTGACTTCTTTTCTGGTTTTATATTTACTTTGAATCCTTGAATTTGTTCATCAACCAGCATATTCCTTGAACTGGAATCATAGCGCACCGGAGATCTTCCTGGGCTACTACTCCGGCTAGAGCTTCTACTACGTCCACTAGTAGGCTTCTCAAGAAAGCGCTCAACAGGAGAAACCTTATAACATAAATAACATTTCACTTATATATTTTGTTTTGTAGTTGTTTATATCAACAGAATTGTTTCAGTGAAAAAAATTAAAAAAGAACATTTGTATATGCAAGCAATTAGTTGGCATATCAAAGGAAAATAATTTTTTAATCACCTTAATTGATTGTAGCTCTGGTGATCGAGCGAGCAGGGATCGTATGTAGAGAATCCTAACACGGGAAACAAGCATGGTATCCATCACCCTTCTAGGCTCCATTTTACGAATAAAAGCAAAAACCGCATCTCTTATTTCAGCAAGAATTTCATGCTCTCTAGAAGCACCCGCCTTAATGACTGCAGCCAAAACCTACCACATTGCAAAAGAAGCAGTTTCAAGAACACCAAGTCCCATGAATGGAGACATTAAGCAAATAATGATGAATGGTCTATTTAGACAGTTGAGTTGACTTTTTGTTTTATAAGAAACGACCTACTTAAGACACATAACCATACATGATATCACAAGAAGGGTGCAAACACATTCAAAAAAAAAAAAAACATGAATAGAAAAAGAATTGCATATCAGGAACAATTTACCCTTAGATATCCAATTAGAGTACCCAGGGGAAGCCTTAAGCAGATGCATGCCCCAATGAAAATCATACAGCAACCAAATTGATTAAAGGACAATAAATAGCAACAAGAAATTGACAACTTCCAATTTTGACCCTGAGAGTTCTGCAGTTGAATGCATGAATATATGCATATTCATTCTTACCAGCATCAAAAGTTTGTTTGCTCCATCTGAGATTGCAGCGAGACTGTCATACTGTTCTGGATCAAAATCATTCAGGGCAGAAGTAAGATATTCACCAGCTGGGGTGGTTTTAACAATATCAGTACTAGTTTTGACCAATGCAACAGATCTCTCTGTCTTGTCAGAGGCTAAAGGTGTGGAAGCAACATCACCAGGGCGTCCTTTGGCATTGGAATTATCATTTCTGTCAAGGAAAATTCAAATAGAGTTGGAGGGGGGATGAATCAATTAGAACTATGTATGGATAGAAGATGAACAAAAAAAAAATCGAGTATATGGAGACAGGGCAAGAAATTGAATTTATGTTCTCAAATGAAATGAAAAAACACCTTTGCAAGTCACGAGACTGACTAGGTGGTCCCCTGGGAGATGGGCTTGATAACTGAGAGAATAAGTCAAGCAAGTAAATATGTTCATCAACATCAAACCAGGTTTAGCATAAGAAAATAGAACAGTGAAACATAGCACATCCAAAACTGCATTAGTTCTTTAGAAGATAAGTACCTGTGGAGATGCAGCTACAGAAGCTTTCTCGGTCAATCTATCAAACAACTTCTCGTTCTCTTCATGTAACCTCTGCCAAATAAAACGAAACCAGAAAGACCTTTCAACAAATAAAATCACTGGCAAGTAAAAATGGAAAGTTTGTCTAGGACTCTAGGTACCTAAGGAAACATAAGTTTCAAACCAGATTCCTTTCAGGAAGGTTCAATTAAAGACATCTAAAAGTATACCCTCATTGACAATTAACACGGTAAAGTACCTCAATAAGTGCATCTCTTTTCTTGAGTTCTTCCTCAAGTCTCTTGGTAACTGCAGTAGAATCCATATCATCCCTTGTCCCTTGGCTGATTGTAGGCTCTCCAGCAAGTGATTCAGAACCATTTGTTGTCCTAGCCTCCTTGGAAAGAAGAGCTTCATTTAATTGTGACTCAAGACTCTTCAGTTTGGCCTACAGAGAGGTATGAACCATGATGAGGATTAAAGATCTAGTCTACAGTTATCCCTTTGTAATACTGTTTAAAATTAAGCTTCAGTGATAACCGACTATAGCATGCCTAGAATTGAGTTTCCTAAAGATAAGTTTTTTTATTTTCTTTTCTTTTTGTTTTTTTTGATACAAAACAAGAAATTAATATACATATACATATATATATATATACATATACATATATATATATATATATATATATATATATATATATATATTGTTTGCAAGAGATGCTGAGTTATAACTTTACTAGGAAGTTTAGCATTTAAAGGGAAAGAAACAGCAAGCACTCCCAAGGATAAGATTTAATATGTAAAATTTACAATGAAAAAGTATTCTCTTTTTATGGAGTTACTGATTAACAGCTTTTAGCGTTCTCAATGTACAACTAATAAATAAAGTCGAGCATCCAAAAGTAGCGATATATACTCATTAGAAGTACAACAGTGACACGGCCAAAAAGTGAAGGTACCGCACACTGTGAAATGGATCTTGTTCAACATTTTATGATTAAATATTTTCCTCCAAGAAGAATTGATTACTTCATTGGGACTATGCAACCCGCCCACCCCAACACACATACACCCACCAACCACCCCCCACAAGCTAACATAAAATAATAATTTCACAGCAACAGTGCCAATAGTAGTGATCTATGAAAATGCGTTATTAGATTGTTCTGCAAAGAAAATCGTACACATTGGCTATGAAGAAGTTAAAGAGAAACTGCTAAGGCACCAAATCTACTCAGCAAGTACCTTATAAGACAGGCATGATGACTTGTCTAAATCATTAGAAGACAAAAATGAACTAAAAAATGGATTCTATTGTTCTGTTTAAACTTTAAACATATCTAAAGTATCTGGCATATCATCTTCTCTAAAAAAGATGTGTCAACCCACTTGATGCAGAAGTGGTACAATCAAATACTAGATGTATTTCAGGATCTTGGTCAACCATTCACAGACAAATCTACAATAAAAATAGGAGAAAGGAAACTCATACAGGTTTCTTGAGCCAACCTGTAACATTTGAATTGCTGAGTCTTTTTGCTCTATCTGCAATTTCTGGTCTTGCTCCACCTGCAAAAATTGAGCAATTTGGTTCCGGAGATGCAGATTCTGCTCCTTCTCTATCTTAAGCTTATCCACAAGCATTATATTCTCCGTCTGCAACAAAACAGGCAACAGATTTCAGAAAGAAACTTAAAGGGAGTTTATCAATCAGGCTGCTATAAATTCAAGAAGCACAGTTTAAACATAACTTTGGCCCTACAAAAATAGCCTAAAAAATCAATCCAAGAAGAGTAAAACAACTAACCAGTATTCTTTAGAGAAATGGCTTACATCACTTAGAGCAACAAATAGCCAGATTTATGTGTTTTGGTTACTCTCAAGCCTCCAGAGTCATAAAGTACAATAAACATAAAGACATTTCATATCAATTATCATTACCCAAAAAATCGATAAAATACAATAAAATAATAATTATGACTAAATTGATCGGTGATATCTCCTGCATGATACTTATATCAATCCTCAAGATTGATAAGTTTGATTAGTTAGTAATCTGCAGAAGTAGGTTTCTTTATTTAGCTTGTTTCCACTCAAGTATCTTTCAATCAGCGTAATTCTAGTAATAAATATGTTTAGATCAAAAAAAAGACCCTTCTCCCCCGAATATCACATTTTTATTTTGATGCATGGCTCAATTACTCATGATACACACATTTATTGCACATTTGATAGCCAATTTTACTAATAACAAACTGACAATGTGAAAATGATGGCATAAATTCAAATAACAATTTTACAGAGCTAAAGAGTGTGGCAGAGCAAGCAAGAATTTAAAAGAGCACAGAAAAGCTCAAAAGCATGATGTTGCAAACCTTTAAATCTGACTGCAATGTGAAAGAAACTTTCCAGGCTTTCTGAACTTCATTGAATAGTAAAACACATTGGTCATTAGCATGCTTCAAATCTTGTTTTAGTCCCGTGGTTTCTAACTTCAAGTCGCTGACTTCCTTTTCCTTTTCAAGCAATTCTTTACGAGCATCATTGGCCTGAAAGAAAACTTGCACGAAATAGTTAACAAGTTTTCATCACATATGTTTATTTTTGCATTATGTACTAACATGCATGCATCATGATTCATGAAATCATCAACAATGCTGATATTGACCACCCTGAGTCATAAAAGTTTTTGCTACCTTGGTTAATTATAGAAACACATACAACCTAAAACTGTCAAGCCGTAACATAAGCAAGGTTGTACATTCACGGCAAAGTAAAGGCTATAAACATGATATTGTTTAAATAGCCTTCTCCCTCCCCTTATCTACAACTATAACTAAAGCGTGATGGGATGACAAATACCAACAGTTATCAGTTGACCCAATACCAAAAGAAATTTAGCAGACTTACAATATCTTTCCATTTTTTTATTGTATCTCGATTTCCAAGGCTCAACATAGCATTTCGGGCTCTAGCAGAAAAATTAAGGGATGATAGAGTCTCAGACATGCTTGGCATATTAGGACAGATGTTGACAATCATCAATGTTATTGAGCTTCCACCTGCATGTGGATGACAAAACAAATTGGATTTTAAAATGACAAGAGAGCTATAACAGTTAAAGAGCAGAAATGAGAGTAAATAATAATTTCCAACACATAACAAAAAATTGAATGCAATAGTAAGCAAAGAAAGAAAGATGGTCATGTCAGTGCATGTCTTCATCTATAAGTTAATTGTTCAGGTACTGAATTTAAGGTGTACAGACCTCAGATAAATGTGTAAGGTTGAGATTATACATCAACTGGTAAGACATTAGGAAGATTTTAGAGAAGAATAAGAATTTGAGTATATTGGTAATTGTGCTGTGTAAGATAGAATATGCATTGCTAAGAGTTTGTTTTATGTTTTGAGGGAGCAGAAACAAACATTTCCAGCTGCCACTTGAGCACAATCTCATTGTAACACAAGACTGTCTCATCAATGAGCACAATACACAAGATAAATTTCAAGTAAATCTCAAGTTTTGGCAAGAAAAAGAGAACGTTCTTGGAACTCCAATACAACATCCAAAAAAATTGTTGTACATGAGACTTTGCATGATTCAAGATCCTTATATTTTGTTTGTTGGAAGTGAAAATTCTCATTTATCTGTAGATTTTGTAGGGTAAAAACTAGTACCATCTCCAGAACCCTTTTTTATTTTATTTTTTCCTGAAAGTGAGCAATAAAGAACAAAACTGTGAATAACTGTATTATAACAAAAATGTCAGAAACTTCTCCAAGTCTTTTGCACAAATTTGATTACAAATCATGAAAATTAGATATCTAACAGTAGCTCAAATATTGACTTCATAACACGGTAACACCCTTCACTGTGGACACTGGATAGCTATGGAATCATAACATAATCACAGGGAAAGGAAATATAAAAATGAACCAACAACCAAGTTAATTGATACCTAGTGAGTCTGCAAGAACTTTTGTTAGCACTGAGTTCTCATATGGAATAGAATCCTTCTTGGAGGTTAAGGATGCCAAAACATCACCCAATCTGCAGACAAAACATTTTTGTTTATGAATGAGAGCAAATAGCAAATGAAGTCCAATAGAAACTACAAATAGATAGCCAAATAATAGTGCACTCATTAACCCTATCACACACTAATACAAGGTAGGTAGTCTTTGCCTAGCTTCTAATAACATGACCACCTCATCCAAAACATTAAGCTAGTAGAAAGGAGTATTATTCAATAACTTAATATCTTCAAGACGCCCATCACCTGCAGGCAAGTTACTTTGTATTGAAACTTTGCACATGGAAAGTGAGTTGGTGGGATTCGCACAAATACCATGTTAAATGACTACCTTATCTAAAACCTTAAGCTAGTACAAAGGAGTATTATATTATATTATATTTAAATATCATCAACATATCACGCACAAGGAAGCAAATCGTGAAAAATCTGACAATGCATGCATATATACAAACAAACACAGAGGAACAAATCAATGTGAGTGAGAATGAACAAACAAATAAACCTCCCAACAACCTGGTGTTGTTTGTTTAAAACTCCAATAAAGTAGCAGTAAGAAAATCAATAAGAAACATTAATGTTACAGCTCATGACAAGTGAAGATGGTTTAGAATGCTGTTAAACAAAGGGTAAGCAACCAGAATTACATTGTTGAGTTTATAATATCATAACTTAACAGATTTTAAGTCTTTAAGATGCCAAAAATGAAGATTGAAGAATTTCATGGCTATTCAGAGAACAAAATTCAGGACTTTTACTTACGCTGAGTGGGACTTCAAGACATGCAACAATTCTGTTGCATGTTCCCCAGTTTCATCCTCTACTCTTGAACTCTCACTTCCAGCCAAATCAACCAGAGAAAGCTTACTGTATATATTCTCTCCAGTGATCAAGTTCTTATAGTATATATGTATCATGACAATCCTACAAACAACAAACCAAAGAGAAACATATAATGTAATTAGAAGAATGTTGGAAGTAGAGATATTAATTTCTTTGAAACAGTAAGCAGAATAAGACAAGCATATACCAGTACATGTAGAAATTATGCTTCTATATGATACATTAAATGAATTATTGTGGGAAAAAATTCACATAATTTTGAACTTGACATTAATTGCAACAGAGAAACTGTATAAACAGTAGAAATTGTGTCCTCAAGGACTTTATGTAGTTCGGACTGTGGATTATCATATTCCTTGTCTAACTTTCAGCCATACAAAAGAGTGTAACTCATGCCAGTATCCTGTTATGGGTATCATGTCTCTTGCACTAAAGCTGATTGCACAGATTGAATGAGACCTACGAGCCAAAGACATCCCAAGCAATGTAAAATGGCAAGAAAATATGGTTAATAGAACCTGGTTAGTGCCTTATGCAGATAACAAATGGTGAGTGGGTTGTGTCAAGAAGCACGCTTTCATTCCCAAAGCTCAAATTTGATGAATCCAGAAAAGAGGGATGGAACAGCCCACATTTATTCCAAAAACATACCTTCAATACTTACAATTTCCAAAGCATACCTTTAACCCAATCTGTTTTTCGCAAGATCTTTCACTCAATGTCACAGGAAATGCCTGTTTTTATTTTCTCATTTTCCCACCAAAAATGATTCCCAGCCTTATAGTTTCTAATTTTAAACTAGATCATTCAATAGGATCCACCAGCTATATAAATCATTCTAATAAATTAATGTATGGTCCAAACTAGATATTCAAATTGGATTCAGCCACTAATAACTTCATCTTATAAGTATTCTATTATTTGGAAACAATATCATTTCAATGAGACTACAAGTCATCCTAATAAAACTATTATATCCAACAAATTCCAAAAAAACTCCATTACTAAATGCTAACAACTTCATCGAAATAATTTCATCCAACATCGTTTTAGTGGTACCACATCATCCTAATAAAATATCATACTATCAAGGTTTTTTATTTTATGGAAACAAAACAAAAAATAACAAACCAAACATATTTCTATTCTAAACCATATAAAATTTTCCATTATGATTCATATAAGTTTGTTTTCCACATGACCTAAGGTTTCTATAATAGAACTTCTTACGTGGATAGATACTCCAAAATTTGACATTTTTGTATATCTGCCGTAAGGGCAAACAACTTTCCAAGTGCTTTACAAGTTTATGATTGAGGACATTAGCCTTCACATGTTAACAAAAGAAAAGGCCAAAAAGGATTAATATGATACGAGTGCCAAGATAAAACACAGGCCACATAAGACATAACAAATACAGATAAGCGGAATAAACCATACAGATGGGAGACTTTAAACTTGGAGGAGTCAGTTCCACGATACTGGAATGCTGCTTTGAGAATTCTGGAGAATTCTATGGGGTTCTCAACTTTGTCCTGAACAAGTTCTACAACACAATCCAATGACCCCATGTAGACCTTTGAATGAGTATTTCCAGATTCCAGAAGCAAATCTCTTATCTACGAAAATATAGGTGAGGTCGAACATCAGATACTGATAATGTTCAGCATGATATAAGTTAAAGAGAGGGTAATTTGCAACCACCACCACCACCCCCTCTCCAAGGTTTGCAGGCTCACATCGACCTCCCTGAGGTATGGATGTTTGGCAAAGACCTCTCCTCTCGCTTTATTTCAATAAGGATTTTAATGAAAATGTAGTTAGGGACCAAAAAATCAATTTGGGAAATGAGGAAAAGTAACAACTTCCAAACCACTTCATAACTTTTATGAGGAAAAACAATATCTATATTTCTTTCTTTCTTTTTTTTTTTTGGAACCCAATATTGGTTTCATATCAAGACTATATGTGTGTCTGTTGACTCTGTTCACCTATAATTATAAATTTTGAGATGTTTTCAATGACATATGCAGTACAGATTGATTATTAAAAAATAGTGAGTCATAGCAAATTTTTAAAATGCAAAAAGAGTTTTATCAATTGATTTATATTGACAATTATTCAAAAAAATTCAAATGCATAATTTCTAACTTCAATTTAGAGATAATACAACATGTTTGCTAAAACCATATTTAATGTTATAAAGAGAAATCAACTAGAGTGATTTTAAAAGTCGGACTTTTTCATGTATCTTCTGCATATTATAAAACTCCATAATGTAAATATTGCCCCCACAATTTTTCTCTGAGTTTTAACTTAAAAAGATCGTCTAGTTTAACGTTTTCCAAATTATGTACAAGTTATCCCATATGCTATTTCTTAAGGTAAAAATTAGTATCTTCAATTATTCTTAAAATTCATGTATTTCAGAAATTAAGTTTTTTCAATCCACATACATTGTATATTAGAATGAGAGTTCTCATTAGAGTCGAAGAGTAGAAGTCAATCTGCCAGATGTCTTTCATATTTCACTACAGTTTCTAACTTTTAAGAAGTTAATGTGGTAGAGGTAAGGGGTTGCCAAAAATTAAACATCAAAGTGTGTTCATGCCAAAGTTCCAATCTCAAGGGAGGTGGATGCCAATAACCCATCAAATAAAAGTGGTTGAAGGAACATATACATTTCATTCTATAACTCCATGATGCTGAAGGAAAGAACCTGTTCATTATACAGCTCAAAGACTGAAACTGAGAAGCTATATTGAGAAGTTGAAGTTGCATCTGAGTTGGACAAATCAAAAAGCTCCTCAAAAGATCGAGCATATAAACCACGATCATGACTGGATCCTTCCTGCAGAAAGATGGAAAAGCTATCAGAAAATGATACTATGACATATAACAGCTATACCATTCCAATTAGATCACGTGATAATCAATCTTCTATGGCATGGATATTCTTAGTTTATTCTACATCTTTCAATATAGATCAGTGAGAATGCACATCACTAGAAAACATGAAAGGAAAATGCCATATTTCATACAAGTATATCTAATGTCATGAATATTGGATAATGGAATAAAGAAGTACATATATACTTGTAATGCATGATTCTGTGTAGAAATAGCAGAACGGGAAGAGAGGAAGAAGAAAAGAGACCATGGTATGTGTCTTTCCTGAGCAGGTTTGCCCATATGCAAATACAGAAACATTATAGCCATCAAATGCTGACTGAACAAATGGTTGAATATCAGCAAAGAGATCAGCTGCAAAAAAGAAAAAAGAATATCAAACCAACAGTTAGTATAGTTCTTCAACCGGCTGAGAGAGAGAGAGAGATTGAACCCTTGATAGAATTCCACCTTGTCCAACATGAGGTCCATAAACCCTGTCAAACTCAAAATCCTTCTTTGGATTGGAGAGACTATCATCCCCAGTATTTACGCGAATGGTAAAATCATCAGGGAACTCAACAACGCATGGACCTTCATCTTCAAAAAGTGGCCTTGCACGACAAAACACCTTTACATTTCCTGCAGTTGGTTAGTCCAGCAGGTTCAGATTAGTATGATGATCATGAGTAACTTTTTAGATACCATGTAGAAGATAGAATTCAATAAAGTTTGGAGAAGGAAATAAGTACCTTTGATTGTCAACAAGTCATTAAATAACTTTTTCTTCTCAGATAGCAGTGGAAAGATTCTAGCTTCTGTTTCAAGAGCAGCCTGGTCTGAAAGAAGGTGTGATTGTTTTTAGTCAACCAAATATATTAAATAGTATACAGAAAAAAATCTCTAAGCCTCAGAAACTGGTATTTTGCTCAATTTTCAGTGAGGGAGAAAGCCTAGAAAGTGATAGGGGTACAAATTTAGAGCAGAGGCAGACATGAAGTAGCATTAGAGAAGAAGTTATTATGATAGAAAGAGTGGGTTTAAGAGTCTTTTTATACATAATAACTGAAGGTGAGAGGGAATGATCACAAGGCACAATCCGGAAAATGCTTAAAAAATATTGCAATAGAGAAATAAGTTATAGCATCACATAAAAATCATAGCAATTGTGTATTAAACGGTTCAGACAAATATTGCAGAAAGTTTTCGATCAGTGAACCAATATTGATTCTTTGGTCCAAAATCGATACCAACATGTACATTTTACCTAGCTTGCGAGTCTTATCAGCAAGTACACCTAAGTAACGCGTCACTCGATCAAGTTTTGCACTGGAATATTCTTGAAGATCCATAGCTTCTTGTCTTAACTGCAAGTAATCTTCTTTGACAAGCTGCCCAAACAGAGCAAAGGTGGCCGTTTTGAGAAACCAAAGGGTGAAATATTGAATATAAAATCAACATGACTAAACTACTGTGTTTAGGCTATAAATATGCTAATAATTCTTAAGAAGGCACGTAAATCACAACACATCAATAATGCACTGGAGCAAACTCCAAGGTCGGTAATGAATACAACAATCACAACCAAGGAAAATAGTGTTCAACAATCAGAAGAACATATGTAGCTTCCTAACAATAGGGATCAGCAGCACTTAACACTTATTATCATCAGATAACCTAGACTAACGGCAGTCTTGCCATTTTCCTGGTTCTCATAATTTCTTGTCAGGTATGTCAACCACCACAAAAGAACCCATATGTGCTATCATCTTAACTGAATATTCATGTATGAGATGGAGACTTAAAACAAGTTACATCCTTCACTCTAAAACAGACACAAGATTCAGCATCCTCAAATTTGACTACTTTCAATATGAAAATATCAGGATCTCATGGAAAGGCAATGGAATTCAAATTAGATAAATTAATTAGAAAGCAAGAACAACTTCACAATAAAGATATATTCTGAAACTTTTTGTGACAAGACTATTTAAAGTACAGTGTACGGTGTTCTAAACTTTGAGGAAACCAAGTTTCAAGAAATTGATATTATCAGCATTTTTTCACTCAAAATTACAAGAGAAAATAAAATATGTTCAAAACAGTGTCTAAAGTATAAATTTTTAACTGAAATTGACATTCGAAATATCAGAAAACTTTACTAAAAAGATACCATGAGGTAATACAAATTTGTAGTTTAGTTTTATATCCAGAGAAATGTGATGCCATGTTAAAGATAAATAAAGGCTGCTCCATAAAGTTTTCTAGACTATGATTTAGGTGTAATCACCACTAATCCACAGTCATCAAATTTTTGCTTTTTGGGATCCATTTAACAGCATGGGGTAATGTGCTTAGAGATGGTTGGCAAGTAATTCAAACAGAATTCTGATCTATAGATTCATAATCTGGCTTGGCCAACTCAAACATGATATTCTGAGAAGGACCTCAAAACTCTAGATCAGTTTAAATAGATTTTTAGTAATGACTTCCTAATACGGATCTTAGTCCTTATCAAGAGGAAAAATTCCTGAGCTCTATCGTATTTGTTACACATTTAAGAACCTCCTTTTCCCACAGTGCTGATACTATTTCTAATTTGCCTTCTATAAAACAGAGCTCCTTTTTTCTGTTGTTAACAGTAGCAGTTGGGCTTTTTGTTCTTGTAGGCTGAGACCAGCTGTTGCTCTTTTAAACCTCTTCCAAAGACCTTCCTCATGTCAGGTAAAGGGGGTGGGGGGGAGGGGACGGGGGGACAATTGCCAAAAGCCAAAGCGCTGAAGATGAGCTTCATTTTAACAGAATGGTTTGATTGACAAGGATTGTCATTGAATTCTACCAGAATCTCAAGAACACCCAACTTTTAAGTAATAAAGTAAGGTATCCTATTTTAAGTTTGCCTAGCTCCCTATCAAAAAATTAAAAACATATTTGATAGTCATACTGTTATTTATTACACAATTAAAAGAGAAATGGCAGTTGCTCCAGCTAATACAGGGCATGCACACCAGCAATATAAAGTCCTTTTATTTCAAATAAATAAATATATATTTTGTTTCACTATAACTTTGTAGCATATTGTGTTTCATTCTTAAAGAATATATGAAATTAAACAGAACAAATTTTCTGATACGCTCATCCTTCCATACAAAACCAGCCGATCACCTAAATTATTTTCGGTTCCAAGAACAGACATAATAAAAAGATACAATATTAACAGCTCATGTTATTGAATCAGACAGAAGAAAAGAAATCAAAACACACCACTATGATATTTTGGGCTAATCCCAAACTGTTGAAGTGGCAGATTGGTCTTCCAAAAAAGATAGGGAAGAATCAATGAAGACAACTTCACAAATCCAATGCAGATTATTGTTATAAACTTTTTTTTTCTTTTACTTCAAAATCATAAAATATAGATCACTCCTTGCCCACCCTGTGAACCATGAAATGACTTCCAATATTATTTTTACTCTCTAGTATATTAAGCGTTATAAGATGTAAAAATCATCATTTATGACTCATAAATTTTACATAAGAGAATGCGAATAACTTTTTTTCCTAATTGATGATGCTCGTGTTAACCAATACTATGCGAACACCTAAGCAGAGTTTCAAACACATTTTGGATATCACAAAGTTTATACCAATCTGACAAATAGTATCATCTCTGCAGCAAAGCATGGCACAAGCTAGAAGAATGTAACTGTGTCAAAGCTTTCATTATATTTTCCGAACATGCGTTGAATACATTATGCCTATTCATTATTGTCCTTCATACAGTAAAAAACCTTTTTTCCAGAGTTCACTATTCCAATAATTGTATAAGTCTTTCTGAATTTAGAATATTATATTTGGCTGAATAAGCACCGCAAGTCGCTGACATCTAACAACCGGATTGAGAGGCTCAACAGTCAATGGCTTCAAGAACAATAGAAAGTTCCACTGCTGGCAAAATTCCTTCCTCAATGGCAGAAAAGTAATCAACAGAATTTTTAACAGCAGCCCAACCTCAGCCCACCTCAAGTGATCAATTAGATTCAGACCAATCTCTCCATTCACCTCAATACTTTTTTTAATCTCTGTATTGTACAAATTTCTCATATCCTATGCCCTTCGATGCTTATATGAATATCCACAAACAGTTTCATCACCAATCACCTTAGACGTATGAAACATTTACTCGTAAAAGTAATCATTCTCCAAAGAGTGGCCAAGTTACAACTACTTCTTAACTAAAAACTTGCAGTAAGTGGTCCCACAAATGATAATAAACTACACTAATACACCAAACTACAACTTTTGCAAATATGAGACCAGAGAGGTATATTTGTGTGTTCATGAACTCTCCTGCTAGATACAATCCACCAAGGATGACTAGCATTAACTTCAATATAAAATTTTGGCATCTAGATCTAACACTACCTCCAGTTTACACCAAAAGTCCCAATCAAACAAAAGAACTGCAGCTACCACTTGTCCCCCGATAGTCGTTCATTTTCCAATCTAAGGCATCGCCATAAATTGCATTTCAAAGTCCTCTTGTGAAACAATTGAAAATTCAAAAACCTCTGCCATCTCATGAATATTCAGACATACCCATACATATACAACTAGAAACAAGCTGATAACTTTACATGCAACATATCAACGTTTCACTCATTCAAACAACAGACCAACAAAAAACCCAGCAAAAATTTGTGTAAAAGCTTAACTCTACTAAGATAAATCCAATCCAAAAGTATATCCACAGAAACACCAAGAAACAAGCAAGAAAGCTCAATCTTTTAGCAGCTTATAGACAAACAATAAAACCAACAAAATACAAACCTGGACTTTGTCATTCAATCGCCCAAGCTTAGAGTTGACAGCATGCTTAGACAGCTCCAAATGCGACGAAATAGACATCGAATACCGCCGCCCCGCCAGCGGCGCCACCGAGGCCTTCCTATAATCTTCCTTCTGCTCCACCGATTTCCTCGGCTCGAAGCCCGCCACCTCCCAGTTCCACCGGTTATTGCTCCCCCGCTGCTCCCCCATTTCCAGCGCAATCGCCCTCAAAAATCCAGAAAAAAACGGAAATCCACAACGAAAGGAAAATGGGTAATCGCAGAGATGGAAGAAAGCATGAACAGCTGTCTTGTTCCCGTCTCAGCTGCCACTGAATTGTGGCCTCTAAAATGTAGCTTGGGTATATTTACCGCAATCCAATTCAAAAATTTGAGTGGTGAGGGCGGCGCGGAGGGGTGGGTGGTGGCGGGGTGGGACACATTTGGGCATTTGGGTTCACAGAATAGATTTGGGATTAAGGTGGACTGAGGGTTCGCTCTCAATGCTCCTTTTCGATTGTGTTGGAGGGAGATTCATTCATTTTACACCACCTATAAAGTAAAAGACCATTTTTTTTTCTTTTCTTTTTTTTATACTTTGCTTTTTCTTGCTGAGTTGGACAAAATCATTCTTTTGGTCCTTCATATGTTATGTTATATATATGTAGACATTGAAGAATAACACCTATATCCTAAAATGAAATAGGTTTTAAATACTGGGTTAATTACGTACAATTTCATGAATATTTTGTCAATTTTCAATAATAATGCGAATTTTTATTTGTAATAATAATGGTCATGAACTTTTAAATTTCTTTTTTTACAATATCTATCTCATTTTAAGACATTTAATTATGACACAGATATCGTTGTTGGATGTGTCTAAATAAGATTGTTTCAAATCTATTACAAATTATATCATCCATCACCAAAACTCTTACAAATCGATGGTGAAAGGTGCGCAAGTTCAACTTCTACTCTAACTTAGCAATGATAGATCACGTCTTTATGGATTTGAGAATATTATTACAAATAAATATTTATGTTATAATTGGTATGTAATTAACTCTAACGTGATTAATATTTATAGTGGATAAATTAGTTTTCTTTATGTCGGAGGCATGTTTGGGACTTGGGAGTAGGGCTTAACTCTTATATATGTATTCAAGTTTATTACAAAATAGAAATTTTAACACAACGATCAATTATTATTATTAAGATCAATATGCCCATCAATTTTCCTGATTTTGTCTTTTAAATTTAGAAAAAAAAAATGAATGAATGGTATATAAAAGATCTTAATTTCTTGAATAATTATCTGTTCTATAATCTTTTTATTTTCAAATTAATGAACAATTGTTTGTTTTATGTTTTGTCATTCATGGGAAAAGATAATGTTGTGGACTACTTTTTGTGTTAGTATGATCATTGATTATTTCTAAATTCCTCGTGTGTCGGAATTCTGAGAAGAAACATTTTTGTAAGAATTGGAAGAATTTAATAAATTCATAAAGAGTTATCGTTTTTGGCCCACCATCGAATTATTATCAAGTTGCCCAACTCTACATATGTCCACTTTGTTTGGGGCTGAGTTTATTTAGAAAGAGTGTAAATTGGATCGTAATGTATGGCCCAGTCAACCTCAAGATATTACCTACAAGTACGTGAGACTGTTCAATAAACTCATTTGAGATATAAATTAGTTATTGCAAAAAAAATTCTATAACTGATTTATAAAAATATATATTTATATAAAATTGGTGGATAAATTTATATTTTGGAATAATTAATTGAGAGTAAGTTTTATGTGAGACTGTCTCGCAGATCTCCTGTGAGATGGAATTCCATATGAATCAGTTAAAACTTAGTCAACGAGAATCAACCTCAGTCAATGCCGATCAATGTGGGTCTGTAGCGCCCAAGACGAAATGATGCATAATTGGCTAATTAAATAATTTAACCCCTAATTATATGATTTAATTATGTGCGTTTCAGATTAATCGAAATAAAGCATGTTTTAATTAATTGAACGTATGTTTAAATTTATCGAAAATGTAATTAAATTGAAGAGCATATATTTATAATAGCAAAGGCATAATTGTATCGAAAACATAGTTTATGACGCGATAGAGAGGTTCGTAATCAAAAAACGAAAGGATAGAAACGAGAATCGAACCAATTGAGACCAGAGGCCCAATCTAGGCCCAAAACGAGGAGTATAAAATCGTAAAAAATGGAACACATTGGATGAAAATTGGATCACCTTGGATAAGGTTCTCTCTTCTCTCCTCTCTCTCTAACTTTTTCCGGCACGGCTGGCTGGAACGCCGTCGTGCCGCCGCCGGCTCTACCCTTTCTCCTCCCCCATTTTCGCTCAAACTTACGTTAAAATGTAGCCCTCGCCGAGCCCATCACGGATCCGGGCTCGGATCGCCGAGCCGCCTCCGCTGGAAATCGGCTGGCAAAGGCGCGGCCATTCTCTCTCTCCTCCCCCATTTTCTCTCTCTTCGTTTCTTCTCTGTTCCTTCTCCGTTTTTTATCAATTTATACATCAAACGAATCCGGGCTCGAATTTCCGATCGGCCGCCTCCTCCGCCGACAATGGCCGGTTAAAGCTCCGGCAAAACCCTCTCTCTCTCCTCTCTCTTTTCTCTCTCCATATCGATCTCTATCTCCTCTCTCGCCGGATTCCTGTTGTTGTCGTCATTGTGTCGTGTCTTGTGTGTGGTTGTGGGGCTCCGCCATGTGTTGGTGTCGGGCGGCGCTCGATGCAGCGTCGGCGAGGGTTGTGTGTGTGTTTGTGTGCTGGTGTGGGCGGTGCCTCCAGCGCCGCCGTGCGTCGTGGTGTCCAGCGCAAGGTGCGCCGGCGTGTCATGGTGGTGTTGTGGTGGTTGTTGGCGACGTGGCGTCGCCGGCATGCGTGTACAGTAGCGGGGTGGTTTGGGGGAGACAGGGGTCTTCCTGTAAATTTTGATAAGTTCGGGGACCTTCTTGCAAACCCTAGTATTTTAAAAATTTTACGTTTTGGTCCCTAGACTTTTCCCAAATTTCGTTTTAGCCCTCAAACTTTTAAAAATTATATTTTGACCCCCAAAAGTTTTCAAGCTTTTGACTTTGACTCCCAAAACTTTCGGAAATTACAGTTTGACCCTTGAGGTTTTGAAAATTATCAAAGTGACCCCCAAGACTTCTCTGATTTTACAAAAAGCTCCTAGTCAAAGTCAATCCTGATCCTATATTTACGAAAATGCACCTGCATCTTTAAAAGCTCCGTTTTAACTCGTTTCTCGTCCGTTTAAGCTCATTCTTTCGCCTATCGAACCCTCTACATCTTATGATCAAGTTCTAAACTATAAATTTTTTTCCTTCCATCATCGTTTCTTTTCCAAGAGAGTTCTTTAATGAAAACTTAATGATCATAATAAGAAACTAATAGATTACGTTGCTTGTGTAGGCTTTCGCATTTAAGAGCGATCGTAGAATTAGAGCTCACGTTCGGAACCAACAAATTAAGATCTAACTCTTATGTCACGAGGAAAAAACACCACCTAACTAGGTGGGGGTAACTTCTAAACTTTAAACGCCTTTACGTTTATGTATTTAATATATATGATGATAATGATGCATGTAAATCGATGTAAATGATATGCTTGAGATCGTTATGAATCGTTGAATTTATGTGCCTTGGATTACTTGATGTGTTATAAATGTTCATGCATATGTTATATAAATGTCATGCGAGGACGGATGTCCACGTTCATCACGGAGGGACTGGTGATCCATAAAAAGCACCCACGGTCCTGGAACCGTATACAGGGTAAGACGGGAAATACCCGCATCTAAGGAATGTTATGTGCAATGCATTTTAAGTGTTGTGTTTACTTGTTGTGCTGATTTAGATGTTTTAATCCGTTTAACTACTGATATAATTTGAATATGGAAATTACTCCCACGAGTGTATTCAAAAGCACTCACCCCTATTTATACTCACACTACAGGAAATGATGAAAATTAAGTCACGCAGCGAGGGATGTGTCATATCCAGTGTCTCTTCTGTTTTAGTTTAAAATGGATTGTCGAACACTACTTTTTTACTGTTTATGTTTTGCAAAACTGTTTGTTCTTATGATGGATCCTGTTATGTTCCGTTGCCAAGTTAAAGTGCTTTCTTCCGGCGATATGCCGATGTTTTGAATATGTAAAGAAATCATTTACTATGACATCTATCAGTTGCTTTTGATTTTGTTCGTTTAACTTATTTACAAACTTCAAAGTATGTCTCTTTCTTTTTTTTCTCCCTGCACGCCCACACATAAACTCTGATATTTTAAAGTATGAAAACGGGGCATGATAGGGTCAGCATTGATCAACACAATCAATATGATCAACACAAGTCAATATAGCATGATAGGGTCAGCATTGATCAACACAATTAATATGGTCAACACAAGTCAATATACCAATCTACAAGTTCATAAAAATATTAGCATTACACGAATAAATATTCGTTTTATGGTTAGTATTACTTTTATTACGGATATTTTTATAAACTTGTAAATAAATATTCACAAGCTCTAGAATATTGAGATGATATATTTGTGACTTCATAAAAGTATTAATAATACACTTATAAGTATTTGTTTTATAACTAAAAGTACGCAATATTTTTAGCTATAAAACGAATATTTATAAATGATTTGCTAATACCTTTATGACTTAACATGTTAATTCATGACTAGCCTATTAACTAACGTTGATCCTTGTTGACCCACTTTGATTATGGTTGATCATCATTGATTAGGTTATATATGATTCGTATGTGGCTTTATCTCTATAAAAAGATTTATGAAACGATGTTATATAAGTTTTTTTATTTATACAAATGTTTATTTCAATAAGTGAATAGGTATTTAAGTGTATACTAATTAGGTATAAAAAAATAAAAGGTCATATAGAAATAAGCTATTCACATGCAATTGTGCTTTCAAATGATTTCGTCAAATGTATTTTTTTCAATCATTTTGTCTTCAAACTAGTATTTCTTCTGTGTGTTGCACGGATTAAGGTATTTGTAGTGATATCATCATCATTATTATTATTATTATTATTATTATTATTATTATTATTATTATTATTATTATTATTATTAATGTGGAAAATAATTATACATATAAACTTTTCAAAACATTTCAAAAGCTATTTATAGAGTAAGCATATATATATGGTGCATTAAAAATATCATAATAATTGAAAATATATATCTAATTTTAAAAATTATCTATTTTTTAAAATATTTCTATTTGTAATTTTATTAAATAAAAATATATAGAATATATCTTTACTTTCAGATTTCAACATTTTGGCCAAAATTTATCCAAAATAGCATTTTCAAATTAATTACCAAGGTTTTAAGAAATAAAAAAAAAACAACTCTAACTTATCCCAAGTCATATTTAAAATTTGACATTTAATTTTTTTATATCTACAATCCATATTAAATTAAAGCAATAAAGAAGGATTAATTTGATATATAATTGACTTAACGTTGATCTAAAACTAAAAAGATACAATATTTAAGCTATGAAGAAAAAAAAATTGAAGAGATTTCTTGGGTCATGTGTGTTGACCTAAAAGTTATCCACCCTTAACTAAAGATGCCCAACCGGTTTCCCGGTTCCGGTTTCGGTTCGAACCGCCGGTTCGACGGTTCCGAAATGGTGGAACCGAAACCGAACCGTGGAAGGAAAGGTTTCGGTTTCGGTTTGAAACCGCCGGTTCAACCGGAACCGGACGGTTCGGCCGGTTCGAACCGGCGGTTTTCGGTTTTCCTTTTTTTTTTTTTTTTTTTTTTTTTTTTGGTTTTTTTTAATTTATGATTCTATGATCCAAATTTAAACTTTAATGTTTGTTTTGAAGTATAAAATATCATGAGAAAATACAATTCGGAATAAAAAATATATTTAAGAATTGTATTGATCAAACTTTTTCAATAAACTTGTCAATATAATATAACTTGGAAAATTATTACAAGTTGGAACTTGGAACACTTAGAACTATATATAATCTATGATCTAATGATTCTAATCTATTACAAATGTTTGTATATATTACAATTAAACTTGTCAATATAACTTGGAAAATTATTACAAGTTATAACTATATAGTCTATATCTAATTTATGATTGAATGATTCTAATCTATTACAAAAGTTTATACTATATATTACAATTACAAAAGTGAGCATAAAAAAAATTAAAGAGCTTGAGTTTCATTTTAAGTTTGGAATTGAAATTTCAAACTTAAAATGAAATTGCCTACGTATCCTTAATTGAAATCGAATTAAGGAATCAAAGCTCACGTAGTTCTCTTACCTCAACTTACCTTTTTCACTCGTCGAGGTTGACGCCACTTCCGCCGGAGGATGTTGTGTTTGAGTCGTAGCCATACAAATCTTGTCCACCGTCCTCCATGTGTGACAAATCGAGGTTTTGTTGACGTTTGGCGGCTTTGACCCAATCGTCAAGAAGCATAAGGTTTTGGACATTTTCGACGGCCAAGTTTGCTCTCCTCTCACTCAAAGTGTGGCCCGATACGCTAAAGGCATGTTCAACCGAAACCGTGGAGGCGGGACATGCAAATATTTCCTTGGCAATAATTGTTAGTATAGGATATGTGGTGATCCTTCGTGACCACCACTTTAATAGATCCAAATTGTTCTCAAATGCAATTGATTCAAAAGTAACACTAAAATAAGAATCCAATTCTTGTGATGAATTAACACCTCTTGCTTTTTTTTGAGTTCTAATATCATAAAAATTATAAAATTGAGAAAGAGTATCATCAAAAGTAGACGAAGAACTACTAGAACCTACATTATGATGTCGAACTACATCTTCACTACTACATGATTCACCATACATTGTTTTATATTCTCTAAATAAATCATACAAATAATTTTTCGCCCGTTTAACCACTTCACTAGGATTAGGCACATAATCAACTTGATCATAATCACTAATATAGCCAAAGGGGAACAATGCATTATAGTACATAGTCAAAAGTTCTTCTAATCCATCTTCTCTAATCCTAGGATCTAATAATTTAGCACATAAATATAGGGGGGGTATCTCATGATAATATTTTAACCATTTAGTTTTCATCATAATAATGGCATTACTTAAAATAGGATCATCTTTATAAGATTTCATTATCAAAGCAATTTTAACACATTGATCTAAAGCTAAAGGAGATGTAGGATAATAACATCCACTTATTTCTTTAGTGCCTTCTTCAAAAATTTTTAGCATACCAATCATGTTTATACAAGAATCCCAAGAATGAGCAAATAACATGACATTACTATCTCCAAATTCCATAAAAAAAAGCACATAAAAGTTCTCTATAATTATATGAATCTTGAAGCATGTAATAAGTAGAATTCCACCTATGTTCCACATCTTTCACAATTTTTTTTACTTCCAATCCATTCATTTTACAAAATCTAGCCCATCTTTTTCGCATTTGTATGGTATGACAAATTAAATTAATTGCAACTCTAATTTTTTCTATTTCCGTTTGTAAAGTTGTTAATCCATCTTGAACACATAAATTAAAAATATGACACATGCATCTAGTATGAAAAATATCACCATTTAATGAAGGTTTACAAAAATCAATTAACGTAGGCAAGCTCGCTTTATTATTAGTTGCATTATCTAAAGCTATAGCAAATACTTTTGTTAATATACCATAATCATTTAAGCTATGTATTATTTTTTGTGAAATATGTAAACCGGTATGACTTTCATTAAAATCAACAAAAGCAATTAAACGTTTTTGAACATCCCATGCATCATCAATCCAATGACAAGTAATGCCCATATAATCATTCTTTTTATAAGGATCTTTCCAACAATCAACACATATTGCAACTTTTTGTTTAAGGTTAGCTAAATCTTGCATAAGATTATATTTTTTTTCACGAACTCTTTTATCAATATCCCTAGTGGCCGTGTTTCTACTTATCATTCTAGCCGGTGGTTGCAAATATTGACTCACATAATCTTGATAATATTCATCGGAAGCCCATTGCAAAGGCAAATGTTTAGAAGCAATAAAATCGGCGGTGCCTTTCCTAAGTTCAAGTTGGCTAAATTTAAACATTAAAGAATCCATACCTTGTGAAGACCCGGTGAATCCTCGTAGTTGTGTTTGAGAAGGAGCCAATCCAACCTTGTCGGGATGCTTCTTCGTGACGTGGTTGTTGAACGTTCCATATCCTCCTCCATGCTTGAACTTGTATTGCTTCCCACAATGATTGCACGTTACTATGTAGTCAACGGCACTATTAGGCACGGCCTCCTTCTTGAAGTGAACGGAGAAGATATCACTTCGAAGTGAAGAAGGTGCTCTACTAGAGGGGGTACTCCCTTGTGTGTGTTGCACGGTTTCTTCCTCTTCAACATCATCGGCTAAGGCTTGGGCGATTTGTTCCCCCAAATCGACATCTTCATCAAGCTCGTCACACCATCGATCAATTAGCTCGTCTTCGTAGGATTGTGGAGGTGGCATGGGACTCTTTCCCCTAGCATGAGACGAGGAAGCGGAAGAACCTCTTCTAGACATGATGATAGCAAATTAAAAAAATCGAAGTGGAAGTAGCACTACAAGTAGATGATAATACGAACTAAAAAAAGAAATTTGAGAGCTTTTGAACTTGATATATTAAAGTGAGCAAGAATGCAAGATAATTGAGAGAGAGAGCTTGAGAATTGGTGTGAAAAAATACACCATTTGAACCCCTATTTATAGATCTCAAAAATTCAAAAAAAAAAAAAAAATAGGGACGCTCCGGTTCGAACCGCCGGTTCCGGTTCAGTTGAACCGGCGGTTCGGCTGATCTGACCCGTCCATCTCCAACGTTCAACTGATCTCGGCCGCTCGATTCGAATTTGCTCCAAACCGCCGGTTCGAACCGGCGGTTCCGGTTCGGTTCCGGTTCGGCCGGTTTCCAACGGCTATTTGATCTCCTCCGTCGATCCGCAACGGCTAGTTTAGTTTAAACGTGAGCCGTACACGTGTCCAAGGCAACAATAAAAAAAAAAAAAATTACATAAACCGGCGGTTGGAACCGCCGGTTAAACCGCCGGTTTGCCGGTTTTTAAATCGCCAAACCGAAACCGAACCGTGTTATGGCGGTTCCCGGTTCCGGTTCGGAACCGAAACCGGACCGCCGGTTTGCCAAACCGCCGGTTCACGGTTCGAACCGGCCGGTTCACGGTTTTCAGAACCGGTTGGGCATCTTTACCCTTAACCCCTAAATTTTCAAAAATGTCCTTGTAATTTGAGTGGGAAAATAGTATTTTTGTAAATATTTTCGAAGGTTTTTTTTTTATATATATTAGCAATATATCCGCGCGTTGCGCATATTGTTATATAACAAAATTATTTTAATATAATAAAATTTATCTAATCACCTTAATTAAGTATTTGTTAAAGGTATAATATATTTTAAACAATGTTTAGTATGTAAATAGACCCATATAATATTTTGAAATATATACATCCAACTAATTTAAAACTCAATGCAACAACGAAGTCTCAAGCCATTTTAAACATCTATACTTATATTAAAGCAAGAAAGTTGGCCAAAATTATAGGAGTGTCACTTTCTCATTCAAAAATGTCACATCATAATGTTGACTGTGTAAATAATTTCTTTTCTTTTTAATTTTATTTTGATTTTCTAAATAATTTTGAATGAGGCTTTCTCTCCAAGCCATTGTACTATATAAATTCTAAGTGCTTGATTAGAATACACATTGAACAATTGATCAATTGAGAGGGACAAGAAGGTTGGTTTGTTTCATTTCTCAATACACTGAGCCTGTGATTCTTTCCCTCCTTTTCCCATTTCCTTTTAGTTTATGAGAAAGTGGAAGAATTCCATTCTGATTGTGATTTATGGGTGTTTTTTAGTGCAGCGACTGCATTGGCTTGGAGGTTTTTGTGATAATTGTGGTGGATTGTATTCTCCTCAAGATTGTAGATAAGTGGGAGGAATATCAGATAATGTGAGGGGACTTGTGTTAGCTATTTCTTCAAGTATATTCATTGGTTCAAATATATATATATATATATATATATATATATATATATAAAAGATCAATCTTACTCTAGAAATTATTATATAATCTATATAAAGCTAACAAATGAAGAGAAAATGAATTGATTTCTCATATCAATGTAAAATTAAGAAATGAAGAAAAAACAGTGATTTTTCAACAAAATAAAGATATATAGAGAATGAAGAAAGAAACATGATATACAAACATTAGATATAATGAAACTAAGAAATGAAAGAATACAAGATTTTGCTAAACATTTAATGGTAGAAAAATTCTTCTAAATTCACATTGTTTCATATCTTCGTCTTTAGAGAGATTTAATGTTTTGAGAAAAATATTATAAACAAATTTTTAGTACAAATTATTATTGTTAAAATCCAACAATAAATATGACAACCCCTGTGCGCACGAGAGAAATACTAGTTTAAAAAAAATATAAGAAACTCAATCAAACAATATAAAATTAGTCCACACAATGAATATATCAATTGTATAGTTAGTGTAGGCCCAATTAATTTAAAGTCCAATTATTCAATCAAAATTAAATAGCCCAATGAAAACCCTAATACTAAAGTGTGCAATATTCTCTTCCTTTTTCGCAACCTTCTTTCTCACGCCCTCTTCCCCCTTCTCCCTCACGCACCCTCTCTCTCTCTCTCTCTCTCTCTCCCTCTCCCCCCAGTACCCCCTTCTCTTAGCCTTCTCTTCCACTCCCTTTTCCCACTCTCTCTCTTAACATAATCAGTGTTCTCCTTCTCCCTCTTTTTTTATTTTTTTTTATGACATTTCTAGAGTTTTCTTATACTATATTATTTTGATATATATATATATATATATATATATTTTTTTTTTTTTTTGTTAGCAAGAGAAAATATGATTTTTCTATTATCTCAGTAATTGATATTTATGTTTTCAAACCTTTTTATAGAATTTGAACTTTTTTTTTTTTGAAAAAAGACAAATATTGTTAATGTTTATCTTTTTCTATATTTTTCTATAGTATGAGCAATTATACACAAAAACTCATGTGAGACCAGATAGTTTACGTTAGACGGAGTCCCGTGAAATGGAGTCTCATCACCCACAAACAACGTCAACATGTGAATTGACTCATAAAATTGAATTGTGGGATTTGATGGTGGATAATTGAATTGTATGTTGACCTGACTCACAAGAGCCTTACCTCGAACTTGGAAAGTGACGGAGAAAAAACAAATCATGAAATATATTTTCTCTCTACCTCCACCCATGATAATTATTTATATCATTCACTCTTTTTTTTTTTTTTTTTTCTTTCTATTGCAAATAATTGTGAAGTAAATTTGTATTAGCATTGTACATATCATTTCAGATGTGCTCAGGCGATTAATTTTCATAAGGGGAAGATGTATATATTGATGTCTTTCAGTTTCATCCATTGAAAATTCTCAACAACCATCTTCCCTACATTTTATATTCTTTTGGTTAATAAATATATAGATTGTCTTCGATATTTTATCATATGAGCTTATTTTCAACGATCGTGTCTCACACTAATGGCTACAGGATTGGAATATGTGATACGAAATCAACGTTGATAGACGTATGGTAGATCAACTGGGTCTTGTACTTAGTGATTTTGTAATAATCTTTTTCTTTAAAAAAAAGTAATAATAATAATAAAAATAAAGGACTAGATCCAAAGCAAATAAAAGAATAAGAATTCAATTTTTGTTTTTTGGTAAAAGTACATGGACTTTGTAATAATACATTGAAAGTGTGTAAACCTTATTTTATAAAAAAATATATAAATACAAAGGCATAACATTTAAAATAAAAGAATAGAAACTTAAATTCTAAAAAAATAACATTAAAGTAAATTCTTATAATCACCACTTATTAATATTTTATAATTATATGGTATTTTTTAATTTGAGCCCAATGTTGAAAATTTTGAGTGTCCAGCGAAATAACAACATTTTAATTTTGTGAAAGAATCAATTAAATATTGATATCGGTAAAAAATGTTGAACTTATATAAAATTTTTATTGAAAAAACGAATTTAGGAAATAAGATAAAGAATTTTTTTATATATAACTTCAGCATAAAATATGTGTTCGTGATAAACGAAATAAAAGTCTGTCGTGATACAATAATAATTGTTCGAAATTAACTAATGATGTCTTTTGTGGTTGAAATACACAAGATTAAATGACATGTAATTATATAATGAGTAAGTCTTGTATAGTGCATGGATCCATGTATTCAGGTCGGCTTGGATCCGATCCGACTTACGTCCTTTTTTTTCAAATATTTTTTTTACTCTAACCTTTATACTATATTAGTCATACATTTATATTATATTAATTATACTTTTATATTATATTAATTATATTATATTATACTTTTATGTACAAATATCATACATTTATGTAATATTTTAACTTTAAAAACAAACAAACAAACAAACAAACAAATTCGACACAATTTGTACATGTATACATTTATGTAATGTTACTCGTACATTTATGTGATATTACTTATACTTTTATATTAATATAGGCATACATTTATATAATATATAAAGGTACAACTAACATGTTGGGAAAATTCTCAGCATCCTGTCTTGGGTCGGAACTTAAAAATTGACTCTGCCAGATTCGAAATCGTGAGCGCAAAGCTACATAAGTATAAGACATTAAAGTTGCGCCCTATGCCCACAGAATATCTTTTTGGTGTATCGGTAAGCGTTTGATGGTCCCAACATTTGGTATTAGAGCAGGTCACGGGTTCGAATTCCCTTGGTAGCACTTTGCAGTGGAAGTTGTCAGGGCCTTCGAACAGAGGATGTTAACGCACAGGTCAGGTTGTTGGGTGGCCGGGACCTGAAAAAGGTGAACGGACCCCTTGGTAGTACTTTGCAGTGGAAGATGTCAGGGCCTTGGAATAGAGGATGCTAACGTGCAGGTCAAGTTGCTGGGTGGCCGGGACCTGAGAAAGGTGAACGGACCTTGGAATTGAAGATGTTGGTGTAGTACAGAGGATGGCGTGGAGGCGTGGTGGTGCCGAGTCATGGTGGTGGCGCAAGGCGTAACGACATCGAGTCACGGTGACATCGAGGTGTGGCGAAGATGGCGCGGAGGTGTGGTGGCACCGAGTCATGGTGGTGGTGCGAGGCGTAACGACGCCGAGTCACAGTGACATCGATGTGTGACGAGAAGGCATGACGGTGCCGAGTCATGAAGATGTCGGGCAGTAAGCTAGGTTGCTACTGAGTAAGCTAACTTGAGGTTGCTACTGGGTAAGTAAGCTGACCTAGGTTACTACTGAGTAAGTTGAACTGAGGTTGCTGAGGACGATGCCGAGTCATGAAGATGTCGGGCAGTAAGCTAGGTTGCTACTAAGTAAGCTAACCTGAGATTGCTACTGGGTAAGTAAGCTGACCTAGGTTGCTACTGAGTAAGCTAACTTGAGGTTGATGAAGCAGGTTGCTACTGAGTAAGCTAACCTGAGGTTGCTATTGGGTAAGTAAGCTGACCTAAGTTGCTACTGAGTAAGCTGACCTGAGGTTGCTGAAGCAGGTTGTTACTGAGTAAGCTAACCTGAGGTTGCTACTGGGTAAGTAAGCTGACCTAGGTTGCTACTAAGTAAACTGACCCGAGGTTGATGAAGCAGATTGCTACTGTGTAAGCGAACCTAAGGTTGCTACTGGATAAGTAAGCTGACCTGAGGTTGTTAAAACAGGTTGCTAAGGAGTAAGCTGCTGAGGTTGCTTCCTACTGAGTAAGCTGACTTGAGGTTGCTGAGGAGTAAACTGTTGAGGTTGCTGAAGCGGATTGCTAAGAAATAAGCTGCTGAGGTTGCTGAAGTAAGTTGCTGAGGAGTAAGCTGCTGAGGTGCTTCCTACTGAGTAAGCTGACCTGAGGTTGCTGAAGCAGGCTGCTGAGTTCAGCTGCTGAGGTTGCTTCTTATTGAGTAGGCTGACCTGCTGAGGTTGCTGAAGTAAGTTGCTGAGGAGTAAGCTGCTGAGGTTGCTTCCTACTGAGTAAGCTGACCTGAGGTTGCTGAAGCAGGCTGCTGAGTTCAGCTGCTGAGGTTGCTTCCTATTGAGTAAGCTGACCTGAGGTTGCTGGAGTAAGCTAACCTGAGGTTGCTACTGGATAAGTAAGCTGACCTAGGTTGCTAATGAGTAAGCTGACATGAGGTTGCTGAAGCAGGTTGCTACTGAGTAAGCTAACCTGAGGTTGCTACTGGGTAAGTAAGCTGACCTAAGTTGCTACTGAGTAAGCTGACCTGAGGTTGCTGAAGCAGGTTGTTACTGAGTAAGCTAACCTAAGGTTGCTGAAGCAGGTTGTTACTGAGTAAGCTAACCTAAGGTTGCTACTAGGTAAGTAAGCTGACCTGAGGTTGTTGAAACAGGTTGCTAAGGAGTAAGCTGCTGAGGTTGCTTCCTTATGAGTAAGCTGACCTGAGGTTGCTGAGGAGTAAGCTGCTAAGTTCAAGGTTACTGGAGTGGAGAGACTGGCAGGTGCTGGGGGGATTGTTGGGAAAATTCTCAGCATCCTGTCTTGGGTCGGAGCTTAAAAATTGGTTCTGCCAAATTCGAAATCGTGAGCGCAAAGCTACATAAGTATAAGACATTAAAGTTGCGCTCTATGCCCACAGTATATCCTTTTGGTGTAGCGGTAAGCGCTTGATGGTCCCAACATAACATAACTAAAATGTATGACTAACATAATCAAAATGTATAACTAACATAGCTAAAATGTATAAAAAGTATTAATGTTTGTCTAAAAAAATGTTAAGGTACAACTAACATTACTAAAGTATGACTAACACTACATAGAGATATGAATAACATAACATAAATGTATGACATTTGAAAGTGAGTTTATGCGAGGATACTTAGATGTGTGGCGACACGTCAGAGCGTGTTAATATCGGATCGACCCGAATGTAGGATTCATGCCCCAGATACATAAAAGTTTTTATCTTATATAATAAGTAATTTAGTTCAAAACGGACTATTCAATTTATTTAGAAAAATATAAAAGAAAATTCTAATTGTTTTACCATATCAATATTTCCCTAATATTCATACAATTTGTATTGTGATTTAGCAGATATCAATACCAGTATTTATTAATGTTTGACTGAAATTCCATTGAAAATGAATTGACCCCATTTGATATCTTTGTCCCCAAAAATCGAAATTTCTAAGGAAAAAAATCGCAACCATTCAATATTTGGTTCGGCATCATTATTAGATATATAAAAGTAGCTCTCCGGAGCCTAAACCTTAAACAGTTGTATGTTTTTTTAACCTAGTAGAGAGATTGAAAGAAAGAGAATAAAGATTAGAAATTTTACATGATTCAAATTCAAGTCGTGGTAATCACAAAATTTACTCAATTATGAAAGATGAGATATCAAATCATGGTAATCACAAAATTTATACAACTATAAAAAATGAGATACCACTTGATCAACTATAAGACTAATGGTCAAAACATTTTTATGTTCGCAAAAATTCACGTGAGACCGTCTCACGGATCTCCTTACGGGAGACAGATCTATTTAACCCACTCAAATCAAATTAAAACCTGCAGTCCAACTTCTCTGCCAAGCCCAGTACCCCATCCACCCCAGCCCGCAACCCAGCTTCTCTGCCAAATTTAGTAATCTGTTGTCTTATACTTATAGAGAATATTATGCACCACTTTATCACTGAAAATTATATTTAAATTAAACATTAATCTAAATGAAAATTATAATCTTTTTTATTGGGCTAGATGCCCATTTTTAACCAAGAGTTCTCCTCTACTTTGAAATCTATTAAACATTTTAAATAGATAAAGACTCATATTATAGCTATGGGAATATTGAAAAAGAAATTTTGTCAAACATAAAAGACTTATAGTAAAATCAAAATGATCACAAGTGTTGTTGAAAAAAGTATACAAATGTTATATTTTTACAATTATAATTATGTGTTCTACAACTATAAATGTGTGTTTTATTTATAATAGTTATAAAATTATGTGTTTTAGTGCTATAGGTATGCGTTTTATTCTTAATAGTCATATATGTATGTGTTTTATAGCTATAAGTATGCGATTTACTAAGTATGCATTTTATTCTTAATAGTTATATATGTACGGATTTTATAGCTATAACTATGCGATTTACAACTAAAAATATGTGTTTTATTTTTCATAGTTATAAAAGTAAGTGTTTTATTGTTATAAGTATGTGTTTTATCCTTAATAGATATATAAGTATGTGTTTTAATGTTATAAGTATGCTTTTTATTCTTAATAATTATATAAGTATGCGTTATACAATTATAAGTATGCGATTTACATCTGTAAGTATGTATTTTACACTTATAACTATGCATTTTAAATAAACGTTTTTATATAAGTGTATATCATTTACAACTATAAGTATGTGTTTTAAAGAAGCGTTTTTATAGAAGTATGTATTTTACAGTTATAAGTATGCGTTTTAAAGTTATAAGTATGTATTTTTTATTCTTATATATTTCAAATTTTGTTATAAGTATGTATTTTACACCTATAAGTACGTGTTTTTATTCTTAAATACTTAATAAATTAATTAACATAAGTATGTATTTTTATACATGTGTTTTCATGTTGCTATACGAGTAAGCGTTTTGTATAAGTATGTATTTTGCAGCTATAAGTATGAATTTTAAAGTTATAAGTATGTGTTTTTATTTTTATTGTTATGTTGTTATATAAATATTTTATATAAGTATGTGTTTTACAGTTATAAATATGTGTTTTAAAGCTATAAGTATGTGTTTTTATTCTTATTGTTATGTCGTAATTGGATGAAATTAATGCGAATTTATAATAATCTAATAGATTAGATTTATTATACAAGTAATGTGACTGACTCAGATCAAATACATTATTTGGACATTCTCCACGTAGAGAAAGCTAAGTAGCTGGGGGAACTTGACAAATTTAAGTGCAAATATTTTAAGTGCAATGATGTTTCTGATATTCTCAAATATAATACTCTCTCCGTCCCGAAAAACTCTGCACACTTTCCTTTTTAATCTGTCTCAAAACACTTTACACACCAAAAATGGTAAATTTTATCACAATTATTACCCTCTCAATACACACTTATTTACACACAATGTCATTACTTTTTCTCTCTCAACACTTTATTACTTTTTGTTTTTTTCTCACATAATTGACCCTTATACCCTCAATCATAAATCAAATATTCTTTTTTTCTTAAAAATTGTGCCCAAATTAGTGTGAAGAGTTTTGTGGGACGGATGAAGTAATATACATGAGAGAATATGAAAAGTGCGTTAATTTGTGTGTGTATATATATATGGAGTATGATGTGCATGTGGACTGCAGAGAAGAAGAGAGATTGAAGAAGTTGCAATTCAGTTAGTGCGAATATGGGTTAGGGCTGGATAGGGTGGGTGGGTGGGGTCATGTGTTATGGGGTGGGTCAAATAAGATCCATCTCATACAAGGGGATCCGTAAGACGCTCTCATAAAAGACCAACTTTTTTATGTTAATTAGGGCAATAATGATATACATTTTGAGGGAATGACCCTACATACCGTTAAACATATAATATAAAGTTATTTTTACTATCAAAGATGATTTTTTATTCATTTCTACCACAATTTTTTGACCATCACATGTGAATAGTGTCACAGATGGGATGTATTTGTCCAATTAATGTCTGATCAAGTGTAAAAAGGTTGTGCTATAATAGTATTTTTTAGGATTTGTGATATTTTGAGCATAAACTATGTTTGATGGTAGAAAGATAAATTTTTTTATATCAATTTGTTTAGTTTGGCTAGGAAGACCATACATAAATTTATTTTTAGTTCCTTGAAATGAAAGTTTATTGAAACTCAATCAAATCATAGTATGGATTATTATACATATTTTATACATGTGTAAAATAAAATAAAATAAAATAAAATTTAAGACGGGTCAACCCACTTGGCCCACGGGCTAGCCCGCCCCACCTAGGTCCTTCTTTTGGCGGGCTCCTAAATACTTAACCAAACCCTCCATTTTGGTGGTGTGGGGCGGGCTGGCCAAACGGGTCTAACATATTTTGACGACTCTATCTAAAACATAGAAACATATTACCTAATACACACAAAAATATTACATAATTTCTAATGTTTAACCTGACCGATCCATCTCATCACGGAATGAAAATTATGAGACGGTTTTACAAAACACTCATACAAGGGGAAAAAACCCAACATTAAAACTAAACTAACAACAATACAAAAGAAAATGAGGCAAAACCTCTCCGTCTCAATAACATCATGTTGGAACTTAACCACAATAAAAGTGTATATTTGAATTGCACCAAGATACATCGATTTTTTTTCTTTAAAACCACATGGTATTAGATGATTAGATTATTTGCATTGTGTTGGAGACATATGATCACTACTATGAATTATCAAAATGTGGAGACCCCTATTGATTATTCAAATTAAAAGTGGGAGGTCGAATAACTACAAATTTAACCAAGTGTACTTCAAGAAATGAATGACATATCTACTAAAAATAAATGGCCAGTGTTACCAAGTAAATAATTGATTTCATCAACCACTAAAAACAATGAAAATATTCAGCTAATGAATTTATGATTGGGTTTTCATAATCATATACAAATATAATTGTGGCCGCTTTAATTATATATTTTGCCTGGACTATTATTTGTGTACTTCTCTAGGAATATATATTTTTGTCGCCAGTGTATGCATGATTGGCAAACGATATCAAATTCGGAAATTAATATTATCTTTAAAAAAACATTATTCTATTGGGCAGATTGTTTGATTGAAATTTTATTTTAAAGAGGTTTCAGAACTTTGACTGTGAGGTTTAATCGATTAGATTGATTTAACTGTCAATGACAGCCTGAATTTTTTTTAGTAATATTCCTATCTTCAATATGTGTGATGTGAAACTTCTTGGAAAGTTACTAATATTTTCAATATCTTTTCCTCAATCATGTACATATTGTGTTAAAAGACAAACAAACGATGTTGCTCATATTATTTCACAAGCGGCATGTTTCTATGCTAGCCACTATTTGGATGGAGCCACCGAACTATGTTGGGGCACGTCTTAATATTGTTTGGTCGATTTTAATCCATGAATAAATTTTGCTTTTATCAAAAAAGAAAGTTACTAATCACTTTTTAAATTAAAATTTTTTTATATTGTTTTACGAATCTAATTTTTTGCGACAAGTTAATCTATATATAATTCATTGTTTAGACCTAAATGTAGATTACGAACAATAATACTCCATTTTGTGAAATTATATTGATAAGATGAAATTGTACTATAAGTTATCCTCTACTGGAGTATCAACCCAGCAACCTCTATTGGGTATAAAACGCCATCGTTTCCATTTTTTTTTCTTAATATTATATTTTCATATATCAATTCAAACACAGATATAACAAAAATCCACCTGTAATATTGGTGGATTGGAATGCAAAATTTAAAAA
Source organism: Scutellaria galericulata (assembly GCA_946896805.1). Classification (NCBI taxonomy): domain Eukaryota; kingdom Viridiplantae; phylum Streptophyta; class Magnoliopsida; order Lamiales; family Lamiaceae; genus Scutellaria; species Scutellaria galericulata. Next base: position 2,463,540 of record OX335784.1, on the reverse strand, counting down.
ACATATATATTTAAATAATTCTTAATTATCAAATAATTTTGAAAACTATAAAAAAAAACCTAAAATTCCTTAGATATAATAATAATTATAAAAGTTTTAAAAATAATTAAAAAAAGAAAAGAAAAAACATATCACTATGTAGGATTGGTGACTTCGAATCAAAAATAAAATAAAAATACATTTAAATGGTTTCAAAATCACCATATAATTGTACAAACTACAAAAAAAATAACTTAAATTATTAAAAATTATATAAAATATTAAAAAAATACAAAAATGTTCACTAAACATTATATAAAATGTAGTTTGTATTGATATATAAAAATTTAATTAAAAACTTCAAAAACAATATAAAATAAAATATGTATAATATATTTAAAAAATATTTACATTATTTTTTTTATTCTACTCTGACTTTTTAAAAATCTATGTCTAGCAGTGGAGCTCTATTGTATTACTTTTTTACAAATTTTGATATAGAAACATAAAAACTTGAGGATGCAGAATAACATAAAACTTACCCTTGTCGACCTAATTATTAACACAAAAACTCCAGTGCACCAGGTGCACAGATCTAAAATTCGTACAATCCGGGTCGATCCAATCCAGATCTGTAAATTTCTTTGTTTTTATTTTTTATTTTTTCTTGACCTTTATGTTATAAATGTGTGACCTTTATGTACAAACATCCGTACCTTTATGTCTGTAACTTAGAAAAAAAAATGAACATTTTCAACACAATTTGTATTGTATACATTTATGTGAGATCAATGTGATCTTTATGTTATATTTATGTCACCTTTATGTACAAATATTCTGACATTTATTTAATATATAAAAGTACATAAAAGTCAGAATATTTGTATATAAAGGTGACATGATATAATATAAAGGTCACAATGATATCACATAAAAGTATACAGTTCAAATTATGATGAAAATCTTCATTTTGTCCAAGTTATAGTACATAAAGGTCATGATAGTTGTACATAAAGGTCACACATTTATAACATAAAGGTCACACTAATACAACATAAAGGTAACAACCTGAAGCAAAAAAAAAAAAAAAAAAAAAAACTAAATAAAAAACACGCGGATTCGGGTCAAAACTGGGTCGATCCAGATTGCATGTATACCAAGTGCACATAAAACCAACTCAATTATTAAATGTCTTTTTAAAAAATAATTTTTGTTTTAATTATCGATTTAGACTTTTGTGTGACTTTACTTCAAAATAATTCGTTTCATATTTTTTCTATATAAAAAAAAGTCTTAATTTCCAACCCATTAACATGTATATTTTTGGGACTTGGCTAACATTTAGGTACTCAATTAAAGGGTTAAATGTAAAAACAATTTAAATTATTGGTTTTTTTTATTTTCCAATCTCAACTTTTTTTTTTGAGGAAAGTATCCATTATACCATGAAAAGTATAATGTTATACATGTTATACCATCAAATTTAGTTTTAGGACACTTTCTACCACAAAATATAATTTTGATGCACTTTCTACCACTTTTTTAGTCCAAGTCAAATAGGGGTGAGATTTGAAATGACAAGTGTTATTTTTTTTTATTATTATGTTGATTTGATTTGTCCATGCAAGTAATAATTTGTGGACATGGAAAATTTTTGTTCGAAAATTAATTTTTTTGTGGACATGCAAATTAATTTGTACACCAAATTTTTTATTTTTTTGTTCGAAAATGTTACAGTGAGTTCGCCCATAATTTTTTTTTTTTTTGTCAGTATTTAATGTGAATTATTGTGAATTCACATGTAATTTTCTTGTTTATTCAATCAACACACATAATTTCAGTACGAAATTATCATACAACATTTTGAGGAACAAATTCTCTCTAAAATTTTTTATAATTATTTCCTAATCCTCCATTTAATAATTGTAATAATTTTAATAATCCCCTTTAATAATTAAAACTACATAGTTTTATTAATCCCCTTTAATAATCCCCCTTTAATAATTAAAACAATATAATTTAATAATCCTCATTTAATAATTTTAATAATCCCCTTTAATAATTTATTTATTATGTTAATAAAGAAATACTATTTATTTATTTATTGGGTTAACTTATTTTGTTATAGGGTTAATTTTATTTATTATAGGATTAATTTATTTATTTTGTTAAGGAAAATCCACTATTAATAATTAATAATCCCCATTTGCTTGAATTAATGTTTTGAAGGGTTAAACGGGCAGATCGACGTTATACACGGTAAATTCCGATTGCTGTATAGTGAAACTTGATTTTTGGAAAAATGTGGTTTAATACTGGAATTTCGAATTTTTGGGCGTTAAACGTGATTTTTCCAGAAAAATCACGTTTAACGCCCAAAAATTTTAATCACGTTTAACGCCTAACAGAAAATCACGTTTACCGCCCGGCGCGCGCGCACAGCGCCCCGTCACCTGTCGCGTGCGCGCGCCGTGCGTCAACCGCACCCGTCGGGCGCGCGCGCAGTGTGTTCCCGGCACCCGTCACCCGTCGTGCCCCCGACACCCGTCACCCGTCGCGCGCGCGTGCCCCCGTCACCCGGCATGCGTGTCCCCGACACCCGTCACCCGTCGCGCGCGATTTTTCGAAAAATCAAGTTTAACACTATAATTATAGGGTTAAACGTGATTTTTCAAGTAATTAACGTTTAACCCTATAATTATAGTGTTTAACGTGATTTTACAAATTCACGTGTAAGGCTCGGGCGCGAGCGCCCCCGTCACCCGTCGCCCGCATGCGTGCCCCTGTCACCCGGCGCGCACGCGTCCGCTCCCCGTCACCCGGCGCGCGCGTCACCCGTCACCCGTTTAAAAATCCCTTTAATAATTTTAATAATCCCCATTTAATAATTAAAATAACATATGTTAATAATCCCCGTTTAATAATTATAATAATCCACCTTTAATAATTCTCATTTAATAATTAAAACAACATAATTTCGTAATCTCTGGTTAACATTTTTAATAATCCCCGTTTAATAATTAAAACAACGTAATTTAATAATCCACGTGTAATCCCCGTTTATTAATTTTAATAATCCCCCTTTAATAATTTTAATCATCCATGTTTAATAATTAAGACAACATAATTTCGTACAAATGCTTTTAATAATTTTAATAATCCCCCTTTAATAATTATTGCAACATATGTTAATAATCCCCGTTTAATAATTTTAATAACCCTCTATAATAATCCATGTATAATAATTAAAACATAATTTAATAATCATACAATAATATGTTTTAACTTTTTTTCTTTTTTATTAATTACCATTAATATGTAATAAAAAAGAAATTTTTTTTATTAATTATCATGAATATATTTATTATAGGGTTAGACGTGAATTATGGATAAGGATGAAAATATCCTTATCGCATGTCGTTTCGCAACCTTGATTTTACGGATACATCGATGAATTTATCGATATGGCATAAATTTTAAAAAGATTTAGCAAAAATTTATTAAAAAATTTGGGATATAACCATGTCCATGTCCCAACCTTCAAAATATGGATATCCTCATATATTGAGGATATATCGCACGAATATGAAGATATTTTCATCCTTGATTATGGACATAATCCACGTTTAACCCTTTTTTTTTGAATTACCATTTTTTTCGAATTATAGGGTTAAACGTGGATTATGTCCATTATCATAATCCATGTTTATCCCTATAATTTATCTCATGAAATCATCGATATCGAAATCGATATTTACCGATATTTCCTCGATATTTACGATATTTCCCTAATATTTCACCAATTTTTCTATAATTTATCTCATGAAACCTTCAATATCGAAATCGATACTGATATATACATATATATATATATATAGAGACCCTGAGGTTATAAACGTGGATTATTTTTCCTTATAAACGTGGATTAACAAAATAAATAATTAATAGTGGACGGGTGCCGTGAACAACACGGCACGCGCACCCGACGGGTGCCGTGGGCGCACGGCGAGCAAATACGACGGGTGCCGGGAACACACTGGGCGCGCGCACGACGGGTGCCGGGAACACACTGCGTGCGCGCGCTCCCGACGGGTGCCGTGGGCGCACGGCGAGCGCGCACGACGGGTGCCGGGAACACACTGCGCGCGCGCTCCCGACGGGTGCCGTGGGCGCACGGCGAGCAAATACGACGGGTGCCGGGAACACACTGGGCGCGCGCACGACGGGTGCCGGGAACACACTGCGCGCGCGCGCTCCCGATGGGTGCCGGGCACACACTGGGCGCGCGCACGACGGGTGCCGGGAACACACTGCGCGCGCGCCAGACGGGTGCCGGGAAAAAGACTGCGCGCGCGTACCCGCCCGACGGGTGCCGGGAAGAACACTGCGCGCGCAACACGAATGACGGGGCACGGTGCGCGCGCGGGGCGGTAAACGTGAATAAATTTTGGCCGCTAAACGTGAACAAATTTTTTGGGTGTTAAACGCGATTTTTCCAGAAAAATCACGTTTAACATTGTAATTTCGAAATTTACAGTTTTAAACGTGATTTTTCTGGAAAAATCACGTTTAACACCCAAAAAATTTAAAAATTTAACTGTTAAACGTGAATTTTCTGGAAAAATCACGTTTAACGCCCACAAAATTGTTCTATCAAACCAGATTTTTCCAAAAATCAAGTTTAGCAATGTCAAATTCGAAATTTACAGTCTTAAAGGTCGATATGCCCGTTTAATCCTTCAAAACATTAATTCAAGCAAATATTCAATCAAATTAACCCTATTAAATTCAAAATTAAACCCCTAAAACCATTCAAAACATGAATTCTATTAAAACAAAGTAACCCTAATACTATGTGAATAATTTAGGGTTAAACGTGATTTCAAATCCACGTTTAACCCTCCATTTGTTCAACTAACACTCTACAAAATTGCACATTCAACAGTTGGCCAACAAATTCAACCAAATTGCAACATATTCTCAAGAAATTTCAAGAAATTCGAAGCTTAAAGCAATAAATTTCTGAAAAATAAACCAAGTAAATCACTAACCTCTCCTTCTTGGTTCGACATCTTCGTGTTAAACGTGAATTTTCAGCAAAAAATAAAAATTTTAACCGTGGATTAGGAGGTGAATTTTTCAGTTTTTTACTTTGGGAAAATTGGGGAAAAAATCGGCGGACTCCTTAGAAGGGTAGGGTTTGGGTTTGGTTGTATGACATGGAGGTGAGAGAGTGCTTTCAATAGATTCCCTTTGACCAAAAAGGTTATTATTGAGTAATAATTGTGGTCATCAAGTCAATGAAAAAATGTGGTATTTTTTGACTCAAATTTAAATTTGATGGTATAAACTATCCCACTTTTATTTTTTATGGTAAAAAAATGTCTTCATTTATTTTTGGTGGTATTTTTTATCATACATTATATTTTTTGTGGTATATTGGGTTGGGGTCCCTTTTTTTTTTATCATATTGCAATCGAACTATTAAAATTTATCAAATTGCAACTTTCGAACCATTTTTCGATAAAACGTTAACACATGATCTGCACACTGACTTCAAATGAGGATCACCTCAAATTACAAGATTACAAGAATATTCTCATGTTTTCAACAGGTCACGTGTTCATGTTTTCGCCACAAAATTGGTCGGAAATTGCAAATTGATAAATTTTAATAATTTAGGTTGCAATCTGATAAAAATAAAGTTTATGTTGAAAAATGAAAAAAATCAATAGTTTAGGTTGTTTTTGCTTGTAATCCTCAATTAAAACATTTTTTAAAATTATTTTAGAGTATCATTTTTTTTAATCCTTAATTTTAAATAAAACTCTGTAAAACACTTTTCAAAATCCGACAGAGCAATTCATTACAAAAAGAAAGGACATAGTACTGAATAGTAAATAATTAAAAAAAAAAATTGTACCTCCAAAGAATTAATCTCTACCGCATCAGAGTTTGCCACACGAGTCTAATTTTCCTTAGCGTAGAGTACTATTTCCGGAATTCCTGGAGTAAATCCCGCTTTCGTACTTGTACTCTGCGTAAAGTTTATTGGACCCCGATGTACAAGTACGATCAGCTATGCAGTTGATGCACGAGCTGTTACTGTAGAGAATTCGCTACACTTACAAATCTGCGGTTGGGATAGTCCTCCGGTACGGTGCCAATTATACAGTTACCAACTTTCCTTGAATTATTTTCTGGATATTTAAATTGCAAATTATAGTGTTAGGAATGTGACAAACAAACATATGAATGTGATGGCCACTAAAGAACGAATTTAATTCACCACGCAGCACAAGTTTTGTTAGATTAATGATTAAAAAAAAAAAAGAGGTGTTATATGCAAAAAAAGATATTTTCATTTTATAGGATGAATTTACTTTTGTTTTCTCCAAATATTTGTAAGCATTATGTTAATCCATTATTTACAAGAGCAGCCACATTGTTTCGTTTTGAAGCATTAATAATAGTACTTTAATAATATAATGTTTATCAAGTATTATTGTAGAGGTGTCAGTATTCCCTTACAATAACATTAATGTTATTAATGAAGAGAGAAAGAGATAAATGCACAATTAGATGAGACCAAACTTATTAATTTTTTTTTTTCTTTTCTTAACTTTTTTGACATTTTTTTTAAATATATTATTAAAACGCTGTCATTAACCATTAGAGATCCTAAGTGCTATCATACTCTTTATTCATAGTTGTTGATGGTTTTGACTTTTGTGGATCAACAATTAATTCTATGAGAAAATAAAGTAGAATAAATATGAATAGTTAGCTATGTAAAAGGATATTTATTGTTAGATTAGCTGGTACACCGTGCACGAGACAAAACTATTTGAATTAAGGTGGAGTTAATTCAAAATTTTAATTAGATTTTAGTGAATTATCAAAACTATTGCTGTGGTTTGTACTTGTGTTACCATCGTCGATCAATGACACAAAAGTAAAAATATGATTTATGTAAAACTGTTTCATGAATCAAAATTCGTACATAAGTCAGATAATTCATAATTCACACTTTAGAAATCCATAAAGAAATTTATGAAATAAATTTTATTTGTGGTTAATATAGCCCGACTCATCTCTCCATGAGATTGTCTCATATCAATTTATGTTGAAAATACAATTATCTCTATGAAGATAAATAAGTATGAAAAATTAAGAGTTTTATTGATTAAAATTAAAAAAATGTTAATTATTGATTCAGGATCTAAAAAATAAAATTAACATTTAAAGATTTAGAAAAGATGTTAGGCGTGTTTAATATATTTCCAACTTTAACATTATTATTATTGTTGTTTTGATTTTTTTTTTTCCTTCATATAAGTGAATTTCATGTATCATAATTTGCGATGATAATTTTGGAATCATTTTTATATAATAATGAATTACAAGATGTCGAATAAAAAACCTTAATTGTTGTGAATTTTTAATTGATAGTTTTATCACTTTAGATTGTAAACATATAGTTTTATTTTCTTAGTCCCAAATTAATAATTAATTATCTTTCGAATTCTAAATTGGTAAAAGTAAATTTATTTTTTAAAAATAATAATCTAAAGTCGATAACAGGAAATGTTACAAATTAATTATTATCATTCTTTTTTTGGAAGGATATACAAAGTTGTTGGATTGGCTAGGCCTCTATTACATGCATGTTATTATTATTACCTCGAACGGCCTCTCTTACATGCATATTTATTGGCTAGGCCTTAAATTTATTGGGTTAATACATGTTTCTACCACTTTTCCCTATAACATAACAAAATACCACAAAATATAAAACTTTTGTCAAAATACCATATTTCCTTATATTTTTCCTCAAACTACCACAAATCAATCATTGCCATCATTAAATACTCACTAAAATCCAAAGATTCATTAATATTATTTTAAAGCATTAAATCCTTCCACATCAATTTGTATATTTCCACTCCAAGTATAGATTATATCCGGAAATAAAATTTTGATCAAATATCAGGCCCAACATGCTTCCGTCAAATAATCTTTTTGGTTTAATTTCTGAAGGAATTTATACGTGGCATTGTTACTCATTCCAGACCACTGTTTTTTAGACAATATTGGCATGAAGAAAGTATTACAGCCGATATACTCATTCCGTTCATTAATCAGAACCATCAAGATATGTTTATCATAAAAACATACACAATTAATAAATCCGAGAGAGATTATACCTTTCTTTGACCAGAACAGCACCGGGTGAGATGGTTCGCAAAGCCACCAGCTGGAAAATCACTGCCCCCAGACCCTTTTACGAATAGCTCCTCATTATTCAACTTCAACCCTCAGGGAAGATAGTCTGCAAGTTATCCAGCTCCTTCAGCAACTGTCCAGCACAACCTTAGTTCGTTTCCTACACTAAGGTGTACAAGATACTCTCTCTCAAGGATGAATCAATCAATGTACCAAGAACACATGTTGAACAAAAGCCTTATTTTTATTAAGAACTTGGAATATATTTATTACATAAGTAATCTCCTTTTGGGAGGAGAAAACCTGTTTAGCCTCTCATAGAGGAGGCTAACACTCATACATACATAAACTCGAAACTATTCTAAGAATTGAAAGATCAATATTACAAGCTATGGATAGATGTCTTTGAAGAAAATTGAGGGGAATGGTCGATGTCTCCAGCTTCCTTCTGAACTCTTATTTATAGATCGAAATCCAGATGTGAAAGACGGACTTCAAGCTTCCTTTATCACCAGCTGGCTTCCTCCATTAGTGCGGTTGTTGAGGAGTTGCTTTCAGCTAGTTGGTGCTTCTTTCGTTTGATGCCCCGTGACTCAGCCCATGTGAAGTGTGTCGGGGAATCTCTTGCTTTTGACTCAGCCCATCCTGTGGAAGTAGTTGGGGAGTCATCTTCTCGTGTCCTATCTCATTTACCTTTGTCGGGGAATCCTTTAATAATTTCGTTGTGGTCCTCGGGGATAGCGTTTCTTCTGTGCTGGGCCCTTGTCTTTAGTGGCTCCAGCTCCCTGTCGATCGGGTTTGGGTCGGAATCCTTTCCCAAACTCGGGTTCTTTCTGTTCCGGGCACGCTTGACAGATCTGATCGATCCATCGTCCAATGTGTGCCATGTTACAGAATTTTCGGTAAGTTTCTTTACTTGCCGGAATCTTGTTTTCCCAGAGAATTTTTCTTTTAGTTTCAAAAATCTCCTCTGCAAATCCTGTCGTCGATCCAGTCATGGTATTCAGCATGAAAGATCCATTGGCTGAATTGTGGAAGACTTTAAATGGGTATTTGACCTTGTACATTTCTGTCAGACAAGTCCAAAGCCCCCAAGCTCGTCTTGTAGAAGTGTCGTCTTCATTGAAGACTCCTACCAGTATCGGGACATTTTCCGGGGAGGTTGCCTTTATGTATTTTAAGGCGTTCCCGTCTGGTCTCCGAAGCTTGATAAAGTGTAAGACTTCATGGAAGCCTTTCTTAGCTGGTTCTGGAGCGGCACTAATGAAGTAGAGCTCCAAGATGTCTCCTCTGGACAAATGTTGATTGTTCGCCCAGGTCTCGTAGACAGCTTCCCCAATCCATCTTGGTAACTTTGAGATTTCTGGGAAACCAGGTGAAATGGTATATACTGAAGCTAAAGCTCCAAAATTATACCATTCTTGTACCTCGTTTGGATGACTTCTTGGTTTCATCCAAACTCTTGGGTATTTCCCGGATACATCAATGATTGATTTTTCCTGGTTTATCCCTCACCTCGTTGCCAGTTTCTCCCATTGCCTTTGGTATACCTGTATAGGAGAAATCTCGTTAGTGTGAGCTTGAACCTTAGTTTTGCCTGTCTGCGGCCTCAGGTTCAACTCGACCTCTTTGACCCCAGAGGTACTGGGTTGACTTGAAGGCTCGGGTTTTGACACCGGAGCTTCAACATTCGTTACAGATTGTTCATTCTCAAGGAATGGATCCCCTGTAACACTCGTAGGCATGGTATTTGAATCCATAGCCTTCGGGTTAAAGTCCCGATCTTTAAGTTCTCCCTTTTGCACTGTGGAAGATGCAGCCTGGAGGATAGGCCCATGCAACACAGAGAACAGTTGTCCCTGTGCATAAAAGCATGCTCGTATTAAATCAGAAACGGATTCCTGATCAACTCGTTGAAGTCGTCCAACGACTTCTGCATTGAGACATAATGTCCCAAAAGCTCGTTCGAGACTTTCCAGGTTTTCCCGGACATGTCTCACTCGTTTGAGGACCTCGTCAGCAACGCATCCTTCCATCTCGTGTTAGGAAATCTGCAAGAACATTCTCATGAGATTTCACAATGACAATATCATAATCATAATATTGACATTCAGCTTGCCATCTAAGTTTCCTAGCATTTTCTGGTTTAGACTCAATTTTATTTTTCAGAAATGCTTTGACACTTGAATTATCAATTTTTAAGGTAAACTTCTTAGCCAGTAAAAAGAGAGGCCATTTTTTGAAAGCCTTTCTGACTGCGAAGAACTCCTTCTCATTGATATGCCATCGAATTGCTTCTACATCTGTAAACAGACCGCTACAATATCTGCATGACACTTCTCCTGTTGGTGCAGCCTTCATAAGAACCGTTGCCCACCAAAAGTCACTGGCATCTGTAAATAGAACCAGTTCATCCTCATCCTGAGGAATAACAAGTTTTGGAAGTTTGCTACAGACTTCTTTAAGTCGCTTAATCCCTTCTCGATGTTCTTCTTCCTATTTAAATATAGCATCTTTCTTGAGTAATGGGCTAAACACCTTCCTGTGATGTGCCAGATTGTTGATGAACATTCCAGCAAAATTGACAACTCCAAGAAAACTTTGACGTTGTTTCTTGTCCTTGAGATCATCTGGAAATCTCTGTATCTTTTCCACAATGTGTTTTTGTAGGATGATCCCAGATTTATCGATTTCAATTCCGAGGAATTCAATCTGTCTTGTAGCAATTACTGCCTTCTTTTCCGAAAGCACTAATCCTTCTTTATGACAAACATCTGAAAATATTTCCAAATGTTTGAGATGCTCCTTCATATTCTTTGATGCTATGAGAATATCATCGATGTATACGAACATGAAGTTGAAATAATCATTGAACAGATTATCCATCTTTCTCTGATATATCTGGGGTGCGTTCACCAATCCCATAGGCATAACGTTCCAGACATAGTGTCCTTGTGGTGTGGAGAAAGCTGTGAACTTCTTACTTTCTTCCTCCATCTTAATCTGGTAGAATCCAGACTTGCAATCGAACTTTGAGAATATCTTGGCCCCTTTAATGCAGTTAACCAAGTGTTCTCTACTCGGGATGTAGTACCCATCAAACTCTAGAATGTCATTAATCCCTTTATAATTAATAACAAGTCTAGGATTACCTCTTTTAATTTCTCCATGATTCCTTACTAGAAATCCAGGGCTGCTGTATGGAGAAACTCCTGATGAAATCAACTTAAGGTCCAGATGTTCCTTAAGTATCTTCTGCATATCCTCACGATCCTTCTGATTCATAAGGATTGGTTTGAGCCTCACGAACTCATGTTCCTTTCCAGGTTTAACATTTAAGGATGCTTTGAGCTCGTTCCTATCCCACCATGCCAAATGATCTTCATTGTAATTTCTTTGGATCCTTTTCTTGAAATCCTCAAGTGATATCTGTTCTTCAATGGTAACCTCACTTGGTGGATTTTCCAATATGGCTTTTCGCAATTCTGCAATAGCCTCTGGTGGAACTCGTTTTTCTCCTTGTATTCTGAATGAATACAAAGTATTATCCCATGCCTTGATCCCGTTTTGTTTCGAACCGAATTGTCGAAAGGATAATAAGGCATCACCAAATCTTCTTTTATCCGCCATTTTTGGATGTCGAAGTTTGGCTTCATCACCACGCTTGCTGCGAAAATTTATAGGCATTTTTCTGTAGAATGCCTCCCGCAGTCTCTGGACAATAATCTTATGATCACATAGTGTTGTGAAAATAAGCCTTCTTGTCTCATTTTCCTGTGTAAAACGCTTGAATCTTTGTAGGAAATTGTTTCCTAGCAAAACATCGGCTCCTGTATCATGGAAATAGATTGGTGGCGTTTTTACTTTGTACCATGGGGTACCGCCCGCGCCTCCGATCATGATTTCTGCTTGTTTAATTCCTTTATTAAGGATAAGAATCCTTTTTGAGAAATCTCTTCCTGCAATGGCTGGTAGATCTTCTCCAAATTCTTTAGGAAAGACCCCTTGTTTTGCAGTGCAAATCCCTGCTCCTGAGTCAACATAGGCTGCGAAATACTCAGCCTTGTACTCACCATTTATCATTCCAATAGAAATGTATATGGAGAATGGACTAGTGGTCATCTGATTCTGTATCTTTTATCAGCCACTGTGAACTCCATTTCATCTTGTAATCTTTCCCAAGGTTTATGATCCTCAAGAAAGTCGATACCCAACACTAATTGTTCTGGAATTCTTCCTGCAACACCTGTGATAATCAGTTCAATTTCACCCATTTTTAGGCTTCATTGAAATCTTCCGACTATCGGTTGTTGGAGATAATATAAAACATCACAAGGAAAAATGTTATCATTTTGAGTGATGTCGAATATTACTTCTACTTCTCTCCAACCTTCTGGACATTTCAACTCTCCTTGTGTTTTGAATACACCTGGGATTCGCTGAACTGTACTAGGCCTTATTTCTTCCTAACGACTGCTACTCATCAGTCTGTCTTGTTGGAAAGAAATCCTCCTGGTCTCCATTCTGAGGCTCTGACTCTTGTTGAAGACAGGTTGATCTTGGATCTTCATGTCGATCTCCTTTATAGTTGGAGACTTGATCATTTCTGGAAGAACCACCGAAGCGAAATCCTCAAATATTCTTGGGACTTCGATAAATTCCTTTCTCAAGAATACTTCTGAATGATGTGTATTCGAGAGAGCATAGGAAATCTTGTAGGTGATCGAGTATGGTCTATTCCCTTCTTTCATCAAATCTTTTCTTTTGAAATCTTGATGAAGGGTTAAGACTCTATTGAAGTCTCGGATTCCCAAATTGTATGCAATTCTGGGATAGATATTGAATGCCAGTTTTCCTACACACAAGTTTCCTGTAACCGCTCCAAGGCATGAATCCTTGAGATTGGAGATTCGCTTGTAAAAAATCGCAAGATTTAGTGGCGAATCAATTCCTTCTTTGAAGGTTGCTTTAATTACAACTCTTATAGCTCCGATATGAATCCATGAGAGTGTATTTGCAACTTCCCTTTTGACTTTGCTTCTGATCTCCTGTACTTCTTTGTAAGGGATCAACTGCATCTCGATCAAGTTACTAGTGAATTCCATTGGGATAACAAATTCTTCAGTAGTAACTCTATGAATAATTTAGTGTTTCCTATTGCGAAACCCAAACTTATCCAATGCTTTTTCCATAGCTCCGATAGTAAAACCATCATACATTTGGAGCTTTGAATCTTCTCTCATAATCTTCATTAGAGTTTTATGAGAAACTGTTGTGTGAGAAAGAAAACCTGACATATCATCTCTTGTTGTTTGAAGAATTTCTTCTTCACTCCGATTCTGATGTGGATTCACTTCCATCATCCGAATAGATCTCTTCTTCATAGATGCTTTCATCTGAGGGTAGATCCTCAAATTGATACACCTGTATAAGATCTTGGTAATAGACAGCTTCTTCGAATTCTCGCGTTGATTCGAACTGCCTTATACCTCTTTTCTGGTTGTCCGGGCAATCTGTTGAGATGTGCCCTCTTGCTCCGCAAGTCCAGCAATTACAGTCTTTGAAACTTTCATTAGCTCTGGTTTAAGCTCGCCTGAAAGTTCTCCTTCCTGGATTTCTACTGGAACTTCCTTGGTTAGAACCTGATGAAAAGGTTCTATTCCTGCTTGGTGCTGGTCTTTGCCCTAATTTATAACTTCGGGCCTATTGTTTTGACCACACTCTTCTAGGTCTCCATGAAGACCTACGATTTCCTCTTTGGTTGCTATTTCCACGGCGGTATGGATGGTTTCTCATCTTACTCATTTTATGCCTCCGTGGTTAACCTCCCACGACTGTTGGGATATCATTATCTTTGCAACACAGGGGAACCATTTTATTGATTCCTCGTAGTCTCTTGTAGTTCTTGTAGAGTGCTGCCTGGTGGCACCATTCGGCTAACTTGGCCTTTAAGAAAGACATTCTTCTGGCCACAGTATCCAAATCGTCTGCACTCTTGTATTCCCTCATGAGCATTTCTCTCCAGGGGCTTGGTATCTTCGCAAAGAAAAGTTGCGAAGCTTCTTTATCATCCACCTTCGACTTCCATCAGTATTCGGTGAATAACTTGATGTATTCGTCAATATGACAAATATCTCGTAACTCGAGGCAGTAGAGGGCTTGTTTGTATCTTTTTCTTTTCTCCTCTTCTATTCCCTCGAAATAGCCTATACCGATAAAATGGATTTTGAATAATTTCGCCATATTATTGACAATCCCTGTTAATGACTCACCAGCCGTAACATCATTTCTCATTTCTGGTGCCGTCATTTCCCACGCTATCTTCGCAGATCCTTCAAGACTCATCTCTAGTAATAAGATGAATCATTCCTTTGTCAGGTCGAGAGTACCTGCTGCCATCCTCATTCCTGTTGCCCATTCATCAATGAGGACTTCTCGATTCTTAAAATCTGGAATATCTAGATTTAGCATTAATCCATACGGATGTATGGGTTTGAGTTGAGATTTTCCATAAGGCGTATTCATGATATTTGGCCTTCTAGGACGTTGTCGAGTTCCTGGAACAATAGGATCTCCTCTTGTTGTGAAATCTCCAGCGTGTGGCATCGGTTCATCCACATGATGTGAACCTGAGCTTTCTGCCACGTTGGGATCTACAGGTGGAGGTGGTCTTTGGTGTTGGTCACGTGTAACCAAAGCTGAACCATCTCCTATGTTCATCTTTAGATCAACGATACCTAATCCTGTAAAGGACTCGGCAAGTTCGTGTAGATCTTCAAGATTGATCTTTTCCATATCCATCACTTATTAGTTTATGATGGATTTTCCTTTGATGATAGCGATAAGCTTTTCATCCCTGGTCATTGGACGTATGACTTCAGTTGGTATCCCCTTTTGGTGTAAATATGGTACTGTTCCGAAATCAATACGTTTTCTTCCTCCGGTAAGACTTGGTCTATCCTCCAGGGTTTTTACTCGTTTTTGAATATCATGAAGGATTTCAATGGTTTCCTTCTGATATTTTATCATCGTCTCCATCTGGTTCTGGATCTGATGGACTTGTGTTGGTAGATGATTATGGCGGTTGCCATAATTCTGCACCGTCTTCTGGATTTCTCTAAGATCTATAAAGATCTTAGATGTATCTGGAAGTACTCGATCCATCCAGGTTCTCCTTCTGTCATCAATGATTTAGATGAAAAATTTCCTGGAGGTTCATCAGTTCGGTATATAACATTAGGTTTACCGAATGGAAACCCTTGTGATATTCCGTTTGTCTACTACATTGCCTTAAGGTTGCCCTGTCGGCTCCTGCATTCTCTTGTTCAACATATTGATTCTGCCAATAATTGACATTATCTCTATGTTCCTGTTCATACATCGCCAAAATTTGACGATATCTCCTGTATGGTAAACATCTTGGACAATTGTCCAGATCCATATTTTCTCGAGAATTTCTCCTCACCAATTGTTAATTACTTTAAACATAATAAATATAAAATCCAAGTTCATAATAAACCTAGGCTCTGATACCATTTCGTGGTCCGGTTTTAACATAAATATTAATCCATATTTGGAGTATAAATACATTAATTAAATTGGAAGAATTGGGATTGGATTTAGCAAGCTTGTGGTTGTATATATCAAAAAGCAATGATTAAAGAGTGGGTCCAAAGGAATAAAGGAATTTGTGGTATTTTTGCAAATGTCACTATATTTTGTGGTACTTTTCCTTTTCCTTATTCAAATTGTGGTATTTTGTGCCATTTACCCTAAATTTATTTCTTCAAGCAAATTACAGTTGTATACATGATTGAACAATTTATGTTTGTAATCCAATTGGGTACGTAGAAGGCTGTGCAATTTAATTTTAGTTGGAATGAATTTCAACAAAGTTTCATAAAGTGTATGTTTTGTCGGGAGTGCCTTTAATATTTTCGATTATTATGTAGACATTATTGTGATCAGAGAAAGTATTTAATAGTTAATATTTAAATATATAAATGCAGCTGTAGACATTATTGTGATCAGAGAAAGTATTTAATAGTTAATATTTAAATATATAAATGCAGCTGTAGTTATATATTTTGTTGGATAAATGAAATTTGATATTTTTAAATGACATTCCAATAATAAATAAGGTAATTATGTAAAAATACATGAATTTTTTCGGGCAGTTTTTTTACAATTTAAATTTGGGGTAATTGCGCGAAATCCCTTTATGGTTTGGAAAATCGGCATGAAACCCCCCTATGCTTTCAAAAATATATGAAACCCCCTTATGGTTTTCTAAATGTAGCTCGAAATCCCCAACTCCGTTAAGGTTAATGGAAGTGCAATGCACGCGCTCTTCATGCGTTTTTTGGTGCTTTTTTTTTTTTTTAACTTTTTTGCTATAAAATAATATATATACCTTTTTTTAACTATATTAAAAGATTAATTCTCTAGCGGGGTTTCTTGCAATTGCAAACACTTCCTTCAATCTGATTTTTTACATTAACAACTATGTATTATTTGTTTTTTTTTTCAATTAATTTTTTTATAATGTTAATTTTATATATAGTTATTTATTTTATTATTTTTAATACTAACAGTTGGTACGTATGTTTCATTTTTTACTTTTGTTTATTTCAATTATTATTTTTCAATATTTATTTTTATTTAGTTATTTATATTATTGTTATTAATGATTTTTCTTTCTTTTCTTTTATTTTTTTCAATTAATTTTATTATTTGCAACAATTGATACGTATATTTTTTCTTTACTTTTTTTCCAGTTCATTTTTTCAAAATGTTAATTTTTTTATTTAGTTAATTTTTATTGTTATTAACTCAACTATTTATGAAGATTATATTAAATAAATAAGTCTCGATATTAAGGAAAATATAAAATAAATAAATAAAAGACTCATTATTTAATAATTGTTAGGTATAACAAACAAAATTAATCATACCAAGAAACAATTAACATACCAAAAATTTAACCATATCAAAAAACAATTAATATATCAATTTATCATAAATAAAATAATAATAATAATATAAATTATGCAAGAAAACTTGGAACATACGAATTTGTAAAAAAAGATTATATCGAAAAACTTGGAACATACCTTGTGTAGCACCCCAACCCATCTCTGTAGGATTGAGGCGCCACTTTAACCTTATATGCTCAAATGATTTCATAAAAGAGATAATAATTTTTCTTTATGAATGATTTTCGTAAATAAACTCAGCGGAAGACTTTACTAAACACGAGTATATATTTTTTTTCTTTCTTTCTATTTTAAATTCAAAAGCTTAGCATGTAGAAACTAACTCGTGTTCTACCCACATTTGTAAATCAAAAACCTTGTCACATTTAAAATGACTAAACAACTTACTTAAGTCGATATTAGAGGTCTCAAAAGGCATCCAACATTTCAAATTCGTACACATTAAAATATATTAAAACACACACACATATTTATATATATATGCTTCTAGAGGGAGTCCATACGACCGGCTACTCATCCATTTCGTCATATGTTGATCCTGAAAACATTTAAACATAGCAACATAAGATTTGAAAAATCTTAGTGGTTAACACTTATTAACTGTTACGTTAAAGAGATTAACCAATATGCTTAATACGTTATCTCCAAGGTCCGAAGACCTGGTATAAACTCCAAGGTGCGAAGACCTGGCTCCAAGGTTTGAAGACCTGGTATAAACTCCAAGGTCCGAAGACCTGGCTCCAAGGTTCGTCAACGTGGTACTTCACCCGAAGGTGTCATTTCATGGCGTCATACATACATACTCAACATACAGGTTATTCAAATCAATATAACCGTAAATAAATGTTACCCACTTTTGACGTTGTTTCAACAGTTGGGATAGCTCCTGAAGTATCCGGTCGCTCGTACTGCACTCGGCACGTTCATAAATTCTTAGTCTTTATGTTGCATTTCAATCATATCATACCTATCTAATCTATTATGCTTATTGTACATATAACATATGTATATCACAAAAACCTAATTATTGATTTGGGAGAAACTTTAAAGTGTACTTTCAAACAAGCATCAATTGTACCTTGAAGGAAATAAAATAAAATAAAAACGTATTTTACCTCTTAACTCATAAAACTATAATTGTTATGCTAAAGACTTAAATTATTTAACACTTCACACATAAGCACACATTTAATCACATAATATCAATTTCAAAATATGGTCAATATGCATTCTTAAATCATAGATAAAATTTTGATCTTGAAGTTAGTAATATATAAGGAGAAAAGACACTCTTTGCCACAATAATTTTCATAATTTAAACGATCATCCAAAAATTCATAAAAATAAACATGTATTATAAATTCAAATCACAAAAGCTTTAATAAATTATTTAATATAATCAAAAATTGTTCGAAAATGCTCTAAAACTAGTTTGTGTTATAAAATTCACCATAAATTGTATATTTACCAAAACCTTCTGAAATTAATAATTTAGACTTCTAACATCATTTACTTAAACATATTAAAATAGGTTTTAAAAATTATAATGGACCGATTTTATATAATTAATTTTCTAAGGTCCGAAACTGCACAATTCCAACTCGAACTGGACTATCTTTGAAAATTCATCATAATTCATAGACTACTCCAAAAATTATCAAATTTTAACCATAAACTAAAAACTTCATGTAGTATGACATACCAAAACAGTTTTGAAAGAATCCAAGTGTACGATTTTATAAAAATAATTTTCTAGGGTCTGAAACTGCATAATTTTAACTCAAAATTGGATCATCTTTGAAAAATCATTATAATTCATACATTACTCCAAATATTACCAAAATTTAACCATATTCTCAAAACTTCATGTAGAATAACATACTAAAACAATTTTGAGAAACTCAAAGTGTACGATTTTATAAAAATTGACAAAGTGGACTGCAATACTCAAGTTTTTCACAAGTTGATTAACGTCACTTATTCCATCAATTAAAAGATAACTCAAATTTTAATAACCATATTAACCTCAAGATGATCATCATAACTCAATTTATCACACATACAAGGAGTTTTAACAAAGTAATCAAACATGCAAGTCTATTTCAACAAGCAATTTGCATAATCAACACTCAAGGATCACATATTTTGGAGATCAATCACATAGAACAAAATATCCAATAATTTCACCACAATTGTAGGGAATCACCCTTGGATCACACATGCAATGAGATTAGACAAGATAATCAAACATGCAAGGCTTAATCCAACATGCATTTGCTCAATCAACACTTAAAATGATATATTTTTAAAGATCGACCACATATTATCTCTTAGATCACACATGCAATGGGTTTAGGTGAGGGAAAACAAACATGCAATACTTTCTTTGCATTTCAATATTAAGAACCTTACCATGACTCTAAAGAGAAGATTGTTGAGGTTTAGCTAAAATACCTCTTGGGTTCACACAAAATTAGGAGTTCTTGAGTGTTCTTTGAATGGAGACTATCTCTTGAGCTTATCTCTTCTCCCTGCTTTGAAAACTCATTTTTCTTTGTTAAGACTTGAATTTGCAGCTTGTTTTGAGGTGGGAATAAAGGTTTTTGGGATGGGAGAAATGGTAGAGAGAAGAAAGAGAAATAGTTTCACTAAGGAAGTTTAGAATGAAAGAGAGAGAAGGAGATCTTCATATGGGGGGTATGGAGATTTAATGTAGCCCCTAGCTATATACATGAGGTTCAATTATACCTTGATACATGTATTATACAAGTAGATCATCTCTTGTAGTATTTATCCACTAGAGGTATGATGATTAGTGTCATTGAAACTTGGTTTGGATTTGATGGGGGTATGGAAGAGATAGTGTAGTTCTTACCTAATGTGACATGTAAAATAAATGAATCATGGTAATGATGCATAACCTTATTTTCAATTTAATACATCATATAAGTCACATGAGTATGTTTGAAATATATTTAATTTAACACATCATAATAGTCACATACTTTATCGCACATAGACCATATAATAAAAATCCACATAACTATAATTAAACACATAAGTCACATTTCTTGTATTAATTATTTAATCATTTTTATGTGAAACTTATCTATTTTTGGTCATTAGCTCAAATATTTTAAACACATAAGTCCTGCAAGACTTTTAGACTTAAGGAAACATTAGCTCACACATAATTTTGATAAAAATTAAAATTCATCTTAAACTCGAAAATATCATACACTGTAATTTATTTTATAAAGAGTGAAATTTTATAATAAAATATGAAATGCAAGTTCTATGAAAAATGGGGTGTTACACCTTGTACTAGTTTCAGGTTCTCATTCTAAAACAAAATGTACCTTAATAGCAAAATTTCTTATTGTTCACACCGTTAATCATTTATATTTCTTCAAGAAATTCAATGGATTTTTAATTTTTTTTGTATGGACATCGAATATTTTTTTGAAGTAAGATAGTATACTAATTATATTTAGAGTCTCGTTAATTACACTTTAGGGTTAATTTGATGTGAAAATAGTATATTATCAAATATTTTCACATCATCCTCATCAATAGTCGACATTAATACCAATAAAATAAAAAATGAACATTGTAAAAAATGAACTGAAAAAACCAAAAGCAAATAAAGAAACATGTGTAGCAACTGCATCATTAATAACAATGAAATAAATAACTAAATAAAAAATTAACGTTGAAAAAAAAAATGGAAGAAAATAAAAGTAAAAAAAACATACATACCAACTATTAGCATTAATAAAAATAAAATAAATAACTAAATAAAAAAATTAACATTGTAAAAAAATTAATTGAAAAAAAAAACAAATAATACATATGTGTTATTGTAGAAAATAAGCTTGAAGAAAATGTTTGCAATTGCAAGAAACCCCACAAGAGAATTAGTCTTTTAATATAGTAAAAAATGAGTAAATATGTAATTTTATATCAAAACGTGAAAAAAAAACACCAAAAAATGCATGAAGAGCGCGTGCATAGCACTTCCGTTAACCTTAACGGAGTTGAGGATTTCGAACTACATTTAGAAAACCATAAGGGAGTTTCGCGCATTTTTGAAAGCACAGAGGGGTTTCGCGCCGATTTTCCAAACCACAAGGGGATTTCGCGCAATTATCTCATTTAAATTTTAGTATTTGAAGAACAAAAAAATCTATAACATTATTTTTGTTTCAATTCAATTTAGAAATGAACCTTTTGAGTTCTTAATTTCTTACTGATAATTGAAGCTCGATGATGAATATTTAACCACATAACATATATTATCAGTATCGTTCTTACATTAATTAATCAAGTTTGCATATGAGAGGATATTAATTCACAATTTTCATATTTGTGTAATTGGAGCATATAAAGTCTATCAACATAGCAAATTGAAATACAATTAACATGATGAATTATGCTTCGTTATGTTTCAAAGTTCATATTATGAATAAAAATTAACCTCAAGTTTGTATTAATTATATATATTATGTAATTAGTCATAGTTCTATAACATAATTTTGTTGTAATTAGTGGTACAATAGAGGTAGAAGGACTTCAATATTCTAATAAACTAGTAGTTGTCCTCGTGCATTGCATGGTTTGATATATAATATGTAGTAAATATCAACTATTTTATAATACAGTTTAACCAATTATAAACATTTTGAAAATATAAAGTATTTAACAATTAAAAAAATATGAATTTACTTAACTATAATATATATATATATATATATTAAATATCTATCTAATTCATAATAATCTTGTTTATATTTGAATATTTAATAATATTTTCATCATTAAAATATATCGGTAAAGGATATTAATATTTTTCGTACAATGTTGATGTTATTACATATTTAAATATACAACTATTAATGTAAAAAATATTTAGAATGACATATAATTCCATTACCATACTACAACACACATATAATATATAAATTTCTTAAACAATGTTACATTTATTTATTTATATTAAATATGATATTAGATATCCCTAAATAAATTAATATTTATTATTAAGTTTATTTTTGAACAATATCTGTTATTGGGATTTATGAAATTATATTCAATAAAAAATAATTTAATTAAGACCAAGAAAATATATATGAACAAATAAAATAATTATAATATTAAATCAAATGGACCAATTATATAAATTGAAAAATCTATACAATATTACAATTAATTCATTTATGAAAAAGCTTATTACATTTTAAAAAAAAAATTGCATAATAACTTGGGAAAACAATTAAATTAAATATGCAAAAAACCAAAATAAATAAATAAATAAATAGTATTAATGATTTGACATTTTTTGGAGGGAAAATAGTATTTCTGTAAATTTTTCCAACTTCTTTGATTTTATATAAGTATAGATGACCAAACTATTCTTTCACCTGACCTCTTCTTTATCTTTCTAATTGTATATGGCTTGTCTAATACATGAGATTAGAAAACTAAATTAAACTTAGTAAAATTAAAAAGATATAATTAATTATTATGTATATAAAAATATTTATGATTTTGTATAATACACATCATTTAATTTAGTATTAAATATAATATATAACACAACCTAATTAGAGGTGGTCAGACGATTCGAACCGCCGGTTTCGGTTCCGAATCGGTGGTTCGGCGAACCGAATAGGCGAAACCGAAATCAGATTGTGGGGGGCTCGGTTTCGGTTCCAGTTCGGAACTACCGATTCAATCGAAACTGGCGGTTCAGTTTTGTTTTTTTTATTTTCAGGCACAGACCGTGCGTCAGGGCACGACTGTGCCCAACTCACCAGAGAAACTATGTTTCGTGCACGCTGAATTTTTTTTTTGTTGGGATATTTCTGATAGGTTTTGATGAGACAATGTAACTTTGGATAGAAAGTTAGAGTACCCATTTTTCCACATTTTATAAGTGGATTTTTGGTTGATAAGTTTAAGGTTTGTTTTGTAAGATGTTAGAAATCTGAAAGATAGTATATATTAATGTTAGCAGGATTCTGGACATGAAGAATTCTTGAAGACTGTTTTTCAACATGGAAAGTCAGTAAGAAGAAATCAGAATCAGCAAGCTGGATTAGTAAGCAGCAAACAGATAGCAGAAAGGAGAACTGGAAGCTGACTGCAGGATTCTGGAACAGGAAGCTGTTCAGGATTAGGAAACAAGTTTTAGGAACAGAAAATTGTTCTGAAACAAGAAGCATATGTAGATCAGAAAGCTATCGCAGTTCAGGAAGTTGACTGAAGGTTTCAGGAACAGAAAGCTGTTCTGAAACAGAAAGGTAGCGCACTACAGTAAGCACCTACTGCAACCTAAGCAACAAGCTGTAAGTTCATCTAACTTATTCATTACAGTATGAGGAATATACTGAATGTTGTATGAGGATTCGATCCTGTCAAAGCATCCGTTAGATAGAAGTTAGCACCCAGCCAATGAGATGATGCCACCTAAACCCGCAGACCTGCAAAAACACTGTAGCTGAGGAGTGGCACCATTAATGCGGATCAGAGTAGGACATGCCCTACAACCCAGTTCTTCAAGGCGCATTTATTGCAAAGATTTGGAAGATCAATTTGAATTTCTACAAAGGACAATGCCTCTCTTTAACGGGCATTTTCCATACAGTATAAATAGAAAATGAAGGTGACTAAGAAGACTACTGAACAACTGATGAAATATTTGATTTCTCTAAGCTATCAATCTCTAAAACTATCCTCAAACTTTTTAAATTCAGTCACTCAATCTTTTGAAGCAGTCAACCAAAGCATTCGAGCTTTCAAGTTCAAGGCTGTCTTCGAGTCGCACTAGTTGAAGAACCATATATACTTTTAACCATTTGTTGTGTGCTAAGTTGTTTTAGTTTGGTGTCCTTAGTTAGAAGGATTAGATTCTCACTATGTGTTAAGTATTGTGTAGGCTTTTTAACTCTGTGTGAGTTTTGTATCCTATGTGGGAAGAGACCTAGGAATCTTGTGATTTTAGTAGGTTAAACTTGATAGGAAGATGTTTGTAAAGTTGAGTCTTGTAAAGCAAACTGACCTAACAAAGTTCCTCACCAGTGAAAGAGTAGAGTGGACGTAGAAGGATTACACCACATTCGAACCACTATAAACCCTTATGTGTTTACTGCTTTTGATTACTTGCTGCATTGCATTTTATACACATATCTTGCTGCATTTATCATCAGCATACTGCTAAAAGGATTCTGTTAAAATCATACTTGTGAAAAGAAAATCGTTTTTAAAAAGAAACTCTATCTTTGATATTCCGTTGCATACTTTAATACCGAGACAGTAAGCTGAAACAACATTCTGTCAGCTTACTGAATCGAGAGGTTGTTGTATTCTCAGTAGAATCAGTAACCTGCTTACAGAAAAGTTTTAAAACGAAAAATTTGATAGAGGTTCATTCACCCCCTCCGAACCTCTGACCATTTAGGACCAACATGTTTTTTTTTACATTAATTGTTTAATATTTCATAATTTTAGTCTTTATATTTCTTATAAAGTTTTTAAGACTTTTAACAAAGTAAAAACGATCCAAAGAATTCAAAATAAAAGAGTGCGGAGATGTGTTACAAACTCCTTAATGTAAATATCGAACACCTTTGCTTAAAAGAAATTATTAGATATATTACAACTCAATATATTATAATCATGAATGATGAATCATACTACAATATTGAAGACTTGAAGTTAAAATATTACAACTTTTTCATCTTTGTAGAAAATAAATTGAAGAAGAGGAAAAAAAAATTGAAAGAGCTTGAGTTTCATTCTAAGATTGAAAGTGTAACTTCCAAACTTAGAATGAAATTGCCTACGTATTCTTGTTAAAACGAAGGAATCAAAGCTCACGTAATTCTCTAAATCTTACCTAAACTTACCTTCATTCGTCGACGTTGGTTCCGGTGGAGGAGGATGTGTTTGAATCGTATCCATACGTGTCATCTCCATCGTCGTCTAAATACGACAAATCAAGATGTTGTTGACGATTATTTGCTTTCACTCAATCTTCAAGGAGAGTAATGTTTTGTACATTTTCTTTCGTCAATTTGGATCTTCTTGAATTCAACATGTGACCTCCTTTGCTAAATGCATGTTCGATGGCAACGGTTGAGGCCGGACTTGCAAAAATCTCTTTAGCAATAATCGTTAGAATATGATAAATGGTTGTTCTTCTTGACCACCACTTCAATAAATCCATAGGGTTTCCAAATAAAATTTGTTCAAAAGTAGCACCTAAATATGAATCTAATTCTTGACAAGAGTTAGAATCTCTAGCTCGTTTTTATGTTCTATATCATAAAAATTGTAAAATTAACTAAGAGCTGGAGTCGCAAGAAAACTAGATGAAGATGTCGAATGACTACTACCTTCTACATTTTGATTACCTACATCATCACTAGAATCACCAAACATTACTTTATATTCTTTAAACAATTTGTATAAGTTTTGTTTAGCTCTACCAACAACTTCAATAGGATTATGAACATAATCAACCAAATCATATTCTCCTAATATCATATTTGGGAACAATGCATTATAATACATTTTTAATAATTCTTTTAAGCCATCTTCTCTAATTTTAGGATTTAATAACTTAGCACATAAAAATATATTGGGTATCTCATGAAAATATTTTAACCATTTCGCTTTCATGACTATAATTGTGTTACCTAAAGTATCACATGTTGAATATTCATTCAAAATAAGAGTATTTTTTACACAATGATTTAAAGCTAATGGAGAAGTAGGATAATAACAACCAGATAATTCTCTAGTTGCCTCTTCAAAAAATTTTAAAAGTTGAATTAAATTAAGACATGCATCCCGTGAATTTTCAAATAAAACAATGTCATCATGTGGATTTTCTAGATAAAATTCACAAAGCATTTGTCTATACTCATAAGAATCTTGAAGCATGTAATATGTAGAATTCCAACGATGTTGCGTATCGACTACAAATTTTTTAACTTCCATTCCGTTTTTTTTACAAAACTTAGCCCATTTTTTATGATGTGCTGTAGATCTAGCAATTTCATAAATTGCATCTTTAATAGGTTTAGTATTATCGTTTAATGATTCTAAGTCATCTTGAATACATAAGTTTAAATAATGACACATACAACGAATATGGAAAATGTACCTCCAATTGATTATGGGAAAAATTAGGGAAGAGTTCTTGTTTTATTCTGCAAAACATTAATTGCGGCGCTCCTCGGCATCAGACCGTTTACAGGTTGTCAGTCCACGTATCAGTATGGCATTGGTTCTTAGATGACTTCCATTTACCGGTCATATCAACAAGTATTGCAGTGATCTTCCTCGTACTGAGCAATAGAGCTTGTTGGCTCCCTACTTCCTGATCTGAATGCAGTTACCACTTTCTGTTCTGCGCCAACTTTTTGTTCCACACTGCTTCCTGTTCTGCAAGTGCTTTCTGTTCTGATCCTTCAGAAAGCTTCCGAATTCTCCTTACTACTTACTGTTATGCTGCTTGCTGATATACTGTTTTCTGAATGCAGTATCTGATAGCTCTCCTTTGCAGAATCCTGCTACTATCAGTAATCTCCATCTTGTTGATTTCCACGATACTTCTAATTTCAACTCAAAATAGAAACTTAAGAAAAACTAAGTTTCCATATAAACATTATGGAAAAATGAGGTACTCCAAATCTTTATACATTATTGTTTTGTCTCATCAAAATCTACACAGAAATATCTTAATAGTATTCATATATGAAAGTTTTCCAACAACAATGACTTTTATTGATTGAATATTTTTTATTATGAACATGAGAATTTGCTTGAGGATAATTCACAATAATTTAGCAGATGGAACTAGTTACTTTAACTAACTGAATGAGACAAATATCTTCCATAATCTTGGTTTAGGTGTTCATAAATCAAAAAGCTCATCTCACAATTCATTATTATAAGTGTGTAAAATATTATCAGCTAGTGTTGTGTCCACTAAAAGAGATTATGCTTAACTTATTTGGATTTAATTTGGACAATACTTTCAAGGACATGTCAACACAAATTTGAAGAAACTCAATATTCACAAATATGAGATGGTTATACCAAGCATTAAATTGGCAACCACTAACTATTTTTTCCATCGGAATGACACACTATTTATCTAACTAAGAAATTATTTGGTATGACTAAATAACAATCAATGTAAAAACAATGTATTCCCCTTTCAATGTGAGCAACCATGCCCATAATTTGTATTTATAGAAAATAAAATCTTAATTCTTAAATAGGTTACTTATTATTATATTAATGCTTCAAAGAATCAATTCGGGTTTTTATAGATTTATATTTATAGATTCGATATTCATCTCTATTGGCTAGTGTGGTCTTGACAGATTTATATTTCTAGATTCAACACAGAAAATAAATACCATGTGTATGTCATTAGTGCGTTCAATTTTCAATTGTTAATCCCAACTTGATATGTGTGTTAATTCAGTTTTTCTTTTTATTTTCAGTTTTTTTACTTTTATTTCATTGAGGGTATTGTAGTAAAAAAAAAAAATTCTCTTGGTTAAAAAAGAATAATTTACAAAATCTTGACAAAAAAATATGTTCTATTTTATAGTTGGCTATTTAAAACTCTATCCCAATTACTTTATAATCGAGGAATATTCATATGTAGATGATAAGATAATGTTCACAGCTTCTGCTGTCCCCCAGATTCCTAATCCTACCCAATGAAATAGATAGGTGTTTGTGTTTGTTATCAAATTTTATTTCATTTTTCCCACTCATTTTATCTTATTTAAAAAAAAAGGTGTGTGTGAGAGAGATATCTATCTTGATATCTCTTTTGACCAATAACCCTAGAGCAATGAAGACAAGAGAATTGAATATCTAGTCAAGAAAATAGCAACGTGCTTCACCACAAAAGGACCCTCTTTCTTTTCCATATTAATTCTTAATTTGTAATCTCTCTCTCTCTCTCTCACATACATGCACAATCTCTTTCTCTCTTCCACTGGTGACCTTTGGGCCAACAAGGGAACACTGTGGCATATTTGGTATCCCAATAAAATAAAAACCAAATCAAAAATGTAAAAACACACACAGAAACACAATTATTCACAGTAGCGTCCAGTCCAACTACTCCAAACTGGTAAAGAAAGCAAATAAATTCTCCTGCAATAAATTACCCTTTTCACTCTTTTTCCCTCTTTTAAATATACCACTTTCTCACTCTTCTTTCTCTCTCATAATCTGGATCTGAATGAAACAATGGTCAAATGAAGGTCGTCTCCCTTTCTCTTTCTATAAATACCCTCTTCGTTGCTTCTTTTCCTATCTTCTATTCTAGGGTTGTTATTCTCATTTCCCCTCTAAATATGGCAAACCGCATTCTCTCTCTTCCAACGCTCAAAATTACAATCTTATTATAGAAACCCTTCTCTCTCTCTCTCTCTCTCTCTCTCTCTCTCTCTCTCTCGTTTGCTGGTTTATTAATTCCGTGTGATCAACATATAAATATAAAAATGGCTAGAGAGAAGATTCAGATCAAGAAAATAGACAACGCAACAGCTCGGCAAGTGACTTTCTCGAAGAGAAGAAGAGGGCTCTTCAAGAAAGCTGAAGAACTCTCTGTTCTTTGTGATGCTGATGTGGCCCTCATCATCTTCTCTTCCACTGGCAAACTCTTTCACTATGCTAGCTCCAGGTCTCTCTCTCTCTACACCATTTTACATGTATTATATTTGCTTCTTCATCTGCACTTTGAGTAGTTGCTGAAGAAGTGAAACAGTGTATGAGTAGAGATAATTTCTGCTTATTTACTTAATCTTTGTAGATCTTTGAAAGGGTGGTCATCAAATTATTGATAATAACAGGAATTATATATATTATCAAAATATTAATAATACTAATATATTTATGCCGTCAATTCTGGCATTGACAGATGGAGGCAAATGACAATGTCGAATTTCTTTCTATCTTATCTGCTTCTACTTGTTCGTTGTCCGAGTTTATCTTCGGAGGAGTCTATATTGTTTTCTTGCTTTTATGCATCTACAATATTATTTGCTTTAATTTATTTTGGCCACCACTTGTATCAATAAATATTAATATATGCATTTTCACTATTTTATCTTTAAAGAATATATAGTATTAAAGAATCAATTTTGATGCCTTTTCCAGACATTTTGATCATGGGTTACTGCTGCAATTTCAAGATTACATGTGTCAGTGACTCAGTGTATGTCTGTGAGCCTATGTAGAGTACTAGGGTGCGGCTATTCGCACCTCAAAAATTACTAAACACATCCTATTCTTAATGTAATTATATTTTTCATTTGTATAAAAATGGGGACACTGTGTCGGTTGGTTTAAATGAATTATTTTGGTGTACATGTCAATAAATTTTCACCTTAATGAATGAAATTACAAAAATATATGAAAGATCTAAAAGAAATTGTAAACTTTTAGAATTAATCAATGTGAATAGTACAAATTGGGCGAAGTTTGTGACATCTTTTTTTAATTTTTTAAATAACCAATAAAAATGTTTTGAACATAAAATTATTAGCCACACAAAAAAAAAAATTATAATAATAAAATAGTTTGAAATATCGTCCAGAGTCACAATTTATAGTTGCAAATATATACATAAGTGATATTTTATGTCATAATGAGCTTTATTGAGCTTGATATGATCGAGAGGTCAGATTCTCTTGAGTTTAATTAGTTAAAGATAGCAATATTATCACTTCATATATCATGTTGACTATTTCTTAGTTTTCTTACAAATGTGATTGAAATCTCATTTTTGAATACCTTACATAGCTAAAAATTTACTTTATGCATTAAGCTTGATTTTTCATAGTTGCATAGAATAGTTGATAAAACTGGGTCTAAAGCAATTTTTCATTGCAAGTTCATACAAGAACTTCAAAGTAATCTCAAACTGTTTTTCTACCATCTTCGTCGCCAAAAGCCATTCCCACTACTCGTGGAATTTGCTATACAAATATGTTGTTTTCGACTGATGTACGTAGCTGAGGCAACAAGTATGCACGTTATATGTTCTCTCTATTTTTATGTGTAATTTCTCTACATATATATATCTTCGTGCATTGAACCTCTCTGCTGATGTTTACAGCGAAAGAAATGATCGATATTTGGTTAATTATTCATGTTTTACTACATGTTTGTTCTCAAAAAATTCCATGAAGGTGGGTGGGTGTATAAATTTGAAATTTTATATGTTAGAATCATTCTTGAATTTATCAAGATATGGTGGAGTCTAACTGTATATGCCTAGGAACGAACATTCTTTCGACGATGCCTTAATTAGTCGATGATCACAATGTTTGGTATCTTACGAAGACATTATTGTCAAGAGTTGTTCATCAAAATGAAAAAAAAAAAAAAAACACTATTACTACATATATGATAGATTGAACATTTGAATGCATTTCGTATTGAAATTGTTCTTTTCTTTTTCTGGCCTATGTTCTAATTATGAGTTTATGATGTTGGGCCCTTGTCTTATTCTTACGTAACGTTGCTTCTCTACCATTCTTGAGAAACAGCACTAGATAAACTTGGATATATACTAATAATAGAATCAAAAGGTTGGTTTCTTTCTTTGACTTTGTTAATTCGTGCTTCCAAAAACAGAAAAATATTCACCAAGAAAAGGCGTATACGAATCACATTGATTTGAATCATACTGCTATTAAACAAGAAGTGTCGCAACATGAATGTGAAATTTGATGAACACACACACACACACACACACATATATGTATAGAATGGTTTAATGTAATTTGTTTGTTGAATGTGAGAAGCTCTTCCGCTGTTTCCTCTGCTTAACTAGTTATTGGTCTTTTGTTCTGGTCTTATGTAGTATAAAGGAAATTCTAGAACGACATAATTTGCACTCGAAGAACCTCAATAAGTTGGAACAACCTTCACTCGAGCTACAGGTTGTCTATTTTCCTTCCCCTTTTGTAGTATTTCTGTTGCTCTATACATTTTATGAATAATAAAGTGAAATTGATGCAGCTGGTTGAGGATAGGAACCACTCCAGAT
This sequence comes from Scutellaria galericulata, assembly GCA_946896805.1. Lineage (NCBI taxonomy): Eukaryota > Viridiplantae > Streptophyta > Magnoliopsida > Lamiales > Lamiaceae > Scutellaria > Scutellaria galericulata. Next base: position 2,432,247 of record OX335784.1, on the reverse strand, counting down.
TAAGCCAAGAAGTAGCTGAGAGAACCAATCAGCTTAGGTACGTATAATAAACTTCACCACGAGCTGGTTTTTGACACGTGTATGTTTGTAAAAAAAATTCACTTTAAAATAGGCAAATGAGAGGCGAAGAGCTTCAAGGATTAAGTATCGAGGAGTTGCAGAATTTGGAGAAGTTGCTCGAAGCCGGATTGAGCCGTGTTATAGAGAAAAAGGCGAGTCTCTTGTCATTGTGTCTCGATTTGATGATGCCTCATCAGCATATCTTATAAGATGTTTAAGAGCTTATAAGCTACTCTAGTGATTTAAATAATTCTTGTTCGATCTGTGATAGGGTGTGAAAATCATGAAAGAAATCGAGCAACTTCAAGAAAAGGTACTACGATTTTCTGTCTTAACCAACAACTTCATTGTATGGATTCTTGTTTAATTTTGATGATCTTATGAATCATGCAGGGAAAGCAACTTATGGATGAGAACGAACGGCTAAGACAACAGGTACGAATTAATCGTCATCGTGCATGAATCTTATTTATAGTTATGTCACCAAGTTTCCTCACAATGGCGTTGCAAGGTGGTGAATATAACAGATGACGACATAAACAACGTAGTTGCTGAGTCAGACAACATAGTATACGATGAAGGGCAGTCATCGGAATCTGTCAATGCTTGTAACTCCATCAGGCCTCCACAAGACAACGATGATAGCTCCGATACTTCACTCAAGCTGGGGTGGGCCCCTCACTACTCTTCTTTTTATACTTATCGAGCTCGAAAAAAGTCATGTCTCACTAAATAACTTTCTTCTTACAGGTTGCCTTACAATGGATGATAATTAGTGAAGGAGCATAACTTAGATGGACTTTTGATGTTGAATTTATAGGCTAACTCCAAATGTGATTCAATGTATGAGACTTTTAGTAGTATATGTATGTATTTTACCAGGTTATTTCTATTAATTAAAGTTAACTTCTGGTTATCCTCTTTTCTTACTTAGCCTAGAGAAGGGATGCAAATGTGATCCTATGTTAATTCATATTTTATAAGAATTGTCTACACTTTTATATTAGTAATAGATATACCTGCATATGTTACAAATGTCAGTCGAAAATGGCGAGGGAATAAATTGAGGAAGCTGAGGACTGTGAAAGCACAATTTTCTTAAAACAGATTCGTCGCCTCCTAGGTGCTTGAGGACTCAACGGACTTCTGTTTCCCAGGATACAACGGCAACAAAAGCAAAGAGCCAAGCACGAACTCTTGCTTACGGCGAACTGGAAAACGCCTGATTTGTATCACGTAGAGGAAGGAAAGCGAAAAAACGAGAACAAAAGAGTGAAGGAGGTTGTGATTTTCGATGATGAATTCAGAGGTGGGAGCCTTGTTTTATAGGCACATCAAAACCGTTTCAAAACGGTTGTAATGAAGGCTTAGACGTGGCTAGACGTTATGGCAGTTGGAAGGCCAAAAGTCACATGAAGATGAGACGAAAAAATGGCGAAAAGAATGAGGCCGAGCCCGCCGCATTCGTGTGCACACAAGTCCATGGTCTAGAGCTCAAATCAGCTCATGATTTGCATCCCCACGAGTGTGAAAAATCAATATAAAGTGGAGAAATTAGATTGAATTTTTCGATATAGGATAACAATCTTTCAAAGGATCCAAACATGCAACTTTGAGACTTAATTTCTCATTCACCCATCAACCATTTTGGGCGTACAATGAGTCGTTTCGAACCTCACTCGGAGGAGAATACGATCCAACTTTCCATTTCCAAAATTGGGTACGGGACCCACGTCAAAAATTGCCCCAAAATTGGGCAAAATTTCAGTTTTATTCCAACAAGAAATATTAAAAATAATATGATTATTAGTGATATGAGAAATCAAAAATTCCGTTTACTTTTCTATCCATTTAAAATCTTGAGTAGAAAAAAATTCAGCCACTTCAAATTGATTTGATGTAAAAACACGCTATAGAAACAAATTATTGAAATATGATTATCAAAAATGAAAAGTGTTATATATATGTATCAATATGTGTATATATATACACACACACGGAAAAATAAAATAACTTGATTTATGCATGTTTATGATATTGGGTTGATATTTCATTTTTATTTATGAGCGATGATGGAATCATACATTTGTTAAGTATACTATGGAAATAAAGTATCAGATAATTAGAGAATATAATAAATGATTCAGTATATATCATCCAATATTTTGTCTTGGTTCAATACTTTTACTAAAATATAAATAGATCTTAGTGTTCTTTTGTAAAAGTGATCTCCTTGGAGTCTTTTGCTTAATTATTGAATTAATATAATTAAGCTAGGGTACCCCGTACCAGCTCAGCATGACATTTATATCCTATTTTGGAATATTACCTATCCATAATTATAACATAATAAATTTAGATTGAATGGCATAAACATGGTTATTGGAAAAACAATTGACTGACAGAATTATTATTATTATTATTTTTTTAAAGATCATTATCCTCTAGAATTGTAAAAAGCATGTTGCGTTTCATTAGAGGTCATAATATTTGGTCTGGACATATGTCCTGAGGCCCAATGGAACTTTCTTAAGCCCATTCTGAAAGGCAACTTTTATGCTCGGGGATTTAATTATTTAAATCAATCACTGGATAAATAAATTTATACACCTCAAATGTTTATATACACACCAAATAAATCCTCTATTTTAGTATATATTTGATTTCATATTAAAAAAAACCCATCACACACAATATATATATGACACCATAAATTAATATATGAAATTCCTTTTTAGTGCATGATACATCAAATTTATCATTTTTATGATTTTTAATTTATAATTAATATTGCATAAACAAAATATCAAGTTTAATGTCTCTCTTTTTTTTTTTTTTTATTGATTTTTAATAGTTTCAATTATAATACCAGACTAAAATATGTCAACTGAAAAATACGTGTCTTAGTAAAACTATACTTAACAAAACTTAAAAATAAAAAGGTTAACTAATTTTTTAAATAAAAAATATAGATTATTTTAGAAAAAAAAATAATTTACAAACAAATTTTGTGTACAATGATTTGGTATATTTGTCCTAATCAAAGTGGATTGAATCTCATTTAAGTTCAATTTTCAACATTTTTTAAATATATAACGGGTGATTTTGGGTACTTGATAGATTGGTGTTATACTTTTTTCACAATCTATTTTCACATGCTCTAATCTGAGCACCCTCATCATCTCGTTTTTGTTTTAATTCTTCTAAGCATGTAATACATTTAACTATACGAGTAATAATTTTATATATTTTAGAAAAATAAGGTAAATACATTTATGTAAATGAAGTAAGACATTTATGTGATGCAATTAATATATTTCAATAAAATAATAAAATTATTTTGTTTTGCTAAAATAGGGCAATACATTTAAATAAATGTAGTAGTACATTTAAATGTTATATGATCAATACTTTTATGTGATATAAACAATATTCTTACGTTATATTTTAGTACGCAAACCATTTATGTAAATGAAGTAATACGTTTACGTGATACAATTAATATCTCCATGTAATACAATCAAGGACAAAAATATCGGTATCGGTAGAAATATCGGTATCTTGATTTTACGGAGATATCGCCGGATATATCGATTTCGGTGGAAATATCGGACATTTTAAAAAAAAATATAAAAACTTTGTAAAAAAAATTGAAAAATATATCTAGTACTTTACATAATATTATAACTAACATTAATACATATATTGAATTTAAAATTCCAAATAAAATGATATATTTACAATAAATATAGAAATACATTAATATTATATACATCATAATCCTTTTATTAAATTTTAAAAAATTAACTAAACTTAATTAAATTATGAGAGGAACCTAAATGCTAGTGTATTAATTTATTTTAAACAATTTAACTAAATTTGTTTAAAGTAATTGTTTGCTCTACTAATCACTCATAGACAAAAATATAGATATATAAAAAGAGAGATAAATAACTCGATTTTATTAGATATCCTCCAAATACACCATAAAAAGATTCATAAAAAAATTCACTTAAATTAAATTCATAATGAAAAGGGAAAATAAAATAGAAAAAGAAATAAGGAAGAAAAGAAAAAGAAAAATGGAAAAGAAATCAGCAGGAATTCAGGAAAGAAGAAAAGAAAAAAAAAATAGAAATCAGGCGCGTGGGTATAACGTGCCTTCAAAATATCGCGACATATCCGATATATTGCTCCATAATGATTTTTTGCCGATTTTCACCGATTTTTTGTCGAAAAAATATGACTGGTGTTTTCTATGTCGGAGTCTTCAAAATCTCGCGATTTTTTGGTCCTTGAATACAACTAATACATTTATGTGATACAAGTAATATATTTCAGTAAAATAATAAATCCACTTTTTAGAAAAATAATATCTTTAAGTAAATACATTAATATATTTATGTTATATGTTAAGACTTTTATGTGATACAATTAATACCTTCATACAATATAACCACATTTATGTGATGCAACTAATATATTTTAATAAAATAATAAAACAATTCTTTACCTTTATGTTCTTCATAGATATGCAAATGATTGACTATGATTATAAAGGTAAAGAAGACTGTAAAAAAAAAAAAGAGGAAGAACATAAAAACAACCACATAATGAAGAGAAAACGATAAGGGAAAATAAAACCAAGAAGAAGAAGAAAGGTTATATGGAGAAGAGAACAAATCATAATTTGAAGAAGAGGAGAAGAAGTAACCGCGCTATGAAGAAGGGAGCGGATCAAGATCTCTTTTAGAATTAAAAAATAATAATAATAATAAAATTATATGTGAGTCTATGTGTCGTCCGATTGAGTTGTACGAATCATAAAACCCATGCAACCACTATGTGAATGCAACTCATCTATCTTTGATTGTGGAAACTAGCTAACAAGGTGAGATGAGACTATTCACACACCCCTCATTTCTAAACACGCTCAAAATTTATATATATATTTTAATTAAGAAATCAAAAATACAAAAATTCTAAATTTACTGATGCAGACAGAAGCGTGATCAAGATAATTCTAATTCGTTGATTTTAAAAATACCGGATGTAACAATAGTTTAAGAGAAAACTTTGTTATTATTTATTTCATAATCAATCAACTCCCTATAATAAATAAACATAAGTCATATCACAAAAACTTTCATACACTTGATGCATGGATCCTAAATCCATGCACTCGGGTCTGACATGTTCTGACACGCTACCACGTGCCTAGGTATCCGAGCACAAACTCGCTCACTGATGTCATACTTTTATGTCATGTTAGTCATACTTTTATGTAGTGTTAGTCATACCTTTTAGTTATGTTAATCATACCTTTTGGTGATGTTAGTTGTACCTTAACATTTTAGATAAATATATGATATTTGTACATAAATGTATGACTAATATACCATAAATGTATGACTAATATAACTAAAAGTATGACTAACATGGTATAAAGGTCAACGATTTTTTTTAAAGTTAAAGTATTGCACTAAGGTTATGATATCTGGACATAAATGTATGACTAATATAATATAAATGTATGACTAACATAATATAAATATCAGGGAAAAAAAAAAGATGCTGATCCAGGTCAGATCCGGCTTGACCCAACCGGAGCGCATGAATCTAAGATCCATGCACCAATTGCATAGGAGACCTAGTCAAGCCATATTTATACTAATATTAACCTAAAATCTTAAAAGATAAACATAAATCAACCTAAAGATATCAATAACAATAATATCCTTTTAAATCTCCATCAAATATAGCTAATCTCTGTTCTCCATCATTTTTCCCGTCTTCGAAAAAATTGGCCCTCGAATCGAATTCAGCTTCAGAATTAGACATAAAATCCACAGTGAGTCACGTGGAATTTCAGATAAGAATAGTTTAAGAAATAAAAGCAAGACAACCAGTTTATCGACTTCCTTTAGAGGGAGAAGTTGAGTACCACAATCCCAATTTTTGTAAACCACATAGAACTCTTCTTGTATGATGTTATTGGATTTGCTCATCCATATCCACACATGTGATACTTTTTTTATTGTGAAATGTTTCTCTTCAAAGTTGTCATTGTCGATAAGCTTTCCTTTATTTTTCTTGGCCATGTCCTCCTCAAAAGTGTCGTGAGATTCTTCTTCCACCTCGTTAAAAATCAAAAAGGCAATCAGTAGCATTGACGACCTCTAAAAATGAATCATCAGTCTCGTTAAAAAATTGTGGGTTGTCATAGTCACCATCTTCAATTGAGAAATCACCAATCTCCTCGTAAAAAATTGGTGGACTATCATAGTCACCATCTTTAATTGAGGAAAAATCATCAACACTCTTCTCATCAAATATTGGTGGTCCATTGTAATCATCATCTACTTCAACATCTCCATATGAATTGAAAGTAGAGAAAAATTGAACAATGGTTCCCATTGTTATCAATCGTGGATCGTGACTGGTCTCTGATTACAAAACTGAAACTCTTCTTCATTTCCCCCCCTTCATCTCTCGTCTTCCTCCCTCTCTTTCATCTCACCATCTTTCTCTCTTCTTCACTTTCTCATGCATTTTTATTGTAGTTTTTTATGTATGAAACGACAATATAATGAGAAATATTTTATGATTACTAAAGTATGTGTAAAAATCATGTTAAAAAAATTGAAAATCAAATTTATTTGAAGCTCCGTTCGATTTTAATGGACTGTATATAAATAAGTGTGTTCGACCACCAATTATCCAACATACTATAATACCTAATCTGATTCAATTAGGTTGCACTTTTCTAAGTTTATTGACATTCTTTTTGTTCACAGAATAAGTTTAGAATGGTGAGATGTTTTGATGTTAGAGTTTGAGACAGAAAAAGAAGGGTAGATAAATATAAGGAATGGAGAACTGTAGAGGACTGTATATTTATTAAATAAGGACATTTTAGTCATTCAACCATATTTACTTTTATTTTTATTTTTATTATATGATGTATTTAGAAATGAATGGGGTGTGGATAGTCCCATCCTAATTAATAAAAGATTTAATCTATATATATATATATATATTATTATTATTATTAATAACCGTATACCAATTTATTGAACTTTTTATTAATTATGACGAAGATAATTATCACATTGGTTCAATCAACAATGTTTTATGTGAGAAAATCTTTCAAATTTTGTAACATTAATTCTTCAAATTTGTCACTTCTATCGAATTAAAAGTAATTAATGATATTTGTCAAAATATGAATCTATATAAAGAAATAAAATGAAGAATTAAATAAAAATCCAATAAAGAAGTAGATATAGTCAGCCCAATAAGTGCTCAGCCCAACCCAACTTAAAAACTTACCTCAATGAGATTTTTATCAAGGTAGAAAAGGCCAGTGTATGCATATTCCTGGTGTATTATAGAATTACCCAAAATATATTTACTATATTTACCTGAAAATGTTGCATGTAAATATTTAATTTATTAAGGACTTTAATTTGTGACAAAAAATAATTAAACGAGCAGCTCAAATAGAAATGTTGTAACATAAGTAACCTTTCAAAATTGGTAATGTTAATCGATAAAATCGATCACTTTTAACTATCTCATTACCTATATTATCTAAAATTTTAAATTATTAGAACTAATTGGTAATGTTAATCGATAAAATCAATCACTTTTAACTATCTCATTACCTATATTATCTAAAATTTTAAATTATTAGATATTATATCTTAGGTGGAATAATGCACAATTATTACAGTACCAGTTTTAGACAAAACAAATGTAATTGCAAAGAATATAATTGCACTAACTGTTAAGACAAAATAAATATAATTGCGAAGAATGTATGTTTATTATCTTTCTTTTTTTTTTTTTTTCTCAGTTATGTCTCAAATCATAATTCTAAACTAGAACATCCGTTGTGCGATGCACGAGTTCTAATAATATTTCACATATATATATATATATATATATATATATATATTGTTAAAGAAAACATTATATGAAATTAGAGAACTTATTAGATCGTAACAGGATTTCATTTTTTAATCCTTTCATTTTCACCTATTAATAATTTAGGGAGATACGATTTATGGTGTTGTTTTATAGTAACATGAAATATGTCCATTTTATGAAATTTCAATCATTTGAGTGTATATTAGGGGATTAAAAAATAAAAATTATTGTTATTTCTTCAATTGATATTGATAATGACAAACTTCTGATAAAAAAATTTAAATATCAGAAAAAATCAGAAAAATATTGAGAAATTTTGAACTTTTATTTAGTCGAGATAACTTTTTTTTTTTTGTTTCTTTTTCTTGAAATCGTGGTGTGAAACATTAAAAAAGAAAAACACAAACAATTTGTATTGAAGATATTTATTGTTTGATAGATAGAGGCAGCGAGGGAAATATGCAACTATTGTAGAATTTTGGTTAGATTTGAAAGAGAGAAATCTGCAATCTTTGTGGAATCTTAGTTGGATTTGAAAGAGAGAAGATATGAGTTAGTTTTGAAAAAGAAAACATATGTAGTTATAAATCACTTTTTTTGGAAAAAAATTTTTGTTGAATATTTAAAATTTAAATTGTTAAATTTTAAACAAACTTCAAGAATGCAGAAGGAATCAAAAAACTAAAATCTATGCAATCAAATAAGTAACGATCCATTTAGACAACGCATCAAACTGTGTACTTTAAGAGTAAATGGATGAAGAGAGGAATTTGAAGCAAAATATAAGAAAATCAAACGAAAATAAACAGTTGCTATGTGATAAGATGAAACAATTTAACATTCTTTCATTCTTAATCCAAACATAGGACAATAATAACTTAAACCTTGCCCTCACATAACCATGCACACAATTCAATAAATAAAAGTGACTGCATCTACTATGACTAAGAAGCACAACTATACAAATATTCATTGTCATTTTCTTATAGAACACTAAAATGTCAATAAATTCAGATTGGTACAAGTCTAATAACCAAAGACCAATTTAGTATAGGTTGATTAATATCAACTTCAAACCTCTCATGAACCTGCAAAACATTGTCATCGCATCTTTAATTAATTAAGAACCATGAGAAAAAAATGTTAGACAATTTAGCATCATAGATGCAAACTATTAAAAACATCTCAATTAGATGCAGAAGAAACAAATATTATGGCAACCCCAAAACCCTCATAGTTTTGCTGACCTAAGACATTGAAGAGCAAATTATAGGGTGAAAATCATGTTAATCATTCAAATTCTCCAACCTTAAAAATTGATTAAAAAATATACCTTGCGTAGATAAGTATTCACAGAATTTGGTACATCGTAGTTAATCACCATGTTGACTCGTTTTATGTTGATTCATCTAACAACCAAATATGTTACAATCAAAATCATCTTATACCTCCTTTTGAATTCATTGTATCCAGTAAATCTGCATTCCCGAAATTCACAACTATCAAGACAGAAAAGAAATAATAACTCATGACGCAATTAAATAATCATCAAGTTCAATTATAATTCTATTAGATTTGTAGGAGAAATTCTCAAAGGCATGCATACAATTCGTGAGAGAAAAACCCTAATGGGACATTTGTCTGAAGGTCAAGCGAGTAGAATTTAGAGTTGAATTCTTAGACAATATCTTTGTCAATGTCCAGATTAACGGAAATTATTAGCCAAAATCAGCAAATTCCCTTTTAAACATTTGCCACTTTTCTGACTTAAGTGAAAGATACAGCATAATCACAAGATAAAATGCAATAATATAAGTTCAGATCCAACAACTAAATGTGATGCCTCAAAGACAAAATTTGGATGCTTATTTTCATGAAAAGTCATGCATAAATGATTGCAAAAAGTTATTGCCATGTAAAAAAATATAGTACTGTAACAAATAATTGGAATGAACAATTTTTATTCCAAAACAAAGGAATGACTCAAAACAAACCTGATACAAATGACTGAAATCAAATGAAAATTATTCCCTCATAATTCCGTTTTATTTTGGATTCTTCTGTATTTGGACTGTAAGCTTATTTTTGTGGCTAATTTGATAGAAATGAAATTTTTGTATTCAGAATTTTTAAGGGAGAATTGTGATAAAGAAATTGCATCTCTCTAAAAGGCTTTGCTCATGATCATCAATATTACCCTTTCTAGCATCCCAACTTACAGACACTCCATGTAAATTTTATGGGAAGAACTTATTTAATAGACTCTAAATGCGGGTGTACAAACCTGAGGAGTGCGGTTAACAAAAAATCCAAGAATTCGCAGCATTCGACTCCAATCCACTTTCATGCATTTCATCAAATACTTGGCAGGTTACTGTAATTGAAGAACAAATTCAGAGAAAAAAAAAAAAAATGTTCACTTATGAGAGAGGGGAGAAACTTATCAATCCCAGCGGTTTATCCGACTAATCTATTCTCACACATTTCACCAAACACATGGGCTATTCAAATTTAAGAACCAAATTCAGGATTAAAGAAAACAAATTATATCTCCAGAGGGATGGTCGCTTTATGAGAGAAAAAAGAAAAATTTACAGAGAAAAGAGGGAGAGAATGCAGCGATTTCTTCAACAAAAACGGTGTATGCAGTTTGAGCTTTTAAATTCTTTTTTGAAAAGGAAACCGTTGGAAAAGATTTGTTTTTAATTTATTTTTTTTAGAATTTTTTTTTTTATAAGAAGCGGTTATAGGATGACTTCTTTAAGAGCAACCGCAGCAGTGCGGTACTCCAGCGCTAGCCGCCATATTTTATCTCCCAGCAGTGTGCCATCGCTGCACTATTGTGAAGATTTGGATTTCCTGGCGCTATGTTTGATGCCAAGTTATTCCTGCCCCACATTTTTTTTTCCTATCAAGTTTTGGGCCACTTCCAACATCTTCCAAAATTTTATAAGTTTTGGATCACTTCTTTATAATAATGTAACGGAAAGTGGGCTTAATTTAATAACTATTGTCTAACTTATATATTTTGTAAATGTTTGTTAATTTTATAATAATTTGAGGTAATATAAACGTTAATTTTTCAATATGGATGATAATATAAAAATAAAATAACATGGATGGTAATTTGAACAATGTTGATGATAATATAAAATTTTAAAATTAACACAGTGTCATTTTTCAACATGGATATTAAAAATATAAGAGACGAGAACAATTACATAAAATTACTAAAATACATTAAAATTCATGAAAATAAAATATAAAATTACTGAAAATAGATTAAAATACATGAAAATAAAATAAAAAATTACTGAAAATTGAATAAAATAAATGAAAATAAAACATAAAATTATTGAAAATAACAATTAAACCTAATAATGCGAGAGAGTTGAGACCAGCTCCAAATCCAGACCCTCCAAAATTTGGAAATTATCTAAACGTATCAAATATATTAGTAGGTTTTGGTACTTGAGACTGTCTCATCTTCTGCATAATTATTTATTATTGTTTTTGGAAGTACTCACATTTTATGAGATCAGCAATCGTGTCCAAATCGATGAGTAGTATCTTATCTTCTCTAGTCATTTCACTAAGTGCAGTTTTTTGCTTTTTTGCTTCAACCTTTTACCTTTGCACCTCAATGTCACGCTATCTATTTGCGGCCGAAGTTGACAATTATTCTCGTAATTTCTCATTTTCCTCTTTCATAGTGTTTAAAAGAGCAAATATATCTTCACTTTGTTTTCTTTTAAATTTGGACTTTTTTACCCCTTGTGGCAGTGTGATGAAGAACCACCACTTATATTTTTATCATTTAATTGATTGAAAATGAAGGTGCAAAAGGGTCGGGAGAAATGTGAGACTCATTAACAATTTCTTATGGAAATGATGCTGAGCCGCCGCTTGTGTTTTCAGCTTGCACAAATTCTTTTAAAATAGACTACACATGGTCGAATTTGAACATTTCTTTTTTACCTTTTTATTGGTGCACAAACAACTCGTTTGCTTGTCGTATTTGCAAATATTGTTGAAATTTATTGAGAAAATATTTATGGCACATAAAATAGTAAAATTTATATATGATTACTTACGATATTAAGCTCATTTGCACCGCTTGGACGCATATACTCAATTTGACGCAAACAACCATTAAACTTTCTAGTATCTTTGAGAATTGTTTGCATACAACATTGTAGTGATCTTTGGTTACACTCGTTTATGTTAGAGCTTGGCATTTCAGAATTGAACTTATCTGTAATGCGTTTCTAAAATTGATATCTGAATTGGTTTATACCAACGATTGGATCTTGTGAAATTTCAAAAAAAAAAAAACAACGCAAAGATGTTGATCTTCAGCATTTGTATAATTAGTACTGTGTGGCTTCGACATTTTAGAGAGAAGATAAATATAATGTAAATGAAGAGATTTGAGAGATGTGCGCTTTAGAATGTGTGGTATATTTTTACTATTTATAGAAGATCTTGGTATAAAATATCATAAGAATCTAATGGATATGATTAAAAGATAATGATTGAGATATATCTTCACTTTTTTTTAAGAGTTGAGATATCTACAAATTGATTAAGTTATCAGCAGTTATAATTTAAAGTTTATGGATTGTGCTTTCATAAAGTCTTTGCTTTTCAAACTTTTCTTGAAGGGTTAAGATTCAAAGATTGAATATGTCATCAACTGTTATAAATGAAAGCATATGGATTGTACTTTCTTAAAAACTTTGCTTTTCCAACTTTTTTTTTTGAAGGGTTGAAATTTAAAGATTGAGTTAGTTATCAACGATTATAGTTCAAAGCACATGGATTGTGCTTTTTTTTTTTCAATTATTGTTGGTTATATAATAACATATCCTAGAATAGATTTCTTCATTCTCTTTCTACTTCATTTTCCTATTGATTACACTTTTATTTTCTAATCAATTATTCTTCTATCATACTAGTCTCACAATCGAAAAATGGATTTCAATCACGTCGACCCTTTTGCAACATCTTATTCTTCAAGCTCATCTGATGAAGAGTTTCAACAACGGATGACTAGTTAAGATTTGGAGCAAGAAGTAATCATCCAACAAATATATAACAACAAGAGATGGAAGAATTTATTAGGTTTCAAAATCTCAATTCTACAAGTGGAGGCTCAGTTCCAGGCCGTAGAACAATTTATCGTGATAGAGAAGGAGCAGCACAAAACTTCTTCAATGACTACTTCTCTAAAAATCCAACATTCAATGAAGAACAATTTCGTCGATGATTTCGAATGTCCCGAAATTTATTCCTTCGTATTGTTGGTGATGTTTCTAATCATGATCATTATTTTGTGCAGTGAAGGAATGTAGCTGGAAAACTTGGTTTGTCCACACTCCAAAAAGTAACAGCTGTATTTCGACAACTAGCATATGTAGTTCCAGCATATGCAACCGATGAATACATCAAAATTGGAGAGTCTACAACACTTGAGTGTGTTAAGAGGTTCTATCGTGCTATTATGGACACATATAGAGAGCAATATCTGAGATCACCCACTCCTAATGACGTTGCTAGATTATTATATATCGGTAAGCAATGTGGCTTTCCAAGAATGTTAGGTCGTCTTGGTTGTATGCATTGGAAGAGGAAAAATTGTCCAACAGTTTGGACAGGACAATATGCCGGACGAAGTGGATCTCCAACAATTATTTTTAAAGTTGTAGCTGATTATGATATGTGGATATGTCTTGCATATTTTGGGATGCCAGGATCCAACAATGATATTAATGTGTTGGAGACATCTCATCTTTTCTCTAAGCTTGCTACAGACGTTGCTCCTCCAGCACATTATGTCATTCAAGGAAATGAATACAATATGAAATATTATTTAGCTGATAATATTTATCCCAAATGGGCTACTCTTGTGCAAACCATCCATTCACCAAGTGGTCTCAAAAAAAATAATATTTTGCGAAAAAACAAGAAGCATGTAGAAATGATGTGGATTGTGCATTTGGAATTCTTCAAAGTAGATTTGCAATTGTGACAAATCCAGCACGTTTTTGGTTGAAAAGTGATTTGCAAGATATCATGACTGCATGCATAATAATGCATGAATATGATAATAGAGGATGGACGAGATCTTAATGCTCCAATTGAAGAAAACTTGAAAGTGTCACCCTCAGACATCGAATTTGCTGAGAATGAACTTGCTCGCTTTCAAAATTTTCTTGATCGATTCAAACAAATTAGAGATTTAGATGCTCATTTTGCACTCCGAAATGCACTAATTGATCATTTGTGGGAAAAATATTATAATTCAGAAAATTAGAAACAATCACTATGTAACATCTATTTCCCTTTCAATAAAAATAAGTTATTGTTTTCGTTTTCATTTTGCATTGAATTTCATTCAATTAATCCTATGATTTTTTATTTATTAAAATTTAAAATATAATAAGTAAAAACTATATTAAATAATGTTTACATGTGTAAATATGATATCCAATTATAACAAAAATTTAAAACTATGATTAAATAAACTAATAATTAGAAATATTATGAAATATTCCTTTTAGTGTAAAATTTAGTGTAGACTGCTGAAGATGAAATACTGTTTCTACACTACAGTAGTGCAGACGGCTGGAGATGAAATACTATTTCTACACTACAGTAGTGCAGATGGCTGGAGATGCTCTTATTATATATACACAAAAACTCTTGTGCATCAAGTGTATGGATCTTAGATCCATGCAATCCGGGTTGATCCGACACGGATCTGCAAATTTCTATTTTTTTTTAATTTTTTTTCTAGATTTTTATCTTAACCTTTATTTTATAAATGTGTGATCTTTATGTACCTTTATGTCTGTAACTTAGAAAAAATGAAGATTTTCAACAGAATTTGTATTATATACTTTTATGTGATATCAATGTAACTTTTATGTTATATTATGTTACCTTTATGTACACATATTCTGACATTTATGTAATATATAAAAGTGCATAAAGATCAGAATATTTGTACATAAATGTGACATGATATGATATAAATGTCACATTGATATCACATAAAGATATACAGTTCAAATTATGTTGAAAATCTTCATTTTTTTCTAAATTATAATACATAAAAGTCATGATAGTTGTACATAAAGGTCACACATTTATAACATAAATGTCACATTAATACAACATAAATGTAACAACCTGAAGTAAAAAAAAAAAAAACTAAATTAAAAAACACGTGGATCCGAGTCAAAAATGAATCGACCCAAATTACATGTAAACTAAATGCACACAAGACCAACTCTTATATATATAATATTCATGTTTTCAAAGTAATTTCCCAATCACATCCCTTCTCTCTCCAAAATTCTTCCCCTAATAATCCCCAACACATGATCAAACATGGCCTTACTCACTTTTCTTCCCCCATATTTTAGAGAGAGAAAGAGAGAGAGATCAACCATATGTTGACTATGGCGAAGCGAGTGTCGGTGGTGCAGTGCCAGGTGTACCCATTAAAGCTCAGAGAGCATTATTTTTTACGAAATAGTACGAATTTAATCAAACCACCCAAACCCCAATAAAAGCCCAGCTTAACCTCATCACTTCCGTGAATGCCTCACGAAAAGCCAAAGCCCACACAGCTCACCACTCACTCCTTTTGTGACACGTTCAATATCTCTCTTTCTCTCTCTTCCCAATAAATCTATCCGTTGGGCAGGTGGGTCCCATCGGAAAGGGAAAGCCTTTCTGTATTATTGATATCTCCCCATTCCCCACAATATACACTTCCATTTCAGACTAGCTGTGTTTCTTGTACCTACATAACTACATTGTATCGTGTACACGTTTTTGAGTGTGTGTTTGTGTGTGTGTGGGGTTCTAGAACTGTCGTATCATGCTTGGTTGCCGTCGTTTTCGCACTATAATTATGATAAGTGGTGTATAAGTGAATCAAGATTTGTTTTTTCATGTTTCATTCTGATCAATTAATTGTTTTTTTGGCTTATTAGTTTACTTTTCACACAGAAATCGGTAAAGGGGTTGAAAGAATTTCAATTTCCTGCACAATTAATAGATTATTAGACAAAAGATTTGAGATTTCTTTATGTTTTGAGTATATTATAAGTATAAATTTACAGCATCTTATACATACGAAGATAGGTGGGCATGTGAGATGCTTTAATTACTGAGACTGATAATGAATATGGTTCCTCTTTTATATTCTCTCTCCTCTCTCATGAAAGTTGGCTTTAGTGGTGTCTTCCAAGATTAAGACTTAAAGCCCAAATTTTTAAATAACAATATTGGTGCAGCACATTAAAGATTTTCAACAGCCATTATTATTGTTATGAGGAAGGCTTCTCTTTCTCATAGTGATAGCCATAGAGGAGGAGCCATGGCTGGTGCTCTTGTGCTGTTGTTGCCCTTTCTTTTCCCTAGCCTTTTCACTCCTTTGAGCCATGCCTTTCCCTCTCTTCTCTCGGTATGTTCTTGCTCTCTCTCTCTCTCTCTCTGTGTGAGAGTTTTTTTTTTTGGTTATCTTGCTTACATAGTTGTGCTGATCTATTGTACTATGTGCATTTTGTGCTTTCCTTTTTTTTTTTTTGGTTTTAATTCTTTTGTTTGATCTCTCTGATAAATGGGTTTTGTATAGCTTGAAGAGAGATGACTGCACATGTGAAAAAAAAAAAATTTAAAAAGAGAAAAAAAAAAAAAAGTAACTTTCATTCTTGTGAAGATTTGGAAGCAAGTTGGGAGGGAAAAGTTTGGTCTTGAGGGAGATTCTGGTACTCTGTAGACTGTAGACTTAGGTTCTGTGGTGTTGAAGCTTTGTCGGTGGGGCTGATTTTCTTAAAATTAGGTTGCATTGTTCTTAGTTTATTGACATCCTTTCAAATGTTGGTGCAAGGAGGAAGAAAAAATAGGATAGTATGTACTATTGAAACTTAGCTAAGAGTACGAAAAGGGAATCGTTGAAATAGTTCACTAGGTTTATTTGATAGTTGCTAGAATACCATAGTGTTGATTGTGCTTGATGTGAACATGGTTAAAAAATATGCGCTGTGTATTTGCTTATTATCTGACACATGTAAGCTATATCATGTTAGAAACTGAAATAAATATTTGTATCAAGCGCATGGAATGCTGATTTTGAATATAGGGTTTATAGGTTGAACTGTCGACATATATATACTTAAGATCCCATAAGGCTTTCAGGAGTTCATTGTGATTCTATTTGTTGTTGGAATAAACATTTGTTTGATTGCTTCAAGAGTAGTGAAGTAGTTGCGTTAATCAAGTAATTGATTACTTAATATATTTTGGAAGTTTTACCCTGATTGCTTGAAAGATTAAGAGAGGTAGGTTTGCTTGCTTAGAAGTGAGCACATGCTTGGTGCTAGATTGTCTAGCTTGGGAAAAATAACGATGTTAGAAACATGTAGCAAAAGAACCTGGATGTAAAATTCTAATCAAATTCGGTATTAGGCTATTAGCAGCTCTAGGATGCTAATTCCTATGCTCTCTTTTGCCAGCTAAGGCTATTTCTTTTCTGTTAGTGGTTATCATTGGATGAACTCATTTTTCATTCTCGTAGCGTGATCATTTACTGCAGGAGTGGAATGCTCCTAAACCTAGACACTCTCGTTTACTTAAGAGCGCTCTTCAGCGTCAAACTGTGAGTAAGAATCACTAATCAATTTTCATATTATTTGCAATAATCAATTCATTGTTTATCTAACTATTGCCTATTTTCTTCCACTCCCCCCCCCCCTCTTTTGTTTAGTCTGATGGACAACTGGCTGACTTGTGGAAGCCTTTGCCCCACCAACCATTGAAACGTTGTGACCGATCTGGCAGTTCCTCTCGTAAGTTATAAGAACTTTTTGCTGGTTTTTGTTTCTTCTTAATCCTTCTTTTTTTATCAGGAAAATCACTGAGAAGCTGGTGGTTGGGTAATTAGTTTATCTTTTGTGGAGTTTTAATTATATGTCTAGTTAAAGAAGTTTAGATTGAACAAGTAAACTATACAGATTTTACAATATTGTTCTCCTTGAGTGATTGACTTTTTCATGTGAATCAGCATTGCCAGAGAAATCTCAGGGATATATTCAGGTGTTCCTTGATGGAGGACTAAATCAACAAAGAATGGGTGTAAGCACTTGTAGTTACTATCAGATGATATAAAACATAGCCGAGTTTTCTCTGAATTAATTACTATTATTTGTCTTTGGCCATTGACATTTATATTTTTGTGAAGATTTGTGATGCAGTTGCTGTTGCAAAAATCTTAAATGCAACCCTCATTATTCCATATCTTGAAGTAAATCCTGTTTGGCAAGATTCAAGGTTCTCTTTATGGGTTAATGCCTTTCAAAATAGTTATAAATTTTTTTTTCTTGTTTATTTCTAACAAAATAAGATCCATCTTTCTCTCTCTTGCAGCACATTCATGGACATATTTGATGTGGATCACTTTATTAATGTGTTGAAAGATGATGTATCTATTGTTAAAGAGTTACCTGATGAATATTTTTGGAGCACTCGGGAGTACTATGCTACAGCCATTCGAGCTACCAGAATTAAAACAGCATCAGTTCATGCCTCTGCAAACTGGTATCTGGACAATGTTTTACCTGTCCTGCAGAGGTTGGTGAACAAGAAATGATCTTTCTTAGATTTATTAAGATCATATTTTTGGTATAATCATCTTGAGTGTGAGTTTAGTAATATTCAACATTGGTATGTTATGCCAATTCTTCGAGCATGTTATACAGTTATAGGTTGTGTTTCTGAGGTTCGTTTTGAATTTCTGATGATCTCAAAACCGTAAAAACTCACTGGGTTTGTTTCAAACTGAATTTAGACATATTACTGCCAATATGAAGTGGTGCATTAACATCGATTATAAGAGATTGAATTGCCCCTCTGTGGTCTATTGCAATTGTTTCTGTGATTCATCAGTAAAATATTGAGTAAAAAGCATGTAATTTATTGGCATGATTTCCAGCTAATGATAGATCTTATCTTTCTAGTTATGTACTTCATTTTGATTATTGGTGTAACTAATCTTTGGATTTGTCCAGTTATGGAATTGCTGCAATTGCACCATTTTCTCACCGTCTGGCTTTTGACAATATGCCGGAGGACATCCAACGACTACGATGTAAAGTCAACTTTCAGGCATTGATTTTCGTTCCTCATATCAGATCTTTCGGGGAAGCTCTTGTTAATCGTCTCAGAAACTCTCCTAGCACAAGTGAAGTAGACAACATTAACTACCTAAAAGAAGTAACCGATTCTAAACACAAGCAAGGGAATGGAAAGTTTGTTGTCCTCCATCTTCGTTTTGACAAGGTGCGCTCACTTGTAGCATCGTGCCCTTACATCTCTATTTGCTTCAAATCTTTTCAAAGCAGCATTGAGAGTAGAATCTACAAACACTATTGTGCATGGATTCATAAAATGATTCTTAGAAAGATGAGCCCTTATATTTTGTCAGGATATGGCTGCTCACTCGGCGTGTGACTTTGGTGGAGGGAAGGCTGAAAAGTTGGCACTGGCCAAGTACCGTCAGGTTATTTGGCAAGGAAGGGTGTTAAATTCTCAATTTACCGATGAGGAGTTGAGGAGTCGAGGGCGTTGCCCACTGACTCCCGAAGAAATTGGATTGCTGCTGGCAGCTTTGGGATTTGACAACACTACTCGTTTATATCTTGCTTCTCATAAGGTGGTTAGAAATGAATGTTACCTTTTCTTTCCTTTTCTCAAGTTGACACTTCTTTACAATTTGGGAAGTGGTTGAACCCCGAGGCTAGGTTGCATATCTGAAAACATGTCCTGCTATTTTGTTGCAAAATGCTAGACATTCCGAATTTCGCATTGTGATGTCGTTCGTTTCAGGTATATGGTGGGGAAGCTAGAATCTCAACATTGCGAAGTTTGTTTCCTCTTATGGAAGACAAAAAGAGTCTGGCCTCTTCGGAAGAAAGAGCTCAAATTAAAGGAAAGGCTTCCTTATTAGCAGCAGTTGATTACTATGTCAGCATGCAAAGTGATATCTTCATTTCTGCTTCGCCCGGAAATATGCACAACGCTGTGGTAAACTCATCAAAACAATCGTGTCTTTTCTATATGGGCTAATTTGGTTGGGATGATGCTAGATGTATTTGGCCTAATTCTAGGGCCCTTCTTGTACCTTCAAGTTTTTCTTGAATCAGGGTTCTTTTAGCTTGATGAATAATACTGTTACGATATCCCACATCGGTTCCACATGAAAGTGTGGAAGGGTATAAAAGTAGGAGTCAAACCTTTACCTTTGACCATGGTTTTGGGTTAAGTTAGGGCTCCCTTGCTTATATTCCTAACAAATACTGAATTATACCATAAGGCCGAGTTTTAATTTTTACCTCAAAACATCAGGTGGGCCATCGAACATATGAAAACATGAAGACCATAAGGCCGAACATGGCATTGTTAGGCCAGCTTTTCTTGAACAAGAGCCTAACTTGGCCAGAATTCCAAGATGCCGTTGTTGAAGGGCACAAAAGCAGGCACGGGCAGCTGAGACTACGTAAACCTACACAGTCGATCTATACCTACCCTGCTCCCGATTGCATGTGCAATGCTTGAGGTACCTTGTTCATTACCTATATAGGTCATTTATCGATCTCCTGTAAGTTGCCTCTACAGTTACTGTGTTTCTGGCTTGTACTATTTAAAATAAACGATGACCCCTTCCTCGATATTAGTTATAGAGGCAGCTCGTGATCCATATGGGCACGTATTTGTTCATAGGAGGTTGGGAAATCTGTGTAAAGATCCGGGGTCATTTAATTGAGTTTGGATTTACAGATTCTTGAATGGTAGTTAGGATATTGGTGTAACATGCTATTCAATCCTTTATTATTTTGTTTATGATTTGTTCTTTTAATTTTTCTTTAATAGCCAGTGGGATTGTTTGTGCGTGAGTTTTAGGCTCATTTTCCGGGAATTTCAAGGTTTTGCCACTTGTTTGTTTTGTTAACAATGATCGCAAAAGTTAACGAAAAGAGAAGTAAAAATAAAAATGCTCAAGGGTGAGACTAGAGAGAACTAGAAAGAAAAAGAATAGGGTCTGGTTAACAGGTTAAGACAAGAAAGGAAATCTTTGATGCTGTCACAATAATTATTTCACGATTGTGTTTTCATGGTTGGTTCCAAATTTCGATCAATGCATAATTAATGTATAAATAGAAATATACACGTGGGGCATTTTTGCTCTTCTTTTTTTTTTTTTTTTTTTTTTAAATTTTAATTTTAATTTTTTTTTTTTTTTTTTTTTTATGGTGGGGTGGTGGTCCTCCAATTGCCATAGAATAAATGTCTTTCATGTCAATGTACACACAAACTAAATTTGACCACACTCACAAGTGGCCAAAATTGAACTTAATTGGCTAAATCACAAGCTTCACAACTAAATTGACTTAAAAAAAGAATTGGCCAGAATGAACTCAACTATGTATTTGATTGCTTTCTTTCTTTTTCTTTTTAATAAAAAAACTGTGCATTTTATTTTGACTACTATATTGTGTTCATGTATTTAATAATAACAATAATGATAAAGTTTGTTTAGTTGACTTTACTGGAAGATTAGCAAACGAGAGTGCTCACAATTTAGCACAATCATCTTTGTTGCATCCTTCCCCAACTGAGTGGTTTAGTACTCCTCAGTTTTTATCTGATGTAATTGATAATGACTTGTCTTTTGCTATCAATGAGTTTCTTTCCGTAAAAAAAAAAACAATGATGATAAATTGATAATAATATTACCTTGCAACAGAAAATGATAATGCCGCAAGGAAAAGTCCTCCAACTGGGATCTCATGTAATAGCGTAGATCTCATTTCCAGGAAGCAAGCTAGCTATTTTCATGGTTTAAATGCTCTTTCCAAGATATAATATTTTACAACAGATCCAGGATTCAATCTTAACCATGTAATAATGACTATTTACAGTGTGTGGTTCTTAATCCACAACATAATACAAATATTGGCCACTCAAGCTTCACAAATCTAAAAGTGCTAGGAGCAAAGGCTCTACTAGTTTTGCTGATCTAGCTGATCACCACCTGAAGACCCCGAGGGGTTCGACAGTTTACTACCACTTTTTTCCTTGTGAGTCACTGTTGGACCATTGCCACTACGCAATGGAGCCAATTCCTTTGTATCTTCTGTACTTGATGGGGGCGGTATATCTTCTTCAATAGGCAGGGTTCTCTTTGAGCCATCCAGAGCAACACCAAGAACTATATTTTCTTCCAGAGAATGTCTTGTTCTTGTATCCTGTTTTGACTCTGAAGTAGAAGAGGTACCTTCTTCAGGTTGGGAGTGCTTGTTATTATCGGTTTTAGATTTTGTTGAATTGTAACCAAGCTTGGGATCAGATGGCAGTTTTGCATCCTTTGAGGGAACCTTGGCTTTTCGTTCAAACTCTTCATCGGCTTTGTCATCCAATGCCTGCATCTCTTTTGTATCTGAAAACTCTGTTTGTCCTGATTTAGAGTCGGCGTTCAAAGTTGTTTCACCTTTAGCATCCGGTTTACTACCAGGTGTTGATTTTGTTGATCTTGGAGTAGCCTTTCCCTCTTCATCCACATTTACGTTGGCTGATCGAGCTTGAGCTTTAGTCTTGTCATTGATTTTATAGGGAGGCTCGATCAACATATACGGGCGGTCTGAAGTAGTTCCCCAGGTGAATATGGAATCTGAAAATGGTACACTGTCCAAATCGGTATCAGTATATACTTTCTGAATTGTACGGATGGGTGTGGCTAATCGAGCACGATGGTGTGAAATGACTCTGAGAAGGTCGAGAAGAATGGCTTCCTGTTTTCGTCAAACCAAAAGACAAAAAAGCAGATCAGCTCTACTGTCTACATATAGACCATACAGAGGGAACATTATAATATGAGAGAATGGTAACCTTACTTTTACACACAAATATTCCTCAAAACGTGAGGTCTTCACAAAGCAGGACACCAGTATCTGTTTATGGAGCTAATGAGATCACAGCATTTGAGATGAGCATCACAAAATCATACACTCAGATGATCCTATGATTACACAGTTGGACACATTGCAAAACAAACAAAATGCAGAATCCTTCAAATGAAATCATGCCCAGAAAACTGTAAAGACCCTTCCACATAAATTGGACTTGTTTAAGACTAATATATGCTACTTCTCATTAAAACAATTTTTTTTTAATACCCCTTAAGGTTTCTGTAACAACTTTAATCATTAAAATTCGTAAATTAATGCATGAGAAGGTAATAATAGTCAAGACTTCAAGTCATAAGGAAATGGTGTTTCTTTCTTTCCATGAGAAGGAACTATAAAATACCTGCTTAATTTGACATCATTTAAAGAATATGTTGTTTCTGGTAGTTATATGAAAGAAATAATGATTGATCTCCCATAAGTTCTTCAAGAATAGAGTTATAATTTTCAAATGCAAGTGAAAGATGTGCAGCACATTCAAGAAAGAAAACCAACCAAGAGAGCCTGATTTTCAGGATTAATCTTATCCAAGAATACTCTTCTATGCAATTTCTGCTGTTCCACTTGAGGATTCTTTGCCAGAACCTTGCGCATATCGGCTACAATGTTCTGCATATATGGCCATGGCACAAGAAGTAATCACCAAATGCAAAAGAGAACTAGATCTTTCCAGCAGAACTTATTGAACATAAATGAAGAATATCATAATAATCCTCACATTAATTTTGCCGACATCTAAATGACTGATGGCCAGATGAGTTTTAATACGCCAGTGTGTTTTTTGACTTAGATTTCTCACGATATTCACAGTAAACTTGTGGTTTGGAATGTGAACAGCTTCACGGTCATCACCTCTAATAATTGTTGGCGACCACCATCCTACATTCTGCAAGGTGAACACAAACATTGACAAAATAACAAACCTATGAGTGGCATATTGAGAATGGCTATCTACACATACTGAAACAAAATGCAGGATAAATTTTGATTCTGGGAGTTTATGCCTGAGTTTCTAGATCAGAGAGATATAAATATTATACTAATAATGGAACAGGAATTCAGTGAATTTATAGTATAGACAAGAAAAATCATTCGAAGACTATCCACTTACTATATCCACCGATCAAATATATTACTGAATGTTGAAAGGAGATACAATACGGACCTCAACTGTCCCAGAAACTTCATAGCCTTGAATCTTAGTTTGAATCCATTCATTCAAGACAAATGGCCGGGTTGCATGGATCATTACACTTGAAAGGAAATTCGTGAGAATCTGAAGATGACAATAATGATTGCATTTGAGAGGCATAAATATAAAATAATCTGATAAATTCCCACCATTCACTTCAAATATTTTTTTTATTTTTAAATAACTTTCTTTTATAATATGAGAGATTAGTGAAAGTAAACTGATACATTAAAGAGAGCAATAGAAACTTAATTATACCTCACGTCCAGCAAGAGTGAGCAAAACTGTACCAAGGCCCCCTGCTGTGAGCCATCTTTGGGTTGAGAAACCAATCAATTCCATGAACAATGATACTGCTGCAACCCATACAGCTGTGTTTACAGCTCTGCCAGCAAACTGGAATCCCATCTGCCACAAAGTAAAGAAAGATATTTCTATGAAGAAATCTGAGATTGGAACAATATTTTACACATTTATATGTCTCCTTCCCCACTGTTTCCTTTAAAACAAAAGAAATCTCTTTAAATTGCTGTGTCTTTTGGACATGGCAATAGAATTGCAGCAGCAATGATCAGCTAGCAAAAACAGGGTATACAGCCTATTGGTATCATAACTAGCAAAAAATGATATGCACATATGCCCTAGTGGTATATGACCTAGCAAAACCTGATGCTTATAAGCCTTACAGGTATCAGATCTAGCAGAAATGATATGCATACAAGCTATATTCAGTAGACTCCAAGATTTTAAACCTAAGGTTTAATTTAAATACTAGAGAGAGGCTGTTTACTGATACCACAATGTCGGGTTACCTGGGAAGATAGGATCCTTAAATTACTTAAAAACATCATTGGCAAGTATATAAAGTGTTATTGTAGAAAATCTCAAAGTTCTTACTTTCATTGGATATTGTACTCAACAAACCTATTTAATGTCGAAAGTACAAGCTTCAAGATCTGTGCCTCCTAAGTTAAAGTCATGCGTAGTAAGTTACAGGGTTGAGATCTTGGATAACATGCTAGAAGCATAACTCCTTATAGGTTCTTAAATCTCTAATCACTCACAACTTTACAAGGTACTAAAGCCATCAATATATCAAATACATGTATGGTAGAAAGTCTACAAGAAAAGAATATGAGAAAACAAGATTTTTCTTTTTCTTTTTTGTGAATGGTGGGAATTTTGGTACAGTGGTGAATCTACTCTAGTAATCGTGCGCATAATTGGGTTAAAAGTATTGCTGATAGTCCAAATACTCTATGCATGAAGATCGAAGCTGCAAAAATCTCTAACAGAGATCCTGTTGCACAAAACAAAGAGATGAACATACATGACTAGCGTCAGTGGGATCATTTGACTCCATGAAGAACTTTTGTGCCTGTTGAATTACACTGCATAGAGTAATGCAAAGCAGGATTAGCCCTTCCTGAAGTAGTTGTAACATGAAAAAAATACGAATAAAATGAAAAATATTTTGCAGAAGAAAATTTGCATATGAAATCACAAGAAAATCAGATACATGGTATGAAAGATCAGATTTTAATACCAGAGATAACTTGATACTTTCTTCAAAAATTAAGACAGAAGATAAAATGAACCAAAGTTGCAGAAATATACAGCTGCTCGTGTTTCACGCCCTTTCTTCACCACAGACGCAAGTTTTCTAGGCAGCCTAAGTTATCTTTCCAAATGGGTGAGTAACCAAATGAATACAGATAAGCTTGCAAATGTTTATTCTTCTTCATATGTAAAACCAGATCCTATAGCAAAATTTTGCAGTTCTCCCCATATGCAATTACTTAAACTTCATATCTTTATGATCTAGGTATGAATGCTCACTTATATAACAGAAAGTGGATGTGCATGTATCTAGATTTAACCATTTGAATGCATTTATATATCTATACAGCTTCCAGATGCAAGACAGAATGAAATGAGTTACATCCTTATATGCATGTATGAAGTTATGTATCTGTTGACCAATACAAGGCCCATAAAGCAAACAAGAAAGGAAAAAAAGTCAATTTCTGATAAACCACTATTCGGGAAACCATCCATGAGGACTCTTAACAATAATGATGTGAAGAGATACCTCATACTTTCAGAATTCGAGCAAACAGAAACTAAGCAAATTACAGATGCAAAGGAAAGTTATAAGCCATTAAGCTGTCAGATAGGGGAATTTGACCTCAAAAGACAACGTGCAAAGGCCAGAACTGTCGACAATAATCTGACAAAATTTAGGAGCCTCTGTTTAACAATTTGACCAGCTTCTGATGGAAGGACCATTGGATCCAATGCTCTGTAAGATATTGACTTCCATTCAGTATATTACCAAAAAAAACAGATATTCTCTTCTCCTCTCAAGAGAATAACTAACCTGCAGATGTAGATTGCTCCTGCCCATAGCAGTAAAGGTTGAATATAAGAGATTGTAACATGATGAGTGCTACTTCTTTTCCAACTGTTATCGCTCTTCTGCATTATGCATGATGCAGGGTGGTTAACTTAGGTGACAAAAAGGAGTAATTCAGTTTCAGGTAGGCTCTTTCTATACTAATAAAAAGCATAAATGAACAAATATACGTGTGTGTGTGTGTGTATTAGATTGGAAAAGAAAGGTGATTTAACTTAGGTGACAAAAGGAGTCAATTCAGTTTCAGATAAGCATTTTCTATACTAATAGAAAGCATAAATGAACGAATTTCAAGAAAAAAAATGCAGAAATTAAGTCGCCAGAACACATACTCCCAGAAATATGTTTCTGCTTCGTTGCACAAGTGGCCCAAGTCCCCATATTGCAAAAATAACAATACCCACAGCTGAAGCCAATTTGATCACAGGTGGATTCCCTAGCAAATGATTAAATGATCTGCAGAAAAGCTCAAAAAATTTGAATGAGGAAAAGATTGCCTGAAACCAAAGGCCAGATTGTAGATGCTCACTGAAACAAGAAAATGATATGAAAATACCAGCATATCCGAAGACAATACATCATTATGTATACTTTGTTTTAACCATACATTTATGCATATCTACACTTTGTTTTAACCTTTTCCGGATTAAATTTGGCACTATACTAAAATGTATTTGCATCATCAGAAGCCAAAGAACTGACTTCATCTGCTAAAGTGCATTAGGACATGAGATTATAAGGTCACACGAGATTACTGTTGACCATATAAGAGGAAAATGGTCAATCACACTTCGGTCATCTACTCTTCATGAGTATCATTATGTCCCCTAGTATTTTAAATTCTCATTAGACCACCTTGTACTCTCAGTGCATAACTTTACACCACGGGCCATATTCTGAAAAATAACCGATTTTCCCTTTAATATTATTATACATAAAATTACATTAATATGTACTTATATTTTACATTTTAATAATTTTTTAAATCCATTTCAGATTTTATAGTACATAACTTTAATAGTTAATTTTAGCATGGGTTCCATTAAATTACTAGATATTGGGATAATTTACACACACTCATTAAAAATCTATATATTATATTAAATAATATTAAGTGATTTTTTATGAAATACATAGAATCTTAATAACGTAATTTCTTATGATCAATGAAACTAGCATAAGTTTATAGAATTTTCTAAATACAAAAAGAATAATCATACTCAACTAATGTTAGTCTTACAAGTCGTAATACACTTAATAGTTCTAAACTAAATCTAAAAATGAGATTATCGTATTTTATATGGTCTCTATGATCCTAGATTATCCAATCAACAATAAATATTATCAATATTTTATGCAATAAAAAATTTATTTAAAATTTTATTATATTACCTATTAGAAAACTTATAAGCTAAATGTATTAGCAAGTAAACAGAACCCTATGACACAGAAACTTAATTAAACCTATGCTAATTAGCCATTAAAAAATAGGTGTAAAAGAAAGTACAGAGAATGATTAGAATAAACATTACAATTCTATAGTTTTAGAATGTTTCAATAGTGTAGGGGCAAAATAAAATAACACGAATATAACAAGCTATAGTTAAGTCATAAGTGAGACTACAAGCCAGTGATTAGTTTATGATGGAATCAATAAAATGATCTAAAGCAAAAGACTAATTAGTAATTACCTTGTTAAATTTAAAGTGGCATTCTTCATACACGTAGCATCCAAAAAGGGGCCATTATTTAGAAAACAGCTGCATTTAAACTGATGATTTCTAGAGGGAATACTGCACAATCGTCTCCGCATCCTCTTCGAAAGATATGAACTCCATGAGTACTGCTGCTGAAATTGTAACAAACAATTATTTTCTAGAGAGAGAGAGCAGATTACCACAAATTATCCAGAAAAATCAAAGGGGAAAAACTGGAAATTTCAAGTTCCAGAAGAAAATCGAAGATCAATTACAATCATAGAGAAGTTAATAGTTCAATCTAAACCACCGTCATTAAAACCAGAACAGGTAAAATTCACTGAAGCAGCAAAATTACCAGAGAGATTGATGAGAGATTATTGCGCACAACACTTAGATCGCCTCTGGCTTTCGAATTCTGCAGCTTGAAATATAAAATTTCTGAAAATTATAAAAGGAAGCAATAATTACTTCGAAAATATTCAAAAAAATTTTTGAAGAAAAGCGCACCTGAAATCGTTTGTTGCTCCAAAAATTAATGCAAATTCCAAGCTCAAGAGATAGCTGCGAAGATCTAGAGATATCCATAATTGGATGAAAACCAACTACTGTGACTTCAATATATACATGTATCTGTATGTATATATCTGTATTATAATTTATACATGATAAAAATTTATTTGTATATTATATTATATACACGCATATATATTAGGAGCATATTATTTATATTCTTGAATATAGTTTGGGCTTATAAGTTAAAAAAATGCTTAGAATATCTTATATAAAATATATACAAGTATACTAGATGTGGTGTAATATTTGAAAAACTTAAAAAAGAGCTGATAAATTTCAAGATAAAATAATATCGTTTTATAAGTTTTTAGTAAAATAAAGAGTGAAGAATTATTTATATGATATATGCAAACTTAATTAATTTGATTATATAAATTACGGTTTTTCCTTATAAATTTTTGGTATTTGATGAATCTTATAAAATTGGTTAATGTAAGTGATTTAAAATTTTATTTTGTATAAAATTTAGCAGTTAATACGGTGTAACTTGTAAGAGCTCAAAATAATATTTGAGAGAAAACAAATTTATGTATTTAAATTTCCTGAAAAATATCATGTAATAAAAACCTATATTCCAAGTAAATGGGGACTTATAATTAAATTATATTTATAGATGAGACTGATTAAACAAATAAATTAAGACTAACATAATTGTACTGGATTATCCGTACGCGGCGACTATATAGGTCACCGACAAAGGCTGCTAAAGAATGAGTATTAATCATCCACGTGGTACAACCATAGCTTCAGTGGGTACCACAGCTTGAGTATAAAATTTGACTATTGCCAAGTTTTAGGACCAATTGCAATTGGACCAGTCTTTTATTTATTTTCATAAACAGTCTCTTTATTTTCACGTGGAAATATAAAACAAACCTAGCAGTTACATTCTTCAAGGATCTAGGAAGCATCATCATCAATTTTTTATTTTATTTTATTTTTGGGAAACTCATTATATCACTTTTATTTTAGTTTTAGTTTTACAAAAATGCCAGATTTTATTAGTTGATCTTAATATAACTCTGATAAAATTATTCGTTTAGTTCCTATTAACAAGAAACACTTTTTTTGGCTCATAACAAATGATAATACCAATATGATGAACCAAGTAGATCAATATACATTTGCTGCTAAATAGGTAAAAAATAAATATATCTGGATTAGTAGATTCACAAACTCCAAAGAATTTGTAACAGGAGTGGAATAAAAACTGTATTCCATGCAGAAAAAATCAATGATATACAAAATAAAAGCAGTCAATAGATAAACAAATTTGAAGTTAACTGTTAATGGCTCTAAATGGTGGCCTTTCATCATGAATGATTTCGACTTTCTTCATCGCGGTATTTGGAGATGAAAACATGTTCGTGTTCTCCTGTTCGTCTTCACCAGGCCGAGTGTTGGAAATTTCCAGGGCCTCAACAATCTTTCCCAAACTACCCTTCAGCTGAACATCTTCAACACTTGCCTTCTCCATCTTTTCAGATAGCAATCCCAAGCTATTCATCAAGTTCTTGAAGTTCTGTAACTGGGCTTCGATTTCTTGCATTTGCTTTTCAGAATTTAACAAAGTTCTCTCTTGATGATCCACTCTCTCTAGCAAACTGGTGACATCATTTTCTAGTTCAATGATCATGGTGTTTTTCTCTTGAATTTCCATCTCTTTCAAGATGTCATCTGCCTTGATCTTCTCCCACGATTCTCTGAGAATGCTGCTCTCTTTCTGCATCTGCGATAGCTTGGAAGAGAAAGAGGTTGACGAGCTTTCAAACTCGCGTTCTAATGAAGCAACAAGTTGCTGCAAATCATATATTCTTTGGTCCTTCTCTTCTACAAGCTGGTGAAGGTTCTCAGTCTCGTGATCAAGTTCAAACGAGCCTTCAATGTTTGAAGTTTCGCTCTCATTTGCTTCAACTAGCTGTTGCTGAAGATCTTCGAGAATCTTCTCTTTCTCTTCAAGTTGATGGCTAAGGCTCTCTTTCTCTTGCTTAAGGTTGAGCTCAACCTCCATTTGTTCGAGAAGAGAAGCTTCTACTTGTTTACGCATTTGGTAGTGTTGTTTGAGATTTGCTTCCAACTGTTCAGCCACAGATTTCCATATCTGCAACTCGTACTCGATTTCGTTTGCTTCATACATCTTCTCACTCAGTTCCTCATTCGCTCTATCAAGAGCATCGTTTACTTTCTTCAAGTCACCTTGGATTAGCAGCACTTGCTCATTGGATTGTACTTGATGGAGTTTTGATTCTTTAAGAACTTCTTTGAGCCTCTCTACTTCTTTCTGCAATGGATACTGCAGTTCTTCGAGAACTTCAACTTTTTTCGACAAAATCACCACTCTCTTTCGTTCCTCTTCAAGATCTTCTTGAACACTGTTAAGAGCAGCCTTCTTTTTCTCCAACTCATCCACTAACTCAAACATGTTTTCTTCCACCTGTTTGTTCTTCTGATGATTATCATCAAGCCTGAGTTGGGCTTCTGAGAATTCTGATTTCAGTATCAGTAGAAACAGAGAAGTCTCTTGATTCAATAGTTCCAACTTCAGTATCAGAGAATCACAAGCTTCCAATTCTCTTTTAAGCTCACTCAAAGATGAATCCCTACTTTTTAACTCCAATTTGCAGGAATTTAGCTCTTCGGATAGCTTCTCCATCTGAGAACGCCATTCAGATTCGTTGGCTTTCAGATTTGTTGAACAGCCCTTGTGCACCTGTTCTAAAGATTTGAGCTTGTTTTGAAGCTTAGAAGAAGAAGAAAATCCCGACTCACGAATTTGGGCTTCTCGGATCTCTTTAAGAGAAACCAACAACTCTTGCTTCTCTTGATCCACCTTCCTAAACTGATACTCCATTTCTTTGTATAGTATCTCCTTCGTCCCCAACGAGCTTCTCAGAGTTGCAATTTCATGATCCCTTTGAGCTACCAAGTTCTCAAAATCGGACTTGGCCTCATCATACTCAGCACACACATTATCCAAGCTTGTTCTCGATTCCAAAAGCTGAACTTCCAAGAGTTTTCTCTTGCTTTCCGTATGAGCTAGAGCCTCGTTGCACATCTCAAACCGATGTTGAAGATCTTGAGAGATTCTGGTTTGAGATTCCAAGTTTGTTTGTAGAGTAGAAATGCCATCAAGAAGTTCAGCTTTCTCCTTCTCCCACTCCTTTTCCTTCGTTCTAAGTTGCTTTCGAAGCTTCTCATGAGCTTCTTCAAGATGAACAAACTGTTCCTTCTTCCATTTCAGCTGATCTTCAAACTTCCTCTTTTCCTCCTCGACTTTGAAGAAAACATCCTCTCTCACTTCAAAATCTTTAATCCCCACAACCATCTTACTCTCACTTTCCGAACACTTTTTCTGTGAAAATTTTAGAACCCTTTTAACTCCTTCAATCTCTTGTTTAAGTGCACAGATTTGCTGCTCCTGATCAACGTTCTTGGCATTTGCATCATCCAAAGCCAATGCCAGTGCTTTATAATCTTCTTCAAATTTGTGAAGCTTTTCACTACAGTCAAGACGAAGTTTATCATGTGCAGAGGTAATGTTCCTTATGATGGATTCTTTCTCTGCCAAGTTAGACTTCAACTCTTCACACGTTTGCCGAATAGTGAAGATTTCATCATCCTTCTCATTCAGTTCCTGAGCTAGTTTCTCTAACTTGAAACTTGCTTCCTTATTCTTGCTCAATTGATCATTGTGGGTTTTCTTTAAACTTTCAGCAAATTCGACTTTCACACGGTATTGTTCCCTCAGCTTTTCTATCTCAGCTTTAGCCTCATCTAGCTCTGCATACACACCATCCATCTTCTTGACTTTGCAAACTATATATGGAGACAACCATATCAGAGAGATTTGAGAAAGGAGAACCTAGTTTGTCTAAACACTAAATTTCATACAGAGAAGACAAAGCAAGCCCAAAACTGTAAACATCAATGAATCTACATAAAGAATCACAAAACAGGTTATGTTCAAACAATTGTTGGATATAAACTCAATCTTCCTATGTTGATAAATTTGTTGATTACATTAACAACCTATTTCTAGTAGTATCATAAGCTTGTCCCCAAGACTTTATGTGACGTGGGGTTGGATTAATTCTATAGCTATACAATTCCTAGCTCCTTACTTCAATCCATTTCATGTTTCTGCCTCTCATCATAACATAAGACTAGTTTCTTAAAACCAATAACATAAAACTATGCATAATTTTGCACACGTCTCTGAAAATTGTAAGAAGTTTCATGCTACTAAAAGCATAGATGCAATCGAAAAATCTAAATTAAGACATACTTCTACTGGATGAGTACAATGTCAAAGAAAGAGTAACAAGCTATGTCTATACATATCAGTGTAGCAACCATATTTCACACTGAAAAGAATGGTAGTTTGGAAAAAAAAAACATATCATGGAAGCTATATATCCCAGTATATGCCTAACCTTAAAAGATGTGGATTCTATGTGCGTTCACCTAAATTTCTCCAAAGAAAACATTCGATACATGAGATAACAACCTAAGATTCCCAACATAACTTTTCAGAAATCACACCTTTACCAAAAATGACAAATTATGCTCACCCAAAAAAGCTAGTATTTTCACTAAAAATATGCTATCCATCTACATCACAATAACTACACCAGTTTGACAATTCAATGTTCTTCTCCCTCTTAGGCGCATAAAACTACAGTTCCGACTAAATCTTGAAGCCTTATGTTTACTAAATAAGAAAAATCTCACAAATTTTAAGGTTGTAAAATCTTGAAATATGCAGACCAGAAAAGCGGCAAAAATCTTGAAATGTGTGAAATACATAAATCTTGAAATTGTTCTATAACAAAGAAATCTTCAATGGGCCTGTTCACTTATTTAAGTCTCTGTACACACAACACTCATTAATCATATATAACTAGCTAAATTTTAAAAGAAAAGGCAAGAAAGAGCTTCTTCAAGTTCTTGAAACTTCACTGGGAAAAAAAAATCCCATATTTTACACGACTTTTTTTTAAACATAAAACTCAAGCGATAAGATTATAAAAAAATTACCTGTTTTTTCGCTGATTCAGAAACAGGGACTCGCATTAGAGTTCAGAAA
Organism: Scutellaria galericulata; assembly: GCA_946896805.1. Taxonomy (NCBI): domain Eukaryota; kingdom Viridiplantae; phylum Streptophyta; class Magnoliopsida; order Lamiales; family Lamiaceae; genus Scutellaria; species Scutellaria galericulata. The sequence goes on along the minus strand of OX335784.1, from coordinate 2,398,253 downwards.
TTTGATTTCATGTGGGTCTCTCTCTCTCTCACTGTTCTTGATCTGCTGTAATTTTCAACGAAAATCGTGTTGAAAGTAGATTTTGAGGAGTGGAATTAGTGGAGCAGCAAAAGGTGAAAGAAGTTGGTTCTGAGAAAAGATAGCCGTTGGGAGTTTAAATTTATTTTACTGAGAAGTGGCCGTTTGTCTGTTTAACGGCGTCGGATTCTGATCTCCTTGTTACAGATTTTTTTATTTAGTTTCATTTTTAAATATATTTGTGGATTACCGGAACTAGCCGTTAGACTTGAGGCCCATAATAATTTATTTGGGCTTTCAATAAGATTTGGACACAGTTGCCCCAATTTGTGAAATTATATTGCTAAGGCCCATCATCTATATTTAGGGTAATTTATTTCATTAATTGGGAATGAAGAATGTGACAAACCTATTTGTTATTCGATTCAAAATCATTCCTCAAATTTTTTTATTTAAGCTCGGTTATGATAAATATCATCAATGACTCTGAATAAATTTTTTAGCAATGTAAGTGGATTTCGAATTCACCTTAATCTGATTGAATTGAATTTGAAATGCATTCACTTCAAACCTAATATATTAAATCCATTTATCCAAACACAAACCTTATATTTTCTCAATCCCGAGCTGTAATTTTTCTCATAACCAATGAATGACCTGGTTTTTTTTTTTTTTTTTTAAATTCAAAATCCCCAACATTAAAAATTCAAACAAAGCTTGAAAGTATTCATCTTCTCTAAATTTATTACAGCCTTAGATGAGATAATGTCATATTTTCTTGATGTCAAATTAAATAGTTATTTTAAGTAAGCACTCATAATTGTTTGAAAAACCTACATCATTAAATCTAAGATTGGCCACCCTGTATCTTTCCAGAGTCCAGTCTTCTTGTGCCACATTTATATCCCCAATTATTAATAGTAACCATCCAATCCAACAAAGGATTAAAAGATAAACTAAAAGTAGTACTTATCATTATAAGCCACCTATGTTATATCTAAGTCACATGAAATAAATATTCTCTATTTATTCATTATTAAGTCTTAAACAGATTATTTATATCTTAATCTTTTAAATGATCTCACAGAGTTGGTCTCGTTTATCCAAATATTCAATATCTCTCCCCTCTCACTCACACACGTGTATATATATATATATATATATATATATATATATATATATATATATATATATATATGTAAATTGGATATCTTTTGCTTAACTAGTGATATATTGATGGAGATATGATTGGTTTTGTTATATCCCACAACTCCAAAACAGAGATGATTCATGCATCATAAACCATTATTATCATAAACATAGATTCCTCATTCTCTACAAGAATATCATCAACGTTTTTTCTCTCTCCATATTTTCAATTTGTACCATCAATCTTTATATATATAAAAGTAAGACCACTAAGTATATTTGGCATGCTCATATTATTTTGACATTAAATATGACTAATTAATGATTTCAATATTTATGTAGCTAAGAAAAATTACTAAATAATTTAGAAATCTTGATTAAGTTTATCTAAATAACATATGCTATGCTTCAATATAGGAATTATTTGCATATTTAAAATTTTGTTAAATTTAAAATTCTAGAGAAAAAGTATAAATAAATGAAAAAGAAAAACACTAAAATAACAATAAGTTTATTGAAAATGATTGTTCAAACTTTTAATTTAAACTTATTAATCAATAAAAATTTGAATAATTTTTTCTTAATTTGTATTTTAAAATAAACTATAAAATTTATTTGTGAAATTTTGACTTTTATTTTTTTTTTTATTTAATTGAAAAGAAAAATTGAAAATTGTTGTAGATGTTAACAATAAAAAACAAATTTAAAAAAATGATGTGTGGGTTCAAGATACTATATATATTATTTTCAATAATAAATAAAAAATTATTTATGATTCACTACAAATGCAACATATATTCTCACAATTAGATAAATATTTAATCATATTACATTATATTTAATGTTGTAATATTTATTGCATAAATCATAAATTTAATATTACTATATAAATAATATTTAAAATTTTCTAATTTAATTAAATTAAATTTATTTTTTTGAAAAATCCCGTGTAATATACGGGCCCTATACTAATTATAAAGATAATTTATTTACTTCAAAAAACTTCAGTTCATATATATATATATATATATATATATATATATGATATGCGATATTTATTAAAAACTATATGTACATTAATCATGTTTTATAACAATATATGTGTGTATATATATATATTATACATAAAATTATACTAATAACATAAGTAGCAAAAATATGATTATGATTGAAATCATCAATTTGACAAATTCTTTTACTATATTGCACCAATAAATTAGCTAATAGCTATCAATAAATTCTAAGGTCCGGCTATCCACACCCCAATCTTTACTTAACATACCAATTCTATTAATTTTTAATTCAAAAAAATACAAAATAAGTAAATTTTAAAATTTTAAAAAATAATAAAAAAAAGAAAATCATCATCATCCCCATTACCTCCCGTCCACTGTTCTCTCTCTCTCTCCTTTTTTTTTTTCATTTTCTTCTTCAATGTTTTAGAAATAATACAATAATATAATGAAAATCATTTCATGGGTCAACTAAATACGTAAAAATCATGAAAAAATTGTATAAAAATCACATTAAAAAATGATAAAAATCGATAAAACAAAACAACTCCGTTCGATCCTGGTAGGCCGAACACATAGAGGTGTGTTCGGCCACTAGGAGTCAAACATATAGAGGTGTGTTCGGCCACCCGGCGTCGAACAATTGATAAAAAAAAAAAAACAGTTTCATTTGACTCGTCGAACACATAGAGATGTGTTCGACACTTGGTGACCGAACACACCTCTATGTGTTTGGCTTACCAGGGTCAAATGGAACTTTTTTTTTTTTTACTTTTTTACACGATTTCTATATTATATTAATGTATTTAGTCAATTTGTAAAATGATTTTTAGTGTATTATCTGTTATTTCTCGAAATTTCAAGAAGAAAAGAGAAAAAAGAAAAAAAGAAAGAGAAGAAAGAGAAGAGGTTGGTAGAGATGCCCAACCGGTTCGAAAAACTGTGAACCGGCCGGTTCAAACCGTGAACCAGCGGTTCGGTAAACCGGCGGTCCGGTTTTGGTTCCGAACCAGAACCGGGAACTGCCATATCACGGTTCGGTTTCGGTTTGGGGGTTTAAAAACCGGCAAACCGGCGGTTCCAACCGCCGGTTTGTGTTTTTTTTTTAATTGTTGCCTTGGACACGTGTACGGCTCACGTTTAAACTAAACTAGCCATTGCGGATCGACGGAGGAGATCAAATAGCCGTTGGAAACCGACCGAACCGGAACCGAACCATAACCGCCGGTTCGAACTGGCGGTTTGGAGCCAATTTGAATCGAGCGGCCGAGATCTGTTGAACGTTGGAGATGGACGGTTGAGATCAGTCGAACCGCCGATTCAACCGAACCGGAACCGGCGGTTCGAACCGGAGCGTCCCTTTTTTTTTTTGATTTTTGAGATCTATAAATAGGGGTTCAAATGTTGTATTTTTTCACACCAATTCTCAAGCTCTCTCTCAATTCTCTTGCATTCTTGCTCACTTTAATATATCAAGTTCAAAAGCTCTCAAATTTCGTTTTTTAGTTCGTATTATCATCTACTTGTAGTTCTACTTCCACTTCGATTTTTTTATTTGCTATCACCATGTCTAGAAGAGGTTCTTCCGCTTCCTCGTCTCATGCTAGGGGAAAGAGTCTCATGCCACCTCCACAATCCTACGAAGACGAGCTAATTGATCGATGGTGTGACGAGCTTGATGAAGATGTCGATTTGGGGGAACAAATCGCCCAAGCCTTAGCCGATGATGATGAAGAGGAAGAAACCGTGCAACACACACAAGGGAGTACCCCCTCTAGTAGAGCACTTTCTTCACTTCGAAGTGATATCTTCTCCGTTCATTTCAAGAAGGAGGTCGTGCCTAATAGTACCGTTGACTACATAGTAACGTGCAATCATTGTGGGAAGCAATATAAGTTCAAGCATGGAGGAGGATATGGAACGTTCAACAACCACGTCACGAAGAAGCATCCCGACAAGGTTGGATTGGCTCCTTCTCAAACACAACTATGAGGATTCACCGGGTCTTCACAAGGTATGGATTCTTTAATGTTTAAATTTAGCCAACTTGAACTTAGGAAAGGCACCGCCGATTTTATTGCTTCTAAACATTTGCATTTGCAATGGGCTTCCGATGAATATTATCAAGATTATGTGAGTCAATATTTGCAACCACCGGCTAGAATGATAAGTAGGAACACGGCCACTAGGGATATTGATAAAAGAGTTCGTGAAAAAAAAAAAATCTTATGCAAGATTTAGCTAACCTTAAACAAAAAGTTGCAATATGTGTTGATTGTTGGAAAGATCCTTATAAAAAGAATGATTATATGGGCATTACTTGTCATTGGATTGATGATGCATGGGATGTTCAAAAACGTTTAATTGCTTTTGTTGATTTTAATACCGGTTTACATATTTCACAAAAAATAATACATAGCTTAAATGATTATGGTATATTAAAAAAAGTATTTGCTATAGCTTTAGATAATGCAACTAATAATAAAGCGAGTTTGCCTACGTTAATGGATTTTTGTAAACCTTCATTAAATGGTGATATTTTTCATACTAGATGCATGTGTCATGTTTTTAATTTATGTGTTCAAGATGGATTAACAACTTTACAAAAGGAAATAGACAAAATTAGAGTTGCAATTAATTTAATTTGTCATACCATACAAATGCGAAAAAGATGGGCTAGATTTTATAAAATGAATGGATTCGAAGTAAAAAAATTTGTGAATGATGTGGAACATAGGTGGAATTCTACTTATTACATGCTTCAAAATTCATATAATTATAGAGAACTTTTATGTGCTTTTTTTTATGGAATTTGGAGATAGTAATGTCATGTTATTTGCTCATTCTTGGGATTCTTGTATAAACATGATTGGTATGCTAAAATTTTTTGAAGAAGGCACTAATGAAATAAGTGGATGTTATTATCCTACATCTCCTCTAGCTTTAGATCAATGTGTTAAAATTGCTTTGATAATGAACTCTTATAAAGATGATCCTATTTTAAGTGATGCCATTATTATGATGAAAGCTAAATGGTTAAAATATTATCATGAGATATCCCCTATATTTATGTGCTAAATTATTAGATCCTAGGATTAGAGAAGATGGATTAGAAGAACTTTTAACTATGCACTATAATGCATTGTTCCCCGATGGCTATATTAGTGATTATGATTTGGTTGAATATGTGCCTAATCCTAGTGAAGTGGTTTCTAGGGCGAAACATTATTTGTATGATTTATTTAGAGAATATAAAACAATGTATGGTGAATCATGTAGTAGTGAAGATGTAGTTCGACATCATAATGTAGGTTCTAGTAGTTCTTCGTCTACTTTTGGTGATACTCTTTCTCAATTTTATAATTTTTATGATATTAGAACTCAAAAAAGAGCTAGAGGTGTTAATTCATCACAAGAATTGGATTCTTATTTTAGTGTTACTTTTGAATCAATTGCATTTGAGAACAATTTGGATCTATTAAAGTGGCGGTCACGAAGGACCACCACATATCCTATACTAACAATTATTGCCAAGGAAATATTTGCATGTCCCGCCTCCACGGTTTCGGTTGAACATGCCTTTAGCGTATCGGGCCACACTTTGAGTGAGAGGAGAGCAAACTTGGCCGTCGAAAATGTCCAAAACCTTATGCTTCTTGACGATTGGGCCAAAGCCGCCAAATGTCAACAAAACCTCGATTTGTCACACATGGAGGACGGTGAACAAGATTTGTATGGCTACGACTCAAACACAACATCCTCTGGCGGAAGTGGCGTCAACCTCGACGAGTGAAAAAGATAAGTTGAGGTAAGAGAACTACATGAGCTTTGATTCCTTAATTCGATTTCAATTAAGGATACGTAGACAATTTCATTTTAAGTTTGAAATTTCAATTCCAAACTTAAAATGAAACTCAAGCTCTTTCATTTTTTTTATGCTCACTTTTGTAATTGTAACATATAGTATAAACTTTTGTAATAGATTAGAATCATTCAATCATAGATTAGATATAGACTATATAGTTCTAACTTGTAATAATTTTCCAAGTTATATTGACAAATTTAATTGTAATATATACAAACATTTGTAATAGATTAGAATCATTAGATCATAGATTATATATAGTTCTAAGTGTTCCAACTTGTAATAATTTTCCAAGTTATATTATATTGACAAGTTTATTGAAAAAGTTTGATCAATACAATTCTTCAATATATTTTTTATTCCGAATTGCATTTTCTCATGATATTTTATATTTCAAAACAAACATTAAAGTTTAAATTTGGATCATAGAATCATAGATTAGATTAAAAAAAAAAAAAAAAAAGGGAAAACCGAAAACCGCCGGTTCGAACCGGCCGAACCGTCCGGTTCCGGTTGAACCGGCGGTTTCAAACCGAAACAGAAACCTTTCCTTCCACGGTTCGGTTTCGGTTCCACCATTTCGGAACCGTCGAACCGGCGGTTCGAACCGGAACCGGGAAACCGTTTGGGCATCTCTAGAGGTTGGGCGTGCTTGACGGGAGAGAGGGGAGAAGGTGAGAAATTTTCAATTATTTTTAAAATTTTTAAGGGTAAAATAGGAAATAAAATGTTTTTGTATTTTTTTAATTAAAACATAAAAATTGTGGAGTGTGTAAAGTAAATGGTGGGTTATGGATAGCCCGGCCCTAAATTCTAACAATTCCTCTTTGACTTTTTCATTAGAGTATCTATATTAATTTCAACAAAAATATCAATTCATATAAAGCAAAAATTGAGGCGAGACACGGATCACATGATTTTGTGAAACGAAATCCCACTAAACTTATTTCACCTTTATTATTAAGTAAAAATGTGTAATTTTGCACCTGGATCTTTAAAATGAGGTTTTGTCTTGTAAATGTTCATTCATGAAATGATGAAGATATTCTTTCTGAGTGAGTCTCTTGTGGGACTGTCTTATGAATTTTTATTGCATTGCGTAAAACGATCTACCCATAATCCAATTCCCTACAACTCATCCTACAATTCACATGTTGTTTGTAGGTGATGGGGTCCGTCTCACGGTAATTAACCATGAGACTGTCTCACATGAGTTTTTGTGATTCTTTAATCATCTACCACATCTCATCTCCTCAATATCTTCATTCATTTAAGCACACCTCACATTCATTCATGTCTCAGTATACATTAATTCATTCATCCCTAATTCCATTTATAATCTTATTTTACAATCTTTATTTGTCAAATATTTAAATAACTATAAGTCTATAACAACTTATTAAAAAATTAACGAGAAAAATTAAATGTATTGGTGTTCAAACCAATGTAGACACCCTTAGATCTTAGCCCTAACTTTCGAAAGGGAAATTGTACCTTAGCAAATGTTCAGAGCATCAAAATGTACGTGGATGTAGAAAAGTTGAAAAAGATAAACCAAATATTGAGATAAAAAGTAAATAAAGGGAGGAAATGAATAAATGGGCAAAATGTAACGTATTTTTAATTAGCTACAGAGTGTCAATGTTTGCCAGCTCCTTTTCTTTAATAAAAACTTTAATTTATTATTTATATTCCAAAATTATTTTATACAGTGTAATAATGGTATTGTTTCTTGAAAATATATCTTTTAAAATTTAAAATATTAAAATAGGTTATAGGATTTGAGTTTCTATGACTATATGTGAGTTTGAATCCTAAAATCACTTATGGGTGTATCACTAAAATAAGATTCGAGTTTGAATAGTCATATATGATATGAGTGTCAAAAGTTTTCATTTTATAATTTGTATGATAGTAAAATACGCACTCTCAATAAATGCATAAGATTATTACGATCTATTTAGATCTTTTATGATGTAAATACTATGTTGTATGTATCACTCTAAAAAAATCAGTGTACAAATGATCTTTAATGAATATTTAACAATATTAATGAACTATTATATAAGATGTATTACGTAATATATCAAGTTGTAATTAATAGGATTCCATGTTTTTACGATGAGTTCTTATACATACTGTTGACGTCGATTTACGGCTGGTTCGTAATCTCAGTCAAACACTCGAATTGATCGTTTTTCTAGCCCAACCTAATTAGCCAAATTAAAAGAGCTAGGTCAAATGAGGTAGGAAGTTCAAGAGAATGTAGAACACTTGTCTTTTTTTCCTTTTCCCCAAAAATCGAATCCCCCTTCCAAATGTTTGAAGGGTCTTATTTATAGACCCTTCACCTGGACAGCATCCCCCGAGTCAGGGGATCTTGTCCCTATAGGGCCAGGGCTAGATGCTCCCTGTCCCATACTATTACAAACCGAGTCGAGCTCTTTTTATATTCTAATTTTTAGACATATTTCTAGGTAAGGAGACTTTATCAACCGCTATCTGAGCTGAAATCAGGTCAGTTTGGTCAGGTCGGCTTTGCCTCTGATGGGATGCGGAAGGTCGGTCATTCTGGCCGAGCCGGTCAAAGAAGGTCGGCTTTTGCTCACGTTGGCGTTTTAGGAAGACTTGATTCGAGCTCTCCCTCCATTTTGAGTTCTAGGAAGCTGGTTTCATTGAAGTATCAACAGGCCGGTTAAGGGGTTCCTGGACGGCCATGTTCTGCTCGGCTCGGCCATGTCATCCCTCTAATTCGTCCGAAACATAGGTCGGCGAAATAACCGAGCCGGGCTGGAAGACCGGTCACAGCTGCGGAACGGTCATATCAGTTCGAGTGGGGTCAGGCCGGACCGAACAGGATGACTGGATTGGGCTGTCAAGTGATGGGGCTGGTCCTCCTCAGTGCATTGGGTGAGATGGCCTTTTTAGTTCGGGTCCGAACTCGATCCATGCGTGGACGGCCTAATATTGAGGGCCCAACACATACAAATCTTGACCATTTGTTTAGCCAATTAAATATACTTTATTTTTCTTGTACTTTAATTCATTCCCTTTGCAACAACTTGAGCACGCTGTACGTTTCTTGTTTTACTTTTATTTATTACTCAAAAATTGACCTAATTAAATAAGCTGATTCATTTTAATATTTATATACAAATTATTAACAGCTTGGAATAGCTGTCCATATATATACAAATATGTCATCAATCATTGCAAAAGGGATCGGAATTGCAATTTGCACGTTGTATTTGTATGTTTTATTTATGGGGCCAACTTAATTGTCATATCTTGCAAACTTGCAATTTTTTTTGTCTCTATTATTAATTTTATTTTGTCATATACATATTACAAATCTATCTCATCAATATTATATAATTCGTTAGATGAAACCCAACTAAGTACATATTATCCACAACTCAAACTTATTTTCACAAATCAATATTTATTTTGTGAATTATGAATTATGATTCGACATATATCACAAAATTAGTTCGATTAGGTGATCTTACAAGAATCGTACTTTATATTTTATATGTATAGATATTATTCTTCAAACTTGAATTAAATTTTACTCTTAGTTTTTTAATTTAGAAATACATTTTTTTTAATCTATGTAAGGTTGGTGAAATTGAAAATGAAATTCAAATCAACCAATCAAACTTTACATGTTTGCGGATCCTCATTCAAGCATGTTTTTCTAGACTTATTTCCATAATCTAAATGTATTTTTGTTAAATATATCCTGGGGTTAAAACTATTGATTGTATTACTAAATAATTAGGTAAAAAGAGTTGATGGAAAGTTTAACTTTGTTTAATTAATGTCACCGTAAAGATAACAACTCACAACATTGATAATTAATTCGGTTCTTTTAACGATGTTTAGTTTTATATTTTATTTTATTGATGTATATGGTATTAATTCTGTTATTTTTTGAGTTGATCTGATAATAAATATATACGAAATTTACGTACAACATTTAAATAAGGCACAACAAATTAAGAATATAGGATATTGTATAGACACTTTCTTGTCCACAAAATTATTTTGCTTTTCTATTTGTTCTTTCTTTCCTTCTTACTTTAGGAATTTAATTAAATTAGATCGAATGAAGTCATTTCCGTGTAGTTTGGGCTACAAACTTGGCAATTTCTTAGTAATTTCTTCAAGGTAGTACTTGTAAATTACATTCCTACTCATCATTGAGAAATGAGAATATATATCCCTCTTTTATATGTATATAAATATATTTTTGTGTAAGAAAAAGTTAAATTGTTTGAAGAAAAAAATCAGAGAAATATTATTCCCTTTAAGCCTCAACATTCTAAGTATATTCAAGCTTGAAAAATAAATTCTACGTGATGGAAAGTCAATATTGTTTGAAATAAAATGGTATTAGGTCACTACTTTACATATCAATTATTTTCGAGACATTATGTTGATAGCAGAACATAAAAATTTATATAAGATCATTTTATAGATTGAACCCATTGATTCACTTTTACAAGAAATTTTTTATTTTCTAAATTATAAATTGTAAATTGACTCGCATTATTAAGATAGATTAATAAGATGGTCACATGAAAACTCTAGTAATAATCGAAAGTCATGTGTATAATTCTTTTAGAAGTCATACAACTAACAAAAGTTTACAGTAATGCTACCCTTTTCCACAAGTTTGTGCTCCCTCCGTCCAAAAATAAATCTCATTTTGTAACAAAATAAATTTATTTTAAAATAAGTGTCATTTGAGAATTTCAGCATATATTTACCAATATTCTACTGAAAATATCCTCATTTACTCATTCTAAATTAAAGAAGGTTGTTTAGAGAAAATGAAAAAAAACTCTTACAATTATTATACTTAAATAGGGATAGATCAGTTTTTATATCATTTTTCCTAATTTATATGAAAACACTTTAGACGACATTTATTTTTATACGGAGAGAGTATATAATAAATGTTAAATAAAGAACCCCAATTATATATATATATATATATATATATATATATATATAACTTAAACATAATGTATAAAATACTACATATATCATTTTTTTATTAATTATTTTCTCGACAAGCCGATCGCCACCCCACCTATGGTTTGGTTGGGTTTTGCAGCAATCAACGAATGGGTGAGGGCAAGTAGGGGTGGTCGGTATGGTATGGTATACTATACTAAAAATCTCATATTGTATATTATATCGAAAATTTGAATATGCAATTGTTACCAATTCGATATATCGAAATTTTGGTATCACAAGTAGCCACACCATTTCATACTGAATTTTTTCGGTATACCGAAAGTACCGTTATACCGAGATGAAAAAATATATACCGAAATTTCTGTATACCGGAACTACCGTTATACCAAAATGAAAATTATATGCCGAAACTTCAGTATAACGAAATGAAAAATATTATATTTTTTAACTTTTTAATGTGGAACTAATATATATTTTAATTAATATTAACATTTTTGGTATTTCGGTATATATTGAAATGTCGAAATTTTAAAAATATTATATTGATATTGTACTGAAATTTTCAGTATGATTCATAACTTATTAAAATATTCGGTATATCAAAATTTTTGATATTTTTTCAATACGATAAACCCTACTTTTCGGTATTTCACTATTTCTCCCCACCTCTATGGGCAAGGGCGAGATGAGAACAAATATCTCATTATATATATACCTTAAATAACAATTTTTAATGAAAAGTACATTTCTCAATTAAAGTAGGATCTAAGATTCGCCTATTTATAATTTAAAAGAAAGTCTATTTTTAGTGTGACTAATAAAACAACATATATAATTAATCCACCTTCATATACTTGTCCAATATGGGACAATCGTGTATCAATAAATTTTGCTGATCTAATTCCATGATATTAGTTAATCCACGAATCTTAAATGAGTTAATTCATGACTCATAACATGAGATTAATTTCTAAAGTCGAGTTTTGAATGTGTATAGCGGGCATCGTTTCATGAAAATAATCCGTGATCTAATATAATGATAAAGTCTTGGGGTGAGATCGTCTCATGGATTCCATTATGTGAGACGGGTCGGTTATAAAAAATTATGTAACATTTTTATGTGTATTAGATGATACTTTTTAATATGTTATGTAATAAATTTGTATTATATGATGCATTTAAGGTTTGATCAAACTATAAGAAAATATGTAATACTTTTGTGTGTTTTAGGTAATATTTTTCTTAATATCAAGTAATACTTTTGTATTATAGGATACATAACCTTGAGTCGGATCGGGTATACAAAAACATGCAAATCCTCCATAACGCCAGCCCCATGTGCTCTTCGTTATTCTTCTTCGCGTGTGGGTCGTGCAACATGTAATACGTCCGTGTGTATTAGATAATATTTTTCTATATATCAAGTACTCTCTCTATCCCACAAAGATAGATCTATATACTATTTTCATTCATTTCACAAAGATAAGTTTGTTACTATATTAATAGATTTTTAATTTGTAATTCCATATACATCCTTAATTAAATGTATATTGAATCACCACACTTCAACTTCCTATTTAGTTTTTGAAAAAAAAATTTCATTTAATGCTAGTCTTCAATGAAAGACAAGGATATAATTGGAACTTCAAATATTTTCTTAATATATATAAAAATATAAGTAGACATATCTTTGTGGGATGAAGGTAGTAATACTTTTGAATTATGTACATATTTAATACAAAAGTATAACCTGATATATATAAAAATATTATCTAATATAAACAAAAATATTACATAATTTATTACTTCTAACTAAGGCGGCAATCAAGTCTGGTTGGACACGATAATAACAATTCTGACACGAAACCGAACCCAAACCCGTTTTCATTTCGTGTCAAAATTCCTGACTTGAGCAAAACACGAAACTTTCGTAGGTCAACTCGACTTGACCCATTTGACATGGAAATTATAAATATAATTTTTTTAAATTTATTTGAATGTAATAACACCTTTAATTAAGAGATCTTTTCGAGTTAATAAAGAAATATACAAGAAAAGTTCACAAAATTACAATTTACAAACAAATAGTTCTCAAACAGCTATCATTATATAATCATTGAATATTTAATATACAAAACTAACCATACACATATCATATAACATTACAAACAAATATAAAACAGATTAACAGGTCAACCCGCGGGTTACCCGAGCCCAACCCATTATCGTTTCCTGTCAGAAAGGTTCGGATTAGAAATGGGTTGAACCCGCGGAAGATCTATCCTATCCCGCTAATTTCATGTTAGGTTCGTATTGTATTGTCGTGTTGGGTTAGAAATTACCATCTCTGCTTCCGACCTGACCGCAAGACTCAGTCTAATATAATTATTTGTGAGAAATTATTTATTTTTTAAAAAGAAAATAGAATTTGCATAAATACGTGAGTGTCTAGTTAAAAAGAAAAAGAAAAACGAAAAAAAAAAAGATTGTTTAAATAAAAGGAAAACATTAAAAAAAAAAAAAATCTTGGGTCCAATCGATAACTTGTTGCCAACTAAATAGGACAAAAGTAATTCCACATATAAATAAATAAATAAATATAGATATCCACACAGATTACAGAGGTCGCCGATTTCAGTAGATTTCACAATTCCAATAGAACTCTTGTTGTTGGGGGGAGAGAGAGAGGAGAGAGAGAGGGGGGGTTATCAGTTGATCGTATAGGATGGAATTTTTTGAGAGATAACTTAAATTCTTCTACTCCTTCGGGATTTCGATCTTTTCTGTTTTCTCAATTTCTCGTTCTCATTACTGAGCTCTCATTTTCCCTTTGAGAAGTTTCGATTTTTCCGGTAATATTACCGTTTGAATAACATCTTCAATTCCGGATACTATCAATCCGTTTGATTTCATCCTGAAACTCCACGAAGTAGCTATCAATCCTTATGATGATGTGTGGGTGCTGAGACAGACAAAAGGGCATTTTCTATATCGTCTTTTCCTTTGATTTTGCCAACAAAAATTATTCATCTCATAATTGTTGAAGTCGTTTATTTATATAATTTCCAATTTCAATTAACATTGGAAAATTCTTTGAGAATCTTCAGAGCTTCGGGGTAGTAATTGTTTGAAGGGATTATTTGTCAATCAAATCTATTGATGCCTGCTTTAGCATTTAATATCATCCCAAATCTTGGTTTGATGTTCTGATTTTGCTTGTGTGGGCTTAGATTGGATTGATTTGCAAAATCCCTTCTCAATTTTTGAAGAAGCAAAAAGCAACAATGGCACTTTCTTTCACTAGATTGTCATGGTGGTGGTTGGGTGGGAAAGAGAAAGAGCAAGTCCCAAATGGGTCAGTGATAAATTCAATAAATTCTTTGGGTGAATGGGGTTTAGGATTGAGAGGGGAGCCTGAGAGTCTGAAGTTCCAGTCAGTGAATGGGGGTGGTCGAAAGATGGCACATTCGAGCTCAAATAGGAAATCAAAGAGGAAATGGAAGAGTAGAGAAGAGAGGAGTAGAATGATTGACAAAGAGTATGATGTGGTGTTGGTGCCATCAGATGGGGTTTGCTTATCAGGGACTGAATCCGAGGATTCGGACTGGTCCATCGGGTGGATGGAGCCACATGCCCCCGATTTCCAGGGTGATGATGATGGAGATGATAGTTTTGCTGTGTTGGTGGCTTGCTATAGGAATAATTGCAAGGAATTGGATGAGAAGGATGAGGAGGAGCCTAGTGTTCAGACATTTCCAAATGGTTATTCTGATGGTAAGGGCTAGTCTGTGTATAAACTCTCACTGGATATCTTTCAATGATTTGCTAGTTTTGTCGAATTTCTGATGTGGATGCCTTCGTTTGTCAACTGTGATTGTATATATGGATTGGTGCAGTATGTTTGTATCTGGAGATGAACATGATTATGCTTGGTTTGCAAATTCTTGTTGACATGATGTTATTTGGTGTTGATTGTTCTATATTTGGATTCATCAAGAGCTCTGTGTTCTGCTTATAGGCCCCAAAGAATAAAAAGATAAAAGTTTTTTAAGTGCTTACGTCTTTTAGATTGGACTTTATATCGTCATTCTGGTTTGTTTTGGGGAATAAGGAGGTAATTTTGTAGGCTAATATATCAGTTTTTATTCTATTCCTAGCTTACGTATTGTAGAATATCATTGATTATTATGAAAAGTATGTTTGCTGGTTGCACAGTTGAAATCATATTTTACCTTATGGTTGGCTGTGCGCGGCTGACTTGACGGATGTGGACAGCCTTATTCGCAATAAAAACGGGCAACTTTGGAGCATGAAAATATCAAAAAAGTGAAAATATTGGTAAACATTATTCATTAACTATATAAAGCTTTTGGGTGTTGGGAAATTAGTTCTTTCCATTTTTGATTGAATCACACGAACTAGAGCATTAATGGTGCTTCAACAAGGAGACATCACAAACTCTAATTTATGCTCTGCTTTGTTTCTTGAATTTCTTTGAAGTATTGTCAATTACATACACTCTAGGATCTACAGTTTGCATCTTTTATATCATGATGCCTTAACATGGTGGTATTTGCAGCTTTTAAACCCCACCATTTATGATATGAAATTATAGTTTTTCACAATCTCTTCAATACAATGTGATTAACTCTATTTAGTATTGTACTTTTCTACTAAACTGGGACCTTTTCTTTTTTGCAGGGGGAAGGGAATACATGGAACAGTGGCTTTCCTCTCTCCAGAAATTTTGAGCCGCCCGTTGCTTAAGCCATGCTTATTACTACTAAATTTGTCGTCGTTAAATAAAACCATCAACTTCTACATTGTATCATTTCCGGAACTTCTGTTATTGCAGGATATGTGAGGAGACGGTTTTGTGACATCGAGATAGAAGTTCCTTTGCTCAAAAACTCATCATCTTACGTTCTTCAGGTTATCCGTGTGATGCTTATGTCAACTGTGGCTGGGGTTAAAACTGTCAATCAATATTGATGCTGATTGGTAGTGTAAATATATCACCATTGTGTGAATGTGTTCATAATGTTTATTAGACTTCCAAACTCTGCTGTAAATGAAGTCTGTACATAATGGTTTCATTGGATGATCTGTTTTTTCTTCTGAAATGTGATATTTTCATTCTTTCTACAAATTAGCATGATTTCTTGAAAATTGCAATTTTTTCTCCTTTTGTCTTCATCAGAAATCATTTGAAAAACATACTTCCAACCACATGTTTATTTATTTAATTTTTTTTTGATGCTCTAAATTTGGACAACTTCCTAACTTAGGTAAACTATGGTATTTGTTTGTGGCCATGAAATCAGAAGATATTAAGAAAAGTGGCTTTCTTGATGTGTTCCTCTTCCTTAGGTCAATTATGTTAGGACAGAGATGTTGTCCTAAGAACCCATTGCTCTAACTTGAGGACCATTTGACCAATTAGATGCGATGCATTTTTCGTATTGTAATAACGCTTAGGATAAAGAAAATGAACTCGTGAATAATGTATTCGGGATATTATTCCAACATTGTGGTCATTATTTCAGATCATTTTAAGGGTGGTTTGGGAAAACGAAATTATAATAAACAATCAGAATAGTTTATTTTTCTTAAGAACAATAATTAAGATTCTTGTTCCACAAAATTTGGTGACCATTATCTTCTAAGATTCTATCATAAACTTCAAAGATATGATGCATATGACAACATATATGTCACACGTGTCTATGTTAATGTCATTGTCTTATATTACTGGTTGTGGTGGTAGTCAAGTTGATTGCCCTAACAATAATTGTTCATTAAAAAAATGGTTAAAAAGGTAGGCCCCATTTTCCATTTGTCTTACATTTTAATTATTTTGACTGTTTACAATATTTCCATTGGCCTTTCCTGCAATTGTCCATGAAAATTTGATTCTTGCATTTAATTAATATAAAAACTTATTATTATATTGAAATATCTATTAAGAATTATTACAGTAGCTTCATAAAAACCGGTCATTCTTGTAAATTCATTCCATTTATCTAATTGGTGAGATAATTTAATCCACAATTCATAATCTACAAAATAAACTGATACATGAACATGAAATATAAATAGTGAGGCTTCATTTTAAGAAATTATATTCATTGGAAAAGTTTTTTTTATAAATTATCATGATTAATAAGGCAGTGTAATATTTACTCTCAAGTACCCAAGAATTGTAGCATGTATGTAAACTAATTTTTGCCTAGGAAGAGAAATTATTGGTGCATTTTAGACTTGAACCTACCATTACCATGTCCTTTTGGAGTGGCTTTTGATGGCTATACCCCTAATTTACCAATATTTACTAGCTTATTTTAAAAACCAATACATGATTAAATTTGTGTGCGGTCGGAATCACACATAAGGGTGAACATTAATAGGTGAAAATTGTAAAATCGAACCGAACTGAAAATAACATATCGGTTTGATTTTTGGACAATAGGATTCGATTTCAATTTTGATTTTAAAAAATTTCAGAGTTTGGTTTTCGGTTCGGTTTTCATATTGGAAAAAGCGAAACACCGAAAACCGAACCAAAATTTATTTTAATTTTCATATATTAATTTCATCTATCCGAATTCCAAATTAACCTAGCTCAATTCCAAATTTCATTTTTAAAAATTTTTGTACTTTTGGAATTATGGTTGTTAATTTGTTAGTTATTTTATGAATTGTATAAACTAAAAAAATTATAAGACTCAATTAATTACTCTATGTTTTTATTGTGTGGACGATCGAATGAATTTGAATTGATTTTATTGAGTTTTTACGTGATTTTGATTGTGGAATATATGAGTTTAAAATTTGTTGTTTGATTTTTGTTGATATGCATAATTTATTGATATCCTTTTTGTCTAATTTAGTGAAAAAAATAACTATTTCTTTTAAAAATTTCGGTTAAAACCAAAATTTTAATCAAATATTTCGATTCGGTGGTTGTTCAATTTCAATTTCGATTTTCAAAATTCTAAATTTTCGGTTCGGATTGGTTTGGACTCCAAACCGATGCTCACCCCTTAATGACACCTGACTCAATATATCAGGTTCAACTTGTTTACATCATTGTTAATTAATCAATAATAAACTTGCACAATGTCTATTGCATTAATCGAGTATACAAGTAGAATACATTAGTGATAACAGGTTTACAATTCTAAAATGTCTGAATTCAGACAACGTTAATGACACCCCCAACTTTTCAATTTTTTTTACCCCTTACAATTTTTTTATTTTTACTTTTCAATATATTGTTTTTATCCCTTCAAACATTTTATATAATTGACCCCTCAACTTTTGTTCCTGGTTCCGTCCTTGAATGAATCAACTATTAATCAAACTGTTGACCATGGTTCGTTTCCGATATTCAAAACGGGTTGGGCACCTCTATAGAGAGGATGTCGTGAGCATTAAGTTGCTCAAATAATTGAAACATGGGAGAATATGATGCCATGCTGTATTACAAGGTGTGTTGACTCCACGTTCAAATATTAGCTGTGAAATGGTTATCTATCTAAGTTTGTGAAGGGCACAACGCAGATTTTGGAGCGAAATAACCTCTTTAACAACCAATTTCTTTCTCTCCAATCTTGTCCTAACAAACCTTAACCAAAAAAAGATCATGTTAGAATCTCATTGCACATCTTTTTCAAACTTTTCTCTTTCTCATTCTTCATCTTTTGCCATGTGAACTCCCCAAGGGGAGAAAGAATTTAAAGTTATTTTTAGTTAATTATAATAGTCGTGTAATTTGAAGTAGAAGAAGAAGAAGAAAAAGTGGATCGGATTTCAGGGAAGATGTTGCAGAGAGCCGCGAGCAACGCGTGTTCGTGGTGGTGGGCCAGCCACATCCGAACCAAGCAATCCAAATGGCTCGAGCAAAGCATGCAGGGTATTTATTCTCTACATTTTCTTACATGTGAATTTTGGTTTGTTTTATGTAAAATGTCTAGGTTTTTGTTGCATGATTTTGTTTTGTTCTTGGGACTTTGGTTGAGAACTGCAGAGACTTGAGAAAAAGAATCACATTTTTGAAAAAAGAAAAAGATATCTGTCTTGTTAATTGTTTCTCTGTTCACAAATGCTAAATCTGCAAATCATTTTTTAATTTTTAGACTGCCCAATTGTAAGATCTGAGTAGTTGTAAATTTATGAGTTTATTTATATTTGGCTCATTTTTATAAAGTTTTTATGGTTGATGCAAATAGTTAGGATTTTCGTATTCTAATTGTATAGTATGCCATCATTAAATACAAAACATGCTCAGACATAATAATCAGTAGATAAAAACACAACGGTTTTCTACAAAACACAACGGTTTTCCAGCAAAAACTAAAGTTGAAACTTAAACTGCAGATATGGAAGAGAAAGTGCAGAGTATGCTAAAACTGATAGAAGAAGATGGAGATTCATTTGCCAAAAGAGCAGAGATGTATTACAAGAGAAGGCCAGAGCTGATAAGCTCAGTCGAAGACACATATAGAACATTCAAAGCTTTAGCTGATCGTTACGATCTACTATCAAAAGAACTTCAAAACGCGAATCGGACAATTGCAACAGTATTTCCAGAACAGGTTCAGTTTCCAATGGATGAAGACGACGATTGTCAAAGCCTCACTCCAAAATTCCCCAAGAAATCACCTGCGAATGTTCCCAAGGTTCCAAATGCTCCAATGGAGAATCTAAAAGGGCTGCTAAGCACAGCTTCGAAGCAGCTGCAAACCAAGAAGACAGTATCAAAATCGAAGAACAGAAACAAAACAGTGGCGAAATCGGGGTTGAGCAAGGAGGAAGCTCTCGAGGAGGTCGACAAGGTTCATAAGGAGATTCTTGGGTTGCAGACATTTAAAGAGTTTGTTAAGAGCTCGTACGAAAGTGGGCTGGCTAAGTATTGGGACATCGAGAATAAGATTATGGAGTTGCAAGATAAAGTGTACAAGTTGCAGGATGAGTATGACGTGGAGGTGGTTATTGAGGACGGTGAGGCTCGTACGTTGATGGCTGAGGCGGCTTTGAAGTCGTGCGAAGAGACACTGGCTGCCTTGCAGAAGAAGCAAGAGCAGTCGAGAAGAGAGGCGAAAGAGGAGTTCAAGAAGATTGAATCTGCTCGCGAGATTCTCAAGACGTTCAAGAGGGATTATATGAAGGAGGAAACGGATGACGAAGATGGAGATGAAGGTGGGAGGGATAATGATGAAGAAGTTAGTGGTTTGATTGAAGAGTTGAAGGAATTGGATCCATTGCAGAAGAAAGCAGAGATAAAATTGGATTCGAGTTCGGTGGGGAGTTTGACAGTGACTGAGTTGGCTGAGAAGATTGATGAGTTGGTTAATAAGGTGATAAGCTTGGAAACTGCAGTTTCATCACAGACTGTTCTGATTAACACGTTGAGAACGGAGGCGAATGAGCTCCACGCGCAGATTAAGAGCTTGGAGGATGAGAAGGAGAGTCTGATTGGTGATACTAATAGTTTGAGCAAAAGGGTCAAGGAAATGGAGGATAAGCTTAATAGAATCATGAGCTTGAACAAGAATGTTGAAAGCCAAAACAGCAATCTTGAAACCAACTTTGCTGAGGCGCGTTCTAGCCTTGATAATCTTTCTGAGAAGCTAAGTAGTGTGAAGCCAGATGAGGAAGTTGAAGAAACCGATTCATCTAAGCTAAGTAGTGTGAAACCAGATGAAGAAGTTGAGAAAACTGACTCATCTTTGTCTGTAAACAAGGCCCAGAAAGAGATCAAAGATGATGAAACTGAAGATGAGAGTAAGTCGAAGAAGAAGAGTAAGAAGAAGAGTAAGGAAGAAGAGAAAGATCATGTTTTGACTCCGGATGAGAAAGAAGAAGAGAAGGAGGAAGTGATCAAAGAAGTGGATGTTAGTGTTGAGCATTCAGAAGATCAAGCAACTACATTTTCAGACAAGAAAGCAAAAGAGGATGTCCCAGATCTAGATCATCGTAATGATGATGAGGGTGTGAAAACTGAAGAGGCACAAGGCGTGGAGACGGAGAAAGAGAGTGAACTGAGCTGGCAACAGATGCTATTAAGTGGGACGGAAGATCGTGAGAAGATTCTACTTAAAGAATACACTACGATTCTCAGGAATTACAAGGACGTGAAGAAGAAGCTGAGTGACACAGAGAAGAAAGAGAGGGATATCCAATTCGACATAACATTGCAAATGAGAGAGCTAAAACAAGCGATCCTAAAGAGGGATCAAGAAATACTACATCTTCGACAACAGTTAAGCCAACTCATGCAAGGAAATACAACAACAACAGATCAAGATCAGGGTGGTACTGGTGGATCATTACCATCTAATAAGAATTCTTCTTCTTCTTTACAAGAATCGGATAATATTGATCAAAGTAGTGTCAAGATCAATGAAAAAGAAGAAGGATCAATGGTAGTAGATAATGATGGTCCAGTAGTTGGGGATGCAGAAAAGGAAGTAGATTTAAAGCTGATATTCATAGACAGATCTCCACCAGTGTCAGTAGTTGAAGAAAAGCTTCGAGTGGAGCTTGATGCAATTCTAGACGAGAACCTGGATTTCTGGTTAAGATTCAGCACAGCCTTTCATCAGGTTCAGAAATTCAAGAGTGAAGTGGAGGATCTAGAGGATGAAATATCGAAGCTGAAAGAGAGGAAGAAGCAAGAAGGAAGCATGACGTCACAGATAAAGTCAGAGGTTCGTCCCATATACAAACACTTGAGAGAGATTCAGACAGAATTGACAATGTGGTTGGAACAAAGCGTTCGTCTCAAGGAAGAACTGAAGCGGAGATTCTCGTCTCTGTGCAGCATACAAGAGGAGATCACGACAGCTCTCAAAGAAGGTGTAGAAGAAGAGGAAATAAAATTCAGCAGTCATCAAGCAGCAAAATTACAAGGAGAGATATTGAACATGAAACAAGAAAACAACAAGGTGAGAGAAGAGCTACAAGCATGCTTGGATCATATAAGTGTGTTACAGGTGGATGTTGAGAAGACACTGAGAAAGCTGAATGCAGAGTTTGGGATATCAAATGATCAGCCACAGTTGCAGCACAGCATGAGCAGGTCAAGAGTCCCTCTAAGATCCTTTATATTTGGAATAAAGGATAAGAACAAAAAGCATTCTCTATTCTCATTTATGCATCCAAATAGGAAATACCATGTTGTTAGACCTTTACCACCCTCATCAACCTCTCATCACTAATCTATCCTCCATCATCACCTCTTTCTCATCTTTCTATTCATGTCATTATTGTAATATTGTATTCACAACTTTACTCATACATATATATTTGTTTTCTTCTTTCTTCTTAATTCATCTGATCTTGCACTCACTTATGTAGTAAAATATATATTATCAGGTTCTATTAGCCTTGTGAGCATGAGGAGAACTTGGTTTCTCCAGCTTCTGTATGTTATTCGATCAATTTTTTTTAATCTTCATCTCATTGTTGTCACACACCATAAATTATAGTTAAAATGCTTATTAAACAACATGTCACTTTGACCTGATCTAAAAATAGATTTTTTAATATTATAAAACTAAAATGAAAAAAATAGATAAACAATTAAAATTTTAAGAAAGCATTGGAGCTAAAATTTATCCCAATAAACAAAAAAAAAAAGTAAATGTAATAAGAAACAGGTGGTCTTCACTTCAAGGTAACCTGAAAATTGTGACTTTGGAGGCTCTTCACTTCTTCAATATTGTACCCTTTGAGATGAGCTTTAACTTCAACTAGAATGTCTTCATTCCCCAGCTCTTGTTGTTCGTCAATGATTTCCTTAGCAGAATATACTGCAGAATCGCTACAAAAGGAAAGGTAAATCAATTTGAGTGTTGTTATATTTCCAAGATCACGAGGGATTTTCTCCAACTTTATGACTCCAGAGAGATAAATGAGTTCAAGGACAGGAAAATGCGTGCTTTCTGAGATCCAACATTCCAAATCAGTAATTAAAAACATAGTCAGATATTTTAGTTTGAGGAATCCCCCTTCAACTGTTTCCCACTTGCCTCCTCTTGTGGAGTTCGTATTTAGATATAGCTCTTGAAGAAGAGGCAAAGAACCAATCTTTGTTGTTATGTCTTCCCAATAGAGTCTACAACCACCCAAAGTCAACTTTTTTATGAAAAGAGGGAAGTTGTGCTTCTGCAGCAAACCAACAATCTAGGAATTCGATCTGAAGAAGGTGAAGATTGTCGAAACAAGAAAGTGACCACCCCTTAATTCCGTCATACTTCACTCCCAATGTCTTGATGTTAGGGATTTTTTTGACTACCTCTTCACTGCACCTGAAATTTTTTATTCGAAAGAGTGTGTGTAAATTTCCCAAGACAAAGTCATCTTGAGGAGGATCTGGGAGTTCAAGTGAGGAGAACTCAACATACTGAAGTTGCTTCATCTTCCAAATATCACATGCTGCAACAAGGACACCATCGTGCTCAACTTTTAAAGCATGCACATTCCAAAGAAGATAGAGTGAAGAAGGAATTAATCGGGTATTTGAGATACAAGATTCATTGATAGAGAAAGCAAGATACCGTGAGTTAATCAGTTGGGAGAAGAGTGCTCCAAGGGAATCATTAAATATTGCTTTTCTTGAGTAAGAGTGTCCTCCATTGCTGGAGTTGGTCAATATCAGCATTCTTAAATCAAGCCAATGTAAATCAGCATCAAAATCACATATCAAAGAACGAACATGAGGCATAGCCTGCAAGGATTGAATGGTTTGATGACATGTGTTTCCACAAACAACAATGCGACGTTGGTTACTCGTGCCTTGTAGGATGTTGGGTTCACTTTGGCTTGCGACAAAATAAAATTTCTCCCTCTCAGATTGTTTTATACACACATCTCTCAACAGATCATGAATACCAAAAAATTCTTCCATCCACCCCAACTTTTTGATGACGAAAATAAGATTCCTATCAATAAGATCCTGTAGGCTCTCTTTGGCAATTTCTTCTAAACTTTTCCCACTAATTGGTTTCAGAAATCCTTCACCAACCCATAGATTAATAAGAAACGAGATATGAATCCAACTATCTTCCTCAAAAATACCCATAGAGAGAAAACATGACTTTAAATGAACTGGTAGTATGTTGTTACTCGTGCTTAATATCTTTAAGCAATGTGCATTGTCTTCTAAATTCACAATTGAACTTAAATTTTCAGCAATGTATTTCCAATACTCTAGTGTCTTTATTGACTTTGCTAGTACTCCCGCAATTACAACAATTGACAAAGGAAGTCCTTTGCAATTTTTCACAATCTTCCTACCAGTTTCTTCAAATTCAAGGGGGCAACTTTCTTCTCCAAATATATTTTTGCACAATAAATCCCAACTTTCATCCTCATTTAAGTATTTCATCTAAAGGCCAAGAGTCTCACTTAATTGAAAGGCCACATTTGATTGTCCAGTGGTTATCAATATTCTACTCCCATTGTGGTTATTCGGAGAGAAGCATTTTACCTTATCCCACACATCAATAAACCACATATCATCCATGACAATCAAATACCTTCTACCCCACAAATGTTTGTATACCACTTCTACTAATTCATATTCACTCAAATCTCCCCCATATGCTTTGTTTTCAGGATTAATAATTTTTGAGAGAATATCCGGCACATTATATTCTTGAGAGATTGTAGCCCAAGCAAGAACATCAAAGTGTTGCACAATAGTCTTATGTATGAAAATATTTCTAGCAAGCATAGTCTTACCCATGCCACCTATACCAGAAATTGGGATGAGTTGGCGATCAAGTTGTCCTCTCGTGAGTTTATCCATGATTTCAATCAAGAGATCGTCGAAACCCACCATGGAAGGAGACCTTATCAGCGAAGCAGCAGGTAGTACTGATGAGTTTGTGTTGATCTGAATATTGATGAATCCCCTCTTCTCTTTAACAGCCATCACCTCTTCCCTGATAAAAGCCAAGTCCTGTATCACTTTCTCAAGATCTTGATACAAATGATTGATAGAACTGATCATCTTTTGAGCATGAGTACTAGTTGGGATCCAGCAGCAATTTGATCGACTATATGGGATTCGATTAGATCTTCAGCGGCATGAGCAGCATCTCTGATGCGACTCTCCAGCCCATCGGCTTCTTCACTGCCATCATGGGAATAACGTTCCAGAAAATCTTGCAAGAATGCAACATTTTGGGAGAGAGATAGAAGCTGAGTTTTGAGAAGAGAATTAGGAGGGGAAGGAAGTTGGTTGATCCGCTCTATAATATGCATAACTGAAAGTAGAGCTGCATAAGCTGCCATGAATTTAATCTTCCACCTCTCTTAATCGATTCTTTCAAAGTTTGAGAAAAATGCAGCAGATGTAATAAGTTTGGAAAATCTAAATCCCACAAGGAACTAATCAAATAGTCCATGCAAGTGGAGAAAGAAAAACATTAGTTAATAGCCATTGGGAAAATAATGAGTCAGTAGTTAGTAGCAAGTCGCAATTGTGAGGGTATGACTATATATTATATTTGAAATCCTAATAGAATACACCATGTTGTGATCCCAAACTCAAAACGAAAGACTTCTATTGTTTATCATAAACAATGGCTAAGTGGTAGTTTAGCTCAAGACACCGGCTGTTATTTAATACAACTACATCTGAAGAACCTATGGGAATTTGATTTATAATTGGGGAAGCAAAATGACGTTGTCTTATTTAAAATTTACCAATGGATTTCAAATATGTCGGCAATTTTTGAATATATATATATATATATATATATATATATATATATATATAAATAAATACAAATTGAAATTATGACCGATGAAAATTATGTCGATTATATTGAAATAAGTAATTTAAAAATATAAATAATATATAATGAAAAAACTTACCGACGAAAATTACATTGGTAATTATCAATACGACGTCGTTTCCACCATTTCATATATGTAAATCGTTTGAGATGTATAAATAATAAAATTATATGATATTTATAATAGTTTCATTTACTAATCAAGAAAAACCATTAAAACTTTCTCTTTATATATTATCTATAATATATATATATATATATATAGATATGGGGCATTTATTTAAATAGCCTAATCAACATAAAATATTATTTAAAGAGACCAACTTTGTAAATTTTTAGTTAAATAGCCCTTTGACTCAAAATAAAGTAATTGTTTAAATAAGAAAAAGTTGGAGGGCTTTTTAATAAATATGGACAAGTTTTATATCTCCCAAAAGAAACCCTCTCCAAAAGCCACGATCATTTCCACATATTTGATCACTCTTCCCATTCAATGTTGAAATTCGATCATTCCCATTGACTTAGATTTCTGAATTTGACACTCTCATTTTCATTATTTTCTGTAAACTTATGGATACATGAATGTTCTCAATCTCAAAAAAAAGGAAGCTCACTACAAGAGTTTCATTGAAAAACTTCTCTTTGGGAAAATGGTATGCTTATGTGACTATAAAAACATGGGGATGCTTTTGTGATTACAAAATCCTACTATGCAATTATAGAACACAAATTTTAGATGAAACCATTATTTTTGGATATATACTGTCATAACGAAACTTATGTTGTTATATGTAACTCGTAACGACACTGTGTCGTTATTGTGCTTTTGAATTTTATGGAAAACAATCGTATTATATTTTTATCTTATTCAATGATTTATGCCATTTTTTTGTTATAAGACTCTCTTTCTAGTCTAAATTTTTCATAACGACATGTAACTTTTTCATAACGACTCTGAGGATGTTGTATGTTATGCATAATGATACATCATTCTTGTTATGATTCCATTATTATATACATATATAATAATTATTTCATCTCTTTATAATTATTGTGGTTATTTTTTGTAAAGTTTGATATATTTTTATGCAATAAATAATTTACAGATTAATGTGGCTCTTTTTAACATAATATGCAGTCATGGATATTACTGATACAATGTGGATTACAGTATGTCATGACATCATTTTTAGGAGAAAACCGATGTTGGATGGAGTTGGAAAGATAAGCAAAACAATGAAACACATTTGACACAACTCTTGGTTTCAAAGATCATTTCATATGCAGAATTATATAAGAAAGTACAAGAAGCATTGGGTATAGATATTAGACTTCAAAAATTGGAGTTTGCAACACTTGTAGTTTGTATGTGCATCCTTATATGATCCTTTTATAGGTATTACATAATGAAGTCTGCTCAAAAGTAAATAAATGAATAAAACAATAAAATGACACTCTGCATCCTTTTATGATCATTTTATCAACTTTTTAAGATGTTTTTTGAGGTTATTCGACAAGTTGATTGTTAATTTCAAGTTATTTTTTGATATAACGCTATATGTTTCGTTATAACGCTACTCTTATTGTTATTGAGTTCTCGGGTGAATTTTGAGCTGAAAATTTACCCTGAATTCCTCTAATATATATTTAAGTTGATTTACATTAAGTGTAGATGAATTAGAAATCAGAAATTGTTATTCTTGTCTCAACAATTTATATCATAATATAAATAAGTAGCAGAATTGAATATAAGATTTGGAAAATAAATACAAGATTACTTACTTTTGAATTTTTTTTTCATACAAGACCTAATAATATCAAATTATATCAATTTTAAGATTTTTTTTAGGTTATTTCACAAACCGATCGTTGATTTCGAATTATTTTTTGATATAACGCTATATATTTCGTTATAACGCTATTCTTATCGTTATTGAGTTCTCGGGTGAATTTTGAGCGTAAAATTTACCACTAATTCCTCTAATATATATTTAAATTGATTTACATTAAGTGTAGATGAATTAGAAATCAAAAATTGTTATTCTTGTTTCAACAATTTATATCATAATATCAATAAGTAGCAGAATTGACTATAAGATTTGGAAAATAAATACAAGATTACTTACTTTTTTTGAATTTTTTTTTCATACAAGACCTAATAATCTCAACTTATATCAACTTTAAGATGTTTTTGAGGTTATTTCACAAGTCGATCGTTGATTTCGAATTATTTTTTGATATAACGCTATTCTTATCGTTATTGAGTTCTCGGTTGAATTTTGAGCGTAAAATTTACCACTAATTCCTCTAATATATATTTAAATTGATTTACGTTAAATATAAATGAATTAGAAATTTAAAATTGTTATTCTAGATAGATCTCAACAATTTATATCATAATATCAATAAGGAGAAGAATTGACCATAAGAGTTGGAAATTAAATACAAGATTACTTATTTTTGAATTTTTTTTCATACAAGACATAATAATCTCAACTTATATCAACTTTAAGATGTTTTGAGGTTATTCCACAAGTCGATTGTTGATTTCGAGTTATGTTTTTGATATAATGCTATATGTTACGTTATAACGCTACTCTTATCGTTATTGAATTCTCGGGCGAATTTTGAGTTGAAATTTGCCATTAATTTCTCTAATATATATATTTTAGTTGATTTATGTTAGGTGTAGATGAATTAGAAATCATAAATTGTTATTCTTGATAGATCTCAACAATTTATATCATATGTGAGAGTAAGTAGAATAATTGACTATAAGAGAAGGAAAACATATTAAACAAGATCACTTACTTTTGAATTTCTTTTCATATAAGACCTAATGAAATAAACATATATCGAACTCCAAGATGTTTTTTGAGGTTATCTCGCAAGACGGATGTTGATTTCGAGTTTTTTATTGATATAACGATATGTGTATCGTTATAACGTTACTTATATCGTTATCGAGTTCTCGATTGAATTTTGGGCTAAAATTTACCATTAATTCCTTGAATACATATCTAAGATGGTTTTTAGATTGTTCGACAAGACGGATGTTGATTTTGAGTTTTTTATTGATATAACGTTATGTGTTTCGTTATAACGCTACTTGTATCGTTATCGAGTTCTCGAGTGAATTTTGGGCTGAAATTTGTCATTAATTCCTCAAGTGAAAATTTGAATTAATTTATGTTAAGTATAGATGAATTGTAAATGTAAAATTATTATTCTTGATAGATTTCAACAATTTATATCATATGTGAGAGTAAGTAGAATAATTGAATATAAGAGAAGGAAAACATATTAAATAAGATCATTTACTTTTGAATTTCTTTTCATATAAGACCTAATGAAATAAACGTATATCGAACTCCGAGATGTTTTTGAGGTTATCTCGTAAGACGGATGTTGATTTCGAGTTTTTTTATCGATATAACGATATGTGTGTCGTTATAACACTACTTGTATCATTATCGAGTTCTTGAGTGAATTTTGGGCTTAAATTTACCATTAATTTCTTGAATACATATCTAAGATGGTTTTGAAATAGTTCCACAAGACGGATGTTGATTTCGATATTTTTATCGATATAACGCTATGGGTGTCGTTATAACACTACTTCTATCGTTATCGAGTTCTCGAGTGAATTTTGGACTGAAATTTACCATTAATTCCTTGAATACATATCTAAGATGGTTTTGACATAGTTACACAAGACAGATGTTGATTTCGATCTTTTTATCGATATAACGCTATGTGTGTCGTTATAACGCTACTTGTATCGTAATCGAGTTCTCGAGTGAATTTTGGGCTGAAATTTGTCATATAAAAGAACATGACATATTTTATATACATAATCATGTCATTTTTCATTTGCATTTCATCATAATGCTAATTGTACGAAATTTACAATAGTTATCACCTAATCAGTTCAATCTAGAGATACAAAAAATGGATTTGAAATATCAAAAAGAGATTAACTTGGATATACATTTCTTCTGGACGACCCCATGAATATTAAGCTACACAAAATCATGATATTTGTTAGTTCTTTAATTCCAAACCTATTCATTGAATTAAATTCTCATAACATATTACATAATTTAAAAGAATTACCTAAAGATCAAAATGTTGTGCAAAGATTTCAGCCGCAAGTTTTCTTCTCCACTTTTTCATGTGATCAGAGCGAATGTGACCAACAACTTTTCCAGCCATAAAAAAATTCAATATACTTTAAGGTGAACATGACACAATCATTTCTCTTCTCCAAGCTCACCAGCATTTAGGCCCGTCACTATTGTAAATTCCCTCAAACCAAATCTTGCCAACTTACCCTTGAAATCAAACCATAATTCATTGATTTTATTTGTTTTTACTTGTCTTAGCATCAATTGATGGAAAAGTTGGTAGGAAACAACAGTTTGTTTCAATTCTAAAAACTTCTCAAAACATGAATTTGCAAAATCATTTCTATAATGACTATTGAGACAGTTATATACATGGTCAACCATATTCAAACAACTTCGACTTGATATTTTTGCATGCATCATGTTGTTTTTGTTGTAAATGAACTCCATGAACCTGTAGTAAATATAGAAAATGTCACAAATAATGAGGACAAAGGTAAGTGTTTCGATCAAAATATACTTTCATTATTTCACCTCTACTATTTCAAACTACATGTCTGCAATCAATTAGATTCCCATGAAAAATTCCAACTATTGCCAACGTGCTCCAAAAAATAAATCAAAATTCAACTAAATCCTTAAATTAAAGCAAGTGGCATTTCTTATCTTCCTTTTCCATCAACCCATCAACATTAGAAGTTGAAATGCCAAATCAGTGTTCTAACCTAATGCTTTTATGCTGCTAAGTCATAATCTCTCAAGACCAAAGTATCTAATAACTCAGACACCTAACACGAGTCTTATCTGCTCAAGTATACATGTTCCAACTGGAATAGTTTCTCATAAACACAAGATGAATCCAGTAAATGAAGCATAATGTTTCATGTTTAGGGAAATTCATTAGTTCTCCAACATGTGATTAAACCTTGGGAAACACCAAAAATACAAGCTACAACCTACAATACGTTTACCACTGTGGTATATAGGAGAAAACAGTAATTCATCTGGCATATGGAAACCAAATACATGAACTATCTAAGGAGTAACTATAGCTTAGTTTCCAATCCAATTAACACCTACAATTTCCACTGTGTAGAGTATTAGAAGAGCATTGATATATGGAGAAATTATGCACATAAAAGATTCACACAGTAGCAGCTCATATTGCTCAATAAGCAAAACACAGCACTCGACATTCTACATGTATGCACAAGTACGCATTTGCTATCATTGAGAAACACATACCTACCTCTTTCAAGTTTCAAACTGAAGGGAACCAATGAAAGTGATTTGGGCACAACTACTTCATATTCTTCTCTGTGTTCAATTCTATAGGAAATTAACCAGCAACCCACAATACAGTGCATAAAAAATCCTGAACCAACAACTACACGATTTACACAAATTATTAGCCACCACTAACCCCACCAAAGTAAATACACATAAAAAACCTGAAACCGACAACTAAACGATTTACACAAATTATTAGCCACCTTAGTCCCCACCCACCTAAGTAAAATACAGTGCATAAAAAAACCTGAAACAGATAATGTTGTACCTGCTCTCCCTACTTCCACATTTCCTTTTAAAACTTAGGTGGAGGATTTTATGTCTAGATGCAAAAATTTATATCTCCATAGAACAATAATAAATCTTTCTAGAGCCACATACACTCAGAGAACTCTACACAAAGGAAACGGGTCTACAGATAGTCAAAGTATAAGACTACACAAATCATAGGCAAAATAACAACCAACCAAACATCAGACAAGATCAGTAACATTACTCATTTAAGCTTCTACAAAGTTTATCTATTTCACTTGATTGCAAAGTGCTAACAAATGAAAATAAGCAGTAACAATCTTAAGGTATTTAATCCATCAAAAATAAAAACAAAAACTCACACTATTATAAGGCAACAGGTAGGGCGACGCCGGTTGGCAAAGTTTTCAACGATGGATTAGCAGGGTGGCAGTAGAGCAGCAAGGTTTTCACTTCTCAAATTTCACTGCAATATCGTTGGCAAAGTTCCTCAATAGAAGATAATCCCAACAGTGTGAACAAAGTATTGGAGATTAATCCCAAGGTTGGAAAGTTCATCAATAAACGCTTGGTGAATTGGGGGGAGTGAACAATCTCGGGTTTGTTGATTTGGGGGAGAAGTGAATCAATTTTGAGATTTAGGATTAAATGGGGTTAATATGTAATTTTGTAAAAATATATGGATCTAACTTAAACACTTTATTCTATTTTTTAATTTTTTATTTAATTTTTACTTTTTAAAATTTGGTCAAAGGCTATTTGCACAATTTTTTTTGTTCAATGTGCTACTGAGACTAATTTCCCATATATTATATATATTATAATTCGAAAGCTAAATGACTTAATTATTATATGTATACGTATATATGTCACAAAATTGTTATAATATAAGAACATAATACAAATTGTATGTATGATAAATTCGTTTTGGTTTTGATCAATCGTTAATTTTAGATTATGTGTAAAAAAAATCAAAATAATTTTTTTTTTTTTTTATAGTAAACACTAAATTTAGGGTCTACCGATTGAATTACTTACGAAATTTCCATCGGTAGCGTCAGAATTTTCAGTCCTGCCCTATGACTCATTCTCGATTTTGTCCTATTTATTTTGAATTTTCAATTTCAACCATCTAATTAAAAAATGGGCTTTATAGCCAAAAAAATCCAAATCTTTGTGAGTTTTTGCTATTTTGACCAATTCTTAAAGTTTTGTCAATTTATCCATAATTTTAAAATTTAATAGTAATTTTAGCCAATTTTAGATTTTAGTCAAAATTGGATGACAAGTCTCTTACTAGTTGCCACATGGATTAAGTTTTAAATACACATCACAAATTCTCTAACTCATCTTAATTAAAAATAAATTAACAACTTCGACTCAACTTCAACTCTACCTTCAATCAACATTAAATCTCATCATTTCACTGCAATTAACTTTGTCTATTTCGTCTTCGCTGGTTGCTTCAATGTAGGTTTTTGTTCTTTGAGGTTCGCCATTGTTTTCTTCCAAGTTTTATAGTTGTAATAATAAAGCAGATCTCTCTTCTTCTTCATCAATTTTCTGGGCTTGTTTTTTGGTTTGCGCTTTGTTTTCTATTAATCTGTAAATTTAATGTCATGACAAATAACATAAGTTTAATTACAAATAATTTGCATTAGGGGTAGCCAGATGCGGTTGTTTGGTGGGTGGGGAGGCTTTTAATATACTCCAGTCAGATTAGAAGGGTTAAATCAGTCTAATAATCTTAGTTAATTAAAGTTAGTTAGAGAATTGATGATGTGTACTTAGAACCTTGAGCAATGTGGCAATTAGGTAAGAGACATGTCATCCAATTTTGACTAAAATTTAAAATTGTCTAAAATTGCTACTAAATGATAAAATCATGGATAAATTGACAAAATTTAAAGGATTTACCAAAATAGCAAAAACCTACAAAAATTTGGATTTTTTTGGCTGTTAGGCCTAAAAAATGTGTCATCCTTTTTTTGTCAAAGATTTTGCAATTTTCGGCTGACTTTTCCACAAGTACAGTACAAACACCTAGTGGTGCCCGGTTTAACCGAACCGCCGGTTTCGGTTCCGAAACCGGCGGTTCGGCCAACCGGGAAAGGGCTAACTGGAACCGAACCGGGGTATGTTCGGTTCCGGTTCCGGTTTGTAACCGCCGGTTAAACCGTAACCGGCGGTTCGAACTGCCGGTTTATCCATTCGAGCAATCCGGACCTCACACGTGGCATTTAAAAAAAAAAAATTCGCACGAACCGTCGGTTAACCGGCGGTTCCGGCCACAACGGTTAGTTTTCGCCGGAGTCCAGCGACACGTGTCATTTTCACAATTTTTCAAAAAAAAAAAATCGAAAAACCGGCGGTTCGAACCAGCGGTTACGGTTTTCCAATATACGGAACCGGAACCGAACCGGATGAAACCGGTTCACGGTTCCGGTTTGGAACTGAAACCGGTCAACGATTTCCCGAACCGTTGACCCCCGGTTTCGAACCGGCCGGTTCCGGTTTTTTCAAAACCGTGGGCACCACTACAAACACCCACAATTTTGTGAAATTTCAATTAATTAGGGTGATGTGACAATTTTGTGCATATGGCAAATCATTTATTTTTTTTCAAATAAAGCCAAATAATTCTACCCACATTTGCCACACATTACAAAATGAAAAAAAAAAAACTAATTAAGAAAAAAAATCAGAGTGAAAAAAACATCAGAATCCTAAATTAATTGAATTTTTTTTTCTCAATTTAAGGCTTGAAATTTAGATTGAGTTCTCAATTCAAAATAAATTTTCATTTTCATTTTCATTTTCTTATATATATATATATATATATAATGCAATTCATAAAATTAAGATTTTTTTTTATTTTCTTAATTTTATGAATAAAAGTATAGAAACCAAATTTTAATATTAATCAATTTAATTTAATATAAATTATATTTTATGAATTGAAGTAATTATATTTTTCTCTCTTTCTTTCTTTTTATACATAAATTGATACAAGTCGGATGAAGATCGTTCCAAAATTACACTAACTTATCTTAATGTACCTAAAATATAAATACATATTAAAATATAAATAAATTTATAAATATAATTAAAAAGAAAAAAGAAAAAAATGGAATTTTATTTTGAATTGAGAACTCAATCTAAATTTCAAGCCTTAAATTGAGAAAAAAATATTAAATTTGACCCCTTATTAAGAAACTTTAAAAATTGAATTTAAAATAGAGGTATAATATAAATTGGGTATTGTTATGAAATTTATCCATAAAAAAACACCAATATGCACTGGATCAAAATTAGTAGGATAGTATATTCAGCATTGGTAGGGTAGAGAGAGAAAGTATTGGTATGAGAGCTGAGAATGGGAAGCCTCCCCTAGCAACCGTACAGTTTCAAAGTTGTTTCAATCACAATTTCAGACTCTTCATCTTCATTCACAACAAAGCGTACACAGTCCCAACACTTCTAGAAAACATTGATACTAACCAAGAACTTCTTGTTAATCTTCTTGCCCCGCCGCCACAGCAGCCACATCAAGATTTTCCAGCTTATGCTGGTGATTATAAATATGGAGGCTATTCCACTAGTTTGAATTTTAACCCTAATAACTCGAATGGATGAGTAGTTATAATTAATTAATAGTAGGATGGTGTTAGAGTTTAATTTGATTGGGTCGATTTTGGTGTTTGTATCTCGGATTGATTAGGATTGGGTCTCTCGACTAGAGTTGTGTGTTCTTCAATTGAGGGGATTAGGGTTGGTCTTCTTCCATTAGGATTGTTTTTTCTTAGTATTTGGTTTGGTTTTTGTTGTTTTACTATGATTTTGCTTCTTTCTTTTTTTTTTTTTCCTTAATTAAATTTTTTTTTTGTTTTCTTTTAATTTATTCTGTATAATGTTGCAATGTGGGTAGAATTATTTAGCTAAAACAAAATGTATAATGATTTACCACGCACATACGCAGAAAATTGCCACGTCATCCTAATTGATCAAAAAATCTCAAATTGAGAGACACGAGTTATAGGATAGGATCAAAAAATGAATTTTTCCTTAAAATTTAATATTCATTGGATTAATATGGCATTACATAAGATGGACAAAACAACAAAAAAAAATTATTAATATTTTTATAGTAGTAATGTATACATATATATAATAATAAAAATAATAATTAATGAACTCATTTATGATTTATCTCAAATTTTGCGACTCCTATTTTCCATTGGCAAATCTAAAACCCTACTTCATCTTACTCCCTCCATCCCAAATTAATTGTCATTTACCATTTGAGATTTGTTCCAAAATATTTGTCATTATAGGAATCCAAAAAAATATTTTTTCCAATTATTTCCAAAATTACCCCCATTTATTCTTCTTTATTAAATGGTTTATTATCTCATAGTGAGTATTAATAATCTCATAGTGAGTATTGGAAATAAAAAAAAAAGGAAGAAAAAAGTCATGGGTAGATAAATCATTTTGTAGGTCTCTTTAATTTATATGAAAAATGTTAAAACGTCAATTATTTTGGAATGGATGACGTTATATTTATGATGTTGTATTATTGTTAGATTTTATTTCATTGCGTGTTGTACTTGTGATGAATCTATTGTTCTTAAATGTTAGTTTATGAGTTGGTTTTGGTGTTTTGATATATTTTTTTTTAATTTAAGTTGTCTAATAAAGACATGATAAGTTTTAACTTGGTGAAAAAAAAAAGTTGGAGAACACAAATCCCCACGGGGAATCCTCATCCTCATACCATATTTTCGTAAATCTGGTATGAGCAATGGGGATGGTATTTGAACTAATTTTAACATACTCCCTCCGTCCCAACTTAACTTGTCTACTTGTCATTTCGGTTTGTCCTAACTTAACTTGTCAACCCATAAATGACAAATTTTTTTTTTACATTAATATCCCTATATATATTTTAACATTATTACAAAAATGTCATCCAAAAGTGCATAGGATTTGATTTGATGTGCATATTATTACAAAAATGTCATCCAAAAGTGCATATCCCCTTGAGTTAACTGCATTTTTTTAACCTCCGTGCCCGATCAAAATAGGCAAGTTAAGTCGGGACGGAGATAGTATATATTACTTTTTGTTTGTTGCTAACTACCCCCTTGCTTTCAACGTCATCAGTTGTGGCTTATGGTACTTTGTGGAACCTATATGGAGTGAGAATGTGGTTATTCATTGATTACAAATGCAAAAAAAAAAAAGAAAAAAAAAAGGTATAGCAAAAAGGAAAAAATAAGTCTTTGATCCGTACATCAGACTTTTGATATTGCCAAGTTTTTATAAAAACTATATATATATATATATATATATATATATATATATATCTTATCTATTCAATTTAATTTTAAAATGAAATATTTAGAAAACGGTAACATTTTCATCTCCAATATACCTAGCTAATAAATATCATTAAGGCCACAACACATTCATTATTCAATTATCTGTCAATTTAAAAGTACAAAGTCATTCTAAAAAATCTTATAATAGTTTTCAACATACAATAATATCAACAATAGCAATTATTCAGTTTGGAAATTCATAATAATTTTCAAAGTAATTACAATTTGCATTTTAATAATATTTTCGTATTAGAGCTATAAACATTTCAAATCATTTTTTAGAGTTAAATTTTTTTGTATATTTATATTGAATAAAATATATAATTAGATCGAACACATTTTATATAATACCTATGTACTTCAATAAATCAAAATTATCTAATATATTTTTTTATATATGCTTATAATATATCATTAATTGTAACGCTCTTTTAATCTTTATTACTATGAACTAATTTTAGTCTAAGATTCAAAATATTCAAAATTTTAGAAGATTAATAATCAAAACATGTCATTTTTAAGAAGAGTTTGGAAAGTAAAAGAACTCTTCTACCTTTTATAATCAATATAAACAAAATAAATACTAAATTATTTTATTATCTTTATAGTTTAATATTTATAAACAGGGCCGGATTTTTCATTAGGCCGGTGAGTTGGTCGACTCAAGCTAGAAAATTTGCAAAATTATAGCAAAATTATAGCGGCCTGGAATTATTTTATACACCTATATATATGTATATATACTTTGGTATATACATAAATCTTCAATAAACATTAGTGTCCTGTCCTGGGTTTAAATGTCTCTTAAGACAGAATATTTTTCATATTTTTTTATTTTTAATATAAAGAGGGAAATTGGGCCTAACTTGCGTTCTAAGTTGCTATACTAAGAGATCGAGGGGCCCCAAGCCGGCTTCTTCTTGTTACATAGTTTTATAAATAATATCATGCATCCATCCCATTAAAATTAGGCTTAATAGCGAAAAAAATCAAACTTTTACATTGTTTTATTTTTATATTTTAGCCAATTCATTTAAAATTATTGATTTTAATCATGAATTAACCTATCGATTTTAATTTTAGGCAATTCATAGTTTTAGTCAAAATTAGAGTATGTGTGTGGTGATGAAGGTAATATATAAATGCCTACATCATTTAAAGTTTATTAAGTCTAATTAATTATATATTAACCCACTATAACATCCTAAACAAATGAAAAATATATATAGAAATAATACTTTAGGAAAACAACAAAATATAACAAAAATATAAAGAAAGAAATTAACTATATATAGCTTTATTCACTTATACAAACAAATCCAAAATTTTAATAGAAAAATAATACAAATTTCAAAGCAATTACATTTAAAAATATAGGTAAGAAAGGGTGATCAATATTTTAAATATAAATAACTCAAAAAACTCTATTATGAAATCCAAATCCTATATTAATAAAAAAGATAAAGTAATTTCGATCTTCCGTTGGTGTGGAGCAGTTCATATCATTTCTTGTGCCCGAAAAGTTATGGGCCAAATTTTGGTGCATGAATATGTTATTGATGTGTGATTATGTTTTATTAATTTTTCTTTCTTATTAATTTAATTTCTTTAGGTTAACGTGGTTAAATCATAATTAATTAGACTTAAATCATGATGTATCATTTATATATTATCCACATGAAATTCACATCATAACATACATAATCCAAATTTGACCTAAATCATGAATAAGCTAAAATTGAAATCAATTTGTGAATTCATAGTTAAAATTGCTAAAATAGAAAAAAAAAAAAAAACTATAAACCTTTGGACTTTTTGTCATTAAGCCTTAAAATTATTACATCAGATTTCAAGGTATTTTATTTAGAAAATCAAATATAATATTTTCGTTATCTATTTAAAAGCATAAATAATTTCATTTTCAACAAATATTAAGGTGATAATCTAGAATTCTTTTTTGGAAAAAAAATTAAAAGTCGTAGTTTGGGCAATACAAGGACACTTATCATGGGTAAAACAAAGGGTATTATATATCATTCGTGGTGTTGGTATTTTCTCAGATTTTGCCCTTCTTCACCGAAACCCTAATTTCCTCGTTGTCGAAAGGAAACTGTAGCAAAAACATGGAAATTACGAGGGACTCTAACCCATCATCGTCTTTCCCACCTCTGCGAAAGGTATGTGTTGTATGTTTGTGTTCCCCTGGAGGGAATCGAGAATACAATATTTATATAATAGATCTTAACTCCGAGAAAATCATTGCTGTTTTGGCTCTTGATGAGGATTCTATCTTTGATGCGGCCTTCTGTTTGTCTGGTTCCAGACTTTACATTTTTGAAGGATACAATCACAGATTGAATCCAAATGGGGGAAAATCTGTGCTAAGGTTTGATTTGCCCAAAGATATTTCGAATTTAAAATTGGAGAAAAGCATGCTAACTCACGACTCTTACTTGAATCATGTTAAGTATTCCCCCCACGCCAGAGTGACACCGTCGGGTAGGATTCTGGTTTTCTCGTCTTGCATCAATTGTCCTACTAGTAATTATGATTTTGAGCTGTATGATGGGATCAATGGGATATGGCATAAACTCCCTAGATTGCGACCGCGCGTGGATCTTGGTCGTCATTATTTTTGGATCACATCGTTCACTTTCTTGGATAAGTCTGTATTGTTCCTCCGGACAGATATTGGGGTTTTTACTATGGATCTCAACCCTCCCCACACCCGAAAACGTTGGAAAACGTTTGGATTTTGTGGGGCCGCCCGTCTGCCGTATTTTTCAGGTAGTTCGCTAGTAGTCTTAGGAAAGGACATCTGCTTGATTCCTTCTTATGCGTATGATATTGATGCGTCTGGTATTCAGAAGAATGAAGATGTTTTTTCGAGGTGGGTTTTCTCTTTTCCTGACTTTAAACCCTTACCTGACCTCTTATGCAAATATGCTGGAGTCAATGTGGTGGATGATGATGACTGTGTTTTGGATGATTGCAATTTCTGTATTCTTCAGATTGGGGTAGACAATGAAACTAAGAGTCCTGAGCTGATGTGGGATGTATACAATTGTCATCTCAGCACATGTAGGGAAGGGCTGTCTAAGATCAGGAGGCAGAAAATCAAAGAGAGTGAGGATTGGTGGGAAAGAAAGAGTGAGGTTTTTCCGCTTCCTGGGACAAACAAGATTAAATCGTTTAAAATCTCTCTCAAAGCCCAGCAATACGATTGTTTCTCCTGTTGCTCCTTCTCCTCCATACCCTACATTTAGGTTGAAGTTCTTGATCGGCCAACGGAGCAATGACTTGTTTTTAGAAAAGAAGTATTTGTATTCTGTCGATTAACTCTTCTATGTTGCTTTTTTAGACAACAGTATTTATATTATGATCGATTAATTTGCTCTTATGTAATCAATTGATGTTTTTATTGACTTCATGTTCATCTCTTCTGTTAGTGTTATATTTTAACACTAATTAATTTTGCCTTTTCTTTGATATTTTATTCCGTATTTAATACTAGTATATTTATGTATTTGATAGTATATTTTATACTTAAAGATACTTAATATATTGGATAGATTTGTTTGTTGAGATTTTGTAGGGATAATGATTTTAGAAGGAAAGATTTGAAGAAGTCTTTTCATTCCTACAAAATAGGAGATTTGTTTCTTGCTTTCTTATTCTCTTTTGCAGACGTGGAATTTATCAAGTAAAGAGGCTGATCAAAGACGTGCTAAAAACAGAAGAGAAGACGTGCCAAAAGCAGAAGTGGAAGACGTGCAAGAAGATGGAGAAAGAAGAGAAGTGGAGTTATGGAGAGTGTGGAAGATGGATGAAGATCATGGATCATGAAGATCATGGACAAGAAGCACGATCTGCTGGAGTCTATAAATAGCACAATCCAGGCTGCAGATCAGGGTGCACTTTCTAGAGAAATCCAAGAGCAAAACAAGAGCATAGTGAGAGAGATTTAAGGACAGTTTCAAAGCAACTGAGTGTTGGAACATCTGTGACAACATTCTGTTTAATAGAGTCTTTCCTTTGATAGATTCTAGGTTTGTTGTTTTGTAAACCCTATAGAGGGTTTTAACATTCTTTGAGAGTCGGGAGATTATCTTAGAGTGTTTGAGAGTTTCAAAGAGATTCTTTCAAAAGATCTCTTTGTGATTGTTTTGTAATTACTCTTGTAGTAATAAATCTTTTTGCCCTGCTGGCGTTCCACGAGTATCTTTATATACTCGTGGATAAATCTCCTGTCCTTGTTCGTTTTTATATTCCGCTGCATATTCTGATTATTCTAAGTGTATGAATGTGTTGGTAAATGTTGTGACATTTGGAACAACATTATCAATCTGTTCGTTTTGTTTTTAAATCTTGCAGGATATTCTGACCCACCAATCCTTTCATCTTCCATACAAGTTACAACTGAAGCCTTTACCATTTTTTCTGCACATGCCAAAATGAGGTCCACATGAAGAACAAAGGATAAACAAAATTAAATTCACAATGAATTATTCATTTGATAGAATAGCGGAATAGAGCAGATCAATAGAATTATTCATAATTTATTAGATGGTAGATTGTATGTTCTTGCATCGTTTCCCCTTCTACCAATAAGCTTTAGTCTCACATCTGAATATCGCATTTTGTCTCTTGTCATTCTAAATGACTTGACATACACATTATTCTGATCCAACATAAGCTTCAAATTTGAGACAATTTCTGCGTGGAGGCTATTTAAGTTTTTGTTGCACCTAAAAATAATGCACATATAAGTTTTTTAATTAATAAATTATTCTATAACTTATATTTATTTACTAATGAATTAATCAATAAATAAAATTTATAACATACCTGACAGAATTTAATCTGTTCACCACTTCATTTGTCGAGTCATAAATATACAATTGTGTAAATTTTTGAGTTTCACCTTGCACTGGCAGAAGACTTCCCATTAAATGGTAATTTTGGCCATGAAGTCTAAATACTGGAGGAGAATTTCCTTAATTTAGGCTTCTATCAATCTTTCCTCCCATCGATGTGAAAGAAAACATACTATTGTATGATCTTATATTATGTAAGAAGTGTTTGCTTCTGTCAGAATCTCTATATAATGAATTTACAATACTTGTGGTGGACGCGTCAATTTCGGAAGCTGAATTTTTCCTTGCATACAACATAAAGAATACTTCGGATTCTTCTCTTTAAAATAAGATTGCAGTCACTCTTCATACCAAAATAGCGCTCCACAAAATTGACATTTGTATGTTGGATCTTCAATATCCCAATATTCTAAAGTTATAATTAAACAACACATTAGTGAGAAAATTATAAAGTTGTATATTTATAGTAAATTTGATTTTTTTTTTAAATTTTAACATTATCATGGTAAATAAGTTATATATACTATACCAACGGATGGATTGTAGGCTTCCAAAGTTTCCTGAATAGATGGCTATGCCTAGAAAAATAATTATAAATCTTTGTCATGATAAGCAAATATAACAAAATATTTTAAACATTACACATACGTACCATTTAAGATATTGTTGTCAGATTGAGCATCGTGGTCATTTTGAAGTACATTAATTAAGTTATCTTCACACCCATGTTCATTTATACCATCAGAATTTGCAACGCCATCGTCTGCAAGGAAAAAAAGTGAATTAACCAATTAGATAAACTAAAAAAAATAATGATTGGATTTAATTAATTTGAAAAGCAATTTCACGTTTAGTTTCATATTATTAAATTATTTTTTTCTATTCCAACCAAAAGAGAGTATTTAGTTAAATCTATACTTATATAATAAAGTAGGATGACTTTCTTAGTAGGTTCCACAAAACCCTAATTCTTCCACTGTCACTCTCAATGTCCACTCTTACTCTCAGCCGCCTCCCCCACCAAGAGTCCAAGACCGACCGAGAGACATCTTCATCTAAAAAGTTCTGATTTATTTCAAGGATAAATCTCAGGTAATAATCTTATTTATTCTTCAGCTAATATCATTAGACCAAATATTTTTGTTTTTGGACTCTTTTAATTTGTTTAATTTGCCTGAGGTAGGATTGAAGATCTGTTTTCCTAAAGCAAATATTATCCATAGATAACCAGTATACAATTCAGATTTGCAGATTTGTTTTTTTACCTCAGATTTGTTTTTATTTTTTTCCTAGATTTGTTTGTATAAAATCACTCTCGGCCATAAAATTGGAGAGTCCAAGATCTGTTTATTGCAACTTATTATTTTTTACATACAATTTTAAAACAGAAATCTAGCAAGTAATGTATGCATATCATATACATAACATGTTTAAAATAAAATACATAAACTGAAATGAAAGGTTTAAAGAATAAGAAATACCATCAAAATCATGTTTATTCTTCTGACGTTTGCATTGTGATGCAATACTTGTTAGTCTCCTCATCTTTCTCATGTCAATTTTTTTATTCCTTGTTTTTTGAATTATCTGCAAATCACAATGCTGTTAATTCAAGTGCGATGAAGACGAAGAAAGCAGGGGTGAAGAGGAGAGAAGGAATTCAAACAATAATGCTGAGGGATTTATGGATGAGAGTCAGTGGAAGGGATTCACTCACAGCAAAGCTCTAATAAGCAAGGAAGTGGGAGGGGAATTCAGTATTGTGTCCACGGTATGAAGTGTGCTCCCAAAAAACTTATCTTCATCATCTTCTGCACTTGAGAAATTTTGATACACATGTAGACATCTTTGTTGAATTTTATCCTTTTATGAAGATGTTCATGTGCATTATAGACGTTGTTTGATGTATTTTTGTTCCCTTTCAGTTTATAATTTAGTATGACAAAATTAGGATTTCGTTGATATTAAATAATTTTTTTTATTAAAAAAATTCCTTTAAAAAGTTAACTGCATCATATAACCACCCTTATAAACCACTAATCCACATAAATGTGATGTTTTTTTAAAAAATAACTGAATTTAATATTCATGGCTTCCCTTATTTGTAAGAAATAACTTTATGAATAAAATAGATTTATATGTTTAGAATAAATCTTTGATAATATAATGAACACACCCATTCAACTCACTGAAAAACAAAAAGTTCATTGCCCTGTTGAACAATCTAATAATTGTTAATGTAAATAATTTGATATTTGTGTATATAAATTTTATTTCGCTACATGACACAATCTTTTTATATTATTTCTATTTTTAGGAACTGTGCATACTGTTGGAAAATCTTCTATT
Organism: Scutellaria galericulata; assembly: GCA_946896805.1. Lineage (NCBI taxonomy): Eukaryota > Viridiplantae > Streptophyta > Magnoliopsida > Lamiales > Lamiaceae > Scutellaria > Scutellaria galericulata. Next base: position 2,354,133 of record OX335784.1, on the reverse strand, counting down.
GAATCCATTAAAGCTGCAAGTTCGTTTTCATCTTAAAGGCATCTTAAATCTGCATTGATTTCATGTAGCGATTCATTATGCAGCTTAATCTCACCTAAAATTGATTTATCCTCTGGTGAATTTATTCTCTAGTTATACAATTATATATTCTCTAAATCTCAGAGCGTTAAAAAAATTATAAGCATATGTTCTGTCGTTCAAATCACAGTTTTGATGGTTTAGTTGGATTATTTTTCATTGATATATTGAAAAATATGCTGATTTAAGTGTTATAATATTGCGAATGTTATTTTGATTGTAACAATGCCTTGTAAAGTTGGAGTATGCCTTTATCAGTTTGCCAGGTATCTCTTCTAAAATATGTTCAATTATATGCCTGAAATAATTTTACAGTATTGATTATTATAATCAGACCTATTTTCCTTTTTACTTTATCATTGTGAATATAAATATATGATTTACCAGTTGTTGGTCAGAATATAAGGTTTATGGAGTATATATACCTGCTTTAAGATTTGTTTCACTTTCTATTTTTTAGTTATCAATTAGCTAATCAATTATAAAATAAGTGACATTTCAGAAAAAAAATTTAACAGATACACATAAAAAGTTATTTCTAAGTATTCATCTCAATCAAAACATTTATAATTTGATTTGAGCCTAAAAAGAATTTTGGAAAGAGCTTTGTAAAATAAAATTGTTTAACTTCAAACAATGCAAATTACCTATTTAATTACTATTTATTCTATGAGACAAAATCTAAAATAGAAATATGTTGATAACAATCTTGTTATTCCATTCCTTCTAAATTTATTATTTCTAATAAAATATTCACATAATAATGATTACGTCTTCAAAATTAACAGACTTTTAAAAATAACAAACCAAATATGTTTGTAGTAGAAGCATTAAAAACAAAGTATATATTCCACAATGTTTGAACATAGAAACGAAAATATTATAAAGACATTAAATATTGTTATATCATAAGCATAGACCTTATAAAAACTATTGTGATGCTTATACCTTCTTCATTTTTTTTTCCTTTTTAATCACCCTCTTAAGCTTTTTTCCAAGTCCAGAGCTTGAAAATTCATCATTTATTGATCTTTTACTTTGCACATCTTCTTCCATATCAACAGAGTCAATCATCTTTCCATTGTTTTTGGTAGTAATGACTTCATCCTCCGATTCCTCAGCCTAAATGATAGAAATATAAATTAGTAAAAGTTAAATTAAATATATCATTTAGAAGTTGAAAAAGTTATGAACTTTAATATTCCAAACGCACATTGTGAACTTCTTTTTCAGCATTTCCTAATTTGGACAACATGTCTGAATCCTACAATAAAAATGATAAATATATCAGAAAATCTTCAAAAAAAAATTTAAGGCTTCAACATAAGATAATTTAGATGACATGATTTAATTTTCAAACCTAACTTTCAATGTTGTCATCAAAATACTTGTCTATTGTATCTGAGTCAAGACTCAAGAGTAAGTTTGATTACTGTATAACCATCCTTTTCATTACTCATCTTATCAGGTTTCACCATAATCTTATATAGAACATTTCGTTCTGTCAATGTATCAATTTCTTCTACGGAAGAATCCAAAATAGGAATCTGCAAGAAAATAAATTTGAAGTACATATCAGTTATTTATAAATTAATAACGCAAGTAGAAAATACATTAATATGTTTGGAAAATTAATTAAAATAAGCATTATACATTCTGTTCCTTCAATTCGTCCGCTGTTTTTCCAATAGATTCAATGCATTCCCTATCCCATAGTAAGAATCTTGCATTCCCAGTCGAGTCAAGGACACAAATTCGAATCTTATACCTTAATGTCAAACAATGCATTAAATTATATTCTAAAACAGTCTATATGCTTAAACAAAATGACTTTGAAAAATTATGTACCTATATTTTCCATTGACATCATGTTTTTGACATTTAAAACAAATGAACTTATCTCCATCAACATCTAGTTTCTTAGAACATTTTGTACATCCCAAGTAGCAACATTCTCCTTCTGTGTCGATGTCTGCAATTGTGCAGTATACCCAATATGCTCTAGCCTAACCATAATAATAAAAAAAAATCAATTTAATTAGTGGCTATAAATATTATTTCAGAAAATTAATAAAAAGAAAAGGCTTGACAAAAATTTATATAAAACTTACCTCTTGCAATTCATTTAGTTGTTTAATTTTTTTGACATTTGCATTCCCGTTGGAGAATTCATCCAAGATGGAATTTGCTGAATAAGACCTTGTGCTTGTTGTTATAGGACCAACAAAATGTTCATTCATCCTAATTAATAAATATGTTTAAAATATAAGTCTTAACTTTATAAAGAAATTATAAATTAATATCAGTAACTATAAAAAGTAATAGACAAATATTAAAGTTATAAATAGCTCTTTCTAAATTTATCAAAATCAGCATCCTCTCCATTTACAATCAATTTTGTTGCATTGTAAGTGTTTGAAACTTTCACCTCATCTGCATATTTGAAAAGTTAGTGTACAAATATGTTTGATATCAAGTATTATATCTATAAATGTAAGCATATGCAAATTTGTACAATTATAAGCTCTATCAAATAATAATCTTACATTCCATTTTTTTGGCCCTGCACATTTGGATAACAATAATTGTCTTTCCTTTTGAGATGTTCTCAAGATGCGGGAGTATTTCATCAGCATACTCCTCCCACAAAGTGCACCATATACGGCTTTTCCTTCAAATTTTAATTCATAGTGTTATGAAGAGTCGTTGGGAATGCACCATCAAAGTACTCAAAAACATTAGTTTTTTTGTAAAAGATTGTCTTGTAGCTGTTATTGGTTGTCTTGTACTTCATGTTGTTTGGAGCAACGAAAAAGTCTCTAACAACAAATATATGACCCTCTTTTAGCAAACCATTGAACTTATCCATCAATGAATGTTTTATCGTTCCATGAATCATATCTCCCTGTTTTATTTATGACAAAATCAAAGTAAAGTTAGAATATATATTATTTAAAACTAAAATAAGATCTGGTAGTCATTTTTTTTTAAAATTTTATTGTTCTTTGATGATAGTATGAATGTGAAGTTTCATTATTCTAATATTCTTGATAAACTCTCATCCAAAGGGTTGTTATCTATATTTTGGTGTGGTCATCCATTTAAACAGGAAGACTTAGTACAAGTAATGTATGCATTAAAAGAGTATGCCCTATGTTGTTTACATACTGTACAGCTGCAAGTTTGAGTTGTTAAAATTAAACAACATGCCATTGATGTAAACAGTTTCTATATGTGCTTAGAAATAAGTCTCACATGCACATAATAACTTAAAAATGAATAATTGATTATTTTTAGATCATAATGTTGTTACATATACTTAAGGTCCATGTTGTTTGTGCATATGTATGTGTAGTGGGTGTGTGTGCGTCTAATTATTCAGGTCAATCAAAACATTTACAATTTGATTTGAGCCTAAAAAGAATTTATGAAAGAGCTAATTTGTAAAAGAAAATTGTTCAACTTCAAATAATGCAAATTACCTATTTAATTACTATTTATTCTGTGAGACAGAAACTTAAATAGGAATATGTTGATACAAATCTTGTTATAAATAAACAACAATATCATGATGGGCTCTTATGTTGTATAGCATATTTTTGTGTACATTAGAAAAGTAATTACTTACTTCTTTGTCACGGAAAACAACATCCAACCTGAATATTTCTTCTTTTTTCCAATAACAGGTACCTCGTACAGTCGTACTAATCTCAAATGCAAAGCCCATGTCGTTTTCGAAGGGTTGATGTCCTTGATTAGATTGAAAGCTCCCATTGTTGTGTTGCTTCTGCCAAAATTGATAAAAACAAATTAGATGTTAGCAGATGCTAATAAGGAAATAAAGAATTAAATGAATTAGTAATTTCTTTTACACCCACCTAGAAATAGAGAATATGCATATGATTTTGTGTTTAGTTGAATGTTTCAGGTTTAGGTTTATATGTTGGTGATGGTGACGTGCATGAAACATGTATGAAGGCAGTTTTTTTTCAGTCTAATATGCTGCATAACTGCTGATTACAACTGTTGATGAGAGAAGTATAATGTACTGTTTTTTTCATGTTGATAACTGCTTCTTACAACTAATGATGAGAAAACTATTATATTGCATTTTTTTTATTAAAACATTTTTCATAACTGTTGCACATATGCACATACAGATTTTTTTATTAAAACATTTTTCATAACTGTTGCACATATGCACTTACAGATAAGAATATGAATTAGTTTTGAAATCTGAATTAGTAAAATTACAAAATTTTCCAAACTTTCTTCCAAATTACAAAATAGTCCAGACTTTCTTATTATTATATAAGTAATAATAATAAGTAATAAGTAAAGTTATAATAAGTAATAATAAGTAAGTATAGATTATATCACCTGTAATGCTAGAAATTAAATAGAATTTAAAGATGTTCAGCATGAAAAATATATAGCATCTTTATTATTATTATATATATAAAAATAAGAACCGTATGGACTCATGTCATTCATACAATTGTTTGATATTAAATTCTCTTATTAATATAAATGTTAATAAATAGATAAGTAAAGACTTAGAATATTGAAAGAGATAATTGATAATTTTCTCACTACAAACCATAAAACATCTTTTAAAGTATAAATGTTTTATGTTAAATTTTTCAGAGTAAAAATATTATTCATTTGTCGCTCAAAAGGAAAATGAATTAACTGATAGAACTTGTCGCTCAAAATCAAATACTAAATATCTTGTATTACCTTTCTTTTGGTATTTTTATCTTTAAATATCTTGCAGCTCTCCTCCAACTTCGCGTTCTCTTTCAACTAGTTTGCAGAGGGGGTAAGAAAATATGGTGAAGTTTTCAAGTTTTGGTGATATCTATTTCAAGAGTGGTAGTTGTTGGTGTCGACTGAGGCAATATTCTTGGAGGTAATGTTATAGTTTTCAATTTATCAACATATTAGGTGAAATAGACAGTGTAAATTAACTTTTGTGCAACTTTATTCTTTTGTGCAGTGAATAGATAATACAAGATATTGCATACAAGATATTGCAGCTTTATATTTGTCAATTTTATAGCTTTCACTTTTGTGCAGCTTTGTTTTATCTCTAATAATATTCTAAGAAAGCATGGTATCAAAGCATACTAATCAGCTTTTTTGCAACTTCTTTCACTATTATTATTTCAAGTTGCAATGGTACATTTGTACTTAATAAGTTGATATACTGTATATATACATATTAATATACCGATATATAATAAACATGTATAAAAAATATTACATTCAATCGAAAAAAGAATATAGAGTATTAAAATTCAATCATTTATCTGTTATCTCTGCTTTTATACCCGTTAAATCCGTTTTGTCCGTTATAATGCCGCGTAATGCCGTTACGGGCGTTATCACGCCGATATCATACCCAATAATGTAGCCGACCATTTTTAATCGAATCAGTGATGCGGAGGTGGCCGTTACCGTTACGTTAAGGCCGTCACGACCGTTATAACGCCGTTACGGTGAATCATGACTGAAAGTGAAATATTGAGCTCTATTCATCATCGTAACTTAGTCCCAATAATTGGTTGTTGTCCTAACAATGAGTTCAAAGCCTTAATTCTCAAATACATGCCTAATGGAAGCTTGTTGAAGTGGTTATATTCCGACACCTATCATTTGGATTTGATGCAAAGATTGAAAATAGCAAAAAATGTTGCATTAGCCCTGGAATATCTTCATCATGATCATACATTTCCTGTTGTTCATTGTGATATAAAGCCCAACAATATTTTGTTAGACGGAGATATGACTGCTCATGTTGCTGATTTTGGTATTTCTAAGCTTTTTGATAAAGAGGAGGCTATGATTCAAACTAAAACCTTGGCAACTATAGGTTATGCAGCACCAAGTAACGTATAATATTCATGAAAATCTTAAATTTCAATTTATCTCTATATATTTATTTCTAATATTCTCAAAATTGCAATGTACATATTAGAATATAGATTGGAAGGAAAAATATCAACAAATGGCGATATATATAGTTTTGGGATATTGTTGTTCGAGATGCTTACAGGAAAGAAACCGACAGATAATATGTTAGGAGAGGAAAAGAGCTTAAAGGAGTGGGTGAGTGATGCATTACAAGAAAATACAATAAGTGAAGTTGTTGCCCCTGGTTTACTTGCAAGATCAGATGATCAACATGTAACGAGCACAGTGGAGTTGAAAGATGAAAGTGGTAGCTATGGTGGTGAAGAAAGAGAAAATGACTTTTTGATTATGAGAGAGGAAAATGAAACACCAAACACTCCCACTGAGTCCTTGTCTGAAGGAAAAGATGTGGCACGTGTCATGGAGCCAAGCAACTTGAAGAAAGATGAGAGCTTATCAATTAATTTGGTTTGATAAATATGTTTGCATTTTAGTCCTTATTTATTGATTTAATACTTTTCAATCCTTTAGTATTTCCTTAATTACTATAGTGGAATGGTCCCCACTTTTTGTTACAAATGCCATTGTTGGCTGATGAAATGAGTACGGAAAAATTAACGCAATTCTCTCTCTAACTTTTTCTATCTCCTTCCAATTTTCTCTCAATTCATCATTTCACTGTTGTTTTATTTACAATTCAAGAACACCAAAAATTACCAAAAAATATCATAAGATCCAATCACTACACAACATTTCTCTAGGCAAGAACAATGTGTCTCGTCCATTTTTTACTTGGCTATGAAATGTTTAGCATTTTCACCTGAGGCAAGAATCAACATGATAGAAATAGCAGCCACCCTACATAAGATCAAAGCAGCAGTTATAGCAAGAATACATGCATAATTTTAATTTCTAATAATTTGTGAATATATATGCATTTGATTGTGTCTGGGAGTGTTAACACCGTTATAATTGGGGTCCTAATTTGATACTTTCAACTCTTTGAGGATCTGGACTTATAAATTTCACCTTTCAGACTTTACATTGAATGGTGATCTACTTTTCAAGGCTTGAATTAATTAAATTTCTAAAATAAAAGAATTGTACATCTAACATGACTAGTTATGGTAATAATATCATGCTAAAAGGTCATGAAAAGTTGTGAATAACAATTTGTATTTTAATCTAAATTATTTTATACATTCACGAAAAATTTAGCAAAAAATTATATCATTTTTTGCTATAAGAATAAATAATGTTTCCTAAAAGTAAATACAAATTGAAATTTCATTTTTTTGTTGTAGTATAGTTTCATGATTTTAGATTTATCAAATTTTGAAATGTTTATCTTCCAATATGATTTTTCTAAAACATAAATTTTGATTTTAACGTATTGAAAAAAATTTATATAGATTTTACTAATGGTATGTAAAATTTAGAAATATTATTTTGGAGTAATATAAAATAATATCATTGTTTTACACTCATTATAAATAAGTTATTGAACATATATTTGTATAAATTTTTCTCGGGCCAATTGTGACAAAAAACAATTAGTAAGTAGTCAAATAATATATGATGAAAATAAAAAATATTTAAAAAGGGTAAATTGTATGGGTGATTAAATCTAAATAACTTTGAAGAACGAAATTATTTTTTATGATCACCATTTTTATATCAAAATATTACTAATACTTGAAATTTATTGCTACATCACACAGGTACCAAATGAGGTTGAAATGTTATCAATACATGATTATAATATACAATAATATTACCATTTTACATTATGAATAAATTATTGAGCATATATTTTCATTAGTTTTTTCGAGGCCAATTGTGACAAAAATAATTAGTAAAGTAGTCGGACACATATGATGAAAATATGAAATATTTAAATTTTGTCAATTATTTAGGTAGATAATGAAATTGAAATAACATTGAAGAAATATGTAATTTTTCATGTATATATATCAAAAATTTACTAACACTTGAAATTACTTGTCCATGCATCACACAAATACCAAATGAGAGTGAAATATTATAGAGAACTTGATTTTTTTCGTAATTAACATTTTCACATCAACTCGAAATATGTAAATTTTATGGTTGTGCATTATTATACAGGTAATAAATTAGATCAGAATTCTCTAAAAAATATAATTTTTTGTGTTTAACATTTTCATATCAAATTATATAAATAGTAAAATTTATATGTATGTGCATCGTACGTGAATCTTATACTAGTAAAGCCAAATAAGTCTACCCACATTTGCCACATCATTACAAAATAAAATTTAAAAAAAACTAATTAAGAAAAAAAATTCAAAGTGAAAAAACATCAAATCCCAAATTAACTGGAAACTTTCAATCAAAGAACACAATATGTCATGGATCAGCAATTTTCCCTCCAGAAATTGGAGATTTGCAATTTTGAGGCCACATAGACAAATCAGGTGGCAACGTCAGCCCAAAAATATTTTTCAGCTAAAATCAGACTTGATTGTATAAAATTAGAAGTTAGAGGACTAAAATTGGAAAGTGAAAAAATATTGCACCAAAATTGAACAAGACCTAAGTTAGAGGACAAAAATTAAATTTTTCTCTATATATACACACTACTATATCTTATCTATTCAATTTACTTTTAAAATGAAATATTTAGAAAACTGTAACATTTCCATCTCTAGTATACCTAATAAATATCATTAAGGCCTTAACACATGTATTAATTTATTATCTGTCAATTTAAAAGTATAGAGTCATTCTAAAAAATATTATAATAGTTTTCAACATACAATAATATCAACAATAGCAATTATTCAGTTTGGAAATTCATAATAATTTTCAAAGTAATTACAATTTGCATTTTAAAAATATTTTTGTATTAGAGTTATAAACATTTGAAATCATTTTTTAGAGTTAAATTTTTTTTTTTGCATATTTATATTGAATAAAATATATAATTAGATTGAACACATTTTATATAATACCTACGTACTTCAATAAATCAAAATTATCTAGTATATATTTTTATATATGCTTATAATATATCATTAATTGTAAAGCTCTTTTAATCTTTATTACTATGGAATTAATTTTATTCCAAAATTCAAAATATTCAAAATTAGTAGAATAATAATCAAAACATGTCATTTTTTAGAAAAGTTTGGAAAGTAAAAAAAAACTATTATACCTTTTATAATCAATATAAATAAAATAAATACTAAATTACTTTATTATCTTTAAATTTTAATATTTATAGGTAGGACCGTACTTTTCATAAGGCCGGTGGGTTGATCGACTCAAGTTAGAAAATTTGCAAATTATAGCGGCCTGAAATTCTTTTATACATGCAATGCAAGTATATATGGTATATACATCTTCAATAAACATTAGTGGCTTAACGGTTAAGTTTTCCCTTCAACAGCCCAGTGTCCTGTCCTGGGTTTGAATGCTTGTTTAGGCAGATTATATATTTATTTATTTTTAATATAAAGAGGGAAATTGGGCGTCTAACTTGCGCTCTAAGTTGCTATACTTAAAGCCTTAGGGACCCCCAACCTATATAGTTTTATAAATAATATCATGCATTCATTCCATTAAAATAAGGCTTAATAGCAAAAAAAATAAAAAAATAAAAATCCAAAGGTTTACTTTGTTTTTCTATTTTAGCCAATTCTTTTAAAATTATCGATTTTAATCATGAATTAACCTAATGATTTCAATTTTAATCCATTCATGATTTTGGTCAAAAGTAGACTATGTATGGTGATGAGAGGTTGCCACGTAGATAATATAAATGCCTACATCACTTAAATTTTATTAAGTCAAATTAATTATGGATTAACCCATTGTAACGTCCTAAACAAGTGAAAAAAATAAATAGAAATAATAATTTAGGAAAACAACAAAATATAACAAAAATTTAAAGCAAGAAATTAACTATATATAGCTTTATTCACTTATACAAACAAATCCAAAACTTTAATGGAAAAATAATAAAAATTTCAAAGCAATTACATTTTAAAAATATAAAAAAGACTCTTTTATAAACTCGAAATCCTAAATTAATAAAAAAGATAAAGCAATTTTGAAGCTCTGTGGGTGTGGAGCAGTTCATATCAATTCTTGTGCTCGAAAAGTTATGGGCCAAATTTTGGTGCAGGAAGATGTTATTGACAATATTTTAAAGTCATTGCTTTTGTTGTATGTGTGATTTTGTTTTATTATTTTTTCTTTCTTATTATTTTAAGAGTTTATTACTTTTTTTGCCCTGTAACTTAGGGGTTCTGGCATTTTAGTATTTTAAGTTTTCGGGCTGGCAATTTATGACTTTAAAATTTTCGAGCTGGCAATTTAAGATATTAACTTTTGAAAATTCACAAATTTAGGCCAATTTCAGCCCGAATGGCACCAATTGGGCCGAAATCGCATGTGAAATGCACGTGAGGTCACCAGTTCGGGCTTTTCAGGTCAATTTTGCTGAGGTGGTTTTTTAATTTTAATTTTATTTATTTTTCACATAAAAAATATAAAAAAAATCAAAAACTCAAAAAAATTCAAAATTTTTGATTTGATTGTACAAACTTGATTAACATTTCTATCTCTAAAACTGTAAGGTGAGTTTTATTTAAGTAATTAGTTTAAGAATAACATAAATATTTTTGTACATGTTTCAAAATTTTATATTTTACATTGAGTTTGCACAAATGTTGCAATTAGAGAAATTAGGGGCTTATTTTGAAATTTTGACTCCGACCAAAATATTAATATGTACGAGCCTGTATATAGAGTTAATATGGACATTCAAAAAATGGACAAAACAAAGAAAATTATTAATACTTTTAGAGTAGTAGTAATAATAATAATAATAGATATACTTTACTTGTCAAGTAAACATTATTTTTAACTAAATTGTGGGTAACCAGTCTAAAAATTGAAAATTTTCAATATTACACGGAAAATAGATAGATAAAGGAGTTTTTCATTGCTAAAATTTATCCCAAATTTGCAAACCAAGAAAATAAAAAAGTAAATTAATGTAATAGGAAAAGAAATATTAAGATAGTATTCGAAAATTGTGACTGTTGAAACTCTTCAGTTTTTCATTGCACTCATTGAGTAGAATTACAACTTGAAGGTCTTCATTTTCCAGTTGCTGCAGTTTGTCCAGGATTTCCTTAGCAGAGAATACCACAACATTGCTACAATAGTTAAGTTCAATCAATTTGAGCATTGGTATATTTCCAAGATCACAAGGGATTTTCTCCAACTTTTCTAGTCCAAAAGGACGAATGTGTTCAAGTACAGGAAAATGCTCACTCTCTGAGATCCAACATTTCAAATCACAAAACTGACATGAAATTGCTAGAAATTTTAGTTTGAGGAATCCCCCTTCAACTGTTTCCCACTTTCACTTGTGTCCTCTTGTGGAGTACATTCTCAGTTCAAGCTCTTGAAGATGTGGCAAATAACTTATCTTTGTTGTTATATCTTCCCAATTAAGCCTACAACCACTTAAACTCGACTTTTTTAGGGAAAGTGGGAAGTCATGGTTATGCAGCAAATCACTCCAGTTTGCCTCAAAGAATATTGAGGAGAATTCACAATTTAGGGTTTCGACTTCAAGAAGTTGAAGATTGTCGAAACAAGAAAGCGACCACTCCTCAATTCCATCATATCTTGATATTTGGGATTTTTTTCACTACTTCTTCACTACACTTGAAATTTCTTATTTTGAAGAGCGTTTGAAGATTCCACAGGACAATGTCATCTCGCTGATCATCCATGTGAGGATCTGCGAGTTTAAGTAAGGAGAATTCAACATGTTGAAGCTGTGGCATTTTCCAAATTTCTAATGGTTCAATAAAAACATCATGGTGCTTAACTGCTAATGTATGCACATTCCAAAGAGAGTAGAGTGAACAAGGAATTGATCGAATATGGGGAATCCAAGGTTCATAGATAGAGATGGCAAGATACTGTGAGTTAATCAATTGAGAGAATATTGCTTCAAAGGAATCAAGGAATTTTGCATTTCTAGAGTCAATATTTCCTTCAGACGCAGCCAATATCCTCAACAATCTTAAATCAATCGATGGTAGGTCACCATCGTGAGAATCATGCATATATCAAAGAACGAACAAGTGGCATGTGTAGCAAGGATTTAATGGTTTGATGACATGTACCTTGACGAACAACAACACGATGTTGATTACTTATGCCTTGTGGAATTTCATAATCGTTTTGGCTTGCAACACCAAAGAATTTCTCTTTCTGAGATTGTCTTAATCACAAATCTCTCAACAAGTCATGCATATTATTATATTTTGCATTCCATCCCCACTCATTAATGAAAATTAGATTTCTATCAACAAGATCCTTTAGGTTATCTTCTGCAATTTCTTCCAAACCTTTTCCACTAATTGGTTTAAGAATTCCTTCAACAACCCATAGCATAATGAGGGATGAGACATCAGCTGCACGGTCATCTTTGAAAATCCCCATATAGAGAAAACATGGCTTTAAATGAGTTGGTAGATTGTTGTAACTGGTGCTCAATATCGTTAAGCAATGTTCATTGTCCTCTAAATTCACAATTGAACTTAAATTTTCTGCGATGTATTTCCAATACTCTTGTGTTTGTATTGATTTCGCTAAAACTCTTGCAATCACAATAATTGACAAAGGAAGTCCTTTGCAATTTTTTGCAATTATCCTTCCAGTTTCTACCAATTCAAATGAGCATTTTTCTTCTCCAAATATATTTTTGCACAATAAATTCCAACTTTCATCGTCATTCAGATATTTCATCTTAAGGCCATGAGTCTCACTTAATTGGAAAGCGACATTTGACCGTCCAGTGGTTATCAATATTCTAATCCCTTTGTTGTTATTTGGAAAGAAGCATTTAGTCTTGTCCCACATATCAATAACCCACATATCATCCCTGTCAATCAAATATCTTCTACCCCACAAACGTTTGTATACCACTTCTCCTAATGCATATTCACTCAAATCTCCCTCACAAACTTTGTTTTCTGGCCGATAATTTCTAAAAGAGTTCAACGCACACTGTATTCTCGAGAATTTGTAGCCCAAGCAAGGATATCAAAATGTTGCACAACAGTTTCATTTATGAAAATATTTCTAGCAAGTGTAGTCTTACCCATGCCACCCATACCAGAAATGGGGATGATTTGGCGATCAAGTTGTCCTCCGGTGAGTTTATCCATGGCTTTATACAACAGATCGTCGAAACCCACCATGGAAGGAGATCTTAGAGAAGCAGCAGGTATTGATGAGTTGTTGAGCTGACTATTCATAATCCCCGTCTTTTCTTTAATATCCATCACCTCTTCCTTGATAAAAGACATGTCTTGTATGACACCGGAAAGAGGCTAATTGAGAAGTAAACACAAGCACACACCCAAAATACTCCCTCACTCTCCGGAATCCACCAAGAGATTAGAGGCAAAATACTTGCAAGTCCAAAGACTTAGAATTTGTTATATTATATATTTTCTCACTTGCCAAAACACTACAAGATTATGGCTATTTATAGGAGTCAATACATGATTCTAGACCACAATAATGTTCCATGACTCTACAACTTCATGATCATTAACATTGACTCTTCAACTACAAGATTCTTTAACTCTTCAAATTTTCGGATGAATCTGCCACCTTCTAGAAAAAAAGACATAACTCTCTCTAGAAAATTCCAAATGCTTCTCCGTTTGGGCCAATGAGAACTAGACTCGTAGGGCTTCGAATCCATGTATGCCAATCAGCCCAATAATTCCCGAGTAAAAGCAGTTTATTTCCGAAACCAGACTGACTGGACTGTTTCTGCACAACTTTCATCTTCCTTCATTTGATCATTTCCTTTGATCAAGTGAGACGTCTTCTTTTTTGGATCATTGTATCACTTTATCAAGACCTTCATACAAGTCATCAATGGAACTAATCATCTTTGCAGCATGAGTAATAGTTGTAGATCCAGCAGCAATTATATGGGTTTCGATTATATCCTCAGCGGCATGAGCAGCATCTCTGATGCGACTCTCCAACTCATCGGCTTCTTTGCTGCCATCATGCATGGCGATAACGTTCAAGAAAATCTTGCAAAAAAGCAACATTTTGGGAGAGAGATTGAAGCTGAGATTTGTCAATATAATTAGGAGGAGGAAGAGGTTGGTTGATCCGCTCTATAATATCCATCGCACTTAGTAGAGTTGCATAAGCTGCCATGATCTGAGAAAAATGTATTAGCAGATACAGTATGTTGATAGAAAGAAATGTTGATAGAAAACACTAAATCCTGAAAAGAAGTAAAATAGCCGTGCAAGGACAAAGAAAACATTAGTTAATAACAAGTGGGAAAATCATGAAATATTAGTTAATAACAAGTTGTAATATTCTTGGTAGAAGAAAAATTATACAATATTGTAATCTAGAAAACTAATTATAGATGATGTCGATGAGGTGATGACTAAATTAGCCGTTAGATTGAGTTAGGAGTAGTGAACTAGGTTAATCCATTATTTGATTTGTTGGTATAGGGCCTCCGTTTGGGTTGAATTTAGATTTGGTTTTGGGTTAAATAAACCTTCCATTTGTGGGTGTTTTCTTTAGAGTAAGTCTTGTGCGAGACCGTCTCACGGATCCCATGAGACAAGTCAATCCAAAAAGTCAACGGTCAAAGTCAAAAAGTCAACGGTCAAAATCAAAAAGTCAACGATCAATGGTCAAAAGTAAAAGTTAACGGTCAACGGTTGGTTAACACTCGGTCAACGCCGTTGACTCAAAAGTATTACATGATACACATAAAAATATTACCTCATATACATGAAAGTATTACATGATACTTTTATAGTTATTATGTGATATTTTCAAAAAGTATTACATGATATATATAGAAGTATTACATGATGATATTTTCAAAAAGTATTACATGATACATAAAAATATTATGTGATACTTTCAAAAAGTATTACATGATATACATAAAAGTACTACATGATATACATAAAAATATTACATAGTGATATTTTCAAAAAGTATTACATGATATACATAAAACTACTACATGTTTTATGCTCATAATGTAATACTTTTATGTGTACCATGTAATAATTTTATGTATATCATGTTGTACTTTCAAAAAGTATCACATGATATACATAAAAGTATTACATGGTGATACTTTCAAAAAAGTATTATATGATATATACAAAAGTATTACACCATACACATAAAAGTATTACCTCATATATATAAAAGTATTACATGATACTTGTATTATGTGATATTTTAAAAAAATATTACATGATATACATAAAAGTACTACCTAAGTTCATGGGGATAATGGTTCCTAAAATATAGGAGGAAGGTGAGATTTGGGCGCCAAAGTTAAGTTTTTCCGTCTGGATCCTTAGGCTTGCCCACGCCTTAGCAAAGGATTCGCCTCTGTATCTTTTCTTCACTTCAGGATTTCTACCAACAGTTAGGCGTGACCACGCCTTATGGAGAATTCACTCTTCTGCCCATTTTCTTGAAGTTCCAAATCAACATCTTCAAAAATCATTTCAAATGGTCCATTGCATCAATTAAATCCTTCTCATATCTGAAACATATAAGACTTGATCAAAACAAACATTTAAGGATTAATTGACATCCAAACATGGGAAAATTATGACCTTAAAGTGTGACATTTTTGCAACTTATCAATTACATATCACACAAATATTCACGCACAAGGAAGAAGAGCACATGGGGCGCCTAGGATTCGCGCGTTTTTTGTTGAGACCCGACCCAACCCAATTCGGATCATTATCCCATAATACAAAATTATTACCTGATATACATAAAAGTATTACTTAATATACATAAAAGTACTATATATTTTCTTATTGTCTGACCAAATCCAAAATACATCATATAATACCAAAGTATCACCTTATATATAGAAAAATATTCCTTAACACACACAAAAATAGACGGTCTCACCCAAGACTTTGTCCTTTCTTTAATGATCATTATAGGCCCAAAACTGTGTGTAATCTAAAATGACACTGTTTGACCGATTTACCCTTCGAATATTTGAAATTTGTCACTAGCACCATTGGACGTACTAAAATTGAGTGGAGTGATGCTTCAATCACCGGCCACCGAGTCCCACGTACTAAATTTGTTTTTTGTACAGTTTAAATGTGTCTGCAATATGTATAATTATTTGGAGTAAAATACAAATTGTACATTATTTTATGCATAAACATTATCATTATTAAAATTATTTTGTTTGTTAAGTTATATGTATATCCTATTTACGGTTTCAATCCTCTCCAATTACATGTGTATTGATTTTAGTCCTATATATAACTAATGTGACATTTTTGTTTTTACTTGTCGCTGCTACATATTGCTTTCTACTTCTTCGATTGTGTCTTATGGATGATTAGTGAATGCTAATTGTGGTTGAGAAGCCATCATTCACCAATATTTTACTAATATCCACCTCATAATTTTTTTATACATGTTTGGAATTCATTACACATATTTGGTCATTGTATGATTACTTGAGTAATATTTTGGATTTCAATTTCCTATTTTATATTATTTAAATGAAATCCATATTTTAATTATAATTTTTAAATTTATTAAAATATATTTTGAATTTCCGCTTCAAATCTACTATCATATTATATTAGAAAAATATTGAAAATAAATAATTAATTTAAAGTACAGAAAATAATTAATAACTGAAATTAATCTAATGTACTTCTTTTTTGAGTGTATAATCTTTTGTAATGCAGGCAGTTTCACTTATAATTCTCTATTTATTCATTAAATTCATAATTCAAAGTTGATCATGATCAATCATATGTTAGTTATAAGTAGATTTTTCATTTCAAATCTTATGTAGTGTGACTAAAGTTTTTATAATAGTTTATAAAAAAACATTCTTTCAATTTCAAAAATATTTAATGTCGATAAAATATAGAAAATGCACTTCTCCATTTGTTTCGGTTCACACACCTATAATTCAAGGAAAAAATGGCAAAAATATCTCATATATTACCCCTAATTATGACTTTATATTTTAATTTTTTTAATTTTTCAAAATATCCCTATGTTACAATACTAATTTACCTGAAGTAACTAGTTACACGCTAACGTGGTCGGTTAATTCTGACATGGATATTATTTTTTGATTTTGTTTTTTCTCAAATCTCACACATAAGCCTTTTTTTTTTTATCAAGTCAGACTTAAGAAAAGACACACTTAAGAATTAAGAAAATGAAAGAAGTAAAATTAGGGCTCGCTCAATTCCTTTTCAAAAAAAAAACTCAAATTCGATCACATTGAAAGAAAACTTCTCTTCAACCATGAAACTCAGAGATGCGAAGTGCATTGATGATCACTCTCCTGATTATGGTATCTATTTTAGAGTATTTCAGTTTGTAGTTTTAGTTGAATGATAGGATTGACTATTATGTGCTTAGGGTTTAGTATAGTGCGTTTTTAGAGTCCGATATTGGGATTTTCTTGAATATATAACGTTTGTATATTGTTTAATAGTTGGGGATTAAAATATTTGTGAGTTATTTCATGTTTTTCTGTCGGGTTGGTGTGGGTTTGATGACAATGACTGTTTTTTTTTTTTTTTTGGGTTTTATTTGAGGAAAATGAATCTTGTGGATATAATATGGTTAAAATGTAACGAGTGAGTCTCTTATGAGGCCGTCTTATGGATTTTTATTGTATTGCGTAAGACGATTCAACCCACAACCCAGATCCTACAATTCACATGTTGTTTGTGGGTGATGGGGCTCCATCTCACGATAGCTATCCGTGAGGCCGTCTCACATGAGTTTTTGTGAAATGTCATATGGCGGACCTATACATCACTTTTGCATTATTTGTATGATACATTTCAGAAACCCAAAAAATGACATTATAAAATACTGATTTTCTTCTGAAATTTATTTCTTACAGGGTTAAATAGCAGTGCTTATACCTTATGTCTCTATTATGGGGATAGTTGAGTGTTGAGCATGATGTATATGTAAGGGTGATTTTTTTAAGTTTGATTATGTGGAGGAGAACACAATATCTTAAAGATTTGTCTAGCTATATTGGAAGTATTAAGTCAGATAATTTGTTTGCTAAGAAAGTAGGTTCTAATCAGTTCTTCCAAATGCTGATGTGCTTAAGGGTGTTAGGGAGGTAGTTTTATATATTGTAGACGGTGAATTGCGGAGGGAGGTAAGGGAAGGGAATGAAAGGGAAAGTGGGGGGAATTGCAAAGGAAGGGTAAAAACACCATTGATTTTAGATGATAAAGACAATGATTACAATTGTGAGTCTAATGAGGAGGGTGATAATGAGTTACTTTATAGGAAATATATTGATGTCGATGTTGAGGGATCTATTGAGGACGATGTGGAGTTAGGATCTGGAGAAGAAGGCATCCTAGTTAGTGAAGATGATTTTAATAGTGCTAACTTCTCAGATGATAATAGGTGAAATGTGAGGGCCACTGTATTCAAAGAAAACAAAAAATACCACCTCACTTTTCTTCTTGGAATGATATTCATAACAAAAAAAAAAAAAAAAAAGTTTTCAGGGAGACAATTGAGTCGCATACCATAATGGAGGGTAGGAGTGTTAGCTTTCCCATGAGTTATAGACATAGGATATATGAAGTTTGTAATGTTAGGATTCTTTGTGGAGGATATATGCTCTCAAAATGCAACATGATAAGAACATTTATAAAATAACAACAACGACGATATAAAATAAAAACTAGAGATTTAACTCAAATTAATGTATACAATAAAAGTACAAATGTCTTAAATATTAATGAACTTAATTATGGAAAAAATATCCTTAAAATCTTTAAAAAAAGATATCATATTTGGTCACAAAAATAGTATCCATTAAGAAATAAAAGTGAATTGAAGAAGTTGAGATTAGTTGATTAAATGATATCTAATCTATTTAATATTTGATGAAAACTAACAAATGTGACCAATTGTTAAATAATTATTTGATATATTTATGTAAAGACTTAGAAGATATACAAAATTGTGTTTAAGTACGGATAGAAAGATAGAAACATTAAACTAATGAGTCATACAATGATATGATGAAAAAAATTACAAAATATTTAGATAAGTAATTAAATATATTTGATAAACAATGTGGTTTGATGTGATGAATGCATCCAATGAAAGTTTTACATTTAATAAAAAAAATATTGTAAGAGGGTTTGCTGCATTTTTACCCAATAAACAATCCATTGATTTGAAGATGCCTTAAACTATAAATATTATTAGTTACTTAACAAATAAAATAGAAATAATTTTCCATAATTTTATGATAAAATAGAAATAAGATGTTTCTAAAATACAAGAAAACATTTTTTTTGATAATTTTTAACTAATTCTTGATTGAACTTTAAAGAAATTATTGTAATTATAAAATTTTTATATCTTAAAAACTAGTTCGTAATGTGTATTAAAAATTTAAGAAAGCAAATTTGAGCTAAATTTTATATTTATATCTATATAATAGCAAAATAATGGTAAAAGTGGAAAGTTATGATTTTCCCATCCAAATTAACTTACCAAAAGTAGAAATTTAAGTAAGAAAATTAAAAAAAAAAAAATAGAGAGAGAGAAAAAGAGGAAGCTAGGCTAGCTAGGTAGTTTACTTTTTAGCAACTTTTATGAAAATGTGTGTGGGGTGGGAGAGGGTACATAGGAAGGGGAGAAGAATGTGCGGGCACTGGGCAGTGACGTTGGGCATTATTTTATTTTATTTTATGTTAATAAATCACAGTATTCAAACTCATTTAAATTTTTTACTTAAAATTCATTTTTAACATACAATTTATAAAATTAATCATTGTTTCATGATTTTTCTAGATAAAAATTATATCAAACTAATTAAAAATATGATAGTTAGTAAGAAACAAATCAGATTATTTGTATGATAAATATTATAAATCCTGACCAAATTATGAATAATAAAATTAATAAAATAATTAGATTATTGAGAAAAAAATTAAATGTTTTTCCAGAAAATAGTATTTTTTTTCATTTTATTGTATCAGTCTTTTAATATCTTTTATATTATATATAAAAAAAATGTTTTGATGTAATAAAAATTACGAAGTGCAATTTTTTTGGTTTTTTTATAATAAAAGTCATATATTTATTAAATAATTTCTTCATTTAAAATTCGCACTTAAATATGTATCAAATAAAAAAATTAATTGTTTATCGTTTGTAATCCTCATGTTTGAAATTTGAACTTTCCAATTTAATGTTTTACTTATGGCTTAATTGAAAAAAAAAATCCAAAACAGTATACAAGTTTCCTATTTTAGTAACTTTTGATCATAATTAGACCAATTGATTTCAATTTTAGCCGATTTATGATTTTTATAAATTGGCCGAAACTAAGATATTTTTATAATAGTATTAATATTAATTAATTAAATATTTGATATTAGATAGATATTATATTAGATATTTGTAACTATTTCTATTGTAAACTATACATTATCAAGTTCTATTAGCCTATGAGCATGAGGAGAACTTGGTTTCTCTAGCTTCTGTATGTTATATATATGATCAATTTCTACCTTTTTTTTTTTTTTTTTATGTTTTTAATCTTCATCTCATTGTTGTTACACACCATAAATTATAGTTAAAATGTGAAGTAAACAATATGTAACTTTTGCCTGATATTGCGGTTGACCAAATTAAAAATAGATATTTGTTTAATATTATAGAACTAAAATGCGAAAAATAGATAGATAAAGTATTAAAAATTTAAGAAAGCATGTTGGAGTTAAAATTTATGTAAATAAGAATTTACATAAATTCAATAACCTTAAAATTGGGACTTTGGAGGCTCTTCACTTCTTTGTTGTCCTCTTCGGGTATAACTTGAACTAGAATGTCTTCATTCCCCAGCTCTTGTTGTTCGTCAATGATTTCCTTAGCAGACAATACGACAGAATGGTTACACCAGGTAATGTGAATCGATTTGAGTGTTGGTATATTTCCAAGATCACTAGGGATTTTCTCCAACTTTTCTAGTGCGGTCAGATAAATTCTTTCAAGGACAGGAAAATGCATGCTCTCCAAGATCCAACATTCCAAATCACACTGAGCAATTGCTATAAATTTTAGTTTAAGGAATCCCCCTTCAACTGTTTCCCACTTGCCTCCTCTTGTGGAGTCCACATGCAGTTCGAGGTTTTGAAGATGAGGCAAAGAACCTATCTTCGTTGTTATATCTTCCCAATGGAGTCTACAACCACTTAAACTTAACCTTTTCAGAGAATGTGGGAAGCTATGATTCTGCAGCAGATCATTCAAGTTTGTCATATCTAACAAAAAGTGACAACTTAGGGATTTGATCTCAAGAAGGTGAAGATTGTCGAAACAAGAAAGTGACCACCCCTTAATTCCATCATACATCACTCCCAAGTCTTTGATATTTGGGATTCTTTTAACTACCTCTTCACTGCACCTGAAATTTTTTATATCCATGAGTGTGTGTAAATTCCGCAAGACAAAGTCATCTTGCCCTTCCATGTGAGGAGGATCTGGGAGTTCAAGTGAGGAGAACTCAACATGCCGAAGTTGTGGCATGTTCCAAATATTACATGGTGCAACAAGGTCACCATCGTGCCCAACTTTTAAAGTATGCACATTCCAAAGAAGATAGAGTGAAGAAGGAATTAATCGGGTATTTGAGATACAAGATTCATTGATAGAGAAAGCAAGATACCGTGAGTTAATCAGTTGGGAGAATAGTGCTTCAAGGGAATCATTCAATTTTGCTCTTCTTCCGAAAAAGTATCCTTTAGTGCTGGAGCTGGTCAATATCCTCAACATTCTTGAATCAAGCGATGGTAAATCAGCATCAAAATCATATATCAAAGAACGAAGATGAGGCATAGCCTGCAAGGATTGAATGGTTTGATGACATGTGTTTCCACGAACAACAATGCGACGTTGGTTACTCGTGCCTTGTAGGATGTTGGGTTCACTTTGGCTTGCGACAAAATAAAATTTCTCCCTCTCAGATTGTTTTATACACACATCTCTCAACAAATCATGAATACCACAATATCCTTCCTTCCTCCCCAACTTATTGGTGAAGACAATTAGATTCCTATCAATAAGATCCTCTAGACTCTCTTTGGCAATTTCTTCTAAACTTTTCCCACTAATTGGTTTCAGAAATCCTTCACCAACCCATAGATTAATAATAGACGAGATATGAATCGAACTATCTTCCTCGAAAATACCCATATAGAGAAAACATGACTTTAAATGAACTGGTAGTATGTTGTAACTCATGCTTAATGTCTTTAAGCAATGTGCATTGTCCTCTAAATTCACAATTGAACTTAAATTTTCAGCAATGTATTTCCAATACTCTTGTGTCTTTATCGACTTTGCTAGTACTCCCGCAATTACAACAATTGACAAAGGAAGCCCTTTGCAATTCTTCACAATCTTCCTACCAGTTTCTTCAAATTCAAGGGGGCAACTTTCTTCTCCAAATATATTTTTGCACAATAAATCCCAACTTTCATCCTCATTTAAGTATTTCATCTGAAAGCCAAGAGTCTGACTTAATTGAAAGGCCACATTTGATTGCCTAGTGGTTATCAATATTCTACTCCCATTGTGGTTATCCGGAAAGAAGCGTTTAACCTTATCCCACACATCAATAACCCACATATCATCCATCACAATCAAATACCTTCTACCCGACAAACGTTTGTGTACCACTTCTCCTAATTCATATTCACTCAAATCTCCCCCATATGCTTTGTTTTCAGGATTAATAATTTTTGAGAGAATATCCGGCACATTATATTCTTGAGAGATTGTAACCCAAGCAAGAACATCAAAGTGTTGCACAATAGTCTTATGTATGAAAATATTTGTAGCAAGCATAGTCTTACCCATGCCACCCATACCAGAAATTGGGATGAGTTGGCGATCACGTTGTCCTCTCGTGAGTTTATCCATGATTTCAATCAAGAGATCATCGAAACCCACCATGGAAGGAGACCTTATCAGCGAAGCAGCAGGTAGTACTGATGAGTTTGTGTTGATCTGAATATTGATGATTCCCCTCTTCTCTTTAACAGCCATCACCTCTTCCCTGATAAAAGCCAAGTCTTGTATCACTTTCTCAAGATCTTGATACAAATGATTGATAGAACTGATCATCTTTTGAGCATGAGTACTAGTTGAGGATACAGCAGCAATTTGATCGACTATATGAGATTCGATTAGATCTTCAGCGGCATGAGCAGCATCTCTGATGCGACTCTCCAGCTCATCAGCTTCTTCACTGCCATCATGGGAATAACGTTCCAGAAAATCTTGCAAGAATGCAACATTTTGGGAGAGAGATAGAAGCTGAGTTTTGTGAAGAGAATTAGGAGGGGAAAGAGGTTGGTTGATCCGCTCTATAATATGCATAACTGAAAGTAGAGCTGCATAAGCTGCCATGAATTTAATTTTAATCGATTCTTTCAAAGTTTGAGAAAAATGCAGCAGATGCAATAAGTTTGGAAAATCTAAATCCCACAAGGAACTAATCAAATAGTCCATGCAAGTGAAGAAAGAAAAACATTAGTTAATAGCCATTGGGAATATAATGACTCAGTAGTTAGTAGCAAGTCGCAATTCTGAGGGTATGACTATATATATTATATTTGAAATCCTAATAGAATACACCATGTTGTAACATATAGCACCCATCATGAGCCCAACAGTGTTGGTAATCCAAAATGAGTCAATGACCCAAATGGCCCTTTCTATATACGAATATCAAATATAAATAATAATAAATAAATAAATAAAACCAAATAGAACCACATCCGGAGAACCTTTGGGTATTTTATTAATAATTGGTCGAAGAGAGATACTCAAGCTTTCAAGATCGTGACTTTTGTGGTGTCACGTTATTTTCTTGGCCTCAATTCTTTAATTTTAATTGTATTTTTTGTCTGTATTTTGGGGAAGTCTCACTTAACAAATAAACAAATTAGTGGATTTAATGGCAAAATGAGATGATGTTTGACTTTTTGGGAACCAACGCAAGATTATAAAAATAACAAGTTGTTTGGTGGGTCACTGGAACTCCTTTTTTTTTTTTTTTTTTAATCTTTTTGACGAAAAACAATTTTCAGGAAATTATATGATCAATCCTATTTTTCATAAGGCTATTTTAAACTTAAGACGTTGCACAATTTTGGCGATGCAAATCTTTATGTTACATGTCATATTTCATTTTAATATTTTATTATTTTTAATACACATTAAAAACTAAATAATGTTATTTATACATGTGACATTTATAGGAGTGTACATAGAGTAGAAATGAAATGATTTTATATTCTTAAGCTTCATCAGCTCCTGATCAGAGTTGCTAATTCTGCTATGTTCCTTCAACACATAATAGTACTAACTTCATGCAAGAAACATGATTATAATCAACAAATTCATCTCTGTTTCTCAGCCCTGAACATCATTGGATAATAGTAGCAAATTCCTAAGAGGAGGTGATCTAAAACTACGTATGAACGATAAAACTCAGAGACACAAGAGTATACAAGGCCAAAAAGCAACTCATGCAATGGATAAGTAATATAAATTTGGAATGAGAGTTGAGGTATTTATATGGTGAAATGAACAAGAAAAGGAGATGTGGAAAATCATTTGCCTTTGGCAACGTCGTCAGGCAACCTTAAACCCATAAGTCCTAGAAGATTGGAAGCAGGGCCGGACAATCCTTCCTGAGAAGAATAAGAATCGAGGAAATTTTTTACCAGGTTGAAATCTACATCCACTGGGGTTAGCTCATCCTCCATCTCATCATTTACACTCCAACTTCCCTGCATTTGTACGTTTTAACCCGTTATTAGTAAACTAATGCAATCTTTAAGTCATAACTACAACTTGGTATGACCAGAGAAACAACATATTCATCTCAGAAACAAAAGTTGGCAAGAGTTCAAGAAAGTATTTAAATAAGAAACTATTCTCAACCATCACACTAATCCGGTCAACTAAGATATTACATACCTTATCGTTCTTTTTGGAGGGTTGTTCTTGTGCATGACCAAAGGTTTTATCAAGTGTAGTAGCCTTCAATTCCTTGTTTAGGGCATCTGAATAAGAATGCATGAACTCATCCTCTCCACCTTCAATATCCTCTGCATCATTCTCATCCTCCTCATCGTCATCTGCAAGTTCATGTCATATATGTCGTAAGCCTGTGACTAATTAATCGGGCCACAATCCCACATGCATACATTGAAAATTGAGCACGTAGAACATATAATATTACCAACTTATTTCCTGATTTTTTTTCAAATGCCATACAACTGCCCTCAAGATAAGTTTAACACACTAATTACATGTACATACTTCAGTAGAAGTATATCAAAAAAGAAAAAAAGGCATTGGGTTTTGGTGCACTAATCAATGCATTTCTCTGATAATCAATACTTGATTTTCATTCTGAGCCAACTCTCAAACAGAATTATGGGATAACATATATAGTTCGTAAAACAATAAACATAGAAGGAGATCACAGTGATCCCCTGCTTCCACCAAGAGAAAGTAGTCAACAACAGACAATTTCCAATATCAACACAGCTTATAACTGCAACAGATACCAATAATAAAAAATAATAAAAAACAAGCAAATAATTGATGATTACCAAAATCAAGGTCTGATGATAATCCTTCTTCAAGATCAACATCACTATCATTAATTATCTTTAAAGCCTCGATGTCCCATTACTGTTTCCATGTCCTTCATAAATTGATCCACATCAAAATCTACATCTTTCAAGTTCCTGAAAATAGATAGTAGATTTTACATATATAATTCAAGAGATGAGATGTTAACTTGAGCTACCGACACTCAATCCAGAAGATAGCTAAAAACATGGAAAGCTTAAATACAATCATATTTGAGTATCCACATTAAATTATATAACAGTAGTGACACAAACCAATCGGAGGAAATGTTTCCAGAACAGTAAGTACTAAAGAAGTGGATAATGGCAAGTCATCAATGCGGTAAAACAGCATAAAAGTAATCATCTCTTAATACATGACTTATAAAAGATTATTTTTTCGTAGATCATGCCAAGAATCTTTTTCTAACATCAAATGAGACGTTTTTGTTACCCTACAAGATTATGGATCATAAAAATTGAATTTTCAGTAATAAGAGTTGAAACCACTAGGCATAAATGTGGCATTGATTGAGTTATTTGTTCCAGAAAAGTAGGTTCACCTTCACTTGTATACCAAAGACAAGCCATTCAAGCTATAACTAGCTACACTGATTTGTGTTTCTTTTTGGAACAGTAAGTTTGGCCGATCCTTTTCTTGCAGTCCAATCATGGTTGGTAATATATGTCTATTTCTAGGGGTCTCAGGTAAATTATAAACACAAATCACAAGAAAGCAATGGCATTACAATTCCATATGCTCATACCAAGTTACTGAATATGCCAAATAAGATAACTGGAGAAGCATGCAAAAGATCAGATAAGTCGATAATCAAACTGTTTTCATCTGAAAAAGAAAAAAAAAAGGAATGTGAGCTCTAATTTCATCTGATTAAGATGAGGAAAAAGGAAATAATATTTCACAAATATGACATGCAAGAGAAGGAAGAATTAACCTGTCTTCCGGAACCTCAGCTCCTTCATAGCTAGACATTTTTTCAATAAATGACTGCATAGATTTAGCAATCCCCCAAAGATCAGACTCATCAAATCCTTTGCCGGATGCTGAACCCCCTCCTCCTGCTCTTTTGATTTATGTTTCTTCTTTTGTTTCGAGTTGTAAGCCTCCAACTCATTTTGCCTCTCCTGAAGAGCAACATTTAATTCATCTTCCCTCCCATAGAGCCATGAATCATCATCGGATGGAGGAAGCTCCAAATCCTTGAAATCATCAGCTGAATGTGGAAGTGCAAGAATTTCATCTATGCGTTTCACAGGTGCACTCAATACTTCACTGCATTAATAACATCATATCAATAGAAGGACCGCATTTTACTTCTAATATTATGAAGGGGAAATAATGATTAAATTGACCACAACGGAGAAGAGATGAATCTCAAAAGGTGCAGAACACTAATGTTCTGCGAACATGGAGCAGATTTCAAAATTCTGATGTATATACAAACTAGAAAAGTCTAGCATTGTAAACGTAAAGGCACTCCGTCACCTCAAATAACAGCATAATTATCATAAGACAAAACAATACTCATCCAATCCTGCCTGATATGAGACGTTTTCAGGAATTAAATGCATTTCACATATACTTGCAGATAAATATAAAAATATAAAATTCTTGTTAATCCCAAACAGTATTAAGAGGGAAATGCTTGCTAGGTCAACCATGTCAATAGCACATCAAATTACAAATTCAACTCTAACTAACAATCAGAATCTAGAACCAATCCAATTAAAAGTAACAAAACATAAACAACACCGGATACCTGGCTCTGGCATGCAACGAACTATTCCGATAATATTCCTGAGCCTTCTCCATCAATCTCTTGTATTCCTTCGACCCTGGCAACAACCCCTCAAAGTAACCGCTCCTCTCCAAGCTCTCCCTAAAAGCTTCTCAAGTGCTCCCCTTCCCTTCATCTCCCTGTGTCTTTCTCAATTGATACATCATTTCGAACCCACAGGCTATCTTCATTCCGAGTTCTGCCTCCAAATACTTTCCAATATTACTCCTCTCCGGCATCGGAAAGCATCTAGGAGCCTGAAACTTCTGCTGCACCAACTGAGCATACATTGCCCTCGACATCCTCACCACCACCTCCACCATCTCCTCCGCCTTTCCCCTCGGCAGAAACCTCTCCATTTTTGCAGCATGCTTCATACTGTCAATATCTCGATCATAAAATCCCTCTACTGCCAAAGATATTAAGCATGGCTCATGCCTCAATACCCAGGCCACTGAAACAGGCACTATAACTCTCACTTTATGGACATTCCTGTAAGCACGCTCTGGATACTCACCAATTTTCTTGCTCAAATGCAACTGAACAGCATCCGGTGCTCGAGACAACGAATCATTATTTCTCACCAAAATGAATTTTGGTTTGTTTTATGTAAAATGTCTAGGTTTTTGTTGCATGATTTTGTTTTGTTCTTGGGACTCTGGTTGAGAATTGCATAGACTTGAGAAAAAGAATCACATTTTTGAAAAAAGTGTTGAAATATTAAACTAGATTAATTGAGTCAAAATTAATATGGATAAAGTTTGAAGGATACATGAATGACCTTTGGACTCTTTGTCAATACATGTATGTGATTTATTAGAAGTTCATGCATAGAATTAATTGTGGTTCATGAATTTGTGTATGATTCATCTTGAGTATCACCTATAAATACTCCATGCATTCATCATTTGTACGGTGAAGAAAAAAAAGTGAAGTTGAGTTGATAATACAAAATTAGTTTCCTCCACTCTTGAGTCTTATATTCTTTTAGAGATTTATGCTCTTTTATTTCTAACAAAAAGAAAAAAAATATTTGTCTTGTTAATTGTTTCTCTGTTCACAAATGCTAAATCTGCAAATTAATTTTAATTTTTAGATTGCCCAATTGTAAGATCTGAGTAGTTGTAAATTTATGAGTTTATTTATAAAGTTTTTGTGGTTGATGTAAATAGTCAGGATTTTCGTATTCTAATTGTATAATATGATATCATCATTAGATGTAGAACATGCTCAGACATAATAAACACTAGATAAAAACACAACGGATTTCTACAAAACAAAAACTAAAGTTGAAACTAAAACTGCAGATATGGAAGAGAAAGTGCAGAGTATGCTAAAACTGATAGAAGAAGATGGAGATTCATTTGCCAAAAGAGCAGAGATGTATTACAAGAGAAGGCCAGAGCTGATAAGCTCAGTCGAAGACACATATCGAACATTCAAAGCTTTAGCTGATCGTTACGATCTACTATCAAAAGAACTTCAAAACGCGAATCGGACAATTGCAACAGTATTTCCAGAACAGGTTCAGTTTCCAATGGATGAAGACGACGATTGCCAAAGCCTCACTCCAAAATTCCCCAAGAAATCACCTGCGAATGTTCCCAAGGTTCCAAATGCTCCAATGGAGAATCTAAAAGGGCTACTAAACACAGCTTCGAAGCAGCTGCAAACCAAGAAGGCAGTATCAAAATCGAAGAACAGAAACAAAACAGTGGCGAAATCAGGGTTGAGCAAGGAGGAAGCTCTCGAGGAGGTCGACAAGGTTCATAAGGAGATTCTTGGGTTGCAGACATTTAAAGAGTTTGTTAAGAGCTCGTACGAAAGTGGGCTGGCTAAGTATTGGGACATCGAGAATAAGATTATGGAATTGCAAGATAAAGTGTACAAGTTGCAGGATGAGTATGACGTGGAGGTGGTTATTGAGGACGGTGAGGCTCGTACGTTGATGGCTGAGGCGGCTTTGAAGTCGTGTGAAGAGACACTGGCTGCCTTGCAGAAGAAGCAAGAGCAGTCGAGAAGAGAGGCGAAAGAGGAGTTCAAGAAGATTGAATCTGCTCGCGAGATTCTCAAGACGTTCAAGAGGGATTATATGAAGGAAGAAACGGATGACGAAGATGGAGATGAAGGTGGGAGGGATAATGATGAAGAAGTTAGTGGTTTGATTGAAGAGTTGAAGGAATTGGATCCATTGCAGAAGAAAGCAGAGATAAAATTGGATTCGAGTTCGGTGGGGAGTTTGACAGTGACTGAGTTGGCTGAGAAGATTGATGAGTTGGTTAATAAGGTGATAAGCTTGGAAACTGCAGTTTCATCACAGACTGTTCTGATTAACACGTTGAGAACGGAGGCGAATGAGCTCCAAGCGCAGATTAAGAGCTTGGAGGATGAGAAGGAGAGTCTGATTGGTGATACTAACAGTTTGAGCAAAAGGGTCAAGGAAATGGAGGATAAACTCAATAGAATCATGAGCTTGAACAAGAATGTTGAAAGCCAAAACAGCAATCTTGAAACCAACTTTGCTGAGGCGCGTTCGAGCCTTGATAATCTTTCTGAGAAGCTAAGTAGTGTGAAGCCAGATGAGGAAGTTGAAGAAACCGATTCATCTAAGCTAAGTAGTGTGAAACCAGATGAGGAAGTTGAGAAAACTGACTCATCTTTGTCTGAAAACAAGGCCCAGAAAGAGATCAGAGATGATGAAACTGAAGATGAGACTAAGTCTAAGAAGAAGAGTAAGAAGAAGAAGAAGAGTAAGGAAGAAGAGAAAGATCATGTTTCGACTCCAGATGAGAAAGAAGAAGAGAAGGAGGAAGTGATCAAAGAAGTGGATGTAAGTGTTGAGCATTCAGAAGATCAAGCAACTACATTTTCAGACAAGAAAGCAAAAGAGGATGTCCCAGATCTAGATCATCGTAATGATGATGAGGGTGTGAAAACTGAAGAGGCACAAGGCGTGGAGACGGAGAAAGAGAGTGAACTGAGCTGGCAACAGATGCTATTAAGTGGGACGGAAGATCGTGAGAAGATTCTACTTAAAGAATACACTACGATTCTCAGGAATTACAAGGACGTGAAGAAGAAGCTGAGTGACACAGAGAAGAAAGAGAGGGATATCCAATTCGACATAACATTGCAAATGAGAGAGCTAAAACAAGCGATCCTAAAGAGGGATCAAGAAATACTACATCTTCGACAACAGTTAAGCCAACTCATGCAAGGAAATACAACAACAACAACAACAGATCAAGATCAGGGTGGTACTGGTGGATCATTACCATCTAATAACAATTCTTCTTCTTCTTTACAAGAATCGGATAATATTGATCAAAGTAGTGTCAAGATCAATGAAAAAGAAGAAGGATCAATGGTAGTAGATAATGATGGTCCAGTAGTTGGGGATGCAGAAAAGGAAGTAGATTTAAAGCTGATATTCATAGACAGATCTCCACCAGTGTCAGTAGTTGAAGAAAAGCTTCGAGTGGAGCTTGATGCAATTCTAGACGAGAACCTGGATTTCTGGTTAAGATTCAGCACAGCCTTTCATCAGGTTCAGAAATTCAAGAGTGAAGTGGAGGATCTAGAGGATGAAATATCGAAGCTGAAAGAGAGGAAGAAGCAAGAAGGAAGCATGACGTCACAGATAAAGTCAGAGGTTCGTCCCATATACAAACACTTGAGAGAGATTCAGACAGAATTGACAATGTGGTTGGAACAAAGCGTTCGTCTCAAGGAAGAACTGAAGCGGAGATTCTCGTCTCTGTGCAGCATACAAGAGGAGATCACGACAGCTCTCAAAGAAGGCGTAGAAGAAGAGGAAATAAAATTCAGCAGTCATCAAGCAGCAAAATTACAAGGAGAGATATTGAACATGAAACAAGAAAACAACAAGGTGAGAGAAGAGCTACAAGCATGCTTGGATCATATAAGTGTGTTACAGGTGGATGTTGAGAAGACACTGAGAAAGCTGAATGCAGAGTTTGGGATATCAAATGATCAGCCACAGTTGCAGCACAGCATGAGCAGGTCAAGAGTCCCTCTAAGATCCTTTATATTTGGAATAAAGGATAAGAACAAGAAACATTCTCTATTCTCATTTATGCATCCAAATAGGAAATACCATGTTGTAAGACCTTTACCACCCTCATCAACTTCTCATCACTAATCTATCTTCTATCATCATCACCTCTTTCTCACCATTCTATCTTTTCATTATTGTATATTGTATTTTACAACTTTATTTCATACATATATATTTGTTTTAATTTCTTTTTTCTTCTTAATCCATCTTCTGTTGTAAATTATATATTATCAGTTTCTGTTAGCCTTGTGAGAATGAGAACTTGGTTTCTCTAGGTTCTATATGTTATATGATGAATTTTTTTTTTAATCTTCATGTCATTGTTGTTACACACACCATACATTTTAGTTAAAATGCCAGTGGAAATAGGTTTTTCTATCCAATATACATGATAAAAAATGAAAAATATCCACTTCATAAAAAAATATGTTTTTTTTACCCAAAATGAAGATAAAAAGTCATAAACGCCCTTCACAACCTCCTTAGTGATTTATCCTCGTGATCTGCAGATTGACCCTCGTGATCTATCAAAACACTCTCGTGATCTATCATCCACCTTGTGATCTATCATTTACCTTCGTGATCTATCATTTACCCCTCGTGATCTATCATTTACCCTCGTGATCTATAGATCTATACTCAAATTTTTTTGACTAATTTTAATCTACCCTCATGATCTATCATATACCCTCGTGATCTATAATCTACCTTCGTGATCTATCATTTATCCTCGTGATCTATAGTTAGAAAATTTTGACTGATTTTCCTCAATAAGGATAGTTGGGTAATTTTATCCTCAAATTGAGTAAAAAACTTAGTTTCTTATCAAGTGGATATTTTTCATTGTGTACTATGCATATTGGGTAGAAATACCCCAGCCCCGCTAAATGCTAAGTAAACTACATGTCACTTTGACCTGATTTTAGCAGATTAAGAATACATTTTTTTAA
Organism: Scutellaria galericulata; assembly: GCA_946896805.1. Classification (NCBI taxonomy): domain Eukaryota; kingdom Viridiplantae; phylum Streptophyta; class Magnoliopsida; order Lamiales; family Lamiaceae; genus Scutellaria; species Scutellaria galericulata. The sequence continues at coordinate 2,321,510 of OX335784.1, read as the reverse complement.
TATTCTAAAACTAAAATGAAAATAGATATATAAACAATTAAAATTTTAAGAAAGCAGTTGGAGCTAATATTTATCCCAAATTTACAAAATAAGGAAAAAAAAAAAAGTTAATGTAATAGGGAAAAGGTGGTCTTCACTTCACAACACACCCAACGTACGTCAAAATTGCGACCTTTAAGGCTCTTTACTTGTTCATTGCGACTTTGGAAGCTCTTCACTTCTTCAATATTGTACTCTTTGAGTTCAGCTAAAACTAGAATGTCTTCATTCCCTAGCTCTTGTTGTTCGTCAATGATTTCCTTACCAAACAATACAGAAGAATGGCTACACAAGCTAATCTCAATCAATTTGAGTGTTGGTATATTTCCAAGATCATCATAAGGGATTTTCTCCAACTTTTCTTGATTATAGAGATAAATGTGTTCAACAACAGGAAAATGTGTACTCTTTGAGACCCAGCATTCCAAATCACTGTAAGCAATTACTAGAATTATTAGTTGGAACTGATGTATCACTTTCTCAAGACCTTCATACAAGTTATCAATGGAACTGATGTTCTTTTCATGAGAATGAGTAATAGTTGTAGATCCAGCAGCAATTAGATCGACAATATGGGATTTGATTACATCTCCAGCAGCATCTCTGATGCGACTCTCCAACTCATCAGCTTCTTCACTGCCATCATGGCGATAACGATCAAGAAAATCTAGCAAGAAAGCAACATTTTGGGAGAGAGATAGAAGCTGAATTTTGTCAAGAGAATATCCATCACACTTAGTAGAGCTGCATAAGCTGCCATCAGTATCTCTCCTATCTCTCTTAATTTGTTGTTTAAAAAAGTTAGAGAAAAATGTATAGCAGATTAACTACAGATGGAGTATGGAGAATTGCGAAGAAGATGATTGATACGAGGAAAATATTTGCAAATTAGTGGTGTTTAATATGAGATTTTATGATCGTTTATTTGTTTGGATGCACTATTTTCCTACATATGTGTGATTTGAGTTTTCAAATACTTCATATATATTATTTTCTTGTTTATTTTAGGGATTTATGGAGTATTTTGAAGTAAAAGAAAGATTTGGACTCTTGAAAATGAAAAATAAAGATAATGGGCTTGATAATTTATTTAAAAATCCAAAGACTTGGGCCTAGAACTTAAGGAAAGAAATGGAAAAAGGCCCAGTTTACTTGAAGCAAAAAAACACGCCAAAGCCCTATCTTTCTAGTTGACTTTTCCCGCAAGCCCAAAAGAATATAACTTCCTTCCATTCCATCACTGTTCACGGAGAAATTAGAGGGAGAGATTTAGAGTGAGAAAGACGGTTAGGTTTTATTCATAGTCCTTTATTTTAGAGATTAATTTGATGATGGATTTCTCAACAATTATCGTGGATTCAATTTCAAGGATGCTAGACTAATTTCTCAATTCCGATTAGTAGGGATGTTTGAACCCGTATATCTATTTATTTTCTAATTAATCACGTGTTTCCCCCTCGATGTTTGATTGAAATTGATTATGTTATCTGTGCATAATGTTCTCAACTATTGATGCTTGATTTAGCTTGATCACTTAAGTTAAGTGTTTGATAATTGATTGCTAGAATCTTAAATCATGAATCCTAATTGTTGTGGTTTAATTTTCATAAGTGGTAAACTAGAGGTCGTGCATCTCTAGGTTATCGAATCGAGCTTGTGTATTCGGAGTCTAGTTCATCCTATCGTCTTGGTGATTAATGCATTTGATGAATTAAATCTAGAGAGTTTATTCTAGGTTATTCAATTAAATAGGGTTAATTAGAGATCTTATCATAATTTAATTAATCTTAAGAGACGATTCGGTTTAACAGAGTTTGTTTAGGGTTTGTTTAGGGTTTAGCCTAAACAATACGCAACGTTTGTCCTTTACAGAGTTTGTTTAGGGTTTGTCATTGACGTCGTTGACTGTTTGAGTAGTAAGTTTCGCGCTGTATCCTAGGTCTGCTTGCAGCTGTTTGTCCTTTACAGCGCTGCTGTAACTTAGACCTTTTTACAGTATCTCCGTACAGTACTGCTGTATCTTTTCTTGCAGTATTCTTGTAACTATTTCTTGCAGCGATGTTGCATGCCGTTCTTACTTACTTTGTTGCAATACTGTAACTGCCTTCTTGCAGTGTTATCGTATCTGCTTTCTTGCAGCAACTTCGTTCTGTAATCTTCGATGCAGCATTGTATACATGTGTACCTCCATCTTTCAACTTCTATAATTAGACTCAATCCTAGTCTATGTTTTCATTTCAACATTGTGAAAAATGGGGTACTCAAACTTCCTATTACATTCTTGATTTGTCTCATCAAAATCTAAGCACTGAAATCCCAACAGTACCTCAAAGAAATTATCCATCGGAAAATAGCCTCATGGAGATGGTTTTGATGGATGATAAGGTATTTTAAGAACACATCATATTATTACATAAAATTGGATAGAAGGTATTCTTCAATGATGAGTTTTTTTTATGTTTTTAAAAATCTTATAATATGCTTACAATTCAAATTTATTTAATTCGAACATTTTTTTCTCTCATGATTCATTTTCAATTTACAAGGATCCAGACTACTGTTGTACGTAGTCAAATTAGTAGATGCAAAAACATGCTAAAAGAGGGAGTAATTTGTTCGTTAAAAAACTTTCAAATAGGTCAAAATCAGGGAACTGTTTGGGCTACAAAACATGCATATCGATTGAGCATCCATAAATTTACTGCAATCAAACTTTGTCTTAAAGTCTCAATCCCTATGTATGGCTTTGAATTTACTGTCTTCGAAGAAATTATCTCATGTCCTGATTTAGAAACCCGTTTAGTTGGTATGAATCTTTATTGTTTTTTCCAATTTATGTTATTTAAATTCATTTTTAATTAAAAATATTTGATTGATGATTCTTAGATGTCATTGGCGAGGCCATTCCAAAAAGTGCTATTGAAGAGATCGTGAAGAATGACAATGAAAAAGCATGCAAAATAACCATAGAACTTGTGGATCTGATATGAGTAAATATTCGATAAATTCATGTGATTTTTCTAATAAATTTACATGTTATCCTTGCTTCCTGGATAGGAAAAAGAGTTCTTGAGTTCTGATAGCATTTGCAAAACGTATGAAAACAATAATGCTAATGGGCAAATTTTCTCTACGGATTTTCTAAATAGCATTCGTTGTTCTGGAATCCCAAATCAGAAGTTGTGTTTGAAGATTGGTATGCCAGTTATATAGATCAATCTTTAGAATTATGCAATGGTATGAGATTGGTGATTACACAGATTGGAAATCATATTATTGAGGCCAAGATTATATGAGGAAAAACATCAGAAATAAGGTGTATATACCATGAATGAACCTTAGCCCATCTGATAGTAGATTGCCGATAAAGTTTCAAAGAAGACAATTTCCACTACTCGTGTGTTTTGCAATGACCATAAACAAAAGTCAAGGTCAGTCACTAGCTCATGTTGGTTTATTTTTGCCAAAACCAGTTTTCACACACAGTCAATTATATGTTGCAATATCTAGAGTTAAAACAAGGAGTGATCTGAAAATTATGTGTTTAGACAATTAATGATGGGAAGATATGTAATACTACAACAAATGTAGTGTATAAAAAAGTTTTCCAAAACTTGAGTTGATAAGGATAATGGTTTTAGTCCATGGAGATATTTTTTTTGTTAATTTACTATAATTATTACATCATATATCATTATTGAAAGGTTTATTTATTTTATGCATTCGAGAAATTTTTTTATCCAAAATTATAAAAATATACTTAAATAAAAAAATTACAAAATTGAGGAAAAAATATGATCAATGTGAAATGACAAATAAATTATGCATTTATCAGCATATAAATGTGAAATAAATAAATAGTAAATCATAAACTAAGATAAATACCATTCAAACTTAAAATTTAAAATAATATACATAAATAATAAACTTTATTTATCATAAAAAATACCCCGTGTATTACACGGGTCTTACACTAGTTTATACTAAAAGTTTGTTTATAATGTTTTTCTCAAAACATTATATCTCTCAAATGATGAAGATATGCGACCATGTAATTTGGAAGAATTTTTCAACCTTTATATGTTTATAGCAAAATCATGTATTCTTTCATTTCTTAATTTTATATATATATTTGAGAAATTAATATATCTAATGTTAGTATATCATGTTAATTTCTTCATTCTCTATGTATCTTTATTCAGTTGAAAAATCACTATTTTGTCTTCATTTCTTAGTTTTACATAGATTTGAGAAATCAATGTATCTTATCTTCATTTGTTGACAAAATCTAAAGTAAGATTAATCTTATAAAATAGCTTACCAAGTAAGATTTACTATTTTAATTTTAATGAATTAATTTATTTTATTGATAAGACACTTTTAGGCGGGAAAATGACATTCTTGCAATTTTTTCCAACTTTCTTGATTTTGTCACGAAGATTTTCATACATCAACAAAGATAATATCTAAGTTTTTCAAAGTTTTTAATTTCAAGAAATGGGGCTTTGTCGATTCTACGACATGGTCTAAAAAAATCGAGATTATCTCTGGCCAAATCCATTCCACAACTATACTAATTCACTAATTTAGGGAATTTCAAATAAAATAGCAACTAATTCACTGCTAATTATACGATCAACTACATACAATATATAATTCAACTAAATAAACTAAACATATATAAACTTAGTCTAAATATAATTCGACTAATAAATTATACTAAATTCAACAAAATAAATTAAAGGGAACCCAGCCCACTGCACCACAAAATATATAGTTCTGAACAAAACTAACACCTTATATAAAAATGTGACAAAACTACCATAATTTTTTACAGCTCTTGAGCTGATGGGATTGAAATACTATTTGGTTAACTAACAATCAAATCCCATTAATTAAATAAGATTAAAAAAATACTTGCATGAATTCAGATTTAAATGGGTAGTACTAGTAGTGCCCAACGGTTCGGAAAAACCGGAACCGGGCCGGTTCGAACCGGTGGTCAACGGTTCGGGGAACCGTTGACCCGGTTCCGGTTCCAAACCGGAACCGTAAACCGGTTTCAGCCGGTTCGGTTTCGGTTCGTGTTTTCTAAAACCGTGAACCGGCGGTTCGAACCGCCGGTTTAGACGGCGGTTACGGTTATTTTATTTTATTTTTTAATTTTTTGACCAATGAGATAGCGCCACGTGTCCGCCGGAGCTCCGGCGAAAAGTAGCCGTTGTGGCCGGAGTCCGGCGAAAAAGAGCCGTTGCCGCCGGAACCGGCGGTTCGAAACCGGTTCGAACCGGCCCGCCTTTTTTTTTTTTTAAAATGTTACTGTTGGACACGTGTCACACTAGGATCACTCGACCGTTGGAGATCAACGGTCAAGATTTGAGAACCGTTGTGAACCGCCGGTTAACCGCCGGTTCGAACCGCCGGTTCCGACGATTTTGTTTTTTTTTTAAATTTTCTATAAATACCCCCCTCCCCCCATTCAATCCTCACACCATTCCAACACTTCTCTCTCAATTCTCAAGTTGCAATTCAATTCTCAATTTACGATTCAATCGAAAATGTCTCGAAGAGGTTCTTCTTCCACCGGTTCTTCTCACCGAGGAAAGACACCGATGCCTCCACCACGAGATGTTGAAGTCGATGATCTTATCGATCAATACACTCCCCACTCTCATTGGAGTGAGGAGTACGCCAATTTGGAGGAGGCTCTCGGACCTTCGACCGCCGCCGACTTTGCCGAAGTGGAGGAGGAGCAGGAGCAGCCGGAGGCCCGTCCAACTCAAGAGAGTGACACACGTAGCCGAACAACTTCGAAGTGATATTTTCTCCATACATTTTAAAAAGGAGAAAATATCAAATTCGAACGTGGACTTTACGGTGACGTGCAACTACTGTGGAAAGAGCTACAAATTCAAGGCCGGAGGGGGCTATGGAACGTTCAACAACCACATCATCAAGAAGCATCCAGATAAGATGGGTAATGACCGCTCTCAAACCCATCTTCCTCGACAAAATGCCAGTTCCTGTGGGGAAACCGGAGGTAACAACCCTAACTTCCTTCATAAATTTAGTCAATTAACTCATAGGAAAGGAATGGCCGAATTGATTGCTAAAAAACATCTTCCTTTTCAATTTCCAACTGACGATGATTATGAAGAATTTACTTGTGAAGTTTTTCAACCCGCTAGTAGAAGAATATCTAGGAATACCGTTACACGTGACATAGAAAAAATTGTAGGTGAATATAAATATGCTTTAATTGGAGAACTAAAAAATTTAACACAACGAGTATCTATTTGTTGTGATGTGTGGAAAGATCCTTACGGAAACCATGATTATTTAGGAGTAACGTGCCATTGGATAGATAATGCATGGAACGTGCAAAAACGATTAATTACCTATGTCGAATTTGATGAAAAACATAGTTCCGTAGCAATTGCTAGAAAAATAATAAAAATTGTTAATGATTATGATATAGTTACAAAAATATTTTCGATTGGTTATGATAATGCCGCTCCTAACACCGCTAGTATACCCACATTAATGGAATTTTTTAGGCCTCTAATAGATGGTAAACTTTTTCATATTCGTTGTGTACCTCATTGTTTGAATTTGTGTGTACAAGATGGATTAACCGCTTTGCATGATAAAATCTCACCTATTACGGATGCAATTCATGAAATTGCTAAATCAACATAATGGCATAAAAAATGGGCAAGATTTTGTAAAAATAATGGAATGGAAGTTAAGAAATTTATATTGGACGTAAAACATAGATGAAATTCAACTTATTATATGCTTCAAGATTCTTATAATTATAAAGAATTGCTAATTGAATTTTATAAAGAATACCCACATGAATTGATATATTTGAATAACAACTTTTGGGATGCATGCATTAATTTAATTCAACTTTTAAAATTTTTTGAAGAAGCCACTAGAGAATTAAGTGGCACTTATTATCCTACTTCTCCATTAGCCTTAGATCATTGTGTTAAAATTGCTTTAATTTTGAATGAATATTGTGCATGTCCTATTATAGGTGACACTATTATAGCAATTAAAGCAAAATGGTTAAAATATTTTCACGAACTTCCCGATATATTTTTAATAGCTAAATTATTAGATCCTAGGATTAGAGAAGATGGTCTAATGGAATTATTACGCATGTATTATAGTGCTTTGTTCCCCCATTTTTTGTTATCCGATTATGATGCAGTTGACTATGTTCCAAATTATGTAGAAGTTGCAGCTAGAGCTAAAAACTATTTGTATGATTTATTTAAAGAATATAAAACCTCATTAGGGGATGATTGCGGGGATAATTTAGGTGCTCAAAATGTAGGCGGTAGTAGTAGTTCTTCACATAATCCATATAATGTTAGTGGTCTTAATGCATTTTATGATTTTTATGATAACCGAACACAAAAACGAGCTAGGGGGTCTAATCCCACACAAGAATTAGATACATATTTAAGTTGTACATTTGAATTTATTTGTTTTGAAAACTCTGTGGATCTTTTGAAGTGGTGGTCAAAGAGGATCAACACTTACCCTATTTTAAGTCATATTGCAAAGGAGATTTTTACAAGTCCCGTCTCCAATGTTTCCGTCGAGTGCGCCTTCTCCAAAGGACGACATATGTTGAATCCAAAAAGGGCAAGATTGACCGTAGAGAATGTTCAAAACATTACTCTACTTGAAGATTGGCTTCGAGCAAAGAAACGTCAACAACATCTAGATTTATCTGTCTTTGATGACGATGGCCCCGACGAGTATGGCTACGATTCCAACACATCCTCCTCCACCGGAACTAATGGGTAAGTTTGAGGTAAGAGAACTACGTGAGCTTTGATTCTCTAAGGCAATTTAGGGATACGTAGGCAATTTCATTCTAACTTTCAAACTTAGGATGAAACTCAAGCTCTTTCATTTTTTTTTTTACTTCTCTTACTTGTAATGAGCAAATAATGTTGTGTAGTAGATGGTGTGTCTCAAAGAAAGGAGGAGATAATAAGATGTGTCTTAGATGCACGTCTTATTATGTCCTCATTTCTTTGAGACACATCATCTACCACACAACATTCTTTGCTCATTACAATTAAGAGAAGTAAGAAATAAGAACTACGTGGGCTTTGATTCTCCAATTCAATTTAGGGATACGTAGACAATTTTATTCTAAGTTTGATATTCACTTTAAAACTTAGAACGAAACTCAAGCTCTTTCATTTTTTTCCTCTTTCAATTTGTAATTTGTAAGTTGTAATTTTTTTTTTATTGTTTGTAAGTTGTAAGTTGTAATTTTTTTAAACTTAGAAGTTTGTTGTTTGTAAGTTGTAATTTTTTTTAATTCAACCACCGATTAATCGTTATTTGTAAGTTGTGATTTTTTTAAATTCAAACTTAGTGTTTTATACTTTGTAAGTTGTAAATTTTGGATATTTATACAAAGTTGTGTATTTTTTAACATGTGAATACATTTTGTAAATAAAAAAAATCGGAAAACCGCCGGTTCGAACTAAAACCGGCGGTTTAACCGCCGGTTACAAACCGGAACCGAACATCCCCCGGTTCGGTTCCGGTTAGACCCCCGCTGGTTTTCCGAACCGCCGGTTTAACCGAACCGGACACCACTAGATAGTATTATTAAACGAAAATATTCCCAAAATTGATACTGGATTCATTTAAGGCCAGAAATACGTTTAATAGTGCAAATTGAACAATTTTCGTTTAATAACAATTTGTAATGTTTTTAGTTTTCAATTGTTACTATAATTTTGTTAAACAGGAGACATTATTATATGCATTAAACGAAAAGTTGCACTATTTGAAGATGAATTGTTAAACGAATTGAGCAACTAATTTGTTAAAAAGAATTGTTTAAAAATGAATTGTTAAAGAAATGTGAAAACGTTTGACTTATTAAACGAATTTCAACTTGAAAAAATGTTAAACGAAAAATGTTTCATTTGACTTATTAAACGAAATTCAGTTTTTCGTTTAATAGTGTATCTTCCAATTTTGTTTAATAGGTGGTTTTCGTTTAATAGTTCATTGAAGAAAGTTTTCGTTTAATAGTTTATCTTCCAATTGCGTTTAATAGGAGGTTTTCGTTTAATAGTTCATGAGCTGGTTTTCGTTTAATAGTTCATTTATCTTCCAATTTCGTTTAATAGTGTATAATTCCAATTTCGTTTAATAGATAGTGTATTGTTTAATTTCGTATAATTCTAAAGCTGCCAATTTCGTTTGATAGTGTAATTATTAGTTCGAAATTTTTTGAAAATTATTACTTCGTTTAATAATTATAAATTTGGGGTGTTTGGTTTGGATAAACTGCCGTAGATTAGTTCGTTTATTACTTCGTTTATTTGTGTTTAAATTTGGGGTGTTTGGGGTTTGGATAAACTGCATGTTTGGGGTGTATTTTTTATTTGTGTTTTATTTTATTTTTTTTGCCGATATTTATTTTTTCTTTGTTTGCTTTTTTTTAATATGTATTTGGGAATTAGTTATATATTATAAATAAGACATACATAGTTATATATAGTAATTTACAATTCTTGTACATATTTTAGTTGGATCGTGTATGGGTGCGAAGGGATCTTCAGGGTCGGTCGTCTTATATCAACGAATACACTTGTCTCAGTATATTGAATGACATAAGGATAGAGTTAAACGAAGTTGGTGTGGCTTGTATGAGGCAATTTAGAAGATCATGTTTCGGCCATTTTATTTTGTGGTTCACTGATACCGAGTCATGCAAGGCCTTTCTCCATATTCTCATGTGTCGTGAGGTTTCTCGAATTAATGGCGATGAGGAGTACGAAAGATTCTTTCACATCGGGAGAGACCGTATTTGTCGGTTCTCGAGGAGGGAGTTCGCTCTTATCACGAGTTTGCGTTTTAGAGACTCAGACTTCGATCCCCATGCGAGACATACACCACCTGAAGGTGGATTATACCAGATAGTGGTTGCCGAGCATGTATTTATCACTGTTTTGCATATACGTCACCGATTTGTTGATGGGGAGTGGCGTAATAGTATTGAGGATACAATTAAGGTCGCTAAGATTCTCATCCTCTATTGTATTGTACTAGGGGTCGATGTTGGAAAGACCAAAGTAGATGAGTGGGTCTGGGTTTTAATGGAGTAGGAGGAGCTATGGGAGAGCTTCCCATGGGGGAAGTTCTCATATCTCAAATTGTTGTGACATATGGACAAGGTCCCCACCATTGTGTCATCTCCAGGTGTCCGACCATCCACCTACCACTTTTATAGTTTTACAGCTGCTTTACTGGTGAATATCTTTTTATAAATATAGATTCATCCTAGCATTAACTTATTTGACAGCTTGAATACTAATATTATAATTATATTGTCCAGATATGGGCTTACAAGGTCATTCCTATGACTGGCACTGTTATCGGTCGTCCACTGAACAATGTGTGTATTCAGTTACCAAGAATGTTGAGGTGGTCTACTCAGAGAGCCATATATAATATCACTAATATACTAGAGTAGACAGTATGAAATTATATTTTTATTTGCAATATAGGAATACAGATGATTTTAGTCGAAATATTATTCCTAACGTTAAATTATTTGAATGCTTTTTTTAGGTTGATTGTTTCGAGACGCTTGAGCCGAGTCCCGATGAGTGACGACAGATTTACTGGCAGGGAATAGATCAGGACTTCTCAATCAGTGTTCAGCTTCGGTCGACTCAGCGTAGAGTGAGGGCTCCAATAGAGCCAGGTCCTTCGACAGGGGCTCCCACTTCTCGGTCAATCCGATCGACTACACGCTAGTCTACACGTGGGATAAGCCGCCGTAGCACACGTTCGTCAGCTGGTCCTGATTCATGTCCCTGAAGAGCCTATTTTCCGATCCACAGAGCCGGAGTATGATCCAGATCATACCACAATGTCGGACCAAGCATACCAGCATACTTCACCGCCATCCCATAGTTATGATTATGATGTTCCTCATTCTGATCCACATAGGAGCGAGCACAGTAGCGTGTATGAGCAAATCTTTGAACGGTTAACTACGATGCAGACTCACTATGATGGTAGGTTTGATGCGATCGAGCAGTCAATTAGGAATGAGAGTGATTGTTTGGAACGTCAGATCCCCTCACGTATTGAGGATCAGCTCAGATCATATTTTGGCACTCATTATGTGCCTCGCTCATCCAAACAATGGGTGACTTGGCCAGATGAGGACCATCATCGCTCTACTTCTCGTGCATCGGACTTCGATCATTCGGATCAGCATCCCACTTATTCTGAGCACACTCATTCTAAGCCATACGTTCTGTAGCTTGCCGTTTATGAGTATGCACCTGACCCATACACTCTGCAGTTCTCTACTTATGATCCCTATTATCCGGTGATTGTCGCGGACCCGATCACGGCTGTTATTCCTTATTAGTATACCGATGTCGGTCGTGACCCTTCTAAAGATGTCGATACATCGTTCGAGATGCACACACCACCACCAACATCCACATTTCAGATGGTTTGGTGATCCCAGCTTTGTTACAAGCTCGACATCTGGCACAGTCGGACATGACATCCCTGAGATGAGTGCCGAAATCCGTGCAGTTTGACGAAGAGATCGGTCTCATTATTTGAGAAGTCCATTCACAAGTGATATCAATTGGCAAAGAAGGAGTGATCATAGCTACAGTGACTTCTTAGCGTGGATGGAGCTTCGGGATGAAGCTGATAAGTAAGTTTTACCTGTCCAAAATTTTGATGTTTTTTTGATCTACAACTTGAAATATGTTTTTAAATTTGTTATCAAATTTTCACCTTGTGTATGTTTTAATTTACAGGTGAAACGTTGGCATTGGTTATGCAGTTGGCCCTGATTTCTTCAATTGGGGAATAGATCTACATGTTTTGCTTGAGAGAGATGTACTAGTCTTTATTAAATTATTATTTCCACTATACACCGGCACGAGCTAATCGGATTTCTGGAATATCTCACGGTTCTTCAAGGTCGTCCAGATGTGTTTGGAGTTCAAGTGGATCCAAATTTGAAATATCATATCTAAATTATTGACTACATGTTTAATGTAAGTTGAATTTGTATCAAATATAATCGTATTGCACTTATATTCGTTCAAATAGGTTTAACAGTAATTAAAATTTTAGGAAACGTGCAAGGACATTTGGAACTCCAAGCATGCGGTAGATCTTCCAAATTCAAGCTACCCGGAAAAATATCAGGAGGAGTTTGACCGATGGGAGCTGGATCGACTTCTCACATATGTGAAAGGTGATAAACTAGGGTGGTTGAATATCAAACCACTACAAGAAATCACACATTTTGTGACGAATATTTTTGCGACAACAAAAAAATCGTCACAATTTGTTACTTAAAGGCGACAAATGCTATTTTCGTCATTAAAATACTAGAAATTGTAACAAAATTTTATTTTGTCACCATTGATAATTTTATTCGTCACTAATTTGTAAATTTCATGACGGCATAAATTATGTCGTCACAATAATAATAGGTGTCGATTTTAATAATAATTGGTGACGAAATTCGATGTCATAAAAAATATATTTTCATGACGATGCTATTTTTCGTCATTAATTATTATAAATAATTATTGACAAAATTATTTTGTCACAATAATAATTGGTTACGATTTTAATTATAATTGGTGACGATATTCGATGTCGTAAAAAATATTTTTGTGACGGTGCTATTTTTTGTCATTAATTATTTGAATTAATTAGTGACAAAATTCTTTTGTCACGATAATAATTGATGATGATTTTAATAATAATTGGTGACAATACTCAACATCATAAAAAATATATTTTTATGACGATGCTATTTTTTGTCATTAATTATTTGAACTTATTACTAACAAAATTATTTCGTCGCAATATTATTTGGTGACGATTCTAATAATAATTGGTGACGATATTCGACGTCGTAAATAATATACTTTTATAATGATGCTATTTTTTGTCATTAATTCTTTGAACTTATTACTAACAAAATTATTTCATCGCAATCACTACAACAAAATTCATCTAATAGGACACTTTTAAGCGTCCTAGTATGTTGTATAATAGGACACCTTTTATAATAGGACTCTTTTAAGTTGTGTCTTATTTGCTCGAGTCACAATAGGTGTATTAGGACGTTTTACTTAATAGAACACTTATAAGCATCCTATAATATGTCAAGTCAATTGGATATTGAGACACTTTCTAGCGTCCTAATAAGTCCAATAATATTTAAACCTATTTAATATATATAGTTTTTAAATATGAAAAATAAGAATCTAATATAAACCAAAATAGTGATTTGATACTTCATAACAAATATGATTAACAACAAATACACTAATGAAATCTCATAAATCTAACCATTCATCAACTATCAACCAATTTATGTGTACTAGATATTAGCTCTAATAACAAAATACACATATAATTAATGAAACATAAAAGAGTAACTTTTGTCCCGTTCGAAGTTCTTTCAAATTTACGTAAAGTCTCCAAGTTGCAAATGATTCTTCGTCATTAGTGTGAACACCTAAAATCAAAACAAAGATAGCTCACTATTAATTTCAAAATTACATAATATTCCAAACAATTTTTTTAAAGCAAGACCTAATTCAACTAATAGTTATTGTGAATAATATACTCATAGAAGAAATGAGTTGAACATGACTATTCATGTGTCTCTACCAAGCAGAAAATTCATGACAACAAATAATGCTCTGCAAATCCATAACAAGACATGTTCAAATCAGTATCTTGCAAAGACAATGAATAATATCAACTGAAAGCTAACATATCATAAATTTAACATCAAAATCAGTGGTAAAAATATTTGTAATTTCGTAAAGGTTAATCTATAAGTATATAGAGCAAGAAGAGCTGATCAAGATCAGGAGATGTCTATACATTTACCAATATCAGGCAGTCCTTCCTTTCTAATTAGATACGTTCGACGCACTTGGGAGAACTTATATAAACATGGTTTACCTGAAGATAACAAAGCATTCTCGTCACAAAGAAGTAAAAGGAATGGCAAGATATTAAGATTTTACAATACAAGTAGAGAAAACCGCTAGAACAAATTTCTTCAAGTCTGTGTAAAGATTTTAAAAGAGCATAAATGTAAATTCACAGAGAGATGAAAAGATTTTACCTTTGATTCAAATGTTATGGCATCGCCTTATTCGGTAAAAAGTTCTCTTTGACCGTGTGTCTAAACCTCTATCCTCACTTCACTATTAATAGTATGACATAAACATGGAAAAAGAACATTGTTAGACATAGATAATATATAACAATTCAAAATAAACACAATAAAATAGGATGAATAGAAATAAGTACTTCTAAAAAAAATAATATAGAAAGAATGTACATATAAATGGAATTAATATCACATAGCAATTTCAACATCAATTAAACAGAGTTTCTGGCAGTCCTTAGCTGAGAGCATGATGCTTCTCTTGCCAATATCTAAATCAAAGCCATCTTCATTCTACTAGCTTACACCTGTTGCCAGGCAGATGATTCAAAGTGCTAAATCTAATGAAGCACAAGTTCAGGGGGACTTAAACCTCTGAAGCTCAACTAGAGATACCTGCTGAGGAGTTACATTTAGTAGAGAAGACTCAAGCTGAGAGCACATACTTTTTAGAAGATAAGCTAATTAATTTATGAAGAACGGTTGCAACGATTACGAGGAAACCAAATTGTAACTTACCCCTTGGCAAACTCCACAATAATATGATGTCCGTCAACATGACGCATCATCTAGGTCCTGTGGATACTGAATTCTTGTGGAAGTAGAGGAAAAAACAAAACCCAACACAAGCAACCCACATTGTGTACTTAACAAACATATAGTGAAGTTTAATCTTAAGAAGAGAGACAGAGTGTTAAAACATTCAGAGAGATTGGGGGGAGGGGGAGGGGGAGGAGAGAGAGGGATGGTACATACAACAAAGGCATAGTCTCGCATCATATCCACATCGAGTACTCTGTGAAAATGGTTTCCAGAAACAATAAGGCCATCATAACTACTTACTGCAGTTCATGACTTGGTCCTCAAGACAACTAAACACCCAGTTTCATTGTTGTAAATTCCATAAAAACATGCAAAGACAACATAGACAACATAGGATAGTTTCTATGCAAATTTTTTTTTTTTTATTCACGCTTATGTCAAACAATTTCATGATTGATGGTGAATATTTTAGTTGCATTCAGCTCTATGAAATTGATTTTGGGTTTTGAGAGGTTCATCGTATGCGCTCAACTTAGATTCGCCTTTAATTGGTCACATATTTTTTTTCCATTTAATAACTTTTAATTCAGTTTCAATTACTAGAACTAGTTCAACACCATCCGAAAAATATGGCCGATTCTTGAGCTACACCCAAACCTCCACCACCTCCGCCATACAGAACCACAAACCACAAAATCACACGATAACCACACGTACAGCCACCCCGTAACTACCACCATCAACTAACAGGAAAAAAAAAACGTAGGAGGATAAAAAGAAACGTACAGGTGCCAATCGATCTTAACCCCGTCACAACAGTTGAAGGCAATGGTGATATCTGCAGTTAATACTCCTCGTTGTCGCGACGGAGAAGTCGGCAGACGTCTGTATTTTTTCTGTTGCAATTCATCGTGATTGACAGCTGAAATTTGAGGCGGTTGCCAATAAGATGACCGACGGGCGACGACGACGGCGACGACGGCTGAATATTTAAAGCGGTGGACGGTGGAGACGAGACAGAACCTCGCTTGCGAAAATTGAAATAGAAAAGGCGTTTTCGAATCACTTTAATTTGGAGTTTTTTATTTATGTTAATTCTGACACTAAAAACACTCATACTTAAATTATATAAATTTCAATTAAGAAAATTTTAAAAAAATTATCAATTGTACTTTTCAGGGAAAAATAATATATTCGAAACTCTAATTCTCTCCTCATTTTTTCTCACTTTTTCATCTTGTTTGTTTGAGGTTTTTTTATCTAAATAATAATTAATATTACACGAATTAGGTTTTTTTTTAAGAGAACCGAATTAGTTATATATATATATATATATATATATATATATATATATGAAAATCAATAAAACATAAAAATTTGATGAAACTAGACTTAGTGTAGCAATTGACACTTATTTTTCGGTAATAATCATATTTTATATAACACTATGAATCCAATAAATTGGGAAAATGCATTATATATTTGCAAATAAATTTAAACAAAAAGAATTCAAACTTCTTGTGGGAAATATAAATTATGAGTTGATTATAAAACTTCTTCTAAAATGATGCAAAATTAAAGAACTCGTTAATTAAATAAACACAACACATGGTTCAAAAGTATTTTAAGCTAACAATTTATATAGTACTTAATTTGAAATCTCAACTAGAATTATTAGTCTCCGAATCAACGTTCCTTCATCTTGAAGAATTAACTTTCGAAAATATGAGTTTTTGTTTAATATGAGTTTCGAAAATAAATTTATACCTGCTACTATTACATGATTAATAAGATACACATATCATATTAGAATCAATGCGAAATATGTTAAGTCATTTTCGTGTTTCGACCTAAATACCAAACAACATATTTCAATTCAAAATTTTCGCAACTTAACAAGTTAAGTATATATCCAACAACGATCAATACATAAAAGTTATTTTGACTTGATTGAAGAAGACCACAAGTATATTTGAGTCTATTATAAATTTATATAAGATAATTTTAGTCAAGATTATCTGCAACTATTTATAAATAAGTTCATTAGATAAACTTAAATTTATTCGAACAATTCTTTATTATACTTAGAATTATTGAATTGCTTTTCAGTTGATTGGTTGTGTCACACTCACACAATTAAACGTGAAATAGATGATTAGAACTAAATATTCATTCAAGAACTTAAAATTTTATTCAGTCCAAAATAAAAAAAAATCTAATTTCAACATACCATTAAAAAAACTATATAATTTTTTTTCCAAATGCCTTAAAGTTAGAATTTCTCAATTTACAAAAGTTTTTTGAAAAAAAAATATAGATCGATTATCTTAAATTCGAGCCCCCATTTCGAACTTTTGACGAACTTTTATCGAGCCGAACTCTAGCTGAATTCGTTTAGCTTGTTATCGAACTTTGTTCGAGCCGAACTCGAGTCCATATTGAACTCAAAATTTTGATGTCGAGCCGAGCTCGAACTCCATTTTTAAAGCTCGAGCCCGAATAATATCAAACGAGCCGAACTCGAGCCCAGTACTATTCGGCTCAGTTCAGCTCGTTTACATCCCTACAGTCTAAATTAGAATATTCAGAATGTAATCTTTGTTAATATATATATATATATATATATATATATATATATATATATATAAATTATATTATGTATATCAACGTCTATTTTTTATCATTTATCTTATTTTTCAATATACACAAGCTATTAGTAATATACTTAAAAAAATTATAAATAATATATCAGTAATATCTAATTGTATATTATTTTTACATCCAATATATAATTATGTATGTTTTAATTTTTCATTATTGATATTGTTTGAATTAGGAATAAAATCAATTACCATAATAACTAGTTTTTATATATAATCAAGTATAACCAACAGGATATTATTTTAAATCAATTAAAAATATTTTAAACTAATAACTTAATTAAAGATCAAACAATGATTAAGAATTATTTGATCAAACAAAAATATCTTCCCCTCCCTCTAGTTTTTATATGTAATCATAGTGTAACCAACAGGATATTCTTTTAAATCAATTAAAAATATTTTAACTAATATCTTAAATTCGTATTTATTTATTTAATAATAAATTATAGGGATATATTATATATCTGTTGTTGTTGATACTTGATATGCTCCACGATGACGAGCAATTAACGAAAAATATGCTCCTTACAAATAAGAGGTGGGTATTAAATTACTTTAAGATTGATCAAACAATATTATCTCCACCGTCTTCCCTCTTCTCTCTCCTGCAAATCATTCTCTGCGATCCACCCCATCAAATTCTCAAATTTCCCTTTCAATTTATCTCAATATTAATTTGTGTTAAAAATCCTCATACCCATTGAAAAGATGTGCCCTAGATATCTACTTTATTCATATCTCTCTTTTTTTCCATTCACTTCCGAATCACAGTCTATTTCTATCCTTTTTTTTTTTTCTAATTTATTTTGGGAAGAAAGTGGCGGGATATCAATAGGAGAATGCGGGAAATCCAATTTCAATCATGGTAAGCATATCTCATCTTATTTTCTCTTGTGCATAATAATCTAGGTTTTATTGTATTAACGCCTTCAATCTTCTTGCTGTATTTTTCTTGATTAGAAGTTTGCGAGTCTATTAAGGAGAAGCTCTACTACACGTACCTTTTTGTGAGGTAAGTTCCATGAATTTGAAATACACTGATTTACATTCCATTGTATGAATTTGGTATGGATTTGTAATAAAGAATTTCAAATTCATTGCTTGACAAATTTTGACAAAGTATTTAAATTTTAATGTGTTTCCTGTATTGAATGTTATTTAATAGCAATGGATAATCATGTGCATTTATATACAAACAAACATCTGATGTATGGATTGCCTCAAACAAACAAAATATCTAATGTCTCCATTCAAAAATAATAATGTTTGTGTGTGTTGTGTGAAATTGTTGAAATTTATTACCATGTATCTTTTCATTGTGAAATCGTAAATATTTATTGTAGTTTGTTTGCGATTGTCTGACTTTGTGTAGTTGTATGTGTGTGTGTGGCTGTCTGACTTGGTTTTACTGTATGTGCCTGTGACTGTGTTTGTGTTACGGTATGTTTGTGAGTGTGTGTAGCTATGTGAGAGAGAAAGGGGAGTGTATTTTAAATGACTAGGTAGATTGGATTTAAAATCCATTGCTTTGAGTTTTTAGCCGAACCAGTTGAGTGACTTGAATCTGGTCACATGAATACAATTTATGTCATGAATGAGTTACACCTTTGTTTAATGGAAACTCATGAGCTGTTGCTTTAGATTGTTATATTCACTTGGCCTGAGTTAGTTGTTATCTAGTTCAAAGAAGTAAGAAGAAAGTGAAAATTTTCGAGCATAAATTGATGATAAATAAAGTAACTCGCTTTGGATATGCATCTGCCTATTGATTTTTGTGATCAGGGAATAATAATTTTTATCCTAGAGTTAATGCAAAACATAGAAATATGATGTGGCGCAAAGTTAATGCTATAAGAGAACCTTTGGCTATATTGTTTGGATGAAATAAGCTGTCTAATTTTCTGATTTGGCGCCTTAATGTTGACTATCAAGAAACTGGGTAAAACTAGTTTTGTTTTTAACGATTATAGTGGATTAGTGTGGCATCATTTCTTTGTAAAACGTTATAATCATTTCAGGTTCTTAATGCAGCAATGTTTTACTGGCCAATGCCAAATGTGCTATATGTTGAGGGCTATGCACTGGATAGATTTGCTGAAGGCATTTCTTAGGTTAAATATTTTGGTTTGATATTTCTTAGGTTAAATATTTTAGTTTGATACCTACCTTAATATTTTGGTTAAATATTCATTTTCATGACACATTTCTTAGGTTTGTTTTGGATGCATGCAAGTGTTTGAAAGAGAGAAAATCTTATCTTATGTATACTGCTGTTGGTTGTCTTGGTGTTGCGGCGCTGAGCGACCTCATCAAAGAGGTAAAGTTCATTCTTTAGTATCTGTATGCTGATTTATAGAAGATTCCTTTAGGACCATTTACTGTTTCTTATGTATGCTTTTAATTTTTTTCTGAAGCCAGTCAGCTGCATGCCAGGGAAGCTTATTGATGAGTATTAAATGTGTGTTGTCATATATATATATATATATTGGTCATTAGGGGTAGCTCATTGTATGGTTATTGGCGAAAATGGTAGTTTTGGATAATCTGTGGAGTATCTAACTTGAGGAGGGCTTTGTTGCACCTCCAATCCCATATCATCTAAGATTGCAGTTTAAAGATGGAAGGAAGAAATAGGTAGAACCATAACTCTTTTGGTGCTTTCTCTTTTGCGGATTTCTCGGTAATGCAATATGATATTTTCCTGGTTAATTGTTCTTTGATATTTGAATCCAGTGAAGTAGATCAAAACTTCCAGAGCCCAGATGATGGTCATAAGTGATTACTTCAGCGGAATTTGAGACTTTCTACACCAAAAATATTCTATTAAATGAAGGTATTCGTGCTTGGATGGCGGCTCAAGATCAGCCTCCATCACTATTTTGATGAATGTTGGTATGGTCATAAGTTTGCCTTTTCTTAATCTGCCTAGGCAGAAATTGAATACTGTAGTGACTGAGCTTTAGGAATTGAAACCAGCTGTTCAAGCAAAACTTCCTTGGTTTATACTTTATATGGTTTATTTCTTAAATGCAATTCATTTCTGCTGCATCTATGGTTTATATTGCAAAGTCCTGAGTTTATAGGATATGTTTGTATCACCTTAAACTTTATTATTCGTTTTACACACATATATATGTTTGATTGCTTTGCTTGGTTTGTTAATATAGTTGGACTCTTCAAGAGATTTTTGAACTATCTTGGCATCTCATGTTTCTGATTGACTTTTTGATGATTGTGAAGACAAAACATTTCTGTAGAACAGGATTTTCATTTTATGTTTTCCAGTCTTCTTTTAATCACTATTTGGTGTGTTTTTTTTCTGTTGTAAATCATTAAGTATTCCTGGCCCAAAGGTGGAAACTCTGTCTAAACATTCTATTTTGGGACCAAACGGGCTTCGTGGACAATGGCAACCTCCTAGTAACTATAAGGTGGCATGACAATTTCCTGTTGTCCTGCATTTTATTGAAGTTAGCAGTTTGATTTATATTTTATATTTACAGGTTCCAAGTAATGTAGACTTCACTACTCTTCAAGTCTCTGGGTAAACTAATATTAGAGTCGTAATCTTATCTTTGTACTTCTAGAAAGTAACTGCTTGATTTTGGATTTTATTGTTATGATTTCAGAATAGAATCGGGTACTATGAATACAACACTTGGTTTCCAAATTCCTACTTAATCATAATTCTATTGGCCTTTTTTTCTTTTTGTTTCTGGTATGGTTATTTTTTATGTATGGTTTCCTGTCCTAATAGGCTTAATAGCTTTGAGAAGTCTATGAAAGATGGGATTGTGATTAGCGAGGATAATAGCAGCTCATAACAAGAACAAATAAGTGAGTGGTTTTAAAAATCAGCTCTCTGTGCAAGGTGATCAGCTCTTGGAGTAAGGTGTAGAAATAACAGCCTTGAAAGACTAACTAACAAGCTTATGAATTTATTGTCTGATAAATGGATGAAACTTTAAGATTTAGGAGAATATTTTTTTATGTTCTTTTTATTTCTAACTCGATTATGTTTATTGCTTTCGACTTTTGGTACAATTTATTTCACTGCATTTTTATCATATTATGCAATTTAAATCTATAATCTTTAATTTAATGGTACTAGTAGATATTTATTTATTGTAATTTAGAATTTAATTAGTTTATCATGATAATTATTTTTGTCAATTATAAATCTATTTAAATAGTATATGTATATATAATTTAAATCCACAATAAAAATAATTATTTAATAATATTTAATTAATGACAAAAAATATTGTCATCGTAAGCTAATTAGTATCGACGATATATGTTGTCATCTAATTTTTTCGTGACGATTACCAACTTCGTCACTTAATAATATTTAATTATAACAAAAATATTTCATCACTATTTCTACATCATTTAGTGACAATAAAGGTTTGGTCATTAAAGTCCTACTTTTTGGTGACAAATTGTGTTGTCATTATATATATACATATACTAACGATAAATTTGGTCACAATAGTATAATTATTTCGTGACGAAATATATGATGTCACTGTATCTAAATATTTAGCGACAATTATCATCTTCGTCACTAGATAATATTTATTATGACAAAAATAATTCATCACTATTTTTACACTATTTAGTGACCACAATGTTTTTGTCACCGAATCTTACTTTTTCGTGACGCATTGTGTCATCATTATATGGATACATATAACAACGTCAAAATTTCGTCATTAAAGTTTACCTCTTTGGTGACGAATTATATAAAATATGACGAATTAGTTAATCAAATTGTGACTAAAATAGTGTCACCAAAATTTGACAAAGTTGGTAGTAAATGGATAATCGTCACTAAAAATTAATATTTTAGTGACAATAAATTAAATTCGTCATGTAAAGTTACACTTTTAGTGATGAAACACCATAATTAGTGACGAAATTTGATGTCAAATGCGACACTTTATTTGTCACTATAGATGAGATGATATAGCGACGATGACCTTTAGCGTCATAAAAAAATGACTTTTGATGACGAATTCAAATAGCGTCGCATTTACCTAATACGACGCACTTACAACGACGTTCTTTGCGACGAAAATATTTCGTCACCAAACACCTTTTGTGACGAAAAATGGTGTTTTTATGACGAATTTTGTCGTCGCGAATTCTCAAATTTCTTGTAGTGAACCTTGGCGGGAAGGTGTCCAAATGGTACGTTTGAAGCATTGCAACGATTGTTTCTTCATCATCTATTATGGTTTATCAATAGTCCAATAAAAGTCTCTTGCTATTATTGATTTGTTAATAGGTATTCTTGATTCTTAATTTGGACGACCATTGGGTTGTTGCGTCCTTACACATCTGGTATATGACGTTGACACTTTTCGACAATTTAACACACAAGTGGACTCCGGATGTGCAAGCACTCAGGTATCGACATACCCTACCTATTCGTCGGATAGAACCGTGCTTGTTAGAGCATGCAGGATATTATGAGAGGTTAAACTACTCTCAGTGGAAACCGAATATGATTGCTCTCAAGTCTGCGCCGCCACGGTTATGTTATCGTCAGGACGATCCTACTTCCTGCGGAATTTTTGCACTAAAGGCGATAGAGAGTTGTATTAGCCGCACTTTTCCCAAACCAGAATTTCATCTCGACTATTTTGAGATGCGACGATTGATGTGTCTGGCCTTATACAAGTTCTCAAGAGATGCTGAGACCATCGAACCAGGTGATTTGAACTGATTATTAATTTTGATTTCGTGGTCTATGAACATTCGTAAGGACTGATTGTAATCTATGATGATTGACACCCCGATTTATCAATTGTGGTTTTATTGTGACAATTGATTTATTTTGGATTTATGATTGATTAAATAGATATCTGCAAATATTATATGAAAATTAAACGTAGATTAAATGTAAAATAATAAATTGTAAAACATTAAATGAAAATTAAACGTAAATTAAATGTAGAAACATGGTTCGAAAATTAAACGAAAAGTAAACGTAGATTAAATGTAAAAAAATAAATGAAAATTAAACGTAAATTAAATGTAAAACATTAAGCGAAAATGAAACGAAAATTAAATGTGAAAACAATGAACATTTGCACAACATTAAACGAAAATCATGAAAATTATTCTGTAAATTGCATTTCGTGTATTTAAATTAAATTCATATCACTATTAAATGCATTTGCATAATTAAACGAATTAGGTCAATTGAAGCCATTAAATGAAAATCATGATAATTATCTTTATATTGCATTTCGTGTATGCCAGAAAAATTCATACCACTATTAAACAAATTTGCACATTAAACGAATTAGCAAAATTGAAGCCATTAAATGAAAATAAGGTATAAAATACACATGCTTTATTTTGTATTTTCATTTAATAATGCGTTTATGCAAAATTGAACATGCATAAACGAAAAGTTCTCAGTATTGGCTCAAATTTGGATTCTTATTAAACGAAAATTGTTTAATGGGTACATATTATTTTCGTTTAATGGGTACAAGTGATTTGATTTCTAATTGTGCAAATTTGAATCTAATTTTGCACTATTAAACGAAAATCAGCAAATGACATTTTTTTTTAATTTTTGTTTAATAGTGTAAGTACCACAAACTTTCATTTAATAGTGTAGGTTCAGCAAATTTTCGTTTAATGGGTACAAGTGATTTGATGGTTAGTTGCCCCAATCAATTTTAAATCCCATCAGCTACACTATTCACCTTAGGACCGATCAAAAAATATTGCATTTTTGTACATCTGTTATATTTTGTAGTAGTTTTGTCACTTTTTTATTTAAGGTGGTAAATTTGTTCTACATTATATATTTTGTGGTACAACAGCCTATTTCCCCATAAAAATTAAACATACACTTAAACATACACTTAGTCTAAATATAAATCAACTAAATTCAACTAATAAAGGGAACTGCGGTGACAGGACGGTGGTCGGTGGCAACAGAATGAGGAGGTCGAGAGAGAGAGAGAGAGAGAGATTGTGGGCGCGGGGAGGAACAATGAAACCCCGCTATTTATGTCATTTGTAGCTATAGATTTATCGATAAAATAATTATGTTGGTAAATCTGATAAAAACGATGTTGTTTTGCTGTTAACGAATAAAAAAACGTCGTTTCATTTTTCCCAAAAATTTTGGGGGAAGCAAAATGACATTGTCTTATTTAAAATTTACCAATGGATTTCAAATCTGTCAGCAATTTTTGAATATATATATATTTAAAAATAAATACAAATTGAAATTATGACCAACGAAAATTATGTCGGTAATATTGAAATAAATAATATAAAAATATAAATAATATAAAATGAAAAAACTTACCGACGGAAATTACATTGGTAATTATCAATACGACGTCGTTTCCATCATTTCATAAATGTAAATCGTTTGAGATGTATACATAATAAAATTATACGATATTTATAACAATTTCATTAAGAAAAACCATTAACATTTCCTCTTTATATATTATTGATATATATATATATATATATCCATTATAATTTTAAAGCCAAATGACTTAATTATTATATATATACACGTATATATGTCACAAAATTATTATAATATAAGAACATAATACAAATTGTATGTATGATATATTCGTTTTGGTTTTGATCAATCATTAATTTTAGATTATGTATAAAAAAATCAAAATAAAGGTTTTTTTTTTTATAAAAAATCAGTAAACCCTAAATTTAGGGTCTACCAACTGTATTACTTACGAGATTTCCATTGGGAGCGTCAGAATTTTCAATACTGCCCTATGACTCATTCTCGATTCTGGTCCTATTTATTTTGAATTTTCAATTTCAATCATCCAATTGAAAATTTTGTCAAATTTTAATCCTTTTTTTTCAAAGATTTTGCAGTTTTAGGCCGACTTTTCCACAAATACAATACTAACACTCACAATTTTCTGAAATTTCAATCAATTAGGATAATGTGACAATTTTGTGCATATGTGGCAAATGAATTTTTTTTTTTTTTTTTCCAAATAAAGCCAAATAATTCTACCCACATTTGCCACATCTTTACAAAATGAAAACAAAATAAAACTAATTAAGAAAAAAAAATCAGAGTGAAAAAACATCAGAATCCCAAATTAACTGAAAACCAAAAAACTCTCAATCAAAGAACACATCAAAATTAGTAGGATAGTAATGTTGATGTATACCCCCATATTCAGCATTGGTAGGGTAGAGAGAGAAAGTATTGGTATGAGAGCTAAGAATGGGAAGCCTCCCCTAGCAACCTTACAGTTTCAAAGTTGTTTCAATCACAATTTCAGACTTTTCATCTTCATTCACAACAAACCGTACACAGTCCCAACACTTGTAAAAAACATTGATACTAACCAAGAACCTGTTGTTAATCTTCTTGCCCCGCCGCCACAGCAGCAACATCAAGATTTTCCAGCTTAGGCTGGTGATTATAAATATGGAGGCTATTCCACTAGTTTGAATTTTAACCCTACTAACTCAAATGGATGAGTAGTTATAATTAACTAATTGCAGGATGGTGTTAAAGTTTAATTTGATTGGGTTGATTTTGGTGTTGGTATCTCGGATTGATTAGGATTGGGTCTCTCGATAGAGTTGTATGTTCTTCAATTGAGGGGATTAGGGTTGGTCTTCTTCGATTAGGATTGTTTTTTCTTAGTATTTGGTTTGGTTTTTGTTGTTTTACTATGATTTTGCTTCTTTTTTTTTCCTTTGGGTTACTTGTCATTTAGCATTTGAGATTTGTCCCAAAATATTTGTTATTATAGGAATCCAAAAAACAGTTTTTTCCAATTATTCCAAAATTGCCCCCACTTATTCTTCTTTATTAAATGTTTTATTATCTCATAGTGAGTATTGAAAATATAAAAATAAAGAAAAAAGTCATGGATAGATAAATCATTTTGTAGGTCTCCTTAATCTATATGAAAAATATTAAAACGTCAATTATTTTGGGACGGATGCCGTACTATTTATGATGTTGTAATTTTGTTAGATTTTATTTCAGTGCGTGTTGTACTTGTGATGAATCTATATATTGTACTTAAATGTTAATTTATGAGTTGTTTTTGGTGTTTTGATATTTATTTTTTTAATTTACGTTGTCTAATAAAGACATGATAAGTTTTAACTTGGTGAAAAAAAAGTTGGAGAACTCAAATCCCCACGGGAAATCCTCATACTTTCCTAAATCTGGTATGAGCAATGGGGATGGTAGTTGAACTAATTTTAACATATATATTACTTTTTGTTTGTTGCTAACTACTCCCTTGCTTTCAACGTCTTCAGTTGTGGCTTATGGTAATTTGTGGAACCTATATGGAGTGAGAATGTGGTTATTCATTGATTACAAATGCAAAAAAATAAAAAATAAAAAGAAAAAAAGCATAGCCAAAAGGAAAAAATAAGTCTTTGATCCGTACATCAGACTTTTGATATTGCCAAGTTTTTTTATAAAAACTATATATATATATATATATATATATATATATATATATATATCTCTTTTCTATTCAATTTACTTTTAAAATGAAATATTTAGAAAACGGTAACATTTTCATCTCCAATATAACTAGCTAATAAATATCATTAAGGCCTCAACACATTCATTATTCAATTATCTGTCAATTTAAAAGTACAAAGTCATTCTAAAAAATCATATCATAGTTTTCAACATACAATAATATCAACAATAGCAATTATTCACTTTGGAAATTCATAATAATTTTCAAAGTAATTACAATTTGCATTTTAATAATATTTTCGTATTAGAGCTATAAACATTTCAAATCATGTTTTAGAGTTAATTTTTTTTTTGTATATTTATATTGAATAAAATATATAATTAGATCGAACACATTTTATATAATACCTATGTACTTCAATAAATCAAAATTATCTAATATATATTTTTATATATGCTTATAATATATCATTAATTGTAACACTCTTTTAATCTTTATTACTATGAACTAATTTTAGTCCAAGATTCAAAATATTCAAAATTTTAGAAGAATAATAATCAAAACATGTCATTTTTAAGAAGAGTTTGGAAAGTAAAAGAACTCTTATACCTTTTATAATCAATATAAACAAAATAAATACTAAATTATTTTATTATCTTTATAGTTTAATATTTATAAACAGGGCCGGATTTTTCATAAGGCCGGTGAGTTGGGTCGACTCAAGCTAGAAAATTTGCAAAACTATAGCAAAATTATTTTATACACCTATATATATGTATATATACTTTGGTATATACATAAATCTTCAATAAACATTAGTGTCCTGTCCTGTGTTTAAATGTCTCTTAAGACAGAATATTTTTCATATTTTTAATATAAAGAGGGAAATTGGGCCTAACTTGCGTTCTAAGCCGGCTTCTTCTTGTTACATAGTTTTATAAATAATATCATGCATCCATCCCATTAAAATTAGGCTTAATAGCGAAAAAATTCAAACTTTTACATTGTTTTTTTTATTTATTTTAGCCAATTCATTTAAAATTATTGATTTTAATCATGAATTAACCTATCGATTTTAATTTTAGGTAATTCATAGTTTTAGTCAAAATTTGGTGATGAAGGTAATATATAAATGCCTACATCATTTAAAGTTTATTAAGTCTAATTAATTATATATTAACCCACTATAACATCCTAAACAAATGAAAAATATATATAGAAATAATACTTTAGGAAAACAACAAAATATAACAAAAATATAAAGAAAGAAATTAACTATATATAGCTTTATTCACTTATACAAACAAATCCAAAATTTGAATAGAAAAATAATACAAATTTCAAAGCAATTACATTTTAAAATATAGGTAAGAAAGGGTGATCAATAATATTTTAAATATAAATAACTCAAAACACTCTATTATGAAATCCAAATCCTATATTAATAAAAAAGATAAAGTAATTTCGATGCTCCATTGGTGTGGAGCAGTTCATATCATTTCTTGTGCCCGAAAAGTTATGGGCCAAATTTTGGTGCATGAATATGTTATTGATGTGTGATTATGTTTTATTAATTTTTCTTTCTTATTAATTTATTTTGTTTAGGTTAACGTGGTTAAATCATAATTAATTAGACTTAAATCATGATGTGCATTTATATATTATCCACATGAAATTCACATCATAACATACATAATCCAAATTTGACCTAAATCACGAATAAGCTAAAATTGAAATCAATTTGTGAATTCATAGTTAAAATTGCTAAAATAGAAAAAAAAAAAAACTATAAACCTTTGGACTTTTTGTCATTAAGCCTTAAAATTATTACATCAAATTTCAAGTTATTTTATTTAGAAAATCAAATATAATATTTTCGTTATCTATTTAAAAGCATAAATAATTTCATTTTCAACAAATATTACGGTGATAATCTAGAATTCTTTTTTGGAAAAAAAATTAAAAGCCGTAGTTTGGGCAATACAAGGACACTTATCATTAAATAAAGGGTATTATATATCATTCGTGGTGTTGGTATTTTCTCAGATTTTGCCCTTCTTCACCGAAACCCTAATTTCCTCGTTGTCGAAAGGAAACTGTAGCAAAAATGGAAATTACGATGGACTCTAACCCATCATCGTCTTTCCCACCTCTGCGAAAGGTATGTGTTGTATGTTTGTGTTCCCCTGGAGGGAATCGCGAATACAATATTTATATAATAGATCTTAACTCCGAGAAAATCATTGCTGTTTTGGCTCTTGATGAGGATTCTATCTTTGATGCGGCCTTCTGTTTGTCTGGTTCCAGACTTTACATTTTTGAAGGATACAATCACAGATTGAATCCAAATGGGGGAAAATCTGTGCTAAGGTTTGATTTGCCCAAAGATATTTCGAATTTAAAATTGGAGAAAAGCATGCTAACTCACGACTCTTACTTGAATCATGTTAAGTATTCCCCCCACGCCAGAGTGACACCGTCGGGTAGGATTCTGGTTTTCTCGTCTTGCATCAATTGTCCTACTAGTAATTATGATTTTGAGCTGTATGATGGGATCAATGGGATATGGCATAAACTCCCTAGATTGCGACCGCGCGTGGATCTTGGTCGTCATTATTTTTGGATCACATCGTTCACTTTCTTGGATAAGTCTGTATTGTTCCTCCGGACAGATATTGGGGTTTTTACTATGGATCTCAACCCTCCCCACACCCGAAAACGTTGGAAAACGTTTGGATTTTCTGGGGCCGCCCGTCTGCCGTATTTTTCAGGTAGTTCGCTAGTAGTCTTAGGAAAGGACATCTGCTTGATTCCTTCTTATGCGTATGATATTGATGCGTCTGGTATTCAGAAGAATGAAGATGTTTTTTCGAGGTGGGTTTTCTCTTTTCCTGACTTTAAACCCTTACCTGACCTCTTATGCAAATATGCTGGAGTCAATGTGGTGGATGATGATGACTGTGTTTTGGATGATTGCAATTTCTGTATTCTTCAGATTGGGGTAGACAATGAAACTAAGAGTCCTGAGCTGATGTGGGATGTATACAATTGTCATCTCAGCACATGTAGGGAAGGGCTGTCTAAGATCAGGAGGCAGAAAATCAAAGAGAGTGAGGATTGGTGGGAAAGAAAGAGTGAAGTTTTTCCGCTTCCTGGGACAACCAAGATTAAATCGTTTAAAATCTCTCTCAAAGCCCAGCAATACGATTGTTTCGCCTGTTGCTCCTTCTCCTCCATACCCTACATTTAGGTTGAAGTTCTTGATCGGCCAACGGAGCAATGACTTGTTTTCAGAAAACAAGTATTTGTATTCTGTCGATGAACTCTTCTATGTTGCGTTTTTAGACAACAGTATTTATATTATGATCGATTTGCTCTTCTGTAATCAATTGATGTTTTTATTGACTTCATGCTCATCTCTTCCATACAAGTTATAACTGAAGCCTTTACCATTTTTTCTGCACATGCCAAAATGAGGTCCACAATGAAGAACAAAGGATAAACAAAATTAAATTCACAATGAATTATTCATTTGATAGAATAGCGGAATAGAGCAGATCAATAACACATTAGTTTTCCCACTCACTTGAGCCTCTATTTCCTTTAGGTCACCAAGTCATATCAAAATCAACAACGAATGGTGGTCGACTTATTGATATTATCAAAATCACAAATTACCTCCATATCCTCGGAGTCAAAGTGGCCTAAAATGCTTGGGTAAAATCATAAAAAAAATTGAACTATAATATTTTAGTATCTTATGAAGAAAGGTGACACCATTGGGGGTTTAAATCCTAATTTTTTTTTTTTTTTTTTTTGGAAATCCTGGAAAAACTGTATGAAGGATGTTCAGGGTGCCATAGGAATCCTGATGCAAAGATAAACTTTTGTGACTCATCGGTGGCTCTACCTGTTCATGATCCTGCGCCTTCAAATAGCAGCAAAAGTTTAATTTTTGAATATTGATAGTGGATCTGGAGATGTAGATATTTTAACTATTGACGGTGATCAGAACTGTGCAGTTTCCATTTCATTAGTAAATCGGAAACTGAACTTACTGCAAATCATGTCAATTTTTTTCTCAATTTATCATCAGTGACCTGGGAAATCTTGTTTGACCTTAAGAAGAAAGAGAATTATCCAAAGGTACCTCGTAGCCAAGCCTCTTCTCACCCATGATTGTGCTACAACTGCCTTTTGTTCTGATAATGATTTCTTAATTTTTGGTGGTGGATCAGGTTTCTGAAAAGTTCCTGTTCATTCTCTGTCAGCATCCTCACTGGTCTTTCTCCAGGCAGCTATCAGATTTGGTATGTTGCTTTTAGTGTTGTTTTGTAGTTATTTGGTAAACCATTATGGTTGCGTGGGTTGATAAATCCGGAATCATGTAACTAGTGAGTTTCTTCTTCTGCAGGTCAAATCTATGATGGATGTTATAGAGATGTGTGAGGAAACTCTAGAGTTCACATATCCTAGGTGGTATTTGTAGTTTGATTGGAAGCCTTTTACTTATGGATAGAGCTAGAAAGCATAAGAATGCCACTTATTCTTCCGGAGAAAGAGTTGGAGAAGGTATTTAACTTCTTAAGTTGCATAGATGCATGTTAGAATAGTTTTTGTGTCGTCATTCCTTGTGTGCGTTATGAGTGCCTGTGGCATCACGATCTGCATCAAGTTCCATTGGAAGCAGGCTTTTCGATCAGCATGACTGAAATGTTTGATGTGATTACAACATATTATCGGGTCTAATGTCGCGAATTTTTTGAGTCCAATTTGTCAAAGGAAACTTGGGATGTTTATGCCTACTACAACTTCCATCAACTAACTAAGCAGATCTCATCTTGCTTTGCTTTTTATACCACGAGTCTTAGCTTTATACAAAATGATGTTATAGGTGTGCGTTTGCCTATTTCTATCTGATCGAACTTTACCTACTATGAGGAAATAAAGCCAAAGGCAAAATGAGAGAGAGGAGATTATTGTTAAAAGGTGTATGATGCAAAAGTACACATTGCTAGTCAATTGGGGCAAGACCACATGAAGGACTGTTATACTTAAAGCCTATGTTCTAGGACCTGCTGACAGATCGCTTTAATTTGGGTGGAAGAAGTCTCATAATGGAAGGAAGAAAAAATAAAATAAAAAACAATATTATGAGATGATAAAGGAAAATTAACAGATAGTTTATTGGCCTCAATTATGGATGGACATGTGGTTTGCTTGACAGCATTAGTTGAGGTTAGACAAGAAGATTAAAGAGGTTTGTAGATGGGGAAATATAAAAAAAAGCAATCTTCTACAATTAAAAGGATTATGTTTGTTCTTTTGTGCAGTTGATTTCTCAGCCACCCTCATATGAATCCAAAATTGATGTTCGTAATTTTCTTGCTTTCTCTTTCGAGTAGTCATCACTAGTTGCTTGGCTGAAGTAGATGTCTGAGTCACAATATTAAAGTTATTCTGTAGCGGCTCCCTTTTCTTATTTATAAATAGTTTTCTATTACAGAAGGCTATTTTTCTTTAATTAACTTTCTTGGTCTGATATCAGTGCTTGGTTTCTCTTGGAGATACGGTGAATAGAGTCTTTGAAAGCAGTTTTTTGGAGTGGTTTGATCGCGCTAAACTAATCAACTGTATATGCAAATTTGTATTGCTCAGACCTCAAATTGCTCAGGTAATCAGTGATTTCTTGTTGAGAAAATTAATTTTATGATTTTCTCTGGCTGATATGCCAATTCTTACATGTTATGATTGCTTCCCCATTAACCAGTCGATGATTGAAAAACTGTTTATACTACTCCGGGATCCCGATTATGGAGTTAGGTTTTGCTTAGAAGGAAGGATTGGTGTCCTTTTCCAGACATGGGGTGGCCATTCTGAGCTCTTCCAAGATGTATCGTAGGTGGTTTGGTGTTAGAACTTTTCCTCACAGTCATAGGAGCTCGTACAAGCTCAATTGTGCTGGTTCTGCACTATGTTTAAGACTTGCACTATCAAATTAGCTTCTGAATGATAGTACTTTAAGTACAACATGCTAGGATACTCTCAGTGGCTGATTTTTTCATGTCATTGTCTCCATGTTGACTCCTTTATCTCTTGATTTATTGATTTAACCAAACTTACTATACTTGCCTGCTGAAGCACAGTTTCATCATAAAAGATTTCTTGTTTCATTGGTCGTGAATTACAATCATACAGTGACACTCTCAAATGAGAATAATGAAAAGATCAGTTTCAACTTAATAAGTATTTCCTTGCAAGATGTGTTTTGTTGTTTGATCTGTTTTATGGAATATATCCATTTTGATCAGTCAAATCTGCTACTGGGTTTCTGTCTTGCCACCTATTCTTTGGTAGTATTCAGAAGAACTGGCATAATATCCTTCTATTTGACAAGAGTTCATGCATCCAAAACATTCAAGTTGACTTAATCTTAAAGCATCGAAATCTTTTACCTGGAGATGCTAGATGATTGAAGGGCGAGTCCACTTCTTCTTTGTAGAGACCATATGTGAATGTTCTGGAAATCCCTTGCATAAGTATTTTAGGCATTTCTTTGTATCTGGTTTGGTTAGGGATTGGACTTTAGCTCTGTAATGCTTTTCTTTGCTGTTGGTAGTTGTGTTGTCGATGTCCTGTCCATTGGATGTGAATGTTTCTATATGGTAATTATTTAATCAAATTTATGTTTCTTATTAGACGCATAAAAAATCTTGAATGAAGGGAACCAAATCCATGGATTAAACAGAAGAGTTAGGATCCCAAGTCATAAATAAAGTACTAGAACTCAATAACAGACATGAGAATTGGATTTATCAACCAATAATCGATCATGTTTGTCAAGGAATAATATTGCGGCTTCATCTCCATCACTATATTATGCTTGAACAGCAATTCATTCAGTGGCCACATACCCAACTTTGGTAATTTAAGGCTCTTACAGATACTTACAATTTGGGGTAATAATTTGACTGCCGCTAAAGAATTGAGATTTCTCTCTTCATTAACTACTTGCCAACACTTGAATGAGTTGGCAATATCATGCAATCCACTAATTAGTGGTGTTCTCCCAACCTCAATTGGTAATTTCTCCACTTCTCTTCAAACATTCCATGCATCCAAATGCAACATTCAGGGCGTAATTCCTTTAGAGATTGGAAACTTATGCAGTTTGATCACATTAAATTTAGGCGGAAATCAAATTAGAGGCTTCATCCCCACAAGGATAGGACAATTAAGCCAACTACAAAATCTAGTTCTCAATGATAATCAACTACAAGGCTCTATCCCTGATGAAGTTTGTCGGATGAGAGATTTGTGGGAGTTGTCCTTAAGTGGAAATATGTTAATAGGTCCAATTCCTGAACGCATTAGTGAACTTACATCTCTAAGGAAACTCTACTTGGACTCAAACAAGTTGCAATCTACCATTCCTTCAACATTCTGGAGTCTTAAAGACCTCTTGGTTGTAAACTTGTCCTCAAACTATTTGAGTGGACAGCTTTCATCTCAGATTTCAAATTTGAAGGTAATATATGAGATAGACTTGTCATACAATCAGTTTTCTGGTGATATTCCATCCTTAATTGGTGGTTATCAATCACTAGAATATCTGATCTTGTCGAACAATCAATTCAAAGGATTTATCCCTCTGTCGTTTGAAGGTATCAAAGGTTTATTTCTATTGGATTTATCAAATAATAATCTTTCTGGACAGATACCAAAGACTTTAAAAGACCTCCACTATCTTGAATATTTTAATGTGTTGTACAACAAATTGGAAGGAGAGATTCCAAATGGGGGTTGTTTTGTTAACTTCATTGCTCAATCATTTGTTCACAACTATGCTCTATGTGGTGCAAAGAGATTTGAAGTGTCACCGTGCTTAGAAAATCATAGAGGTTCAGTTGGATCAAAAAGTGTTGTCCATTTCATCAAGTATATTTTGCCCTCATTCATTTCAGTGGTTGTTCTATTGATTTTCATACTCATACTCGTCAAAAAATGTAATCAGAAAAGATTACCATCATCTGGAGATATTACACTAGCACTCGATATTAATTGGAGAAGAATTTCATACATAGAACTTGTGCAAGTGACAAGTAATTTTAGTGAAACTAGCCTACTTGGAAGAGGCGGTTATGGTTCAGTATTTAAATGAATACTTTCCGACGGACTAAATATTGCAGTAAAAGTCTTCAACTTACAATTAGAAGGAGCTTCCCGGAGTTTCGCCACTGAAAGCATAGTTCGTTGTAACGGTCGCGGTGACCGATTTCGCGGCTGTAACGAACAATTTTAAAAAAAACTCTAAAATTTCTAGAACTTCATGAACATTATTTATATTATATTTTTACTAAATTAATGTAAAAAATAATATTACAACTAAAATTAACATATAAAACATACAATTTCATACATTATTAATACCACGTGAAATGCCGAGGTGGTTCAAAATCATCATTATCTTCCCTTTCAGGATAAATAGGAAAATGTGCATAATCTTAATGAGTTAGATGAGGCTGTTGGAACCGACGGATCGCCGGCTCTATGCAATTAATTAATCGGGTTCCATGCTAGATATAACAAACGCAGCGGAATAAAAGAGTTATACATTTTTGATCAATCTAGAAGAAAACGGGCCAAAGATTGATCTTTCGTAACCCTAGACCTCTTTGATCTTCTGATGTATTCCTACAGCCTTTCTCGAACGTTGCATGGCCAACGATCCTTCGAGAAATCTCAGTTCTGCTCTCTCTCTCACTATCACGTGTTTTTTGTGATCTGTGTGTTTGAGGCGCTGATGGAAAATGGCTATATATAGGCTACACCAGGGACCTAGAGGAGGAATTGGGTTGGGCCTCTTGATGGGCTTAAGTATCCTATGTTCGGCCCGAACACATAACTTAAACCCATCAATAATAATTCAGTCCACTAAAGAATGATTATTGAACTACCGTCCCAATCCCATATTTAATATGGGCTCCTTTTTATTATGTGCACGTTTATCTCCCTGTGTTTAAGATATCGAATGTCCGTTAATTAAATAAGTTACTGACAACTTAATTAATTAACATCTAATTCCAAGAGTAGTACCACTCAACTTTATTATCATGTCGGATTAAATCCACCTGCAGGGTTTACATGATAATCCTTGTGAGCTCCTCAAGGGGATATCATCATCCTAAATAATTAGGACACCGATTCCTTCTATAATCATGTGTACACCATATAGACAATACTGTTTCCCAATTCACCGAGTTTATTGATTTAATAAATAAATCTCACTCATTGGCAAATTAAAGAAACAAATATTGTGTATACGTGGCTGTTATTATATAGGGATTAAAAGAACGCACATCCATAATAACGGAGGTCTTGTTCTATTATATAGTCAGTATAAAACGAACAACCTCAAATGGTCCTGCTCAATACACACAAAGTGTACTAGTGTAGTTTTATAGTCAAGACAGACTAATACCAAACTACACTACAACCATTCCGATGATTTGACAAAATCCATCTTGGTTGTGAGCTCCTATTTATAATTTATAAGAAACTGATAACATGATCTTCTGTGTGGCACCACACACCAAGTTATCTATAATATAAATTAATTGGACATTGCATAAACATATATAACAAATATAAAATGCAAACATATGACCAAAGTGATTCTCATTCCATAAAAGATGTTCATACAAAAGCTAAGCTTATAGTATACATCCTAACAGAGGCATAGGTTGTTCACGTGGATACTCATGACATGCATTGGATAAATCTCGGTCAACATATCGTGTTGAACTTGTCTGTGATGGTAGTTCTTGATCATGATGATAA
Source organism: Scutellaria galericulata (assembly GCA_946896805.1). NCBI lineage: Eukaryota > Viridiplantae > Streptophyta > Magnoliopsida > Lamiales > Lamiaceae > Scutellaria > Scutellaria galericulata. The sequence continues at coordinate 2,284,704 of OX335784.1, read as the reverse complement.
TATCCAAATCCTCGATATCCTGTATGTCAGAAGATCCATAATGATGATCATGATACCCAACACTAGTAGGAAATGAATTCACGTTGTCTCCCACTAATATAACTAGAAGATCCATATCTGTGACTAGGTTGCCGAGCTCCAACCGAACTATAGCTATACCCTGTATTCTGAGGACCATAATCAAATGTATACCCTCCTAACCCAAGACTTTGCATTTGGTGATCCACATTTTCATATCTTCTAGAAGTTCCACCAGAATATAATTGATCGGTCCCACTCGAGAAGTCTTGCAAGCCTGGCAAAAACCGACGTTCTTCTATACCCGGACGATATCCATGATCAGTGTCTTGAGTGGCATAATAGTTCTCTTTTCCTTGTGCCCAAGACATGCCACTATCATGTTGAGCATCTCCTGTTCGAACACTTCTACCATCATCCTCATCGTTGCCACCATTATCATCCCATCGCTGTCACTGCTATCATCACTAGTATAATTAGTATCCCTGGGTAATGCAAAGATTTTTTCTTTGTTTTTTGTTGAAGGTTGCAACATATTACTCTTATCGACGCGCCTTTGAGTATGACCTTTAGCTTCTAGTTCCTCTCCATGAGTATCTTCATCCAACCATTGCATGTCATCATGTGATAATACAGGCGGTTCATTCTCTCGAGTCCATTCATCCAAGATATCATGATCACAGAACACATGATTAAAATCAATGAGACTATAATAATCATCTTCTTCCCCTTTATACATCAAGTTCCTCACTCTTAGTCGCATATTGTAGTGGACAAAAACTAACTTATGCAACTTAGCAACAACTAATCGATTGCGGATCTTCGTATGAATCAATGACCACGTATTCCGGTTTCTCTCACAACCAGATGATGAACATGTTTGACTTAGAACTTTGACTGCAATTTTTCTCAGGTGAGGAACATCTTCACCATAGTTTAACCACCATTCAACTGACATAAATATAAAATTATAACATAATTTTTTTTACATAAGGTTATTTAATTTTAGTTCAAAACATAAAAAGATATTAAACCTGGAAGTGTTGTTTTCACGGCTCTTTCTGCAAGTGCAGATCCAAACTCTCCATATTTATCAAGAAATAACTTAACCTAAAATAATTAACAGATATATTATCTGAAAGTGCAGAAATATATATATAACTTTTAATAATATACAAGATGATATACCTCATTCATTGCTTGTGCTTGTGCATCCAAGTTTGGTTCAAATCTTTTAATTACAGTTTTCACACCTTTTCTGACTTCATCGGTATATACACAAGTGCCAGAATATTGAAGCGATGAGTTCAAAAAATATGCTGATATAAATTTTCAAAAATTAATAAATGAATGAATTTAAATATATTAAAAAATATGATGTAATATTTAAATAAAGCCTCAGATTACTTGCAACATGCAAATGTTGATGTAATTGTTTGTACCATCTCCCATCTATCATATCCCAATAAATTTGCCAATCTTTAATAGTCTCTTTTATTGCTAGTTTCGCCCTGTCCATTACTTCATAAACAATAGCTAATGTTGGTTTCTTATCTTGATCCAAAAGTTTGAGCAACTTTACTAGTGGTTCCATCACCAAAGACATGATCTTTTCCAAAATCTGGCATCCATTATGATAGTTGAAACATTTTCAACCTCCTTTTCTTCTTTTCGAACTTGTATTATTGAATGTTTCCCACTCTGTGGTTGTACACATTCTCTTCAACTCCACACCATGCCAAAAAAGACTTTCAATGGCAATAAATTCTGTTGCAAATCTGGTAATCCCTGGGCTTAGCAATTCTCTGTTTTCTGTGTATGATCTCATGAGACTAACAAGTTTGTCACTATTGTAAATGAAACTTGTGATCTTTCTCGTCTTCTCGATATTTTTTTTTACCTTTGTCATCTTTCCAATGTCTTCTAACATCAAATCGATGCAATGTGCAGCACAAGGTGACCAAAATATATTTGGTCTTTCCAACATCAATTTTTCTCCAGCAGCTTTGTTCGCGGCTTCACTATCTGTAACAACTTAAACAACATTTTGCTCCCCTATGTCATCAATAACTTTATTCATTAGAGATAAAAGAAAATCAGCTGTCTTTTTTTTGTTAGTGCAGTCTACTAAAGTATGATATATCATTGCTCGATCACAATATATCATACAATTGATTATGGGATGTCTGTTTTTAGTACTCCACCCGTCACACATGATTGTGCAACCATATTCTGGCCATTTAGACTTCATGTTGATATATAACCTTCAATTTCAGATACTTCATCATCAAGATAAGTACCACCTATTTAACGCTCTGAAGGTTTTAATTCATGGTCCAGCCTCAGTAATGGTATTTATCATAGATTAGTAATATGGTCCATTATCAGCAACATTAAATGGAATAACATTAAACACAAACCAGTTTGAAATAGCCTTACCAACATCTTTGATTTTTTCGGGAGCAAACCAATTCTTGATACTTTTTTTATTTTGATGGGAGCATGTAAGAATCAATCCCGCTTGAAGACTTATTAGGTCATTCTCTTACATTAGAATTGTGAAATGTTCCTCGTTTTACACCTGATGTGGACTGCGATGCTCTGACACCAGAATGCCCTGTAATAAAAAAACATAAACATTAGATATGTTATATAAATGGATAAATATGTATTAAAATGATAAATGTAATATACCATCTGGAAATTGCCTACGTATATCTTCCTTGTAATTAGCCATTCTGTGGCTTTCTCTCATGGCATTTCTCAATTGCTTCAATTCATCCCTCTGTGATAATCGCTCTTGGTTGATATATTGATTATTAAATTCATCCTCGCTTTCATCGCAATCCTCGATGTCAACGAAACGCTCTTTTCTGGTTTCTTCCCGAATTGTTGCGATTATCGCTTCTTGTTTCTTTTTTAATGAAGCTCTTGCAACTTTGGATTCTTGAATATGTTTTCGAATCATTGCAGTAGCTTCTTTTGGAGCCTTAGTACATCTCTCCACATTTCCGGAAACATGTGCAATATGTTCTTTTACTCTTGTAATTCCACCGGTTATAGTTTTGCCACAATAGTTACATTTTATGCATCTACTACCATCACCAATAGGACTATAAAAATCCCAACCAATATCATGTTTGAGAAGCATCCTACAAATATTATGAAATCAGTAACTTAATTAAAACAAAAAATAGCTAATCTAGTACAAAAAATAACTACAAATTTAGATATATACTATTAGAAATTTAGTTTGGTACTATTATTTATAAAAGAGTAGTACTAGAGACTGGTATTTCACTATAATTTTACTGTATAATAACTAGTTTATCACCCGTGCGATGCACGGTTATTTCTTTTTTTTATAATTGTTCTATTTTAGTGTAATGATTTAATCATTATTGATATAATTTTTATAATTTATTATCATTGTTCAATTGAAATGAATATTAAGCATATATTGTATGTTGACATTTTTATTTCAAAGAAAAATATATACGAACAATTTAAAATTATGAGAAATAAATGTTGTGTTATTATTATAATAATTATTATTATTTTAGGTGTAGTTAATTTTTTCACTATGTTGATTAAATAGAGTTTATGTCACTGTACCGAAAAATTCATTATATTGATGGTTTACAAAGTTGTAATATATATTCTCATAAGTAATAGAAAAATATTGTATAATGAAAAAATATAATTATAACAAACTATAATAAAAGTACATATAAATAAATGACAATGTGTTCGTGGTTAACTTGATAAACTAATATTAAAGTACCAAGGAAAAGAAAGAACATCACAAATTCTGAAATATTTCAGGATATACAACATTTGCTGTTTTCTTTTCCTTAGTCTTTTCATCGTTGGTTATCAAGATTTTCAAACTCTTACGATTGGTAACTCTGGAAACTGCTACATATAATTGTCCATGACTAAAAATAGGTTTCTTTAGGAACAAACCGATATGAGCAAGTGATTGACCTTGACTTTTATTGATTGTCATTGCATATGAGACTATCAATGGAAATTGCTGGAACTTGAAAGGCAATCTCGGATCAGATGGAGTCAACAACATTCTGGGGATTAACACCTTTTGACCAACATTACTTCCTAAAAGGATCTTGGCTTCCAAAACATGAGTACCCAACTTTGTAATAATCAATCTTGTGTAGTTGCATAGTCCAAGTGAATGATTTATATTCCTCAATAACATAACTGTAGTTCTGATTTTCAATTTTAACTCATGATTAGGCACTCTAGAACATCTTAATCCATTTAGAAATTCTAGTGTGTGTACATTAGCTAATACATCAACATTTGTATCTGATTTGCAGGCACTGTCCGAACTTAGATATGTCTTTACTTCATCGGATTCCAAAGAAATCATGTACTCATTAATGTTGTTGACCATGTCAAGAGTTGGTGCTAATATAGCTCTCTTTTCCAAATATGTGGGATCATTGATTACATCCTGAGATGAATTGTACGTGTTTTGCACAATTGCTACAATCGGGTCATCATAATCTTTCAACAAAATATCATCCGGAATGTCAATGACTGCACAACCATCATTTAAATCGCCAATTGTACCATCACCTATGCTTGCAATCCAATCTGAAATTTTTTTGAGCTCATCATTTTCTGGATTTGCATTCATGTTTTGGAGCCTCCCTTAATACAGTACAATTTCTCCACAAATAAGAGGAATTGATTGTGGCATTGACGATATCTTGTCTACTGCCTTTTGGTATCACTGGCAATATCTGTCTGAAATCCCCCCAAATACAATTGTTTTTCCTCCGAAAGGCATCTCATGACTCAATGTATTTTTAATTCGCAAAATATCTCTCAAACTCTTATCCAAAGCTTCGAAGCAATGTTTGTGCATCATTGGAGCTTCGTCCCAAATAATGAGTTTGCACATGACAATCAGTTCAGCAAGGTGACTTCCTTGTTTGATATTGCAAGTTGAATCCTCATTCACATTGATTGGAATAACAAATCAGGAATGAGCAGTTCTCCCACCAGGCAACAGAAGTGATGCAGTACCACTTGAAGCAACATTTAGCACAATTTCATTCTTTGATCGCAACGTTGCAGAAAGATTTTTCCATACAAATGTCTTTCCATATCCATATATAAAAAAAAACACCACCTTTGTCCGATTCTATTGAATTGATTATGGTGTCATAAACATATCGTTGCTCGTTTGTCAAGTTTTTTAATAGGTGATCATGTTCATTACACAATTCCTATCGATTGTACTGCAATTCATCATGAATCATTCTATTGAGAGAAAATATTGATGACGTCACATCCGGAATGGGCATTGGATGAAAATCTTTAAGACTTTTTCCATACTTATGCATCAACTTTTCAATTTCAAGCAAAGCGTGATTTTTTACCTCATCGTCATTGAGAACCAAATCTGAATTATAATTAGAAGAATTATTAATAATGTCATCAAAGAAATAATATTGTGAACGTTTAAATATAAAAGCAAACAATCTGTATGTTACCTTGATGTTGTAGCATTGTACGTTGTTTGTAGAGAAGTCATCTGATAAATAAGTCCAACATTTTTCCCAAATCATTTCTGGACGTCTCAGGTTGTTTGATACCAATAATGTTACGAACAAACTCCTCAAAGAATGTGCTGATGCCCAATGACTTGCCTCGATGATCTCATCTATGTATTCTTTATCATCCTCTAACAACCCTCTAGAATAACATACATCACGATATGAATCATGTTGAACATCATTGTAAAACTTGAAATCATCATAGCATGTACGCTCACGAACTACATTAATCAGACATCTCAAGTAGTAAATTTCACCGCTTCCACGTGGTACGTAACAAAGTCGTCCTAGTGAGAAGCCTTTTTTCCTAGGTACCCATTCTCTAGTGTTTTGCTTCCAAACAAATTTTTGAGGAAATTCGGCATAAGTGAGTTTTTTTTTTCGCATTGGGGTACTTTTTGTTAGCTTCAAACTAAGCAAGAAACATGCTTTCATTAACATATGGACGTTGAAGAACTTCTTCAATGTCATCAAAATCTGAAAATATGACATTTTGCTCATTTGGTAGATGAAAAAAAAGTCGTTCAACTAGAGGATTTCTGTACTAAATTTCAAATCCCAAAATTCTCCATGCTGCTTCACATGGTGAAATATACCTGCAATCATAGTACATTTTGACCTCATCAACACTTTTGTTTGATTTTTCATCATTTGCAGTTTGATAAAATGATGTTGTGACGCGATCGTATCCTTTGTTGACATATTTGAACAAATATTTGATAGATCGAGATTGGTTGCAACATTCATGTGAGTTGCGTACTTTAACAAAAGATAACGATTATGTGGCACAACGAAACCATTGTTCAAATCAACTCCATTCTTTATAACAACCCTTCTGGTATCTGTACGTTTGTACACAGGGTATCCATCTTCGTCGATAGATGTTTCCTCAACCAATTTTTTAGGAATTTTTTTTGTGCAACTACCATTTGACATACATGGAGGGTTTCTTCCAAGATTACCGCATCGTCCATGTATCATAAATTCACATACTGCAACATAATAATGAGGATCTGTTCTTTCATCTGAAATTTTAGCCGAAATTATACAATCAATATCTTTTCCCGTTGGACACTTATCTTATTTTGCAAGGAAAAGCAAAATATGTGCATGTGGCACGTTTTTGGAACTCAATCGTGTATACAACTGCAAATAAAACATTAAAACCATACTGAGTTGTTTTATATGAATTCGATATCATCATTTTTGGATAAAATAAACTAATAAATTATAATTATTAAATAAATTTGTTAGAATATTACCTGCTTTGACACTTAGGTTTTGTTAGAATAAACTCAATTTTTGTCTTCAATTTTGGTACAGTATTTTTTCACTTTCTAATTTTAGTCCCCTGACTCCTAATTTTATCCAATTTTATTCAGAAAATATTTTCGGGCTGACGTAGCCACCAGATTTGCCTATGTGGCCTCAAAATTGTAAATCCACAATTTTTAGAGGGAAAATTGCTAAGTTGGACGCTTTATGTGTGCTTTTTGATTTTTGTTTTTTTGTTTTTGTTTTTTTTTTTAATTTTTATTAATGACTTGGCATACATATATAATATCACACATTCATTCCATTAAAATAAGGCTTAATAGAAAAAAAAAATCCAAAGATTTACTTTATTTTTCTATTTTAGCCAATTCTTTTAAAATTATCGATTTTAATCATGAATTAACCTAATGATTTCAATTTTAATCAATTCATGATTTTGGTCAAAAGTAGACTATGTATGGTTGCCACATAGATAATATAAATGACTACATCACTTAAAATTTATTAAGTCAAATTAATTATGGATTAACCCATTGTAACGTCCTAAACGTGTGAAAAAAATAAATAGAAATAATAATTTAGGAAAACAACAAAATATAACAAAAATTTAAAGCAAGAAATTAACTATATATAGCTTTATTCACTTATACAAACAAATCCAAAATTTTAATGGAAAAATAATACAAATTTCAAAGCAATTACATTTAAAAAATATAGATGCAAAAGAAAAGGTGATCAATATTTTAAATATAAATAACTAAAAAAACTCTTTTATAAAATCCAAATCCTAAATTAATAAAAAAGATAAAGCAATTTTGAAGTACTGTGGGTGTGTAGCAGTTCATATCAATTCTTGTGCTTGAAAAGTTATGGGCCAAATTTTGGTGCAAGAAGATGTTATTGACAATATTTTAAAGTCATTGCTTTTGTTGTATTTGTGATTTTGTTTTATTATTTTTTCTTTCTTATTATTTTAAGAGTTTATTACTTTTTTTACCCTGTAACTTAGGGTTTTTGGCATTTTAGAACTTTAAGTTTTCGGGCTTGCAATTACGACTTTAAAATTTTTGAGCTGGCAATTTAAGACATTAACTTTTGAAAATTCGCAAATTTAGGCCAATTTCAGCCCAAATGGCTCCAATTGGGCCGAGCATGTGAAATGCACGTGAGGTCGCCAACTCGGGCTTTTTAGGCCAATTTTGCTGAGGTGGCTTTTTAATTTTAATTTTATTTATTTTTCACATAAAAATCAAAAAATTCAAAATTTTTGATTTGATTGTACAAACTTGATTAACATTTCTATCTCTAAAACTGTAAGGTGAGTTTTATTTAAGTAATTAGTTTAAGAATAACATAAATATTTTTGTACATGTTTCAAAATTTTATATTTTACATTGAGTTTGCACAAATGTTGCAATTAGAGAAATTAGGGGCTTATTTTGAAAATTTGACTCCGACCAAAATATTAATATGTACGACCCTGTATATAGAATTAATATGGACATTTCAAAAAATAGACAAAACAAAGAAAATTATTAATACTTTTAGAGTAGTAGTAATAATAATAATAGATATACTTTACTTGTCGAGTAAATATTATTTTTAACTAAATTGTGGGTAACCAGTCTTAAAATTGAAAATTTTCAATATTACACGAAAAATAGATAGATAAAGGAGTTTTTCATTGCTAAAATTTATCCCAAATTTACAAACCAAGAAAAGAAAAAAGTAAATTAATGTAATAGGAAAAGAAATATTAAGATAGTATTCGAAAATTGTGACTGTTGAAACTCTTCAGTTCTTCATTGCGCTCATTGAGTAGAATTACAATTTGAAGGTCTTCATTTTCCAGTTGCTGCAGTTCGTCCAGGATTTCCTTAGCAGAGAATACCACAACATTGCTACAATAGTTAAGTTCAATCAATTTGAGCATTGGTATATTTCCATGATCACAATGGATTTTCTCCAACTTTTGTAGTCAAAAAAGACGAATGTGTTCAAGTACAGGAAAATGCTCACTCTCTGAGATCCAACATTTCAAATCATAAAACTGACATGAAATTGCTAGAAATTTTAGTTTGAGAAATCTCCCTTCAACCGTTTCCCACTTGTGTCCTCTTGTGGAGTATATTCTCAGTTCAAGCTCTTGAAGCTGAGGCAAATAACTTATCTTTGTTGTTATATCTTCCCAATGAAGCCTACAACCACTCAAACTCAACTTTTTTAGGGAAAGTGGGAAATCATGGTTATGCAGCATATCACTCCAGTTTGCCTCAAAGAATATTGAGGAGAATTCACAATTTAGAGTTACACTTACAATTTGAGATTGTCTTAAACACAAACCTCTCAACAAGTCATGCATATTACAATATTTTGCATTCCATCCCCACTCATTAATGGAAATTAGATTTCTATCAACAAGATCTTTAAGGTTATCTTCTGCAATTTCTTCCAAACCTTTTCCACTAATTGGTTTTAGAATTCCTTCAACAACCCATAGCATAATGAGGGACGAGACATCAGTCGTAGGGTCATCTTTGAAAATCCCCATATAGAGAAAACATGGCTTTAAATGAGTTAGTAGATTGTTGTAATTGGTGCTCAATATCGTGCACTTTAGTTAGACACCTATATTAAAGCTAAAAAATAGTCTCTTTAACAATTTTTTTCCTAAGCAGTATATTAAAGTGGAGTTAACCCAAATAACAACATATATATGTCATTCTATTCATCCACCTTTTTTTAGTTACCTTCTCATTCTATATATATTGAAATCATTTAACTAAAGAAATATTGTTACCTTCTCAATGGACTTCAAGTAGTCTTCTACTAAGCATCCAACATAAACTGATCTCATGTCAGCAAACATCGTCATTGTTGCTTCAAGATGATCTTGTATCACACTTAGTTTAACTACGTATCTGCAATCAATGAATTTATATAAGTATAGTTGCATGTCATTGAACATTTTAGTTTGTGATTTATAATTTTAATTTTTTACCTCGGTGTTGTTTGCACTGGGTCATCTTTGCACTTTCTACATATTATATTTCCATCATCTTTAGGTGTCGATGTTGTACATTTTTTGCATGCGTTGTACCATATTTTTGTTTCATTCTCTACCTTGTTCACAATTCCAATGAGATAATAACATGCATTCTACATTGAGAATGAATACATGATACAAAGTCAAATATAAAAACTACCAAATAATTTAAATATTTTTTTATATATTATAATGTACATGTATGGATGGAAAATAGAGTATAAATTGTATTGAATATTTTAAAGCTATTAAGACCAATTTTTATATTTTTACTTTAAAGATAAGAGTTGATAAAAGTAAAATAAAAAAGTAGTCATCATGTACGATGGAAAACAATTTTGCTTCTTGATTTCAAGCTTGACTTGATTCAAATTTCACTAATTTAGTGTCTTTCAGTATAATGTATCATAAATTTAGTTAGATATTCATCAACATAGTAACATTAAACAAAAAACTTCTTAAATTGCTCAATCTATTGTATTTCAAATTTTCAAAACCCGAGCAATTAACCAATATATGCCTAGAAGCTAATAAGCATTCAAAACAAAACATCAAGGCAAGGTTTTGAAGAATAATGAGTTATGAATCCTAATTTGAAGACTCCAAAAGCTCTACATAGGGATCTAACATGCAACCATGTCCAGAAATCAGCATCAAATTTTGTGCATCGAAACTACAATTAACACAGATAAAATAGAAAAGAATGCTTCATAAGTAGAATTCTCAACTAATAAATATAGTTATACACCTTTGATAGGGAATCTTTTTTCATGATAAGATCTTCAAGAGAAACCTCTTTTCCTCCCCTTATTCTTTGTGCCATTCTCAACTTGCATATTTCCAGTGGATCATGAATGGTGTGCGACAACTTTGCAAGTTCTTTAGATATCAGACCTATTTATATAGTTGAAATCGAAGTGGTTTGCAACTGGATTTCACCTAATCAAAGTTTGCAATTTTAAAATTTTATTTCATTCTCAAGACATTTGCATATATTCCTTGTCTTTATTTTCCTTTCAAAAAAATTAGGTGAGGTTTTGTTTTACCTTGAAATTCCTTTGTTATGACCTTTGCAATGGCAATCGTTGGTTTTTGATCAACAATTTGCTGCAATTCTATTCCTTCATTCAATGTCATGTCTTCCCAAAGAGAAACGTCAATGGAGTGATATCTACATATGATAAAAAAATTAAATTGGAATTTTTATTTAATTATTTTGTTTTGCTTGTATTTTAAATTTACATATTATTTTCCTACTTTCTTATAAAAGATAGATTATACTTACTCTTCATTTATCAGAGTGATTTCTCTTACGGCCACTTTTTTTGGGGTGTCGACAATTATGCTTTCCTTCACCCTTGTTAGAACTCCACATATATCTACATAAACAAAAAAAAATTATTTAATGATTATTTTTATAAATTATTGAAAAGAAATAGAAATAAGAAATATAGGTACCAAATTTGCTGTGTTCCTCATGTTTGCTACGTAAGTCGTACTTCACGTAGACATTTTTATTGTGGCTTTGGTCAATATTGTTTGCAGTTTCCTTCACGGTGCTGAATTGTTTTAAAACTAATTCTTTTCCCGGATGTACCGATGCAAAGTTGGTGTTTGCATCTTTGACCATCACATTTTCAATCAAATATGTGTTGTTTCTTTTGAATTCATTTCCAAATTTTTGGATGTCATCATTAAACATGATCATTCCAATTTGGACCGCCTGCAAGAATATGAATTGGTTAATAAATAAATGAAAAAATCAAATCAAATACAATTGAAACAAAGATACAAATAAAACTAAAATAACCTTGACCAGTATCAATTGACTTGACAACCTGGCTTTACTTTTAATTTATTTTTCTTTCAAAATGGTCAGTGCACAATTTTTTTCTGAAGTATAGAAACAAAAATATAATTGGAATTTGCTTACCTCTTCATCCATCATTATCATTTTTTGAATTTTCACGGACTTGTTTTTCCCGCAACATACTTGATGGCCAACTCTTAAAACCTTCAATCGTATTGAATTTGCTTTTTCTCCAATTTGCAAAAGTCTTATGGGTACATTTGTTTATGTCGTCATGTTTTATCCTGTAGTATAACTCCCATAAGAGAACCACACAACATAAATCGCAATGAAAATTTCATAATTTGAATAAGTATTAAGATTTATAGTCGGATTGAGAGTCTTAATTAATTTCCTGCATTAAATGAATGTAATTGTATTTTACATAAGACAACTCTCTCGTAAACGATGGCATGAACACAAGACAGCCCTCTAATAAACCATGCACGTCATAATTTGAATTAAGCATTTTGTGTTAAACATTGTGATGGACTTAAATGTATCAGTATCATATATAAACTTGGCTTCATGCAAGTTAGAACAGATATATATTGAATGAAAATCTTAGAACGTTGTAAAATACAAAGAGGAATACATTATACATTATTTATATGTATGTACAACTTGTTTATAGGCATGCTTGTTCCATGCTATATAAATCATATTATGCTATCTTGAACAATGATAATAGGGAAAGAAGTTCAGACCTCGAAAATACAAATATACAAAGATTATAATACTAATAAAAAAATAATCAAGGAATAACGACAGATTTCATCATTTATTGACTATGCAGTAGTATTCTTTTACTAAAAAAATGAAAAAAAAACTAATTAAAACACCCAGTATATGAAAATTAGGGAAAAACAGAATCCAAGAAAAGGTCATGCAAAAAAAAACAACGAAAATATATAATCCTCATGAATTTCACATTGATCGCAAAAAATATTAAATAAATTTGAAGACAAACCACTATCACCAATGATGAAAACCTTGATGAGATAATCGTAATATGATCGTGCTCTTGCCAATGGTGCTTGTTATGTTGTTGTATAAGTAATACAAATATGTCATATATATATATATATATATATATATATATATATATATATATATATAATGTGTTTATATTAAATTAGAATTTTAATAAACTTCTAATGCAATTAGATATAAAGAGTTTTCCTTCCTAGGACTCTAAATTAAAGTCCTAATGAAATTCTAACTAAATTAGATATAGAGAATTTTTTTTAATTAGGACTTTAATTTAGTAAGCATTAGTTAGAACTTTAAATTAGAATTATAATAAATTGGTTTCATAATTAAGTCAAAATTTTGTTAATGGAAGTTTTGAATACAATTCCATTATTTATCTCCACCATTCAATTTAAAAAAAAAAAAAAAAAAAAAAAAACGACCTCCTTAAAAAAATGAAATTTTTTATTTACAACCTACAAAATCCATTCATACAATTACTCTCTAAAATAATCATACAACCTTTGATCATTGCTTAATCTCACTCCCTCTACTTTATCGATTTTTCTTTCCTTTGATCATTGCTTAATCTCACTCCCTCTTTTAAAATGTTTTTTTATTCCATTTAATAATCAACTCATTCAAAGAAAAAAAAAAGAGTAATTCAAAATTACGTTACTATCCCTGATAAAGAGTTTTCTTTTATTAGGACTCCAATTATTGATGTCACCTTCGTATTAAATCAAACTAAATTAAATTAGTCATTGAATTTTAAAGAATTGAATGTATATTAATTTTCGTATAAATTGATATTATTAAAAAATATGCTTCTAATATATCATTGAAAAGCTCTTTAAATATATATTAATATAAGACTAATTTTAGTTTAAGATTCAAAATGTTCAAGATTACAAAAGAAAATAATCAAAACATGTAACTTTTTAAGAAGAGTTTGAAATATAAATGACTCTTGTTTTTTATAATTAAATAGAAAAATGAAATAAATATTAAATTATGTTACTATCCCTAATAAAGAGTTTTCTTTCATTAGGATTCTAATTTAATTTGCAATCTTATGTAAATTGACAAAAATATTCTTAGATATATATATTTTTTAAGATGGTCTTGTGTGCACTTGGTGTACATGCAATCCGGGTCGACCTAATTTTGACCCGGATCCGCATGTTTTGAATTTAGCCTTTTTTTTTGCTTCAGGTTGTGACTTTTATGTTGTATTAGTGTGACCTTTATGTTATAAATATGTGACATTTATGTACAACTATCATGACTTTTATGTACTGGAACTTAGAAAAAAATGATGATTTTCAACACAATTTGTACTGTACACCTTTATGTGATATCAATACGACCTTTATGTTATATTATGTCACCTTTATGTACAAATATTTTGGTCGCGGATTCGGGTCGGATCGACTCGGATTACATGGATCTTAGATCCATACACCTGTTGCACAGGAGTTTTTGTGATTTTTTAAAGTGCTAGCTGTTCAAATATGAGAAAAACATCGGTGAACAGGAAGGCAACCGCCATTGATGAATAACTCCCCCTCTCTCTCTCCTCATTTCTTCATTTCTCCTATTGAAATTCCTTTTATGTTAGATGTTGCATTTCATAAATTAAGAAAATAAAACATTGCTTCTGTTCATAATTCTAAGAACAAACAAAAACATATGTTCAATATTTAAATTCTCAACTAAATCCTTTTATATCTCAACTAAATCCCTTTGTTCGAAAAGAATCCCTAACTAAATTCCAGCCCTTCCATTTAATAATGAACTCATTCAAAGAAAAAAAAAAAAAAAAGAGTAATTCAATGAGATCTATTTGAGTGCAAATTAGTCAAGCGAGCAAAAATTCGAAAGATCGTCATGATTGACATCAAGGGTTCTACATAACAAAAGGTGAACTTCAATGCAATGTAATTTCATAATACCTAATAATCTATTAGGAACAAAATAAAATACGAAATCGGCACCTATCAAATTTAAAATAGCGTGTCACAAAAACTCACCAAAAAAGCAAAACAGAAACAAACAATTTTTATTTTTATTTTACTGTAGAATAGAGTAAAAAATACATTACTTTTTAACATACAATAACCAAGTTGAAAGGATTGCCAACCCAAATGGAGCCCTTCGTCTGCGAGATAGAAGATTCTCTCAAGTAAGCATTTTCTTGAATCGAAGATTATATTACACACGATATACATATGCTAATTGTGAAACAAAAGGTTCTTTCTCCGTTGTTCTCTCCGGTGGCACTCTGATTGATACACTCAAGTAAATAACTGAATTTGTTTACACGCATGAACTGTTTGTGAAAATGCGTTAATGAACTCTTTTTTTTCTGGATTATTTAAATTGTTTGAATAGAGGGTTATGTAATCTTAGTGTTTGAATGCAATTTTTGGAATGAATAACCAAAACACTCTCTGTTTCTTTGTCTAATTCACAATCAAATTTATCTGGTTCGAAGTTGTAGTTGTAAGTATTGTCGATTTTTACCGTCATAATGTATACTTACGCATTAAGTTCAGTGATAATCACTTACTTGATTTATTGATTGTTGGGCATTTGAGAAGCTAATGATCATGTTATTACGAATTAAACTGCCGTCAAGTAAGCATTTTCTTGAACAAAAGGTCATTTCTCCGTTGTTCTCTCCGGTGGCACTCTGATTGATACACTCAAGTAAATAACTGAATTTGTTTATGTGCGCATGAACTGTTTGTGAAAATGCGTTAATGAGCTCTTTTTTTTATGGATTATTTAAATTGTTTGAATAGAGGGTTATGTAATCTTAGTGTTTGAATGCAATTTTTACAACATACAATCCTCATGAATTTCACACCGATCACAAAAAACATTAAATAAATTTGAAGACAAACCACTATCACCAATTATGAAAACCTTGATGAGATAATCGTAATATGATCGTGCTCTTGCCAATGGTACTTGTTATGTTCTTGTATAAGTAATACAAATATGTCATATATATAATGTGTTCATATTAAATTAGAATCCTAATAAACTTCTAATGCAATTAGATATAAAGAGTTTTTCTTCATTAGGACTCTAAATTAAAGTCCTAATGAAATTCTAATTAAATTAGATATGGAGAATTTTTTTTAATTAGGACTTTAATTTACTAAGCATTAGTTAGGATTTTAAATCCGAGTTATAATAAATTGGTTCATAATTAAGTCAAAATTTTGTTAATGGAAGTTCTGAATACAACTTCATTATTTATCTCCACCATCCAATTTTTAAAAAATCGACCTCCTTAAAAAAATGAAATTTTTTATTTACAACCTACAAAATCCATTCATACAATTACTCTCTAAAATAATCATACAACCTACAAAAAGAACTCATCTACTTTATCGATTTTTCTTTCCTTTGATCATTGCTCAATC
Source organism: Scutellaria galericulata (assembly GCA_946896805.1). NCBI lineage: Eukaryota > Viridiplantae > Streptophyta > Magnoliopsida > Lamiales > Lamiaceae > Scutellaria > Scutellaria galericulata. The sequence goes on along the minus strand of OX335784.1, from coordinate 2,268,519 downwards.
TCACTCCCTCTTTTAAAATGTTTTTTATTCGATTTTCTCTTCGATGGCACTCTGATTGATACACTTATGTAAATAGCTGAATTTGTTTACATGCATGAATGTGTTTATATGAAATAAAAAAGAGACATTTTTTTTAATATCACCTTCTGTTACCGATAAGAATTCTCTATATATGGTGGAATATGAATGTGAATTTAGCATACACAAAAACTTATATACACCATTTGCATGGATCTAGGATCCATGCACCACTTCTGACCCGGCCCATCACGCGCTCTGACGCGCCCGCACGCGCCTCTAGGTCGCGGATGAAATCCGCCCAAATATGCTCCTAGGTGCCTGACCTTTATGTTATGTTAAGCATACCTTTTAGTAGTGTTAGACATACCATTTAGTTATGTTAGACATACCTTTTATGTTATGTTAACTATACTTTTTAGTTGTGTTAGACATACCTTTTAGTTATATTAGTCATACCTTTAGTGTTATGTTAAGCATACCTTTTAGTAGTGTTAGACATATCTTTTACTTATGTTAGACATACCTTTTGTAAGGCTGGTTGTACTTTAGCATTTTTTTTAAACTGACATATTAATACCTTTCATACCTTTTAGTTATATTAGGTATACCTTTAGTTATGTTAGTCATACATTTTAATTATGTTCGTTGTACCTTTATATATATTACATAAATGTATGTTTATGTTGATATAAATGTATAAATAATCTCATATAAATGTATAAGTAATATCATATAAATGTAAATATCTACAACTTGTGCCAAATTAGGGTTTATTGTGCCGAAATTAGGGTTTAGGGTTTAGAGTTAAAGTATGAAATCTGGAAATAATGGTATCACTAATATAACATAAAGGTATGACTAATATAATATAAAGGTATGTCTAACACAACATAAAGGTCAGGGCCAAAAAAAAAAATACGCGAAAAAAAAGAAGAAAATGTGCTGGGTCAAATAGTGGTGCACGGATTTTAAGATCCGTGCAAATGGTGTACACCAGCCCCACTCTTTAGCATAAGCCAACTTGAAAGTTCAAATAAAGGGAAGTTTTGACAAACTCAATTAATACATAAACACTGTAATCTATTAAAAAGGTATGAGTGGGCTTTTTCAGTGATTTATTAGGCCATTGCTACTGCTACAAACTTTTAATCTTCAACCGTAATCTCTAGATATATAAACTAAATCTTTTTTTTTCTTTTAATAATCAAATTAAATTAAATTTGTCATTGAATTTTAAAGAATTGGATGTATATTAATTTTCGTATAAATTGATATTATTCAAAAATATGCTTATAATATATCATTGAAAAGCTCTTTAAATATATATTAATATAAGACTAATTTTAGCTTAAGATTCAAAATGTTCAAGATTACAAAAGAAAAATAATCAAAACATGTAATTTTTTTAAGAAGAGTTTGAAATATAAAGAACTCTTGTTTTTTATAATCAAATAGAAAAATAAAATAAATATTAAATTACATTACTATCCCTAATAAAGAGTTCTCTTTCATTAGGACTCTAATTTAATTTGATTTGATTTAATTATGTAGGAGGGTTAAAATTGGCATTATGAAAAATGGACGAAGCATTCATACTTATATAGTGTATAAATAAATATAAATATAAATATATATATATATATATATATATATATAAAAGATTATAGAACTAAGAGAAAAAAAAAATAGATAGAAAACGTATTAAAAATTCAAGAAAGCAAATTTGAGCTAAATTTTATATTTATATCTATATAATAGCAAAATAATGGTAAAAGTGGAAAATATGATTTTCCCATCCAAATTAACTTACCAAAAATAGAAATTTAAGTAAGAAAAAAAAAATAGAGAGAGAAAAAGAGGAAGCTAGGCTAGCTAGGTAGTTTACTTTTTAGCAACTTTTATGAAAATGTGTGTGGGGTGGGAGAGGGGAGAGGGGGGAGTGTACATAGGAAGGGGAGAAGAATGTGTGGGTAGTGAGAGTTGGGCATTATTTTATTTTATGTTAATAAATCACAATATTCAAACTCATTTAATTTTTTTCCTTAAAATTCATTTTTAACATACAATTTATAAAATTAATCATTGTTTCATGATTTTTCTAGATAAAAATTATATCAAACTAATTACAAATATGATTGTTAGTAAGAAACAAATCAGATTATTTGTATGATAAATATTATATATCCTGACCAAATTATGAATAATAAAATAATTAGATTATTGAGAAAATAATTAAATGTTTTTCCAGAAAATAATATATTATTTTCATTTTATTGTATCAGTCTTTTAATATCTTTTATATTATATATAAAAAATGTTTTGATATAATAAAAATTATGAAGTGCAATTTTTTTTTTTTTTGTTTTTTATAATAAAAGTTATATATTTATTAAATAATTTCTTCATTTAAAATTCGCACTTAAATATGTATCAAATTTGAAATAATATGATGTATCAAATAAAAAAATTTATTGTTTATCGTTTGTAATCCTCATGTTTGAAATTTGAACTTTCCAATTTGATGTTTTACTTATGGCTTAATTGAAAAAAAAAAATCCAAAACAGTATACAAGTTTCCTATTTTAGTCACTTTTGACCATAATTAGACCAATTGATTTCAATTTTAGCCAATTTATGATTTTAATAAATGGGCCGAAACTAAGATATTTTTATAATAGAATTAATATTAATTAATTAAATATTTGATATTAGATAGATATTAGATTAGATATTTGTAAACTATTTCTTTCTTATACCATCTGATCTTGCAATCACTTCTATTAATTAATTAAATATATATTTTTTTTTTTATCTTCATTTCATTGTTGTTGCACACCATAAATTAGAGTTAAAATGTGAAGTAAACAATATGTAACTTTTGCCTGATATTGTGGTTGACCAAATTAAAAATAGATATTTGTTTAATATTATAGAACTAAAATGCGAAAAATAGATAGATAAAGTATTAAAAATTTAAGAAAGCAAGTTGGAGCTAAAATTTATGTAAACAGGAAAAAAAGTGGTCATCACTTCACCTGAAAATTGGAACTTTGGAGGCTCTTCACTTCTTCATTGTCCTCTTCGAGTCCAACTATAACTCGAATGTCTTCATTCCCTAGCTCTTGTTGTTCGTCAATGATATCCTTAGCAGACAATACGACAGAATGGCTACACCAGTAAATCTGAATCGATTTGAGTGTTGGTATATTTCCAAGATCACTAGGGATTTTCTCCAACTTTTCTAGTCCATCGAGTAAAACATTTTCAAGGACAGGAAAATGCATGCTCTCCAAGATCCAACATTCCAAATCACTATCAGCAATTACTATCCCCTTCAACTGTTTCCCACTTGCCTCCTCTTGTGGAGGCCGTACGCAGATATAGCTCTTGAAGAAGAGGCAAAGAACCTATTTTTGTTGTTATGTCTTCCCAATAGAGTCTACAACCACACAAAGCCAACTTTTTTAGGGAAAGAGGGAAGTCGTGCTTCTGCAGCAAATCACTCCAGTTTGTCATGTCTGACAAAAAGTTACAATCTAGGGATTCGATCTCAAGAAGGTGAAGACTGTCGAAACAAGAAAGTGACCACTCCTTAATTCCATCACACCTCACTCCCAATTTCTTGATATTTGGGATTCTTTTAACTACCTCTTCACTGCACCTGAAATTTTTTATGTCCATGAGTGTGTGTAAATTCCGCAAGACAAAGTCATCTTGCCCTTCCATGTGAGGAGGATCTGGGAGTTCAAGGGAGGAGAACTCAACATGCCCAAGTTGTGGCATCTTCCAAATATCACATGGTGCAACAAGGTCACCATGGTGCTCAACTTTTAAAGTATGCACATTCCAAAGAAGATGGAGTGAAGAAGGAATTAATCGGGTATTTGAGATACAAGATTCATTGATAGACAAAGCAAGATACCGTGAGTTAATCAGTTGGGAGAATAGTGCTTCAAAGGAATCATTCAATTTTGCTCTTGAGTAAAAGTTTCCTTGAGTAGTCAACAACCTCAATAATCTTGAATCAAGCAATGGTAAATCGGCATCAAAATCATATATCAAAGAACGAAGATGAGGCATAGCCTGCAAGGATTGAATGGTTTGATGACATGTGTTTCCACGAACAACAATGCGACGTTGGTTACTCGTGCCTTGTAGGATGTTGGGTTCACTTTGGCTTGTGACAAAATAAAATTTCTCCCTCTCAGATTGTTTTATACACACATCTCTCAACAAATCATGAATACCACAATATTCTTCCATCCACCCCAACTTATTGGTGAAGAAAATTAGATTCCTATCAATAAGATCCTCTAGGCTCTCTTTGGCAATTTCTTCTAAACTTTTCCCACTAATTGGTTTCAGAAATCCTTCAACAACCCATAGATTAATAATAGACGAGATATGAATCGAACTATCTTCCTCGAAAATACCCATAGAGAGAAAACATGACTTTAAATGAACTGGTAGTATGTTGTAACTCGTGCTTAATATCTTTAAGCAATGTGCATTGTCTTCTAAATTCACAATTGAACTTAAATTTTCAGCAATGTATTTCCAATACTCTAGTGTCTTTATTGACTTTGCTAGTACTCCCGCAATTACAACAATTGACAAAGGAAGTCCTTTGCAATTTTTCACAATCTTCCTACCAGTTTCTTCAAATTCAAGGGGGCAACTTTCTTCGCCAAATATATTTTTGCACAATAAATCCCAACTTTCATCCTCATTTAAGTATTTCATCTTAAGGCCAAGAGTCTCACTTAATTGAAATGATACATTTGATTGCCTAGTGGTTATCAATATTCTACTCCCATTGTGGTTATCCGGAAAGAAGCGTTTAACCTTATCCCACACATCAATAACCCACATATCATCCATGACAATCAAGTACCTTCTACCCCACAAATGTTTGTATACCTTTTCTCCTAATTCATATTCACTCAAATCTTTGTTTTCAGGATTAATAATTTTTGAGAGAATATCCGGCACATTATATTCTTGAGAGATTGTAGCCCAAGCAAGAACATCAAAGTGTTGCACAATAGTCTTATGTATGAAAATATTTCTAGCAAGCATAGTCTTACCCATGCCACCCATACCAGAAATTGGGATGAGTTGGCGATCAAGTTGTCCTCTCGTGAGTTTATCCATGATTTCAATCATGAGATCGTCGAAACCCACCATGGAAGGAGACCTTATCAGCGAAGCAGCAGGTAGTACTGATGAGTTTGTGTTGATTTGAATATTGATGATTCCCCTCTTCTCTTTAACAGCCATCACCTCTTCCCTGATAAAAGCCAAGTCTTGCATCACTTTCTCAAGATCTTGATACAAATGATTAATAGAACTGATCATCTTTTGAGCATGAGTACTAGTTGAGGATCCAGCAGCAATTTGATCGACAATATGGGATTCGATTAGATCTTCAGCGGCATGAGCAGCATCTCTGATGCGACTCTCCAGCTCATCGGCTTCTTCACTGCCATCATGGGAATAACGTTCCAGAAAATGTTGCAAGAATGCAACATTTTGGGAGAGAGATAGAAGCTGAGTTTTGTGAAGAGAATTTGGAGGGGAAGGAGGTTGGTTGATCCGCTCTATAATATGCATAACTGAAAGTAGAGCTGCATAAGCTGCCATGAATTTAATCTCCCACCTCTCTTAATCGATTCTTTCAAAATTTGAGAAAAATGCAGCAGATTCAATAAGTTTGGAAAATCTAAATCCCACAAGGAACTAATCAAATAGTCCAAGCAAGTGGAGAAAGAAAAACATTAGTTAATAGCCATTGGGAAAATAATGACTCAGTAGTTAGTAGCAAGTCGCAATTGTGAGGGTATGACAAGTTGCAGTTTTGTCGGTGGGAAGAAAATTATGTCTACCCTTTTTTCACTTTAATTTGGTACCTGTATCATTTTTGTATATTCCATCAATTTTTATGGTAATCAAAAATGTTTTTTAGTGAATAATATTTTAAAAATTTATCAAAGATTTTATGATCATTTTTAGCGAAGTTTGTAATACATATATACTTTAACTATATATTATATTTAAATTAAATTAGAATCAAAATTCATACAATAATAAAACATAAAATACTAAATTTAGATTTTTTTTTTTTATAAATTTGTATTAACATAAATTAACATTACATTTTTATTAGTATTTTCTTTTATGTATTAATATTAGCAAGAAACAATTTTTTCTTGAATTTACTAATGTTAGTTTTTCTTAAATAATTATTTTTATAATCACAATTCACACGACCTACAAATATTTGTAATGTCAATTTATATACATAAACTTTTTATTCTTATGAATATATATTTTCTATTTCCTATTTCAACATAAAGAAAGTTGTCCTCTTGTGAGTTTGTGTTAATCTGAATATTTATGATTCCCCTCGTCTCTTTAATGGCAATCACCTCTTCCTTGATAAAAGCCAAGTTTTTTATCACTTTCTCAAGATCTTGATACAACTGATCGATGGAACTGATCATCTTTTGAGCATGAGAACTAGTTGTTGATTGAGCAGCAATTTAATCGACTTCTTCACTACCATCATGGGAATAACGTTCAAGAAAATCTAGCAAGAAAGAAACATTTTGGGAGAGAGAATGAAGCTGAATTTTGTCAAGAGAATTAGGAAAGTAGAGCTGCATAAGCTGCCATGAATATAATTCTTAATCGATTCTTTCAAAGTTTGAGAAGATGCAACAGTTAGAAATGAAATGAATGTTGAAGTTGAGAATAATTTGATCTAATTTACTAACTTGATCTAATTTGAAGTTTTCAGGTATACAAGAAAATAATTATGTACAAAAAAAAGCTCAAGATTATGAGTTTCTATTGCATGCTTTTTATTTTTAAAATACGCAGAAAAACTCAAATTATCAATTATTATAGAAATTCAACTCTTAAAGACCTTTACGCAATATCAATCTATGAAGCTTTAATCATTTCCAGCATTTTCACGAGGAGATAGCACAATCCCTACATATACCAGACCATAAGTTTGCCTTCTTAAGCAAAAGACTTCCATTATTTATCATTAAAGATGGCCAAGTAGCAGTCTAGCAGAAGACACTATCAATACAATGCCAAAAAAATGCAGTTCAAACAGATCTGAAGTTTGTATAGACATACATTGTGACATCAACTGAGCAGACTATTTTGCTATGTATCAAATGAAACTTGTGAAACCACCTTTGCTCCTCTGCTTTTCGCCATGTAAAGTCCGATATGATGCATTAAGTCCTATTACATATAATATAAAGTAAATTAGAAACAATTGTTAGACCACGCCATATAATATTCCATTCAATCTCTTGCATTTAATCCAACAATCAGTGACAGGAAAACAAGTTAAACTGACTAGAAAAACATAAGGAATTACACATAGTGCGATGTTCTAACCTGAGGATGAGCTAAAGCACCTTCGATATTTCTGGCAACATGTATTGGAAGATCGAAAGTAGCACAGCCACGAGAATAAACAATCACATCCTCTAATGGAGAAAGTAATCTGCGGTTTCTAGCTGACAGTGCTGAGCAGACAAAATCCAGGACACATATGTCTGTGCAAATTCCTACAACCAATATCTTCACAAAACAAAGTGTTGATCAAAACGACCTCTAAATTGAATCAAAAGTTCAATTACAAAAACACATACAGCTTTGATCTCATTGGCTTTCACCCAATTCACAAAGACATTGGAGCCATCCTTTTCCAATGAACCAAGAAATCCATCAATACAATCCTTGCAACGAAGTGTCACATTTGCTTCATTTTCCAGCCACTGTAATGCTGCATTAGAAACTACATAAGAAATGCAGGAATAATTAATGAGGCGTTCAAAATTAAGAAAATAATGGATCAGAAATCAGTACAAGGAACCAGTTTCGACTCATCGGTTCCAGTTATACAGTGAGGAGGGTAAGGAGGCTCAGGAATATCTGGATGATGAGAGTCAAGAAAAGCAAAAATAGGCCAATTCCTTTTACAGAACTCTCTAGCAAGCTTCACTGATTCATCAACCATTCCATCTATTTGTTTATCAGCTGCTTGTGGGGCCTGTTTCCAAATTCATTTCAACATATATTTTATATGATCATCTACAACTCATATGAATCGAAACAGTGACACAAAAAATAAAAATTGGATCAAAAACTTGAAACAAAATCTGACAACCATAAGCCATACAAACTGAGATCAAAGTAGATATGCAAGAACCCAACACATGATTGTTCATATATCGTAAGATTGTTCGTTAAATAAATAAACAAACATAACGACTCTAACCAAGCTCGTTCGCGAATATGTTCTCAAACTTTCCACCCTATGCAAAAAGACTGATACATATGTTACATGATATATGAATGAAATTAGATTGCATAAATATGGGGTGTATGATGAATAAACATTGTAGAAGAAAAACAAGAATGGTGGTCAAAAGAGAAAAGGGTCATCACATACGAGATTTCCAGAACCAACGGTGCAGAAGCCATTCACTATGTCAACAAGCACCAAACCGCACTTAACCTCACCGGAGAGAACTAGATTTTCCTGCTCCACGGGAAGCTCATTCTTCAACACCTCCACCGATTGAGGAGAAACCATGCCTTCTCGATTCTTGATTTTTGTTTTTATTTTCTGGGTATACTTTTCCAATCTTGATTTTCTTCGTCAATATTGATTAACAAAAATATTTAGTGGAATACCCCCCTCAAGAACGCCATATTCAGTCAGAGAGCCCATTTAATTAAAAAAAGAAAAATTCAGATTAAAGTTTAATTTAAATGGGAACAGAAAATATATCAGAAATTATCGTTAGAACTATGTTATTTAATAATGATATACGAAATTAATCAAATATCAGAAATTAATCAAATATAAAAAGGAAAAAAAAAAAAAAACAAATAGAACCACATCCGGAGAACCTTTGGTATTTGATTAATAATTGGTCGAAGAGAGATACTCAAGCTTTCAAGATCGTGACTTTTGTAGGGTCACGTTATTTTCTTGGCCTCAATTCTTTAATTTTAATTGTATTTTTTGTCTGTATTTTGGGGAAGTCTCACTTAACAAATAAACAAATCAGTGGATTTAATGGCAAAATGAGATGATGTTTTGACTTTTTGGGAACCTACGCAAGGTTATAAAAATAACAAGTTGTTTGGTGGGTCACTGGGACTGCTCTTTTTTTATTTTGTTTTCTCTCTTTTTGACGAAAAACAATTTTCAGGAAATTATGATCAATCCTATTTTTCATAAGGCTAATTTAAACTTAAGACCTCGCACAATTTTGGCTGTGCAAATTTAAACTTAAGACCTCGCACAAAAATGTTTATGTTACATTTCATATTTCATTTTAATATTTTATTATTTTTAATACACATTAAAAACTAAATAATGTTATTTATACATGTGACATTTATAGGAGTGTACATAAGAGTAGAAATGAAATAATTTTATATCCTCAAGCTTCATCAGCTCCTGATCAGAGTTGCTAATTCCGCTATGTTCCTTCAACACATAAGAATACTAACTTCATGCAAGAAACATGATTATAAATTTATAATCAACAAATTTATCTCTGTTTCTGAGACCTGAACATCATTGGATAATAGTAGCAAATTCCTAAGAGGTGATCTAAAACAACGTATGAACGATAAAACTCGAATATACAAGGCCAAAAAGCAAGCAATGGATAAGTAATATAAATTTGGAATGAGAGTTGAGGTATTTATATGGTGAAATGAACAAGAAAAGGAGATGTGGAAAATCATTTGCCTTTGGCAACGTCGTCAGGCAACCTTAAACCCATAAGTCCTAGAAGATTGGAAGCAGGGCCGGACAATCCTTCCTGAGAAGAATAAGAATCGAGGAAATTTTTTACCAGGTTGAAATCTACATCCACTGGGGTTAGCTCATCCTCCATCTCATCATTTACACTCCAACTTCCCTGCATTTGTACGTTTTAACCCATTATTAGTAAACTAATGCAATCTTTAAATCATAACTACAACTTGGTATGACCAGAGAAACAACATATTCATCTCAGAAACAAAAGTTGGCAAGAGTTCAAGAAAGTATTTAAATAAGAAACTATTCTCAACCATCACACTAATCCGGTCAACTAAGATATTACATACCTCATCGTTCTTTTTGGAGGGTTGTTCTTGTGCATGAACAAAGGTTTTATCAAGTGTAGTAGCCTTCAATTCCTTGTTTAGGGCATCTGAATAAGAATGCATGAACTCATCCTCTCCACCTTCAATATCCTCTGCATCATTTTCATTCTCATCCTCCTCATCGTCATCTGCAAGTTCATGTCATATATGTCGTAAGCCTGTGACTAATTAATCGGGCCACAAGCCCACATGCATACATTGAAAATTGAGCACGTAGAACATATAATATTACCAACTTATTTCCTGATTTTTTTTAAAATGCCATACAACTGCCCTCAAGATAAGTTTAACGCACTAATTACCAAGTCAAAACAATTTTAGTTCCAATTCTATGTACATGCTTCAGTAGAAGTATATCAAAAAAGAAAAAAAAAGGCATTGGGTTTTGGTGCACTAATCAATGCATTTCTCTGATAATCAATACTTGATTTTCATTCTGAGCCAACTCTCAAACAGAATTATGGGATAACATACATGGTTCGTAAAGCAATAAACATAGAAGGAGATCACAGTGATCCCCTGCTTCCACGAAGAGAAAGTAGTCAACAACAGACAATTTCCAATATCAACACAGCTTATAACTGCAACAAATACCAATAATAAAAAATAATAATAAACAAGCAAATAATTGATGATTACCAAAATCAAGGTCTGATGATAATCCTTCTTCAAGATCAACATCACTATCATTATCTTTAAAGCCTCGATGTCCCATTACTGTTTCCATGTCCTTCATAAACTGATCCACATCAAAATCTACATCTTTCAAGTTCCTGAAAATAGATAGTAGATTTTACATATATAATTTAAGAGATGAGATGTTAACTTGAGCTACCGACACTCAATCCAGAAGATAGCTAAAAACATGGAAAGCTTAAATACAATCATATTTGAGTATCCACATTAAATTATATAACAATAGTGACACAAACCAATCGGAGGAAATGTTTCCAGAACAGTAAGTACTAAAGAAGTGGATAATGGCAAGTCATCAATGCGGTAAAACAGCATAAAAGTAATCATCTCTTCATACATGACTTATAAAAGATTATTTTTTCGTAGATCATGCCAAGAATCTTTTTCTAACATCAAATGAGACTCTTTTGTTACCCTACAAGACTATGGATCATAAAAATTGAATTTTCAGTAATAAGAGTTGAAACCACTAGGCATAAATGTGGCATTAATTGAGTATGTTCCAGAAAAGTAGGTTCACCTTCACTTGTATACCAAAGACAAGCCATTCAAGCTATAACTAGCTACACTGATTTGTGTTTCTTTTTGGAACAGTAAGTTTGGCCGATCCTTTTCTTGCAGTCCAATCAGGGTTGGTAATATATGTCTATTTCTAGAGGGTCTCAGGTAAATTATAAACACAAATCACAAGAAAGCAATGGCGTTACAATTCCATATGCTCATACCAAGTTACTGAATATGCCAAATAAGATAACTGGAGAAGCATGCAAAAGATCAGAGAAGTCGATAATCAAACTGTTTTAAACTGAAAAAAAAAAAAAAAAAATGTGAGCTCTAATTTTCATCTAAGATGAGGGAAAAGGAAATAATATTTCACAAATATGACATGCAAGAGAAGGAAGAATTAACCTGTCTTCCGGAACCTCAGCTCCTTCATAGCTAGACATTTTTTCAATAAATGACTGCATAGATTTAGCAATCCCCCCAAGATCAGACTCATCAAATCCTTTGCCGGATGCTGAACCCCCCTCCTCCTGCTCTTTTGATTTATGTTTCTTCTTTTGTTTCGAGTTGTAAGCCTCCAACTCATTTTGCCTCTCCTGAAGAGCAACATTTAATTCATCTTCCCCCCCATAGAGCCATGAATCATCATCGGATGGAGGAAGCTCCAAATCCTTGAAATCATCAGCTGAATGTGGAAGTGCAAGAATTTCATCTATGCGTTTCACAGGTGCACTCAATACTTCACTGCATTAATAACATCATATCAATAGAAGGACCACATTTTACTTCTAATATTATGAAGGGGAAATAATGATTAAATTGACCACAAAGGAGAAGAGATGAATCTCAAAAGGTGCAGAACACTAATGTTCTGCGGACATGGAGCAGATTTCAAAATTCTGATGTATATACAAACTAGAAAAGTCTAGCATTGTAAACGTAAAGGCACTCCATGCCCTCAAATAACAGCATAATTATCATAGACAAAACAATACTCATCCAATCCTGCCTGATATGAGACGTTTCAGGAATTTAATGCATTTCACATATACTTGCAGATAAATATAAAAATATAAAATTCTTGTTAATCCCAAACAGTATTAAGAGGGAAATGCTTGCTAGGTCAACCATGTCAATAGCACATCAAATTACAAATTCAACTCTAACTAACAATCAGAATCTAGAACCAATCCAATTAAAAGTAACAAAACATAAACAACACCGGATACCTGGCTCTGGCATGCAATGAACTATTCCGATAATATTCCTGAGCCTTCTCCATCAATCTCTTGTATTCCTTCGACCCTGGCAACAACCCCTCAAAGTAACCGCTCCTCTCCAAGCTCTCCCTAAAAGCTTCCCAAGTGCTCCCCTTCCCTTCATCCCCCTGTGTCTTTCTCAATTGATACATCATTTCGAACCCACAAGCCATCTTCATCCCGAGTTCTGCCTCCAAATACTTTCCAATATTACTCCTCTCCGGCATCGGAAAGCATCTAGGAGCCTGAAACTTCTGCTGCACCAACTGAGCATACAGTGCCCTCGACATCCTCACCACCACCTCCACCATCTCCTCCGCCCTTCCCCTCGGCAAAAACCTCTCCATTTTTGCAGCATGCTTCATACTGTCAATATCTCGATCATAAAATCCCTCTACTGCCAAAGATATTAAGCATGGCTCATGCCTCAATACCCAGGCCACTGATACAGGCTCTATAACTCTCACTTTATGGACATTCCTGTAAACACGCTCTGGATACTCACCAATTTTCTTGCTCAAATGCAACTGAACAGCATCCGGTGCTCGAGACAACGAATCATTATTTCTCACCAAAAATCGCAAAGCATCCTCCAATTTTGGTGTCGATTGGAAGCTCGACTGCGGGATTATGTGGAGAAGACCACGGCGGATGAAGACGCGGTTGACGGAAGTGTCCGGATTGATCCATTTAGGAAGGTGGAAAGCGCACTCAATTAGCAGAAACTCCCCGTCGGAGTCCCAAACTCGAATGGATAGATTAGGGAAGATTTTCGATATTTCGAAGAGGAGGAAGACGACGAACCACTCGTCGTCTAGATTGTCGCCGAAACGGAGGTGGCCGGAGAGATGAGGAATAGGCGAGAGAGTTATGGATAGAGAGAAGGGTTGGTGTTGCCAGATGTATGCTCCAGTGAACTGAGCGATGTGGTCGAGGATTTGGAGATGGAGGGACTGCAATTCGTCGGAAACGACGGCGACGGCGGCGGCGGCGGAGGTGACGCAGGAGTCAGGGAAGATGGAGTAGAAAACGATGTCGTCCGGTGGCCGGGAGTTTCTGAGGGCGAAGATTGATGAAGATGAATCAGCTGCATCCATGGCTGTGTATGTGGTGGATGAAGGAATTTCCAGCAGGTTTTGGGAGATTTTAGACCAAGGGTTTGCTTTGAACGACGTCGTATACGTCCTACAAGGCAAAGGGTTTAAATAATCTCGAGTTTTGGCGGTTTCAATGGTTAAGTGTAGAAGGTTTTAGACACTTTTAAAAGGAATCGGGAAAGAAAAAAAGAGCGGAGCTATCCATACTTAAAGAAGTACCAAACGCATTTCATTTTTATAAATAAATGAAAAGGATAAAAGCAAAATATTTAAAGTATGTTCAATACTTTTAAGTGACTAAGCCTCACCTAAAAGAAAAGTAATGGATAACTCATCCAATACAAAATTGAAATCTATATTTTATTTGATTATGTGTTCTTCCGTAAAATCTTTTTTCTTAAATTTAGATGTATATCTTTTCCAAATGGAGAAAAAATGATATTTATACATGGATTTGAATTGATTTAACTGCTTCTAAAATATCGCACCACTAAGCCACTAACACGGAACAGTTACTAAGATCCTAGGATGTGGGTCCGAGTAAAAAAAAAGTATCTTGTCCTTTTTATTTCCGAGATATCATGTTAAAGTATGTTCTTCAATCGACATAAATGTATCTCGGCTTCATCATCCTAAAATATAGGGAAATGATTTAAGGAATCAGGAAACAGCCTTCAAATTGACGAGATGTCATGCTATCTATATCTCTAGATGTACTGCTCGGGTCAACTTCCACGAAATATTAACTCGAAATACTGGCTTATCCTGTATTAGTATAATGAGCAATTTTTTGATCTCCCCAATTGAGATGATCATTTCGACTTACTGTGTATCTCGACCATATCAAATTGAAGAATTAATTATTTAAATATTAATAAAATCTAATAGTTATCAAACCGAGTCATTTAAAAAAAATTAAACATTATTTTATATTAATGAGTTTTAAATCAGGGAGAAATCAATTCAAATTAAGGAAAGAAATAATAATATAAATGTCTATATATATATGAGAAGGTCTCTTGTAGACATGCTCATCCGGTTTATAAAACTGGAACCGGACCGGTTCGGAACCTTGACCGAACCGTTGACCCGGTTCCGATTTGAACCGGAATCGGGAACTGGATTTCGCGGTTCGGTTCCGGTTTGCCATATTCCAAACCGTCGGTTTCCATATATATATATATATATATATATATATATATATATATATATATATATATATATATATATATATATATATATATATTAAATGATGCATTGACACATGTACGACTGAAATTAAATAGTCGTTGATGATCAACGGCTCAAATTAACTAGTAATGATATAAGTGATCAAAATGTAGGAGGTAGTAGTCAATCGACACAATCATCTAATTTTCATGCGGCTCCGCACTTAGTAAATTTTATAATTTTTATGATGTTAGAATACAAAAACGAGCTAGAGGTAATAACCATTGTCAAGAATTAGATAATTATTTAAGTGCCACATTTGAACAAATTATATTTGAAAATCCTATAGTATCATAATCTAACGACTATTGTTAAGGAAATTTTTGCAAGTTCCGCCTCAACCGTTGCAGTCAAACATGTTTTTAGCAAAGGAGGACACATGTTGAATCCAAGAAGAACCAAGTTAACGAAAGAGAATGTACAAAACATTACTCTCTTTGAAGATTGGATGAGAGCAAACAACCGTCAACAACATCTCGATCTCTCGTATTTAGACGACGATGGAGATGATACGAATGGATACGATTCAAACACATCCTCCTCCGCCAGAACCAATGAATGAAGGTAAGTTAGGTGAGTTAGAGAACTACGTGAGCTTTGAATCCTTCGTTTTGATAAGGATACGTAGGCAATTTCATTCTAAGTTTGGAAGTTACACTTTCAATCTTAAAATGAAACTCAAACTCTTTCAATTTTTTTTTCCTCTTCTTCAATTTATTTTATACAAAGATGAAAAAGTTGTAATATTTTAAATTCAAGTCTTCAATATTGTAGTATGATTCATCATTCATGATTGTAATATATTGAGTTGTAATATATGATTTTGAACATATGTTATACTTGTATTTCTAAATTTCTAATGTTTTCTTGTAATTTTTTAATTGATTGTATTTTATTAATTTTCACTCATTTTACTTTGTTAAAAATCTTCAAAACTTTATATAAAAATCTAAAGACTAAAATTATGAAATATTAAATAATTCATGCCAAAAAAAATAAGAAAAATAAAAAAAAATTACAAAAACCGGAAACCGAACCGCCGGTTCCGGTTTAATTGGCGGTTCCGAATGGGAACCGAAACCGAGACCAAGCCCTCCACGGTTCGGTTCCGATTCGCCCTTTTCCAGTTGGTCGAACCACCAGTTCGGTTTCGGTTGAGCATGTCTAGTCTCTTGTGCCCCGAAAGCACGGATCTTAAATCCATGCCCCCAATCCGACCCAATCTCATATATGTATATATATTTATTTTTTTATTTTTTTTGCCCTACGCTCTTCTTCTCCTCCTCTTCTTTTTTTTTTTCTCCACCATTTTTCCTGATCGCAAATCCACTTTGCCTGATCTCAAGCTCTCCGTTTCAGACCTTCACATTCTCTCCTGTCACTACATTCAGAAGGGTTGTTTGTTTTCGCAGCCACCGTTTCCAATGATGGAGCTCATTTCTCTATTGAAGCGCAGCCTCTCTCAGGCGCTCTCCCTTTTCCCACCGCTCGCCAGCCGCCACACCACCGACTCCGACGGCTATGTTTACATCACCTGCAACGATGCTGGCATGGATTTCAGCCACATTGATGGGGGCCATATTTATGTGAGGGATTTGGTGGCGTCAGATCGAGAATGGGCCCAAATAAGATTGTATTAATTCTCTCAAGCGTAGAGAGGTACCTGTATGCCAAAGACGAATCTGAAGAGAACAGTGAAGACGAGAGCATAGACAACAAGCTCCATGGCACCAAGATGGCCAATGAAAGCTTGGCTGATAACATTTATTCCAAATGTTGAAAACCTGATTAAGATAGCAAGGGCAACAATGATCCATAGTTTCTTATTTTCACTCAATATTCTCTTCTTCAGGCCATCCTCTTTATCTGTAATCTTGTTTTCCATTTAATAAGGATTAAAATTTTGGTGTTTCTCTTCTGCAATTTGGAAACAAAGTTGGCATGAATGTTACAAATATATATATATATATATATATATATATATATATATATTTTGTGTAATACTTGAAAGGTATTTATGTAATACCTGAAAGTAACATATACAAATACCTATAAAGTATTTATGTAATACCTGAAAGAAATATATATGATACTTATAAGTTATTAGTGTAATACCTGAAAGTAATATATACAAATACTATAAGATATTTTGTAATACCTGAAAGTAATATGTGTGATACTTAAAAGATACTTGTATAATACCTGAAAGTAACATATACAAATATCTATAAGGTAATTATGTAATAACTTAAATGATGTCATTGCAATTTGAAGAAGAATAAGAACAAGAAGATATACAAATAAGAAGAAGAATGTACTAAACAAATAAGAAGAATAACAAATCAATAAGAAAAGAGACTAAAAAGAAGAATGAGAAAGAAGAAAAAAAAGAGGAAAAAGAAGAAAACAACATTATTTCTGCATAAATAGATATGTGATACCTAAAGAGTAAATGTATGATACCTGAAGAGTAAATGTGTGATACCTGAACATAATACATTATATATAATCAGGTGTGCGTGCGACACACACCAATTATGGTGTGGGCGCGTGGGAGCGGCCCACGTGCCGGGTCGGATTGGGGCAGGGGCATATAAGTTTTTGTCATTCTAAAAATATATAATATATATTTCTATAACATATATATTTTTTTAGTTTTGTGCTTAAATATGAAAACCATAATTTTATAAGCTCATAATTAATATATTCAAGAATTCAACACACACATCACCAAGTGAAATGTAATTTTCTGAATTTATTGTAGACTTTTATAGGTTTTAGACTGTGCTCATCCATAAAATAGGTTAAATTCGGATAAAAATAAAAAGTCTATCATATATAATAGGCTAAACTTAGGTCTAATATTTACCATTCATGCCTAAGCCCATCACAATATAGTCCAACCTAATCAACCTAATCTAGCTTATTTCCACACCGAGTTATCTTTATATATATAAAAGTATGATCACAAGTGACACATGTCAAATCTACAATTTTTCACATGTTTTTAACAAAGTAAATCTACAGTAAATAGAATATTAAAATTAATTAATATGACTATTTAATGATATCAAATTTAATGTTGATAATAAACATAGTAAATAATATAGAAATTTGAACTAAATAAAATATGATATAATTCATATATAAAAAGTAATTTACATTTTTTTAAATTAAAAAATTTAGAGAAAAATATAAATAAATAAAAAGAAAAAACTACAATAAAAGTGAATTGATATTAAAAATGATTATTCCAACTTTCAAACTTATTAAATAATGAAATTGAATACTTTTTTTGAACATATGTGTTTTTAATTTATAGGGGAAAAAATATTTTTCGGTCCTCTATAGGGAAAATGTATGTTCATTTACAAATGCAACATATATTTCAAAATTAAAAAATATATCTACCAGATTGTGTTATATGTAATGTTAAATTGGACCGTGTGTATTGTACAAAACCATACATACATTTTTTCTTATATAAATGATATTTACATATATCTAATTTTACTAAGATTAATTTAGGTTTTTTAATCTCATGTATTACATGGACCCTATACTAGTCATATATATACAAAATCATGTTATTCCAATTTCATTTCCAATGAAAATGTAACTGCAAAATTACTTTTCTAAAGTTTTAATAATTTTACAATAATCAAAACCCATCAACAATTTTATAAGGCTAAATAGCCAAAAAAATCCAAACCTTTTAAGGTTTTTGGTATTTTAGTCAATCCTTTTATTTTTGTCAATTCATCCATGATTTTAAAAATTAGTAGTTATTTTGGCCAAATCAAATTCTAAGTCAAAATTACCTTACATAGCTAATATGTGGCAGTCACGTAACATGCTTCTACTACACACCTCATCCGAATATTGACTCTCTAATGCTTTTGACTACAAGCATGCTTTAAGACAATTTTTTCCTGCAACAATCACCAAAAATAAAAAAGGATTCTCAATGCACAATTCAGCAATAAAACTCTAAACAAGAAGAACAAAAAAATACTTCTCAATGACAGTAGGAATAAGATGTCTTCTTTTATGAAGAAAAGAATATTGTTATTTAAAAATTATTTTTCAATTGGTAATTACATATAAGATGTCTTCTTTTTCTCTACTTTTGTTTTGGTATATTTCACATTCTCACTCACCAAAATTCCCTTTCTTCCTTTCCCAATTTTACCTTCCACCGCCGCCGTCGGCGTCGCCGCCGACACCAATACGACCACCCCGGCTGCTTCTCCAAACCTCTATGTATTTCAAGAAAATACTGTTCTTAGGGTTTTTGTTCAGCTCCTTGTTAATCCTTGCAGCCGGTTAACTCGATTGAAATAAACAAAATCAATGCTAGTGATTGTTGGAATTTTACTGATTTTCGGCCTTGTAGTCCGCCACAAGTGGAGGAATGGGGCTGCGAAGAAGGAAGAAATTCTGAGGCTGGTGACTGTGGCCTCGGCAGAAGAAGCGAAAATTGCGAAGCTTCAAAGCTATTGAAGAGTATAATTTGCATCCCATTCCGCAGCCCGAAACACAGCATTATTGTGCTGTTTGTCATTGCCTCACCACTACTAGGTGCTCTAGGTGTAAAGCTGTTAGATACTGGTGAGTGGTGTTGTTGCTTAAGTTTTTTTTGGTATTGATACACTTTGAATGAGTGTTTTTGTTAGGTTTCATTTTTTTGGGTTTGAATTTGGAATTTATTTTTGGGAGTGATTTGTTATTTGTTTTGGAATTTAGGGCCATGGACTTATTTATTATTTTTATGGGTTGTATATAATTCAATTCTCTGATTTGGAATAAGAAAATGGGTTGAAAAATTTAGGAAGTATTTTGTGACGGTAGTCAAAAGGCATTAGAGAGTTAATATTTGAATGAGGTGTGCAGTAGAATGTTCGCTTATTTCTTAAATAATAAAACTCCGCAAGTATACGGTGTCAAATTGTAGAATTAGTAAGACCAGATATCGTTTCCACAGGGACTGACAAGAAATTTAGAAAACTAATTACTTCTACTTACTGATCTAAATAATATCTAGTGAATCAATGAAATAGATGGTGATTAATATGCTAAATTACTAACTATGAATTAACTAAATTAAACCAACTAAATTAAACTAACTAAATTACCAAGAGAATATATGATTACGAGAGATATCTGATTTCAGGGAAACTTTCATTCATACCAATTATAGTTATCATAAGGTATTGATCTAATTAATATACTCAATTCAGATCTAAAGGCAATCACGAGATTATAATACTCCGTCTTTCAACGCAAATATTACGTAAATTAATTAATCTAATAATCATCTCTGCATTATCTAATTAATCAACTCCTAAAAGTTCCTAAGACTGTATTCCTTTCACAACTTTTCACCGCCTCTCGGATCCTAGTTACTTGTTTGTGTTTCCAATATATTAGTGATCTAATTTAATCAGATGAATTCAAACGATTGCAAATCAATCAAACTAGGTTTCCAACTTTCGAATTCTGCCTAGTCAATCATATAGATTCAATCAATCAACAATAGAAGAATTATAAAACGAATATACAGAAAAGGAGAATTGAGCAATCAATTAAATCAATGGTCCAAAATCAAAACATAAAATCAACGAACTACTTGTCCCTGAAATCAACAAAGTGTTTTAATCACTCATGTTCCAATAAAAAGAAAATTATAAATAATTTAATACTAGACATGATTAACAATTGGAAGAAACAGGAAAGAAAAACCGAATTGGCGATTCTTGACTTGCTTCCTCTTGATCTTCAAATCTTGCCTCTTCAATCTCTCGCTTCCTTCTCTCTTGTGGTATGTGAATTATATTTTCTTTTTTTTTTTTTTTTTTTTGGGGCTTATGAGATTAAGGCCTTATTTATATGTGTAGAATAGGATCTCCTAATAAAATTAGGAGTCTTGAATTCCGCAAAGTTGTTGCTCTTTGATAAGTCTCGGCTACTTGTAGTGGAGTTATTTGAATAAGTACAAATCATTGCTTTTAAATTGTACATCTTCTCCATGTTGTATCTCTTCAAATTCAACTTGGACTTTTGAATTTATCATTTCGGCCCATGTACAACTTTCCAATTATTGCAATTCATTTCAATTCCATGCTTATTGGACCGACCTTCTTCAACTCTTTTTCAATCCCTTTATCAAAACACTCCACTTTAGGCATATTTCCTGAAAAATATCATAACCAATGTAGAGAAACAATTATACTCGTAATAGGCCAATAAACCACAATAAATTGCATATTTTCACAATATTTCCAACAAGAATTAGCTCCAGAAACATGCAATAAACGCAGTTTATCATAGAAACATGCTTATGTGGCTGCCACATATTAGCCATGTAAAAGGTAATTTTGATTTGGAATTTAATTTGGCCAAAATAACTACAAATTTTTAAAATCATGGATGAATTAACAAAAATAAAAGGATTGGCTAAAATACCAAAAACCTTAAAAGGTTTGAATTTTTCTGGCTATTTGACCATTTTATAACAAAATAATAATTTTTTTAATCTGCCCCCAAAATAAACAAGTCTCCTAATATACACATTAGCAATAAATTTACAATCCAACAAAAAAATTGAGAGTAATTAAATACTGCTCTAAATTATCATTTTTCATTCAATATATTGAAAATATATTTATGATATTCACATAAAATATTGTTCGAAGCCTATTTCTAGCTTACTTAACCACAAGTGCACGGTGTCAACTATAGATAGGATGAACAAGGTTGATCCCACATAGACTAGTAAATTAGTACAATGTTAATTACCTAATTAATTTACCTAACTTTATCTAGGTGACCAAACTGAAAGAATTATTTTTAATTAACCTAAATCTAACACAAATCAATGTAATCAAAAATCAAATTAAACAAGTATCAAGAAATATCAATATTCAAACAAGGATCCTAAGGCTACAATTTCATTCTACTTCAATCTAATTTACTAATCTAGTAAAATCAAACTCAAATTCAATTATCTTAACCTCTCTCTCGAGCAACTTAACCCGTAGATTGATTATTATTGTTTGTATCTCCGCCTCGTAGTTAATAACCAACTCCCAAAAAAATCCTATAGTTAATAACCAACTCCCAAAAACTCCTAAGATTGTATTCTCGCTCCAATTATTACCAATCTCTCGATCTAGCAATTAACTGATCATGCATTCTCAAATCTATAATTAGATATCTTCTCTCGATCTCAATCTAATTAATTAAAGCATGCATAAATTTGACCAAAATTCATACATGGAATAAACACGAAGAAGCATGGGTAAGATATAATGGATTTAGAGGAAAGATTAAAACTAGAAATTCAACAAAAATATTCATAAAACTACTCTCGTGCCCTAAGATCACAAGATCCCTATCCAATAATCATGTTCGTAACACAAAATAAATTACAAGACGACATGATAAAAATTAGAAATAAAATCAAAGAAAAACTTAGTGAGTTCGTGTTTGGGTGCTTCCTCTTTGATCTTGAATCTTCAATTTCTTGTTTTCTTACTTGTTCTCTAGATGTATTTCGTTGATATGAGTGCTCGTCTTTTTTCCAATGACTCCCCCAGTCCCTATTTAGGGTTAGAAAAATCAAAATCAGATTTGGATAAGAGTCCTAGTCGAAAAAGAGTTCAATTCGAGTAGGACACTCGCGACCCGACCACTTCGAACCTGGGTTGGCCCGGGTGGACACAAATCTCGACTTTCAGATGCGTTTTGGGACTTTTGTGGACCGAAATGGTCTTTAATGTCTCATGAAAGTTTTAGCCCTTGAAGTTTACTATCTAACGCCACTAGTTTCAGCCCGATATCAATTTTCTACACCAAGTTATGCCCAAAATACTCAAACCCTATAAAGACAAAAAACTGGACGATTTTGCACAACTTCTGTCTTGTTACAATTTTCTGCTCTCTTAGAGGCAAAATAAGGAAAAGTGTTGAACATGAAAGTTTTCGAACGTCTTCTTAGCTTTCCAAAAAGATAAGAATCATCAAATTTGGACTTTTAGAGTTCGAAATATAATGTTTCTCCCAAAACTGTGCGTTTTCGACTTCGTATCTCGACTCCAACTTGACTTTTCAATCGATTGAACTCACTTTGTGCTAAAATCTATCAAATTCCTCTCAAATCAAGCAAATACGTGAAATTTTAAAAAGATAATAAAATTTATCTAAAATATCACGAATACATGTTTTTTAACCCAAAATGTTATGAAATCAAGTCCTGAAATGCATCAAATTACACAAGTTATCAAATATACAAAATAAAAAAATTGTATGAAAAAAAAAACATGAGAATATCCAAATTTTACAAACCAAGAAATTAGAAATATAAAATTAAGATTAAAAAAAAAAAAAACCGAACTGCCTAATGCTTGATATCAATGCTGCGAACTCGAAAATTGAGGCTTTGAAGGCTCTTCAGATCTTCATTCCCAAGTTGTTCTTGTTCCTCTACGATTTTCTTAAAGTCAGCTTCTTTAGGGAATGAGGGAATGTGTGGTTTTGCAGCAAATTACTCCATTTTGTCTTAAAGCCAGAGTCAAGATTAAGAAGGTGAAGATTGTCGAAACAAGATCATACTTTACTTGAAAGTTGTTGATATTCGGGATTTTTTTAACTACATCTTCACAACATCTGAGATTTCTTACTACCGTGAGGATTTGGAAGTTGAACTAACGAGAACTCGACACACCCAAGTTGTGGTGCAATAAGATAGTCGTGGTGCTGAACAATTAATGTATGCACATAACATTCCAAAGAAGGTAGAGTGAAGAATGGAGTCCGAGATTTATTGACAGAGATATCAATATACCGTGAGTTAATCAACTTAGGAAATATGGCTTCAAGTGGATCATCAAGGTTTTCTTTTCTAATTCGAAAGGCTCCATATAACGGAGCCAACACCCTCAGCAATCTTAAAGCAACCGATGATAGATCAACATTAAAATTGAATATCAAAGAACGATTTGAAGAGCTTGGTCGTATGTCCTTCGACAAAAAACAACACGACGTTGGGTGCTTATGTCTTGTGCAATGTCAGTATTGGATCGGGTTGCGACACAAATAAACTTCTCTCTCTTAGCTTGTTTTAAACATAGATCTCTCAATAGGTCATGTATACAACAGACTTTGCTTGCCAAACTCCAATCATGGATGAAAATTAGATTCCTATCAATAAGATCCTTTAGGTACTCTTGTGCGATTTCTTCCAAACTTTTTCCACCAATTGGTTTCAAAAACCCTTCAGTCACCCATAGCTTAATAAGTGGTGGGACAAGAAGGGGGTAATTTCCATATAAATGCCCCATATAAAGAAAACATGGTTTTAAATGAACTGGCAATTGATTGTAACTTGTGCTCAATATCTTTAAGCAATGCTCATCGTCCTCCATATTCACAATTGAACTCAAATTTTTTGCTATGTATTTCAAGTAACCTTGCGTTTGTCTAGATTTTACTAAGACTCTTCCAATAACAACAATCGATAAAGGAAGTCCGTTGCAATTTTTAGCAATTATCCTTTCAATTTCTTCCAATTCAAGGGGGCAACCTTGTTCTCCTAAAATACTTTTGCACAATAGATCCCAACTTTCATCCTCATTAAGAAATTTCATCTTAAGACAATGAAAACAAAAGTCTTGCAACTCAATATTCTTTAAGCGCAAAAATGTTTAAACAATCATTTCTTGGACGACTAAAGTTGAAATATAATGCGACTTAGCTCCACCTAAATTATAATGAAGAAAATAATTTGAGGTCCCATATCTTACATAATTGCTCTAAAGCCTTACCTTTCCTTAAAGTTACAAATGTGAATGTGTGAAGATCACATTTAATTATAGATGTAGAAAAATGGTGTGAAATCATTTTATGAATTTAATTTCATGAGATGCGTTTAAGGCACAACTCATTATTTATATATAAATTTATAAAATTAGGTACTATTTCATCTTATGTTTTATTGCTCTTAATACACATTAAATGTTAATTAGTGATGTCATTATACACTGTAATCATGCGATGATTGTTTTGGAATTGAAGATGAAATATAAAATGTAATAGAAGATGCTTTTTTTATGGACTAGGATGTTCCGGTTAACAACCCTAACAAATTAAGAGTGACACTCCTGTGAACAAGGTGTACAAATCCAGATTTGTGCACAACAATACTGTTATATTATATGAAGTAATACTGTTATATTATATGAGTAATACTGTTAAAACTATATATAATATAACAGTATCACTCATATAATATAACAATATTATTTCATATAATATAATAGTATTGTTGTGCACAAATTTGAATCTGTGCATCTTGTGCACAAAAGTTTTTGCCACAAATTAAACTTCTGAAAAGTCAAGTTAGTGCAAAACAAATTACATTAATTATGTTTTTGGTAAGTTTCTTTGCTCTAATCAATGATCAATAAAGTTTATCTTTGCTCATGATGTGTTATATTCCACCATGTAAATATTAATCCCTCTTTAATTCCCACCGAGAGAGATATTCTTTTCATTTTCGTACTGTCACTCAATTTTTAAAAAGTATTAGCTATTTTTTAATTGCAATACTCATATTTAATACTCCAAAATTCATCTTTAAGTGAAGTAGTTATAATAATTTAAATTTATTTGTCATTTAATGTAACAATAAATATGAAAAATCCAAACAAGATTTATAATTGTAACGATATATTTAATATATTTTCTGTATGTGAAAATGATTGTCTAACCAAAGAAAGAACAGTATTATTATTATTATGCCTGAATATACTTCACAATTTCATTAAAATTAGCAACCACAACTTAATCTGCCAACTACTTTCTAATATCCTGAAAAGGATAGTTGTTTGAGCAAAACCCTAAAATACTTAGTGATTACTGGTTAATTATGCTTCCAATTGAATTGCCCAAAAAAAAATTTCGAAAAGCTTAATCAGGATAAAAATGTTAACTTTTAATCTCAATTTACACCTACTCCTCTATTTAGTATTCCCCGCACAAATATTAATAATGACGTAATTTATACATTTACTATAACCTTACTTATATAATATTTTTTGGTCTCAAAATATTAAAAAAAAAAAAAAAATCTAAACATATCTGAGCCAACAACTGAGTCAACTCGGTGGCCCCTTTCCATTACTGTAATGATAAAAGATAAGCAATCTTTAGCAGGCTTTAAAACTAAGTAAACTTTTCCACAAAGGGGCATAAATGGAAATCCGTCTTTCCAAATTATCAAATTTCACTATTCCAACGGCCACTGACAAGGGCATTCCAGTAATTTCAACTTCGTAACGATTGCAACTTCTGAGCGGCAGCAGAAACAAAAAAAGATGAGAAGATGCTCCTATCAGCTAACTCACTTCCACTGTGCCACCACTTTCATCACCATCCAAACCCAAACGGCGCCGCCACCTTCTTTATCTCACTTAAAGTTCCTCTCTCTAACAAGTGGAGTGGGGCTTTCTCTCTCTTGTTCTTGTGTTCCTGAAGTAAGGTAGAGGGAGGGGGAGAAAAGCCAGAAAGATTTGTTCTTTGGGTTGTTTTTCTTGAAAAAAATTGAGTCCCATTTGAGGGGGAGCTGAGATGGAAGGTGGGTCGAGGTTAGAGAGAGGAAATAAGGATGTTAGAAAAAAGGGTGAGAAGCTGGGATCCGTTTTGGACCCCAAGATTGAGCCATTTGTGCCAAAACAGGGCTATGATCCGAGGGAGTTGAGATCTTGGGCTAAGAAGACGGGTTTTGTGTCAACTTTCTCTGGTGAAACTGAGAGAAGTGTGAGTGGGAGAAGGGATTTGAATGAGAGCAGGAATAACGGCAATGATGGCTATGGTGAAAGGTTTGATTTGGAGAAGGGTGTTTTGGAGAAGAATGAGTCGATTTCACCAAAGATTGAGATTGATCCTATTTTGGGGAGGACTAGGAAAAGAGGGCATGAGATTGAGCCAGTTAGGGGGGTTGGTAATGTAAGGGAGAGAGATGGGGTTTTGGGGTTTAAAGATGGAGTTGAGAGTGGTGAGAATGAGATGAGGAGGAATGGGGCGGCCGAGGCAAGTGTGGGAACGAATAATGAGTCGAGGATTGATGGTCGTAATGGGAATGAGAATGGGAATGGGGCAAATGCTGTGGCTATGGAACAAAAGACAGGTGATGGAGATTTTGGGAGAGGAGTTGGTGGTAATGTGTATCCAGATGGAGAGGATTCTGGTGATGGTGGGTGGCACACTTCGCCCAAAATGGTTTTTGGGTTGAAGGATAATCCTGGTTATGGTTAGTTTTAATCTCTGTACATAACTTTGTGGATATTTTGATCCTTATTATGAATTTGCTAGTGCTGTCTTTATTAATTTATGATATTGTCTCCTTTAAGCACAAGCATGGGGAAAACAAGGAAGAAGGACAGTGATTGATAATCTTTCAAGTCTATTTATAAGCCTTTACTTGAAATCCTACCGAAATGAATCTTAAATGGTTTAAATATGTCTCCAATTGTACCCGTAGAAAGGATTCCACTATATTGGGTTTCTAAAGTTGCATACCTTTATAAACTACTTAGCTTGTTTCTTAACTTCTTTCCATGCACAAGTCGCTAACATAAAGATTGCAAGAGAAACTATACTATGATCAACAGATTAAAATGTTAAAGAGTATTAGAATTTTCAACCATGTCGCTGAATGCCACTGGACGATGTTACAAATTGCAATATCAAAACATTATATGTAGTCATCCTATTTTTCATTAAATGTCACTTGTAACATCTTATATGCCTACATTGAAAGGAAAGTTTTCGCTTACAGGGAGATACTGTTTCATGCATTAAAATCAATTTACTTATAGTTTTCCTAATGGCTAGTTGTTCCTAGAATAGTATTGGACTAATGCTGCACATTTTATTACAAATTCCTGAACATGGATGGTATGCATTTGGTTCTCAACCATCCAAGAATGTTACATATGAATGGCGGTGATGTTTAATTGCCTATTTTTTGCAATATAACAGTTCTAGAATGAACCATCTTTTGCTTGACTGGCATGACAAGTCCTATACATACCATATTGTTTCTTTGCTTTTATCTCCACCTTGATATTTTGTCAAGCCTAGATTAAAATTCTTGTCAGGGATTTTGTCGTTAAATACTTCACACTGTTATCTGTTCTAACTCTAAGGAGCTAGTTATTTTCATAACAAATATGGTCTAGAAATGAGCTAAAATCCTTCTGTTAAATTTGACATTGATGCCTTAATCATGTTTCTTGTGAACTATCAATAGTTTGTCATTCTCTTCAACATCTCTTTTAAACTGCAGTGCCTGTTATATTCTATGGTTTGCAACACTATCTCTCCCTTGCCGGTTCTCTTATTTTTGTTCCTCTCATCATCGTACCTGCAATGGGTGGAACCGATGTAAGCATCTTCTCCCAGAATTCAGAATAGGAGATGCATAAAATTCATCATTTATTGCTCATATTTTCGTGAAAATGTTGACAGAAGGATACTGCTACAGTAATTTCCACTATGCTGCTACTTTCTGGAATCACAACAATACTGCATTCATATTTTGGTACTCGCCTTCCACTGGTTCAAGGCAGTTCATTTGTTTATTTGGCTCCTGCATTAGCCATCATGAATTCACGAGAGTTCCGGAATATGAATGAACATGTAAGAACTCACCATGGCGGCATGCTATTACCTTATATATTATTGAGAGTGTGTTATTCTATATCTATAAAATGACCATGCGTCCAAGTGACGTAAGAAAAACCTTTCAGTGGTGATATTCTTATTTAGATCACCCTAAAGAACTATAAAAAAAAATTCAACTCTATATAGGCTCTTAGGTATAGATTCCACAAAGCAAAAGGATTCACTTTTTTTTCTTCTTCTTTAACATTTGATATTTATGATTTTTATTGTTTTCTACAGAGATTCAAGCACATCATTAGGGAATTACAGGGAGCTATAATAGTTGGCTCAATTTTCCAGTGTGTTATGGGTTTCAGTGGTTTGATGTCTCTATTCTTAAGGTAATCTTAAAGAGAAGGACTTTGTAGCTATCCAATCTTTGGATGGATGCAATTACCGCAGATCGTTCATATGGTCATTTATGTTCGATTTCATTCTCACCCTATAAACATCATATAATCCTGGATATTTGGTTTGAAAATTAAAAATCCTGGAAGAAGAAAAGGTCCATTTTATCTCATGATTAGTTCAAAAATACAGAAAATCTGATTTGTTTTCTTTATTCTGGCATACGCTGCAGATTCATAAACCCTGTTGTGGTTGCACCAACAGTTGCTGCAGTGGGTTTAGCATTTTTCAGCTATGGCTTCCCTCAAGCCGGTGCATGTGTCGAAATTAGCATTCCTGAGATCTTATTGGTTCTTGTCTTTACCTTGGTGAGCATGTTCAGCTTAATGTGGGCTCCAACATTCTTATCATTAAATCACAAATGTTTGTTGCTCGATATGAAGTTCTTATACTATTCTGAAATAGAAAAAGCTAATTTTTTTCTTTTTTTATTTGCAGTACCTAAGAGGAATATCTGTTTTTGGAAACCGAGTTTTTCGGATATATGCGGTAAGAAATTACAGATACATGTGTCTTAATTCCGTGCCACACAGCTCTTTCTTCTTGCATCACTTTAAAAGGAAAAATGTCTTATGAAAAAGTATTCGCCTTTCTTTCTTTGAGTACATATAGAAGCAGTCTTCTTCCTTATCTTTCTTATGACATTCCAGAAATTGATCATTGCAGGTTCCCCTAAGCGTTATAATTATATGGGTGTATGCATCTTTTCTGACAGCTGGTGGGGCTTATAACTACAAAGGCTGCAGTGCGGATATACCTAGTTCCAATATCCTCATTGATGCTTGTAGGAGACATGCATATACTATGAAGCACTGCAGAACAGATGTTTCTGATGCCATGCGAACCGCTGCATGGGTTAGGATCCCTTACCCTTTACAATGGGGTATTCCTATCTTCCGGTTGAGAACTTCAATCATCATGATTTTCGTATCACTTGTTGCATCAATAGACTCGGTTAGTAACCGTTAACACAGTTTGATTCAAGTTATATGATTAAATCTATCTGCAAGCTTGTAATGGCTCGAAACATAAATTGATCCCACTGTGCAGGTTGGGACATATCACACTGCATCAATGAGAATCAAGGCAAAAGCTCCGACCCCCGGCATTGTTAGTCGAGGAATCGGGTTAGAAGGTTTTTGCAGTGTATTGGCTGGACTTTGGGGGTCAGGGACCGGGTCAACTACATTGACCGAAAACGTGCATACTATTGACATAACTAAGGTTGCAAGTCGAAGGGTTGTGGAGGTTGGAGCAGTTTTCTTGATTTTCTTCTCATTCGTAGGTACTAATTCTCTTCATTATCATCTGTTTCTTTCATTTTCAAGCTAGAATAGATTGGATTGAGTAAACATGTGACTCATCTATGTGGCTTGTTTTTGGTAGGTAAAATAGGTGCTATTCTTGCTTCAATACCACAAGCTTTAGCAGCTGCTGTCTTGTGCTTCATGTGGGCCCTGATAGTGGCCTTAGGTCTGTCGACTATGCAGTATACTCAAACGGCTAGTTTTAGAAACATAACGATAGTTGGTGTTTCGTTGTTCCTTGGTTTATCGATCCCTGCATATATTCAGCAATACCTACCGGAGTCGAGCCTGATTCTGCCTAGTTATCTTATCCCCTATTCTGCAGCTTCTGATGGACCTGTCCACACCGGAAGTAAAGAAGTAAGATTTCACTTCCTTCTTTGCTTTTATCTCAGATACATATTACCTTTGCCAGCTATTTAAAGAATGTGAAGTCCAAAGATTTTTCTTTCAAGTTTGCCAACATAGGGAAAAAAAAAGAAGTTTTTTTTAGTCTTTTAAGTTTTCCTCATTGGATTTTTCATTTAGTCTTCTATGTTTAAAAAAATCTATTTTTTGGTTCACTTCCTTGCTACAATAGGTAAATGTCTGTTATTGAGTTACATCGACTACCCTCGAGATTGGTCAAAGTACTAAACCAATCCTTAGGTTTGTGAAATGACATTAAGACAAGACCCCTTCAACTATCAACTTTGCAACATATAACCCCCTGAAAATTTAAAGTATGATATAATACTATGATCTCTAATTAATGTAGCAGCTTATAACATCCCCCTTGGGAGACTGAACTATCTCAATAAAAATGAGTGAGTTCAAATATAATTGCTTCTACAAACTAATCGAATCAACGTTTTTTTTAGTTTTTTCCTAGTTAAAGGTTTCTTTAGTTTGGTCTATTTGATAATTACCACCAAACCTCAGGGTGATTTCACCCAAAAATAATAGACATTTACCTGTTTTAGCCATGTAAATTGAGCAAAAAAAAAAAAAGGATTTTTTCAAACTTAAAAAAAATATTGGTGAAAGATAAATGATGAAAAATCCAATAAGGCAAATATAGAGAACCAAAACACTTTTTTTCCCTTATTTTTTAGATACATCAAATTATTTTCAAATCTTAAATATGGTTTTTATTTGCCAATCAATTGCACTCATCACAACACGTTGCATGTACCATGACTATATCTCTCTGCATTCAACTACAGATCATTTTATGTGATTGAATATGAGAAACAAATTAATGGTACCTCGATTCTTCTTACTTCCTTGCAGCTCGATTTTGCAATAAACGCACTTCTATCACTGAACATGGTCGTGACACTCTTGATTGCGTTCCTTCTGGACAATACCGTCCCCGGTAGCAGACAAGAACGAGGAGTTTACATATGGTCGAATGCTGAAGATATAGCAACTGATCCATCTTCACTTTCAGATTACGATCTTCCAGGTAAAGTTTCCCGGTGTTTTCGTTGGGCCAAATGTTTAGGTGCTCGATAACGAGGAGACAACCTGTGAAAGCATTTTGGAAGACACTTTATGTTAGGACATCATATTCATCTATAATTTATACTGAGATATGTCAAGGAAACAGTACATATAGATTAGATTGATATCTTCTTCACATTATAGATTCTTAATTGGTGCAGAAAATTTGTATTCTAATACATCGATAAAAGATAATCTCATATAAGTTTTTGTATATTTTTTCCCATGTCTAACCTCTTTTTTTGGGAACTGATTCTTCAAAGTGCCACGTACCAATAAAATAACCTTGCATTCTAATACATCTATTATCTTTCCTATGCCTAACCTCTTTTTTGGTCTGTGACTAACATAAAATAACAAGTCTCTTTGATTAAAGAGTAAAATACCGGAAGTGATTGAAAAAAAATATATCAATCAAATATCACCAAATATTTTTTCAAGTCAAATTGAAACAAAAATACAAAATTGCCAAAAAAGATATTTTCCTATATTTGTGGTTAAAAACATATTTACTCCATATAATGGATATTTGAAAATTTGACCCGCAAATTTTTCATAACTAAATAATACTCGTAGCTTATACACATGATATACATGTGTATTATATATAAAATACATATATAATATCGATAAAATATTATATTGTAATTATATTTTCCATATTTGTATCGATATCCACACACACATATATATAAAAGTTGATTTAATTAATTACTATTCACCAATTGAGTAAAATAGACGTGGTTTTGTGATTCTCAATTTTCTAACTTTTTTACACCTATATATATATATATATATATATATGTATTGATTGAATAATAATTACAATTAAATTCAATAAAAAAACTCGACTTTTATACATAAAAAAGTAACTAAAAAAACATGATTAACAATATTAAAATAGCAATAAATTGATGATTATGATATAATTTATAATACATAGATTGGTAAACTTTTGACTGCACAACTACATTTCAATATGAGAGATCAAAAAATTCAAGATTAATATAAAATTAGTTGAAACATGTTTGATTGATACACTAAATAACAAATTAAATGATACATGTTTTTTATTTTCAAATGTTTTAAATAAAGTTGTATATGTTATTCGCAACCAATTTCTGGAATAAAAGCAACTTCTTTTTTATTTAATTTTTATCAAAAAACATTTGAAGTAATTTTTTCATTCCATTTAATATTTTTAAATGTTACAAATAAATGGAACTATAACAGAACAAACAACTTACCTATTTTGTTATTTTAATACATTAATTTTAATTTGTGATGTGTATATAAACATAAATAAATTAAACAAATAAATTTGAACAATTAATATGTTCTTTAGAAAATATCTTAATATTTGAAAAATGTAAAATAATTGAGTACACTTATGAACTTTAAATTTTTTTTAATATTTGATGGAATCTAATAAAAAAAACTAACTGTCAACTTTAAAAGAAATAATAATACTTGATGGAATCTAATAAAATATATATACAAACTAAAAAAAGTCAATATTAAAATTTAAAATACCCTTTTATATTTTAATTTATGCAATTGTATAGTTCTAATTAGATTTTTAATAACGAAATCAACAAATATATTCTAATAGGGTTAATTACATTTTCAACCTGTACTATGCACTTTTTTTAATTTTGCATTCAAAACTATTTTTTTTTCTCCGATCACATCATATCTATACATTTTGTTTACTTTTCAACCTCCGGTCAATATTTTACGACGAGAAAGCGCCCACGTGATTTTCATATGCTAATTGAGGGTTATTTTCATCATTTGCACTTCTAAGACATTAGTAAATTCGATTCATCAACTATTTTCAATGGTAAAGAGATCTAATTTTTTGTTTGAACCTCACTGTTAATCTTCATTTGCTCAAACAATTTGCAAAAAAAAAAAAAAAGGTGGGAAAAATTAGGGCAAAATTCACTTTTGGAGGGGGAGTTAGTTAATGACCTAGAAAATGACGAAAATAACCTTCAATTAGCACATAAAATCACGTGGGCATTTTCTCGCCGGAAAATATTGGTCGGAGGTTGCAAAAGTAAACAAAACACGTGGTATGGGTTGTGATCAGAGAAAAAAAAATTTAGGATGCAAAATTAAAAAAAGTGCATAGTATAGATTGGAAAATGAAATTAACCCTTTCTAATATATAGTGAAACACTTATTTAATATTTTCCATCAATTTGTTATAAGTTTGTTCCTTCAGTAAATCGTCAAGATTTATGACAATATTATGACTATGAACATCATACTCAAGTTTTCAAATGAGAATATTAGAAAGTTAAACCATGTCGAAATAGTGATAAATATATGAAAATTCATAGGTGGGTAGGGGTTGATAGAAGGATGTACTTGGAGAATGCATGTTATTTGATATTCTACTATATATGACGATGTGATGAATTTTTTTTTTTAAAGAATTTTTTAAAAAATGTTTGTTATATTTAAAAGATATTCTAAATAATCAAGGTTTGTTTTATATAGTCAATGTATTTATATAAAAAAATTACAATACTTGAAATTTATATACCATGCATCATGTGGGTTACCAAATGAAATTGAAATATTTTCAAGAACTTGATTTTTCCGTAAATTGACATTTTCACATCAAACTCGAAATATTTAAATTTTATGGTCATGCATCACACGGGTATCATATTATATTGAAATTAATCTCAAATAATATATTATTTTGTAATATATACGTAAGCAAAGAGATCGAGAAGAGAGAAGAGAGAAAGATAGAACTTGAGTAAACAAGAAATAACCCGCAGCCTTCGGACTACATATTGGTAAGGTACCTATACCTTTGTGTTTTATTAATCTCCATAATCATATTGTTATAGTAGGATTAGTGTAAGTTATCTAGTACTGTTATTCATTGTTAATGAAAAAGGGAACTGATGGATAGTCAATAGTGATTGGAAAATTTATTTAATATTACTCCTAAAACTTAACAGTGGAATGATTAGTTAATGAATATCCATCCGTATTAATTTTACATTTATAATCCATGTTATAGCTTGTTGTTAATCATTAAAATAAACAAGATTCTTTTGTAATCAAATGTTATATAATACTGGGTCATTCATGAGTTTAGGTTTAATTGGATTTCGTGTTCTGCAAATTAATAATTATTAAGGCAAATACCTTAATGTAAATTAATAATTAGGAATTTCCTTTATCTTATGTTGATTCTAGTAAATAAGTATGATCAATTGATTGATTGTTTAAACACAAAAACTCATGTGAGACGGAGCCCCATCACCCACAAATGATATGTGAATTATAGGATTTGGGTGGTGGGTAAGTGGATTGTGGGTTGACCCGTCTCACACAATGCATTAGAATTCCGTGAGACGGTCTCACAAGAGACTTACTCTTGTTTAAATAACTAATCTGAGCCTTTCATATTTAGATACTAATTTGTATAATTTTTGGATTCATAATTCTTGGCCAACAGGTTATAAAAACTGAATTTTTCTTTAATAAGTAATGTTTGGGTTTCGGTGATTTAATTATTTTAGGAATGTGGCGGAAACATAGAGCAAACATATAATTGCTTTAAGAAATTATTAGTTAATTCTTTTAGTTAGCTTAAAATGTTCTGTCTTCTGTGGCATAGGTTAACATTAATTCAGATTTGGAAAATTTATGGTTTATTCTGGTGCTAAAGAAAATTTTTAGTGAAACATTATAAATGTAGAATTTAGAAAAGATAGTAATAAATGAAGTGTGCAACATAGGAAATAACTGTACGATTGATTTAGGGATGAACATAAATTCATCGGTTGGGTATATTTATAAGGGCTCATAATTTATTCTGAAAATTGATCTCTTTAGCAGGGTATACTTGAATCATAATACATTGAACGTATATTATGAAATAGACTTTAACATTAATAGTAGTAGAATGACAGACGCTAATCATATTTTTATTAATTGTTCACACTTTAGATTCGGTTAAGGAAGCTTAAAACGTAATTAAGGATATTGAAGTGTGGTGAATTTTGAGAGTTTCAGGTAAGTGCATCTCTCACCTGCAGTATGAGTAGTTTTGTTTTAATTGTTTAATGATTATGCAAAATTACGTGAGTGCTTATTTATGTTTTATGTGAGTATGCTATAATGAGTTGCTAAATTAAATGTTTCGTGAATTTTTATTTATGATTTATGTGAATGTGAAGAGGTGATTTACTAAGTGATGTGCTTTCATGTATTTTGATCAAGTACAAGATGCTAGTAAATTTTGTTCTACGAAAAGTGAGAAAATATATTTTGAGAAAGTATATATATATATTTATTATATATATATATATATATTTTTTTTTGAGACTGGTACCGGGCACCGAGATCGCCCACTAGAGAAGTTAAGGGCCCTGAGACCGCCCTATGAGTATTGAGTTGCTCCGTTTGGATTCGGTGGTTAGCTACCCCGGATTCTACGGAGTTGCGCGCATTGATACCATGTCTGAGCCCACAGTATATTATTTTCAAGTACAAGAGTATATTATTATTTTTTTTAGTGATGTTCTTGTTTTTATTAAGTTGCAAAGAAAAATGGTTTGTGAGATAGGTGATGTACTTGCTAAGCAATTTTGCTTATAGTATTACCTCATGCTGCAGATAAAGACAAATGTAAGATGTGATGCAAGGAGATAGCAGTGCTGAAGCGTGAATGGTGGTGACAGCCTCGAAATTGGTTAAAGATTTTTAAGAGTTTTTTAAGTTTCATGCAAAATAAACTTTAGTTTTGAGATCTTTTGACATAAAGTTTTACACAAACAATTTAATTCTTTTTGGATGTTTTAGACCGTTTTAAATCTAATATGTTTTTTAACAAAATTGTTTCCGTTGTTTTAAAAAAAAAAAAAAAATCTCTATGAATCCTTATGATATTTTTATTAGTTGGAAAGTAAGAAAATTTAGTAGAAGTAATTACTCTACTGGAAGGGGCATTACATAAATGAGATCAATTTTGCACTCATACCCTTTGATGATCAAACCCGGCTCCAATCCATTTTTTTCATCCACTTTTTTGGAACTGGAAGCACATCTTGAGTCACTACGCCAATTTGGCTTGCAAGATTCGCAGACTCGTCTCCATTTAGAGGTCTTCCGACTGATGGATCTAAGTTTATCTTTATTTTACTTCTATAAGCTTCAAAGTACTTCAGTATTCACTTGCCAACTATTAGGTCTCGGCTTCTTTTCTTAGATCCAGCAGCTACATGTGGACATTAAAATTTTGTTACAATATTTAGGTACTCAAGTAAACGTAATAATACCTAAAATAATAAATTTACCTGTTGTAGCAGTTACGTCTTCAGTTGGTGGAATTTCAGATGTTTGATGGCTGAGTAATCCAGGACTTTGAGTTGCTGAATTTGGTGCAACAAGACCACTCTCCAGAGTATGATGTGTTAAAGTATTTTGACTTCCATTTGAGTTCAGATCTGTATTAGTTTGTTGTTGATCTCCTTCACTTGAAGGATGATATGTTTGAGTTGTTTTAGTCCTATTTTCGAGTGTATTATTCTTTAAAACACACGACGATCTGTTTTCTTCTGTATTGCCTAGCTTAGAGGAGATAACTCAATCCTTAGAATTCGTTCTTCATTGTAAGGGTTATCTCAACACAGTTGGAAGCAGACTCACCATCAGTGGCGGACACACATATGGGCAAGGGGTGGCAAGTGCCACCCCTTTTTTTTTGTTGTGATTACCTAAAATGTCCATTACATGTTTTAAAATTAAAAGAAATAACTTAATCTTATACACAAATCTTCTCTTTCTTATTTTCAAATTAATTTTTTTCAACTCTCATTCACCCTTTCTACCAAATTGAGTCTTCCCTTCACATACTTATTATTGATATGGCGAAAGCCAAACAGAACTAAAATGTATCAATGGCACCATAATGTTAAAAAAAAAGATGTATAATAGATCTTAAGTTAAAATGTTCAATTGTTTGGCATAGTTGTTAGATAACATAGATGAATTTCTCATTTGTGATGAGTATTATGAAAATATGACTTCACAACCGAATGAGTGATGAATGGATGAATGTCAAATATCTTCAAAATGATATATTCGAGTTTGTCAATAATGAAGCCATCATTCACAAGTTTCAAAATATGGTGAATCGTCGGATCAATTATAAATGGAGTATTTTCATTCCTTTTTTTTTAGTTCAAACAAAATGTATAAGATGAATTTTTGAAATCATTTATAAGTTACATTTTGTATGAAAATTTAAGTTTGTGTATATTATTTTTAATTGTGCCATCCCTTTAAAAAAGTTCTGCGTCCGCCACTGCTCACCATACCCTAGGAAGAGTAAGGTGCAGTTGGAAGTGCAAGTAGACTGAAGGGTGTTTCAGTTGAAAGCAAGAGAGAAGATAGAGAACTAAGTCTCTTTGTAACCTAGGGATCATATACCTAAGGTTTGGTAGTTGGTCAGTGTCCCTTGGCACTCTAAATCAAGGAATTCCAAGAGAAAGGAATTCTCCTGTTAAATCAGGGAAAGTGGATGTAGGAGATGTTTACTCCGAACCACTATTATTCTTGTGTTGATTCACTTTATGCTCTTCATCTTACTTCATTTATCTGCTTACAGTGATTGCATAGAACCTTTCTCATTCAAACTGCTGGAATCAATCCACAGTAATCATTCAGACAATTTGTTGCCCACAGGCAAGTTGTTAAGTTTCAGAAAACTATTTTAAAACGAGTATAATCTTTTGGGCCCCACATTTCCGCATCTTAGACTAGTTGAGATAGCTGTCCAACTGTATACTACTCAGTATACAGTAGGTGGATTATCTTGATCAAGTCTCAAAAGGTTTAATAACCAAGAACTCTTTGGTCTGAACAAACTGTCTACTCAGGCAACTTGTCACTTGTGTGACTTCTTGGTCTTGAAGAAGAAATTTGTTTTTAAATTCCTTCACGTGTATTCCCCCCATACACGTGTTTGTGACTCATTTAGGGACCTACAAGTGGTATCAAAGCGGTGGTTCAAAAGACCATTGTCTCTGACTATCATTGGTTCTTGAGGAAGAACCTTTGTGGTCTACTGGATTGATCTGTTTGTTTTCTGTATTTTTTTTACTCTTTGCATTAACCAACCATGGCTGATGGAAGTCACATCAATTGTTTATCTAAATTCTCCATTGAGAGTTATGATTATTGGAAATAAGGATGACAACACAGTTATACACATATCATAACAGGATGTGGGATGTAATCTCTAGTGGTTCGATCACTACACTCTTTACAGCCAACACTGGAGTAACAAATGAACTAAGAGAAGAAGGAAGACAAGCAATCCCAAAGCCTGAAGAAAGAAAGTTACAAGATACCAGAAAAGATACAAGGAGATCTAGCAAAGTGGAAGCCAAGATTGCTGAAAATGTAACTAAGGAGGAGAGTAGCTCAAGTAGTGACATGTTCTCTGAAAGTATTGATGATCTATGTCTTATGACAAGAGACAAATTGAGGTACAATCTATCTGGTCTGTCTCTTCTTGTTCTAATCACACACCTGAGTTAAGCTTAAACTCAGCTAGTGAATTCAACCGTCAATTGTCCTTTAAGGATTTGATGGCTGACTTCTCTAGGCTTCAAGAAGCTCATAAACAAACTGAAGAGGAGAATGATAGACTAACAATAGAGGTTCTCAAGTTGACTAAATCTGGGAATCAGGCAGATCTAACCTCAGCTTCTCTAGTGATGGATTTAACCAAAGAGCTTGAAGCCCTTAAAGTTAAATTAAACGAAAGAGAGAAGTTGGTGGATGACCTAACTATTGAACAGATTCAGAAGACTAAAGAAAATCATATGTTACAGTCCAAATTTGATGATCTCTTTCAAAGACATGAAGCTCTCAAAAGAAGTGAAGATATTCTACAGAAAATGGTTGCTACTATGAATAAATCCTCTCTTGCTATAGAGGAAATTCAAAGCTTCTCTTGTTCTGGGAATAACAAATCTGGATTAGGATATGATCCCCATCAATCTTCACTAGGTCAACTGAATGCATCTAGCAAACAGAGAGTGTTTGTTAAGCCAGTAGAAGCCACAACTTCTGTTGTAGCCATTCCACCTGCTAACGGTAAGGGTAAAGGACAAGTTGTCTCTGTCAAAAGGCAAAACAATATAAATTGGCCGAAACCAAAAGGAAAGGCTCAATACTGTTGTGTGCAACAAAAAGAGACTCAGATAAGTGGGTCTCAGACTAAGGCAAGTGACACTCAACTGAAGAAACCTGCTCATGCAAGTTGTATTCTGGCAAGTCGTCTGAACCCTCATCATAAACAAACTCTCAGACCACATGCACCCAAGCCACATAGAAACTTTAGGAAACTTAACAAAGGTCCTATGAACAAGTTTCCTGAACCTTCTAAGACTAGCGCTGGTACTCAGTCAACTTCTAAGGCATATGAGAAGAGGACTGTGTATATTGATGTATATGGAAGACAAATTCACTGCTCTAGTTCAACCAGATTGATTAAGGAAATTTGGATTCCTAAAGGTACTTCTAACAAGATAGGACCCAACACAAAGTGGGTACCTGTAGCTTAAACTCTGTGCAGGAAGTTGTGGGTCAAGCTAGAGGAGTGGATACCAAGAAAACTATCTGGTAGTTGGACAGTGGATGCTCAAGACATATAATTGGATCAAAACATCTACTCACTTATCTCATTGAAGAAGAAGGCCCACAAGCAACACTTGGTGATAATCCTCATGATCAACCAAAAGTTATGAAGCTCATATTGTTGGGAATCAAAGTTCTCAATAATGTCACTGGTTGAACCTCATCAGTTATTTTTTAAAATTTCACATGTACTATGAAAAAATAAAGGATAATCTACCAAATTTCTAAACAAAAATAAATACATAATTATTATGTATAAAATATTCATAGTTAATTTTTTTTATTGTGATTGTTACTTACAAAATATTTTCTAGCAATTTTTTTATTGTGATTATTGCATACAAAATAGTTTTAGTCAATTTTTTTATTTTAATTATTGCCTACAAAAAATGTCTAAATTTGCGTAGGCAAACAAATCACCCACGAGCAAATATAAATGTTCATATTAAATTTGCTCACATCTCATACATGAGACGGTCTCATACAAGTTTTAGTCATACTTTGTAGGCAATAATCATAATAAAAAAATAGTTAGGAATATTTTGTAGGCAATAATTAGGTATGTATTTTGTTCAAAAAAATTTAGGCAGTTTTTTATTTTCTTGTAGTGATGTCTTTCATCCAGATTATGGAATACATAGTGGAACATATATTCGAAGTGTTCCATTTTTATGTTCCACTTTTCGTATTCCACTAATTTTTGTAGATCTTCGGTGTGATTCCTTTATTCCACTTTTTGTATTCCGCTAGTGTTTCACTCTGCTAGATGTTTAACACATGGGCCAAAGTATTTGTAGGTCGTCGGTTATTTTTTACAATTTTACATGTCATAGAATACATATTGGAACACTAAAAATATTATAGATGATTTCATTCGCTATAATACATAATATTTTTAACATATTATATGTCATTCATTCAAATTATATAATACATGATGGAATACATAAAGTGACAGATGAATCACTATAAAAACACCTGTCGCAGGCGAGCAAAATATATTTTTTCGCCATTAGCGAGAAAAATTGTGAGGGAACTAAATAAATCAAAAAAGGTGAGGGAATTTTTTTTCTCGCCATTAGAGAGAAAAATAGCGAGGGAAAAAATCTAAATCGAAAAAGGCAAGGGAATTTTCTTTTTCTCGCTTTTGGCGATAAATTGCCGAGAATATATAAAAAAGGCGAGGGAATATTTTTTTGGGTTAATATCCCTAAATACCCCATTTCATATAACATCCCTTAATACCCCTTAATATAACAAAATATCCCAAACTACCCAATTTTTAGTCAAAGGATCTTTTGAACCCTTTAAACCCTTTGACCCACTTTTACAATCATTTAATTTTTACTACTTCCAAGCACATTCTTCTAATTCCAATCAATATGCTTTCTAATTTAATTAATAAGTCTACTCCAAATATTGAATAGATCCGAACCCGAAAATGAAACTTTAAAGATTGATTTTCCTCGAGAATAAGTATATAGGCTGGAATACTTTTCTCGTGCCAATACTGTCTAAAAAACAGTGGTCTGGAATGTGCAACAATGCCACGTACAAATTCTTTCGGAAATTGAAAATCTTAAATGGGGCAAGAAATCGGGAAATAAAACGTTGCGCGAAAATGGTATCAGAGCCTAGGTTTATTATGAACATGGTTATTATATTTATTATGTTTAAGTAATTAACAATTTGGTGAGGAGAATTTCGAGAAAATATGGATCTGGACAATTGTCCAAGATGTTTACCATACAAGAGATATCGTCAAATTTTGACGATGTATAAACAAGAACACCTACACAAGATGACATATTGGGAAGACCAATATGTTGAACGAGAGAACGCTGGAGCTTGCAGGGAAGCCTTGAGGCAATGCAATGTACAAGCAGCATATCATTTGGATTACTTCCAGGTTAACCAAATGTTACATGCTAGACTGATGGAGATACAAGAAGAAGCCCATCAGAATCATGGTTCCTAGAAGTGAACCAGAATGGAACGAGATTCTTCCGGACACATCTAAGATTTCTACAGATCTTAGAGAAATCTAGAAGATGGTGCAAAGCTATGGCAACCGCCATAATCATCTACCAACACAAGTCCATCAGATCCAGAACCAGATGGAGACGATGATAAAATATCAGAAGGAAACCATTGAAATCCTTCATGATATTCAATCAAGAGTAAAAGCCCTGGAGGACAGACCAAGTCCAGCCGGAGGAAGGAAACGTATTGATTTCGGAACAGTTCCCTATTTACACCAAAAGGGGAAACCGACTAAAGTCATACGACTAATGACCAGAGATGAAAAGCTAATCGCTATCATCAAAGGAAAGTCCATCATAAATTAAAGTGATGGATATGGAAAGAATGAATCTTGAAGATCTACACGAACTTGCTGAGTCCTTCGCAGGATTAGGTATCGTGGATCTAAAGATGAACACAAGAGATGGTTCAGCTTTGATTACTCGTGACCAACACCAAAGGCCACCTCCACAACCACCAGTAGATCCCAACGTTGCAGAAAGCTCGGGTTCACATCATGTGGACGAACCAATGCCGCATGCTGGAGATTTCACTACAAGAGGAGATCCTAT
Source organism: Scutellaria galericulata (assembly GCA_946896805.1). NCBI lineage: Eukaryota > Viridiplantae > Streptophyta > Magnoliopsida > Lamiales > Lamiaceae > Scutellaria > Scutellaria galericulata. The sequence goes on along the minus strand of OX335784.1, from coordinate 2,225,314 downwards.
TGTTTCAGGAACTCGACAACATTCTAGAAGGCCAAATATCATGAATACGCCTTATGGAAAATCACAGCTTGATCCGATACATCCGTATGGATTGATGCTGAATCTGGATATTCCAGATTTCAAAAATCGAGAAATCCTTATTGATGATTGGGCATCGGCAATGAGGATTGCAGCAGGAACCCTCGATCTTACAAAAGAAGGATTCATTCTACTCTTAGAAATGAGTCTAGAAGGATCTGTAAAGATCGCATGGGATATGACGGCACCAAAAATGAGAAACAATGTTACGGCTGTTGAGTCACTGAAAGGAATTGTCGATAATATGGCAAAATTATTCAAAATACATTTTATTGGCACAGGCTATTTCGAGGGAATAGAAGAGGAGAAAAGAAAAAGATATAAACAAGCCCTCTACTGTCTCGAGTTACATGATATTTGTCATGTTGACGAATATATCAAGCTATTCACCGAGTACAGATGGAAGTCCAAGGTGGATGAGAAAGAGGTTTCGCAACTTTTCTTTGTGAAGATACCAAGTCCCTGGAGAGAAATGCTCATCAGGGAATACAAGAGTGCAGACGATTTGGATACTGTGGCTAGAAGAATGTCTTTCTTAAAAGCCAAGTTAGCCGAATGGTGTCACCAGACAGCACTCTACAAGAACTACAAGAGACTCCGAGGAATCAATAAAATGGTTCCCCTGTGTTGCGAAGATAATGATATCCCAACAGTCGTGGGAGGTCAACCACGGAGGCATAAAAGGAGGAAGCTGAGAAGCCATCCATACCGCCGTGAAGATAGCAACCAAAGAGGAGGTCGTAGGTCTTCATGGAGACCTAAAAGAATGTGGTCAAAACAAAAGGCCCGAAGTTATAAATTAGGGCAAAGACCAGCACCAAGCAGGAGTAGAACCTATTCATCGGGTTCTAACCAAGGAAGTTCCAGCAGAACTCCATGAAGGAGAACTTTCAGGCGAGCTCAAACAAGAGCTAATGAAAGTTTCAAAGACTGTAATTGCTGGACCTGTGGAGCAAGAGGGCACATCTCAACAGATTGCCCGGACAACCAAAAGAGAGGTGTAAGACAGTTCGAATCAACACCAGAATTCGAAGAAGCTGTCTATTACCAAGATCTTATACAGGTGTATCAATTTGAGGATCTATCCTCAGATGAAAGCATCTATGAAGAAGAGATCTATTCGGATCATGGAAGTGAATCCACATCAGAATTGGAGTGAAGAAGAAATTCTTCAAACAACAAGAGAGGATATGTCAGGTTTTCTCTCTCACACAACAGTTTCTCATAAAACTCTAATGAGGATTATGAAAGAAGATCCAAAGCTTCGGATGTATGATGGCTTTACCATCGGAGCAATGGAGAAGGCACTGGATAAGTTTGGGATTCGTAACAGAAAACACCAAATTATCCATAGAGTTACTATTGGTGAATTTGCTATTCCAATGGAATTCACAAGTAACTTGATCGAGATGCAGTTGATCCCTTACAAAGAAATTAGGGATATCAAAAGCAAAGTGAAAAGGGAAGTTGCAAATACACTCTCATGGATTCACATCGGAGCCATAAGAGTAATTATTAAAGCAACATTCAAAGAAGGAATAGATTCGCCACTCAATCTTGCGATTTTCGACAAGCGAATCTCCAATCTCAAGGATTCATGCCTTGGAGCGGTTACAGGAAACTTGTGTGTAGGGAAACTGGCATTCAATGTCTATCCCAGAATTGCATACAATTTGGGAGATCGAGACTTCAATAGAGTCTTAACCCTTCATCAAGATTTCAAAAGGGAAGATTTGATGAAAGAATGGAATAGACCATACTCGATCACCTACAAGATTTCCTATGCTCTCTCGAATACACATCATTCAGAGGTATTCTTGAGAAAGGAATTCATCGAAATCCCAAGAATATTTGAGGATTTCGCTTCGGTGGTTCTTCTAGAAATGATCGAGTCTCCAACTATTAAGGAGATCGATATGAAGATCCAAGATCAACCGGTCTTCAATAAAAGTCAAAGCCTCAGAATGGAGACCAGTACGATTTCTTTCCAACAAGACAGGCTGATGAGTAGCAGTCGATGGGAAGAAAAAAGGCCTAGTACAATTCAGCAAATTCCAAGTGTATTCAAAACACAAGAGGAGCTGAAGTGTCCAGAAGGGTGGAGAGAAGTTGAAGTAATATTCGATATCACTCAAAAGGATAATATATTTCCTTGTGATGTTTTATATTATCTCCAACAACCGATAGTCGGAAGATTTCAAGAAAGCCTAAAGATGGGTGAAATTGAACTGATTATCACAGGTGTTGCAGGAAGAATCCCAGAACAATTAGTACTGGGTATCGACTTTCTTGAGGATCATAAGCCTTGGGAAAGATTACAAGATGGAATGGAGTTCACAGTGGCTGATAAAAGATACAGAATCAGATGACCACTAGTCCATTCTCCATATACATTTCTATTGGAATGATATATGGTGAGTACAAGGCTGAGTATTTCGCAGCCTATGTTGACTCAGGAGCAGGAATTTGCACTGCAAAGCAATGAGTCTTTCCTAAAGATTTTGGAGAAGATCTACCAGCCATTGCAGAAAGAGATTTCTCAAAAAGGATTCTTATCCTTAATAGAGGAATCAAACAAGCAGAAATTATTATCGGAGGCGCTGGCGGTACCCCATGGTACAAAATAAAGACGCCACCAATCTATTTCCATGATACAGGAGCAGATGTTTTGCTAGGAAACAATTTCCTACAAACATTCAAGCGTTTTACACAGGAAAATGAGACAAGAAGGCTTATTTTCACAACATTATGTGATCATAAGATTATTGTCCAGAGACTGCGGGAGGCATTCTATAGAAAAATGCCTATTAATTTTCACAGCAAGCGTGGTGATGAAGCTAAACTTCGACATCCAAAAATGGCGGATAAAAGAAGATTTGGCGATGCCCTATTATCCTTTCGACAATTTGGTTTGAAACAAAAAGATATCAAGAGATGGAATAATACTTTGTATTCATTCAGAATACAAGGAGAAGAACGAGTTCCACCAGAGGCTATTGCAGAATTGCGAAAAGCCATATTGGAGAATCCACCAAGTGATGTTACTATTGAAGAACAAATATCACTCGAGGATTTCAAGAAAATGGTCCAAAGAAATTACAACGAAGATCCTTTGGCATGGTGGGAAAGGAATGAGCTCAAAGCATCCTTAAAGGTTAAACCTGGAAAGGAACATGAGTTCGTGAGACTCAAACCAATCCTTATAAATCAGAATGATCGTGAGGATATGCAGAAGATATTTAAGAAACATCTAGACCTTAAGTTGATATCACCAGGAGTTTCTCCTTACAGCAGCCCTGGATTTCTAGTAATGAATCATGGAGAAATCAAAAGAGGTAAACCTAGACTTGTTATTAATTACAAAGGGATTAATGACATTCTGGAATTTGACGGATACTACATCCCGAGTAGAGAACACTTGGTTAACTGCATCAAAGGTGCCAAGATATTCTCAAAGTTCGATTGCAAGTCTGGATTCTACCAGATTAAGATGGAGGAAGAAAGTAAGAAGTTCACAGCTTTCTCCACCCCACAAGGACACTATGTCTGGAACGTAATGCCTATGGGATTGGCAAATGCACCCAGATATATCAAAGAAAGATGGATAATCTGTTCAAAGATTATTTCAGCTTCATGTTCGTATACATAGATGATATACTCATCGCTTCAAAGAATATGAAGGAGCATCTCAAACATTTGAAGATATTTTCAAATGTTTGTCACAAAGAAGGATTAGTGCTTTCTGAAAAGAAGGCAGTAATTGCTACAAAACAGATTGAATTCCTCGGAATTGAAATCGATGAATCTGGGATCATCCTACAAAGCCACATCGTGGAAAAGATACACGGATTTCCAGATGATCTCAAGGACAAGAAGAAACTTCAAAGTTTTCTTGGAGTTCATTAACAATCTAGCACATCATAGGAAGGTGTTCATCCCATTACTCAAGAAAGATGCTATATTCAAATGGGAAGACGAACATCGAGAAGGGATTAAGCGACTTAAGGAAGTCTGTAGCAAACTTCCGAAACTTGTTATTCCTCAGGACGAGGATGAATTGGTCCTTTACACAAATGCCAATGATTTTTGATGGGCAGCAATTCTTATGAAAGTCGCACCAAACGAAGAGATGTCATGTAGATATTGCAGCGGTCTGTTTACAGATGAAGAAGCAATTCGATGGCATATCAACGAGAAGGAATTCTTTGCAGTCAAAAAGGCTTTCAAAAAATGGCCTCTCTTTTTACTGGCTAAAAAGTTTACCTTAAAAATTGATAATTCTAGTGTCAAAGCATTTCTGAAAAATAAAATGGAATCAAAACCAGAAAATGCTAGGAAACTTAGATGGCAGGCAGAATGCCAATATTATGATTATGATATTGTCATTGTGAAATCTCATGAAAATGTTCTTGCAGATTTCCTAACATGAGATTGAAGGATGTGTCGCTGACGAGGTCCTCAAACGAGTGAGACATATCCGGGAAAACCTGGAAAGTCTCGAACGAGCTTTTGGGACATTATGTCTCAATGCAGAAGTTGTTGGACGACTTCAACGAGTTGATCAGGAATCCGTTTCTGATCTAATACGAGCATGCTTCTATGCACAGGGACAATTGTTCTCTGTGTTGCATGGGCCTATCCTCCAGGTTGCATCTTCTACGGTGCAAAAGGGAGAACTTCGAGATCGGGACTCTAACCCGAAGGCTATGGATTCAAATACCATGCCTACGAGTGTTATAGGGGATCCATTCCTTGAGAATGAACAACCTGTAACGAATGTTGAAGCTCCGGTGTCACAACCCGAGCCTTCAAGTCAACCCAGTACCTCTGGGGTTAAAGAGGTCGAGTTGAACTTGAGGCCGCAGACAGGCAAAGCGAAGGTTCAAGCTCACACTAATGAGATTTCTCCTATGCAGGTATACCAAAGGCAATGGGAGAAATTGGCAACAAGACGAGGGATAAACCCGGAAAAATCAATCATTGATATAGTCGGGAAATACCCAAGAGTTTGGATGAAACCTGGAAGTCATCTAAACGAGGTACAAGAATGGTATAACTTTGGAGCTTTAGCTTCGGTATATACCATTTCACCTGGTTTCCCAGAAATCTCAAAGTTACCGAGATGGATTGGGGAAGCAGTATACGAGACCTGGGCAAACAATCAACACTTGTCCAGATGAGACATCTTGGAGCTCTACTTCATTAGTGCCGCTCCAGAACCTGCTAAGAAAGGCTTTCATGAAGTCTTTCACTTTATCAAGCTTCGGAGACCAGACGGGAATGCCTTAAAATACATAAAGGCAACCTCCACGGAAGATGTCCCGACATTGGTAGGAGCCTTCAATGAAGACGACGATTCTACACGACGAGCTTGGGGGCTTTGGACTTGTCTGACAGAAATGGACAAGGTCAAATACACATTTAAAGTCTTCCAGAATTCAGCCAATGGATCTTTCATGCTGAATACAATGACTGGATCGACGACAGGATTTGCAGAGGAGATTTTTGAAACTAAAAGGAAGATCCTCTGGGAAAACAAGATTCCGGCAAGTAAAGAAACTTACCGGAAATTCTGTAATATGGCACACGTTGGACGATGGATCGATCGGATCTGTCAAGCGTGCCCCGAATAGAAAGAACCCGAGTTTGGGAAAGGATTCCGACCCAAACCCGATCGATAGGCAGCTGGAGCCAATAAAGATAAGGGCCCAGTACAGAAGAGACGCTATCCCCGGGGACCACATCGACCAAATTATTAAAGCGTTCCCGACAAAGTTAAATGGGATAGGCCACGAGAAAGTGACTCTCCAACCAACCTCACATGGTAGGCTGAGTCAAAAGCAAGAGATTCCTCGACAATTGAACATGATTAAGTCATGGGGCACTAAGAGGAAAGAGCATTGATTGGCCACAATGGAAGGCAGCCAGCCAGCTCATTCAAAAGAGTTTGAAATCCGAATTTCACGTCCGGATTTCTATCTATAAATAGACAGAGCGAAGGAAGCTGAAGACATCGACCATTCCCCTCAATTTTCTTCAAAAACATCTATTCTTAGTTTTGTAATAAACATCTTTGTTTTCTTAGATAGTTTTCAAGTTTATGTGTTTAGGTTTTCAAGCCTTCTCTATGAGAGGCTAAACATGTTTTCTCCTCCCAAAAAGACATTACTTATGTAATAAATATATTTCCAAGTTCATAATAAAATAAAGGTTTTTGCTTCAACATGTGTTTTTAGTACGATTTGTTCGTCCCCTGGAAGGAATATTTTGTACACCTGGTGTAGGAAACGAACCAAGGTTGTGTTGTACAGTTGCTGAAGGAGCTAGATAACTTGCAGATCATCTTCCTCAAGGAGTTGAAGTTGGACAGTGAGGAGCTGTTCGTAAAAAGGTCTGGGGGCAGTGATTTTCTAGCTGGTGGTTTTGCAAACCATCTCACCCGGTGCTGTTGCGGTCAAAGAAATGTATGAATTTTAGGGGATGAATTTATTTTACGGAAGCATGTTGGGCCTGATTTCGATCTGTTTACGTTTTATCCGAATATAATTACTATTTGGAGTGGAAATAGAAATTAAGTATGAAAGCATTAAATGTTTTGAGACAAATCTTTGATAATTGGTTAAATGTCATTAATGCTAATGATTGAAAAGGGGTAGATGGGGATGTGATATAAGGAAAATAGGTATATTGAGATAATTTGTTATATTTGAGGGTAGAATGGTATGTTGTTATAGAAAAAGGGGTAATAAGGGATGGGGACCCATATTTTTTTTCTCACCATTTTGCAAGAAAATGGCGAGAAAAACTGTTGCTCGCCAATGGAGAGGGATTTCCCTTGCCATTTTGCTCGCCTTTGTATTAAAAAAAAAATTCTGCAAATTTGCTCGCTAATTTGCTGGCTATTTTTTAAAAATAAAATTTTACATGGTTATAATCAATATTCTACATAATATAGAATTAGAACAACTAATACCATATAATTGAACAACGAATATCAATTAATTGGACAACTAAAATAACAATTGGATGGTTATGTTCATTTTTTTAGTGTGTAGGCCACTTGAATTCATCATGATTTTTTTGTTGAAATATTATGAATTTGTGTGTATTTATTTTGTGTTCATGTTTATTTTGTTTAATTTGAACAAGAGAAAGACGTATAAAATTAAAGAATAAGGACAGAAAATTCCTTTGGTCTTGATTTTTTAACTTATATGCTTGAAGTAATACTACGAATGCTCCACAATGGAAGTTGCGGATCTTCCACCATTATGTTTCGAATGGATTTTCAAAAAGAAGCAAAAATCATATTATGTATACTAAGTTCAACTATGGGATGGCCCACTTTGGCCCATCCCATAGTAATTAATTAATTAGATCGATCGAGAAAATTATACATATACTAGAGCGTTCGAAACTGATCAAGAAGACAGACGTTGAGGAAGAAGTTGAGGGAAGCCTATGTACAATAAATATCTAGAATTGGATTTTTTATATGCACAGATATATCATTCAGTCACTTTAATTATTTTTTGCAAGTAAGCATGTTACTTATGGTTAAATTATTTTTTGAAATTAACCATGTTACTTAAGATATATTGTTGGTAAATTTAATTTTATTGTAACCATGTTTTGAAAGTAACCATGTTACTTAAGATATATTGTTGTCAACAAATTAACTACAAAAGATTTTAAAGTTTATTCCGGCCGGTCATCTTTTTTGGTGATGCATGGTAAGTAAAAATATTCTTCTCCAACATCTCAAAATGACCACCTTGAAGTAGTAGGTCGCAGTGGTACCGTTCTTGAGACTAACTGATTAGCGATGTGACGGGGAAAAGATATTTGAAGTTAAAGAAGAAAGAGAAGAAGATTAAAAAGACACATTAATTAGTCTTTTTATTGACTAGATAACAGCAAGTAGAAGGATATACAATCTAGGATCGACAGCGTTCTACAATTGCAGATTGTCGGCCCACATGTCAGCAAGACACTGGTTCTTCGTACAACTTGATCACTTCTCTCTACTAGCTATATTTGACAAGATGTATTATCGTATAGTAGTGATCTTCCTAGTATAGCATGGTTGTGCGTGTTGTCTCCTCCTGCTTCCTATTCTGAATGCTGCGTTATTCTTCTGTTCTGCGCGCCATCTCTTCCTGCTTCCTATTATGAATGTTGCATCATCTTTCTGTTCTGTGCCAATTTTCTATTCCGTGTCCTTTCTGTTCGGTGCTAGATTTGTTTTTTTAAAAAGAATCAATTTTGCTTCCTATTCTAAATGCTGCATCATTTTTCTGTTCTGTGCCAATTTTCTATTTTTTGTCCTTTCTGTTCGGTGCCAGATTTGTTTTTTAAAAAAGAATCAATTTTGTGATACAGTTTAAAATTTAAAAGAATGGTTTATTTTAAAGAAAACATGTATCAAGTTTAAAATTTAGAAAACTTTGGAAAAGATTATTTTTAAATATTTTTTAGAATAAAAAAATGGTTATGGAATGATCGTCTGTTATCATGTATATATATATAGATATATAGATACAGATGAATGAATCTTAATAAATATAATTACGGATAATATCCTAAATTTGTTGGATAAGTAGATTTAGAATTTAAAAAAAATTGGAAAAAATCAGTTTTTGAAAATAAGTAGATATATTGGAACGTTTTTTGAATTTTTTTTTGGATATTATCTTAATAAATATAATATCTATAGATAATATCCAAAAATTTGGATATCTACAGATAATATCCAAAAAATTTCATATTTGATTTATTGAAACGTTTTTTGAAAAAAAAATTCTATGGATAATATCTCGATCATTCTTGCTTTGCTCCAATCTGACCTAGCTAGTGAGCGATCCCAGATCGCGACAGAGAACAAAACAACAAGCGAGCGTACCTTTGTTCGCTTCTTCTCCACCAAGCACGGAAGTTTAAGGATAACTGTAGGTCGGTAGCTATCTAAGGAAACTCCGATTCGATCCGCCCCTGGCTGGGAGGCATCTACCTCATCCCGATCACAAGTGTATGTATTTTTTATTTATAATTAAATTTAAAAAAAATTGAAAAATATTTTTTGAAAAGAAAACGGTTTTCTAATCGTGATTTTTATCTTTCCTTTATGTTGTCCTTAGAAATTATAAATTACGAAATTGTCCTTAAATTCCTTATAGAATTACCATTTTGTCTGACTTTTTATTATTATTATTATTATTATTATTATTATTATTATTATTATTGTTATTATTATTATAGATTCCATGTGGAGATGATTGGGAGTGATTTATATATTTTGAACTTCATATTAGTAATTGGAACCCGAAAAATCTGATTATGTGTTAAATTGCGCCCCTGGCTGGGAGGCTACCTCATCCCGATCACAAGTGTATGTATTTTTTATTTATAATTAAATTTAAAAAAAATTGAAAAATATTTTTTGAAAAGAAAACGGTTTTCTAATCGTGATTTTTATCTTTCCTTTATATTGTCCTTAGAAATTATAAATTACGAAATTGTCCTTAAATTCCTTATAGAATTACCATTTTGTCTGACTTTTTATTATTATTATTATTATTATTATTATTATAGATTCCACGTGGAGATGATTGGGAGTGATTTATATATTTTGAACTTCATATTAGTAATTGGAACCCGAAAAATCTGATTATGTGTTAAATTGATACGAATTATAAATTGAGTGTTTATGGTGTTAACGTTCAAAGTTCATGTTGTAAATTAAAATGGAACTTAAGTTTGTGTTTTTTTACGTAATTAACCATATGTTATATTAGTATGACGTTTATGTACAAATATCATAGCTTTTATATAATTCTGTAACTCCAACAAAAAAAACAATTTTCAGCATATTTTTGGATCTTGCATTCAATGATTCTGAAAAACTGAGGACGAACCCTTGTCTTATTCTGCAGATCATTAAATGCGACGGTCCTCGGCTTCAGGTTTGTTGCAGATTGTCGGCCCACATATCAGCGAGACACTGGTTCTTCGACAACTTGATTACTTCTCTCTACTAGCTATATTTGATCAGATGTATTTTCGTATAGTAGTGATCTTCCTAGTATAGCATGTTGTGCGTGCTGTCTCTTCATGCTTCCTATTCTGAATGCTGCAACATCCTTCTGTTCTGCGATAGTTTTCTGTTCAGCGCCAGATTTGTTTTTTAAAAAGGATTCAGTTTTATGATACAATTTAAAATTTAAAAGAACGGTTTATTTTAAAGGAAACATGTATCAAGTTTAAAATTAAAAAACTTTGGAAAAGATTATTTTTAAATATTTTTTAGAATAAAAAAACGGTTATAAAATGATGTCTCTGTTATCATGTCTATATATATAGATATATAGATATAGATGAATGAATCTTAATAAATATAATCTTGTACGGATAATATCCTAGATTTTTGGCATAATTTTTTGGATAAGTAGATTTAGAATTTAAAAAAATCAGATTTTGAAAATAAGTGGTTTTTTTATATCTGATTTGTTGAAAAACAAATGGTGATATAAGAAACAAAATTTTTCTTATCTGATATATTGAAACGGTTTTTTAAAAAACAAAATTTTCTACAGATGATATCCAAAAAATTTCATATCTGATATATTGAAATGTTATAAAAAAAAAATTTCTATTGATAATATCTCGACCATTTTTGCTTTGCTCCAATCTGACCTAGCTTAACAAAAATGTTTCATTTATGTGGTAATCTATAAGGAAAAAAAATTGAATAAGTATCAATATCTCTGGAGGGTTGGATAGACAAAGTAACAAAACTAGTGATGTTCAACCGGTTTTAAAAATTGGAACCGGACCAGTTCGAATCGGCCGGTCAATGGTTCCGGGAACCGTTGACCCGGTTCCGATTCAAACCGAAACCGAGAACCGGCCGGTCCCGGTTCGGTTTCGATTCCAATATTTCCGAACCGCCGGTTTTCCTTTTTTTTTTCGGATGCCATGTGTACGGCTAGGATTAAAGAGCCATTTTTTGATCAACAGCTTAGATTAAATAGCCGTTTGAAAAAGTAGTCGTTGGATGATTGAACCGCCGGTTCAGATCCGAATTTTGATCCTACAGTCGTGATCAATCGACCGTTGGAGATGGACAGCCAAGATCGTTCGAACCGGCGGTTCGAACCGGATCTGAACCGACGGTTCGAACCGCCCGATTCCAATTTTTTTTTTTAATTTTCAATTCCACATCTATAAATACCCCCATTCCATCCCACAATTTCTACACCAATTTGATTCAATCACTCTCTCAATTCTATTCTCTTAAGCTCACAAATTCAAGTTTCAATTCTACTTCAATTCATTCTTTATTTTTGTAGTTCTTCAATTTCCAAATTTATTTCAATTCTCTTTCATTTCAAATCCAAAAAAAAATGTCTCAAAGAGGTTCTTCTTCCACCGGTTCTTCACGTGGAAAAGGAAAGAGTCCGATGTCGATGCCGCCACCACAATCTCTTCACGACGATGCCGACAACGATTATATTGATCTGTATCAATATAATCAAGAGGATTTGGAGGAGACTCTAGGCCCTAATACCGCCGCCGCCTTTGCCGAAGTCGAAGAAGAAGTAGAGATGGCAAGAGATACACAAGAAAGTGGTAATACTCAAAACACTACCTCTCGTGATCCTTCTACTCTTCGTTCGGATATTTTCTCCATTCACTTTAAAAAGGAGAAAGTGTCGAATAGCAACGTCGACTACATAGTCACGTGCAACCATTGTGCAAAACCGTATAAATTCAAGCACAGAGGAGGCTATGGGACATTCACCAACCATGTCTTGAAGAAGCATCCCGACAAGGTGGGCATCGAACGAGGGCAAACACAACTTCGAGGATTTACCGGTTCTTCGACGCGACCGGAAGGTATGGATTCTTTAACTTTTAAATTTAGTCAATTAAATAATAGGAAAGGCGTAGTAGCATTGATTGCTAAGAAACGTCTTTCATTTAATTTTCCTACTGATGATGCTTATGAAAAATACACTAGCAATTTTTTACAACCGGCATGTAGAAAAATAAGTAGAAACATCGTAACTAGGGATATAGAAAAAATGGTAGGAGAACATAAATTGAAATTAATTGAAGATTTAAAAAAATTAAAACAAAAAGTTTCTATATGTAGTGATGTTTGGAAGGATCCATATAAAAAGAACCATTATATGGGTATTACTTATCATTGGATAGATGATGCATGGATTGTTCAAAAACGTTTAATTGCATACATTGATTTTAATGAAAAGCATTCGGCTTTAAACATTGCTAAAAAAATTAGACATGTATTAAATGATTATGGTATATTAAGAAAAATATTTTCCATGGGATTTGATAATGCTAGTGGTAATACCGCTAGTTTACATTACTTGATTGATTTTTGTCAACCTCCAAGTGGAGGAAATTTTTTTCATATTCGTTGTATGTGTCATTGCATAAATTTATGTGTTCAAGATGGATTAGAAGAATTAGATAGATTTATTAAACCTATTAAAGATGTTATTTATGAAATTGCTAACTCTACGGTTTATCATAAAAAATGGGCTAGGTTTTGTAAGAGACATGGTTTAGAAGTCAAAAAATTTGTAATGGATGTTAAACATCGTTGGAATTCTACCTATTATATGCTTCAAGATTCGTATGAATATAGGTCTATGCTTTGTCAATTTTATATAGAAAATCCACATGATGATGTAGTTTTATTTGAAAATTCATGGGATGCATGTTTAAATTTAATTCAACTTTTAAAAATTGTTGAAGAAGCAACTAGAGAACTAAGTGGATGTTATTATCCTACTTCTCCCTTAGCTATAGATCATTGTGTGAAAATTGCTCTAATTTTAAATGAATATTCAACTTGTGATTATTTAGGTAACACTTGCTTAGTAATGAAAATAAAATGGTTAAAATATTTTCATGAAATTCCGGATATATTTTTATGTGTCAAGTTATTAGATCCTAGGCTTAGAGAAGATGGCTTGGAAGAATTGCTAAACATGTATTATGATGCATTGTTCCCCAATATGATATTAAATGACTATGATTTATGTGATTATATTCCTAACCCTAATGAACTTGTAGGTAGAACTAAGACAAATTTATACAATTTGTTTAAAGAATATAAACAAATTTTAGGTGATTCTAGTAATGATATAATTGATCAAGGTAGTAGTCAATCGACACAATCATCTAGTCAACATGGAGCTCCGACACTTAGTATATTTTATAATTTTTATGATGTAAAAACAAAAAAACGAGCTAGAGGTAGTAACCCTTGTCAAGAATTAGATAATTATTTAGGTGCCACATTTGAACAAATTAGTTTTGAAAATCCTATAGATTTATTGAAGTGGTGGTCAAGAAGGATCACCACTTATCCTATTCTAACCACTATTGCTAAGGAAGTTTTTGCAAGTCCCGCCTCAAACGTTGCGGTCGAACACGCTTTTAGCAAAGGAGGACACATGTTGAATCCAAGAAGAAATAAGTTGACGAATGAGAATGTACAAAAATTACTCTCCTTGAAGATTGGTTAAGAGCGAACAACCGTCAACAACATCTCGATTTCTCACATTTAGACTCCGATGGAGATGACACTTATGGATACGATTCAAACACGTCCTCCTCCGCCGGAACCAACGAGTGAGGGTAAGTTTAGGTGAGTTAGAGAGCTACGTGAACTTTGATTCCTTTGTTTTTACAAGGATACGTAGATAATTTCATTTTAAGTTTGGAAGTTACACTTGCAATCTTAGAATGAAACTCAAGCTCTTTCAAATTTTTTTCTCTCTTCTTCAATTATATTGTATAAAAAAAATGTAATCTTTTAAATTCAAGTATTCAATAGATATTGTAGTTACGACTTACGTAGTATGATTCAAAAATCATGATTGTAATTTGTAATATATTGCATTGTAATATATGATTTGGATTTTGGAACATATATTGTACTTGTATTTATACATTATTAATATTTTATTGTAATTTTAAACTTGATTTTATTTTATTAATTTTCACTCATTTTACTTTGTTAAAAGTCTTCAAAACTTTATATAAAAATTACAAGACTAAAATTACAATTCATGCAATTTTTGAACATTCTGCTTCTCGGTACGGCGGTACCGAGAAGCAGAATGTTCAAAAAAATTTGGCCAAAAAAAAAAAAAAAACCGAAAACCGAACCGCCGGTTCCGGTTTAACCGGCGGTTCGGAACCGAAACCGCAACCGGAACCATCCCGGTTCGGTTCCGGTTCCATGGTGGCCGGTTCGGAACCGGAACCGGCGGTTTGCCGAACCGTGAACAACACTAAACAAAACATGTATGTGGACTCTGGTTTTATGTGATCTTGAGCAGGGGTCATCTACCGCGTGATTTTCTGTTATTGGCTACGACAAGGGTATGAATGTAATTTAATGCTTAGGACTGTGCGACACATTGGTGGCGCAATGAGGGGTGCCGGTGCAGAGCAACTTTCGGTGCTGGCGAGGACTATGGCTGAAAGCAAAGTAATCAAAAATGCAGTGCGTTTATTCTATGCTCTTGGATACAAATTGGATCATGAGCTGCTGAGAGTGGGATTTGCCTTCCATTTCCATAGAGGTGTTCAGATAACAGTGACGGTTTCTTCAGTTAATAAGATGCTGAAACTGCATGCAACTGAAGATGCACTTCCAGTGACACCAGGTATTCAGCTGATTGAAGTCACAGCCCCTGCATCATCTGAGAACTACACTGAAGTTGTTGCTGCTGTCTCATCGTTTTGTGAATATCTTGCTCCGTAAGTGCATTCAATTTCTTCTATATCACCGTTTAGTTGATTACAAGCCTTTTCTTTTACATGTAGTAGTGTTCAAGCTGATTGTTGCACCTTAGACATAGTTTGTGGTTTGTTGCGTTTGTGGCATACGGGTTGGACTCAAACTTTGGAACCCATCAAACTTGTTGATAGATTTGATTAATTCTTTACTTTCATTAAGAAGTTCTACATGTATAGCTCACTTTGACATAATAGTTACTTGTTGAACTTTTTGAATTTCAGGTTACTCCATCTGTCAAAACCGGGTGTCTCAACAGGAATCGTCCCCACTGCTGCTGCGTCGCTGATGTCAGATGGTGGAGGCACAACACTCTAGTGAGTTGTAATAGTTGCTAGCTACTTGAAATTGTGAATTGCAAAGCATATTAGTTTTTCATATCATCACCAGATTTTAGTACCATATATAGACACTTCAAATTTGAATTCGTTTACAAATGTTATTCTTCTATGTCCATTGTCTTTGAGGCTTATCTGGCGTGTAGGGGGACTATTGTAATCGCTTATTTACCCTTTCTGTTTATTCAAGAAAACTTCATGATGTATGAAATCGTGCTTTGTTTTTTTTGATAAATTGATTTCGAAACTTTGCTATGGGATCCCAGAACCAAGGTATCAGTGAAAAATGTAAAATGTGGTATTGCCATATGAAATTTATGTCTAATAAAGATGTAAGAAACTCGAGAAATTATTATTTGTTCTGATATGAGTGTAATACAGAGAATCTTGATACAGAGAAATATGGCCTTCACTAGCACAAAATAGCTAGGTGCAATAATATTTTATTTTAGCAACGAAATGCATAAAAGTCGTCGCTAATAAATAAAATAAAATTTTCCATTAGCGACAAAATTTATACAATTCGTCGCAAATGTTAGTGACGGATTTATAATATTATTGTCGCAAACCAATTTTAACAATGAAGATATATACATTGCCACTAAATTTGTGGCGAAGTAATAATATTTTGTTGATAACTTAGCAACGAAAATCATGTACGACTTTCGTCACTAATTCTAGTTTTAGCGACGAAATTTTTTTGTTT
The DNA here is from genome assembly GCA_946896805.1 of Scutellaria galericulata. Lineage (NCBI taxonomy): Eukaryota > Viridiplantae > Streptophyta > Magnoliopsida > Lamiales > Lamiaceae > Scutellaria > Scutellaria galericulata. Next base: position 2,209,353 of record OX335784.1, on the reverse strand, counting down.
ACAACTTCGCAACGAAGTACTAATATTTTGTCGCAAATATGGTTAGTGACACTGCCATAGCGTCGAGCCTGGCGACGAAAATAAATGGTCACTAGATCATATTAGCGATGAAAATTTTCGCTGCTAAATTCCAATTTTCTTGTAGTGAATGAAGAAATCAAGAGTGAGGTATAAGAAATCCATTATTAATTAATCGAAAATCAAATCTTTACAAATGTTTGCGCCTCTTCGAACTGGGAAAGAGATTATTAGCCAAACATGGCTACAAAATTATCAATAAAAAAAAAATTGAAAACACCAATTAATAATCTGAAAAAAAAAAATCAATTAAACCTAAATAAATTATGAAAAATATTAAAAGGCAAACAGAAATTTAAAAAAGAATTAAAAATAAATAAAAATAAACTAAATAAAACTTGAGTCTGCACGTACAAACCTGTACGTTTCATTTCATATTTTCACCCAAATTTAAAATTAACGTTTCGGTTATATTAATTTATATGTTCTGTGTGTCCAGTTGCACAGTTACAACTCATGCACATTTGACTAACTGGTAAGTAGGAAATATGTGCATTTTATTGAGGGCATATTTGAGATTTTATGATCGATTAATTGATTGAATGCATGATTTTCCTACATATTTGTGTTTTGTGTCTCCAAGTACTTCATAAATTATTTTCTTGATTACTTTAGGAATTTTGAAGTGTTTTGGAGACGAGACGAGATAGTATGGATCAAGGGATGAGATTTGGGTCAAGAAGAAGAAGTGGGCTTAATTGAAAACAAAAGGAAGAAGAAAAAAAAAGAGTTTTGGGCCACATTAATTGGAGGAGAAGAGAGGCCCATGGCCCAAGTGCTTAAGGGTTGGAAGAAAGAAATTCACGCCACCAGCATTATCATACAATATATACATTGACTTTTCCTCCAAGAAAGGCACTTTTCCTTATTCTCTATATTATACTGTACACGCAGGTTGATGTGAGGTTAGCGAAAGTTTAGGAGAGAGAGAGACTAGAATTAGGTTTTAATCCTTTATTTTGGAGATTGATTTGATGGATTTCAGAATTGCTTGGATGGAATCAATTACAAGGATGATAGGCTAATCTTTCAATTCCGGTTAGCAGGGATGTTTGAACCTATATTTCTTTTATGTTTTAATTAATTTTGTTTCCCCTTCTCGATGTTTGATTGGAATTGATTATGTTATCTGTGCAGAACGTTTTCGATTGTTGATACTTAATTTGGACTGATCACCTAGGTTAAGTAATTGATAATTGATTGCTAGAATTTTAGATCATGAATCCTAATTGTTGTGATTTAATTTTCATAAGTGGTAAACTAGAGGTCGTGCATCTCTAGGGTAGCATAATCCTAAATTATCGAATCGAGCTTATGTATTCGGAGTCTAGTTCATCCTATCGTCTTGGTGATTAATGCATTTGATGAATTAAATCTAGAGAGCTTATTCTAGGTTATTCAATTGAATAAGGTTAATTAGAGATCTTATCCTAATTTAACTAATCTTAAGAGATGGTTCGGTTTAACAGAGCTTGTTGTTAGACCAGGGGTGATAATTCCATGATAATCTGAGAGAGGGGTGTTACATTGATTAAGGCATAATTGAAATTGGGGGATAACTGAACTGTTAACTGGAATATTTACATCCATTGATCTCGTATTTAATTTGTTTTCTAGGTTTGCTTTATTTAATTTAGTGATAGATAATTAATCTCAAAACCCCCCAACCTTTCAGTTTCTTGAGTTGAACATAGGTGATATAATTTATTCTTCGCTCCTCGTGGGATCGACTCTGACATACCCTAGCTATTAGTTGGTTAGGTTAGGGAAGAAATTTAATAATTTTACCGCATTGCGACACGCGGTCACTAACTCTTAAAAAAATCACGTTAACAATTGAATGGCAGCAAGGTTTCAATATAGGTAGTGAAGAATCTAAATATGAAGTTGAAGGGGACCATTTGTGGTTAAGATATAAATGGCAATATTAATTGTGCATCCATTTATGAATTATGAGGGAAACGTGGTGGTCCATATGTGTGTTAAAGAGTACATGTTACAATTAATGATGAAAATTTCGGTTTCGATAAAAATATCGGTACCTTAATATTACATATCAAACTTTTTTTTTTAAAAATATGGAAATTTAGTGAAAAAATAGAAAAATATATCTAATAGTTTACAGAATATTATAACTAACATTAATACGAACTTAAATTCCAAATAAAATGATATGTTTACGACAAATATAGAGATAAATTATTATATAAACATTGTCTGTTATGACTTATGATAACATGACAAATTTTGTACAAAATTAATACATGGACTGGTAATAGCTTGAAAGGTTCAAAGGAATAAGATGACATGTCATCTTGATTCAAATAATATTGATGCCAACTTAAAATATTACACAAATTGTCAAGGTAATCACGAAGATAACATTCATAGGTTTCTCTATTTTTTCCAACTGTAATTCCATAAATCCGATAAAGTTGATTGACCCAATATGGTAGACTATGTTGATGCTTGTTTAAACTTCCATGTGACATTTCAGATAGTGAGTACTGAAATGTATTTTATTAAAATTAATAAAAATTTTAAATTTTAAAAAATTTGACCTAAAAAGGTTCCAAATCCACATTCTCGCTCTAAATATGGTCCATTTTAAAAACAAACACACCCAATTATAATAATTATCGAATAAATTCATAAAAGAAAAGAAAAAAATAAAATAAATTCACATTATTTAAACATTTGATGATTTCTTTTTGGAAACGTGCAAACTGTGGTAGACGAAGCTTGTGGTAACCAATGTCCGGAGCTTGAGATAAGGATGACAGCTGGTGAAGTTTATGGTGTCAAGTGAAGCTTGAATGGCAGAACACTTACTATTTAAGTTGGTATCTGCAAGTCTACATTCATCAGCATTTCATCAATACAAAGTTGTATTAATTCTCTATATTTTGTAAGAAGATATATCACGAGAAGATCGATGGAAGGTAAAAGTGTTATTATGAGTGCTCTTTTGGTGAGCCTTGTTTTGGGACAAATTCAAGTTGAGGCAACGATTTGTTGCCCAACCACCGCTGCCAGATATATCTTTAATGGCTGTCGCATTATGGGAAGCCCCAGGTCAGTTTGTGCAACACTCTCTGGATGCAGAATCGTTAATGGGAACTGTCCCAGTGGTTGGAATCATGATATTGTCGAAAACTCTGGTAAAATAAATAAACTCATTTGTTCTAATTATTTAGTTTACTTGCTGCAAAAGATTTCATTTTGATGCAAATTGCATGTAATTTGACTCAAGGTGATAATGCGGTCAATGAATACTGCAAGTTGGGGTGTGTGTCCTCTGTGTGCGGTGCCATGATCACTTTTCAAAATTCTGGTAAAGCGTCCCTAAGCTCGATCATTATTATTTTTATTTTACATTTTTTACAGAGACAAGAGATTCGATTATTCTAATTACGCTTTTTTTTTTCTTGGGTGACTAGATGCAAGTGAAGTTGTGAATGGAGCAGTTGAAAAATGTACCAATGCATGTTCTGCTTTTTGCACCAAGGGTTCTATTACTGCAGTTGAAACTGCCTAAACAAGCATGCATGCATCATGCATGTATATCCACTTCGGGTATACATCTAATAAGTGTTGCTTTTCTGGCTTTCAATAATTGTCATGTATGTGACAAAAATATGCTAGACTAGTCTCATAGTCTGGTGCTAGCTGTTTGTATTTGAGTTATTAATTTTCTGTTTCTATGTTGTACAAGACTGTCGATCCTAGATTGTATATCCTTCTACTTGCTGTTATCTAGTCAATAAAAAGACTAATTAATGTGGGGTTAATAGCTTGTCCTACCACAAATCATATAATTTAGAACAATACTATCACTTCATATAAAAATTTGACAAAAATACCACTTTCTTATAAAAATATATTTTCTATCACAAATCAATCATTACACATTTATTACTTTAGAGCATCCACAACTCTCACACTCAAAATACAATTCATTTAATCAAAAAGTGTATTCTCTCTCCTCCACATCAACAATTCATCAATTTAAATCCACACCCACAATCCATTAAATCCAATTTCACTATTTGATGGGTCTCATCTCCACTCAATCTTCTCTCTCCTAATTTATATATTTGATTTATGTTATAATTTTTTATTTTTGATACCACAAAGTAATTTAAATATATTTTAAGTAAAAAAAATTATAATATTAAAATAAATTATTTAAACAAATTTATTTCATTTTCATAAATACTGAAATGAAGTACATAAAAACATAAAATTAAAAGTAGGATAATTGAACGGATACAAATTATGCATTTTAATTCTACATCGAGACATCAAAGTGTTCCCAAATATGCTCAACTAAGTCCGCACGAAGTTGGTGATGCACTTGAGTATCACGTATCTCCGTATTAATTCGGAGAAATTCTTGAAATTCTCGAATTGGACCTCGATTGTGTTCTGCGGGATTATCACCTTCGTCATTGTACCAATTTGTAACCATATTTCCCTCGTCTTCAACAATCATGTTATGTAAAATAACACAAGTCAACATGATTTCTTTAAGTTTTTTCCTATACCAAAATCGTGTTGGACCTCTCACAATTGTCCATCGAGCTTGAAGCACCTCAAATGCTCATTCAACATCTTTTCTTGCAGCCTCTTGTTTTTCTTTGAACAATCTTCTCTTAGAATCATGTGGGCATGGAAATGTTTTAACGAAAGTAGCCCATTCTGGATAGATTTTATCTGTTAAATAATACCCCTTCGTATAAGTTGTATTATTCACCGTAAAATTAATGCGAACACAAAGGACTTAAGAAACTTATTATTCAAATAGTCATATATATATATATATATATATATATAGAGGCATGGTCATCACAACATAGTTCCTGATGAAACTTATCAATGCAAATAATTATAATACTCGACGCTATTGTCCTTGATATTTTCATCATCTAATTTCTTATCTACTTTTTCAAAATATACATTGATTTGTTTCTTTTCTCACTCCCGGCCACATTATCAACCATCTGTGGAAAAATAGCTCAAATTTTCCGAATTCAATTTTCAAGTCTCAAGCAACAATTATGTGTCAAACAGAAAATGATCAAATCAAGCACATTTCAACTAAATAGGTGAAAGAAATAGATTTTCTAAATTTGATTACAGATAAGGTTATTTTGGCAGAGTTTGGAAATAAAAATGAGAGTAAGAGACACATTGTGGGTTGGTAAAGGAGCAAACCTTTCAGAAATAAGGGTAGGAAGGGCTGCAACCCTACAACCATTTAATTTTTGAAACTTTAGATATTGTACTCATACATGGAGTAATTGTTATGGCAGCAAATAACATACAATTAATCAGAGTGGATCCGGTGGGTGCAAATATTAGCAATAGAGTAACGAACAATATAATTTGCAATTGAAACGGCGTCATTTGTATCAACTAAAAATATGAAGAAGAAAATATGCTTGTCTTTCTCACCATATCAGCTGCAATAAATTCACTTCCACATTCCGCAATTTCTTCATTGGGTGGATTCAAGGAAACCCGCAGAATTGCTCAAATTTCTCTCGATTCCAATCCTAAATTATAATGATGAGAAACTTGAAAAATGAATGTGGTGAATATAATAGAACACACAAAGATTGAGCAAACAATGGAATAAGAAATAATTAGAGCATAGTAGAGAAAATAATACTCCCTCCGTCCCGGCTAACTTTGCACACTTTCCTTTTCGGGATGTCCCGGGTAAATTTGCACACCCCCGAAGAGGAAAGTAATTTTTACTTTTGGTATGATTTTGTTGACTTTTCAACTCAAAAAGAAAAAAACACACTACTTTTGACATGATTTTGTTGACTTTTCAACTCAAAAAGCAAAAAAAACAACATTTTCTTATTCCACGTGCCGGAAATGGTGTGCAAAGTTAGCCGGGACGGAGGGAGTATAACTTTTTTCTGGTAATTTATAATAATATCCAAATAAAACAAATAAGTTCACCGACTGGGAGGCAATAAAAGTCGTCGATGCTTGACAAAGTGGAAGAAGAAGAATACTAAAAGTTCCTCTAAACTATACCTCATCATCTTTGTGAGAAAACACCCTTTCTGAAACTCTCTCAAGGCGATGTCAAGATTAAGGAGTTCTTTTTCCTCAATTTTGACACAAAAAAATCATCAAAACTAACTATTTTTCTTAAGAATTCGAATTAGAATTTCAATTTGGGCAAGAAAAAATATTGAAAGTGTAAAACATCTCCAAAAACATATATTAATTGTCACAATCACATGTTCCTCATTTTAAACCAAGAAGCACTCGATGTGCTTTCTATGATGTAAAACAACGAAGAAAATCAGAAATTGGAAATAGAGAAATACAAAAACTCCCGTAGCATACTCAGCTCAAGTCGAATAAATCATATAAATGTCTCAAACAATCTTGATATTAAGATTAAAAAAACTTGTTAGTCCCAAAGTGGTTCAGAGGGGTGAATGGACCTCTATCTATTTTTCTTTTTTAAAAAACCTTTTGAACTATCGGCTTTGTATTCTAAAGCAGAATATAGCTCTCAATGCCGAACAGTAAGCTGGCGATAAGCTTGTTCAGCTTATTGATTCAGAGTTCTCAAATGCATAGCTCTCAATGCCGAACAGTAAACTGGGCGATAAGCTTGTTCAGCTTATTGATTCAGAGTTCTCAAATGCATAGCTGATTCAGAGTTCTCAAATGCAGCGGAAATAACAAATAGAGTTTTTTTGAAAAACGTTTTCTTAGAAATATGTTTTTGCTAAACTTTTAATGCAGTATGATCAGATGTACGATGCAACACAAATATGATAAAAATAGGAAATAAACATAGATGGTTCATAGTGGTTCGAAGGTAGTGTAACCCTTTTACGTCCACTCTACTCCTACTATGAGGAAGAACTTCGTTAGGTTAAATCTAGATTACAAGACTCGTCTTAACAATCTACAACCTAAACAAGTTTTCACCTACAAGGATTCTGTTTACACACAAATTATATGAATTCTCAGGCTAGCCCACACAGGATCCTATCAACTCACAAAGAGTTAATGTCTTAACAAACTTAAGACAAACACTCAGCAATGATCTAAATCATATCAACTAAGGACACCACTAAACAATTTAAGCGCACAACACAGAGGTTAAAAGTATATAAGTTTGTCTTCAACTGGTGCTTGAAATAGTCTTGGTAACTCTAGAGATTTGAGGACTCGAAGGCTTGGTTGCTTCAATTGAGTGACTGAATACTTAGAGAGATGCTTGAGAGTTTGCTCTTGCGAAAGTGAATTAGACAATCAGTATTTTAGTAGTCTCTTCAACTCTTCCTATATTTATAGATGTAAGAAATGTGCCCGTTGAAGAGAGACACACTTCGTTTGAATTTGAATTCCATTAGTAGTCCTTGATCTTACATTCAATGATTCTGAAAATTTGAGGACGAACTCCTTGTCTTATTCTGCAGATCATTAAATGCGGCGGTCCTCGGCTGCAGGTTTGTTGCAGATTGTCGGCCCATATGTCAGCGAGACCTGATCACTTCTCTCTACTGGCTATATTTGACTAGATGTATTCTCGTACAGTAGTGATCTTCCTAGTATAGCATGGTTGTGCGTGTTGTCTCTTCCTGCTTCCTATTTTGAATACTGTGCCATCCTTTTGTTATGCGTCAATTTTCCTTTTGTTCTGCGTCAATTTTCTGTTCAGGCCAGATTTGTTTTTTAAAAAGGAATCAGTTTTGTGATACAGTTTAAAATTTAAAAGAACGGTTTATTTTAAAGGAAACATGTATCAAGTTTAAAATTTAAAAAACTTTGGAAAAGATTATTCTTAAATCTTTTTTAGAATAAATAAAAACGGCTATGGAATGACGTTTGTTATCATGTATATATATATATATATATATATAGATGAATTAATCTTAATAAATATAATCTTGTATGGATAATATCCTAAATTTTTTGGCATAATTTGTTGGATAAGTAGATTTAGAATTTTAAAAAAATATATTGAAAAAAATCAGTTTTTGAAAATAAGTGGTTTTTGATATCTGATTCATTAAAGATAAAAAACTTTGGAAAAGATTATTTTTAAATATATTTTAGAATTCAAAAAACGGCTATGGAATGACGTCTGTTATCATGTATATATATAGATATATAGATATAGATGAATTAATCTTAACAAATATAATCTTGTATGGATAATATCCTAAATTTTTGGCATAATTTGTTGGATAAGTAGATTTAGAATTTTTTTTAAAAATTGAAAAAAAATCAGTTTTTGAAAATAAGTGGTTTTTTTGATATCTGATTCGTTGAAAAATAAACGGTGACTTAAGAAACAAAATTTTTCATATCTGATTTATTGAAACGGTGTTTTAAAAAATAAAATTTTCTATGGATAATATCCAAATTTTTTCATATCTGATTTATTGAAACATTTTTTTTTTAAAACAAAATTTTCTATGGATAATATCTCGACCATTCTTGCTTTGCTCCAATCTAACCTAGCTGGTGAGCGATCCCAGATCGCGACAGAGAACAAGACAGAAAGCGAGCGTACTTTTGTTCGCTTCTTCTCCACCAAGCACGGAAGTTTAAGGATAACCATAGGCCGGTGGCTACCTAAGAAAACTCCGATTCGCATCTACCTCATCTCGATCACAAGTGTATGCAGTTTTTATTTATAATTAAATTAAAAAAATTTGAAAAAGATTTTTTGAAAACCATTCTAATCGTAATTTTTATCTTTCCTTTATATTGTCCTTAGAAATTATAAATTACAAAATTATTCTTAAATTCTTTATAGAATTACCATTTTGTCTGACTGAAATCTGTTAATATATATATATATATATATATATATATATATAGATTCCACGTGGAGATGATTGGGAGTGATTTATATATTTCGAGCTCCATATTAGTAATTGGAACCCGAAAAATCTGATTATGTATTAAATTGATACAAATTATAAATTGAGTGTTTATGGTGTTAACATTCAAAGTTCATGTTGTAAATGAAAATGGACCTTAAGTTTGTGTTCTTTTACGTAATTAATCCTATGTTATATTAGTATGATATTTATGTACAAATATCATAGCTTTTATGTAATTCTATAACTCCAAAAAAAAAAAAAAAAAACCAATTTTCAGTATATTCTTGGATCAACATACTTTTATGTGATATTATTTATACATGTATGTGATATTAGGTGTACTTTTATATCAATATAATCATATATTTATGTAATTCGTTTTATACTTTTTATTTATGTTAGTTATATATTTAGTTATGTACTCATACGTTTTAGTTGTGTTAGATATATTACATAAATGTATGAGTAATATCACATAAAGGTATATATGTACAAATTGTGCTGAATTTTTTTTTTAAAATTAAAATATTACATAAAGGTAATGATATTTGTACATAAAATTCATATTAATGTAACATAAATGTCATACTAATATAATATAAAAGTAACACATGAGTTAAAAAAAAATCAAAAGTGCGTTGATCCGAGTCGGGTCGACCCAATTGCATGGATCTAGATTCATGCAACTGGTGCACAGGAGATTAACTCATATATATGATTACACCAATTTTACACAAGGGTGTAATTTGTATTATATATACACACAAAAACTTATATGAGAAATTACCCACAAACCATATTCATATTTGTATAATGAATTGACTGGTCACACGAAATTGGATTATGAGAAACTACCCAAAAACCATACTCATATCTGTATAATGAATTGACTTGTCACACAAAATTGGATATATGCCACAATTTAACAAGAGTTCTATACTTATATATGACTTTTGTAAGATTGTGTTACTAATCTAATTTTATAAAACAAATCAACTTATTACATATAAAATACAATTTAACTTGTGAAAACGAAACACTTAGTAATAGTAACAATTATAATAGTGAGATATTTTATATAAATTTTATTTATTTATTATTATTGACAAGATTATTCAAAAATGTCATAAATATATGGAAGTAGATATTCAATCAAACAAATTGACTAATTTTTATCGAGTGGGCCACTAAGAATCTATTTATGGTTTCTTACATTGGCAGAAACACAATAATAGCAAAACAGAGTATTGTACCATATAGTACAGTCACAAACAACATAAGAGAATCCTAAATATAAATAAGAATAATTAAATATAAATGATACTACATCATTAACTAATTTAATTTAAATTCAAAAAAAATAATTTAAGAATGCATACTAGGATGATTAATCATTATTATATTGCTAATTGCTAACAATAAATAATGCTATGAGATAAAGACAGAAAGTGCACGTGCGCCTCCCCAAAAATCATAGAGATTATTTCAGTCAAAAGATGCCACGCACGTGCCTCGCTGGTCAAAGGTCAAAAGCCATGGTTGCAAGTAAATCTATAGTATATCAAATTTATGTTTTAATTTGTATTTAATTAGAAAGAAAAGGTTAAAAAAGGAACAAAAAGAGAAAAAAAAAAAAAATTCCGCTAAGCGTAGGATAAGAACGATGATGAGGATAGTGATAATCTTTTAATCAAATCCTTACCATACAATTATTAATCTTAATTCCTTGTTCTTTGGGGTTTCTCTCTCTTAAAATTAGAATCATTTTACAATTTTAGAAATAAGATTAGTTTAGAGTTCGAATATTCAAATTATTTCTAGTAGAAGACGTCATATATATATCAACTACTTTCTGAATAAGAATTGATTCTTTATTTTGACATTAAAGTTTCCAAATCCCACCATTTTTTTCCTTAATTTCTGATGAATTGATATAACTCTAACATGATATTTGTTGGATTAAATATGAAGAAGCATTATTGTTGTTGTTTTTATTATTAATTAATTTTAGTAGTATTTTATATAAAAATATCCCTATTGAATTGGTTGGGTTGATATTCTTTACCATTATGAACATGGCTTGCATGTTACTTTGTACAATAATGACTAATGTTGCTTAAGAAAGGATTTCTATTGATTTCGAAATGGATAAGAAAATACAACGTGTCGCTTAAGATAATAATTGTCATTAGTCAGCACAAACAGGTGTCACATATCAAAAACTCACATATATTTATGAATTGGATTCCAAGGATCCAACGGGTGGTTTTATTTCTCGGCATAAAAAGTTTTTAAGTTTAAAATCATCCTCCTATGCATGTCCAATTAAAAGAAAAAAACCATAAAAACTTATATAAGATCATCGCATATAAGACATCATGTGAGACGGAAGTTTTATTAAATTTTATATGAGATTAATATTAATCGTGTTAAATAAATTGATTCATTTTTATTAATCTCTATAAACTTTATTTTATATAAAAACTCACATAAAATCTACGTAGAAAGAAAATTTTGTGTATTGTTAACTAAAGTCGACAATGTCTGATGGTCATTCTTCAAATGAATGGTAGCATATGGCACAAAATAGTGATGAAATAATAGGAAATTGTATAGAAATATTGATTATTGCATTAACATTCTATTTATGATAAATTTATGATAAATTAGAGACATATAATATTAAAGATAGACATAATTCATCTCTAATTTGTTGACAATTCCGTCTCTAATTTGATATTGGAAATGGGAATTTGGTTACTAAATTGAGAGACAAAAGATTCAATCTCTTAACATTTCAATGACTAATAATTCTGCTTAATATTTGGGGAGGGATAGTGTGTTGCACAGATAAACTATTTACTTTTTGAGCTGTGGAACAATAGAAATAACTTGATGTTTGGAAAATTATGTAAAGATCTGATTTTTTTATCCGTTCTGTTGCAGACCGTTCCTTTAAAGCGTATGGATTGTTGGGTTCGGGGTCAGCTTGTAAGGAGAAGAAGTCAGATCATCGAAGATGGAAAACTCCGACTGACAACGTGTTAAAACTTAATACTAATGCATCTTATTTTGAAGAAAATAGGATGACTGGCTTAGGTGGAGTGATCCGAGATTTGGGTGGTCGTGTGGTGGTCTTTGTAGGATCATGTTTGCAATATCATATTAACTCGGTGGATCGAGCTAGGGTTTTCTTCTAGCTAGTTCTCGTGGTCTTCATAAGATTGTTGTTGAGTCTGATTCGCTGGTGGTTATTAATTCAATTTTGGGAGTATGGTCGTCCCCTAGCCATATTCGGATCTTGGTGGATGACATTGAGTTTCTTGCTTCCTGTCTTGTTAAACTTCTTTTATGTTATCTTTTAGGAATTCGAATAAGATTGCTCATGATTTAGCTCAAGGGGCTTTATCGCTGAATGATGTTTCTATATTTGATTGCTATGTTTCTAGTTGTGTAATCCACTTAGTGAAAAACCACGATGTTTCAGATGATGTTTTATAATAGTGTTTTTTCCCTTAAAAATATATATCTTACAGGCCAATGTTAATTTCATGATGATTAGAGATAAATCTTTCCATCTCTGTTCTAATATTGTGTTGTAGTCTTGATATTAAATAATTTTTAAAACACCAAAACTTTTTTTACTTTGGGGTATGGATCTATCCAAAGGTGTTAATTGTATACTCATAAGGTATTAGTTGCATTACTCATTAGGTATTACATGTAATTTTTTAGTTGTTTCAATAAAAAATATTACTTATATATTCATAAGATATTAATTGTTTATTCATAAGATAATTGTTGTATAATCGAAATATATGGTTTAGTGAAATATATTAATTGTATATTCATATATAAGTTATTAATTGCTTACTTATATGATTGAAATATATATTTTAGAGAAATATATTTTTTAAGATATTACTTGTTATACGTAAATATATTAATTGTATTATATAAAAGTATTGAAGTTTAGATCGAGGATACCGTACGTGTACTCTAAGAGCACATCAAACCTTCTCTTTTTAAAAATAATGATCAAACAATTATTTTCAAGTTTCAACTATATATAGTACTTCGCGCTTGACATTGTTACTTTTTAAAGTTTATAAAAAATGCTATAATAACGAAGTCAGGATTTTGAGTGAGAAGGGCCCAAATGATTAATTATAAAATAAAATAATTTAAATAAATGCTAAAAATAAAATTTAAAATTAGTACTAATTTTGATACACTCAAAATATTAATTTAATTACAATAGAAAACTAAATCCTTATATCATAGTATCTCTTTTTATTCTTCATATATTGAAACTGTTGTATTATAGTTTCATTACTAACATATTTTGAAATACATCTTTTTAAATATATGTTACTAAACAGTAATTTAATAATTTATCTCCTATTCTATTGCGCAATGAGCTTTTGATAATTTTCATTACCGAAAAAACTCTTTTTATGTTGGCAATGGCAATTGGTAAGATTAATGAAACTTAATGAAATTGTGAGAATATGAAACATATTTTTTAATTAATATATGTAATTTTACTATTATACCTCTGAAAAAAATTAAAATTTGAGAGGCCGGGGCCATAGCATGCCCCCTGGCTCCGCACTCTCCCCGTCCATATATATATATATATATATATATATATATATATATATATATATATATATTAGCCCTTATTTCTTTGTGATGTTAATTCTTACATAGTTTAATAAGAGTTTTCTTGGATCATTATTGAAACGTTGGTAAACTTTTAAATAGAAATAAAATAGGGTTTTTTGTCCCCTTTCTTTGTCACTCAAATCGTATTTGTGGAGAATCGACGTTGAGAGTCAAACTACTGTCATTGTTCTGCATTTCTGCTACATCAGAAAATCTTAATTTCTTTTATATTTATTGACTCAATTACAAAATTAATATTATGAAGCTTTTAGAAAGCACTATAATCTTACAATTTAATAAACTATTGATAGAAAAAGATTTCACATGCATGTTAACCTTTATAACCAGTTGTCCAACCTAACGTCGACATTACAAATCATAAACATGGGTACAATAATTTGAACTTGATTCTAAATATTTATTTATTTTTCAGCTCTCAAAATTATGTGTCAAACCTTTGGATTATCAATATTTGTAAACTAAAGATTGTCTCCAAACAAGGGACTCAGTTGCAGATTAGTTTATAAGATTTTCTAACACAATACCCACTAAGTAGATTTCATTTATGTTACATCAAACAATTTACATTAATTATATGTATTTGAGATCTACGTAGATGAAAGTGCAGATATATATAATCTATTCTATAATTAAGTGTTGTAAATTTCAATTCTGAATTTCATTGTATTTTTAAACTTTAAAGCGTTTAATTTTGATACAAGTTTAAATAAGTTCTAAACATACAGTTTAAATAATGGTACTTTAATTCAATTTTGGATTTAAATGTTGAAATTTAAATACTAATCAAAATTTCACTAAGTTATAGCATTCAAATTGCATATAAATTCTGAAAAAAAAAAAAAAAAAGGTTTTTTAAATTATTAAAAAAAAACATTATATTTATGACAGAGAAGAAGAAGAGAGCTAGGAATTAACAAGCCCATTGATTAATTTTGTTGGGCTTTGAACAATTCGATTTGAACTAAAATAAAATATCGATTGGATTAGTTAAATGCACCAGTAATACTATTCTAAACCCTACAAATTGTAAGAGTTATAACTATTTGGGCATTAGTTCGTCTAATATATCTATACTTACCATTTCATCTAAGAAATATATTATAAGTATCTCATGGACCCAATCGAGTTGGTAAATCTTATGATGATGTAGGAAAAAAAATTAGTAATGCAGATTTAAATCTCATGTGAAATACATTTTTACTAAAATATTGTAAAAATTTATATTCTCTATTTACATCTCATCCGACCGAGTAATCTACGGTCAGATGAAGAGAATTCTTCGTGTTGGTGATAAGAAGAAATACATTATACTTACTATTTAATATGATATTAAAATATTAGTGTATTGTTTTGGTAAGTAGAGCACGTGTGGTGTCACATGGCGACAATGATGTAGTCAAAAGGATGAATTGGGAAACACGATTTTAATTAAAAAAAAAATGGAGAGTTGGAATCCAAATGAACGGAAAAAGTGCAACTTGGTTTGGAGGGTCGGTCTCGATACCAAACCCGAGGAGAGGAGAGGAAGAATTCAAATTTTTATTTCTGACCCGATTCATCGGATTTAATTACTCTCTTCTCCTTCAATTTAGCTTTATTGCCTAGCTACACTTTACTTTTTATAATTTATTCTTTTATTATTCATTATTAAGCATTTGCTCCACTTATATTTATATACTAAAGGATGTGGTAGATTTAGGGATTTTTTTTTACTATTACACAACTCATTCTATAATTTATATAAGCAAGAAAAACAGTTGAAGATATGAATGTATTAGTTTGTCTTTGTAAACTGTTTCCTCCGTTTTGAAATAATTATTGCATTACTAAATAAAATTTATTTAATTTTATTTGTCCCTTTTGGTTTAAGAAATGAATTAGTTTTGTTTCTTCCAATTTGCCATGGTCTTGGCTCTTATCAAGTCTTCACTTATTACAAATTCTAATAATTTTTGTTGGAACTTCAATCTTTTAGTATTCAAAAAATAGGTATTGTAGCCATTGTATGCATGTAAATGTAATGACTGTTATTAAATGTTTCTTTTAATTTGAATGAAACAACTTTAAAATAGGTGAATTAAAAACGAGGGAGTAAGATGTTTGAAATTTATGGAATGTTTCATTTAAATAAATTATAGAATCCTGACTTTAATTCGTTTTTAAAAATCAAATTAACTAGACATCACAAAAATATCCTATGAAAAAATAAAAAAAAAACACACTTGTATGGTGACTTTTTCTATTCCAAAAGAGGAGGAGCCAAAGACTTACAAAAATCAAATAATAGAAAAAGAGACAGCTGGTTTAAATTGAGTTGGAAAATTTTACTAATAAGTGAGATATATTTATTTGAAAAGAAATTGAAATATAGTTGAATATTTGTTATTAAGTATTAACACATATTACAGGTTCATGGAGTAAATATATTGGTGCGGCTATCCGCACCCCATATATTACTAAACACACCTCAATACAAGTATTACTGTTAATGAACAATAACATTTACATTGGGATATGTTTAGTATTTCATGAGTTGCGGATAGCCGCATCCTAAATATATATGGGAAAATGATGTAATGGAATTAGAAGGTTGATGAGTGTGAAGAATCAGACGTCCCTTTCACTGGAAACACAGCCACAGGCACGTCCTTTCCGGATCAATTGGACCTGGACTGGACCCCTCTCTTTCTCTCTCTCTCTAAGATGTCATTTCATGAGAAAATGACATTAATCAAACTCTTTAAAACTTTTTTTTTATTATTAATTTATAGGAGTATGTCCCTTATATTGTAAAAATTGTGCATTATGTCATAAAATTCAAGCTCCCCACTTCATTTTGTAATATGAAAAAATTATTTCTTTAGGCATCTGCATTAGTTGTTTTAAAGGGTGTTTTTTAGATTATAATTTGATATTGTATTAAAATAACAAAATTTATGACACTGTTTTTGTAGGGACAACGGTGTTTTCTTGGAAAAACGTTCTTAGAAAAAAAAGTGAGTGTAAGGTAATGATGTGATGGACCCAACTCAACAACATTAATTAATTTTTTTTCTTTCTCTCTCTTTTCTTAAATTTTTTGATATTAATTTAATATATTAATAGCACACTACAAATAATTGTAGTTGCTGCTTTTACAAAATCTTAAATTTGTCCCTAAATATATAAATATTGAATTATCTTCCATGCAAAATTACTAGTAACTTGTACTGCTTGGGTCATAAATACATAGTCCATTATTTTATTTAGGGTTAAATGCAAAAAACAACCTCAACTATCGACTTTTTTCAATTTGCAACCTAATCTTTTTTTTTTTTTTTCCGATTGCAACCTAATCTATTGTTTTTTTTCCAATTGCAACTTCCATCCATTTTTTGAGCATTTTTCCGGTGAAAATATCATCATGTGACTTGTACACTCACAACTTAAGGTATAACATTCATTTAAGGGTGATTTTATCATTTAAGGAAAGTGAAGAGAGATAAATGCCCTAATTTTTTATTTAGGGCAAAATCATTTTTATAGTTTATTTTGTTAAATACATAATGTAAAAAGACGATTTTACCCTTTAAATGATAAGTGTGCTAGTCACGTGATGATATTTTCACCGGAAATATGCTAAAAAAGTGAAGGGAGGTTGCAACTAGATAAATTACAGAAGATTAGGTTGCAATCGGAAAAAAAAAAGATTAGGTTACAATCGGAAAAAAAACAATAGATTAGGTTGCAATCGGAAAAAAAAAAAAAAAAAAGATTAGGTTGCAAATTGAAAAAAGTCGATAGTTGGGGTTGTTTTTTGCATTTAACCTTTTATTTATACATAAATTAAGGAATGCATTTGATGTATTTTGAAATTCCTAGTATGCCCTCATTTATGTTGTTAATTTAATGAAGATAAACATAAGTGGTTCAATTCAACGAACATCAAATAAGGGTATACTAGGAAACATAACATTTAATACACTTAAAATTAGGGTTGTACACAGGTCTTTAAGATTACCGAAACTCGAACCGAAAATTGGTTTGGTTCTAGAGATTTTTCAATTATCCGAATCGAGAATTGAGCCGAATTGAGATCGAACCAAACCGAATTGGATCAAATTGAAGAACCGATTTTAATATATATATATATCATTTATTTTTCCATATCATGATATAATACATAATATATATTTTGATTAAGTTAATAATTTATAAATGCTATAAATAATTTACATTTTTTATTTTTTAATAATTAATAATAATGAATTACATTCTAATTACTCTTAGCAAGAAAACATATATCTTTTTAAATTATGAAATTTTGTAACTTTTGAAATGAAATATGTAGTTTTTTGTTGTCAATGAGGCTTTGTTAATACATGCTAAATAATTTTTTTGTTATTTATTTTTCTAATTTAATTTGGTGCATTTCAATTTATTCATTTTTTATTTTAATTTCTTTTAAAATCTCCGAATATCCGTCCCAAATTGATGCAGACCAGTAGACCTGAAGCTCCGAACTGAACTGAATCGAAATTTAGTTTGATTTGGTTTTGGAGATATTTTATTTTGATCTGATTCTGGAGAATCAATTTTGAAATTCTCCGAAATTTGGTTCAATTCCAAAAATTTTCAAATTTCCAAACCAACCCGAACCGTATACACCCCTACTTAAAATGTTTTTATCTTTATAGAACGAACGTAGTATGAAATTATTAATACTTTATACAAATCACTAATACTTGTGTTATGTTGAGCTCCGTAAGAACACCTATATACACACGCAAGGGAGAGAAACAGGGGCGGATACAGGGGGGGCAAGGGGGGCAGCTGCCCCCCCAAAAATTTTGCCAAAAAATATATATTATATCATATATCATATATTTTCTTATTATATATCATATATTTTCTTATATCCCAAAATATTAACTATGATACTCGCCCCCCCAAATATTTTTCTTATTTTCTTACCTATGAATCTATGATATTCGCCCCCCCAAATGTAAAATCCTGGATCCGCCGCTAGAGAGAAACCTACACGTCCTATGTGGTCGTTCCATAATTCTATTGATAATGAAATATGTATGTGTATGATATTTAACCGATATACATTGACACTATCATTTTATCATTGTTGTATTTATATTGAAGATCTCAGTATGCGCTATTTAGAGTTTAATTAGATGAGATGACAACATATTATAAATACACCTATCAGATTACCATAAATTTTCCTGGTAGATTCATATTACAATTTAAGTAAGATCTCAATTTCAACTCCATTCCTAACTAAAAAACAAGTAATTAAGATATCATTCCTTATTAAAATTATTCCTTTTGTACAGTCAAAGATAACTTTTTATAAGAAAGAAAAGATTAAATATGAGAAAAGAGGCTCATAACAAACAGATTGCACCGCCATTACCGCAATGCATCGACTGAGCGTTACTAATAGAAATATCTCCCATAAGCAGTAAGCATACAATATATAAATATTTATATTATATATATAATTTAGAGAGGAATAATTGGATTGTTTGCATGAATCCAAGAACTTCCATTTTCTCATTAAATTAAATCCTGTCATACAACAATTATTATTTTCAATTTCACTATTGATAAAATTATGCATCTTCATCTTATTTTAATCTAATCGATAAGCTATGAAAATGAAACAGAAGAAAACAAATTGACATTACAAAACTAAAAGCAAATAGTTATGAGTCCAATATTTCATCCGAAATAGGAAAGGTGAAAGATCGTACTAGATTAGCCATGTAAATATAATTGACTTTTAGTTGAGTTGAAAATGAAGAAAAGGACTATACTCCCAAAGTATGTATCTTGAGAGAGTCTCCTGTACCCGGGGCATGGATCCTAGCCCGGCCCGGCCTGTTCATATATAATATTTTTTTTATTTTTTTCTCTCCTTTGTTGATAGCGTTATTATACTTTTTTTTTCTTTTTTTTCTCTCCTCCGCTAAGTGCAGCCCATCGTCCCTCTTCTTCTTCTTCCTTCTCCTCCTTACGTGTCTTCTTCTCTATTTTTTCCTCTTTATTCAAATCATAATTTGTGTTAGTGGATTGGAGAATAATGATATATTTTTTATGGAGTTTTGGATGAATTCAGATCGGCTGAGGATTATTCCTTTGAAAATGTGTTGAATTCAACGAATTATGTGGATAATTTAGGTGGTGGAATGGAGGAGTGTTTTTAACTTTGATGGATAGGGGAAAGAAGATCAATGTATATGCATACGAAATTTTTATATTCTTTGTTTTGCTAATAAATGACACTCACTTCTTGTTGAAGTTATGATGTGTTGTTCTTTCATTGTAATGATGTTAATAACTGTTTTTTGATGAGATTGTTGATTCAATTTCAAGAAATTGGTTGCAGAAAATTAGAGGAAGAAGATGATGAAAATTCGCATTTGAAATTTTAAGATTTTAAATTTATAATTTACAGTACACTAATACTTTAAGAGTATATAATTGATACCTTAAGAGTATGCAATTAATATCTTTCATTGAATAAGCAACTAATACATTATACTATAAACATTAATACCTTAAAGGTAAATATGTAATACTTTAAAGATGCATATGTAATACTTTATACTATAAGCATTAATACCAAGGTAAATATGTAACTTAAGAGTATACAAGTGATACCTAAAGAATATACAAGTGATATATTTTATTGAATGAACAACTAATATCTTAAGAGTAAATATGTAATACCTTAAGGTGCATATGTAGTACATTATACTATAAAGGTGCATATGTAGTACATTATACTATAAACATTAATACTTTAAGAGTAAATATGTAATACCTTAAGGTGCATATGCAGTACATTATATTATAAATATTAATACCTGAAAGGTAAATATGTAATATCTTAAATGTGTGCATATGTAATACATTATACTATAAGCATTAATATTTTAAAGGTAAATATATAATACCTTATATTATAAGCATTAATACCTGAAAGGTAAATATGTAATACCTTAAGAATATACAAATGATATCTTAAGAGTATACAACTGATACTTTAAAAACAATCAAATGATTTCTTTACTCACTAAATGAGTAACTGATATTTTAAGAGTATACACCTACCTAAAGAGTATATAACTGATATCTCTGGTTGGATGACCTGTAAATGGATCATGTGGTGCACAACGCTCATCAGCTTTAATGTGGGGGCACGTGGGCGTGCGTGGAGGCGGCTCATACACCGAGTTAGGTTGGGGACATGGATCTAAAATCCGTGTTCTGAGTACACATAAGTTTTTGCCGTATCTTTTAAGCCGTAGATCAAATAAAATGATGTTTGGAGAGAGAAATAAGACAACATATAGAAAAAAAGAAATGGATATATAAGAGAGAGAGTTAGATATATACAAACAAAATTCGTGAGAAATAGATTGCGCATTGTAAAGATAGGATGACAGAACAATTGGCGTGTGAAATATATTAGTCGTACAAAGTTTGGCGATTAGCAACTATCAAAAGATAAGATAATAAACTATATAACAAATGAAAATTTGGCTTAAGTACTAATATAATATTTTATTATTGACCAATTATGAGAACTGATCTATCATAATTAAGTTATGACGATTCTGATAATACAATATATGATCTCGTATTAAGAGTTTTTTTTTTTTTTTCATAAATTGTGTATATATAGAAACTATTTATGGGAAGACAATAGATAAATCTCCAAATAACAGAGAAATTACTAGATGGACAAATAATGTTGACCCTCCGATCCTAAACTTGCTTGTGATTGTGATATGTTGGAAAAGAACATTTCCTAACATAGGACAAAAATGTTCTTTTATCTTCGAGGGCTTGCAGCATGCAGCGTAAGTTGCAGGGCATTTCAGTTTTTGAACGAGCCGTTATGTTGCATTAAAAAATTTATTATTAGACATTAAATTCCTATCAATTCTCAGGTGTAAAGATTTATAAACGGGGATCATCATACATTGTTTTGACACACCTTGCGAAAATTTTACATAGTTTTCTCATACTTGCATCAAAACTTGGTTCTCAAGCATTAGAGTTCATCGGAGCTCTCAAGGTTTGCAGTGCTGCTATCTTTAAAGATGAAGTTGTTTTATCGTTGGGAGACGATACACACAATCCAATGAGCACTACTTTGAGCGTATCTCGTCTTAAAAAATGAAGGATTTTCTCGACTCGACTCGATTTGTTGTTGTTGCCGCATCATCTTTGTAATAGATTAGGCTTTGTTATAAGTCACATCTTGTTGTCTTGTTTGTTTGTTTTCATTGTTCACAAGTTCTGCTCATTGTTGAGTGCATATCTACTGACACTGGCATAGATCATTTTACCTTAAAAATATAATATAAAATTAGAATACAATACAAAATAGAAAATTTCATCACAGACTGTATACTTGTTAAGATAATTGGTGGAGTGGACCAACCCACAACTTATCATAATCCGTCATTTGATAGGTAGGAAAAGCCCCAACCCAACCCAACTCATCAGCGGGTTGTGAGCTAGGCGCCCAACCCATTTGAATTTTTTGTTTTATTTTTCTAATCTTTTAATTTTAATTTTAATTTTTTAAAAGAAAAAAATATATGGTATTTCTTACTCTCTACTCAACCTTATATGCATTGAATTTCGTAAAATACAAAAGAAGTATAAATTTGTTTAAATCCTTTCATTCCTATAAATAAGTGACCAAATTTAATATTTTAAACATCATTATCATACATATCTCATATATGTGCCAAGTAAAAAAAAACCAATTTTTTTTTAAAAAGACGGGCCAATCCACTGGCCCGTGGGCTAGCCCATTCCACTGCAGGCCAACCTATCTAGGAGGGCTCCCAAATGCTTAGAGCAACCCTCCATTTCGACGGGGTGATGCAAGTTGATTTAATGAGACTAACCTATTTTGACGGCTCTAATAAGTTGTAGAATTCGTACCCCTTTATAGATAACTCATTATCCATAAGTACATTTATAAAAACACACATCAATATAAATTTAAATTATGTTCCCAGATATTATGTTTAACGGAATTAACTACAAAATTTGATATCTGAATATTAGTAACAAAATTTTAACTACAAAAATTATGTGATACGGAGCCTCAAAAATCAATTTTAATAGTAAAGAGAGAAACAAAATTGTCTAAATTATATCAATGAGTTTGAACTTGGTCCAATTATATCAATGATGAAGAATATAGATTAGATATATATGGTGAAGATTTATATTGATTTATTATTATTCATATTTTTATATTGATTTTATTGTACCTTTAAAATTCTAGGTTTTTATTAGTATAAATAGGAGTTATCTTTTTTATGTTGAGAAGTTGAATTGATTTATGAAATAAGAAAACATAGTTTTCTCTTTACATTCGGTATTCCCATATCGTATTTAGAGATCAGTCACAATCCATGATGGGTTCACCACTTTCACTTCGTATGAAGATGTTGAAGTAGATGGTGATTATATCGGACCACCAATTTTTTTATAACGAAAGCACTGATGATTTTTCCTCGATGATAACTATCTAGAGTCACATAAAAATGCAAGAAAATACAAAATGTCAGTTCAAATTAAGTCAAATATTAAACAAGATTGGATTTACAGGCAGAGGGGGCCACAAAAACATATTGGAGAAAAAATCCAAACCAAATTAGCAGAGAAAAGGAATAAATAGACAATAGTGGTGGTTATAACTCATTAATATATCATGAATTTGATTGTCCATTTCATTTCATTCCAAAAAAAACAAATTAGACCCTCACCCCGGATCTTATGCCACCTTGCTCCTCTCTCTCTCTCTCTCTCTCTGTGAATTGTGTGTGAATTATATATATATAAATAAATAAAATAAAGAAAAAAAAGGTCCCCGTTTTCCCCTCTGATTTTACGCCGAATGGCAGACTGAACCGCCTCTTTCTCCCATTATATTCCTCCACCTGCCTCTCTTTCTCTCTCTACTGTCTCCATTGTTTCTTCACTTGTTTTTTTTAAACAACTTCTTTCTCTTCTACTTTTCCATTTCTGTTTTTTTTTTTTTCTTTTCTCTTTTTTGAAATATTATATATGAAGTCGAACCCTCTTGCTCTTTTAACTTGCGTGTCCGTTTTGGTTGAGTAAACTTTCCTGCTTCTTCTTCTTCTTTGCATGTGCCCTTCTCTTCTTCTTCTCTCTCTCTCTCTCTCTACTCTTTGAATACATATTCTAATCCATCACTACCCTTTTTGGACTCTGTGTTTATCTCTATTAACTTCAAACACTTGAAGTTTCTTTTTTATTTTCTCTGAGTTATTGATGGATTCTATTGCAGTACCAGAGGTTAATTAATGAGGTAAAATTTACCGCCTCTCTCTCATCACTTAGATTTTTACAGTCGAGAATATTTGTTCTTTGATTTAAATCATAATCCATTGTTCTTGTTTTCAGGCATTCAAGATCACTTTCTTGAAAAAAAAATATTGAAGTGTTTTAATTAGAAGAAATGGCACCGGATAATAACAACTGGCTTTCGTTTTCTCTCTCATCAATGGAGATGCTAAACCCTTCTTCTCACACTCCCATGCTGCAATCTACCTCTTCTGATTCTCACCATTTCTACTCCTTTGCTCATGATAACTTCTATGCCAATGGTATGTGACATGTAAATTTATATTATCATCTTTTATTTTATTTTTGAATAGGTTATTGAAATACATTGCACAAAAACCTCCATGTTTCCGTTTCTTCTGCTGAGCTAAACAAGTTTGAAAAAAGTCAGAAAAGACAAGAATTTGCACCCGTGTATTTTCCTATTCTGTTACCCGTATATGTACGTATGTGTGTATGTATATATGTATAGCTTAATCCAATCATATTATTAATTACAAGCTTCATCTCTCATTCAGTTATTTCTTGACTTTTTTCCATTACTCATCTATTTATTTTACTGAGTCATCGGTTGACGACTCGGATCACTCATTCTGATTTTCTCTCTCTAGGTTGGCCTCATCAGAAAGCTCAAGCCATGTACGCCGGCGAAGCTGAAAGCCACGAGCTGAAAGATCACGGCGGCTCCGCCGTGTACACAGCCTACATGCAGCCACCGCCGAAGCTGGAGGACTTCTTCGCCGGCGGAGACTCGACGGAGACTCAGGACTCGTCCTTGACTCACATCTACGACCACCACCAGAACGGCGGCGCCGCCTCCTACTTCAGCAGCGGCGAGCACCAGGATCTCAAGAACTTTACTGGGTTTCAGGCCTTCTCGGCGAACTCGGGCTCCGAGGTGGATGACTCGGCCTTTGGCGGGCAGACTCAGTCGCCAGTTGAGTCGGGGAGCGAGTTCGCGGCCTATTCGCAGTGCCCCATTACTGCTACTACAGCTACCAATGCTTTGTCTCTAGGAGTTAATAGCACCAACACTCTTCCCAATGAGAATAAGAACAAGAACTCGGCAGCTGTGTCATCTGACTCAGTGAGTTGCAAGAAAATCGCTGATACTTTCGGTCAAAGAACCTCCATTTACAGAGGCGTCACCAGGTACCATTTTCTTGATTTTGAATTTTCTTTTTAAAAAATAAAAATAATTGCAATAAAAATAAATTGGTATGATTTGATGCAGACATAGATGGACAGGGAGGTATGAAGCACACCTATGGGATAACAGCTGTAGAAGAGAAGGGCAAGCAAGAAAAGGGCGTCAAGGTACAACTTAGATTTTGCTTTCAAGCTCTGAAAAGTTGTACTTTCTTCTATATATCTATGAAAAAGAATGAATAATAGAGAAAAGGACATGGTTTTGTAATTTCTTTTTCTTTTTTGGTTGAATTATTATCTGAATGGAGAGATTTTGCTTCGTGTTACAAGATATACAAGTAATTGGTTGCATGCATTCAAAGACATTAATGGGGTTTCAGGTGTTAAAGAATTGGGTGGAGGGGTAGCCTTTCTTCATGCCTTCAATTTCTTTATTTTCAATCAGGCTTTTATGATGATTGATTTGACTGTAAATTTTGTACAAACTGTACCTCTTTTCTTTTTCTACAATTTATTCAATCTTTCACTGATTTGATCAGATGGGCCGCCATTTTTGTCCATTGTTGTTTCAGCTTTTTTTTTTTAATTAATTTTTTAAATATTTTTTTTATATCCAGTTATTCTTTGGGTTTTTAATCTCCAGGTTTACAGGTGAAAATTTTGTCCTTGAGTTCTTGAATTTCTGTTCCTCATTTTCTGGCTTTACACCACCTAATGACTTAACTACCCCCTCGTCCCAACAAGATAAATGTATTAAATGATATCACTAATATTTACGAAAGTGTATTGAAAATATAGGAATAAACGTAACTCTCAGCCTGAAATTCTGAGTTATATCAGATTGCTTTTTAACTTTTGCTTTTTCTCTCAATGGAGTTTGACCAAGTCACCAAACTCTGCCTTATTTTCTGGAGTTACCCTCTGCCTTTGTCTGAATTTTTAAATATTTGCATTTTCATCACATTTTTGAACAACTTTTACTATTTATGGAAACTCCTGTTTCAAGTATATCTACTGTATGTATCAGCAGTTGTAGAATTAATGTTGTCATCATTTGAAAATTTGTGTTTTAATAGATTTATTTTAAGTACATATGGATTTATGATGTTTAAATTTTGTTACTAGAAGATTTAATGACACACTATCGCACAATAATTAACTGATTTAACTACTCAATTTCCTATTACCTTTTTTTTTTATAACAGCCTTTTTTATTTCTTCATCGAATTAATTCTTCGTTGGAGTGACATTCTAATAGCTTCTACTGATTTTTTTCATGTACTGGGATTGTGCTTTGCCCGACATTTATCGTATTCTGCAGTGTACTTAGGTAAGTAACGTTTTTCTTCGTAACTCTCTTCTGCTCTATGTATATGTGAATCGAGTGATTTTAATTGTGATCTTTAATGTTTTAAAATGTGGGATATTTAGGTGGATATGACAAGGAAGACAAGGCTGCAAGATCATACGATTTGGCTGCTCTCAAGTATTGGGGTGCTGCCGCCACCACCAACTTCCCGGTAACATACATCTTTCGATTGTACTACTTAATTAATCGAATCCACATGAACTTTGAACCAAGAACTAACCGGAATATTTCTCCTTTTAGACCACCAATTATACCAAAGAAATCGAGGAGATGAAGCATGCAACTAAGCAAGAATTCATAGCCTCACTCAGAAGGTATGTCTACTTCATCGATTGTTAAATTTGTTTTGAGTATTTGTTGATGTTTTTTTTTTTTTTTTTTGTAGTTTCTCATTCGACTTATCTTTGTTTTCTTTAGGAAAAGTAGCGGTTTCTCAAGGGGAGCTTCTATCTACCGGGGCGTGACAAGGTTTGTACTCTTGAGTATTGCGTACATTATATACCTTGTATTTGCCTTTGATTTCACGATTGCACGATGATGTTCTCACCGACTTATAATGAACTTATATAGGCATCATCAACAAGGACGATGGCAGGCGAGGATTGGTCGTGTGGCGGGAAATAAAGATCTCTATCTCGGAACTTTCGGTATGTACAACTCCTTGTACTCAAATCAACTATGTAGTTACAAATATACTATGACTTGAAAAATTAATGCTAATTTGTCCGAATTTCTCTATAATCGAGCAGCGACGGAGGAGGAAGCAGCGGAGGCCTACGACATTGCAGCTATCAAGTTCAGGGGAACGAACGCGGTCACAAATTTCGAGATGAACCGATATGACGTCGAGGCTATCGCAACGAGCGCTCTTCCGATTGGTGGGACCGCCAAACGGTTGAAACTGGCTCATGAGGCCGAAGAGAAGCTACCTCTTCAAACTCCATGCAGCAGCAGCATCAGTTTCTCGGCGATCCAATCGGACCCCACCATCCCATGTGGTGTCCCCTTCGACACAACGACACCGTATTACCACCACAACCTCTTCCACCCCGTCCACGGAGGCAATCTTGGTGGGTCTGACACATCTAACTTGATCTCGTCCATGGTAACTCCGATGAACTTGATGCCATCACCGCCCGAGTTTTTCATTTGGCCTCACCAATCATATTAACATACCATGCTAATTAAACTACATTAGGCAATGCTGGTCTTCTACTGATGTTATTAACCCTAGCTGTTTATTTGTTTTCGTTGTAAACTGATCTTCGTCTGACCCGCTAAGCGTTTAGGATTAATCGTAGTCGGGCTGGAACTTAAGGCACTTTGATGGTAAGAAGGATGAAAAGGTTTAAGGTTTTTAGGTTTTAGGTAGAAGCTGGGAATGCTGTAAGTATGTCCTCTTTCGAACACCTCCGTTTTTAATGTATTGCAAGTGAACGATAACGGCAGCACTCGGGTTTGGATTAATTTTCAATCGGTTTTCCATTCCCAGAAAGTGCTCTGTTGATCAGTTTTGATGAATCAACATACAAAATTATACAAATTAGTTGATGAATTCTTGATCTGGTTTTATCTTTTTAGTATATGCAATGTTGATCGTTTGTTTATCCTTATGAATTTCACTTATTTGGGGCGTTGTAGTTTTGAAAAATTGAAGAGATAAAATGGGGTTTATCGTGTAATAGAATAATAACAAGTGATGGTACCATGTAGCACAAAAGATATTCGATATTTCTTTCTTGATTCTTACAACAAAATAAAATTATCATACATATAGTTTCATGAGAAGAGTTTTCATTATAAATTTTGTGACCCGTGAATTGAACTATTTCACCAATTAAATCTAGTTTTAAAAGAATTATACTTCTTAATTTTATTATTTTGAAATAAATGAACATGCATTGCATTTTCCAAAAATATATTATGCAGAGATCAAAATCAAACATGACCAAATGATATGTGTAAAATTCTACACAGCAAACAACGATTACCAAATATAAAATATAAAATGAATCCTCAACTCATGAAACAATAAAAATTAGCTAAGCCCAAATTAAGAGCCCAAGCGGCCCAAACCATCATGCGCCTCCTTCAAAGTGGGCTCAATTCTGAGTGCCTCTTGAAAAGCATTCTTCGCCTCTTCTTTCAATTCCTTGATTTCATAGCAGTAGCCCAACAAGCAGAAAGCCCTAGCATTATCAGGGCCGAGCCGGGCCGCTTCGAGCAGGTCTTCAATCGCGGAGTCAACCCGCCTCTTCCGATTCAGCCCGATCTGCAACTCGGCCCGCTTAATCAGAGCATCACCCTTTTCTCCGTCGGACAGCATCTTCACCGCCGGCGGCGAGAGCGCAGAATCCAGCGATTTAAGGGCGGAGGATTTGTGGCCCATCAGGCTTTCCGCCATGGCCTTGAGAATATGGGCCGCCGGATCTCTGGGCTCCAGAGCTAGCGCCTTGTCGGCTTCATTGACGGCGGATTTTGCAAGGTTGAAGGAGGTGGCCTTGGTTTTGGTGGATCGGGCCCGGGATAGGAATTGAGCTCCCTGGATGAAGTGGCGGTGAGCTTGGTTGTTGGGCCGGGCCTTCGATCGGAGCTTGGAGAAGGCCCGCTTGGGGAGGCTGTGGAGAACGTAGAAGATGCTGAGGGTGAAGATTATGATACCCACTTGAATTAGGACATCTGTATCCATTCGCGGCGGCGGAGGGCGGTGGATCGGGGGTTAACGATGATGCGTGTAAATGAAGATTTATTGTGGATTAATTTAATTCTTCTGAGTTTTGATGAGGCCAATTGGTACTTAATTCGGGTTCGGGCCATCATGTTTCATCCTTTTTCTATTTTTATTTAAATACTAATTTTCCAACACTATTGAAATTTCATTTGATCTAACAAGTAACGACGGAACCAAAATTTGTCTTACAATTTCTTTAATATCGATAATTTATAAATGTCTTTAGAAACATGCTTTCGGAAAAATCTCATATAAATTATGAAAGTAAGTTGAATAGATAGCTAAATAAAGATTGAGGAATTCAATGTCATTCATATTCCATAATATCTATTCTAATTGCTCATTTGGTTTGATGGATGGATTACTAAACTTAAATTTGTTTATAAATTAATGATTTGATTTTTTATTTTTTTAATGTTTGGTTCGAATGTTGGATGAAAATAACGTATTTATATTATGGTAAAGTTGCTTCTGTGATTGTAATACCCCAAATTTCTAATTAAATTTCTTTTATGAATAATAGACTTTTTATTTATTTATCATGGTCTCATAATAAATTATAATGAATTAGTTATGTGAGGTGTTTAGAATTCTTAAATAATTAGTAGATTAAAGATCATACTAAATTAGATATAGAATTTTAAAATTTAAATTTAATTGTGGAGATAAGAATTTAGTTGTTGAGAAGATTAAGGAGTCCACCACTTGGGATCTCCTACAAGAAAGGGGGATTGCAACCCTAGATATATAAATATATTATCATATATTATTAAACACATGTGGCGGTACGAGTGAAGAGAGAAAAAGAATGGAAAACAAGAAACAGAAGAATGGGAAACTAATGGAAGTTGAGAGTTCACAGGTAATTGCTTACGATCAATTTAATTAGTAAATAAATAAAATAAGGCACAAATTGAGTAGGAGTATAAGACATGCGAGAATAGTCTTGATTTAAAATTTGGGGCATTCATCTGTGTTTTCGTGAATTTGTGAAATGTGGCAAGTAATTAAGTCTTGGTATAACTAATGAGAGTTAATTGCTAATTCTCTAATCTATGTTGCCTTTTTCTTTTCTATGCATGAGAATGACATTAAGTGGGTTTGGCATTTAAACTTGAATTATAATATGACAATGATTTTAGGAAGTGATAATTAGAGATTTGGTCCTTAGTTACATCAATAGTTTAAGTGAAGAATTTAAATAGTTTATTATTATATATATATGGAAGAGAATATCCTGTTAAGAAAATTATTTTGTTTAGCAATTCTTCTCTTTATTTCATGTTGAATATAGTAAATATTTATGCTCAATTGCCTAATTGTCCGAAGAGATGGTCTGATCTTTCATGTTTGTGGTTCGGTTTTCATAAGTTTTGGATTGAGAATAAATTATTTAAATTAGTGATAGAGTTATTGTTTGAACATGAGAATTTTATACTTTGTCAGTTGTTGGCTTGAGGAATTTAGTTGTTAACTGTTGGTTTATATTCTCTTTTATATTGCAAATACACTAATTAAAAAGTGGTGATATAGAATTGTACTTAAGAATTTATTGTAATTAGATTGAGATCATTGTTATTATTAATTAGGATGGACAATTAATTAGTTCAGTGCATTAAATTTTAGGAATTTTGATCCATGATATGCTTAATTAATTAATTTACTTGTTTAGTTTAAGAATTGACCTCTGTCTATTTACAATTTATTATAATATTCAGTAAGCAATACTTGTTAAGTAGATTATATTTAGCCCATTGTTGTAAATTGATGAGTTTTATTTAAGTACACTATTTTAATTTTTAATGGCATATTTAGTTTAGCACATGAATTTAATAATTAAGATGCTCAAAGGAGAAGTGAAACACAGACTATACAGTAGGGTTGCATGAAGAGTTGTTAAACTCCTTGATGAGTTATAATATAGTGAGAAATATTATTTAGTGATATCACTTAGGTCACTAAATCATTTATCAATACCGAATTAAATGGTAAGTAGATTTCCTTATAACAGAACTGGATTTGAGTAAAAGTTAATAAGTAAATAAGAAGTAGATTAGTTTTAACCTTCGCATTAGGTGGATAAATCCTAATTATACTTTCATCTATTCTTCCACGTTTTAGAATTGATTGAGAAAGCTTAGAAGTGTGAGAGGATCGTGAGATACGTAAGTTTTGGAAACTTCAGGTAAGTACATCTTTCACCTGCAGTATGAGTAGCTTTGTTTTGAATGTTTAATGATTATACAAAATTACGTGAGTGCCTATTTATGTTTTATGTGAGTATGCTTTAATGAGTTGCTAAGTTAAATGCTTCGTGAGTTTTATTATGATTTATGTGAATGTGAAGAGATGTTTTGTTAAGTGTGGTGATTCCATATGTTTGACCTAGTGCAAGATGCAAGTATTTTGTTTTACGAAAAGTGAGAAAAGTATTTTGAGATGGAGTATATATATTTATATATATAGTTTTGTTTTTTTTTTTTAAGAGACTGGTACCGGGCTCCTAGACTGCCCACGAGAAGAAGTTAAGAGCTCCTAGACTGCTCTATTAGTTATTAGTTGCTCCGTTTGGATTCGGTGGCTAGCTACCCCGGATTCTTCGGAGTTGCGCGCATTGGTACCATGTCTGGGCCCATAGTATATTATTTTCAAGTATAAGAGTATATTATTATTATTTTTATGAATGATGTTTCTAGTGTTTTCTAAAGTTGCAAAGAAAAATGTTTTGTGAGATATGTGATGTACTTGCTAAGCATTTTTGCTTATAGTGTTACCTCATACTGCAGATAAAGGCAAAGGTAAGATGTGATGCAAGGAGGTAGCAACGCTGAAGCGTGATTGGTGATGACGGCCTCGGAATTGGTTTAAGATTTTTTTTAAAGATTTCTAAGTCTCATGCAAAGTAAACTTTAGTTTTGAGTTCTTTCGATGCAATGTTTTACACAAATAATTTAAGTCTTTTTGGATACTTTAGACCGTTTTAAAATTCTGATATGTCTCTTAACATAATTATTTCCGCTGTTTAATTTTAAAAGAAAATTTTATAAATCCTTATGACGTATTTGTATTGGTTGGAAAGTTAAGCATAATGTAGTAGAAGTAACTACCCTATTAGAAGGGGGTGTTACAAATTTCATCTACAAATTTAAGGGCAAAATCGATAAATTGTTGGATGAGTACGGTAGATGGTGGTGTAGTGTGTTTGGTTTATTTAACGCATCAATTTTGGTGGGTTTATTCAATCCTCAAATAATACGAATTTCATCCAATTTTCAATACGGCTTAATCCAAATATGGGCCTTAACCCATAATCTAACAGTGATTTAACTCGATTAGGGCATCTCCAACACTACACAATATTTTACTGTAAATTTTGCATTATCCTAATGTATAAAATGTCGTTCATTTCCAGTAGTCTACACTGTTCATTCATCATAATATTCTTTATTTTTTATGTTTACTTTATTTATCATATATTTAGTAATATCCATCATTATTGTTAATTTATCAAATTTTAATCTTTATTATTTTATAATTTATAATTTATATATATATATATATATATATATATATGTGTGTGCGTGCACGCTTAAATCTTCTTTTATACAATTATTTAATAACAATATTTTACATTAATAATGGTTTTAGAAAAAATTTCAAACTAAATGAAAATAATTCAAACTAAAGATACGAGAATGGCTTATACAGGGCAATCAATTAATAATATTACAATAAAAAGAAGAATAAAAAAAAAACAATAAGAAGAAAGAATAAAAAAGAATGAAAAGAAAGAAAAATAATGAATTAAAAAAACGAAAAAGAAATTTTTTTTTGCAAGGTTTCACCTACACTAACCTAATATAGGTTGACGGTTACAAAAAATTAGTATAGGTTTTTACAACATTGTTGGAAATGAAAATTTGTAAATTTGAATGGAAATACAGCAGTGTTGGAGATGTTCTTAGAATCTAAATCCATCCCAACCCTAGATCCAAATGCATCCTAAATATGTCTCTTATACATAGTTGTTTAGGTTTATGCAATCCGCAATCAGGTCATACTTTATAATATATAAAGTAATAAACAATGGTTAATATTTTGTCAAATAATTTATCATTATTAGAAGAATCAGTAATCATATTGGGGAAAGTCTTTGAATTCAAAAGTAGAAAAAATTTGAATAGTGATCAAATCAATCATGTATCATATTCATTGACAAAGATCTTGAGAACATATTATTAGGGGGTTAATCTACATATTAAAAGCCCAATTGCGACACTACTAATGTATGATTTGACAGATTATTAAGTTTATATAAATGTTTTTCACAGAAATTCATATAATCGAAACTTCACTTCAAATCTTAGTAAAAGTTTTACGATGGAATTTGAATGGAAGATATATATATCATGTTAAGTAGAATGCATGATATATATTTTATGTTAAGAGTTTGAAATCATTTCATATTCTGTATATTTTAAATTCACTATAACTCCTTAAATTTGAAATAAATATTAAAAGACAAAAAAAAAAAAAAGCAGAAACAAGGTAAAATAAATACTGCAAAAAAGTAAACTCTTTCTTTTATATATATACAGCCTCTATTGTCTGAATATAGATAACCTTTTTCTCAGCTTAGCCTTTTATATTAAGCTAGCAACAAGACTTGAAGTAAGTAATGAAAAAAAGAAAGAAGAAACAGAGTAAAGATGAATCTACTTTCCATCAAATATGCATCATCATTCGCAAGCATAACAGAAAAGAAGCTTAATCCATCTTTGGAGAAGCAAAGAGTGCAGGGTTAGAACGCATCGTTCCCATTGTCTCGATTTATCTGCTATTCCATAACTAGTTCCATATGGCGATTCAAGTCTTTTAGATATGTAGTCGAATTGTAATCATCCAAGTCACAAGAGTCCCAAAGCATTGCTTTCATCCCCATTGACTTCTGCTTTATGTCCACTGCTTCGTTTTCGCCTTGTAACAGCTTCACAACCTGCAAAACGATGTAGTTTAACCTTGATGATTCTTGAAGGGCTTTTTGTGTATGAAATGTAATTGTTTAGTACCCTTGACATGCTTGGCCTCATGTTGGGCAAGTGATGTATGCAAATTGAAGCTGTAAACATGGCTCGTTGCATTTCTGTAACGTTGTAGTCTTGTCCTAACTTAGGATCTGCTATTTCTTTCATATCATTCTGCTCAAGATATGGTTTTGCCTACGTAAACTCAATGTTAGAAGCCCATCTCTTTCTCTTTGATTCTTGCAAAGGCATTTGAAGAAAAGACTGTAAATGATAATCATATTCATACCCACATAACAAGGCTTTGTCTAGACGAATCAACTGCTCGACGTCCTGTTATGAGCTCAAGCAATAATACCCCAAACGCAAACACATCAGTCTTCTCATGAACCACCCCGTGCATGAAATATTCAGGAGCCATGTATCTGATTTTATATATAGGCTCAAAATTCATCAGAAGAAGTGAAAATAATGAATTATAAAGGATTAAAAATGAAAGCTAGTACCCAAAAGTGCCTTCAATTGGAGACACAACATGGTGAAGCCATTTCTCTGGAAGCCATTTTGCTAGCCCAAAATCGGATATCTGCACAACATACATAAAGCTTGTCTCGTTGCTATTAAGGTTCTTACAAACAAGGTGATGTCTTAGACAAATGGACAAAGAACCTGAGCTTCATAATCTTCGGAGAGTAGTATGTTTGAGGCCGTGATATCTCTATGAATTATACGCCTTTGAGAGCCACAATGCAGATACTCCAATCCCTTAGCAACTCCTATAGCCACCTTATACCGTCTTTGCCATTCCATAGTCTCTTCCAAACCTGAAAAAACAAACTGTCTTTTACTATCTAATACATTGATTTTTATGTTCTGCAATAATGTTTTAAACTGAACAGGGCAAAATTTGGGCATAGCATCTAAGTGGGGCCTTAGAATCGGTATAAATGAAGGACGAATTCAAGAAAACGCACCACCATGTAGCACGGTGGCGAGGCTTCCATGCGGAGAAAACTGAAGAACGAGGTGAAGACCACCATCGGCACTGAATCCGATCAACTTAGCAGTGTGTGGATGATCAATGTGGGCAATGATCCCAAGCTCGGACAAGAAATCACCGACTCTATCTTCGTTGCTCTTCTGTTCCTTGGTGATCCTCTTAACTGCTACAACCTGGCCATCTGGTAAGACCCCTTTGTATACTTCAGCATGTCCACCCTTTCCAATCAGCTTCTCTGTTCAAAATTTTGGTTCAGCCATTTGATCAAACAGGTAGTGGACAAACAACAGCATAGCTGGAAAAATAGCCGTTGTTTGTACAAGCTAGCACGACTAAGGTTGTATATGTAAAGTGGCTAATAAATGTCACAAATTATTGTTGTCTGAAAACATCGACCATATTCAATTGGGCTCCAAATTATTTCTTTGTTTTTGAATTAATTGACTACCAATAGATTATTACCCTAGAGCAATCAGTTGAAAATGGTTATAAAAACCACAACTACTCAAAATCTTGAAATTTCAACTCTATTTTGATAGCATGCCACAAAAAAGACAAAAGGACTCATATTTTGAAACCAAGTTTTAATTTTCATGTTCTTCAACTATCACATAAAAACTTATAAGCAATAATTTCATAAGACAAAGTCCAAAAATAATTTTCACATATTAATCCTTATTTTATGGTGTATGGATTCTTGATTAACCTGTTTCATAAATTAGATTTTTCATGAAAATCATACTATTTTAACTATTGTATAAAAATAAGTTTTGTTTATATAAAATAGAGGGTGGAGAAAACAAGGCTAGTGGGCAACTACTTTCCTTAATAAAAAATGACTGATTTACTTAAGTATATTGTAAGAAAATATTTCAAAACTCTATAATGTTGTGAAATAATTTTCAATATTGACCCCCAACCACTATGTCCCACCATTGCTGATTTTGTTGAACAAATGTGAAATGTCCAAAAATGAACCAAGTCAAAAAGTCATGTGCAGAAAACCCATTGACTGCAGAAGTAGGGTACTGAGGTAGCTGATAACTTGAAATCCCAACCATTAAACTTTATTGAACTTCACATTTAACATTGACATGCCCTACATTAATAACACTAACTCGACAGGTGACATGTCTGCTCAGACAACATACTCAAAAATTGAACACTTTTAATCATACCATGTCTTGGTAACAATATTCAATAAATCATTACTAAATTATTCAAACTTTAACTTGAGAATAATCACTAAAATATATCCAATTAGCCAATATGAAAAATGATAATTAGACATTCGTATAAAACATCACTCTTTTCACAATATGAGCCTGGATAAACAGTCATTTTCTTTTACCAGAAAACCTAAAAACTTGAAAAACAGAGCATGAAACAAAACCCATAATTGAAAATAACCAAAAAACAGAGTGATTAAAACTAAAGAAAGATTACCAGGGCTAAAATCATGAGTGGCAAGCATGAGTTGTTGATAAGTGAAGTTTCTCCAAGAAGGCTTGGGAACATCAAAATGAGAAGAATCAATGGCTTCACCAGCGCTGTGATTTCTGCCAAGCCTCTTCTTGAAGGCCTTCTTCGACAAGTCGTAGCCATATCCACCCAGCAATGGAATAGTCGAGAATTTGAGATGGGACTTTTTTCTTATCTGATAGAAGAGTTTTTTCCAATGCAGCGTGCCATAGCTAGCCTCCCATGCACCTCCTCTCTCCGCCAATGATTTCTCGCTCTCGAAACTGCTGCTCCGAGTAATGCTCGAGTTGTCCGAATCCGAACCCGATATTGGAATCTCCAAAATACCCCTCGGAGATGACCCTTCATTGCATTCTTCTTCTTCTTCCTCCTTTGCTTCTTTCTCCTCTGTTTCTCTGTTTTCTTCAAGTTTCATTTTTGCTATTCGAGATTGATTGTATCTCAATCTCAATCAATAAAAAAGAAAAGAAAAGAAAAGCTTTCTTTCAATGGAAAGGCTTCAAGAATTTAGTTTTGAGCAGTCTCCTTCCATGGAGGAGAGAGAGAGAGAGAGAGAGAGAAATGGTATATCTTGTGATGGTTGATATTCTTGTTTCTTGGAAGAGAGAGAGCAGGGAAAAACTGTGGTTAATGTGTGGTGGAAGGGAATAATAAATGCTGTATTTATATTAAGACCCTTCGATTTAGCTATATTTTCAATTATTATTTAATTATGAGGAAATCTGGACCGTTGATGAGATGGGTCGTGATTTTTGGCGCAACTACCGGTTGTACCGTCAGAAGACAAAGAGGTATAACGAACCCAACTGACGGAATTGATTTTGGTAACCTTCCTATTTCTTTTTTTCTTTTCCTTTTTTTTTTAAATTTAAATTCGTGTAATTTATCTAGGATAAATGTGTGAATATATCATAAATCGTTTATCTTGAGGTGTAGATATATTTTTTTTTTCTTAATAAAAATACCACTAAAGTTTAAAATTTGATGCAATTATTTTACTCTTCTTTTTTTCTTGATTCACATTGATTTTTATTTTTTTTTGGCATAAGTATTTATATAAAGTAATACATAATTATTTTTACTGAACATTTCTTTTTTCATTTTTTAAATATTATTGAAACATTCTTAAATTAATATTAAAATTTAAAGATTAATTTTATAAGTGTCATGTGCGTCTAATATTAAAATTAGCATAGCAAAGAATAAATGTAACTTAAGAGATGTGTTTTAGTACATTTTTGAGCCGCAAATAAAAAGCAATATATCTTCTTTTCCTGGCATGGAGGCAATAGGTATTCAACCTAGGTCCCTCGAGAAAGACAACAGTTGAAAAATTCACACCTTTTTTTATAGTGTGAATTATTGACTTATCACACTTATTCTAAGTTTAACTTATGTTTAATACATCGTGAATAAATAATTTCGTGTGAGAATTTGATAGTGTAATCTTTTACCTCTAATAAAAGCAAAATTTCCACATCAATATAGGTATACTCGAACTCATAAAAAGTCAAAGATTTTATATCTTCTTGCTCTTTGAGTAGGAAGAGGAAGAAAAATGATGCAAAATCCTATCCTAAAATAATATATATTTTTTGAATTAAGTGTGTATATATATAAAATAAATAAATAATATTAGGTTTAGAATAAAGAAGATTAGAAGAAGCCATCCCAATGAATATGGTCCCATGAGGCCATGTCGGGAAATGTGAGTTGGGAATTTAGTACAAAACATCAAATAATATTGTCCCCATTTTTCATCATTTGGCCGTTTGTGGGTAATTGGGATAAATTTTTTATTTTATTTATTTCAGATAATATTTGATAACTAATATTAATAATATTAATAGCACATTTCATTAAATTATTAATATGGAAGAAAAATGGTTTTTTAATCTTTTAACTTAGTCATCTTAGTTTCTTATTTATCTATTTTTTATTTTATTCTTATAATTTTAAGAACTTCTAATTTTTGGTTCGATTAACCAACTATATATAAAAGGTTAATTAAGTGACGTGTTGTTATTTACTTGGCATCCAAAATTATGTGATATCAATTTTTTATTATTTACATGGTATTTAATTGAATTCTTAATAATTTAAAAAAAATAATAAAGTTACATTAATTTATAATTATCTATTTTCATTTTTTGTAAAGACTTATTTGAAATAGTATGTATATTTTTTTATTTTTTTTGTTTGCTATTGATGAACTAATACAACTTTTACTTATTAATGAATATCTGCAATTGTTTGAGAAACTTATTCAATTATAATATATAGTTTGTATATTAAATAAACTACATATCACTTCGATATGTTATCGCATAAAATCAGATTATAAATCAAGAGATTTTAATTAAATTTATAGCACTAAAATTAAAAACTAATTAGATAAATGACTCAAAGAACTGAAAATCCAAAATTAGTGGACCTAAATTTGTTCCCCTCATAATATTATTTTTCGATATAGTAATGATTTAAAATATTGCGTTTAATAAAAGAATATAGTTGATACCCGATTCACGATGTTCATAAATGAAATCAGGAAGGGAAAAAAAAAAAAAAAAAAACAGGAAATTGGGAGAGTCGTGATCAATTCCAACTCCAACCTCTGAAATTAGGAATTTAGGAATACTGATTTGAATTTTGAAGAATAAGTATTAAATACTCTTTATGATCATAACGACTAGCTATAGGTTAGAGTATTTTAATCGATAATGAATTTATTTTGATTTCCAATACAATACTAAAAATTCTATATGAGATAGTTTCAGAAATATAATTTTGTAAGGTGAAGTCTTGTTATTAACTACCTAAATTCATTATCACAAGTTAATTTATATTTGATAGGTTATGGCCTTATGAGTTGATCTAATTATATACGTTAGAGAATTTCAATCAATAATAAATTTGTTTTGATTTCTGATTCAATCCTAAAAATATAAACTTGTATGCAACAGTTTCATGAATATAATTTCATAAGATAAGATGAAGTCTCACTATTTTAACTCAAATTTATTTTTACAAATCTATGTTTGTATTAAAAATTATGAATTGATGGTCTCACATGCAGAAATTAATGTGTGAGACTTATAAAATGATGTTTAGAATTACTCCTTTGGCCAAAGCCAAGTGAAAATTATGAAGATTTGTCAGGCAAATAACCTAACTATCAAATCAAATATAAGTAGTTAAAGCACCTTTTTTATTTACTCTATAGATCTTAAAATGCAGCTAAATTAAGTTGGGTAGACTCTTAATTGTATTGTTTTATAAATCTAATTTTGTTATACAAGCTAACTCATAATTCATAACAAAAAATTAATTAAAGATTAACTTATGAAAATAAATATGAGTTGTTAATAAGAGAAAATCCATCTCACCGACAAATTCATGTATATATTTAATTCCATGCTTTTTTTATTGTCCTCCTCAAATATATATATATATATATATATATATATATAAAATACATTTTTTTGTATTTTTACTAATATACCCTCCATGTAATATTTAATGTGCATAATTGTGTTCAGTTAATGATGTTATTAACAAGAAATTTGCTTTCTCAACATCTTCCTTAATTCGTATCAAAAGACAAAGTAGAATATTAAATAAATGAACAAAGGGAGTATTTTCTGTTAAAAACTACAAAGATTAATTATTTATTCTGTTATATTTTGGTAGTGCATGAAATTCGTACATTGATAACATTTTACTATTTGCATGATGTAAACTAACATATTATATATAAAAGTAAATATAGAAAAATGCTTTATGTAATAATCTAGACTGAAAATTAAACCCATAAAGAGTAAACAGTTGACGTAAGATTCATAGTTTAGTAGGTGAACTAAATTCTCAACAAGTTTTTATTTAATTGTTTATTAATTAAATGGGTCCAAATCTAATTCCCTACGACTTTGATCATGTAATAGCTTTTCCCTAATAGTCACTATTTAGACATAAATATGGCAAAAACTTTTGTGCACAAGGTGTACGAATCCAAATCTGTGCACAACAATACTATTATATTATATGAAGTAATAATGTTATATTATATGAGTGATACTGTTATATTATATATAGTCTTAACAGTATTACTCATATAATATAACAGTATTACTTCATATAATATAACAGTATTGTTGTGCATAAATTTGGATTTGTGCACCTTGTGCACAGGAGTGTCACTCCATAAATATCACCTTCTAACTAAATTTATGTCCAACTTTGTACTATGCATGCACCAATCTCTTTAATTTTTTTAAAAATAAAACTGATTATTTTCGAGCTTGTTGATTTGTTTTCTCAAATAAAATTTCATCATTCAAATTTCAAATGCAACCTTAAAGAGTTTAAAATTTGTCAATGAATCATGGATTATAAAATATAATATATCATTGCATCATTATATATACCTCTGTTCCATAATATATATATATATATATATATATATATATATATATATATATATATATATATCAAGTTTCAAAAGTTAGAGTTAAATTTTAACTGAAATTAAAATCTAAATTAAAACCCTTACAATGAACTTATGATTAATTAACTATAACAAACTTTGAAAGATGGGCGTATTGAATAAGTGAAGTGATATAAGTGAGAGACTTCATGCCTTAAAAAAGAGTTGTACTTACTAAAAAATTAAAACATGTGCTTTAGTGAAACACATATGATCTTTTTTTTTTTTTTTTTTAATAACAACAAAATGAGTATATAATAATAAGGTCAATAATATCTCAATCATAACATGCATGCATCTAATACCAATATTGCTTCCAACACTATCCCATAATTCAATATGTTTTATGATCAAGATTTATCAAAACCAAACGTCCAAGCCATTCTTAACAAGTGACTACAGAAGTGTGCATGGCAACACTTGTATATTTAATATAATAAATTAGGAAATAAAATCTATAATAATTGGAGTCCCTCTTTAGTACTTGTTATATCATAGCCAAATCCACATATGTTGAGTGGGGCTCTAAACAAATACAACATCTAAATAGTGCTTGAAAAGTGGGTAATAGGATTTGGTAGTGGAAATTCAAAAGTGGGGCACCAACCCTAATAAGTTGAGGATTAGAAAAAAGTGGATGTGATAGCAATCGTGCTAATTAGTATATTAAGTACACTAAACATAACATTGGTAACTAATCTTAGGTTGGTTAAAGAGTTTGCCTAAATAATGGGTCAAACATGGTTCAGTTGTTTGGACTGATCATCTTCCATTACCTTTCAACAATTATATTTAATAACTTTTCTGTTTGGATTACTTCATCAATATTAAAATACTATATTGTTTACTCCCTTCCATCTCAATTAAATATAGCTCTTAAATTTTTGTTATAAATTGAGGAAAAAAAATCTTAGACATGTATATATACCTTAACTAATAAAAATTTAGTATTCAAGTAAGTTACACACCAAAAAAAAAATCATATCAATTTCCAGAATTTTAGCGATGAAATATTAAAAGAATAAGTTGGGAATAAAGTTGCATAAAAATTTAAAACAACAATTAGTTAGAAACAAACATTCACATCTAAAACAACACTTACTTGACATTTAAAACAAAACTAAAATAAACCTTTTTTTTTTAATACCAAAAATTGCAATTTAATCAGTTTTTTGAATTTAGCAAAAGAAAAAAAATTAATAATCACCATATATACTACTGCAATTTGATTTTAATATGATATATTGTTCGACACATGAACTCAGATCATCAGAAAATATAATTATATTTCGAATTTCAATAGTGAGTTAAAATCGTGATTTTTTATTTTTTATTATTTTAAATTAAATAACTCGGGATTCAACTGCAAATTTTTAAAAGGTGGTGAATTTATTTTTGCCAAATTTAAAAGTTTAGAATTAAATTGTGAATTTGAAAAACATAAATGATTTTTTTTTTCAATTAGGCTTTAATTATTATTATTATTATTATTATTATTATTATTATTATTATTATTATATATTTTTTGTTGTTGTTGTTAATATGGATGAGATAAGTTCCATGTTTGACATGAGATTTGTGGTTCTGCTAAACCAAATCCTCATTCCCAAGTGCGATAATACGGTCATCTCAAGATATTGGAGTGTCACAACTTTGATTTATAGTATACGATTCTATATGTTTATATTAATAGAAGCTACTTAATGTCTAATATTAACAGTGTTATATCTGCAATTAGTATATGACTCTGTAATACAAGTACGATTTTTTAAAATTTTTTTTGTTAACTTAGTAAAATTAGAAAAAATTGAATAATATTTATATAAGGAATATATATATATATATATATATATATATATATATATATATATATATATATATATATGATTTTGTACAATACAAATAGTCTAATTTATCATCAAATATAACACAATCTGATTAATATATTATCTAATTATTTAAATGTATGTTGTATTTGTAAAGGAATATGAATAGTTTTTTATTTTTTATTTTGAAAAAATATGTATTGTTATATCTATTATATTATTCAACCGTTCCACCATTATTTTAGTTTGATTTTATTGTTAAAGTTTAGAATAACACTCAATTTTGTTTTAATTAAATGATAAAAAAATGAATTCAAAATTTCCTAAATATAAAAATTCATATTCTATATTTCTCAAAACACATATTCAAAAAAAAAACTATTCAAGTTCCAACAGATTGACAAGTTTGAATAATCCTCTTTAATCAACCTATCTTTATTGTTTTTTTTTTCTTTATATTTTCTCTAAAAATTTAAACCAAAAAATTTCAAAGATATTAATGATTTCTATATTAGAAGTCTAGAATATGTTATTTTAACAATTTTAGTTAAAATTCTATATTACTAAGTAATGTTTATTATCAACATTAAATTTGATATAATTAATTAACCATATTAATTAGTTTAAAATTCTATTTAATATGATTTACTTCGTAAAAAAAATATTGAAAAAGGTTTACCATGTGACACATACAGTCATTTATATATATAAAGTTATTTATCGTTAAAAAAATAATTTAATATGACATGCAACAGTGCATTCAATTCGGACCGACTGAAAAAACAATTATGCCACTAAACATGGCTAGGTCGGCGAGGCTGTGAATGACTGTTTTGCCCCTGGTTCCATGGGAGCAAATTAAGGATTAATGCATTGGAACACCCCATATTCCACAAGGATGGAAGAATTGGTGCAATCAAACTTTTTGCAGCTCTTGGATAGACTAAATGAGTGGACTCAAATCTTCGATCTACTCAATAAATTGGACAACAATGATCTATCTAATCATGTATAAATGTCTCTCTCATGATCTGAGAGATATGAAGAGACTTATGAATGCAGGGTGGGGTGGGGAGGGGATGGCCATTAAATATGAAGAAAACCACACCACATAAAGTTTCTAATCTATGTTTCCTATAATAGGGCTATTCCACATGATCTTGTTACTTGATCATGTAAGAAGAACAAGAGCACCTAACATCTTGCAATAGTCATTCTTAATATATAGCATGTTACAGCCATTAAGTTAAATAGTGTTGATATGTAAGATGTAAGATTTCCATAGTGGAAGAAACTCTTGCTTCATTCATGAAACCAAGACTTTAAGCATTTTCTATGTTTAGTTACTTATTACAACCTTCAATAAATTTCTACCATGATTGTCTCTATCCGTTATGGCCGGTTTTAGAAATTGGTGGTCTAGGTCGAATTCATGACTAGTTAACCATTGAAGCCATGTTTCATGGTTGCTAGTATTGGTAAAATTGTTGTTAATTCTCAAAATTACGCAAAATGTCTAAAACACACAAGATCCGTGCTTTTCTGTATGAACTCTAACCCTACCCGACAATGAGGTTGAATTAGACTCAATC
The DNA here is from genome assembly GCA_946896805.1 of Scutellaria galericulata. Lineage (NCBI taxonomy): Eukaryota > Viridiplantae > Streptophyta > Magnoliopsida > Lamiales > Lamiaceae > Scutellaria > Scutellaria galericulata. Next base: position 2,164,656 of record OX335784.1, on the reverse strand, counting down.
AACCTATGATCATGTCATATAGAACCTCTACAACGATTGTTATGTATCATTAGAATATACGAAGGACATGAATCTCTAAAATGCTTCTAAATGTCTAATTGATATCACGAGAAGTCTATCGACTTTGTTTTTCATCTATTTTCACATTCCTTTCTTACTCAATTCGACTTAAATGTATAAGGTTATGTGTAGATGCCATTCTAGCAAACAAATATTTGCAGGTCAGAATAGCATACTCGTTGGTCAAGCAATTAGATCTGTTCTGACTACATCACCTGTACATTTGAATTGAGCTTAGTTAGGTTCAACCCTCATTTATTTTTTCAAATTTTTAGAACCAGAGTTAACACTAATTCATGAGTTATAAATTTGTCATTATTGTAAGAAAAAAAAAGGTCTGAATTAATATTATTAAGTAGTTATACCATTAAATTAATTGTTATAAATATATCTGATCTAAATAGCTAATTAGACTCAGGTAAATTCTACTTTGTTTTTCAGAGGGGCTCATGAAGCCCAGATTCTATTTAATTTAGATAAATACAAAGGTTAGGCAACTTAGGATGGCACAAAGTCCATGCATACATATCCAATAATAGATACTCTCCTAGGAAATTATTATACATAGAGCTTTAAAAAAAAATCATCTCACAAATTTAATGTCATAAGACAAGTTGATATATATTGAAAAACATCACTCTCATCTAACCTATTTTACGAGCTTGAATTAAAATTCTCAAAATTTGGGTGGATAATGATTCATTCTTTTCAAATCATACACTTCAAACCTCCAATTCCATGTTGAAAATATTTTGTATCTATCAATCTCATCTTGTACTATGTTTTAAGTGATTTTGATTGATTTCTACTCATTTCAAAAACTTGAATTTTAGAAAAGTGGTCCAAACATGTGTTGATAGATCACTGGATCTAATCTTGAACTATGTTTTAAGTGATTTTGATTGATTTCTACTCATTTCAAAAACTTCAATTTTAGAAAAGTGTTTCCAAACATGTGTTGATAGATCACTTAAAAACATGTTCATGATGTCTGCTTGTAATATCAATCATCAAACATTAATCCATCACGACTTATACTCGCTATATGATCAATTAGAATAGTTTTCTAAAAATCCAGTTTAAGCTAAACTTTTTGACCTGTTAGGTAACTAAAATAGCATGTGTAGAACAAATTCTTGTACTATAACCAGTGATTAATAGCACACTTTCCTAAATATACTAAGATACAGATGCATATTGTACACTAAAAATAAAACAAAACAGTCTAACTTGGGTGGTAAACAGATGCTGATAAGAAATAAAACATTAGATTTAAAGATTCAGCTTGTATCAAATTTAATGTCAGCTTCAATTGAACATGATTTTATGATACCATGTTTACCTGAACAAGTTCATGAACTTCATTCATAAATCAAGAAACTAGAACAGTCGTTTTTTTTTTTTTTTTTTTTCAAAATCATCTAAAACTATGATAGAAGAAGAAAACTAATATGGTCTTCCACAAGACCAGAACAGAGAGGACCATTCTGGCTTCAGGTTAAGAATGTTGGGCTCATCTAAGCTACAATTTCCAGAGTTTGTAAACTGTAGCCCCTGAATGCTCAGCTAAAGAATGAATTTTGGAAAATGCCATGAAGACTAGTAGCAATGAAATTCTGGCAACTCAAATAATCACACACACACATATGAACCTGCTTAAAAATTTCAACAAGTCGTAACTAAGGAAGAGAATTGCTGCTGGGTGCATCAACAGACCATATGATCCCTAAGGAACAACATTCCAATCAACGATGCTGCCATTGAATAAGTTAGATTTAATAGGTTTTATTTCTAACATTTCAATCCAATACAACAGGCTTTATTGACAAAAGTAAATAAACTCAAACTTTTCTTTGACAAAAGTAACAAACCTGTGAGTTCATCCTGGTACCTATGTTACTACAAATGCATCCAGTCAACAATAATACCAATCCCCGGAAGAAGAAAAGTTGACAAACATTGCAGAAGGAGCACACAGTAGAGGAACACAATATAACAACTATTTTATCAATATAGAACCAATTTCTACAAGACCTCCTAACCCCCCTTTCTCCTGTCTGGTTTTTAATCTTATCTTGAGATTCTGAGAAGGGCAATGAGAGAAAGGATAGTATGAGTTCCAACTTCTGTAATATCTATAGGGAGTCGGGGAGAATGACAAAGTTACAAACTTTCTCCCTATCCATGATACGGAAGAGCAAAATATAACACTCCAAACTTCCACCAGAAATATAAAATTCAACAATAAAAGTGCTCATTCATCACATTAAGCACACAGTAATCAACTAATGCACAACAAATTGGTTAGGTTCAGTAAATTAGAGGTCAAGGCACACCATCACTTCATTAAAAGAAAGTTAATGCAATTACAAAACTAATATTGAACAGTTCCACCAGATTGGGAGTTATCTCGAACATGAATAGTACATAAACTGCAATCAAGCAGTAACCCCTAATAGAAGCAATTATGATATAGCACTTGGAGACTAAATTGGACAGCAATTATACAGATAATAAAAAATTGATACTAACAAGCCATTTCAGGTCAAATGTGTATCAATAAATGCTCAAAATTTCAGTATCTCATCACACTTAATTATCTCAAGAGTACCTATAACAAAAGGTAAACAAAAAAGATAAAACAAAATTCAAAACCTTTCAGCGAGGCGAGCACTCACAGCTCTCAGCTTTGAATAAACTTTAGCAGCAGGTGAACCCAATATCAAGCTACAGAGCGAGTCCCTCGCAACCTTAATATTCGAAAACGATCCAAGTATATGAATCTTTGAATCTGCAATAACAATCCTCGACCTCGTTGAATTCTCAATCGCAAACTTTGTTCTTCCTCCCTTCCCACTCAATCGCCCAATCGCTCGCGATAAATGCTCCCCTTTCAGTGTCTTCACGTCCTTAATTTCAAATGATTCTACGTAAAGCTCGTCCATGCGGAGCATTGCTACAGCATCAATAACATCAAATCCGAGCATGAAAGCGTGCACAAAGTCCGCGCATTTCTGGAGGTTGCTGACATCAGGTGTATCGGATCGGGTTTTGAGCTCAACCCTGCGGGCTTTGAGATTCATCCGGATATCGATTTTCATTTCTTCATAAATTGGAGTGTAGATTTCGAGCCAAGCCTTCTTCAATGGAGTATAGCGGTGCGGTGGCACGCCGACTTTGCGGAATTGGACCTGCCCATCGGAGATTTCATGAGCTTTTAGGGGTCGAAAGTTTGGTTTTTGAGCGAATTGAACCGACGGTTGCCGCGGCGGGGCGGCTGTAGCTTCGATGTCCATGGAGGACGGAGTCGAGGCGGCGGCGACGGTGGCAGTGGGATTTTCCATGGTGTAACTATGCGAAAACTGAAATTCCGTTTGGGTAAGGAAGTGAAGCTGAAAACCCTAGCTTCAACGTCTGTAGATATTGCTAGGGTTTTGGCCTCCTTTGTGAGGCTCAAAGGCTTAAATAGCAAAAACTATTGGGCTTGGGCCGGTGTATGTGTTGCCCAATATTTCATTGCCTAATTTTTTTTTTTTTGGCAAAATCATAGGCCCAATTTGATTCAAGTCCAATTCTAAGAAATTTATGACATAATAATGATAATTGTATAATATTGTAATTTTAGCAAATTAAATAAAATAAAGGCATTAGATTCTTTTAAATAAGATGTTACAAGATAATAACTCTCTTTTTTTTTCTAAGAAGATCCTAATTTTCTTACAACTAATTATTTCAATTATATAATTATCACTATTAATATTTTAAAAACTCCACAATGCCAATATATCGACTCTTCAATATTTATTTTTGAAATATGATTTAACAACTTATAAACAACAAATTAGGTTATAAAACGTAAGGAAAAGTGGTATCTTTTAATTAAGATCAATGGAACACCCTCTAAAAATTTATTGAAAATTACAATCAAAATATAACTTATGATAATTACTTCGGGCCAATTTTTATTGAACGATCCTTAAAAAAAAGACTCTTATTTATTGATTATACATTTTTGAATCCGGTTCACTATACATTTATTTATTTTGAGTATTGAATCTTTGCAGTTTTATTTAGTTCTTGCACTTTTATATGCATGCATATTAATATTAAAATATAAAATTCAATATTCATAACTAAAGTGCAAGAGCCCGATTTTTAAAAGGCCGAATTATTAAAAGAATAAATACCCTTTCACATCTTTTAAAATTCTAGCCATTCTTCCAGAAACAACCTCTATCAAAAAAATTGTCCAATTTGGCCTAATATAGACAAATGGAAATCCAAGTCAGCATTTTTATCCCAACTCAACAGTATACATAGTTTAAAACATAAAAAGTAACCAAAACTTTTACATTTATAAACTTGTACAAAAAATATATATTATCAAAAGTTTTAAAATTGTGTGTGTGAGACTAAAAAAATCGAGCAATTGTCTCATCAACTCAATTCTTAATCTATCTATACCATATATATGTGAACACATATTCTAATCCTATACACAACATGCATAAAATTAATTAAGTTTAAGATCATCATCAAATACATAGGATGACGTGAATTAAAGAGCAAATATGAAATAGAAAAGGTGATATATTTATCCCCAATGTGAGTGTGATGGGTCATGGAATTCTTGCATGGTTTTATATTATATATGCAAAACTTAGCAATATGATGAGGAAGTGGCCATTTTGCTATGGTTGTATATATTATGTATCACGTTACTCACGCCACCCTACCTTCTCTCTCTTCTTCTTCTTCCAAAAATTATTGCAATTATTATCACTATCAATAAACAAACGTTTTGGTATCAACAGAAAAGGAGAAAAGCATGCTATTGCAACTGTTATGAAAAAAGTAACTATTATATATTCTGTATATGAAGCGGTAGGGTAAGAAAAAAATATGTGTATAATAATATAAAATATTAAAATTACATTGATTATGATTTAAAAAATTATGTGTATAATAATATAAAATATTAAAAAGTACATTGATTATCAGAATTGGGAAGAAGATCTCTATTGATATGTGGATGCAAATTGTATATGTTGATAATGAGTTAGGTCTATATGTAAGATCAGAATTTCATATGTAAAGTGTTAGCGTGAGAATAGAAATAATATGAAATATTAAAAATTAAATTTTTTTTTAAAGAAGTGTGCAACAGGTGCGTGCTTGATTAAATCTATATATATATATATATATATATATATATATATATATATATAAAAGAAAATAATAAAATGTCCACTGACAACTCTTAATATACGTATATTGATCTCATCCACTCATCTCCTCATTATATACGAAAAGTAAAATTAATAGATATTTTGGATTTTAGACCTATTAGCCATGGTAAACAAGTATATATATATGAAAAGTAAAATAAAGTTGGGATATTCCAGAAAGGTGTAAAACAAAGTTGTTTTGATGTGCGTGATTTTTTAGCTTTTTTCAGGTTGGTATTTTAATTTGGCCTTTTTTTGGGATGACGGTTGAGGGTGTGTTTCTTGAAATTCCAATATTCTGATGTAATCAAATCCAATAATATTCTACATGATAATTCATAACTAATACTTCCTCCGTCCCACAACACTTCGCACACTAAATTGGGCACAATTTTCAAGAAAAAAAATCTTTATTTTTTGATTGAGGGTATAAAGGTCAATTATGTGAGAAAAAGACAAAAAGTAATAAAGCGTTGAGAGAGAAAATGTAATGACATTGTGTGTAAATAAGTGTGTATTGGGAGGGTAATAATTGTGATAAAATTTGTCATTTTTTGGTGTGCAAAGTGATTTGGAACGGATTAAAAAGGAAAGTGTGCAAAGTGTTGCAGGACGGAGAGAATATCTTATTTACTCATCATTTGTCATTTGGATTAAAAAAGAATTCAAATTGTCCTATTAAACAGACTAACTACTATTGTAACTAATAATAAAAATGTCTATTAATAGGAATTATTATGAACCAAATCATCCACTTAGAAAAATTCAAATGTGTATAAAGCTATAGCAATGTATGAGTTGATGAAATGGAGAGTATGTAGGGTTAAAAAGTATGGGAGGAGAAGGGGCCCACAACAACACCTATAATCATTATTCATAACATTTTCAACACCAAAGGACGAACCTATACTTCCTTGTTTCTCTCTAATTTCTCCTATTTTCTCTTCTAAATTATGGATCATATATTCTATATTAGAAATAATTAGTTTTTTAATCTTCTAACTTCAAATTAAAGTCTTATTGTTTTCAGTTTTTATTTATCTTTTTTTGTTTAGTTTTGTAATTTTAAAAAGTTCTAAATTTCCAATTCAATTATCATATTATAACACATCAAGGGACCCTTGTTTACTTGACATAAAAAATATTGTTGAATATAATTGACTGATTTTTAGTATACATGTTGCCTATTTGAATTTTGAATAATCTTAAAAATAAAAAGTTATAATAATATAATTAAATATTTCTATATATAAAAAGGTTAATTTAAAATGATACTTAGATTTTTTCCCCTTATTTTGCTGTTTGTACATTAATACATTTTACTTACTGACCATGACAAAACTAATTATTTACCAACTTCATATAAAAATAAGTTTTTTATGCAATTTTTTTAAATGTATTAAATTTCCTTGAGTTTCGTGGTCTATAACATGACTACTTCATAATCTAAATTGGTTTCATAATCTAATCAAAAATAAATTTGTCCATTCGGTTCAATCATGATTATACAGGTCGATTTCGATTCAAACTAGGATGTTTTCACAAAATTGAGGATCTCATCGACTTTCTAGCCACCACTTCTTAGACACATCAAATTGGTTTAGTTACTCCATTCATTTCTAAATAATTGTAATATAGTAATAAATTTTAGAAGTGAGTTAATATTGAAGAATCTTAAGCCCTAGACAGGATAAGTGTGTGGAAGGGGGTAGTAAATTGAAGTAAGTAAAGTAAAGGCTATATATATATATAGGGTTCAGAGTGTCAGCATATATATGTATACTGTCATTACCAGATCTAAAACAGTGTGTTGTAGTCTTGTAGAAGAAGACCAAGAGTTTCTGAGAACTCACTTTGACACTTTACATGCAATATCCAACACAAATCAAAGATATATATCATGTATACATTTATTATTATTATTTTTAAGACATATAAGCTTTGTTCGTAACTATTTAATAATCCAAGAAAAGCCCCTCACCAATCTCAAAGAGATCAGTAGTTGATGCCAAAAAAAAAAACAAGAAAAGTAGAGAAAATACTGAATTAATCAGTAAATTTCACAAATGTAATATTTCTACCAACTTTTCAATAATCTTGCATTGGAATCTTTTATTTCAAATGGTATCAGATATGATGTTATCATTGCGTAGAATCAAAACGAAAGGTAAAACTAAAACACAATAGTATGTGTAGAAACATGCAAGATCAAATGTTAAAACAAAAACAAAAAAAACGAGACTTTATCATGAATAATTACAACATAAATTAACATTTCATAAAATTGTAAAAGAGTTTTCCTCATGATCTTTTCCTAGTAATGAAACGAAGCTCAAAAGACAAAAAAATAGAAAAAAAGAAAAAAAAAATTATTTTCTCTCTTTTGGAATTATTTTCCATGTTCTGATCTTAGAGAGAGAGAGAGAGATTACAAATTTCTTGATCTGAGCAATTAAAATGAGGCTGAAAATAGTGTACTTTTTGACTAAAAATCCAATAGCATTTGTCTTGATGAAGTGGTTTTATGGAAGTGAAGAATATTGGGATAGATCACTCCATGCTTGAATTCCACTCCAGCTGCTGGTATTTTCATTCACATTGCTGCTGCTTGTTGCTGGAGTTTCATTCACTGCTCCATATGAATTATCAAAGAACAATTCTGTTGAAAGATTTCCACCTCCACCATCTTTTCTTGGTGTAGTCTTAATCTGATCTGCCTTTGAAATCTCCAAGTTCTGAAACAAAATGGGCTGGGGTTTCTGAACAATGGTGGGTTGAATCGATGAGATAGAGTTGCTGTCTTTCTGATTATCAAACATCATGGATAATCTTTGTTTCTGTAATATCCAGTGAAGATCTTGGTTGATGGAGCTTAATGATTCGATTGACGATGCAAGACTGGTGTGGAGATTCAAGGATCCCATTTGGTCTCCTTGTTTGATTGTCGACGAGAGAGGAAAAGCGAACCCCATTAAAGGAGGAGGATTAGTTCCAGAAGGATCGAAGTTGAAACAAGGGTTTGAGGAAATTGCACACGAGGTGTTTGATAAATCTCCTAAATTAGAAAACTGGTTGAATAGAGCAGGGCTTGAAGAGGAGCAGTGAACTCTGGGGAAACTCATCCCTCCGAGCTGGAAATCCATGGAGTCCTTTGAGTCGCCGGAGAGGCGGGGAGAAGACTTCATTTTCTTGTTTTTCCGGCAGCCGCCGCCGATCGGAACGCTGCGCAGGGCGCCGCCTTTGGTCCAGTATCTTCTGCATGTCTTGCAGAAATGCCTTGGCTGTGTGAGGCTGTAATTGTTGTAGTAGCAGAACTTGGTGTTTGGAGAATCACATCTTGGGCACTTGAGGGCTGGTTCTTGGGGCTTGCCGGAGGTGGCTTTCCGGCAGGCGGAGCTCGGAGTTTCGTCTTTTCCGGCGGGGTTTGGTTTGGTGTCAGGCGACATGGTGGAAGCTAGTTGAGATGGAGAAAAATGGATGCTGTGTTTCTAGTTATAGAAGAAATGATGGATGATATGATTTGCAGGTGAAGAAACACAGAGAAGAGAAGAGAAGAGAAGAGAGGAGTTTCCTTTGGGAAAGGGCAAAGATACTGATGAGAAATTCATTGGTTTCATGCATGGAGTTGATGTTGATGGCCTCTTGTGATCTTCATCAACAACATAAACTATCTAAGCTGTGTTTGGGAGTTGGGTCTCTTCATGGAATTTAATGAACTAGAGAGAGAAGAAGATCCCACTACAAAAATGTTATATGTGTGTAGGTCATGTATTTTGTCCAATACCTAGTAGATAATTATATCAATGATATAATATATATATTTAAAAATCTATCTCATAATTCTATGATAACTTATGGGCGAAAAAGTTTTGCTTCTTTAAGTTTGTCTCATTCGAATTTTCATTGTTTATTTTATATCATTTGATTTTTAGTTTTACAAATTTATGAATTACCATTTTAATTTTAGCCCTCTAATCTGTTATAATAGATAATTTTTTTTATAAATTAAAATTCATCTTTAACATCGATTATTTTTTTTATAATTGAGAGAGCACTAAAATTTTTTTAATCACAAATATGTATTCTTCATCTAATATACCTAAATTAGTATTGCTAATTAAAAAATAAACTTTTTTTTAATTAATATACCTAAGTTCGGATGTCTATATTATTAATATTAATAATAAATAACAAAACCCTAACCCACTTATGAGGATGGACAATAGATTTTTTTATTTATTAATATTTATTTTGGGATGTTAGATGAAAAATATAAATTTGTGATTTAAAAAAAATAATGTTAATTTTTTTAGTGTTAAAATTAAATTTAAATTAAAAAAAATTATCTACTATAGCAACTTAGATTAGAGGACTAATTAATGATAATTCTTGAACGTATAGAGTTAAAGATCAAATGATAAACAACAAAAGATAAAACTGATAAATGATGAAAATCCAATGAAATAAATTTAGAGGAAAAAAAAAAATCTTTCTCCTATGAGTGTGAGTGCATTTTTTTTTTAATTAAAAATGATGGAGACAAAATACATTAATGATATAAAAAGTACATGACAAGATTTTAGGGTGTGTGGATAACACACACCTCTCAGACGTAATTTCAAATTTGCCCACTATCATATGGGAAGAATTTGGTTTTAAACCATAAATTAAAGGGGTTAAAATTTATATGGGTTCAGATATATATATTTAAATATAAAGAAATCCATTCTTATAAATTAATGATATAAATAAAAATATATCATAAAAAATTATATATATATAATGCACATTTTTTAAAGTTCAAACTTCAAAGAGGCCGATCGCACCGGGACACCTTAAATCCGTCCTCAAGATTAGGACACCATGAATATATTAGACTTACGTAATTAAAACATTGAAACATGGAATAAAATATTGTTTTAGAATAAAACAAATTGTTGTACTATGATGGGTTGGGTGAGGGTCATAAGGACAAACCACAGGCAGGCGACGTAATGGGATAAGGCAGAATGGAGAGATTTACATGTACGATGAAATAGTAATTGAAAATGAAAGAAAATAAAATATAAAAGAGAACAATAAATGTTGGGAAAAAATATAAAATGGGTCCTTTTCAGTTTATCTTTTCGTCTCTATCCTAAATTTTTAATTGAGACAAAATGTAAAACAATTTTACATGCTTTGATACTATAATTCATTATAGGGTTAAACACATAAATCAGTTTGTACTTTTTGTATTTTTACACTTTCCAACTCTAACTTTATTTTTTGACTGATTACAATCTGAAGTCTACGAATTGTATAAGTTACAACTTTCAATGAATTTTTCCGACCAAATCTCACACACGTGACATTCACATGCCAAATTGGGGGTCTTGTTTTCATGAATTGTTGAGACCATTTAAAAAAAGAAAACCAAAATCAAATTACTAGAACTCACATTTAATAAAACAAAATCTCATTTTTTTAATGGCCTCAACAATTCAAGAAAATATCAAGAATTTAAGACCCCAATTTAGCATGTGAATGTTATGTGTGTGAGATTTGGTCGGAAAAATTTGTTGGAGATTACAATTCGTGAATTTTAAATTGCAATCAGTTAAAAAATAAATTTTAATTTAGAAAGTGTAAAAATACGAAAAACACGGATTAATTTAAATATTTAACCGTTGGTTATATGATGCGACTTTACACAATTTAATAGTAACAATGTGTAGCCTCATATCAAATTTATAGAATATTGAAGCCAATCATGTCAATAAAATTGGTAGGACACAAAACATTATAATTTAATTAGAGATTTTTGAATAAAAACACAATAATTTAACATCATGGAAGTAATTTTGCCACATCATAAAACTCACACGATCAATTTTGCATTTATTCGAACACATGTGAGCCACTCTAGCTTCTAATAAAGAAATATCGAAAACAAATGTATGGAAGCTTTGCAAGGATTCATATACTTTGATCCTTGTGTTCTCTATTAGGATTGTGTATTTGCACTTTTAAAATAGTGATACATATATCATTTATTGTTTATTGTATGTTTGTAACATAATATAAGCATAACACACACACACACACACACACACACATATATATATATATATATATATATATATATATATATTCATTCTCATATAATTAATCTACTATGCTATATAATAAGTATATAAAACATATTTTTGATATATATTTTATAACTTTATTATTCATATACATTAAATTTATAAATCAATTAGAACAATATATTATGAAACATAGATAAATATTTTTATATGTAATATTCCTATGATTTAAATATAATCATTAAACATATTAAGAAAAAAGTTAGTTAAAAATTTAAATTAATGAACACAAAAGGATAAAAATGGACCTGAATTGTTAGACAACTGATAATTCCACTAAAACATAAATGGGTTACAATACGAACCTTTATCTAACAAAGAAAAATTGACAGAGAAAGAAAGAAGCTGTAGGAATAGTAAATAAAAACAAAATCATTTTATATAAAGGTTTATGAATTGTTGTAACCTGTAATTTGAATTAGCATTGGGGTTAAGAATAATAAAATCCATTCGCTTTTAATTTTTTTTTTTTTTTTTTTGTTCGTTTCATATAGAAGAGCTACTTAAATGCTCATATGTAAGACAATTGGTTAAATGTAATACTTTAAAATTGTATTACATAAAACAAATCTTCGAGTCGAATTTCAGTCGGCTAAACACGTGTATATTAAAAAAAAAAAAAAAAAAAAAAAAATATATATATATATATATATATATATATATATATATATATATATATATAGGGAAAAATGGCCTCTGTACCACTTTTGTAATAACAAATTGAAAAAATGCCACAAAATATAGTGTGATTTGTAAAAATGCCACAAATTATAACAATCTTGTAAAAATGCCACAATTTTTGACCAAGTCCAACATGAATAGTGGATAAAATGAGTTAAGGGAAAACATCGCCAACTACCTATCAAATCGAGGTATTAAAAAATGAATTACACAATATGCAATATAATGAAACATTCGTTAAACCCTAAAAATTAAGGGTTTAACGAAAAAAAACATAATTGTTCGTTAAACCCTTTAATAGAGGGTTTAACGAACACTTGTGTTTTTTTCGTTAAACCCTTAATTTTTAGGGTTTAACGAATGTTTCATTATATTGCATATTGTTTTTTTTAAAAATAATTTTCGTTAAATTGAAACATAATTTTAGTTATATTATTAACTAATTTTCGTAATTATCAAATAATGTAATATGAACAGTGAAATGATGAAATAATTTTGAAGTCTAAAAATTTAATTACATAATATATGCAATATAATTAAACATTCGTTAACCCCTAAAAATTAAGGGTTGAACGAAAAAAAACATAGTTTTTTTTTAAATAATTTTCGTTATATTATTAACTAATTTTCGTAATTATCAAATAATGTAATATGAACACTTAAATTATGAAACAATTTTGAAATATAAAAATTTAATTACACAATATGCAATATAATTAAACATTCGTTAAACCCTAAAAATTAAGGGTTTAACGAAAAAAACATAATTCTTCGTTAAACCCTTTATTTAAAGGGTTTAACGAACAATTAGGGTTATTTTCGTTAAACCCTTAATTTCTAGGGTTTAATGAAATTTCATTAATTTTGCCGTTTTTTTTTAAAATAATTTTCGTTATATTATTAACTAATTTTCGTAATATTATTAACTCATTTTCGTAATTATCAAATAACGTAATATGAACACTTAAATTATGAAACAATTTTGAAATATAAAAATTTAATTACACAATATGCAATATAATTAAACATTCGTTAAACCCTAAAAATTAAGGGTTTAACGAAAAAAACATAATTCTTCGTTAAACCCTTTATTTAAAGGGTTTAACGAACAATTAGGGTTATTTTCGTTAAACCCTTAATTTCTAGGGTTTAACGAAATTTCATTAATTTTCCCGTTTTCTTTTTTAAATAATTTTCGTTATATTATTAACTAATTTTCGTAATATTATTAACTCATTTTCGTAATTATCAAATAATGTAATATGAACACTTAAATTATGAAACAATTTGCGTTAAATTATTAATGGAGTTTCGTTAAATTATCAAATACAATAATATGATCCTTTCCTTAAACCCTAAAAATTATGGGTTTATCGAATAAACCATAATTTTCGTAAAACCCATAATTTTTAGGGTGTAACGAAAACTATGGTATGTTTCGCTAAACCTTTGTTTTTATGTGTTGAACGACAATTAATTAAATTTATTTATACTATTAAATAATTTTCGTTACGTTATTACAAAATATTCGTTAAATGTTCAAATTATTTTCTATAAATTATCAAATAGTTTTCGTTTAATTATGACTTTCGTTTAGGATAAGATATATATATGATTGTCGTTTCGGATTATACTTTATACATGATTTTCGTTTAAGTGTCCATCGCACCATTCAATCAATGTAAACAAATTTATGACCTTTAATTTATTTTACTTTAGGGAGTAGACTTTTTTTTTTTTTCGTTTAAGATTAAAATAAACCATGCCATTTTCGTTTAGGGCACCCTCGATGCCAGCGTTCGATGGTGGTCCTAATGGTCTCGGACAGAGCTCATCTACGAGTGACGACCTGTTCACTCGATTGACGGGATGGATGGGGTCTCGTTACGAGCAGGAGTACTCTAGTCTACGACAGCGGGTCACTCAGGATCTGGTGAACTAAATTGCTGAAGTCATGCCTCATATGATCGAGAAGCAAGTTAATACGTATTGTGGTCGGATGGCCCAGGTACCGTGGCAGCAGTCGTTCCAGACACCAGCTGCCCCTAATAGGCCCTTTCCAGAGTACACGAGCACTCCATGTGACCCAACAGGCCCTTCGACTGACGTAGATGAGTCGATGTTTGTCCCAAATACCGGTCCTGTTGGTCCTGCAGCACGACGCAGAATTGCATCCGCATTTGTGCGCAGTCCCTTCTTGCCGAATGAGCCGTCTAGAAGAACTGGATCCCTTGAAGGCGAATTCAAGGCCTACTGCATTAGTGCCGACGAGAAAGTTGAATTATAAGTATTTATGTTCTTTTAAACCCTTCAGTTACAATTTTTTATTTGATCATTCTTTTTTCCAGGTTTAGTGCTTCATATATGATTTTTTTTTTGTTCAACTCGTTACAGACGCAACGTCAGCACAGGTGTTGGTGTTTCACCAAGTTTCTTTCGGGCTATGATTGATCCGAAATCGGAAATGGATTATGAGGTAATAAACTAACCTTTTCATTTTCTGAAGAGTTGATTTGGCTAATTGGTTCGTCATGACCGTCATTCCTATCTAATACAGGCCATTGATGCGTACCTTGGCATACTACAGTCATGTCCAGAAGAGGCCAACGTACAGGTCAAACGCCAAATCGAGGGGAAGATCCAGTTGGCGGATACACATCTGCACGTAAGTTCCTATAAATCTTTTATATTATTATCACTATTTACCTGTTCACACTTTAATACATCATTTCTTTAGTGATATATGCAATGATAGCAATGGTCTTACATCTCAGGAAATATGTAAAGCAATTTGGAATGCAAAGCATGAAGGCAAGGATGACGATTGCAAATACTTGCCGGGCGTCAGAGAGGACTTCACCTCAGAGCAGATGGAGCTACTAGTGCCTTATGTGCGAGGGCAACGACCAAAGTGGAATTTTATGAAGCCATGGTGGGAGGACATAGCAGTTGTAAGTATTTAATACTAACTTTTCTATATATTTTGGTTTGTCGGATCAGTAGTGGGGTTCTAATTGTTTTTTCCAAACAAGCAGGTATGTACGGTAATGAACCTTGACGGCCATTGGTGTGCATGTTCTATAGACCTCGAGAAATCGAGGATCTGCTTGGCTGACAGCTTCAGGCATCGGTACAGAAACGATAATGTCATGTCTAAGCTACGGATGAGACAGACCCTCCCACTTCGCCGCATTCTGCCACGATTGCTGGAGTACTGTGGCTTTTACGAGAAGTCAGTTGCTCAGGGGAGACATGTCCCATAGGGCTTAAATGAGTTCAAGTTGGCCCTATTGAATGTGGAACTGTGCTACAAGCAAGTGGACGACGTTTCATGTGGGCCTTGGTCGTTACTCGCCGTTGAGAGTGGAATGACTCAGGAGTGGCCAAGACAGACACTTAAGGCCGTGAAGGGAATCAAGGGCTTCAGGAAGAGGATTGCATACATTGTTTGGAAAAACTCCACGGCCGGTGACACCATACCTCATGATTTTTTTGATTATACGACTCCTGTATGATGTATGTATTATGACTACTATGTGATGTTCGAAAAAATGATCATTATGTTATGGTTTTTAGTAAGGACCTTAGATCAATCAATGTGTTTTGTATTTCAAACACTATTCATATGATCAAATCTATCCCTAATTAATTAAAAAATTGTGGTTTATTTTCGTTCAACCATTAATGTTAAGAGTTTAACGAAAATATAGTATTATTGTACTTGCTAATTATTTAATTAATTTAATAATATAACTAACGGGATTAAATTAATATTCGTTTTAATAATATATCCAAAATTAATTGATACTTTATCTTATCCTAAACGAAAGTCATAATTAAACAAAAACTATTTGATAATTTATAGAAAATAATTTGAACATTTAACGAATATTTTGTAATAACGTAACGAAAATTATTTAATAGTATAAATAAATTTAATTAATTGTCGTTCAACACATAAAAGCAAAGGTTTAGCGAAACATACCATAGTTTTCGTTACACCCTAAAAATTATGGGTTTTACGAAAATTATGGTTTATTCGATAAACCCATAATTTTTAGGGTTTAAGGAAAGGATCATATTATTGTATTTGATAATTTAACGAAACTCCATTAATAATTTAACGCAAATTGTTTCATAATTTAAGTGTTCATATTACATTATTTGATAATTACGAAAATGAGTTAATAATATGACGAAAATTATGTTTCAATTTAATGAAAATTATTTAAAAAAGAAAACGGCAAAATTAATGAAATTTCGTTAAACCCTAGAAATTAAGGGTTTAACGAAAATAACCCTAATTGTTCGTTAAACCCTTTAAATAAAGGGTTTAACGAAGAATTATGTTTTTTTCGTTAAACCCTTAATTTTTAGGGTTTAACGAATGTTTAATTATATTGCATATTGTGTAATTAAATTTTTATATTTCAAAATTGTTTCATAATTTAAGTGTTCATATTACATTATTTGATAATTACGAAAATGAGTTAATAATATTACGAAAATTAGTTAATAATATAACGAAAATTATTTTAAAAAAAAACGGCAAAATTAATGAAATTTCATTAAACCCTAGAAATTAAGGGTTTAACGAAAATAACCCTAATTGTTCGTTAAACCCTTTAAATAAAGGGTTTAACGAAGAATTATGTTTTTTTCGTTAAACCCTTAATTTTTAGGGTTTAACGAATGTTTAATTATATTGCATATTGTGTAATTAAATTTTTATATTTCAAAATTGTTTCATAATTTAAGTGTTCATATTACATTATTTGATAATTACGAAAATGAGTTAATAATATTACGAAAATTAGTTAATAATATAACGAAAATTATTTTAAAAAAAACGGCAAAATTAATGAAATTTCATTAAACCCTAGAAATTAAGGGTTTAACGAAAATAACCCTAATTGTTCGTTAAACCCTTTAAATAAAGAGTTTAACGAAGAATTATGTTTTTTTCGTTAAACCCTTAATTTTTAGGGTTTAACGAATGTTTAATTATATTGCATATTGTGTAATTAAATTTTTATATTTCAAAATTGTTTCATAATTTAAGTGTTCATATTACATTATTTGATAATTACGAAAATTAGTTAATAATATAACGAAAATTATTTAAAAAAAACTATGTTTTTTTTCGTTCAACCCTTAATTTAAGGTTAACGAATGTTTAATTATATTGCATATATTGTGTAATTAAATTTTTAGACTTCAAAATTATTCATCATTTCACTGTTCATATTACATTATTTGATAATTACGAAAATTAGTTAATAATATAACGAAAATTATTTTAAAAAAAAACGGCAAAATTAATGAAATTTCGTTAAACCCTAGAAATTAAGGGTTTAACGAAAATAACCCTAATTGTTCGTTAAACCCTTTAAATAAAGGGTTTAACGAAGAATTATGTGTTTTTCGTTAAACCCTTAATTTTTAGGGTTTAACGAATGTTTAATTATATTGTATATTGTGTAATTAAATTTTTATATTTCAAAATTGTTTCATAATTTAAGTGTTCATATTACATTATTTGATAATTACGAAAATGAGTTAATAATATTACGAAAATTAGTTAATAATATAACGAAAATTATTTAAAAAAAAACGGCAAAATTAATGAAATTTCATTAAACCCTAGAAATTAAGGGTTTAACGAAAATAACCCTAATTGTTCGTTAAACCCTTTAAATAAAGGGTTTAACGAAGAATTATGTTTTTTTCGTTAAACCCTTAATTTTTAGGGTTTAACGAATGTTTAATTATATTGCATATTGTGTAATTAAATTTTTATATTTCAAAATTGTTTCATAATTTAAGTGTTCATATTACATTATTTGATAATTACGAAAATTAGTTAATAATATAACGAAAATTATTTAAAAAAAAACTATGTTTTTTTTTCGTTCAACCCTTAATTTTTAGGGGTTAATGAATGTTTAATTATATTGCATATATTGTGTAATTAAATTTTTAGACTTCAAAATTATTTCATCATTTCACTGTTCATATTACATTATTTGATAATTACGAAAATTAGTTAATAATATAACGAAAATTATGTTTCAATTTAACGAAAATTATTTAAAAAAAAAAACAATATGCAATATAATGAAACATTCGTTAAACCCTAAAAATTAAGGGTTTAACGAAAAAAACATAAGTGTTCGTTAAACCCTAGGGTTTAACGAACACTTATGGGGTTTAACGAACACTTATGTTTTTTTCGTTAAACCCTTAATTTTTAGGGTTTAACGAATGTTTCATTATATTGCATATTGTGTAATTCATTTTTTAATACCTCGATTTGATAGGTAGTTGACGATGTTTTCCCTTAACTCATTTTATCCACTATTCATGTTGGACTTGGTCAAAAATTGTGGCATTTTTACAAGATTGTTATAATTTGTGGCATTTTTTCAATTTGTTATTACAAAAGTGGTACATAGGCCATTTTTCCATATATATATATATATATATTTATATATATATATATATTATAACATGTACGTATGTAAGACAGTAAGAGTAGATTCAATAACAGACGCAGGTAGGAGCAACAACAGCTTTGTCTCATCCAGCTTCTTATGTAATGTCACCAGTACTTTTCACTTTTCCTTTACCATTTAATATTTTAACCACATACTTCTAATGAATCATATTTCTTTATGTATTAATGTGTGTGTATATAATATATGTATATATATCGTATATATGTTATTACATCATCATATCATATGATATATTACAATAAAACTATTGGAATAACTAATACCTTTTGTTCATTAACAACTAATTTTGATAGGTGCATATTGAAATGCTAACTAATTCTACCTTTTTTTAACTAATACATGTTTAATACTTGATTAGAGATCGTTTGTTAAAAGTTGTGTTTGAACTCGATTCAATAGATATATATCAAACAAATTTGAACATACTTGTGTGTTTGATAAAATCTAAAGCTTGACTCGACTCAAACTCGATAAGTATTAAAAGATATAACAAGTGTAAAAAATATCAAATTATTGAAACTCAACTCTTATTAGGTTAAATTAAAACTCGTTCAAGTTTAAATCCATTAAATATCAAACAAACTCAAACATAAATTTGAAGTTTAATAACATTTCAATCAAAGTTGAACAGTTATCCGTTCGGGTCAAATTGATTCATTTACGAGTTGAGAACAAATAAAGAGCTAGCCTGGAAATAGGGCGGAGTATTTGGTCATTTCAAGTTGGGGTTCAAATATCTCGTGAGAGGGGGTGGGTTCCCCGTGAGAGTTTTTTTTTTTTTTTTTAAATTTCTGTTAATGTTCAAATTAAAATTAATATTGTCTCTGTTCTCACGGGCATAATTCTCATATTTTGTTTCTTCTTCCTTCTATTCTTTCTTTTGTGCTTCACTACTCGTGAGCTTTATGATTCTTGAAATGGATAAATTTCATAACAAGATCCAATTTATAAATTATTTCTCAATTTTAGAATCAATTTTTAAAATTTTTCAATAAGGGGCTCAATTTAATCTTTTTTTTGTTTTTTTTTTTTTTGTTTTTCCTCAATTTAAGGCTTGAAATTTAGATTGAGTTCTCAATTTAAGATAAAATTCCATTTTTTAAAATTTATATTCATAGATTTATTAATATTTCAATATATATTTATATTTAAAATAAATTATAACAAGTTAGTGTAATTTTGTAACAATTTTCATCTGACTTGTATTAATATATATATATATATATATATATATATGTAAAATTAATGCAATTCATAAATTAAGATTTTTTTTCTTAATTCTATGAATAAAAGTACAGAAACCCAATTTTAATATTAATCAATTTAATATAAATTATATTTTATGAATTGAATTAATTATATTTTCTTTATTTCTTTCTTTTTTTATATATAAATTAATACAAGTCAGATGAAGATCGTTCCAAATTACACTAACTTGTCTTAATTTATCTAAAATAAAATACATATTAAAATATTAAATTTATAAATTAATTTAAAAAAAAAAAGAAAATAAAATTTTGTCTTGAATTGAGAACTCAATCTAAATTTCAAGCCTTAAATTGAGAAAAAAAGTTAAATTGAGTCTCTTATTGAGAAACTTTAAAAATTGGGTTTAGAACTGACAAATAAACTATAATTTTGTTTGGTAAATTATAGATTGTGGGTCCATCAGTTTTGAAGAATTAAAAACACTCATATATATATATATATATATATACATATAAATATATAACATAAGGATATATGTGACAGATCAATAAAGTTCAAATTAAATCTGACCAAAACCAATATTGTGCATGCATGGATTTCTTATTGTAAATCTAGATCCTGTCTTATGTAATCATTATAGGTGAAATTTGCATGTTCAAATTTAGGCACATTACGTGCAAGTACAGTGTGAAATAAAATGTAATAAAATTAAAATTTAAAAAGAAAAAAAGAACTGAAAGTCTCACATAAAATTAAAATTTTGGGGGCCCAATGGGCTCAATGGTCAGTCCAGCCTACTAACGTATTCTCAAAACTTGGAGGGCTTAATCCTGGGCTTCGGCCTTTTGAAACAAATCAATTCCCCTTTACTTACAACGAGTCTCACTAAATATTGGTGTAAATTCCATCTCATATAATAAACAATTAAAATAAACTAGTCTATAACTTTTTCAAACTCTCATTAAAAAAATAAAAAAATAAAAAAAATCAAACAAATCTAATATTTGCTCAATTCATTATTTCATTACACTCTTCTAACCCGAGTTGACTCTGCTTTGAGTACGAGGTTAACCAAGCTTTCATCAGTAAGTTGGTCGTGGAGACGAACTCACTCTGTAGCGCGCAAAGAAAAGCGATTTGAATTCGGAATTCTACAGACTTCTTCTTTATCACCTCTGTCAAAGCGTGGCAGGCGAAGGCTAGATTCTTTTGTTTTTTCTCGGGCACTGATTCATATCTGATTCCCGCGTTAGATCATAGTAGAAGTGGGTTCACATCCACTCACATCTGGTAAGGCCTAGCTAGTGTGGCGCTGTTACCTTTATAAGAAAGTTGTCGAGGATGGCCCTGTCCCTCTTTTATTTTCTCAAAATACGATCTTTGTTGATCAGAAATGGATTCTATAGCCGGATTGGAACTAATTAGATGGCATAGCATGTGTTCGATGAAATGCCCCAATGGCTTCCACAGTTTCTAGAACTAGATATTTCCTATTGTTTCGTAGTATCTGAAAGAGAATTGGTTCTACTTAGTTTTTCTTACTTTACTTTTGTTTTGTTGTGGATATAGCGGCAATAAGTTGAGTGACATTAATGGCTGCTAATAAACCTCGGACTGCTAGTTTCTCGCGCAATTTTACTGCATCGTCCAGTGTGGTTTCGAACATTCCTGGAGTTAAGCCTGGTCCAAATGGGACTATGTTTCTTTCATCCGGCATTGCGGACCTTGACAGTAATTTCCAAATGAACTTGCACTTATGCTTAATTACTGTATTGCTGATTATTCTTTCCGATATAAATTATTGATGATTTTGTCTTAATAGAGATTCTGGGAGGTGGGTTTGCAATGGGAAGTCTGGTTGTGATTATGGAAGACCCTGAGGCGCCGCATCATATGTTATTGTTGAGAAATTTTATGGCTCAAGGATTGATCCACCATCAGCCTCTTATTTATGCAAGTCCTTCGAAAGATCCGAAAGGGTTTCTTGGAACCTTGCCTAATCCAATGGTCTCTAAGGATGAGAAATCTCGTGTCCACGATACAGAGCAGGTTCCTATCCATGTCGTTTTTTTAGTGCTTGAATAATGAGTGTATCTGTGTTGTTAACTTTGAGTTGGTGGCTTGTGAAAAAAACAGTGTGTTCTGAATTGCAGGAGAAGGGGCTGAGAATTGCTTGGCAGTACAAGAAGTATTTTGGGGAACATAATTCAGAGGCTCAGAAAGGTGAAGTTACTAAAGCCTTCTTGGTTTTCTGTTTTGGTTACAACATTTTCTGCTTGCCTGCTGTTAGTGTTGTGGTTGTATTTAATTAATTTCTTTGTTATTTGATATTCACAATAATCTTTGGTAGATGATAGTAATGCATGTCGACTAATCTTGCATCAGGGAAGATCATGTGGAAATAAAGTTAGTTTTTGAATCTAAATGAACTGGAAGGAGAGAATTTTCCTTCATAAAAGAGGAAACAGAGAGATTGTTGTGACACTACAATTTACGGGATTTATTGGAAAAGGTGGAGAATTTGCTGATCATAACTAATGAAAAGGTTATCTGACTGAGAGATAGGATTGGCAAGAAAATGAACTTCTGATCTACTCAACAAAATGAAGCTGCTTCTTATCTCACTAGCATGATCTCATCTATAGATAGAATAATTTGTCAAAACATAAATAAGAATAAGTATTTTCTTGAAATCAATTTCGGGCGAAGATTGTTACTTCTTGAAAGATTGGGTGACAGTTTTTTATCATTAAATATCTTGTCATGAGTGTACTAAGTTTGTTCTTCATAGCTTAGATTTGTTCGTCCAGTAGACCCTTTGCCTGTGCTTCTTTGATCATTTCTTTCCAGCAAGGACTTCAAAATTTCCTTCCTATAAATGATAATTTGATATCATGTGCCCACATGCAGATGGAAAATCAGAATACTGCAGTGACTTTGACTTGCGGAAGCCCCTGGAGAGGCACTTCTTCAGTGGACAGCATATTGATTGCATTAGCCTTAAAGATTCCGCTGATCTCACCACATTTCATGAGCGATGTTCAAGCTTCTTATCACAAACTAATAGGTAGTATCATTTTACATGTATGCTTTGACACTACATTCCTTGCCCTAAAATTTCTTATACATATGAGCAGTCGTGATTCGTATGTCACAATAGAAATTACCTTGACGTTTGACATGTGGTTGTAAACTTTCAACTATTGGTTCAATTTGGAACCACATAAAATAATTTAAAGAATTCAAAGAATTAGTACAGGAGACAGATTTTCACTGTCTGAAGATCTCCAAATGGAAAAAGGACAATTGGTATTGTATTAAAATTACACCACTGAACATAATTAAATCCGATTGTGCCATATCTCTGATATTTAATACTTATTTGTCGTTCATAATTTCACAGTTGTATGGAGATACAATAGAATGGATTAAAGTATAAACATCCAACACTCGAAGGAAAAAATGACGTCATCTAGAAGGACGACGGGAATTAGATTGACTATGTAAATGAACCAATCATTTTGATTGTTTCATGGAGATTATTTATGTCATCTGATTGGTTTTTAATCTGCCTTCAGAAACAGTGGAAACTTAGCAGGTGGCCGTATTGCTATTCAGTCACTATGTTCACCGCAGTGTGAATTTTCCAATAAGGTAGCTGTCTGTGCTGTTTTGAATTTAGAATTTTGATGTGTATTGAAAAGCAAAACATATGCAACCTTTATAAGACACTGTCATATTTTACCGAATGTTCATGTTGGTTAATCATTTAGTGTTGCAATCTTTAAGTATAGCTGCCATACTATTGTAAATAGAAATATCATATGCGGATCTGATGAAGGATCTGTTTACTTTTTTGATAGGAATGGGAGATGCTTTCTTTTGTGAGATCCCTGAAAAGTGTGTTGAGATTATCAAATGCAGTAGCTGTTATAACCTTTCCCCCTTCTCTTGTATCAACAACTTTCTCGAAAAGACTGCAGCATTTGGCTGATACCATAGTTTCTGTCAAAGCAATTCCAGGTGTGTTTGTGTGTTTCTTTTCTGCGTTTTTCATTCATTTTATCAACACACAACGCTCATGAAGAAACATGATTTACAATGCTTCAATCAAATCAGATGAAGACAAGGAACTGGCTAAGCTTCTTACAGGATATCAGGATATGGTCGGTCTTCTTAGCATTCACAAAGTGGCACGTATTAATACACAGGTATTTGCTGTTTGTCAGCTATAGCTTAATGCCGTTCTTACTGTTGTTCATCATACAATAAACATGTGTTGCACACATTTTTGACTGGTATAACAGCATATCAACTTATCAAGAACAAATTCCTCTCTGAATATATATAATAGAGATGGGAACATCTTATTTCTACCAAATTTGACATAGTTGATTACTTTAAAAACAGGTTCCTGCAATTCTAGAGGCGACCACATTCTCAATGAAATTGCAGAAGCGAAGATCCTTAACTTTGGAATGTCTAAACCAAGCCCCCGTGGATGGTTCAACTGGGACTTCATACGGTTCTTCTGGTAGTTGTTCTGGCTCTTCTAAGACCGGGTCCTTAGACTTTTAACCTATGCATGAGTGTTGTTCCGTGTTTAAAGCAATTAAGCTCACTGAAAGCCTGGTGCTGACTGATCTCTTTGGTGCTTTGGAAGTCATCGTATGCAAGAAACCGATCATTCAATATGTGATGTTCATATAAGTTGATTATGCCCGAAATCTGGAGGCTGTAGCACATTGAGCAATCTGCTTTTTTTGTTTTTTCAATTCAGATACAGAGATCAATCTGTTGAAAGGTTAGTTAGAGTTGGTCCTATAAATTTTTATGATATTTTCAACTCTTGGAAATGCTTTTTTGGGTTTCAGTATGATATTCTTGTCACAGTATATGATTATTATTTTTTCTAATCATAAATGAATTAAATTAAGTTGAAGCCTAATTCCTTACCAAGATGCCTCAACCATTCAATCTTGTTTCCATGTCTGTAGAAAAATTGATTTAGTTTTGGGTTTTAGTTTCGAAAAATATGGTTAAAAATAATTTGATTCTGTTTTCAACAACGAATCTTGTAGCTCAAGTGATATCAACTTTTATAAAAATGCAGATTGTGATGACCAAGTATAGAATCAGAATCAAATCAAATTGAAATTAGTTAAAAAAATTTGGCTTAATATATGCTACATGTATAACTTTATTTTCGTGCAAATTACAATCAAAATCTTTCAACTATGAAAAAGCACATCATGAACACAATATTTTAATCATACTTATGGATAATTAAGTTCCACTGTATTACTTTCTTCTTAAGATTATACTATTCTATCATCTTTTAAGTCTTATAGGGAATCCTATATTTATAATTTGATTGTTTAAGGTGTCTTGATAATAATTTTCAGCTCATGATTTATTTAATCAAATCTCGAATATAATTCACCTCCAGATGTCACACACAATCTTCTCTCCAATGTGACTATTCAATTGAAATTACTTTTAGTGCAAATTCAATTCTTGATTTTTCGAATTCAGTTAGATTCAGTAGCCAAACTGATCCTTACCTAACAAACAATTGTAATTATATCTATTGTCTGAAAATAGAAGCAAACATTGCCTTTTATTTAAATAAAAATTAGGAAAGCACACCTGTCACGTGCCTACTTTTATTTTTTTCCTTGTATACTACTTTGCTTTTGCCTCAAATCTTCCCTCCCTTCCCAATTAAATTTCATACCTATATGTATCGTTCCCCACCACCATCATCATTATTTTTATTATTATGGTTGTTATTATTATTATTATTATTTAATCTATGTTCATTATTAATTCTTATGGAATGTTTTTTCTATTTCATTCGTGCGCCATTAATGCTTAGCTCCATTCTTGACTTTTTCTGTGATCTCATTTCCACCTGCTATTTAATTAATCCCTTTTTTATTTTTTTGTGATTTTAAATTCAACATATAGATAGTGTGATATCTATATAGCATTAAATTGCAGAATTGAAGCTCATTAATTATATATATATATATATATATATATATATATATATATATATATATATATATATATATACAGAGAGAGAGAGAGAAAGAGAGAGAGAGAGAGAATTTTCAGATCAAAGATGGAGGATTATGAAGTTGTTGAGCAGATTGGAAGAGGAGTTTCAGGTGCTGCTTTTCTTGTTCTTCACAAAACTGAGAGAAAAAAGTAAGTGTAAAAACAACATTCTTATCTGTACTTGTCTTTTTGATTCATCATGCTAATTTTAATATTTTTTAATAAATGATGAAAAAACTTGGGTATCTATGTAGGTATGTTTTAAAGAAAATTCGGCTGGCAAAGAAAACTGAAAAATTCAAGAACACTGCACATCAAGAGGTGATCAGATTCACTTACCAATTTTTTCGTAAAATTTCTGGTTCTTTATTGTTAAATTGCATATGAATATTCCTTTTCTATCATGATTTGATATTTTTTATGATAAAAAAAGGTTAAAGTTGTAATAATTTGGACACACCTACCTCTCTCTGGATTGAGCTTCCACATTCATTTCTAAACTACCTACTACTCTATGAGAAAGTAAAGGCAGTTACTGAAAATGTAGGCAAATTCTGAATATGTAGGAATATCATACGAATCTGATTTCGTTAGATGTGTAAACTCAAAACACATAACTCAAAAAAACATAGATTGATTTATAAAATATGTTTGAGTCGTGAGTTGTGGGCTTCATCATATGATATTATACTTGTGAGATTGTTTCGTATAAGTTTTTGTGATGCTCAAATAATGTTAGATAATAGCTAAAGAAAATGTATATGAGGTGGGCTTCACTCTTTAATGAAGTATAAAAAGATATTTAGTTAAATGAGGCTTGTTTCATTCATCTTCGTTATCAGTTATATCACATCCGTTTCAATTCAACAGTTATATAAGATCGCTTCGAAACGAGTAATGCATTAAATAGTCATTACTACGTGTACAAAATGATCACATTACCCTTTTTTGCAGCACTAAAGGTTACGTAAATTATACTTTCGATAAATGAAGGTCTAGTACAAAAAACGGGACAAACATCGAAGAAAACCATTAATCTTCTTGTATAAATTGAAACAAATTGGATTTCATATAGCAACAATTAAATTGAAATGAAGGAAGTTCTAAATACTAATTCCGTCATTATTTCATATTTCTTCAATGTGTGATAATTGATATATCCTATTGCAAGTGCTGGAAACAACATTTGAATCATCACTCTATTAAAAGTAGGAATGATCAAAGTGAGCTGGTCTGTTTGATAAGAAGCTAGCAATGTATTTGATGATGATAATTAGGCCATAAATTATGCAGATGGCATTGATGGCAAGACTAAACAACCCTTATATAGTTAAGTACAAGGATGCATGGGTTGAGAAGGTATATAATTTCTTACTTCGAATAAGTTCATATATATTTATCATACATTAATCTTATGCTCATCGAAAATGGGATGGTTTGTTCTGATGAATCAGGACGCGTATGTTTGCATTGTTACTAGTTATTGTGAAGGTGGAGACATGTAAGTTTGAGTAAGAATTTAGACATTTATCAGTTTCTCTGTCTCCTAAATCAACGTGGTGTTTTGATATATGTTTTGTTGTGACGTATTTCAGAGCAGAGATAATCAAGAAAGCAAGAGGGGTATATTTTTCTGAAGAGGTAATTAAAGGATATAAGTGATTTGTTTTCAAAGATAGGACATGTAAATTGTAATAAGCCATGCGTGTGTTATTTGTTTTTTTTTGTTATTCAGAGGATCTGTAGGTGGCTGACTCAGTTGCTATTGGCTTTGGACTACCTTCATTCAAATAGAGTTCTTCATAGGGATCTTAAGGTGCATTATTCAATTCTCTTGTTCATATTACAAAATGATTCTTTATCTTACACACAACTTGTGTATGATCTTGTCTCCAGTGCTCCAACATTTTCCTTACAAAAGACGGTGAAATTAGACTTGGTAAGAAGATCAACTGCGCATTGTATAAAATGATGTCGTTGTCATGTGTATGTTCTGATAAGAGAAGTTGCTTGTAGGTGATTTTGGGCTTGCAAAGCTTCTCAACAAAGATGATCTTGCTTCATCTGTAATCATCTCTCTCTCTCTCTCTGCTAAATCTAATGCATATTTAGGATTGTGACAATCTTTTTATCTTTATCGGAACTAATTAAATGCTCGTTTTACTTGATTGTTCGTTTGTGTTATTTAAGGTTGTCGGAACACCAAACTACATGTGTCCGGAGATCTTAGCAGACATACCCTATGGTTACAAATCCGACATTTGGTCTTTAGGTATATAACATTCTACAAACATATACTAATCAAATCTTTGCTATTAAAACTAGTTATGGTTTTTGTCAGGGTGTTGCATGTTTGAAATAGCTGCTCATCTACCTCCATTCAGAGCTCCTGTAAGTCCCGTCCATATAAATTACGTACATTGTTTAGATTTCAGTTTCTAACAATCCTTCTTGTACGATATGAAACAGGATATGGCTTCCCTAATTAGCAAAATTAATAGATCCACCATTTCTCCTCTCCCAACAGCATATTCTTCTTCCCTGTGAGTTCACTTTCTGCTAAACTTCTACTTAGGATCTTTTTCATGTCAATGATCTGATTGATATTGCAGAAAAAGGATTATCAAAACCATGCTTCGAAAAAGCCCTGAACATAGACCAACGGTTAGTGAAACCAACATCATAACATATCATACTAATAATAAAATGTGCTTCGTATATACCGATGATCATGCCTTGCACATTTCAGGCTGCAGAGCTGTTGAGGCATCCACATTTACAACCGTATGTTGCTCGATACACCAACTTATCCCCCGTCTTTCTTCCTATAAAGTCCGAGTTAACATTGGTCCAAAACCCGAAAGATGAGCTGTCCAAAAACAGGACGGGGCAGAGACAGAAGAAAGAATCAGATCATGATCATATTAGATGCAAAGTTATCGACTCTGCACGATCTTCTTCATCAGGTTCTAGTACACTCACCGATCACCACGTTGATGGTGAACAAAAACAACAAACCGAGCAGTTTCCAGGCGATAAATCTATGGAAATGGTATCTGGTTTAGGAGAAGAGAAAGCGCAAGCAATGGAGTCGTTGCTTGAACTTTGCGCAAAGCTTTTGAAGCGAGAGAGGCTCGATGAACTGGCAGGCGTGTTGAAGCCGTTCGGAGAAGAAGAAGCTGTGTCATCAAGAGAAACTGCTATTTGGTTGACCAAAGGATTGATCAATATTCAAAAACAAAATGAAGGAGCCTAACTGTGATCTAATGATGTTTGATTATGCAATATTGATTACCAAAAAATCGTGTAACTTGTGTATTTATTTTGGTCTGATAGAGTGTAGAAAACGTAGACGATGTTGTTTTCTCAACTTTAATGTGCGATTTTTGGTTTCGGAAATGGAGAGCTATTAAGATGTTAGTAATTACAAGTCATGTAGCTATAACTTTATCAGGTTCTATTAGCCTATGAGCATGAGGAAAACTCGGTTTCTCTAGTTTGCTTTTTTTTTTTTTTAAATTTTTTTTCTATCCATCTTCATCTGATTACTGTTACACACCATAAATTTTAACTAAAATGGTAAACAAACAAGAAGGGAAAATTGGTAAAAATACCCCATATATATACTATAAGTATGATCTTACCCTTTAATTTTTTGACTTTTTAAAAATACCCTGTATGTTGGCACTTCTTGTTAAAAATACCCCGTCACCTATTGTAAGAGGTAACTAACCGGTCACATGCTGACGTGGCAGGTAAATACACTTGTGTAATCGTTTTTTCGATTTTTTTTGTTCTCTTTTCCATGTCAATTGAGAAAGGGTGGGAAAATCCAACCATTTCCCTCCCAAATCCTCTTAAAACAGTCAATCATCCCTCCCAAATCCTCACAAAACATAACACCTCAATATTTCCCTTACCCATCCACAAAAAGAATGTCAAGTTCTTCAAATGAGGGAGAATTCTGCCAATGTGGCTTGAGATCTTCTTTTTTCATCACCACTTACACCGATTCTCTTCTCTGACGATTCCAGTCACTCACCATCTTCTTCACTCCGATCCACTGCCGGTGCAGACCACCACCATCTCCGGTCAACTCAGCTTATCACCACCGCCGATCTGCTGCCCATCGCACCGCGAACAACGTCTCCACCGTCGACCTTCTTATCCAGTCAACCACTCCATCGTCATTCTTCTTCTCCGACCAACCACCATCTTCTTCTTCTCTCTCCTACAAACTTGCTCTGCCGCCCACCAAAGCCCCCGAATGGAGATGAATGGGAGAGGGGGAATTGGACTAGAGGTTGTCGGAGGAAGAATCAGTTAAATTTGTGGGATATTCAGAGTTTCAAGCCTCGCCGTGAAGCTTTCCTATTTCAGGATCAGACCCGTCTCTCCACGAAGACACCACCACCTTCTTGCCTTTGTTTATGTTTCAACAACTTTCTTGATCTCCATTTGGCGCTGTTGCCGGTGTAGGTTGTTCTTGTCTCTAAATTTCATGGTAAATACATAAGGATTTGGGGTATATTGGGAGAGAATTTGGTTTGGTTTTCTTGAATTAGAAATAGGGTTTTTTTTTTGATTTGGGGATTTAAAGGTTTAACCTTCTCGTTGATTTGGGGATTTGTTGGAGGATTGTGTGAGTTGAAACATTAAATATTCAACAAATTTTGGGGATTTTCTTTGATTTGGGGATTTGGGTTTTTCTTCTCTTCGAAATAGGTGGGAGGCTTGCGTGCCTTGTGTGACTTGGCAGTTAGTGTTTGACTTGGTAAAAAAAAGAGAAATAAAATCCACGTGTAAAATAACCGGTCACGTCAGCGAATTACCTCCTACAACAGGTGACATGGTATTTTTAACAAGAAGCGCCAACATACATGGTATTTTTAAAAAGTCAAAAAATTAAAGGGTAAGATCATACTTATGGTGTATATACAAGGTATTTTTACCAATTTTCCCCAAACAAGAACTCATCTCAAGTATATGATTTAGCATTTTACTATATATATGATTTATAAATATTTTCATTTCATTATATAAAATGCACGAATTTTGTAAGTTACAATATTTTTGATTGTCACGTCATAAAATCTCGCCAGAAATTGTTCAAGTGCATCTAAATTTTGCACTTTACTATATGAACTTTAATAGTTTTCGTTTCAATGTACAAAGTTCATAGGTTTTGCAGGTTATAATATTTTCAACTGCCACGTCGTAAAATCTTATCGAAAACCACTCACATGCATGATTTTTAGAAGAGTAAATTTGTTTTGAAGATGTCATTTACAATATTTTCGTTACCTAATCTTGTTATTGTTATTATTGTTGTTATTGTTGTTGTTATTATTATTTTCTAAGCCCTAATTTGAGAAGAGAAAGAAAAATAAATAAATTTATCCCTCTAAATATTAGATCGATGCACGTGAGCTGTTTTTGATAGAATTTTATAATGTGGTAGCTGGAAATATTCTAACCTAAAAAAACATTATACTTTATATAATAAAATGAAAACTTTTAAAATTCACACAACAAACACTACAAGAAAAAAACAGAAAGACAACGATCATTAACCATTGTCTTAGCTTAAAATCTATCATTGTTGTAGCCACCGTTGTCGTAGGGTTTGAAAAAAAGCACTCATAGACAACGGTCAATAAATTGAAGTGCACTTGAATAGACTTTGGTGAGATTTGATAATGTGTCAGTTGGAAATGATGTAACCTACAAAATTTGTATAGTTTATATAATGAAATGAAAACATTTAAAAATAATATAGGAAAGTGATAAATCACATATATTTGGTATGTATTTTTAAATTTTACTCCAACTAAAATATCAAGTAAACAATACGTCACTTTTATCTGAGATTGCGGTAAACCAGATTAAATATATATAATGAAGAACTAAAATGCAAAAACTAGATAGAAAAAGTACTAAAATTTTAAAAAAGCAAGTTGGAGCTAAAAGTTATGCAAACAGGAAAAAAAGTGGTCTTAACTTCACCTGAAAATTGGGACTTTGGAGGCTCTTCACTTCTTCAGTTACTTCACCTGAAAATTGCGACTTTGGAGTCTCTTCACTTCTTCAGTAGTTTTCTTCATCGGAGTAACTTCAACTAGAGTGTCTTCATTCCCTAGCTCTTGTTGTTCGTCAATGATTTCCTTAGCAGACAATACGACAGAATGACTACACCGCCAAATGTGAATCAATTTGAGTGTTGGTATATTTCCAAGATCACTAGGGATTTTCTCCAACTTTTCTAGTCCATAGAGAGAAATGTTTTCAAGGACAGGAAAATGCTCGCTCTTTGAGATCCAACATTCCAAATCACTATCAATCATTATCGATTTTAGTTCAAGGAATCCCCCTTCAACTGTTTCCCACTTGCCTCCTCTTGTGGAGGCCGTATGCAGATATAGCTCTTGAAGAAGACGCAAAGAACCTATCTTTGTTGTTATGTCTTCCCAAAAGAGTCTACAACCACTCAAAGCCAACTTTTTTAGGGAAAGAGGGAAGTCGTGCTTTTGCAGTAAACCACTCCAGTTTGTCATGGCTGAGAAAAAGAAACAATGTAGGGATTCGATATCAAGAAGGTGAAGATTGTCGAAACAAGAAAGTGACCACCCCTTAATTCCGTCATACTTCACTCCCAAGTCTTTGATATTTGGGATTCTCTTAACTACCTCTTCACTGCACCTGAAATTTTTTATAGTTAAGAGAGTCTGTAAATTCCCCAAGACAAAGTCATCTTGCCCTTCCATGTGAGGAGGATGTGGGAGTTCAAGTGAGGAGAACTCAACATGCTGAAGTTGTGGCATCTTCCAAATATCACATGGTGCAACAAGGTCACCATGGTGCTCAACTTTTAAAGTATGCACATTCCAAAGAAGATAGAGTGAAGAAGGAATTAATCGGGTATTTGAGATACAAGATTCATTGATAGAGAAAGCAAGATACCGTGAGTTAATATGTTGGGAGAATAGTGCTTCAAGGGAATCATTAAATTTTACATTTCTTCCGTAAAAGTGTCCTTCAGTGTTGGTCAATATCCTCAACATTCTTGAATCAAGCGATGGTAAATCGACATCAAAATCACATATCAAAGAACGAAGATGAGGCATAGCCTGCAAGGATTGAGTGGTTTGATGACATGTGTTTCCATAAACAACAATGCGACGTTGGTTACTCGTGCCTTGTAGGATGTTGGGTTCACTTTGGCTTGCGACAAAATAAAATTTCTCCCTCTCAGATTGTTTTATACACACATCTCTCAACAAATCATGAATATGACAATATTCTTCCTTCCACCCCAACTTATTAATGAGATTCCTATCAATAAGATCCTCTAGGCTTTCTTTGGCAATTTCTTCTAAACATTTCCCACTAATTGGTTTCAGAAATCCTTCAACAACCCATAGATTAATAAGAGACGAGATATGAATGTTACTATCTTCCTTGAAAATACCCATATAGAGAAAACATGACTTTAAATGAACTGGTAGTATGTTGTAACTCATGCTTAATATCTTTAAGCAATGTGCATTGTCTTCTAAATTCACAATTGAACTTAAATTTTCAGCAATGTATTTCCAATACTCTTGTGTCTTTAGCGACTTTGCTAGCACTCCCGCAATTACAACAATTGACAATGGAAGTCCTTTGCAGTTATTTGCAATTTTCCTACCAGTTTCTTCCAATTCAAGGGGGCAACTTTCTTCTCCAAATATATTTTTGCACAATAAATCCCAACTTTCATCCTCATTAAAGTATTTCATCTTAAGGCCAAGAGTCTTACTTAATTGAAATGCCACATTTGATTGCCTAGTGGTTATCAATATTCTACTCCCATTGTGGTTATCCGGAAAGAAGCGTTTAACCTTATCCCACACATCAATAACCCACATATCATCCATCACAATCAAATACCTTCTACCCCACAAATGTTTGTGTACCACTTCTCCTAATTCACTCAAATCTCCCCCATATGCTTTGTTTTCAGGATTAATAATTTTTGAGAGAATATCTGGCACATTATATTCATGAGAGATTGTAGCCCAAGCAAGAACATCAAAGTGTTGCACAATAGTCTTATGTATGAAAATATTTCTAGCAAGCGTAGTCTTACCCATGCCACCCATACCAGAAATTGGGATGAGTTGGCGATCAAGTTGCCCTCTCGTGAGTTTATACATGATTTCAATCATGAGATCATCAAAACCCACCATGGAAGGAGACCTTATTAGCGAAGCAGCAGGTAGTACTGATGAGTTTGTGTTGATCTGAATATTGATGATTTCCCTCTTCTCTTTAACATTCATCACCTCTTCCCTGATGAAAGCCAAGTCTTGTATCACTTTCTCAAGATCTTGATACAAGTGATTGATAGAACTGATCATGTTTTGAGCATGAGTACTAGTTGTGAATCCAGCAGCAATTTGATCGACTATATGGGATTCGATAACATCTTCAGCGGCATGAGCAGCATCTCTGATTCGACTGTCCAGCTCATCGGCTTCTTCACTGCCATCATGGGAAAAACGTTCCAGAAAATGTTGCAAGAATGCAACATTTTGAGAGAGAGATAGAAGCTGAGTTTTGTGAAGATAATTAGGAGGGGAAGGAGGTTGGTTGATCCGCTCTATAATATGCATAACCGAAAGTAGAGCTGCATAAGCTGCCATGAATATGATTCTTTCAAAGTTTGAGAAGATGCAGCAGTTAGAGAAATGAATGTTGAAGTTGAGAACATCATCGAATAAAAAGAAAAAAATTAAGTACAAAGAAAACAGCAAGTGGAAAATTAATGAAACATTAGTTAATGGCAAGTTGTAACCTTAATTGTTGGTGGAAGAAAATAGTAAGATATCATATGACGTCAATGAGGCTATGACTATATATTATATTCGCTCGTTATGCAGTCCATATAGAAAATACCATGTTGTGAGAGATTTACACCCTGATCCTTAAACATAGATCGTGTTATTTAATAAACTTTTTATTTAGCAATAATTGATATATAATAAAATTAAACATGATTTAATTGAGAGTCTAGTTTGGGAGGAAAACCAAATCAATTAATGAGAGAATGACACATGTCCTTAGATGGTTATTCCTTTAGTATAATACTCCCTCTATTTCATAATAAATGTCATTCAAAAATATTACTCCATATCCTCTATTGGAGTATGTATTATGTACATATACTACATAATATAACAAAAGTATTACCTAATATATAAAAAAATATTACCTATGTTCGACCCGACCCGGCCCATCTCAAGTAATATAGGAAGTTGAAGTGGGGAAATATTAATGTACATTAATTAAGGGCATATATGAAATTAAAAATTAAAAAAACATATCAATATAATAACAAATTAAGTCTATCTTTGCGTAACGGATAAAAATAGTAATCAGGTATATCTTTGTGCGACATAAGGAATAACATTGTTGGTTTATGTGTGTGTGTTTTACATTGTATTACATTTAGCTTTAATGTACTTCAACAAAACTAAAAACCAACAAATGAAGGAAAACATTACGAGATCAAATAACCAAATAAAAAAAAAATTAATCTCTACATACAACCCTATATTATAGTATATATAAGTAGATATACGTTTTTCTCTTCTTATCTCTTGGTTTTGTGAAGCAAGATGAGTTAAGTTGTAAACTATGAGGTTCTAATATATAGCCTCATGTGAGCAGGAGAAGTTGGAAGTTGGTTTGTTTCTGTATGTTATACAAAATGATAAAAACACACCCAACATAATAAAAAACTTTTTGTTAATGTTATTCACAAATGTAAAAACACCAATGCAGGTGCCCTCAGATGTATAAATAGATACTCAAAAATTGTGTAAGAGCGCTTAAAAGTTATAGTTTAGACAACACTGTTGAGCCATTCTCACCTTTTCGCCACGTCACTGATAGTCATCACTATTAGGTATAATCTAATTTTTTTTCCACATAAAATAATATATATATATATTACACTATATAAGTATGAATGTTTCGTCAATTTTTCATAATGCCAATTTTAACCTTCCTACATAATTAAATCAAATCCAATTAAATTAGAGTCCTAATGAAAGAAAACTCTTTATTAGGGATAGTAACGTAATTTAATATTTATTTTATGTTTCTATTTGATTATAATAAACGAGAGTCTTTTATATTTTAAACTCTTTTAAAAAAAATTACATGTTTTGATTATTTTTCTTTTGTAATCTTGAACATTTTGAATCTTAAACTAAAACTAGTCTTATATTAATATATATTTAAAGAGCTTTTCAATGATATATTATAAGCATATTTTTGAATAATATTAATTTATACAAAAATTAATATACATCCAATTCTTTAAAATTCAATGAAAAATTTAATTTAATTTGATTTAATATGAAGGTGATATCAATAATTGAAAGGATTTAGTTGAGAATTGAAATATTGACCTCTTCTTATTTATCAAATCATAATGCCAAATTTAACCCTCCTACATAATTAAATCAAATATACATCCAATTTTTTAAAATTCAATGACAAATTTAATTAATTCAACGATACAATTAATGAAAGATATAAACCTTAATTACTCTTCGGATGATTAATTAATTCAATTAATTTAATTAATTTACTCTTATATCATCATACCATGTGTATATTTAAAATATAGTATAATTATGTATGATTTGTGGGTGAAGTAAATTTATAATTCTTCCTTGATAATCTAATATAAAATCAATCAAAGGGTTCTCTCATTCCTTTTTTTTTTTTTCTTTTTTTAATTTTCTTGAATAAAAAATAATGTCCTAATTAAAGAATACTCTCTATATCTAATTTAATTAGAATTTTATTAGAATTCTAATTTAGAGTCCTAATGAATGAAAACTCTTTATATCTAATTTCATTAGAAATTTATTAGGATTCTAATTTAATATGAACACATTGTGTGTGTATATATATATATATCATTGGCAATAGTGGTTTGTCTTCAAATGTGTTTAATGTTTTTGTGATCGGTGTGAAATTCGTGAGGATTATACGACAAGAGTTCGAGCAGATTACAACGAGTAATTCAAGATTGAAGTTTACAACGAGTAATCAAAGATTCAAGTTTAAAATTTGAAATCGTAGGTTGCGGTAACAGGTATGTATGAGTTTATTTTTCAACTAAATCCAATAATTATAATTTATAGTATGATGACAAATTTTAAAAAAGATTTATAAACATAACAAACACTTATTTCTAAAATTTTTTAGTAACTCCTTTTTTTTGAAATATAGTCAAAGAAAAGTGGCGATGTCTGAGACGAAATATATATGGCGTCAAAGGAAACTTGCTGGACAAAAGAGAAGATATGCAAATCTTAATGATGTTAAGAAAAAAGACTATGTAGAACATGTTTTGTAAAATCGTAAAAAGATACAAGCAACATGTAATTTACAAGTTCAAGCAAATCTAAATAACTCTGAAGGTATATTTTTTAATATTCTTTAAACTTTGTATTGAAATACATTTTTCATATAAAATTGAAAATTATATATTAATATATTTATCTAATTATGAATTTTAATGACAGGGGAACATAAAATAAAAAAATGCCAAGTTGTATTCATTGTGGAGCAACAAGATTTGAGTATGAGCCTCCTACGTTTTGTTGTGATAATGGAAAAGTTAAACTTGCAGCTGCAGAAGTTTCAAAGAAATTATACGAACTATACACTTCTCAATCGGAAGAATCTGTTGATTTTCGAAAAAATATATGTTCATACAATTCCATATTCTCATTCACTTCATTTGGAGTGAAATTGGATAAAGATCTTGCTTCAGCACGATGAGGAGTTTTCACTTTTCGAGTACAATGAATGATTTATCACAATCTCCCAAGTTGGAGTCTTAAGGGAAACAAACCAGCTAATTTTCAATTATATTTTTTTAATACTGAAAATGAAATTGCAAATAAAATGTGCCTTAATTCACATGTATTAAAAGGAATTGTATGGAAGCTCACTGAAATACTAGAGGAAAATCCATATGTCAAAATCTTTAGAAGACTAACAGAATATTCTTCTCTAGATGATGTGCAACTTTGTATCACAAAAGATATGAGATTAGATCAGCGAGTTTATAATGCTCTGACAGCAGATCAAGTTGCAGCTGTTTGGATTGAGGTTTGAACGAGATATTATTGTTAGTGCTCATTCCGGAGACCAATATAGAATAATGCATTATTTTGGATGTTATGACCCTTTACAATACCCTCTTCTATTTCCAAGAGGTGAAACATGATGACACCAAAATATTTATAAGGAGAAAGGTACATATTTATGTTATAATATATTTCAAGAACATATATATTTTAGGAAATAATTAACTTTTTACAAAATTTAATTTTATTGGATTTTTTTAATACATATACAATTGCAGCAAATGTATCAAATGTCCTGAATGCTTCTATACTTACATCAAGATCTACTCCAGAGGAAATTATCTCCCAAGAGCAAGAAGGTATATACTACAATATACGTATTCCTAAAAAAATATGATCAAAGAGTTTATGTTCATTCTAATCAACCATTGTTTCTCATAATCAGTTGTCGTAAAAGGAAATGCGAAAAGAGTTTCTTGCAGAGAATACAGTTGTTATAAGTTACAAATTAGAGATCCAAGATACTTTACTCTATTATTTGCGGGAAGATTGTTACAACAATATGCAATTGATAGTTATATAAAATTGGAAACAACAAGATTACAATTTTTCCGTTTGAACCAAGCAAATTTGAGAACTGAATTCTACCAAGGGATCATGGATAATGTTTTTAGAGGTGAATTTCGTGGTAGTGAAGTTGGATCGAGAATTTTTCTTCCTGCATCATTTATTGGTGGTGATATGAGGAAAATATGTGCATATTAGTGGTGTTTAATGTGAGATTTTATAATCATTTATTTGATTGGATGCACTATTTTCCTACATATATGTGATTTGTGTCTCCAAATACTTCAAATATTATTTTCTTGATTATTTTAGGAGATTTGGAAGATTTTGGAGGCAAAAGGAAATTGAAGGAAATAAGTGGGCTTTACTTGAAGACCAAAGGAAAGGACTTGGGCCAAAAGTATAAAAGAAATGGGTGATAAAAGAAGGGCCCATTTTCATCACTAGCCAATATGCCCTAATTAAGTGGCTTTCTGCCCAAGAAAGAGGAGTTGACGCAAGGAAAGAGAGAAAGAGTTTAAAAGGAGAAAGATTTCTTTTTTTTCCCATTCTCAGATCACTGTGCACGTAGAGATTAGGAGAGAGACTAGAGAGAGAGAGAGAAACATATATTTCTTATTATTCTTTCTAGATTAATTAGGATGAAGATAACAATTATTTTGGTGGATTCAATGCTAAGGATGATCGGCTAATCTTTCTACTCCGGTTAGCAGGGATGTTTGAACCCGATTATTTATTATGTTCTAATTAATTTCGTATTACCTTCTCGATGTTTGAATGGAATTGATTATGTTATCTGTGCAGAATGTTTTCAATTGTTGATGCTTGATTTAGCCTGATCACCTAGGTTAAGTGTTTATAATTGATTGCTAGAATCTTAAATCATGAATCCTAATTGTTGTGGTTTAATTTTCATAAGTGGTAAACTAGAGGTCGTGCATCTCTAGGGTAACATAATCCTAGAATTATCGAATCGAGCTTGTGTATTCGGAGTCTAGTTCATCCTGTTGTCTTGGTGATTAATGCATTTAATGAATTAAATCTAGAGAGCTTATTCTAGGTTGTTCAATTGAATAGGGTTAATTAGAGAGCGGATCCTGATTAACTAATCTTAAGAGACGACTCGGTTTAACAGAGCTTGTTGTTAGACTAGGGAT
The DNA here is from genome assembly GCA_946896805.1 of Scutellaria galericulata. NCBI lineage: Eukaryota > Viridiplantae > Streptophyta > Magnoliopsida > Lamiales > Lamiaceae > Scutellaria > Scutellaria galericulata. The sequence continues at coordinate 2,124,887 of OX335784.1, read as the reverse complement.
GATAATTCCATGATAACTGAGAGAGGGGTGATACCGTAATTGGAAGATAATTAATATCGGGGGATAACTGAACTGTTAACTGGAATATTTGCATCCATTGATTACTTGTTTAATTTGCTTTCTAGTTTATTTAATTAATTTAGTGATAATATCTAATCCAAACACCCCCCCAATTTGTTATTTCATTTGAATTGAATCTAGGTGACATAATTAATCGTCATTCCTCGTGGGATCGACTCTTGCTTACCCTAGCTACTCATTGGTTAGGATAGGAAAGGAATTTAATTAATTTTGCCGCGTTGCGACGCGCGGTCAGGTGGCCCAAAGGATATGCGAAGGAGATATCTTGATGCATTGGCGTTAGTCCAAAGATTTGGAAAACCAGATCTATTTATCACCATTACTTGTAATCCTAATTGAAAAGAAATACAAGAAAATCTATATAAAGGTCAAAAAGGTCAAGATCATCCTGATTTAGCTGTGAGAGTTTTCCGAGCAAAATTGCATGACTTGAAAGATCAATTATTTAAGAAACAAATATTCGGAAAAGTTGATGCACATGTTCATGTGGTTGAATTTCAGAAAAGGGGACTAGCACATGCTCATCTACTTATAATTCTAAAGGGTGATTATAAAATTCATACAGCTGATCAGTTTGATAAGTTTATATGTGCTGAAGTTCCTAATGAAGAAAATAATCCTCGAATATATGAATTGGTGAAGAAACACATGTTACATGGACCATGTGACCAAAAAAATCCGAAAAATTCATGTATGGAGAAAGGTAAGTGCAAATGTCGTTATCCATAAAAATTAGAAACTCATTAAAATATTTGTATCAAACTATATTAGAATTCATTAGTAATTAAATGCTAATGTTATAAAATTTTAAGTCATTCTCTATCTTTTTTTGTTTATATTTCACCGACTTTTAGTGATTAATTTCCACTAATCTGTAGGTAAGTGTAAATCTCATTATCCAATACCTTTTTTGTAAAAATATCATACAAGGTAAAGATAGTTATCCAATCTACAGAAGACGAAAAAATGGGGTGGTTGTTGAAGTTCGCAATGCTGAATTGAATAATCAATGGGTGGTTCCTTACAATCCATATTTGTTATCCAGATATAACTGTCATATCAACATTGAGATATGCTCGGGGGTGACGGTTGTAAAGTACCTTTACAAGTATATTTACAAAGGTCATGATAGAGTGGCAGTTAATCTAACCCACAATGATGGTGATAATATAATCGATAAAATCAAACAATTCCAAGATGCAAGATGGGTGTCGGCTCATGAGGCATTATTAATGCAGCAAATCCCACAGAAGGAGAAAGATACTATCTTCGATTACTCTTGAATCATGTGAAAGAGTCAACATCTTTTGAGTATTTGTTGACAGTAGATGGTGTACAATGCTCAACATTTAAAGAATCTGCATGAAAAAAAGGATTACTTGAAGCAGATGAAAGCATTTTTGAATGTTTAAATGGAGCAATAACATTTCAAATGCCACATGAGTTGCGAAGACTTTTTGCAATAATATTGGTATTTTGTACATCAACAGATGTCAGAGCTCTATGAGATACATATTTCAATTTGTTAATGCAAGCTTAAGAAATGTTGGGATCATCATTGTAATCGTTCATCTGGCAATCCCTGTACTATTTGTACATCAATATCAATTAAGGAATAATTACTTCATTAATTTTCAAGTTAATTTAATTAAAACATGAAAATCTAATAACATAGATTTCATCCAAATCAATGTTATCATCCAAATCAATCAAAATTGGTAGAATCCTAATTAATGTTTAGTAAATTAAAGTCCTAATTAAAAAGTAACTCTATATATAATTTACTTAGACGATTATTAGGACTCTAATTTAAAGTCCAAACTAAAGAAAACTCTTTATATCTTATTTAATTAGAAGTTTATTAGGATTTTAATTTAATATGAACACATTATATATATGACATATATACTTGTATTATTTATAAAAACACATAACAAGTATCACAACAAGAATAAAAGTAGATTACGATTATCTCAACAAACTTCTCCTCATCGGCATACTGGTTTGTCTTCATATAATTTTTATTTTTTATTCGAATTACCCTCAAACTACTTGGTTTATGTTTAGTGATGATTATATTCAATTAATGGTTAATTGATGTGAACACATACTACTAGATTTTGAATGTGTGCTTCTTAGAAAAGAATTAATTTCAAGTAGAAGTCAATGATTTCATACTTTAATTTGTATATGAGTTGGTATCCAAAACTTCCAAAAAAATAGGAACTAATAAGAATCGTATCCAAACAAGTAAAGCCAAATCTAATTTCAGATTTGTACTTGGATGGATAATTGATAATTATCCAAATTAAACCATCGAACTAGAAACTAAATTCAACACGCAATGGTTCTTTATATATATATATATATATATATTTTGAGATTTTATTTTATGTATTTTGTTTTTCACATACAATTTTTTTTTAGTGTGATCTATGGTCATGTGGCAGTATTAAAAAAATAAATCTATTTCATTGGTGTTGTACCTAAATTCCATTAATTTCAATAATATCTTGTGTTAGTATGAGTTTCATGTAATGTTTAATCATCGTATCACAAGATAAAAGATAGAGATGGCGAAGGAAGCATCTATGCCCATAAGACTTTTAAACAATTCATTATCAACACTTATAAAATATTAGTTTGTAATATTTTGTTATTTTGATGAGTGATTCATGTTATGTGGTTCTCTTATGGGAGTTATACTACAAGATAAAACATGACGAAAGAAACAAATGTACCCATAAGACTTTTGCAGATTGGAGAAAAAACAAATTCAATACGATTGAAGGTTTTAAGAGTTGGCCATCAAGTATGTTGCGGGAAAAACAATTCCGTGAAAATTCAAAAAAATGATAATGATGGATGAAGAGGTAAGCAGATTTCAATAAAATTTTTGTTTCTATACTTCAAGAAAAATTGTGCACTGACAAATTTGAGAGAAAAATAAATTAAAAGTAAAGCAAGGTTGTCAAGTCGATTGATACTATTACTGGTCAAGTTTATTTTAGTTTTATTTGAATCGTTGTTTCAATTGTATTTGATTTGATTTTTTCATTTATTTATTAATCAATGTCTATTCTTGCAGGCAGTCCAAATTGGAATGATCATGTTTAATGATGACATCCAAAAATTTGGAAATGAATTCAAAAGAAACAACACATATTTGATTGAAAATGTGATGGTCAAAGATGCAAACACCAACTTCGCATCGGTATATTCGGAAAAAGAATTAGTTTTAAAACAATTCAGCACCGTGAAGGAAACTGCAAATAATATTGACCAAAACCACGATACAAATGTCTATGTGAAGTACAACGACTTACGTTGCAAGAATGAGGAACGCAGCAGATTTGGTACCTATATTTCTTATTTCTATTTCTTTTCAATAATTTAAAAAAATAATCATTAATTTTTTTTTTGTTTATGTAGATATATGTGGGGTTCTTACAAGAGTGAAGGAAAGCATAATTGTCGACACCCCAAAAAAAGTGGTCGTAAGGTAAATCACTCTGATAGATGAAGAGTACGCATAATCTATCTTTTATAAGAAAGTAGCAAACAATATGTAAATTTAAATTACAAGCAAAACAAAATAATTAAATAAAAATTCCAATTACATTTTTTTATTTCATATGTAGACACCACTCCATTGACGTTTCTCTCTAGGAAGACATGGCATTGAATGAAGGAATAGAATTGCTGCATATTGTTGATAACAAACCAACGATTGCCATTACAAAGGTCACAACAAAGGAATTTCAAGGTAAAATAAAAACTAGCCTAATTTTTTTGAAAGGAAAATAAAGACAATGAATATATGCAAATGTCTTGAGAATGAAATATAATTTTAAAATTGCAAACTTTAATTAGGTGAGATCCAGTTGCAAATCACTTCGATTACAACTATACAAATAGGTCTGATATCTAAAGAACTTACAAAACTGTCGAGCATCATTCATGATCCATTGGAAATATGCAAGTTGAGAATGACACAAAGAATAAGGGGAGGAAGAGATGTTTCTCTTGAAGATCTTATCATGAGAAAAGATTCCCTCTCAAAGGTATGTAACTATATTTTCCAAACTTCTATAATGTTTTGTTCTGAAATATTAGTTGAGAATTGTACTTATAAAACATTCTTTTCTATTTTATCTGTCTTAATTGTAGTTTAGATGCACAAAATTTGCTGCTGATTATCTAACTACAATTTATACTCTATTTTCCATCCATACGTGTACATTATAATATAGAAATAAATATTTAAATTATTTGGTAGTTTTTATAAGACTTTGTATCATGTATTCATTCTCAATGTAGAATGCATGTTATTATTTCACTGGAGTTGTGGACAAGGTAGAGAATGAAACAAAAATATGGTACAACGCATGCAAAAAATGCACAACATCGACACCTAAAGATGACGGAAATACAATATGTAGAAAGTGCAAAGATGACCCAATGCAAACAACACCGAGGTAAAAAATTAAAATTATAAATCACAAAATAAAACGTACAATGACATGCAACTATATTTATATAAATTCATTGATTGCAGATACGTAGTTAAACTAAGTGTGATACAAGGTCATCTTGAAGCAACAATGACAATATTTGGTGACACGACATCAATTTATGTTGGATGTTCAGTAGGAGACTACTTAAAGTCCATTGAGAAGGTAACAATATTTCTTTAGTTAAATGATTTAAAAAAAATATAATAACTAAAATCTAAGAATTTTTATATAGATTGCTAAAATCTATCTTTCTTGTCCTTTTTAACAAAAAATCATATGTAGGGCCAAAGCACATCTGAATACTACAGACGGTTGATCTTACAAGGAGCAAGTGAATTCCGTTTGCTAATTGTCCTAAACTACAATACGAAAGTTGAAGGAGGAAGATTGAGTGCAGTAGTTGAAGCAATAGAAAAGTTGGAACCTGTGGAGATAAGAGAAGATAAATTAAACAATACAACCACGACAATGATAGTAATAGTGGCCACCACAACAGATGATGAAAACAAGAAAAAATGAAGAATTAGAAAGACAAAAAACAAGGAATGTATCCACGTATCCAGTGGTGAGGAGGATCAGTCAATCAAAGATTTATTAACCAAATCACGAAGAAAGAAGACTAGAATGGAAAAGAAGATCAAACAAGAAAAGATATAGTTAGTGGTCAAATTAGAATTATAATCTTTCGTTTTAGATTTGTTATTATTTTTTTATTAGGAATAATGGAACTAGAATTTTTTAATCGAATAATATTTTTTTAATAAATTATTGTTGTTAGAATTATAGTTAATTTAAACACACTTAAAAAAATATTAAACAAGTAAAGGGAAAAAACACACACAAGTCAACCAAAAAATGGTTCACATGAGTTTGTCTCCTCACGTGCAACGCACGTGTACTCAACTAGTATATATATATATATGTGTGTGTGTACACAAAGACACATATAGTATCTAATGGAAGAAATCATGTATTATATACACTACTAAATGTGCTTAAAACAAACTCAGCATAATAGAACACGTCATACGAAATCTTCTATATTAATTAGTGTTTCCTCTCATATGTTAAAGTAACCACATGACATCACATATATTAGAAGACATTATTCATGTATTTTATTCTATTTTTATTTTTCAACGTGGAAAGTGTATTAAGAGTATTATGTCAAGAGATAAAACAAAAATTTTAATAAAAGATCGAGAGAAAATACACAATAATATCTAAAGTACGTTGTATTTATTTATATGATAACATACAAGAAAGTGAATTAGAGTTGAAAAATTAATGATCAAAACCTATGATCGGTAATGAAAACTCTTGTGGAGAGGGGCACATAACATTTGATAATAAACTAATGTTCAATACAAAAGAAATGAAGTTTAATACAAATAATTATGCTTAACCTTGAATGGGGTTTTTCTTTTTAAAGGGGAGTTTAAGTTGACAGATGTTGGAATACATGAAACTTCATAAAAACAAATTATAATATATAATTTTAAAAGGAAAAGGGAGAGAGATCCAACCAAGGATACAAATATCCCGAAATATTCTTGATATTTCTCCGATATTTCGATCTTTTCACATGGACGATACAGAAATAAACTGTAATGATGTAATGATATATCTCCAATATTTTCATTTTTCACATAACCGGTAAAAAAACCATATTTTTATTTTTCACATTGGTAAAGAAACCAGAAATTTTGTGAAAGTATTGGTAAAATATCGATAAATATCGATTTTCATATCTGTGGCTTCATGATATAAATGGTAGGAAAATAGATATCGGGCAAATAGGAAATATCGATAAATATTAGCGAAATATAGATAAATATCGGTATCGATTTCAATAATATCAAGTAAATATCAGTAAAATATCAGGAAAATATCGTTAAATATCAAAATAATATCAGTAAATATCGGGAAAAAAAATCGATAAATATGATATACCGATATTTCCACCATATTTCCGTGAAATTAAGATAACAATATTTTCATCGCAACCGAAATTTTCATCCTTAAATCCAACTAACTATACTTGGTAGACATGAAACCCAAAATCTTTATTTGAAGATGTTCAGAATATAGTTGAGCTTCATTTAACTAATATTTGACAGAAATTCATTAAAATAAAAATGTTACAAAAAAGTCTCAGCTCCATCAAAGGAAGTTAACCTAATTAGTACATGTTCTAGCTTACCAACCAAACTCCCAAAACTCTTCATCAATATAAACTCTATAAATATTAGACAAAAACCATCATTGAATATCAACAAGCACCACTTCCATCAATGGCAGCCTCTACCTTCCACCTTCTTCTATCTTTAGTCATGGTGGTTTCACTCTCAAGCCTCCATGCAAGCTTGGCAGCACGCAACCTATTGCAAACTCCTCAACCTGGATTGCCGACTATCCCACAACCGCCTAAGGTCGCATTGCCACCACTCCCCGCCATGCCAACCGCTACACTTCCGCCGACTATCCCACAACCGCCTAAGGTCGCATTGCCACCACTCCCCGCCATGCCAACCGCTACACTTCCGCCACTTCCGACTAATCCATCCACCATTCCAATGCCCACATTGCCAACAATTCCGACCACCATGCCTTCCATACCAAACATGGCTCTGCCTCCAATGCCCACAATGCCATCTATTCCAACCACAATTCCCTCTTTCCCTTTCTCCTCACCACCACCATCAAACTAAGCATTCAGATACACTACCATTATTGTACTCGCATTTTCATTCATTTGTATTTTTGTATTACTACTAGCTTTTCTTTCCCATGGTTTTCTTCTGGTATTGAGTTATTTCCGAGCATATTGTGTTGTAATTCACTTTGTTGATGAGATTTCCCATTTTAATTTTCAGCTATGCTCAACTTCATTTCCCACTTGTAATTATACATAAATGAGTGTGTTATATCTATATATAAACTGAAATTCAACACCATGACACTAAAAAGACAAACTTACCAGGAAACCTTGTCCTTGCAAATTGACTTGTGGCAGTAAACCATATCTTGCACAAATAAAACAATTTATTTTGAAAATGAAATAGTGAATTGAGAAGACACTGAAAATTAAAGGAATAAAATTCAACTTCAATTAATATTAATGTCATGGATACAGCGAAACATATGGAACTCTCCCCATCAAAACTGCTTCAAACACTGAAAAACTAACCAAAGCAAAAAAATTCTTAGTACCGAGGATGTACATTATCGATGTCATTCAACTAAGGTATACTAGCTTGATACATTCTACTGATTATCTTCAAAATGTAATTTGACTAAGTATAGCTTAGGAAGACCATATGTTACCATAGGAATGAAATAAATATCAGTGCTTGTAGAACACTATATCATGACTGCAATTTGCCTTCAGAGCTTCTTCTAGACTTTGCACCCGATCAAAGTCAACTTTAAATGTGACCATTATAACATTATCTTTCCCGGTCTCATAATCCTGCTCAATGTCCTCAGCTTGAAAAGATTGAAGCTGTAAACTTAAAGTGATTCTGATTCAATAATTATTTTTAAAAAATAATTAAAAAAATTCCTAAGTGAAGCAGTAAAGCAAGAACACTAAAGCCCAAGAAATCTCATCCATCTTTTACGCTCATATGAAAATAAGGTTGTGTAATTTTAACTTTGAAATTATAGTATGTATATTCAGTAGCATTATTGATCTGAACTTACTTGATGATACAGAACTCCCAAAAGATCAAATGGGAGCTCTAATCCCAGAGGAACCTATAGCCATAAATAGATAAGCTAGTTCAGTGACCTTATGTAAATCCTAAATAAAACATGAGATATAAATGCATGAATCTCTAAGAGGTATGGTCAATATCAGTGATCTTAGAGCAATTAGTTACTTTGGATTTTACGACATAAGTAGGGGCGTTTCTCAAGCATTCCAAAGCAACCCCTCCATAAGCTCTAACCCTCCTGTTCCAAGTTTGATTCCTCCAAAGTACCTACAAGATACGAGAAACATAACAAATGACCAGGGGTGCAAGGATTACTGACATTCAGCAACTTCAACTTGATGGGACAAGATTCAAGATACAACATGTCCTCAATCTAAGACTATGTAAGTGTATAACAACAGATACTTTAGAGTAGAAAAATGTAGAGTATAATTTACTACTTGATAACAACCACCATAACTCTATCTATCCCTGAAGCAATTATTGCAGAATACATGGGCTTGCCAGCTGTTCCAGATGGTTCACCATCATCATTACTTCGAAATTGATCTCCAGCCTGAAATCAAACACCAGAAATCCAAGTTTCAACAACATTTTTCATCCCCAACTCAATCATAAAATTAAAGTTTCAGTCTTTTTACAAGCAGTTTCTCATTTTACCAATTCAATTCATACCCAAATTGTGGAAAGCTACCCTTCTCAGTTAAACCCAGAAAACTCAATTCACTATTAGTAAGGTTCAACAGTGTCCAATGATCGAGTAATTATTAAATAAACTTTCAATTTCAATCTCACAGTAATGGCACTTTAATGCTGAATACAAACACAGAGAAGCAAGTTACCTTGTAAGCCCAACAATTATGAGTGGCACGTGGATCACGAACCTAAATTCCAATTAAAAATTTTAGAAAAACACCCAGTAAAAGACCTAGAAATCAAAACGAAAAAGGATAAACAGGGTTGTTGCTAGTAATTAACCTCGGAAAGAAAGGCAAATGCGGATTGTTCATCAGAGATGGGCGCGGCGCGGCGATGGCGATGAATTTGCTTTTCTTGATTTCTTTCTCGAACGTGACTCTCTCTTTGAGCGTCGTGAACGCGCCGCCGCTGCCGCTGGGAGTGGAGGAAGAAGAAGCGGTGACCATTGACGCTCTCTTGTTGAAATCAATGGGGCGAAAAAAGGTGAAAATGGAGGAAGAAATAAGGCGGTGATAGTAATAGGAGTGATTAGAATTGAGACGAGAAATTGGCGAAGAATTGTGGAGCGCCTGCATGAGGAATATCAATGAGCTTTCAGTTTGGGATTTATGGAGTTTGGCTGGGGAAGCTCAAGAGACGACGATTCATATTCTGTAGTAATCATCATCAGCTCATTGGGAAGATTGGATAGTTTATTTTTTCTTTTTCCTTTTTTTTTTCAACAAATATTTTTAGTCTAATTTTGGATTAAAGGCAAAAATCAATTTAAAGTGAGATCGTTTTTTAATTTGCAATCTAATTTTTTTTATCTAATTGTAACTTGAAGTTCGATAGTTTTCTAAATTGTAACCTAAAATGTTTTTTCAACAACTTTTCAGATGAAATGTACAAGTACAATACATAATTTATACAAGGATAAATTTGTCATTTTAAAAAAATTTAGATTTCAAATTGAAAATAAAATTATACTTCAGATTGCATATTGAAAAATGATCGTATTTCACTTTGTTTGTATCCTTCTTAAAGTCACATGTAGGTCACATGAGGTGCATTCCTTCAAAAAATTTGCTAGAAAAAAAAGTTTAGGTTGCACTTTGAGAAACTCTTGAACTTCAGGTTGCAATCGAATTAAAAAATAATAATAACTTGCAAATTGAAAATTTATTATAATTTAAATTGGTTTTGCATTTAGCCCCTCTAATTTTAACCATTTTTATCTTAATTCTCTGATTTAAAAAAAAAATCAATAACACATCAGAGTTATCGTTGTTATTTATTTGACATTTAAATTACATATTATTATATAAATAATGTGTTAATTCATCAATAATAAAAGAAAAGATGCTTATAATTTTAAAATGAATTTGTACTTTAAAAATAAAAATGGGTAACTATATTTTTTTTAATACAAATGCATTTTTATTCTTATTTGAGATTTAAATTACATTTTTTTTGCTAAAAAGTTACGTTGAGCCTTAATATTGATATAACTTTTGGGGTCATATGTTATTTTTTTGATATGTTACTTAATATTTTATAAAATTTATTTATATAATATCTCAAAAAAAAAAAATATATATATATATGTGTGTGCGTGCGCAGTAAAAATACCAAAGACATACAAATAGATGTACATATACATGTATGAATACACAAAACATTCCATGAATATAATATTCTGTTTTTTTTATATATAAAATGGTTTAATTTATCTGGATTTAAGTTTATACATGAATTGATTCAATTAATCAATGAATATTATAAATATATATAATAATATATTTATAAATAATTAAGTATAAACACGATAAAATGGTTTTGAATATTCTTCACATCAATTTATTTTAATATATTAGAACTAGTATGACTCTTGTGAAATTGTTTTAAATATCCAATTTGGTAAAATTGTTGCTCATAAATCATAACTTTCAAAATAAAAATTGATTAATAAAAATATATTTGAATTTTTCTTTTTATTTTTTTTATAGCAAAAATATATTTGAATTATTGATAGTAAAACCGATCACGTCTAACAAAGTTATAACATGAAATGGTTTCATATTAGTTTTTGTTTTTTGTTGTTCATAGATAATAATTATTCAAGTTATTCTACTAATTCCCTTCGTAGGGATCCAAAAAGGATCAAATGGCAACTCAACCTGTCAGTCAGATTAAAAGTTTCATTTTTTCACAGAGAAAATCCTTTTCAGTATATTTAATATTTTTTTCGAGACAAGTATCAATTAAATAAAAGTTTGTCAAAAAGGCCACAAGGACTTTTCTATAAATACACGGCAAATATGACTTAATTCTAGAATACAAACAACTCGAAGGGTTTACAATAACTAATGATCACAACTAGGGGTGGAAATCAGACGGATCGAATCGGAAATAGGGTGTTTCGGAAAAATTCCAAAATATTTCGGAAATGAAAAACCAATTCCAATTTCCATCCAAAAATTTTCGGAAATGTGAAATCCAATCCGATTTCGGAAATTTCGGAATTTTCGGAATTCTGAATTTTCGAAAAATTTTCGGAAATTTTTTTGGAAATTTTCGAATTTTTTTTCGTAAATTTCGGAAATTAAAAAATTAAAATTTTTTTGAAATTAATTAGTTGGTCTATTAGCTATATAGCCTGTTCTAATATCCTAAGAAATAATACGACCTCGAATCTGATATTCCAAGCATTTAACATCAATATAATATCTACCAAAGACATGAGAGATTAATTATTCTTCTGATGTACTATAGTATATAAATAGTTATAAAATAAAATTATAGTTATAGTTATAAAATAGAATAAAATAAAATAGTATACAATATAGTTATAAAATAAAATTATAAATAGTATATAAATACTATATTAAATTTTTTTACTTTTTTCACCTTTAGTTTTTGAGTCAAATTTTATATTTAATATATACTATACTATATAGTTTAAAATAAAATTATAAAATTTATATGAATAGTATATAGTATAAAATAAAATTATAAAACTATATTATAAACTATTATAATTTTGTAAGTAATTATACTTATTAATTCATATTTATTAAGTTATTTTTCTTTTAGGAAGCTCAAATCAAATGAATATTTGAATCTATATTATGATTTATGATAATGCATTGTTCGAAATCCTTCGATATTTAAAATACTTGTTTTATAATTTGTATAATTTTCTTTGTCATTATTCCTATTATATAAAATGTTATCATTTTTAATGAAATTTATGATGTATTTACCTTTGAAATTAGATATTCACTTTTTATTTAATTTAATATATAGTATATAGTGTTCTTATATAGCATATAATATATAGTATATAGTACATAATATATGGTATATAATATAAAGTATATAGTATATAGTATGTAGTATATAGTATGCAGTATATAATATAGTATAATTCTAAAACTACAGTATAAACTATAGTATATAGTATATATAGCATAAAGTATATAATATATAGTATTCTTCTATAGCATATAGTATATAGTATGTAGTATATAATATAATATAATTAAAAAACTATTGTATAAACTATAGTATATAGTATATATATTATAAAATAATACTAAAAAACTACGGTATAAACTATAGTATATAGAATAAAATAAAACTATAGTATAAACTATACTATATGTAATAAAGTATATAATATATAGTATATAGTATTCTTCTATAGCATATAGTGTATAGTATATAGTATGTAGTATATAATATAATATAATTAAAAAACTACAATATAAACTATAATATATAGTATATATTATAAAATAATACTAAAAAACTACAATATAAACTATAGACTATAGTATATAGTATAAAATAAAACTATAGTATAAACTATACTATATACATATAGTATATAATATATTTATATACTATCATATAGTGTAAAGTATATAAAATATATTATACAGTATATAGTATTATAAAGTATATTATAATATGTATATTTATATTTACATATAGTATAAAGTATATAAAATATATTATATAGTATATAGTATTATAAAGTATACTATAATATGTATATTTATATTTACATATAGTAAATGTATATAAAATATATTATATTATATAATATAATTCCAACATTTTATACTATATACTATTTGCTATAAAAGAATACTATATACTATTTGCTATAGAAGAATACTATATACTATCTCCTGGGGTTAAAACGAGATATACAAAATTTTTGGGGTGACAAAAAGATATCAAAGATTTCAGGGACTAAAATGTAAATAAACTAAAATTCTAGGATTTGCAATTGAGTCCCCAAACTATCGAAAATTGCAGGGAGGCCCTTGCTTCCCCCAAACACACTCCGCCTCTGTCGCTACCCCCTACCGCCAACAAACACTTCGCCGACGACACCGCATCACCGGCGAACACCGCCAAACTCACGCACACACGCCGGCGTACCTCGCGTTGGCCACCGAGACACACGGCAGCGCTGGAAGCGTCGCCCACGACACACACACACCCACCAACTTCGAGACACATGCACACGACCACGGCGGCGCTACATAGTGCCGCCTCCGACCACAACACACACGACCAAGCGGCGACTGAGGGCGAGCTCCGGCAAGAAGGAGAAAGAGAATTGTAGAAGAGAGAGAAAGGAAAGAGGGAGGAGAGAGAAAGAAGAGAGCTGAAACTTTGACCGGCCATTACCGGCAGAGGAGATGTCCGATCAGAATTCCGAGCCTAGATTCGGGACGGGCTCGGCGAGAGCTTCGATTTAGTGTATAAATCAACCAAAACGGAGAAGGAGAGATGAAGATACGATGAGAGAGAAAACGGGGGAAAAGAGAGAGAAAGCTAAACATGGAGAAACTTTGACCGGCCGCCACCGGAGGTTAGCCTGTCCGATCAATAATCCGAGCCCGGAATCATGACGGGCTTGGCGAGAACTTCGACCTAGGCTCAAGAATCGCCCCTATCGGTGGCCGGAAACGAAGAGAGGGAAAAATGGGTTTTTAGAGAGAGAAAAGACGAAACTTCTCCAGCCGATTGCCGACGAATGCGGCGGAGGATGGCGATTCTGAGCCCGGAGTTGGAACGGGCTCGGCGAGAGCTTTCAATTGGTATAGGTTTTGATAGGTTTTGGTCGGAGGAAAATCCGACGACGGCGGTGTCGCCGGCTGCACTCCGGCCGGCCGGCCGGCCGCCGGAAAAGTCAGGAAGAGAAAAGGAGGAGAGAATTTTACCTTATGTATTTTGATCAAAGTGTGGTGAAAGTGAGCTCAATCAAAGAGTTTTTATCCACATTTCCTTTTTCATTGACTTGGATCTATCTTGGGCCTCGGAACTCCGATCGGCCCGATTCTCGTTTCATTTTCTTCGTCTTTCGATTACGATCATTCTCATATCATGCATATACCATTTTCAAATAAATTAAACCCTCAATAAACATGAACGTAAGCTCTTTCAATTGATTTCATTTTTGATAAAATTAATCGTACGTTCGATAAATTAAATCATGTAATTTTTTTCAATTAATCTGAAATGCACATAAATTAAATCACATAATTAAGGTTAAATTATTTAAATCATCAAATTATGCATCGTTTTATCCCGGGCGTTACATCTTTTCCCCCTTAAAAGAAATTTCATCCTAGAAATTCCAGAAGCGTACCTAAAAACGACAAGACTGGATATTTCTCTAGGATCTGATGTTTTGGTTCGCATGTCGCTTCTTCTTTTCCATGGCGGCTCCATTGGGCTTTCACTAAAGCCATATCTCGATTCATCATCTTGCGAGTCCTCTTGTCCAAGAAGGTCGCTGGAACTTCTTCATAAGTCAAATCCTTCTTAATCCCGATGTTTTCTTGGTCAACCGCTTGACTCGTATCGATGATATACTTCCGCAGCTTAGGTATATGAATAACGTTGTGTACTCCAACGAAGTCCGGCGACAAATCTAAATGGTATGCGACATCTTCAACTCGATCTAAGATCTCGATCACTTCAACTGCTTGTTCGACCCGGTCGGATCCTAGATTCTTCTTCTCGCCCACCTCGCTTCCGCTGCACCACTCTAATTGTCGGCTGGTACTGTTGTAATATGTGAGCTCCACTAAGCATATATGGTCTTCCCAGCTTCCATAGCGACCTAGGGCGCGTGCCCTCGACAAATCTTCTAGAATTTGAATCATCTTTTCTGATTATCCATCGTTTTGGACGTGGAAAGTGGTGTTGGAAAATAGCTTGGTCCCTAGCTCCTTCTGTAAGCTTTGCCAGAATTTGGATGTGGAATGCGGATCTCTGTCTGATTCGATGGAACTGGTACGTCATGCAATCAGACGATCTCCTCTAGATAGATTCGAGCTAGCTTATCTAAACCATAGGTCCTCTCGATCGGTAGGGAGTGAGCTGACTTAATCAATTTGTCCACGATCACTCACACCACATGGTTTTCGCGTTTATATCTCAGCAATCCAGCAACGACGTCTATGGTGAGGCGTTCTCATTTCTACTCTGGTCAGGTCCACATCAATCCCTTTCGAGGATACACGTTCGAGAAAGGTTACCTTGTCGAGCCAGATCTCACTTCTTTAATTTCGCAAAAAGCTTCTCCTTTCGTAAAAGTCTCTAACGCGATCCGTAAATGTTGTTCATGGTGCGCCTTGTCATATGAATAGATCAGGATGTCGTCGATGAACACCAAGATAGAACTATCGAGGTACGGGTGGAAGACTTGATTTAAACAGACCCCTAAAAACTGCTGGTGCGTTGCTGAGTCCCAACGGCATTACAACAAACTCATAGGGACTGTACCTTGTACTGAAAGTTGTCCTTAGTATAACTGCCTCCTTGACTTTCACTTGGTGATATCACGACCTTAAGTCGATTTCCGAAAGAAAAAAAAAATGCTTGTGTCTCTCGACTGGTCAAGTAGATCTTTTATCCGAAGCGAGAGATGCTTGTTCTTGATGGTTCACTTGCTCAGCTCCCGATAGTCAATGCACGTTTAAAAACTTCACTCGAGCATTGGGGCTCCCGATGCGTTACACTTGGAAGAATGAATTCCTTGCCCAGAAGTCCTTGCTGCCGAACCTTGAATCCTTGTAGTTCTCTTGGCTTCATCCGATATGACGTTTTCGACACTGGTGCTGATCCTGGTATGAGATCAATCTCAACAACAATTTATCGATCTAGCGGAGGACCGGGCAGGTCTTCAGGAAAAAAACGTCTATATACTCTCTTACGACGGGCACCTCCTCGACAGGACTCGTTTCCTGTTTACGGTCCACCATGTTTACCAACCAAGCCTGACAATCTCCTTTGCTGAGCTTTTTGGCCGTCTTCCTAACAGACACGACCCTCGGATTAACTCCGACCTACGTTCCATAAAGTGTGAACTCGTTGTCGCTAGGAATCTGAAAAGTGACCTCTTTCCCATAACGCTTGATTACTGCATGATTTGTCTTAAGCCAGTTCGTGCTTAGTTCACGTCAAAGTCCTTCATCTCTGGCGCACGTGGATTGACTAAAAGAATTCTATTCCCAACCGCGAATCTTAGATTCGATAAGGGCGTTTCTTTCATACCGTCCTTCCCGATGGGATACTAACATTTAGGGTTTCAGCGACTATCCTACCGTCTTCAGGTTTCAACAAAACACAAAAATCCAACAAAGACGAAAGAAAGGGTTGTCGCGGTATCAAACGAGATGAGAGCAAGGGTATAAAAAAACTGTTAGCGTAATTGTCATGGCTCCCGATCCTTCAGTAGCCTTTGAGCGAGTGAGGACGAGCGCCCGAGCTTGGCCTGTTCCTGGCCAAGGTCTTGGTGCTATAGCTACCGGATTTCTAAACTTCTGGCAGTCGCGCACTAT
This sequence comes from Scutellaria galericulata, assembly GCA_946896805.1. NCBI lineage: Eukaryota > Viridiplantae > Streptophyta > Magnoliopsida > Lamiales > Lamiaceae > Scutellaria > Scutellaria galericulata. Next base: position 2,108,021 of record OX335784.1, on the reverse strand, counting down.
ATGGCCAGGTTCTCTACATCTATAGCAGTTTCGGGTCTTGCTCGTTTGTGACCTCGGCTCCTCCATCGTTGCTGTGTTACTGAACTTCGGACATCTACTGGCGACGTGTCCTGGTTTCCTGCATCTAAAGTAAATTTCAATCCCTAGAAAGCATGGTTCTGTACGAGTCTTTCCACACTTGGCACACACGTTTCCCGGCTTAGGAGTAGGGAGGAGCGGGGCACTGTTGGTCCTTGAGTGTTTGTTCTGATTGATGCTCTGGTTCGGACCAGTCCATTTTCTTTTTCCGGACGTTACTACGTCCTCCTCAAGTGGTGCAGCACCCAAACGTAGACAAGATGCAATTTCTTAGGCCTTCTCAACGACTTTAGCATACGTCATTATCCGCCGACCAGTTAGAAATGAACTGATCTCTGGGCGAAGACCTTCTTTAAAACATCGGACCTTCTTAGCGTCGATGTCCACCAGATAAGGCGCATATCTACTCAATAACTAAGTTTGCGTTGTTCCTCGATGATGTTGGTGGTGTTTCAAAGTGTCGGGCAGTCCCCTTAAAACCGACACTAGATCTCCCATCGTGGTGTCCATGTTGTGATCAAAAGGGTTTCCATTTAGCGGCTGATTATCCATCGGTGGTTGGTCTCTTCTTCGGTGGCCACGAGGCATGTTATTCTTCTGGTAAAAACACGGTCTACACGTTATAACGAATACTATAAAAGGTCTCAAATCAACGATTCGTATAGAACAAAAACACAACGAGAAATAGAGGGAGAATAAAAGTCCAACGCATCGTAGAACCGAAAGCGCAAAAGAAGGTGATAACATAAATCATAACATCCATAAGGGTCATAAACAACAACCAACAAGCAAACAAAACAAAACAGTGTAACATCACACATCGTGTCCACGGCCCTACAGGCCCCCCAAACATAAAACAAACATCCTACAACGACTACACTACTATAGCAGCGGCCCCAGCGGCTGGCGGCGGGGGTGGTGACGGTCCGCGGTGTTGGCGACGAGAAGGCTCTGGATCCTCATCTGGCTCCTCCTTTGAGTCCTCCTCACTGCTCGAGGGGTCGAAAGGCCTCGGCTCCGACAGCGTGGGCTCTCTCGTACACCCATGCATGGACAAGGGTAGCCATAAAATGTGTGAACGAGATGTCGGGATAACCGGTGAAGGAGGAGTGTACCACCGGAGACTGATACGTTTGATGAGCGATGACCGTCCAATCGTCGGGCAAAACCTCGACAACACTGCTACCGGGATAATCCGCCCACTAGAACTCTTCCGCGCTGTCAAACGCATCCTTGCCATCTGTACCGGCTAAGCACGTGACTACCCGAACTACCCCACGTAACCCAACATACAACAGCAGCACAAGATAACGAGGAAAAAATAGAGAATGAACAAATATACAAAGAGATAAACAGATAATAAAAAATAGACATATAACATGTAATCATTCTTATTAAGTTTCGTGATTAGAGAGAGAAGCGCATAGGAAGAGGCGCTTATCCATCTTTTCTAAAAGATTTTCTCATTTAAACACGTTTGAAAAGAAATACGACCTAGAACAGGGCCCTACAAAAGATAAGACCTTGCTCTGATACCATATCTGTCACGTCCCATTTTCATACTTTTAAAAATATTAGAGTTGCTTATGGGCGTGCAGGGAAAGAAAAGATAGAAACATACTTTTTAAAATTGAAACAAATAAGTAAACGAAAATTCCTTTAAAGCGACAACAGTTTCAAAACGTCAAGTCCTGTATTACAAATTTAACAATAGTTATGTTTAGAAGAAATGTACAAATCTTTTACAAAGCATCGGCCCATCGCCAGAAGATAGTAGTTTAAACTAACATCGGAAATAAAACAGGATCTATCAAATGATACAATAGTTTTACAAAACATAAATAGTTACAAAGTTTTGTTCGACATAGATTTCCAAAATAAGACAGAAGGAACACTTGATACAACACCCCTCTCACTGTGTGTCTTAATTTTCAGCGTTTCCTGTAGTGTGAGTACAGATAGTGGTGAGTGCGTTTGAATACACTCGTGTGAGTAATTTCCATTTTTTTTCAATATTATATAACAACAGTTGAAAAATTGTAGGCGATAAACAACACATCAAGTAATTCACAGCACGTAAGAAATGCATTGCACATATATATATACATCATCTTCGATACGGGTAATCCCCATCTTATCCGGTAACGGTTTTAGTACCATTAATGCGTTTTACGGCCCACTAAACCCTCCGTGAAGTTTATTACGAACCATGAGTCCCTCCGTGATGGATGTGGACATCTATCCGCATATGACATAAATCATAAAATGCATGATCATGTAATAACACAGCACGTAATCCCAAAGCACGTAAGTTCAAGCAATTCATAGCATGCGATTATAAATATAATAACATTTGGTGGGAATCGAAACCAACAAATAATTAAACCTACTAAAATACTACTTGCGATAGTGGTAAGTAGGATCGTATCCACAGAGACCGGTAAAACAGATTAACTTAGCGCAAATTATGAAACAAAAGGGGGGAAAGATAGAATTTTGCTCTTAAACTAAATCTGCAGCAGATTAAAAATGAAGTGATTTGATGAAATAAAATATCTAGCCAAGACAATCTTCGAGATGATTCAACTCATAGGCTCACGGATGCAAGGATGACTCTTTCACTTTAACATCAAATTGGTTATAGTTGTTGGTACCACCTAACAACCTAATCTTTCCATAATTAGTCGATAATTAGGATACCATCTCTAATTATTTCCCTAGCCAAATAAACAACCCTAGATACCATCGTAGGATTTAATTTACCGACTGCATTCAACCTAGAAAGACCCAATTCTAGCCAACAAACACACATGTAGATTCATTTAGACTAGGTTGCATATCCCCTATAGCAATAATCGAAAGTGGGGTGCGATCAATTATGCTACTTGCCACAATTATTAGAAACAATTAAACAATTACAGATTTAATGATCTAATTGGCACATATCATTTTCACAAATTGATTAAGTGATCAAGTTAAACAATCCGCCAAACAATATAATTGAGCACAGAGATAATACAAATGATGGAAAAATGAAATAGTGGAAAAACTAGTTAGATCTCACATATTGCGTTGAACCATGCCTCCAATTATCCGGCTAGACAAACGATTTAGCAATCCATAATAATACGTAAATCAAAGCAAAGATAATTCTCCATGGGAGTTTTTTTCTTTTCTTCTTTTTTCTAAAAAACTAAAAACTAGAGAAAAACTAAAGATAAACGTGTCTCCCCCCCCCAAAAATAAGTTCATGGGGATAATGGTTCCTAAAATATAGGAGGAAATTAGATTTGAATGTGAGAGGTGAGATTTGGGCGCCAAAGTTAAGTTTTTTCGTCTGGATCCTTAGGCGTGCCCACGCCTTAACAAAGGATTCGCCTTTGTATCTTTTCTTCACTTCAGGATTTCTACCAACAGTTAGGCGTGACCACGCCTTATGGAGAATTCACTCTTCTGTCCATTTTCTTGAAGTTCCAAATCAACATCTTCAAAAATCATTCCAAATGGTCCATTGCATCAATTAGATCCTTCTCATATCTGAAACATATAAGACTTGATCAAAACAAACATTTAAGGATTAATTGACATCCAAACATGGGAAAATTATGACCTTAAAGTGTGACATTTTTGCAACTTATCAAATTCCCCCACACTTAGACATTGTTTGTCCTCAAGCATGCTAAAATTTAAATTCATTATCTCAATTCATTCTTCTACTCTCATCCTCATTTGCTCATCCCAAAACAATTTTCATGCAATAGAAAGAGATTTTCAACAGGAATTCTCATCCACCAATGCTTATGCAAGCCACATCAACAATTGAATCAAATTCAAAACACATAAGATCCAAACACCTCACCAAGGATTCACTCATGCGCTCAAGGTGTTTAGGCTCATAATCAAAATACTGGATCACTCAAGTCAATGCATGAAAGACCTTTACCATAAGCTTGCACATATATCGCATCCTCTCCATCAATGAATGAATCAAAATGCAAGAATCTAAGGATTAAAAATGGGTATGTATTGATGAGGTTTAGGTAAGAGAAGTGGATAGAAGGTTTTCTTGGCAAAGAGAATTGAAGAGATCATTTTAACTTTCATGTAATGCTCAACCAAGTGATGACATAGCTGATAGCTCCACATAATTACAAAAATTCCAAACATGCAAGACAACATTCTCTCTCTTTTTTTTTTTTTTTTTTTTTTCTTTTTTTTTTTGTAACTGTGAATGAACATTGTTCAAGGTGGCTTGCTTTCTTTACAACGACATGTGGAGCTTCACTTGAGCAAACAAACGTTAATAACCAAAAAGCTGCCAAAAAAAATGACTCTTCAATTCAAAAGTTCAAGGATGGTTTGAAAGTATGATTGTAAAGGCTTGTAATGTGATTATTTGTTCAAGGAAAAAGCTTCAAGGCTCAAACTTGGTTCACTAAGGGAAAATGGATTATGGTATAACAAAAAACAAGGTTTAATCCTAATATCCTTTTGTGATTCCAACATCTGACTTATCAATGAGGATTAACATAGACATGTATAACGGTGCAAGTTCTAGAAAAATCAACCAAGCATGACAACACACAACAACAAAAATCAGAGCTTAAAATGATGTTGCTCTTAAGGCTCAAAGCTCACAAACAATAAAGGGTCATTTGTGTGTAGATCCAAGCATTTATCATTCAATCAACCATCAATAGCAACTTGCACAGCACAGCTAACGAGAATTCAAAACATTTTAACATGCACAAAAACCATCAATTTTTCTAAGGGTGAGCATTGGAGAATTCAAGTTCTCAAAAGAAGAGAGACAACAAATACTAAACCAGCAATTTCAAGAACAAAGCAAAACAAAACTCTCAACAAACCATCAAAATGTACACTAAAAGCACCACAAGAATATCAGCATAATCCCTCCCCCACACTTAAATGAAGCATTGCCCTCAATGCCTCCAAAATTAAATAGATGCCCAGAAACAAAAAGACCAAAGGAAATAAAATACTTCCCTGAAAAATGCTGAGCATCTATTTGCAGCAGTAGCTATTGGGGAGGTGGAGGTGGGAATGGTGGTCTGAGCCCCACATGGTTATATAGTGCCATCCAATTTTGTTCCGACCTCATCATCCGTTTCTTCATTTCATTCATATCTCTTCCCATCTGCTCCAATGTTTCGCTATTCTTTTGCACCTATTCATACAAAGAGGCTATATTGGCTTCCAATGTAGCTACCCACGGAGGAACACCACTCGAATGGGAGCTAGTTGGATCACCTCTAGTGCCGGGATTAACTTCAGGGCTAGATGAGAAATGGTTAGTAGGAACTTTACTCAAAAGTGATCCCACAGGGCAAAAAGAATAAACACCATTTGACTTGCCTATTAGATGCATTTTTTCCAGAGAGACCAAATCCAAAGGGGATGTAAAACATGCAATATGCAAATCATTGTTTTCAGGGTCAAACTTATTCAAATTCACAGCCAACATAGTGATAAGCGATCCTAAAATCAGATTTTTATTATCTATAATCACCCTAGAGATCTGGGTAGCAATCCAATAACCAAAATTCACACTTTTATTTTCCTTCATACACCACAAGAAAAACAACTCAGCCTTGGACAATATGGCAGCAGAATCCTTCCTACCTGAGAACGAAAAGGCTAACAACCGATGAATGTACAGTAAAGCTCTATCATGCAAGTGTATATCCCTAGATTTGCTAGGATCATAAGATGACTGTGAAGTCCAATGTCGATACACATCTAACGGAATAAAATCATCAGGATACCCACAACACATAGCCAAATATTCATCAGTCTCAGCAAATTGCTCAGTAATAAGTCCTAGTGCAACATTAAACTGTGTCACCGAAAGTTTAAATGTCTTGTCTAACAAGCGGAAAGAAATTGCTTTTGCATGCCTATTACTTTCAATTTCAGCAGGCTTAAAGGCAAAAGTGGTGTAGAATTCTCGTACAAGTTCAACAAAAATAGGAAAATGGTTTTCAAAGAAAGGCACCCATACAGAATTTGAAATAAGAGTATTCACATCATCTTCAATACCCAATGCACGCAATGTATCAGGATGTAGAAATTTACAAGGGACAATGCTCTTTCCACAAATTACTCTATACCTCCCCTTCTCACTCTTTGTAGTGAAATTTAAGTGGCCCTTCAAGTCAGAATCGGAGAATGGAAGGAGGGGTAATCGCATACCTGTACGGGTGCGTTTTCACGGTGGAGGAGATGGGTATTCCGACGCTGGTCGATCCGGCGGAAGAGGGGCGGTAGTCGTCGGTGCTTTGGACTTCTTTTGCAACTGCGTGGATTGAGAGTCCGATTTTGTGCGACCCATCTGGAAAGATGGCAACCCTCGGTTAGTGACAATGGAGAGAAATCTATTAAGGGAAGTGGAAACTAGAAGGGTGGTTTGGAGAAGAGAAAGCGGGAATCATCTTAAAAAGGGGAAATTTTTTTTATATATATATATTTTTTTTTTCGTTTTTTTTTTTTTTTTTTTTTAGCATGAAAGATACAGAGAGTGGTCATCTCCTTAGGCGTGCCCACGCCTTATTGGAATTTCCATTCTGCAGCAAAAACACACAAAAACGAAAATAAGCACCAAAATACTAAACGAAGAATTAATAAACTAAACGTCGGGTTGCCTCCCGCAAGCGCCTTTCTTTATCGTCTTTGGCTAGACTGTACACTTCTTTCAATCACGATAATCTGGACAATCCAAGATATGATTGTCAACATTGCTCACTTGAAATCCTTCGTAGAAAGGTTTCAAACGATGCCCATTCACCTTAAAGACCTTACCGGAATCCGGATTTTGAATCTCTACTGCACCATAAGGAAATACATGAGTAACAATAAAAGGACCTAGCCATCTAGAACGTAATTTTCCAGGAAATATTTTAAGTTTCGAATGGAAGAGAATCACTTTCTGACCAACTCTAAATTCTTTCCTGGAAATCATTCGATCATGGAAGGCTTTTGTCTTTTCTTTGTAAATCCTCGAGCTCTCGTATGCATCATTCCGGATTTCTTCAAGTTCCTGCAGTTGCAATTTCCTCATCTCACCCGCTTCATCCATGTTCATGTTGCAATGCTTGATGGCCCAATAAGCTTTGTGTTCTAGTTCAACTGGAAGATGACATGGCTTACCAAAGACCAAGCGATAAGGGGACATACCAATCGGGGTCTTGAAAGCAGTTCGATAAGCCCAAAGTGAATCATCAAGTCTGGAACTCCAATCTTTCCTATTCGGATTAACTGTTTTCTCAAGAATCGACTTGATTTCTCGATTAGATACCTCGGCCTGACCATTTGTTTGTGGGTGGTAAGCAGTAGAAACTCGATGTGTGACATTGTACTTCTTCATCAAAGTTTCCACCATTCTATTGCAGAAATGAGTTCCGCGATCACTTATCATAGCTCTTGGCGTACCGTACCTAACAAAAATGTGAGATTTGACAAAATCTACAACAACTTTAGCATCGTTAGTACGGGTAGCCTTAGCTTCCACCCATTTCGAAACGTAATCCACAGCAAGAAGAATGTAAACATTATTATTGGAAGATGGAAAAGGACCCATAAAATCTATGCCCCACACGTCAAATATTTCACAGACAAGAATTGAATGCAGTGGCATTTGATCTCGACGTCCTAAATTCCCAACTTTCTGACACTTTTCACAAGTTTTGCAAAACATATATGAATCACGAAACAAGTTAGGCCAAAATAATCCACATTCCAAAATTTTACGAGCAGTTTTCTTGGGACCAAAATGACCACCACAGGCATATGTATGGCAAAACTTAAGTATAGAATGAACCTCATTTTCAGAAACACATCTACGAATAATCTGATCAGAGCAATATTTCCATAAATAAGGCTCATCCCAAGCATAATATTTTGCATCTCTTTTTAACTTATCCTTTTGAGCTCTAGACAAATCTTTTGGCAAAGTTTTAGTAACTAAGAAATTGGCAATATCAGCGTACCAAGGATTTATCTTGTGAATGGAAAAAAGAAACTCATCTGGAAACTCATCTTTCAATGGCGAAGGTTCTTCACAAGTAGTTAGACGACTGAGGTGGTCTGCAACCAAATTCTCCGAGCCTTTCTTATCTCGAATTTCGAGATCAAATTCTTGAATTAAGAGTATCCAGCGGATGAGTCGGGGCTTTGCCTCTTTCTTTGACATCAGGTACTTTAAAGCTGCATGGTCAGAATAAACAATCACTTTAGCACAAAGCAAATATGAACGAAATTTTTCTAAGGCAAAAACAATTGCTAAAAGCTCTTTTTCAGTGGTGGAATAATTCATCTGTGCACTATCAAGGGTTCTTGAAGCATAGTAGATGACATGGTGTGTTCTGCCATTTTTCTGTCCAAGAACAGCACCCACTGCAAAATTGCTTGCATCACACATGATCTCAAATGGAAGGTCCCAGTTTGGTGATTGAATAATTGGTGCAGAGGTTAGCATGTCCTTCAACTTTTCGAATGCTGCTTTGCAAGCTGTATCAAACTCAAAAATTGCATCTTTTTGTAACAGGTTACATAAAGGACGAGTAATCTTTGAAAAATCCTTGATAAAGCGTCGATAAAAACCTGCATGTCCTAAGAAAGAACGAACTTCCCGAACACTGTTTGGGTAAGGTAAAGTTTTAATAACATCAATCTTAGCTTTATCAACTTCAATTCCATATGATGATACAACATGACCCAAAATAATGCCTTGATCGACCATAAAATGACACTTTTCATAATTCAAGACAAGGTTCGTTTCTATGCATCGTTTCAAGATTTTTGAGAGGTTAGCTAAACATGAATCAAAAGAGTCACCATAGACGGTAAAGTCATCCATGAATACCTCAATGATGTTTTCTATGTAATCTGAAAATATGCTAACCATACACCTTTGAAACGTCGCGGGTGCATTGCAAAGGCCAAACGGCATCCGTACATAAGCGAAAGTACCAAACGGACATGTGAATGTCGTTTTTTCTTGATCTTCAGGTGCAACAAGAATTTGATGGAAACCTGAATAGCCATCAAGACAACAATAGTGAGATCGACCAGCTAAACGTTCAAGCATTTGATCAATAAATGGAAGTGGAAAATGATCTTTTCTAGTTAATGCATTCAAAGCTCGGTAATCTATACAAACACGCCAACCATTCTGAATACGAGATGCTACCAACTCACCAACAGAATTTTCTACAACTGTTATACCTGTTTTCTTTGGAACCACTTGAGTTGGACTTACCCATTCACTGTCAGAGATTGGAAAAATCATACCATGAGCAAGAAGCTTTAAAATTTCTGCTTTCACCACTTCCATCATAAGTGGATTCAATCTGCGTTGAGCTTGTCGAGAAGGCTTACTTCCTTCCTCCAAAAGGATCTTATGCGTACAAATATGAGGGCTTATTCCTTTGATATCAGCAATAGTCCATCCAATGGCTTCTTTGCACTCCCTTAAAACTCGAATGAGTTTTTCTTCTTCCACAACGGAAAGTTTACTTGAAATTATAACAGGAAGCGTTTCATTTTCCCCCAAAAACATGTACTTCAGATGACTTGGAAGGGTTTTCAGCTCCAATTTTGGTGTCTGCACAATTGAAGGAATTAACTTAGTATAAGATGGGGGCAGTTCAATATAAGAAACATTATGCTTGAGGGGCGGTAATGTTTCTAACTCTTGAATTGAATCTTTCAAAACATAAGTCAATTCAAATTTATCCAAAATTTCCTCTGAATTTTTAAGAGTAAGACTCTCATTCAATGCAACTTTCAATGTATCATCCTCATACAATGCAAAAACATTCTCAGTAGTAGGCTCACTAATATCCAAGGCAAAAATTGAAGACACATCATTAGGATATTTCATGGCTTCATAAATATTAAAATTTATAATTTCACCATCAAATTCCATTGTAAGTATACCTGTATGCACATCAATTTTTGTCCTAGATGTTTTCAGAAAAGGCCTTCCTAACAAAATTAATGAATGAGATGAATCATTATCCTCCATATTAAGCACATAGAAATCAGCAGGAAAAATTAAACCATTAACTTGCACCAAAACATCCTCCAAAACACCCTCGGGGTAAACGTTAGATCTATCGGCAAGTTGAATAATCACACCAGTCTTTTTCAAAGGGCCAACATTCAAGGATGAATAAATAGAAAATGGCATGACATTGATTGAAGCACCTAGATCCAACATTGCTTTCTCAACTCTTGTGTTACCAACTTTGCAAGGGATAGTAAACATACCTGGGTCATCACATTTAGGAGGTAATTTCTTTTGAAGTACGGCTGAAACATTTTCTCCCATACTTACAAATTCATTACCTTTTAGTTTCCTTTTGTTGGTGCAAAGCTCTTTCAAAAACTTAGCATATCGAGGTACTTGCTTGATTGCATCAAGTAATGGTATATTTACCTCAACTTTGCGAAAAGTTTCAAAAATTTCTTTTTCTACTTCCTCTTTCTTAGATTGATGAAACCTGGAGGGAAAAGGAGCATGTAGCGGCACCTCATTTAATGAATCTTTCGTGACTTTCTTTTCTTCCTTAGTTTGATCGGGTTGAGAAACCTCAATTTCCTTCTCTTTTTCTTGATCACATCCTTTCGGTTCCCTCAATACCTTACCACTCCTTAAGGTAATTGCATTCGCGTTTTGTTTCGGATTGACAACCGTTTGCGATGGCAATTTTCCTTGAGTTTCCAATCTACTCATAGAAGATGTCAATTGGCCCACTTGATCTTCCAACCTCTTGATACTTGTTTGTGTCTCCTGCTGAAATTTTTGAGTGTTAAATGCAAGTGCTTTGACAATATCTTCAAGTGACGTACCTGAGCTCGAAGAGTGATTGTGTTGCTGCTTCTGCAAAAATTGTGGCTGAGATTGAGGTTGAGGATTTTGATATTGAGGTCCTCCCCATCGAAAGTTCTGATGATCCCTCCAACCTGGATTATAAGTGTTGGAGTAAGGATCATATTTTCTTTGAGGTGGTCCCGGAAATCCTCCAATGGCATTAGCTTGTTCCACATCATCTTGAAGCGTCGGGCACATATCGGTTGGATGTCCCGTAGAAGCACAAATTCCACATGACTTTGCTTGTTGCATGTTTCCTGCAGCCATGTTTTGAACAAGAGAAGACAAATTAGTAATACGATCCTCAAGAGACGAAATTGTTACCTCATTCACTCTTTTGTTGGATGTATCTTGTCTACTTCCAAATTGCTGTGAGTTTGCTGCCATAGTAGTGATCAAGTCTCGCGCCTCACGAGGAGTTTTGTTCACTATTGCACCTCCACTAGCAGCGTCCATCATCCTTCTTTCCATTGGGAGCATACCTTCATAGAAGTATTGAATGAGCAGCTGCTCGGAAATACCATGTTGAGGGCAGCTTGAGCATAATTGCTTAAATCTCTCCCAATACTCATGAAGTGATTCCGAATCCATTTGCTTTATTCCACATATTTCCCGTCTCATTGTTGCAGCCTTAGAAGCAGGGAAATACTTGTCAAGAAACAGTCTTACCATGCCCGTCCATGTGGTTACCGAACCCGAAGGTAAGTAAAATAACCAATCCTTTGCTCGTCCCTCCAACGAAAACGGGAAAGCATGCAACTTAATCTTCTCTTCGGAAACTCCATGTGGTTTTAGGCTAGAACAAACAACATGAAACTCCTTCAAGTGCTTGTGTGGATCCTCATTTTCCAGCCCATGAAACCTAGGCAACAAATGAATCAATCCAGATTTTAGCTCGAAATTTGCCTCCATATCAGGGTATTGAATGCATAACAGGGGTTGTTGATCAAGATCTGGAGCTGTCAACTCTTTCAGAGTCCTTTCCCTTTGTGCCATGTCTGTCTCTTCCTCTGTAAAATCAACTTTACTAGATGTACTTTTTGAATCAAGAAACGAGAGTAAGTTAGGGGATGAAGTAGATGCTTCCTTTTTCAACTTTGCTTCTTTCCTTAGCTGACGAGCTGTCTTTTCAATTTCCGGATCAAAATCAAGTTCACCTATATGAAAAGAACGAAGCATCAAAATAAAAAATAAAAAAAAACAAAATAAAATGAAATAATAAAATACAAAAAGAAAATCTGTTTTGACACCAATCCCCGGCAACGGCGCCAAAAATTTGGTGGGAATCGAAACCAACAAATAATTAAACCTACTAAAATACTACTTGCGATAGTGGTAAGTAGGATCGTATCCACAGAGACCGGTAAAACAGATTAACTTAGTGCAAATTATGAAACAAAAGGGGGGAAAGATAGAATTTTGCTCTTAAACTAAATCTGCAGCAGATTAAAAATGAAGTGATTTGATGAAATAAAATATCTAGCCAAGACAATCTTCGAGATGATTCAACTCATAGGCTCACGGATGCAAGGATGACTCTTTCACTTTAACATCAAATTGGTTATAGTTGTTGGTACCACCTAACAACCTAATCTTTCCATAATTAGTCGATAATTAGGATACCATCTCTAATTATTTCCCTAGCCAAATAAACAACCCTAGATACCATCGTAGGATTTAATTTACCGACTGCATTCAACCTAGAAAGACCCAATTCTAGCCAACAAACACACATGTAGATTCATTTAGACTAGGTTGCATATCCCCTATAGCAATAATCGAAAGTGGGGTGCGATCAATTATGCTACTTGCCACAATTATTAGAAACAATTAAACAATTACAGATTTAATGATCTAATTGGCACATATCATTTTCACAAATTGATTAAGTGATCAAGTTAAACAATCCGCCAAACAATATAATTGAGCACAGAGATAATACAAATGATGGAAAAATGAAATAGTGGAAAAACTAGTTAGATCTCACATATTGCGTTGAACCATGCCTCCAATTATCCGGCTAGACAAACGATTTAGCAATCCATAATAATACGTAAATCAAAGCAAAGATAATTCTCCATGGGAGTTTTTTTCTTTTCTTCTTTTTTCTAAAAAACTAAAAACTAGAGAAAAACTAAAGATAAACGTGTCTCCCCCCCCCAAAAATAAGTTCATGGGGATAATGGTTCCTAAAATATAGGAGGAAATTAGATTTGAATGTGAGAGGTGAGATTTGGGCGCCAAAGTTAAGTTTTTTCGTCTGGATCCTTAGGCGTGCCCACGCCTTAACAAAGGATTCGCCTTTGTATCTTTTCTTCACTTCAGGATTTCTACCAACAGTTAGGCGTGACCACGCCTTATGGAGAATTCACTCTTCTGTCCATTTTCTTGAAGTTCCAAATCAACATCTTCAAAAATCATTCCAAATGGTCCATTGCATCAATTAGATCCTTCTCATATCTGAAACATATAAGACTTGATCAAAACAAACATTTAAGGATTAATTGACATCCAAACATGGGAAAATTATGACCTTAAAGTGTGACATTTTTGCAACTTATCAACATTAATTGACATATCAACATATCATCAGCATAACAAGACATAGTAAATACAGAAACGTAAAGGTTGTTAAGTTCAGAAGTTACCCCCACCAAGAAAGGTGGTGCTTGACTTCGTGGATTGTAAGCTTTAAAACACATATGCTCCTAAATACGATAGCCTACACATGCAAACGTAACTTCTTAGTGTCGTGTTATGATCGTTTCATATATTAATTAAAGAAACTCTATCGAAAAGGACCGATGATGGAAAGAAAAATTATTAGAAAGGCTTTGAACTTGATCTCATATCGAAGGGGATTCGATTACAGTTCTATAGACGAAAGAATGAGCTTAAACGAATAAGAAACGAGTTAAATCGAAGTGTTTTAGGGTTTAGGGGCAAAAACGTAATTCTGCAGAAGAGTTGATTTTGACCAGGGGCGTTTCTATAATTCAGAGAAGTTTTGGGGTCAAAGTGAGATTTCCTATAAATTCTGGGGTCAAAACGAGATATACAAAAGTTTTGGGGGTGACAAAGAGATATCAAAGAGTTCAGGGACTAAAATATAAATAAACTAAAATTCTAGGGTTTGCAATTGAGTCCCCGAATTATCGAAAATTGCAGGGAGACCCTTGCCTCCCCCAAACACACCCACCACCCCCTGCCGCCAACAAACACTTCACCGGCGACACCGCATCGCCGGTAAACACCACCAAACTCACGCACACACGCCGGCGCACCTCGCGCCGACCACCGAGACACACGGCGGCGCTGGAAGCGTTGCCCACGACACACACACACCCACCAACTCCGAGACACACGCACACGGCCACGGCGGCGCCACCTAGCGCCGCCTCCGACCACAACACACACGACCAAGCGACGACCGAGGGCGAGCTCCGGCAAGAGGGAGAAAGAGAGTTGCAGAAGAGAGAGAAAGAGAGTCGCAGAAGAGAGAGAAAGGAAAGAGGGAGGAGAGAGAAAGAAGAGAGCTGAAACTTTGACCGGCCATTGCCGGCGGAGGAGACGTCCGATCAGAATTCTGAGCCCGGATTCGGGACGGGCTCGGCGAGAGCTTTGATTTGGTGTATAAATCGATTAAAATGGAGAAGGAGAGAGGAAGATACGAAGAGAGAAAACGTGGGAGAGGAGAGAGAAAGCTAAACATTCAGAAACTTTGACCGGCCGCCACCGGAGATTGGCCTGTCCGATCAACAATCCGAGCCCGGAATCATGACGGGCTCGGCGAGAACTTCGACTTAGGCTCAAGAATCGCTCCGATCGGTGGCCGGATGGCCGGAAACGAAGAGAGGGAAAAAGGGGGTTTTAGAGAGAGAAAAGTCGAAACTTCTCCGGCCGATTGTCGGCGAATGCGGCGGCGGATGACGATTCTGAGCCCGAAGTTGGAACGGGCTCAGCGAGAGCTTTCAATTGGTATAGGTTTCGATAGATTTTGGTCGCAGGAAAATCCGACGACGGCGACGCTCCGGCTGGCCGGCCGCCGGAAAAGTCAGGAAGAGAAGAGGAGAGAAATTTACCTTAGCTATTTTGATCAAAGTGTGGTGAAAGTGAGCTCAATCAAAGAGTTTTTATCCACATTTCCTTTTTTATTGACTTGGCCTATCTTGGGTCTCGGAACTCCAATCGGCTCGATTCTCGTTTCATTTTCTTCGTCTTTTGATTACGATCATTCTCATATCATGTATATACCGTTTTCAAATAAATTAAACCCTCAATAAACATGAATGTAAGCTCTTTCAATTGATTTCATTTTCGATAAAATTAATCGTACGTTCGATAAATTAAATCATGCATTTTTTTTCAATTAATTTGAAACGAACATAAATTAAATCACATAATTAAGGTTAAATTATTTAAATCGTCAAATTATGCATTTTTTTATCCGGGCGTTACTGAATTTCCGTCAGTATTAGTGACGGAAATAGTTCCTTCGAAAAATAAGGTTTATCGACTATTTTTGCGATGGAAATTCCAGTGTTAAGTCGACGGACATTCCGTAGGTAATTATTAATTAAAATTATAAAAAAAAATTTGTTTCGCAAAATTACAGACATAATATAATCTGTCAATAATTACTGACGGAATTTTCGTAGGTAAGTTTTTCAAATTTTTTTAATTTTTTTTCGCATAATTTTCCATCGGGAAATTTTGCGAAAAAAAAATTAAAATTTATCAAAAGACAATTCCATCGGTAATATTAATTAAAATTATAAAAAATATGTTTTATTTATTTCGCAAATTTTATCGATGAAATATGACTATTCCGTCGGTAAATACGTCGCTAAACCCTAAATTTAGGGTTTAGCAATTTTTTAAAAAACCTTTATTTTGATGATTTTTTCCAATAATCTAAAAATTAATGACCGTTAATAATCATAACATACAATGTGAATAATGTTGTTATATTATAATAATTACGTATATGACGTATGTATATGTATATATAATTAATAAGTCAACATTCGTCTAACTAGATTTATCTTAATCTAATTAATATATGCATATGTTTATCGTTTAAATGGTTATTCACGATTAGTAATTAAATGACACTACTATCAATTGACAAGATATAATTTTATTATTTATGTTGTTCAAACGATTTTACATATTTGTTTTCATTTTCGAACATATTATCGATGGATTTAATAAGTTCATTATATTAGATTGAAATGAAATCATTTATAAAATTGAATTATTCATATAAGATGGTAAATGAATCTCAAAATGTGTTATTGGAACATAATTTGAAAATAAAATATCATAAAAAAATAGTAAATTGAACGACACATGTACCGCCGGAAATAATCGGTAATATTTTTTAATTTTTTAAATTTTTTCACAAAATTTACTGTTCCGTCGGTAAATTATGCAAAAAAAAGAAATTAAAAATATTTGGAAAACTTACTGACGGAATTTAGAGTATCCCCAAATTTGGGAAATAAATTAAGAGTATTTTTTTCCCCCAAAACAAATTTGAAAAATTTACCGACGGAATTTCTATCGATAATGTGTATATTTCCCCCAAAAAATTTTGGTGGATAATTTCCGTTGATAAATTGCCGATAAATTTGACTAATATAAAAGTAGCATCATTCTCTCTCTCTCTCATCACCGCCACCACCGCCACCCCAACACCCCTCCCCCAAGCTCCCCACCTAAGCCCTCTTCCCCTCCAACCGTGGAGGCCGCTGCCGCCACCATCGAGCCCCCGCCGCTGCTGTCAAAGTAAGCATTCCATCCTTTTGTGGACATAATTATTACTATTGCAACTTATTAATGAAAATGAAAGAGGTCACTGTTTTCACAACTAGTGTAAACTATATTTTTTTCAATTCAATTGTGTAGAAATAATAACATAAAAGTTATGAAAAAAACACTAAACAATTATATCATATTTTACCCAAAATTCATATTCAATATACTAAGTTTGTAGGATAAGTCAAAATTTTCGACCTTAATTAGTTTAAAACTATCAATTAAACTATAAAATTTAAATCGAGAACCTAGTATATATGTAATAAAGGTTAAAAAAAAGGAAAAAAAAAAAAAAGGATTTTACAAACCTTCAATTCTTCAATGGATGCAATAAAAGGTTAATACCAAAACAAGAATCAAAGAAAACAACTATTACAAACTCATATAATTTTATATAATCCTAATTAAACATAATCCCAAGAAAAAAATTGATGGGAACTTCCAGAAACATATTTGATCTAACATAAATTCAGAAGTTAAACAAATCATTTAAACTTAAATATCACACATAGCAATTAGGGGTGGGTAATATACCGAAAATATTGGTATACCGCACTTACCGTACCGAAAAAATCGGTAAGGTATGATACCGTACTGGTAAATTTCGGTTCGGTAACGGTATTAATTTTTTTTTTCGGTATACCGAAATAATTTTCGGTACATTGGTATACCGAAACTGTTTGGTATACCGAAATGTTTCGGTATACCGATATAAAAATAAATATCAATATTATTTTTTGCCCAGTAGGTGTTTGGTTTCTTGTTTTGTTTGAATACCGGTATGGAACGGTATGCCGGTCCATACCGATATGTCGATATGGCGTTGTATGCCGGTAAGGAACGGTATGTCGGTATGAAACGATATGTCGGTCCATACCGGTATGCCGGTATGGAACCGTATGCCGGTCCATTCCGATATACCGAAATTTTCGGTAAGGTAACGGTATGAATTTTCGGTATACCGAAATTTTCGGTACGGTAACGGTATGGCGAGAAATTTTCGGTATACCGTATCCCTACATAGCATAGTATGATTTTGAACTTTAAAACAATTACTTAACAGAAAGTTAATACTTGATGTCTTGGAATTTTGTAGAATCTCAAATTCTTGGATGACTACATTTTTATGAATTAACATTGGGTGACTCATATAATTTGTTTGGATTTTGTGTATATGTTCAATGAAGTAAAATCACTTTGCAAGATGAACATATCATTTTCCAAATTTGTGTAAAAGTTAATTTGCGGTGTTTCCTTAATTAAATGGGGGGCTAAAAAGAAAAAAGATAGATTAAATAGGTGAGAATGAAATAATAAAATATTGTCAAACTTAACTAATTTGATCCCCAAGTCTATGTGGCATTGTCACATAAGCGGTGGGCACATCTTAATGTGCCCATCGCAGATACGGTTCTGATGCTTATAATATGTTATTAGTAAGATATATTAATATGAAACTAATTTTAGTCAAATATTCAACTTATTCAATAGTTTAGATGAAGAAGAATTGAATTAAAAAATAAACAATTGTTAACTTACTTTATTATCCTAATTAAAGTTTAATATTTATAGGATTATTATAGGCATTACAAAAATTGGCCGAAACTAAGATATTTTTATAATAGTATTAATATTAATTAATTAAATATTTGATATTAGATAGATATTAGATTAGATATTTGTAAACTATTTCTTTCTTATACCATCTGATCTTGCAATCACTTCTATTGTAAACTATACATTATCAAGTTCTATTAGCCTGTGAGCATGAGGAGAACTTGGTTTCTCTAGCTTCTGTATGTTATATATATGATCAATTTCTGCCTATTCTTTTTAAAAAAAAATAAATTACACACCATAAATTATAGTTAAAATGTGAAGTAAAGAATATGCAACTTTTGTCTGATATTGCGGTAATTAAAAATAGATATTTGTTTAATATTATAGAACTAAAATGCGAAAAATAGATAGATAAAGTATTAAAATTTTAAGAAAGCAAGTTGGAGTTCAAATTTATGTAAATAAGAAAAAGGTGGTCTTCACTTCACAGCTCAAAATTAAACAACCTGAAAATTGGGACTTTGGAGGCTCTTCACTTCTTCATTGTCCTCTTTGAGTCCAACTGAAACTAGAATATCTTCATTCCCTAGCTCTTGTTGTTCGTCAATGATTTCCTTAGCAGAATATACTGCAGAATCACTACAAACGGAAAGGTGGATCAATTTGAGTGTTGGAATATTTCCAAGATCACTAGGGATTTTCTCCAACTTTTCTAGATGACAGAGACGAATGTGTTCAAGGACAGGAAAATGCGTGCTTTCTGAGATCCAACATTCCAAATCACTAATTAAATGCATAATCAGATATTTTAGTTTGAGGAATCCCCCTTCAACTGTTTCCCACTTGCCTCCTCTTGTGGAGTTCATATGCAGATATAGCTCTTGAAGAAGAGGCAAAGAACCTATCTTTGTTGTTATGTCTTCCCAATTGAGTCTACAACCACACAAAACCAACTTTTTTAGGGAAAGAGGGAAGTCGTGCTTCTGCAGCAAATCACTCCAGTTTGTCTTCAATGAGAATCGACAATCTAGAGATTCGATCTCAAGAAGGTGAAGATTGTGGAAACAAGAAAGTGACCACCCCTTAATTCCATAACTCACTCCCAATTTCTTGATGTTAGGGATTTTTTTAACTACCTCTTCACTACACCTGAAATTTTTTATTCGAAAGAGTGTCTGTAAACTTCGCAAGACAAAGTCATCTTGGCCATCCATGTGAGGAGGATCTGGGAGTTCAAGTAAGGAGAACTCAACATGCTGAAGTTGCTTCATCTTCCAAATATCACATGGTGCAACAAGGACACCATGGTGCTCAACTTTTAAAGTATGCACATTCCAAAGAAGATAGAGTGAAGAAGGAATTAATCGGGTATTTGAGATACAAGATTCATTGATAGAGAAAGCAAGATACCGTGAGTTAATCTGTTGGGAGAATAGTGCTTCAAGGGAATCATTAAATTTTGCTTTTCTTGAGTAAAAGTTTTCTTGAGAGCTAGTCAATATCCTCAACAATCTTGAATCAAGCAATGGTAAATCGGCATCAAAATCATATATCAAAGAACGAAGATGAGGCATAGCCTGCAAGGATTGAATGGTTTGATGACATGTGTTTCCACGAACAACAATGCGACGTTGGTTACTCGTGCCTTGTAGGATGTTGGGTTCACTTTGGCTTGCGACAAAATAAAATTTCTCCCTCTCAGATTGTTTTATACACACATCTCTCAACAAATCATGAATACCACAATATTCTTCCTTCCACCCCAACTTATTGGCGAAGACAATTAGATTCCTATCAATAAGATCCTCTAGGCTCTTTTTGGCAATTTCTTCTAAACTTTTCCCACTAATTGGTTTCAAAAATCCTTCAACAACCCATAGATTAATAAGAGACGAGATATGAATCTCACTATCTTCCTCGAAAATACCCATATAGAGAAAACATGACTTTAAATGAACTGGTAGTATGTTGTAACTCATGCTTAATATCTTTAAGCAATGTGCATTGTCTTCTAAATTCACAATTGAACTTAAATTTTCAGCAATGTATTTCCAATACTCTTGTGTCTTTAGTGACTTTGCTAGTACTCCCGCAATTACAACAATTGACAATGGAAGTCCTTTGCAGTTATTTGCAATTTTCCTACCAGTTTCTTCCAATTCAAGGGGGCAACTTTCTTCTCCAAATATATTTTTGCACAATAAATCCCAACTTTCATCCTCATTAAAGTATTTCATCTTAAGGCCAAGAGTCTTACTTAATTGAAATGCCACATTTGATTGCCTAGTGGTTATCAATATTCTACTCCCATTGTGGTTATCCGGAAAGAAGCGTTTAACCTTATCCCACACTTCAATAACCCACATATCATCCATCACAATCAAATACCTTCTACCCCACAAATGTTTGTGTACCACTTCTCCTAATTCATATTCACTCAAATCTCCCCCATATGCTTTGTTTTCTGGATTAATAATTTTTGAGAGAATATCCGGCACATTATATTCTTGAGAGATTGTAGCCGAAGCAAGAACATCAAAGTGTTGCACAATAGTCTCATGTATGAAAATATTTCTAGCAAGCATAGTCTTACCCATGCCACCCATACCAGAAATCGGTATGATTTGGCGATGAAGTTGTCCTCCCGTGAGTTTGTCCATGGCTTCATACAAGAGGTCGTCGAAACCCACCATGGAAGGAGACCTTATTACTGATGAGTTTGTGTTGATTTGAATACTGATGATTCCCCTCTTCTCTTTAACAGCCATCACCTCTTCCCTGATAAAAGCCAAGTCATGTATCACTTTCTCAAGATCTTGATACAAGTGATTGATAGAACTGATCATCTTTTGAGCATGAGTACTAGTTTTGGATCCAGCAGCAATTTGATCGACTATATGGGATTCTATAACATCTTCAGCGGCATGAGCAGCATCTCTGATGCGACTCTCCAGCTCATCGGCTTCTTCACTGCCATCATGGGAATAACGTTCCAGAAAATCTTGCAAGAATGCAACATCTTGGGAGAGAGATAGAAGCTGAGTTTTGTGAAGAGAATTAGGAGGGGAAGGAGGTTGGTTGATCCGCTCTATAATATGCGACACTGAAAGTAGAGCTGCATATGCTGCCATCACTATCTCCTATATACCTCTCTTAATTTGTTCTCTAAAAAAGTTAGAGAAAATATATAGCAGATAAACTATATATGGAGTATGGAGAATTGCGAAGAAGATGAGTGATTGGGTGCGGCAGAATAATAATGAATGAATCTAAAGTCTTGCAAATTGCAGTTTTGTAGGTGGGAAGAAAATTATGTGTACCCTTTTTTCACTTTAATTTGGTTCACATACTCCGCTGACCGTGACTATAAGATTTGATACCTCTACCTCATCTATAAAACAGTATCATTTTGGTATATTCCATCAATTTTTATGGTAATCAAAAATGTTTTTAGTGAATAATATTTTAACAATTTATTAAAGATTTTATGATCATTTTTAGCGAAGTTTGTAATACATATATTTTAACTTTATATTATATTTAAATTAAATTATAATCAAAATTCATATAATAATAAAACATAAAATACTAAATTTAGATTTTTTTTTATAAATATGTAATACCCCAAATTTCTAATTAAATTTTTTTTATAAATAATAGACTTTTATTTATTTATCATGGTCTCATAATAAATTATAGTGAATTAGTTATGTGAGGTGTTTAGAATTCTTAAATAATTAGTAGATTAAAGATCATATTACATTAGGTGTAGGATTTTAAAATTTAAAATAATTACTTGAGAAGATCTAGGAGTCCACATTCTTTTAAACTCTAAAGGATAAGAAATCTCAAACCCTAAATATATAAATATAGGATAAAACCTACCAAATAAATACATAACCAAAGAGACGAGAACAAAGAGAAGAGAGAAGTAATATTTTGAAGCATCCCTGAAGCCTGAAATCGTGAGCCATCACCATCTGGTATATTTTTAATTAATCCAATTGTTGTGCTTTTATAATTATGTCTTTGATTTGTGATAAACAATTATGGGGGAAAAATAATTATTAATCTAAGGAAGAATAAAAAAAAAATTGAAGCCTACAGTTTCGTAATTGTTGATGGAGAATATTAATTAGAATGTCACATGCCTTCAATTGCAAATTAGTTAATTAATTCACCTTGTAATTTGAGGAATGGTTGTAGTTTTCGGCTCTTTTAGATAATAAAATATCACAAGAAGATCTGATAGTGCTAGATGATTAATTTAATTAGTTTAGGAATTATATATATAATTATATTAATTATCTAATTATGCAGGATGGTTTGAAAATTTAATTTATTTCATGATTAATTATTGATTTACATGATATAGTTTTAAAGTTAGATTACATGATAATTGTATATTAGAGGTTAATTAGATTGTATAATCCGAATAAATATAATTAATCTTCTGAGTTGCAGTTAATGAAATTTATTAATTAATTCACTGTTGCTTAAGATCAGTTTTATACCTTTACATAATAACTATTATAAATTTTCTTAAATTATTACATCTAAGGGGTCAGCATCTCATTAGTTCAATATAAACCATTAGTGGTGCGGTTGCATTCAAGTTTCCATAATTTCAGATTTAAGGATATATAATAAGGTTTGAATTATAGAAGATCAGTACGTAGTTGTCACAATTTTGTAGTTATTTAAGGAGTTTTGTGGTCAGTCATATTAGTTCTCATATTCTGTAAGTTTCAGATTTATTAATTTATTTGAAGATTATTCAGTGCAATAAAAACGGATGTCTACAGTAGAGGTGTATTGTAATTTGTATGATTAATTAAACCCTGAGTCATTAATCTAGCAATGTAACAGTATTGATAAAGTTTACCAAAATTCTATAAATTTAGTATGTTTTAAGTTAAAAATTCTGATAGCAAGTCATCAATTGATTATGTTTTAGATTTGGTTGAGAAAGCTTAGAACGTGTTTAAGGATCTTGAGATTTATAAGATTTGCAAACTCCAAGTAAGTACATCTCTCACTTGCAGTATGAGTAGCTTTGTTTTAATTATTTAATGATTATGCAAAATTACGTGAGTGCTTATTTATGTTTTATATGAGTATGCTTTAATGAGTTGTTAAGTTAAATACTTGGTGAGTTTTTTTTTATGATTTATGTGAATGTGAAGAGATGTTTTGTTAAGTGTGGTGATTCCATATGTTTGATCTAGTACAAGATGCAAGTATTTGTTTTATGAAAAGTGAGAAAAATATTTTGAGATAGAGTATATATATATAGTTTTTTTTTTTAAAGACTGGTACCGGGCATCGAGACCGCCCACTAGAGAATTTTAGGGCTTTGAGACCGCCCTATGAGTATTGAGTTGCTTCATTTGGATTCGGTGGCTAGCTACCCCGACTTCTTCGGAGTTGTGCGCATTTGTACATGTCTGGGCCCATAGTATATTATTTTCAAGTACAAGAGTATATTTTTGTTTTTATTAGTCATGTTCTTGTTTTCTGTTAAGTTGCAAAGAAAAAACGTTTTGTGAGATAGGTGATGTACTTACTAAGCATTTTTTTGCTTATAATATTACCTCATACTGCAGATAAAGATAAAGGTAAGATGTGATGCAAGGAGGTAGCAGCGCTGAAGCGTGATTGGTGGTGATGGCCTCGGAATTGGTTTGAGATTTTTAAGAGTTTTTTAAGTTTCATGCAAAGTAAACTTTAGTTTTGAGTTTTTTTGACATAAAGTTTTACACAAACAATTCAATTCTTTTTGGATGCTTTAATCCATTTTAAAACTCTCATATGTTTCTTAACAAAATTATTTCCACTGTTTTAAAAGAAAAAAAATTATGAATCCTTATGACATATCTTTATTAGTTGGAAAGTTAAGCATAATTTAGTAGAAGTAATTACTCTACTAGAAGGGGGTGTTATAAAATATGTATTAACTTAAATTAACATTACATTGTTATTAGTATTTTATTTTATGTATTAATATTAGCAAGAAACAATTTTTTCTTGAATTTACTAATTTTAGTTTTTCTTAAATAATTATTTTTATAATCACAATTCACACGACCTACAAATATTTGTAATGTCAATTTATATACATAAACTTTTTATTCTTATGAATATATATTTTCTATTTCCTATTTCAACATAAAGAAAGTAGGTTAATATTCATTGTAGATTGATTGAAATTTAATAACAAATAATTTATTTAATTTAGTATTAATTGATATAAAATAAAATCAAACTTAATTTAATTGAGGTTTAAGATTAGGAGTGAAACCTAATCAATGAGAGAGTGACATATGTTCTTAGAATGATTTTTACTTTAGTATAGATTAAAGATCAAATATTAATAATTTAATAAACTTTTTATTTAGCAATCATTGATATATAATAAAATTAAACATCATTTAATTGAGAGTCTAGTTTGGGAGGAAAACCAAATCAATTAATGAGAGAATGACACATGTTCTTAGATGGTTATTCCTATAGTATAATACTCCCTCTAGATCATAATAAGTGTCATTCAAAAGTATTATGTATTATGTACATATACTACATAATATAATACAAAAGTATTACCTGATATATAGAAAAATATTACCTAATTTATTATGTTCAACCCTACCCGACCCGACTCATCTCAAGTAATACAGGAAGTTGAAGTGGGGAAATATTAATGTACATTAATTAAGGGCATATATGAAATTGAAAATTAAAAAACATATCAATATAGTAACAAATTAAGTCTATCTTTGTGTAACGGATAAAAATAGTTATCAGGTATATCTTTGTGGGACATAAGGAATAATTAAGAGTCCACAAACAACACAATCGGCTAGAATTATCATTTTTCATTTCAATTTTTGAAACTTATTAATCTCTACATACAACCCACGTGATCTATATTATAGTATATATAAGGAGATATATGTTTTTCTCTTCTTATCTCTTGATTTTGTGAAGCAAGATGAGTTAAGTTGTAAACTATGAGGTTCTAATATATATCCTCATGTGATCTATATTATAGTATATATAAGGAGATATATGTTTTTCTCTTCTTATCTCTTGATTTTGTGAAGCAAGATGAGTTAAGTTGTAAACTATGAGGTTCTAATATATATAGCCTCGTGTGAGCAGGAGAAGTTGGTTTGTTTCTGTATGTTATACAAAATTATTTCAAGTCCTCCATCCTGAATTCTAAGTTTATTGGCTCCCAAATGAAGTATACATTGTATATGGTGAAACCAAACCTATTCTCGATCAAATTTGAAATTTTCAGGGATACAAAAATGATTATTTAAAAAAAAAAAAATTTAAAAATCTTGAGTTTTTATTGCATGTTTTATTTGTAAAATGCCCAAAAAAACTCATTATTAATTATCGTAAAGGAAAATCTCAATTTTCGTCATTTAATTTACATCTTTTTCATCTTTTTTACCATCAATTTTACATATTTTAATTTTGATTTTCTATCTTTTTTTATCATTATTTTGTCCGATTTTGCTAGGAACGTCTATTTGTCTATTCTACATAGGAATCGGAGAGTCCACAAAAATACGATAAAAACAATCAATAAAAACACCCCCAACATAGTAAAAAACTTTTTGTTAATGTTATTCACAAATGTAAAAACACTAATGTAGGTGCCCTCAGATGTATAAACAGATACTCAAAAATTGTGTAAGAGCGCTCAAAAGTTATAGTTTATACAACACTGTTGAGCCATTCTCACTTTTTCGCCACGTCACTGATAGTCATCACTATTAGGTATAATCTAATTTTTTTCCACATAAAAAAATAATAAAAAATAAAAAATATATATATATATTTATATATATATATATATATATATATATATATATATATATATATATGCGCGCGTGCGCAAAGACATGTCATATATAGTATCTAATGGAAGACATCATGTATTATATACACGACTAAATGTGCTTAAAACAAACTCAACATAATAAAATGTGTCATACTAAATCTTCTATATTAATTAGTGTTTCCTCTCATATGTTAAAGTAACCACATGACATATATCACATATATTAGAAGACATTATTCATGTATTTTATTCTATTTTTATTTTTCAACATGGAAAGTGTACCAAGAGTATTATGTCAAGAGATAAATCAAAAATTATAATAAAAGAACGAGAGAAAATACACAATAATATCTAAAGTACGTTGTATTTATTTATATGATAACATACAAGAAAGTGAATAAGAGTTGAAAAATTAATGATCAAAACCTATGATTGGTAATGAAAACTCTTGTGGAGAGGGGCACATATAACATTAGATAATAAACTAATGTTCAATACAAAAGAAATGAAGTTTAATACAAATAATTATGCTTAAACTTAAATGGGGATTTTCTTTTTAAAGGGGAGTTTAAGTTGACAGATATCCCCGATATTTCGATCTTTTCTCGTGGCTGATACACAAATAAACTGTAATGATATATATCCGATATTTTCATTTTTCATATAACCGGTAAAGATACCAAAAATTTTGTGAAAGTATTGGTAAAATATCGATAAATATCAGTATGGATTTTAATATTGGTGGCTTCATGATATAAATTGTAGGAATATAGATATCGGGCAAATAGGAAATATCGATAAATATTGGCGAAATATAGATAAATATCAATATCGATTTTAATAATATCAGGTAAATATCAGTAGAATATCGGGAAAATATCGGTAAATATCAAAATAATATCAGTAAATATCGGAAAAAAAATCGATAAATATGATGTACTGATATTTCCACGATATTTCTCGTGAAATTAAGATAACAATATTTTCATCGAAATCGAAATTTTCATCATTGAATCCAACTAACTATACTTGGTAGACATGAAACCCAAAATCTTTATTTGAAGATGTTCAGAATATAGTTGAACTTCATTTAACTAATCTTTGACAGAAATTCATTAAAATAAAAATGTTACAAAAAAGTCTCAGCCCCATCAAAGGAAGTTAACCTAATTAGTACATGTTCTTGCTTACCAACCAAACTCCCAAAACTCTTCATCAATATAAACTCTATAAATATTAGGCAAAAACCATCCTTGAATATCAACAAGCTAGCTTCTTCCATTACAGATCAATCACCACTTAACCTTGAATCTATATCTCCATCAATGGCAGCCTCTACCTTCCACCTTGTTCTATCTTTAGTCATGGTGGTTTCACTCTCAAGCCTCCATGCAAGCTTGGCAGCACGCAACCTATTGCAAACTCCTCAACCTGGATTGCCGACTATCCCACAACCGCCTAAGGTCGCATTGCCACCACTCCCCGCCATGCCAACCGCCACACTTCCACCACTTCCGACTAATCCATCCACCATTCCAATGCCCACATTGCCAACAATTCCGACCACAATGCCTTCCATACCAAACATGGCTCTGCCTCCAATGCCCACAATGCCATCTATTCCAACCACAATTCCCTCTTTCCCTTTCTCCTCACCACCAACATCAAACTAAGCATTCAGATACACTACCATTATTGTACTAGCTCGCATTTTCATTCATTTGTATTTCTGTATTACTAGTAGCTTTTCTTTCCCATGGTTTTCTTCTGGTATTGAGTTATTTCCGAGCATATTGTGTTGTAATTCACTTTGTTGATGAGATTTCCCATTTTAATTTTCAGCTTTGCTCAACTTCATTCCCCACTTGTGATTATACATAAATGTGTGTTGTGCATCTATATATAAACTGAAATTCAACACCATGACACTAAAAAGACAAGCTTACCAGGAACCCTTGTCTTTGAAAATTGACTTGTGGCAGCAAACCATATCTTGCACAAATAAAACTATTTATTTTGAAAATGAAATAGTCAACTGAGAAGACACTGAACATTGATGGAATACAATTCAACTTCAATTAATATTAACGTCATGGATATAGAGAAACATATGGAACTCTCCATCTCAACTGCTTTCAGACGCTGAAAAACTAACCAAACCAAAAAAGTCATAGCACTGAGGATTTACATTAACGATGTCATTCGACTAAGGTTTACTAGCTTAATACATTCTTGGTACCATGTTTCAATTTTACTTTTTGTTATTTTCCTCTTTTTCGTAGTTATCATTTTTTCCTGTAACCGCAAAAATCTTGAACTTTTTCCAAAATAGCAATTTTAATATGACTTTTGGCTTTTAGCAAATTTAATATGACTTTCAATGTTCCTATTTTTGGACATCTTTTTAACTCTATAAATTCATATTTCTAGGTCACTTAATATTTGTTTATTAAATGTAGTATCATCAATTGGGAGTTTTCTTCATAATTCAGATAATTTGGGAGTTTTTGAAATGCTCCAAATTTGTTCATTAATTACATATGCACACAACATTTAAAGTAATGTTAAATTTCCTAATAGCTAGCCAATACTTGTTTGTCACTAAACTGGAGTGTGCTATTCATAGACTGGAAAGCTAGCTTATTACTTTTCCATTCATGTATCTCGAAACTTGGTTGAATATTTCATGGCATGACTTGATCCAAAATTTGCTGCACTCTCAGATTTCAATGTTAATTATCATGCAAGAGATACTTGAAGTGCATTTGTGAAATGGCAAAACGAAAAATAAAATAAATTATTAATGTTTATTACAATTTTTTTTTATTAAGCTTGATGAGTGGAAGGGAGGGGGACAATACACACGAGAAAACTTACATGATTCGGGTTTGAATCCGAATCATCACAATCTGCACATTTATAAAGGAGGAATACCACTTGAACTACAAGACTCGTGGTTAATGTTTATTATTAACAATCTGATCAAATTATACAAGCTTGTTTACATTTTCATAAAGATTAAGAATGTTATTTGAAACTACTCTATACAAAAGATTCAAACAATACTAACCATACTTGAGCTCAACTCGTGTTTGGCACAACTAAATTGGTAATCAAACAAACTCAAATATAATTCTAAAGATCAGAACATCATCTAGCAAAACCTGAAACTGTAATTGGCATTGAATTGATTGAATCCATATCCATTGCTCGGCCTGCATTCACTGAATCAATATACGTTGCTTCGCCCGAAGGCCACACGAACGTGGGCTTGAGAAGTGGAACAACAGGCAGTGGCATTGCCCTCGACATGGTCTGAACGATATCAGGTGTTTTTGGCCTCTCAATAGCATTAGGAAGTGAACATGCCAATCCTAGTAGCAACAGCCTCTCAGCTTCTTCCTTTACATAGTTATCTCTCAATCTTTCATCCACAGCTTCGAGTAATCTTTGACTTTTGTGCAGCATCCATACCCAATCAACCAAGAACTGGATGCCAAGAATCCTGGTTCCAGGCCGTTGACCACATACAACTTTCAACAACACGGACCCGAAAGCATATACGTCAGATTGTCTGATGGTTTTCCCTGTAAGAAACATTCGGGGGCAATCTATCCCATTGTGCCATCACTCCTTCAGCCTCTGCATACGATGATCTCTGAGGTTCAAATCAGCTGATAAAATGGGGGAGAGAGGTTTGGTGGGCCTGTCCCTTGATGTACACATGGATGGCCTTGTTAAGTCCATCATAATCTACCACACATAGTGAAACTTAACTCCAATGGGGGAAATCGTGATGTTATGGGGCATCAAATATTCAGTCTTGATCGAGACGATGCTGTTGACATCAATGCCAACATGGTTGTCATCTGGATCATTGGAGCCACTGTTGTCTATCTAATACAACAATCATTAATACATTTTTTTATATTGTTGTATTAGATTAGTTACAAATTTGATTGAATTGTATTATTATTTAATACTATTAGAATTTAAAACTTCATAGAAGAAATTGACAATTTAATAATAGAGTAAAATATTTATAATGAACAATTTTGGGAGCACATAATTAAAATCTATTAATTACAATAGATATTAATCAAACAATTAGTTTATAACCTATATAAAATCTATATATATATAATAATAATAATAATAACAATTACCTTATACAAATAGAAATGTAAAATTTTTCCAGCTCATTTTCACTTACTAAATATGTAATATATTAATAATTAATAATTGACAATTAGTAAATATAGAAAATATATTTTGTGTGATCTTCTACATATAGAAATTGCATCTATCATTAATTATCTCATATTAACCAATCACATATTTTCCTTATTTAGTTGCAGTATATCTAAATTTAAGCATTATTTTTCTCCACTAATTTATCACATATATATATATATATGAGTTAATTTAATTAATTACTACTCGCCAATTGAGTAAAAAAATAGCCGTCATTTTGTGACTCAATTTTCTAATGTTTTTTTACACCTACACACACACACACACACACATATATATATATATATATATATTGAATAATAATTACAATTAAATTCAATAAAAAAACTCAAATTTTATACATAAAATAATAATTAAAAAAGCATGGTTAACAATATTAAAATAGCAATAAATTGATGATTACGATATAATTTATAATACATTGATTGGTAAACTTTGACTCCATAACTACATTTCAATATGAGAGATCAAAAAATTCAAGATTAATATAAAATTAGTCGAAACATGTTTGATTGATACACTAAATAACAAATTAAATGATACATGTTTTTTTTTAAATGTTTTAAATAAATTTGTATATGTCATTCGCAACCAATTTCTGGAATAAAAGCAACTTCTTGTTTATTTATTTTTTATCAAAAAACATTTTAAGTAAATTTTTCAGTTCATTTAATATTTTTAAATGTCACAAATAAATGTTATAGATATTTTTAAATGTCACAAATAAATGGAACTATAACAGAACAAACAACTTACCTATTTTGTTATTTTAATATATTAATTTTAATTTGTGATTTGTATATAAACATAAATAAATTAAACAAATAAATTTGAACAATTAATATGTTCTCAAAAAATATCTTAATATTTGAAAAATGTAAAATAATTTAGTACACTTATGAACTTTAAAAATAATAATAATAATTGATGGAATCTAATAAAAAAACTAATTATGAACTTTAAAAGAAATAATAATACTTGATGGAATCTAATAAAAAAAAAATATACAAACTGAAAAAAGTCAATATTAAAATTTAAGATACTCTTTTATATTTTGATTTCTGCAATTGTATAGCTCTAATTAAACTTTTAATATCAAAAATCAACAAATATATTCTAATAGGGTTAATTACATTTTTCAACCTGTACTATGCACATTTTTTTAATTTTACATCCTAAACTATTTTTTTTTCTCCGATCACATCATATACTATACGTTTTGTTTACTTTTGCAACATTCGGTCAATATTTTCCATCGAGAAAGCGTCCAAGTGATTTTTACGTGCTAATTGAGGGTTATTTTCGTCATTTGCACTTCTAAGACATCAGTAAATTTGATTCATCAACTATTTTCAATGGTAAAGAGATCTATTTTTTGTTTGAACATCACTGTTAATCTTTATTTGCTCAAACAATTTGCAACAAAAATGTGGGAAAAATTAGGTCAAAATTCGCTTTTGGAGGGGGAGTTAATTAATGACCTAGAAAATGATGAAAATAACCCTCAATTAACACATAAAAATCACGTGGACATTTTTTCGTCGGAAAATATTGGTCGGAGGTTGCAAAAGTAAACAAAACGTGTAGTATGGGTTGTGATTGGAGAAAAAAATTAGTCTAGGATGCAAAATTAAAAAACGTGCGTAGTATAAGTTGGAAAATGAAATTAACCTATTCTAATATATAGTGAAATACTTATTTAATATCCTCCATCAATTTGTTATAAATTTGTTCCTTCAGTAAATACAAGATTTATGACAACATTATGACTATGAACATCATACTCAAGTTTTCAAGTGAGAATATTAGAAAGTTAAACTATGTCGAAATAGTGACAAATATATGAGACTTCGTTGGGGGGAGGAGTTGATAGAGGACGTAATTGGAGAATGAATGTTATTTGTCATTCTACTATATATGGCGATGTGATGAAACTTTTTTGAAAAAGAATATTTAAAAAAAGGTTTGTTATATCTAAAAGATATTCTAAATAATCAAGGTTTGATTTACATAGTCAACGTATCTATATCAAAATATTACAACACTTGAAATTTATATACCATGCATCACACGGGTTACCAAATGAAATTGAAATATTATTAAGAACTTGATTTTTTCGTAAATTGACATTTTCACATTAAACTCAAAATATTTGAATTTTATGGTCATGCATCACACAGTTATCATATTATATTGAAATTAATCTCAAATAATATATTATTTGTTGTTCAACATAATCATATCAAAACACCAAAATAATAATTTGTATATGCTTGTGCATCGCACGTGACCTATATACTAGTAATGCATAATATAAGTTTATATCTACCTTGAAATTTTACTATAAAACTCATATTTATTTACCTTTTAAAAGACAAAGATTTTAATGATCACTTATGAGGTATAGAGTAAGAAGATTTCGAAGAATAAAATTTGAATTAAATCTATTGTTTTCGAGAAGACACCTACTTTAGAAATTTCTCCTCTTTTATTAATTTATGAATTATTAAAATTTAAATTAGCTAACATCACATGATATTTATTTATTTATTGCATTTTGTTTAAATGAATATTTATTTTAAATTGTAAAATTTTGAATCTCTGAAATACGAACTGATCCACTCCGTTATTCACCTATCTCTGAAGGAACCGAATCAAATAGATGGAGCAATTCTAGAGAATTTTTTTTGATATTCTCTGAATATTTCCAAACTTTGGAGCAATTCCGGAAAATACTCTTATCCCTAAATTGCTCCAAACCGTGCTCATTCCTAGTTGAAATAGCATGATGATGACTGTGGAGAGAGACACTTCTAATAGCTGCATTTTGGTGAATTTCAACTTGATATTTCATTATGTATTTCCTTATTTTTAATTCATGTAATCTATTAATTGGTGATGTCATGTTTACACTTGATGGTTATTTTAAAACACCACATGAAATACCAAAATATAATAAATGATATTGTTTGACATTTTGGAGTAATGTTAAGAAATAAGTAGGAGGAAATTGCCAATTTGCCCACAGGTCACAGGGTCATTTCAATTGGCCATTTGAATTTGATCACATTGGTTGCAGAAGTACTCTCAATAGAAAAAAAAACTTGCAAAAATCGTATACCAATTAATGTAACTTTAAAATTTCTTATTCATTATATGATTTTAAGTTGAAAAACATAGTAATTATGATTTTTTTACGGGAGGGAATTATGTGGTTTTTTTAATAAAATATTGTGTTTTGAAAATTTTCTTAACAAAGTACGGTATAAAAATGGATGTTTAATAATATAGGTGAAGTCGTCACCGACTTTTGACAAAAGTGATTATAGTCGCCACCTCCGGTGGCAACATTAACTAATTTATTGATTTTTAATAATAGTTGCCACCATCGGTGGCTACCATCATAAACTTTAATATATTTAATACTAATTGTCATTATATTTTATTTGGTACAATTTCATTTGTATATTTTAAATATATAAGTGTTAGTTATATTTATCAGTAAATATTATTAACGCTAATTCACTTTGCTTGTAAGGTAATCTTAATTACATCATAAATGATCTTAACACTATATATATATATATATATATATATATATATATGTATGTGTGTGTGTGTGCGTGTATGTGTGCATGTTGTTTCCAAGTGGTTTAGAGGTTTAGAAGGGGGTGAATGAACCTCTATCAATTTTTTTTTTTTAACTTTCTGTAAGATAGTTATTGAATTCTATAACAGAATACAACTTAGCAGAATTAGTAAGCTGGCAAAATGTTGTTTCACCTCATTGTTACAGAGTTACAGTATACAACGGAAAATACTTAGATATAGTTTCTTTTGAAAAACGTTTTCTTTTTTAAAGTATGGTTTTCTCAAACTTATTTATACAGAATGAGCAAGATAGATATATAATGCAGCACGTAAAGATAAAGCTATAAATCACACAAAAGTTTATAGAGGTTCAAATGTGGTATAATCCTTCTACGTCATCTCTTCTCCTTCATTAAGGATGAACTTCTTTAGGAAAGTTTACTTTACAAGACTCATCTTTAGAAACTAACTCCCAACAAACTAACACCTACTAGAATGAGAAAGACTCCTAGACTAACCCACATAGAGTTAAAAGCCTACACAAGACTTAACACTTAGCGAGAATCTAATCCTTCCAACTAAGGACACCAAAAATAAAACAACCTAGCACACAGCAAATGGTTAAAAGTTGAAAGCCTTGAACTGGTGCAACTCGAAGACAGCCTTGAACTTGAAAGCTCGAATGCTTTGGCTTGACTGCTTCTTAAGGTTAAGTGACTGAACTTGCTTGGAAAGCTTAAGAAAATGATAGCTTAAGAAAATAATCAGTTGTTCAATAGTCAGTAGTCTTCACAGTCACCTTCACCTTCTATATATACTTGTAAGAAAATGTCCGTTGAAGAGAGGCATTGTCCTTGTAGAAATTCAAATTGATCTTGCAAATCTTCGCATTAAATGCGTCTTGAAGAACTAGGTTGTAGGGCATGTCCTATTCTGATCTGCATTAATGGTGCCACTCATCGGCTACAGTGCTTTTGCAGGCCCGCGGGTCCAGGTGGCATCACTTCATTGGCTGGGCGCTAACTTCTATCTACTAATAACTTGACAAGGCAGATACTGTCACGCCCCAAAATCATTTGGTACAATTATCAGAGTTTTCTCTTTGGGCGTGAAGAAAGAAGGGGAAAGAGGCGTGCATGAAATAAAATAGAAACATTTGAAAATTGAAAGGAGACGATTTTATAAAATACAAATCCCCGACGTTAAGCTGAAATAAAACATTTAACATACCAGCGGAAGATACCTCAGGATCCATCATCCCAAAATCAACACAAGATTGTACTTTACAAAATGAGATTTACAAAATCATTATTTAACTGTTGTGAACCAACAAACTTAAAATACAACAGCCTACATAGAGCACCATCATCCCTCTCTCTAAGGATCACCCTGCTCGCCATCACCTGTAACGTGAGTTACAGAATAGGGGGTGAGTGCGTGGAATACACTCGTGGGGATGAAATCCACCTCTTATAACATTTGATGGATAAATGAAACAGAATATACCAAATCGACAAGTAGTCACAACACGTAATTCATAACCCAAACTCAGGTGTGGGTATTCCCCGACTTACCCCTACGAATCTCAGGTACGGGAATCACCCGACCCTACTCATCTCAGGTACAGGAATCACCCGACCCTACAAAAGAATGTATGTGGACCCACGTCCTTTCACAGTATAACATGACACATAAACATAGCATATAATCACAGCATTTAGTATTCCGCCAATCATGCATTAAATAGGGAAAGCTGTAAACAGATAAAGAGATAGAAATTACCCCCACCTTGTTCGGTGGTTACCACGTGAGTAGCTAGAACAGTACGTCTGATAACCCAACACCTCAAAGCTTAGTCCAACACGTAGCCTACACAGTTACCGTGTTTCTTAGATCTTAAATATAGTATAAATAAAGCTGTAAAGGGTTCCGGCGGAAAAACGTTCCTTAATTGACGCGACGGCTCGAACGATCTAAAGATTGGAATCCAAGAAACGAGAGGGTCAAATCTGTCCAAGTGACTGAGAAGATAGGAAATGAAATAAGGTTCGTAACGTAAAAAGAATGAGCCTAATCGGAGTTAAAACGAGCTCATACGGAGCATTTTAGGTTTAGGGGTAAAATGGTAATTTTGGTCAAAGGGTTGACTTTGACCGGGCCCACGGACCCCGATCAACGACATCTCGTCATCGACGACTCGATACGGATGAACGACGGAAAGAAAACGAGGTTCGGATCGAAAACACGGTGTCGGGTGCACGTCGGCACCCGACGGGCGCGCACAGGCGCCCAGGCAACCCAATGAGGGGGAGAGGAGGGAGGAGAGAGAACTTACGTGTTTTCGTCGCGCTCGGCTCGCTCGGGAAACGGTGAATTTTCGAAGCGAAATGAGCCTCTATTTATAGAATTTCGGAAATCACTATTCACCGAAAATATCCGGATTACTATTCATCCAAAATATCTCATTTCACTGTTCATCAAGAATATCTCGTATTTTCTACTCTTCGTATACGTCTCGTATACGTCGTATTCTTCGTTTTCACTGTTTTCTTCGTTACGTGAGCTACGAGTCTCCGATTGACCTCTAGTTCGTTTCTATCTTCTCGTATTTTAATTACGCATCGCGTGGTATAAAAATTATCTAGGTTCCACGTATATAAAAATTATCG
Organism: Scutellaria galericulata; assembly: GCA_946896805.1. Taxonomy (NCBI): domain Eukaryota; kingdom Viridiplantae; phylum Streptophyta; class Magnoliopsida; order Lamiales; family Lamiaceae; genus Scutellaria; species Scutellaria galericulata. The sequence goes on along the minus strand of OX335784.1, from coordinate 2,071,300 downwards.
ATCTAAATCGTGCATTAAACAAGTATTTGAAACGCACGCAATTAATTAAACAATTAAAACATATGCATATAATTATTCAATTATGCGTTTAAATATTTAATTTAATAAATTATGCTCGTTTTGATATGGGGTGCTACAGATACCTCGTATTACATTCAGTATATACCTCGTACTGCAATGAATAACTTAAAAGAACTTATAGCTTGCTGCTCAGGTTGCAGTAGCTGCTTACTATTCTACCCCATCTTTCTGATCTACATCTGCTTCCTGATTCTGAACAGCTTCCTGTTCCAAAATCCTACAGTCAACTTCCAATTCTCCATGCAACTTTTTGATCTGCGTTTGCTTCCTGATTCTGAATAGCTTTCTGTTCCAGAATCCTGCAGTCAGCTTCCAGCTGCTTTCTGTATGTTGTTTACTGATCCAGCTTGCTGATTCTTCTTACTCCTTCAGTTTACTGACTTTCCTTGCTGAAAATCAGTCTTTGAGACTTCTTCTTTTTCCAGAATCCTGCTATCATTAGTATATCTTTCTGATTTTTACATCTTTACAAAACACAACATAGAAAGATAAACTTATCAAGCTAAAATTCACTTATAAAACGTGGAAAAATGGGTACTCTAACTTTCTATCTAAAAGTTACATTGTCTCATCAAAACCTATTACAAATATCCAAACAGCATATGTTTATCGTTTAAATGGTTATTCACGATTAGTAATTAAATGACACTACTATCGATTGACAAGATATAATTTTATTATTTATGTTGTTAAAAGGATTTTACATATTTGTTTTTCATTTTCGAACATATTTCCAATGGATTTAATAAGTTCATTATATTAGATTGAACTGAAATCATTTAAAAAATTGAATTCTTCATATAAGATGGTAAATGAATCTCAAAATGTGTTATTGGAATATAGTTTGGAAATAAAATATCATAAAAAATAGTAAATTGAACAAAAGACATGTACTGACGGAAATAATCGGTAATATTTTTAAATTTTTTAAATATTTTTCACAAAATTTACAAAAAAAATATTTGAAAAACTTACCGACAGAATTCTATCAGTAATTTAGAGTATTCCTCCCCCTCCCTCCCCAAAAAAATTTGGGAAATAAATTAAGAGTATTCCTCCTCTACCATTGGCGCCACCCCAAGCCCCATCCGACCTCCACCACCGCCACCCCAACCCTTTTCCCATGCCCCCAACCCCCCTCCCCCGAGTTCTCCTCCTAAGCCCTCTTCCCCTCCGACCGTGGAGGCCGCCGCCACCATTGTCGAGCCCCCGCCGCTGCCATCACGGTAAGCATCCTCTTTTTTTTATTATTAATTTTAGTTAATTATGTAATTATATGTTTTATGTGAATTAAATTTAATATAATTAGGTTTATTTAGGTTTATTTATGTTAATATTATGTTTTATGTTAATGTTGGTTATGTTAGTTTAGGTTTAATTATGTTAATTTAATGTTTTATGTTAATGTAATGTTAGTTTTAATTTAATTTGGTTAGTTTAGGTTTAATTATGATATATTAGTATGGTTGTTATAATGTTAGTTTATGTTTGATTATGTTAGTATATTTGTTAATGTTAATGTTTGATTATGTTAGTATAGTTTGAATATGTTAATGTTGGTTTTTATGCAATTATGTTAGTATATATTGTTAATAATGTAATGTTAGTTTTAATGTAATTAAGTTAGTTTGGGTTTAATGTGATAACTGATAATTAAATTAATTTAGTTGTTTAATTAGCTTAATTATTTTAATTAATATAATTTAATATAAAAATTAATTTTTTTATTTATTTTACAGATTACCAACAAAATTTTCCGTCGGTAAAGTGTAACTTTTATTTTATTTTATTTTTTTGGTAAATTTACCGACGGAAATTTCAATCGGTAATAATTTCTCTTTTATGTTGCTAATTTTGTGGAAATTTTCCACAAAATCAATAATCGATGCCATCAGTAAAAATTTCACCGACAGAAAAAAAAATTCGTCAGTAAAAATTTACTGACGAGTGAAATACTGACAAATTTTTCTGTCGGTAAACTGTTTACCGATGGAAAATTCAAAATTACTGACGGATTTTTCCATCGGTAAACCACGATTTTTTGTAGTGTGCCTCGAGCCTCAATTGCATAAGCCTCAATTTCTTTTTAGGATTAATTATAAAAAACCATTCAAACAATACTCGTTTAAAAATAGGATCTTATTTATTTTTTCTAAAATTAAACCTAAAATGACAGATTTACCGTCATAAGTAGAGGGTGTGCCTCGCACGTGATTTGATTCCGCTAGAAAATGATGTTCTGATTGTCTTGGATGATTATTTACAACTTGCACAAAGGTGAGATGGTTTGTTGCAACCGAAAAAAAATTAGGTGGTTTAAGTGCAAAACCAGGTATAATTTAGATGATTATTTCTAATTAACCCTTCTTTTTATAGTTGTTTGATATGTTAGTTTCCCTCCTATATTATTTATGGTTAAGATCATATATTATATAATTAATATTAACTTACAAACAAAGAGACTTATCGAATGCATGAATATAACTTACACTTACATATTTAAAATGCACGAATTAAATTGTAGCAAATGAAATATAAATCAACTTTAAATTAAAAATCGAATAAGAGTTATAATACTAACGTAAGATAAAATTTGTGAAATATACCGATGACGACTAGTATATATTAAATATATTGAATTTTATGAAGGTCGCCATCGGTGGTGGCGATTAGTATTAAAAACAAATAAATTAGTTAATCAGAAGTCGCCACCGGTAGTGGCGACTTCACCTATTTTATTAAACACCCATTTTTACACCATACTTTTTTAACAAATAATTAAAAATACAATATTCTATTAAAAAGGCCGAATTATGTGGGATTTAGACACCCTCCACCTCCCTCATAAAAAAAAAATCATGATTTCAAATTAACTTCATTTAAAGTTTATTTTTAATACATGCATGAAGTATCCAATGTATTATTTCTAGTTGTAATTTTACTTATAAATTGAAATGTTTAAAATTAAATAATTTCTACATTTAAAATTCATTTTTAATACATAATGTATTGAATTTATATTTTTATTTATAATTTTGTTTTTTTTATATTTGTAATTTTTAAGGGGTTGAGGGTATTAATTTTTTTTTTAATTGATAATTTCAAATAAGAACCTTTTTGTTTAAAATTTTCTTCTAATGCATAACACATCGAATTTATCATTTTTATGATATTTAGTTTGTGTTTACGGTGCATATATAAAAATAAAAAATCTAAACTAACATATTTATCATTCTTGTTTGTAATTTTGTGTTGTATATCTAATTCTTAAGGGGGTTTTAAATTTTTTTCAATACATAACATATCGAATTTATCATTTTTATGACTTTTAGTTTGTTAAAAAATAATATTAACAATCAAATTTATCATTTTTATTTTTAATTTTGTTTATTGTCAATTTGTTTTGTATATGTAATTTTATAGGGGGTTTTAAAAAAAAATTAAACAAATAATAACTTCAAATTAAAACTTATTCATTTAAAAAAAGTTCAATGCATGACATATCGAATTTCTCATTTTTATGATTTGTAATTAGTTATTACAAATATAAAAGGAAAACATCAACCTTATAAGCATATGTTAATACTTCAACCTTTCGAAAACTAGATCTTAAGCATTCCATCCTTTTGTGGACATAATTATTACTATTGCAACTTATTAATGAAAATGAAAGAGGTCACTGTTTTCACAACTAAGTGTAAACTATATTTTTTTCAATTTAATTGTGTAGAAATAATAACATAAAAGTTAAGAAAAAAACACTAAACAATAATATCATATTTTATCCAAAATTCATATTCAGTATACTAAGTTTGTAGGATTAGTCAAAATTATCGACCTTAATTAGTTTAAAACTATCAATTAAACTATAAAATATAAATCAAGAACCTAGTATATATGTAATAAAAGTTAAAAAAAAAAAAAAAAGAAGGATTTTACAAACCTTCAATTCTTCAATGGATGCAGTAAAAGGTTAATACCAAAACAAGAATCAAAGAAAACAACTTTCACAAACTCATATAATTTTATATAATCCTAATTAAACATAATCCCAAGAAAAAAATTGAAGGGAACTTCCAGAAACATATTTGATCTAACATAAATTCAAAAGTTAAACATACCATTTAAACTTAAATATCACACATAGCATAGTATGATTTTGAACTTTAAAACAATTACTTACCAGAAAGTTAATATTTGATGTCTTGGAATTGTGTAGAATCTCAAATTCTTGGATGACTAAAGGGATGTTTTCAAAAAATTCTGACAATTTTTAATCACTTATTTAAACTGAAAAAGTAACTGACAACCTACTTTTGACAGCTTAAATAAGTTGTCAGAATTTTTTGAAAACACCCCTTAAATTTTTATGAATTAACGTTGGCTGACTCATATAATTTGTTTAGATTTTGCGTATATGTTCGATGAAGTAAAATCACTTTGCAAGATGAACAAATCATTTTCCAAATTTGTGTAAAAATTAATTTTAGGTGTTTCCTTAATTAAATGGGGGCTAAAAAGAAAAAAGATAGATTAAATAGGTGAGAATGAAATAATGTAAAATATTATCAAACTTAACTAATTTGACCCCCAAGTCTATGTGGCATTGCCATATAAGCGGTGGGCACATCTTAATGTGTCTACGATGGATGGGGTTACTGTTCTGATGCTTATAATATGTATTTAGTAAGATATATTAATATGAAACTAATTTTAGTCAAAGATTCAACTTATTCAATAGTTTAGATGAAGAAGAATCAAAACATGTACAAACAATTATGAAGAGTTTCAAATATAGAATGACTCTTACCTTTTATAGTGAATTAAAAAATAACCAATTGTTAACTTACTCTATTATCCTAATTAAAGTTTAATATTTATAAGTTTATTATAGGCACTACAAAAATTGGCCGAAACTAAGATATTTTTATAATAGTATCAATATTAATTAATTAAATATTTGATATTAGATAGATATTAGATTAGATATTTGTAAACTATTTATTTCTTATACCATCTGATCTTGCAATCACTTCTATTGTAAACTATACATTATCAAGTTCTATTAGCCTGTGAGCATGAGGAGAACTTGGTTTCTCTAGCTTCTGTATGTTATATATATCATCAATTTCTGCCTTTTCTTTTTAATCTTCATCTCATTGTTGTTACACACCATAACTTATAGTTAAAATGTGAAGTAAACAATATGCAACTTTTGCCTGAAATTGCGGTTGACCAAATTAAAAATAGATATTTGTTTAATATTATAGAACTAAAATGCGAAAAATAGATAGATAAAGTATTAAAAAATTTAAGAAAGCAAGTTGGAGTTAAAATTTATGTAAATAAGAAAAAGGTGGTCTTCGCTTCACAGCTCAAAATTAAATAACCTGAAAATTGAGACTTCGGAGGCTCTTCACTTCTTCACTGTCTTCTTTGAGTCGAACTGTAATTCGAATGTCCTCATTCCCTAGCTCTTGTTGTTCGTCAATGATTTCCTGAAAATGTGAATCGATTTGAGTGTTGGTATATTTCCAAGATCACTAGGGATTTTATCCAACTTTTCTAGTTCAAAGATATGAATGAGTTCAAGGACAGGAAAATGCGTGCTTTCTGAGATCCAACATTCCAAATCACTATCAGAAATTGCTAAAAATTTTAATTTAAGGAATCCTCCTTCAATTGTTTCCCACTTGCCTCCACTTGTGGAGTCCACATGCAGATATAGCTCTTGAAGAAGAGGCAAAGAACCTATCTTTGTTGTTATGTCTTCCCAATAGAGTCTACAACCCCACAAAGTCAACTTTTTTAGGGAAAGAGGGAAGTCGTGCTTCTGCAGCAAATCACTCCAGTTTGTCATGAATGAGAAAAAGTAACAATTTAGGGATTCGATCTCAAGAAGGTGAAGATTGTCGAAACAAGAAAGTGACCACTCCTTAATTCCATCATATATCACTCCCAAGTCTTTGATATTTGGAATTCTTTTAACCACCTCTTCACTGCACTTGAAATTTTTTATTAGAAAGAGTGTCTGTAAATTCCCCAAGACAAAGTCATCTTGGCCGTCCATGTGAGGAGGATCTGGGAGTTCAAGTGAGGAGAACTCAACATGCCGAAGTTGTGGCATCTTCCAAATATCACATGGTGCAACAAGGTCACCATGGTGCACAACTTTTAAAGTATGCACATTCCAAAGAAGATAGAGTGAAGAAGGAATTAATCGGGTATTTGAGATACAAGATTCATTGATAGAGAAAGCAAGATACCGTGAGTTAATCAGTTGGGAGAATAGTGCTTCAAGGGAATCATTCAATTTTGCTTTTCTTGCGTAAAAGTGTCCTCCATAGCTGGAGCTGGTCAATATCCTCAACATTCTTGAATCAAGCGATGGTAAATCGGCATCAAAATCATATATCAAAGAATGAACATGAGGCATAGCCTGCAAGGATTGAATGGTTTGATGACATGTGTTTCCACGAACAACAATGCGACGTTGGTTACTCGTGCCTTGTAGGATGTTAGGTTCACTTTGGCTTGCGACAAAATAAAATTTCTCCCTCTCAGATTGTTTTATACACACATCTCTCAACAAATCATGAATACCACAATATTCTTCCATCCACCCCAACTTTTTGGTGAAGACAATTAGATTCCTATCAATAAGATCCTCTAGGTTCTCTTTGGCAATTTCTTCTAAACTTTTCCCACTAATTGGTTTTAGAAATCCTTCAACAACCCATAGATTAATAAGAGACGAGATATGAATTGAACTATCTTCCTCGAAAATACCCATATAGAGAAAACATGACTTTAAATGAACTGGTAGTATGTTGTAACTCATGCTTAATATCTTTAAGCAATGTGCATTGTCTTCTAAATTCACAATTGAACTTAAATTTTCAGCAATGTATTTCCAATACTCTAGTGTCTTTATTGACTTTGCTAGTACTCCCGCAATTACAACAATTGACAAAGGAAGTCCTTTGCAATTTTTCACAATCTTCCTACCAGTTTCTTCAAATTCAAGGGGGCAACTTTCTTCTCCAAATATATTTTTGCACAATAAATCCCAACTTTCATCCTCATTTAAGTATTTCATCTTAAGGCCAAGAGTCTCACTTAATTGAAACGCCACATTTGATTGCCTAGTGGTAATCAATATTCTACTCCCATTTTGGTTATCCGGAAAGAAGTGTTTAACCTTATCCCACACATTAATAACCCACATATCATCCATCACAATCAAATACCTTCTACCCGACAAATGTTTGTGTACCACTTCTCCTAATTCACTCAAATCTCCCCCATATGCTTTGTTTTCAGGATTAATAATTTTTGAGAGAATATCCTTCACATTATATTCTTGAGAGATTGTAGCCCAAGCAAGAACATCAAAGTGTTGCACAATAGTCTTATGTATGAAAATATTTCTAGCAAGCATAGTCTTACCCATGCCACCCATACCAGAAATTGGGATGAGTTGGCGATCAAGTTGTCCTCTCGTGAGTTTATCCATGATTTCAATCATGAGATCGTCGAAACCCACCATGGAAGGAGACCTTATCAGCGAAGCAGCAGGTAGTACTGATGAGTTTGTGTTGATTTGAATATTGATGATTCCCCTCTTCTCTTTAACAGCCATCACCTCTTCCCTGATAAAAGCCAAGTCTTGTATCACTCTCTCAAGACCTTCATACAAGTGATCAATGGAACTGATGTTCTTTTCAGAATGAGTACTAGTTGTAGATCCAGCAGCAATCTGATCGACAATATGAGATTCGATTAGATCTTCAGCGGCATGAGCAGCATCTCTGATGCGACTCTCCAACTCATCGGCTTCTTCACTGCCATCATGGCGATAACACTCAAGAAAATCTTGCAAGAAACAAACATTTTCAGAGAGAGAATGAAGATGAGTTTTGTTGAGAGAATTAGGAGGGGGAGGAGGTTGGTTGATCCTCTCTATAATATGCGACACTGAAAGTAGAGCTGCATATGCTGCCATCAGTATTTCTGCCTCTATTAACTCTTTGATTTGTTCTTTAAAAAATGTAGAGAAAAATGTATAGCAGATAAATTATATATGGAATATGGAGAATTGCTAAGAAGATGAGTGATTGGGTGTCGGCAGAATAATAATGAATGAATCTAAAAAAGTTAGATTTTAAAAAAGTTAAAGTTAGATTGAGTGTTTTTAATTTGTTCTTTAAAAACATGAAGAAGATGAGTGGCAGAATAATAATGAATGAATCTAAAGTCTTGCAAGTTGCAGTACCCTTTTTTCACTTTAATAATAATAATGATACTCCGCTGACCTCATCTATAAAACAGTATCATTTTGGTATATTCCATCAATTTTTATGGTAATCAAAAATGTTTTTTTAGTGAATAATATTTTAACAATTTATTAAAGATTTTATGATCATTTTTAGCGAAGTTTGCAATACATATACTTTAACTATATATTATATTTAAATTAAATTAGAATCAAAATTCATAAAATAATAAAACATAAAATACTAAATTTAGATATTTAATATTTTATAAATATGTATTAACATAAATTAACATTACATTTTTATTAGTATTTTCTTTTATGTATTAATATTAGCAAGAAACATTTATTTCTTAAATTTACTAATGTTAGTTTTTCTTAAATAATTGTTTTTAAAATCACAATTCACACGACCTACAAATATCTGTAATGTCAATTTATATACATAAACTTTTTATTCTTATGAATATATATTTTCTATTTCCTATTTCAACATAAAGAAAGTAGGTTAATATTCATTGTAGATTGATTGAAATTTAATAACTAATAATTTATTTAATTTAGTATTAACTGATATAAAATAAAATCAAACTTAATTTAATTGAGTTTTAAAATTAGGAGAGAAACCTAATCAATGAGAGAGTGACACATGTCTTTAGAATGGTTTTTATTTTAGTATAGATTAAAGATCAAGTATTAATAATTTAATAAACTTTTTATTTAGCAATAATTGATATATAATAAAATTAAACATGATTTAATTGAGAGTCTAATTTGGGAGGAAAACCAAATCAATTATGGTAAAAACTCATGTGCAACCGTTGCACCATGCAATGGTTGCACTTATAGCACAAAATGACATACTTATACTGTAAAAAACATATTTTTAGCTGAAAAACGCATACTTATACTTGTAAACGACATACTTGAATCATGTCGCATGTGAGGCAGTCTCACAAAAGACCAACTCATCAATTAATGAGAGAATGACACATGTCCTTAGATAGTTATTCCTTTAGTATAATACTCCCTCTATTTCATAATAAGTGTCATTCAAAAGTATCATGTATTGTGTACACATACTACATAATATAATACAAAAGTATGATCTGATATATAGAAAAATATTACCTAATTTATTATGTTCGACCCTACCCGACCCAACCCATCTCATGTAATATAGGAAGTTGAAGTGGGGAAATATTAACATACATTATTTAAGGGCATATAAGAAATTGAGAATTAAAAAACATATCAATATAGTAACAAATTAAGTCCAGCTATCTTTGTGTAACGGACAAAAATAGTAATCAGGTATATCTTTGTGGGACATAAGGAATAATTAGGAGTTCAAAAACAACACAATCGGCTAGAATTATCATTTTTCATTTTAAAATTTTGTAACTTATTATTCTTTTGATTTTTTCTTTTTTTCTTTTTTTCTAAATTTGGACTTGTTAGGGATAGGAACCTGAAATTTTTAATCGAATGAAAATATGTTCCCATTTTTTAACAACTCTCAAACCTATATTGTTGGTTTATGTGTGTATGTTTTACATTGTATTACATTTAGTTTTAATGTACTTCAACAAAACTAAAAACCAACAAATGAATGAAAACATTACGAGATTAAATAACCGAATAAAAAAAAATTAATCTCTACATACAACCCACGTGATCTATAATATAGTATATATAAGTAGATATATGTTTTTCTCTTCTATCTCTTGGTTTTGTGAAGCAAGATGAGTTAAAGTTGTAAACTATGAGGTTCTAATATATAGCCTCATGTGAGCAGGAGAAGTTGGTTTGTTTCTGTATGTTATACAAAATGATTTCAAGTCCTCCATCCTGAATTCTAAGTTTATTGGCTCCCAAATGAAGTGTACATTGTATATGGTGAAACCAAATCTATTCTCGATCAAATTTGAAATTTTCAGGGATACAAAAATGATTATGTACAGAAAAAAAAAGTTAAAAAAAAATCTTGAGTTTTTATTACATGTTTTATTTGTAAAATACCCAGAAAATCTCGTTATTAATTATTGTAAGGAAAATCTCAATATTCGTCATTTAATTTAGATCTTCTTCACTTTTTACGTATTTCAATTTTGGTTTTCTATCTTTTTTTTTTTTTTTTTTTCATTTTTTTGTCCGATTTTGCTAGGAACGTCTATTTGTCTATTCTACGTAGGAATTGGAGAGTCCACAAATACATGGTAAAAACAATCACTAAAATCACACCCAACATAGTAAAAAACTTTTTGTTAATGTTATTCACAAATGTAAAAACACCAATGCAGGTGCCCTCAGATGTATAAACAGATACTCAAAAATTGTGTAAGAGCGCTCAAAAGTTATAGTTTATACAACACTGTTGAGCCATTCTCACCTTTTCGCCACGTCACTGATAGTCATCACTATTAGGTATTATCTAATTTTTTTCCACATAATATATATATATATGTGTGTGTGTGTGTACAAAGACATGTCACATATAGTATCTAATGGAAGACATCATGTATTGTATACACGACTAATGTGCTTAAAACAAACTCAGCATAATAGAATGTGTCATACGAAATCTTCTATATTAATTAGTGTTTCCTCTAATATGTTAAAGTAACCACATGACATCACATATATTAGAAGACATTATTCATGTATTTTATTTTATTTTTATTTTTCAACATGGAAAGTGTATTAAGAGTATTATGTCGAAAGATGAAACAAAAATTATAATAAAAGATCGAGAGAAAATACACAATAATATCTAAAGTACGTTGTATTTATTTATATGATAACATACAATAAAGTGAAAAAGAGTTGAAAAATTAATGATCAAAACCTATGATTGGTAATGAAAACTCTTGTGGAGAGGGGCACATATAACATTTGATAATAAACTAATGTTCAATACAAAATAAATGAAGTTTAATACAAATAATTATGCTTAACCTTGAATGGGGTTTTTCTTTTTAAAGGGGAGTTTAAGTGGACAGATGTTGGAATACTTGAAACTTCATAAAAACAAATTATAATATATAATTTTAAGGCAAAAACTTTTGTGCACAAGATGCACGGATCCAAATCTGTGCACAACAATATTGTTATATTATATGAGTGATACTGTTATATTATATGAGTGATACTGTTTTATATGAAGTAATATTGTTATATTATATGAGTGATACGGTTATATTATATGAGTGATACTGTTATATTAATATAACAGTATCACTCATATAATATAACATTATTGTTGCACCTTGTGCATAGGAGTGTCACTCTAATTTTAAAAGGAAAAGGGAGAGAGAGAGATCCAACTAAGGATACACATCCCGAAATATCCCCGATATTTCGATCTTTTCAGGTGGACGATACAAAAATAAATTGTAATGATATATCTACGATATTTTCATTTTTCACATAACCAGTAAAGAAACCAGAAATTTTGTGAAAGTATCGGTAAAATATCGATAAATATTAGTATATAATCAATTTTGATATCGGTGGCTTCATGATATAAATTGTAGGAAAATAGATATCGGGCAAATAGGAAATATCGATAAATATTGGCGAAATATAGATAAATATCGGTATCAATTTCAATAATATCAAGTAAATATCAGTAGAATATCGGGAAAATATCGTTAAATATCAAAATAATATCAGTAAATATCGGAAAAAAAATCGATAAATATGATGTACCGATATTTCCACCATATTTCCATGAAATTAAGATAACAATATTTCCATCGAAACTGAAATTTTCATCCTTAAATCCAACTAACTATACTTGGTAGACATAAACCCAAATCTTTATTTGAAGATGTTCAGAATATAGTTGAGCTTCATTTTAACTAATCTTTGACAGAAATTCATTAAAATAAAAATGTTACAAAAAAGTCTAAGCTCCATCAAAGGAAGTTAACCTAATTAGTACATGTTCTTGCTTACCAACCAGACTCCCAAAACTCTTCATCAGTATAAACTCCATAAATATTAGACAAAAACCATCCTTGAATATCAACAAGCTAGCTTCTTCCATTACAGATAAATCACCACTTAACCTTGAATCTATATCTCCATCAATGGCAGCCTCTACCTTCCACCTTGTGCTATCTTTAGTCATGGTGGTTTCACTCTCAAGCCTCCATGCAAGCTTGGCAGCACGCAACCTATTGCAAACTCCTCAACCTGGATTGCCGACTATCCCACAACCGCCTAAGGTCGCATTGCCACCACTCCCCGCCATGCCAACCGCCACACTTCCGCCACTTCCGACTAATCCATCCACCATTCCAATGCCCACATTGCCAACAATTCCGACCACAATGCCTTCCATACCAAACATGGCTCTGCCTCCAATGCCCACAATGCCATCTATTCCAACCACAATTCCCTCTTTCCCTTTCTCCTCACCACCAACATCAAACTAAGCATTCAGATACACTACCATTATTGTACTAGCTCGCATTTTCATTCATTTGTATTTCTGTATTACTAGTAGCTTTTCTTTCCCATGGTTTTCTTCTGGTATTGAGTTATTTCCGAGCATATTGTGTTGTAATTCACTTTGTTGATGAGATTTCTCATTTTAATTTTCAGCTTTGCTCAACTTCATTCCCCACTTGTAATTATACATAAATGCGTGTGTCATATCTATATATAAATTGAAATTCAACACCATGACACTAAAAAGACAAACTTACCAGAAAACCTTGTCCTTGCAAATTGACATGTGGCAGTAAACCATATCTTGCACAAATAAAACAATTTATTTTGAAAATGAAATAGTGAATTGGGAAGACACTGAAAATTAAAGGAATAAAATTCAACCTCAATTAATATTAATGTCATGGATACAGCGAAACATATGGAACTCTCCCCATCAAAACTGCTTCAATCACTGAAAAACTAACCAAAGCAAAAAAATTCTTAGCACAGAGGATGTACATTATCGATGTCATTCGACTAAGGTATATACTAGCTTGATACATTCTACTGATTATCTTCAAAATGTAATTTGACTGAGCATAGCTTAGGAAGACCATATGTTACCATAGGAAGGAAATAAATATCAGTGCTTGTAGAACACTATATCACGACTGCAATTTGCCTTCAGAGCTTCTTCTAGACTTTGCACCCGATCAAAGTCAACTTTAAATGTGACCATTATGACATTATCTTTCCCGGTCTCATAATCCTGCTCAATGTCCTCAGCTTGAAAAGATTGAAGCTGTAAACTTAAAGTGATTCTGATTCAATAATTATTTAAAAAAAAAAAAAAAAAGTTCCCAAGTGAAGCAGTAAAGCAAAAACACTAAAGCCCAAGGAATCTCATCCATCTTTTACGCTCATATGAAAATTAGGTTGTGTAATTTTAACTTTGAAATTATAGTATGTATATTCAGTAGCATTATTGATCTGAACTTACTTGATGATACAGAACTCCCAAAAGATCAAATGGGAGCTCCAATCCCAGAGGAACCTATAGCCATAAATAGATAAGCTAGTTCAGTGACATTATGTAAAACCTAAATAAAACATGAGAAATAAATGCATGAATCTCTAAGAGGTATGGTCAATATCAGTGATCTTAGAGCAATTAGTTACTTTGGATTTTACGACATAAGTAGGGGCGTTTCTCAAGCATTCCAAAGCAACCCCTCCATAAGCTCTAACCAACCCTCCTGTTCCAAGTTTGATTCCTCCAAAGTACCTACAAGATACGAGAAACATAACAAACGACCAGGGGTGCAAGGATTTACTGACATTCAGCAACCTCAACTTGATGGGACAAGATTCAAGATACAACAACATATCCTCAATCTAAGACTATGTAAGTGTATAACAACAGATACTTTAGAGTAGAAAAATGTAGAGTATAATTTACTACCTGATAACAACCACCATAACTCTATCTATCCCTGAAGCAACTATTGCAGAATATATGGGCTTGCCAGCTGTTCCAGATGGTTCACCATCATCATTACTTCGAAATTGATCTCCAGCCTGAAATCAAACACCAGAAATCCAAGTTTCAACAACATTTTTCATCCCCAACTCAATCATAAACTTAAAGTTTTAGTCTTTTTACAAGCAGTTTCTCATTTTACCAATTCAATTCATACCCAAATTGTGGAAAGCTACCCTTCTCAGTTAAACCCAGAAAACTCAATTCACTATTAGTAAAGTTCAACAGTGTCCAATGATCGACTAATTATTAAATAAACTTTCAATTTCAATCTCACAGTAATGGCACTTTAATGCTGAATACAAACACAGAGAAGCAAGTTACCTTGTAAGCCCAACAATTATGAGTGGCACGTGGATCACGAACCTAAATTCCAATTAAAAAATTTAGAAAAACACCCAGTAAAAGACCTAGAAATCAAAACGAAAAAGGATAAAAAGGGTTGTTGCTAGTAATTAACCTCAGAAAGAAAGGCAAATGCGGATTGTTCATCAGAGATGGGCGCGGCGATGGCGATGAATTTACTTTTCTTGATTTCTTTCTCGAACGTGACTCTCTCTTTGAGCGTCGTGAACGCGCCGCCGCTGCCGCTGGGAGTGGAGGAAGAAGAAGCGGTGACCATTGACGCTCTCTTGTTGAAATCAATGGGGCGAAAAAAGGTGAAAATGGAGGAAGAAATAAGGCGGTGATAGTAATAGGAGTGATTAGAATTGAGACGAGAAATTGGCGATGAATTGTGGAGCGCCTGCATGAGGAATATCAGTGAGCTTTCAATTTGGGATTTATGGAGTTCGATTGGGGAAGCTCAAGAGACGACGATTCATATTCTGCACTAATCATCATCAGCTCATTGGATTTGGGAAGATTGGATAATTTTTTTTTTTTCCACAAATATTTTTAGTCTAATTTTGGATTAAATGTAAAAATCAATTTAAAGTAAGATCAAAAACGATCTTTTTTTTTTTTTTTTTATCCAATTGTAACTTGAAGTTCGGTAGTTTTCTAAATTGTAACCTAAAATGTTTTTCCGACAACTTTTTAAATGAAATGTACAACACATAATTTTTACAAGGATAAATTTGTCGTTTTAAAATAATTTAGATTTCAAATTGAAAACAAAATTATACTTCAGATTGCAAATTGAAAAATGATCGTACTTCATGTTGTTTGTATACTTCTTAAAGTCACATGGGGTGCATTTCATCAGAAAATTTGCTGGAAAAAAAAAGTTTACACTTTGAAAAACTCTTGAACTTTAGGTTACAATCGAATTAAAAAATAATAATAACTTGCAAATTGAAAATTGATCATACTTTAAATTGGTTTTTGCATTTACCCCTCTAATTTTAACTATTTTTTATCTTAATTCTCTAATTTTAAAAAAATTCAATAACACCTCAAAGTTATCGTTGTTATTTATTTGACATTTAAATTACATATTATTATATAAATAATGTGTTAATTCATCAATAATAAAAGAAAAGAAGCTTATAATTTTAAAATGAATTTTTACATTAAAAATAAAAATGGGTAACTATATTCATTTTTTCACTACAAATGCATTTTTATTCTTATTTGAGATTTAAATTACATTTTTTTTGCTAAAAAGTTACATTGAACCTTAATATTGATATAACTTTTGGGGTCATATGTTACTTTTTTTGATATGTTATTTAATATTTTATAAAATTTATATATATAATATCTCAATATATATATATATATGTGTGTGTGTGTGTGTGGGGTAAAAATACCAAAGTCTATCTATATATATATATATATATATATATATATATATATATATATATATATGTATATATATATATATGTGTGTGTGTGTGTGTGTGTGGTAAAAATACCAAAGACATATAGATAGATGTACATATACATGTATGAATACACAAAACATTCCATGAATATAATATTCTGTTTATATATATATATATATATATATATATATATATATATATAATGGTTTAATTTATCTGGATTTAAATTTATACATGAATTGATTCAATTAATCAATGAATATTATAAATATATATAATAATATATTTATAAATAATTAAGTATAAACATGATAAAATGGTTTTGAATATTCTTCACATCAATTTATTTTAGGGTTAATTGCCAGAAAAATCACAACCTTTGCTTGAATTGTCATTTTAACCAAACTTTTCACTATTGGTCAAAATAACATAACCTTATATATATAGTATGTTTTTTAACTAAGATAGTGAAAAAAAAAAAATCATTATCTACTGATAAACAAATTTTCACCCAAGTTTTTTAGTCTTTTTTGTCTCTCTTCCTCCCCTCCACTCTCCTCGAGCTTATTTTTTAAAAAAATACAAGTTTTCAAAAACTGATTTTAGTCGGAAAAACATACTAAATATATAAAGTTATGTTATTTTGACCAATATTGAAAAGTTTGGTTAAAATGGCAATTCAAACAAAGTTTGTGATTTTTCTGTCAATTAACCCTTTATTTTAATATATTAGAACTAATATGACTCTTATGAAATTGTTTTAAATATCCAATTTCGTAAAACTGTTGCTCATAAATCATAACTCTCAAAATAAAATTTGATTTATAAAAATATATTTGAATTATTGATAGTACCGTTCAGGTCTAACAAAGTTATAACATGAAATGGTTTCATATTAGTTTTTTGTTGTTCATGGATAATAATTATTCAAGTTATTCTCCTAATTCCCTTTGTAGGGATCCAAAAACGAGCAAAGGGCAACTCAACCTGTCAACCAGATTAAAGTTTTATTTATTTTTTTTTTTTTTCAAAAGAGATAGTCCTTTTCAGTATATTTAATATTTTTTTCGAGACAAGTATCAATTAAATAAAAGTTGGTCAAAAAGGCCACAAGGACTTTTCTATAAATACACGGCAAATATGACTTAATTCTAGAATACAAACAACTCGGAAGGATTTACAATATCTAATGATCACAACTCAAACGAGAAGAAAAAAATGTTTGAGTTGCCCCTCTAATGTTCACCCTTTTAGAGCGAACATGATAATATCTCCAGGGTAGGTTAGTAAATGTGCCTCATCATATTATCTACTGTTAAAACTGCATAGCTATCTAGATTTTAGCAGAGCCATAGCATAAATATGGTGAACTCCCTTCACATACCAGAAGTTCTTACCAGCCCATCCATCTCTCAGATATTTTCCGATGGCCTCGTATCCGAGCTGGCATTTGCCACAATGTCGACGACCACCACCACCCATTTTTGTTTTCTCGTACGTATAGACTGTGATGGGGTCGAAGAAACGCCATTTCAAGAAAAGCGATCATGTGTGGTGTAAGCCAGACCCAAATATATACCCAGATATGTCCTCTGCACTTGAGTCCTTTGTGCTGTCTGTACTGTACGAGCCAGCATCCGATACACTGAAAATGGAAGAACTATCACTCGATGAATCCATGATCGGATATTTCTTGTAGTGGGACCCCCAGTCCTCGTATTCCATTATATTGTTTCTGGTGAAATCGTTAGGGTTCATCCTGTGGGACTGTCTTTCAGACCCCTGATGCAGCCAATCTGAAGAGCTCGGTTTGGACTTCGCGTTTTTCTTCTTGGTACTCGTTGAAATGGCTTCCATACTCTTCTTGGTTTTCACATCATTGGAATACGTCAAAGAAGATGGACCTCGTGGTGTACGCCTAATAGCACACAATACTTTATTTTACACAAACTTTCAAAGTAAATATTTTTCTGTGAACAGTTAACCGATAAATTACCTTGCGTAGAAGAGAATATATGCTTCTGCTGATAACACGGCTTCCAGGTCTACACGGCTTACCTACACGAGAAAAGATTTGCAGTTGATCACATCTTGTCATTCAGGCAAATTCAAAACTAACGAGAATGCCAACTCTATTTCAAGAAACTCTAAACATTATCTGTTGCGGTTAAGATAATAGTGTGGTAGTAAGGAAACGTACTCTGCTGTCATCAATTTTAAACCATTCTCCCCGGAAATCCTTGACATAACTTATGTAATGACCACTGTAAGCAGCGTTCATCGTATTCAAGTGAACAACCACGGCGTACAGATGATATATAGGGTATTTTCCGGTGGTCCCACTCATGTAGGGAGCTAGGTTCAGAACCTCAGGAAACCGAACTAGCTTATTCAGCTTTTCTGAGTTCCCTGACTGAAAATAGTCAAATCCAAAAACCAATATTTAGACGTCATGAGCATAAGAATTAATTATGGCGCTAAGTAATATGATAAATTACCCGAAATCGCTTGAGAACAACTGTAAGAATGTTAGGGGCCTCAATTACTGTCAATTTCTTCTTTGCTCTCTCATAAGACTTGCATCTGCAATGAACAAATATTCAAATCATTTGACGACAAATAAAATTTAAAGGAAATCAACAGATCAATTGACTTTCGATATTGAAATTTCAATTCTCTCAACTGCTAAATTATGATTGCACCTTTAACAAAAACAGTGAGAACGCTTATATTCTCTTGGTCTCAAAACATAAACATAAAAAGATTTTCTGTAATTGACAATTGTACGAGAGAAAAAATATATATCAAACATACAGAATAGTTTACAATCATCATAAGGCTTTTCTTTTTCTATTTCAAAGCAAAATCTTGATCCAAAGATAGGATTCGTCCTCAAGAAACACTGGCCCGTGAACTGTGCTAAGGAATCAGTAGTCCACTTTTGTTTTCCTCATTTGCACTTCAATTCAGAAATTTCAAGAGAGAATCAACAGAAAATAATGATTTTGAGGTTTTAAGTGTGGTCTTCTTCCTCAGGCCAGTGCCGCAACAAGATAAATATATTTTCATTTTCTAGGATGATTTCTTTAAGTTGAAAAATTAATAGCACAGGGTGGTAGTTCCAGTACAATAGTTTCCTACAGAATATTATACCAAGAATCAAAACATAGGCATCAGATTAGTAAATTGGATTCATGGTCTCATACCGCAACCAGTAAATTGTTGCATGGGATCATATATACACAGTAAAATTAAGAACTTGGTGATTTTACGAGGGCAGCACATATAATACAAACATAACAGTTTCATAAATAGTTAGAATTCGAATAAACCCTAAGTCCTAACAGAACCTACTATCCTTAAAAATAAACACTAACAAAAACTACAACTTCTAGTAGGATGCATAGTTGAACTAACCTGCTGCACTTATACTTATCAGCTCCGGCAAGTGTTTCCGATATGGTAAATTGTGCAAGAGCCTCTTCAAGCGTATTGATATCCCCAGTGATCTCCACAGTAAGATCCATCATTTGGTCAAATTGCTCTGATCTTCCTAAGCACCTCATGCACTTGATCTGGTATAACATTTGACATATAGTTGGCAAAGATACTATGTTATATTTACCACTAAAAACAAGAATAACTTTTAAATTCAATAGTTGGTATCAGGCATGAAAACACATCAGTTCTCTGGATATGTCAACATGAAGACAGACTCACAGACCTTGGATCGGAGGTAACCCCCAAAAGTCAGGCCCAGAAGGGTCAAATCTTCAGCCACTTGGCCAGAAACATGTGCTTCCTCAAGCCATATAGATTGCATTGTCGCGACCATATTTCTGATATCACATAAATATAAACATCATTAGCATCGTAAGGTACATATTTCTTGAACCAAAATCATTCTTCTTCAAGACACTTACCTCAAAAAGTCGTGTGCATCTTCTTCTCTTCCATGACTTAGATGACTTCCAATCCTTTCTATCTGAGACAGTATTCCAACTGGAGACAAAGGAGAGTTCATTTCCTGTCCCTTCCGAATCAGACGTTCAAACTCACAGATAACACACCAATCCCTCTTGCGACCTAAACCATAAGTTAAAGAAAAAAAAAAGGCATCAAAACCTAGAATATGAAGATTGACAACAAATTGCATCCATTAATAAATCATAAGGTACTTGCATGTTTTTGAATGAAACCCTTGAAGAAGATAGGCAGCGATAGGTCGAGTAAAAGTCAGACACTGCAGCACGGCATTCGCATAACAGCTGTATGAACAAACAGAAAAAGTTACATTGTACACAAGATTAAAAAAGTATGTATTCATGCCAGAACAAATCGATACACAAAATTTATTTAGAAACATAGAGGGAATATACAGACACAGCAAATCCCTTCAAGTAGAAAAAAATATCAACTATGAAAAGCACAAGATTTAATGATTCCTATCCATTTCAGCACTAATTTTATTGTCTTGGTATTTTTCTACAGAGCACTGACTATAACTCTCATCAGTATTCTCACATACTTCTAACAATTACCGTAAAAGAAGTTAAACCTTCATGGTGTTGCACGCCCTTACATAATCTTTGTAAATGAAAATAAACCATCACATCAATACAAATGAACCTCATGAGAGCAGGGAAAAGTTTCTTACAAGTAAAAGATACTGTGATGCTGCAGAGTTTGTTACTAACATGAACATCTAAAAGACTACAAGGAGGAAGGCACACAAATTTCTTATCTAAAAGAAGCCACTAAATTCAACATACCTTGAGAACCTAAAACGAGCAAATTGATGCACTAACACACTCATATTTACAATTTCAATAACCACACGAATGATTACAGCATGGAGATCATAAAACTAAATACCCAGACATGTGATTTAAACTCCGTGTTATAAATACAATCAATCCACCACTTCTCTGAGTGCAGAAAGAAAAAAAAAACTCCAACTAATAAGAACAGGATCTCATAAAGCAAACTTAGTGAATATAAAATCATAATCATTCAAAATGACATATGGATTATGCACATTGTACTCACAGATGTCAGAGCCATGTACATCAAAAATAAGAACTCACCTGTTTCCACAATTTACAAGACCAACAGGGTGGAGTTCCACACCATCACAAGCATACAATTGCAAGAAAAGCTTGGGAGGAAATATGATCTGTTTATAGAAAAGTATGATCCATGAAAAAAGCATGATGAAGAACCCTGTCAAACTGACTAAAACTTCTGAAATTAAATTAATTAATTGAACAACAACCTTATCATTGTAATTTCCAGCAGAGACCTTTGGCATGTCATCTGAGTAGCACGTTGACTTCTTTGATACTCTAAAATGTTGCACAAATTTCCGTACTGATGTCTTCAGAGCTTTGCTGGTAGGTTGTAATGATGTTTGATCACCTTCAAGAGCACAGTCCATTTCCGTGTTCATCCTTTGATCATCTTCTAAACTCCTAAATGACGACGATCTTGCTTCTGTACCATTACACCTTTGGGCATCATTTCCCCAAAAGTCCTCTAAAGAAGTCGTACTCAAAGATTTCGAGCATGGTGAACTCCTTATACCAACATTAGAGAATAGATGATTGCCTGGTTTCCTAATGTACTTGGAATTTGTTACTCTTCCATTCAAAGGATGTGCTTGATTTTGGTGATTTCCCACAGAAGAGGATTGCTTTGAAGAATCAGAGGATCGAGAGTTCCTGAACTCAGCAGTACCCAGGACAAAGTCTTCTGACACAGCAGCACAATGGCCAGTTCGCTTATCTTCAGAACTTGTCTGGAAGCCATCATCAAGTTTAGTAGCTTGTGACTTTTTTACCTTGTTAGCCTCAATCTTTTTGTTTGCTGCCTTCAAGAGGACAGGTACATCTGCCTCATTAGAGTCAGAGGTAGCTTGTGACATATGAGAATCAATACCTTCAGAACCCTCTTTATCAGGCTGGGTGGGAGTTCTGGACTCAAGAACATCACTGGTTGAAGCATCAAATGATGTTTCACTTTGTTCGGTGGAAGAAGAAAAGTAAGGCGATGAGCTACTTGAAGATCCAGAATCATCAAGCTGTTCTGTGGGACCAGAACAAATGTTAGCTTCATCCTTAAAATTGACCTCGAACTGATTTTCCAAAGCTGTTTCCATAATGCATGCACTTCCCTTGCTAGCAAGCAATGAAGATGCAGGCTGACATTCATCCTTATGACCTTTTCTCCAGTGAATTATTTGACACTTGCCGGAACTATAAAGAATGAAATAAGAATGTAATCTAACTCAAATGAGAAACTATATGACTGGGAAATAAAACTGAGTTCCTTAATAAATAAATCATTGCTTCTCAAATATACTATAAATTTATCCTACATAAGAAATCCCTAAGCTATGTTTCATGGATTCTTTGCACACAGATAACCACCACTAAAGAACCCATTGCCAGTACAAATGTACCCACTTCAGCTCCTTTCTCTACTGTGCACTCTAACTCAGAGTATTTGAAAAAATCGTTCGAAGTCTATCAATCTTACAATTACCTACATCTCAAGCATATGCTCAACTTTCATCAGATTCGCCATCGCTTTGATTACAGAACTATATAAAATACCCAATATTCATATTCCTAAACTTCTTGATCAGACAATTAATCACTTTTCTAGAAAATTGCACACTCAAGAATTATTATAAAACAGTATCTAATAAACAGATTAAATCTGACAAACACTGACCAGTATCTGACAGCTTTGCACTGGGAACACCTTGTGGTGGTGGGGCAATAACAAACAGCACAATAATACCGCTTTTCAACCTGTTGTTGATGCGGCGGCGGAGGTGGAGGAGGAGAAGGAGAATTATACACACCAACTGGTTGAAGCTTCGCAATCTCCGCCTCTTCTTCGGAAGCCGTAGCAAGAATCCTCAAAATCTCCTCCTTCTTCGCTGCCGCATACTTCCACTTGTGGCGAACTACAACACCAAAAATTAGCAAAATCGCGACAATTACTAGCATTGATTTACGATTTCCTGACTCAATTAACCGGCGCCGAGGATTAATACAGAGCTGAACAGAAACCCTAAAAGCCGGATTTTCTTGCAATACATAGAGGTTAGTGCTGCGCGGATGGTGGTGGGGACACCGGCAGGGACGGCGGCGGTGGAGGGGCAAAACTGGAAATTGAAGACGACGAATTGAGAAAGTATTCGACTGAGGAAGAATATTGGTGAATTGATTATCGAAAACACGGAATAAAAAGGGAGAATGTGAGAAAATTACGCATAAATACCTGTTTGGTTTGGTGGGAATTTTAGCCAATCGCATTTTTTTCTTTTCTTTATACCTATTCTTTTTTCCTTTTTTGTTTTTCTGTGTAATACAAGGATTTTAGTAAGTGGATTTTGTAGATGAATTTAATAAAATAAATAATAAAAAATATAACTAGTAGGCGAAAATATTGTTATCATATTTAATATTCACACATAAAATTATTTAAATAATATATTATCTAAGTTTGTAGTCGTGTACTAGTAGTACTCTTGCGTGATGCGCGGTTTATTATATATTACGACAATATATACGATTTGCAATAATATAATGAAGTTGTTATATCAAAAAGTTATTCATAACATCTTATTATTTCGAAATTTGTAAAAATCCGTATTTTTTTATTGATAACATCAATATTCAACAATTAAATATGAAAATAAAATTGAACATAATATCATAATAGTTTTGTGTTTGTGAGTTTTAATTTCTGAATAATTAAGAAATGATTAATTATACTTACTAATATGTTCTTATAATTATTTTTAGAATTTATAAAGAATTTTCTACATTGTTTTTAGATGTATTTGTTCAAAAAGCATTATATTTATTCCAAAAAAAATTATTTTATATTTATAAATTTAGGTTTCAAATTAATTTTAAGTTTTAAAACAATATTTCTTAGATTTTTGAAACCATTTTTCAGATTTTTTTGGAACATATTATAGTTTTTTAAAACAAATTTTAGATTAATTATATCTATTTATTTGAAATAATTTTGAATAAATTTTATCAAATATTTTTATTATTTTTATTTAAAAAATTTTATTCAATTTATTGATTTTTTTATCTTACACAATTAATATCACATATATATTTGTATTAATTTTTAAATTTTCTTTGTTGATTTAAGATTGTTAGACTTAATCTCACAGCCTTCTTCTTCTTCTTCTTCTTCTTCTTCTTCTTCTTCTTCTTCTTCTTCTTCTTATTATTATTATTATTATTATTATTATTATTATGTATTACTCCTATATTATAGAGAAATTATCAAAATAAATAATTTTAAAAAATATAAATTAATAAATGAACATAGCAAAAAGGCCTAATTGCAAAAATAATCTAAAGTTTTACATATTTTTCTATTTTAACCAACATTTATATGCACCAGGTGCATGGGTTGGGAATCGTACAACTAGGTCGACCCTACCCAATGGTATTTTTCAACGAGCCCCTTGCGCACTTCACGTGCCCACATGTGCTCATATGCGCACGCCGCGCACCTAAGTCCATGCTCAAACCCTAGCCCACGCACCTAACATTTATGTTATGATCGTCTAACATTTTAGTTATGTTCGTGTAACCTTTTAGTTATATTTGCATAATCTTTTCAAGCATATTACAAACCTATAATACCTTTTAAACTTTTATGTTGTAATAATATAATTTTTATGTATAATAATTTAATTTTTCCATTATAATAATATAACATGGATGCAGCTATCCGCACCCCAAGTTCTACTAAACATACCCCATTTTTATTTTTTTATTTAAAAAATTCAAAAAATGGCAAAATGACAATTTTGCCCTTCTTAATAAATATAAAAATAAAACTGAATCTCTCTCTCCTCTCCTCCCGTCTTCAGCCTTCTCACTTCTTTTTTTTTCATTCTTTCATTCTTCAAACTTTGAATTTGTTAACAAAATCATTTTATAAGTTAACAAAATATATAATAATCGTGTGAAATTGTGTAAAAAGAACGAAAAAAAAAACAACAAATCTGAGGACCGTTTGATCCTGGTGGTCGAACACGCTATAGTGTGTTCGATTCCTGGTGGTCGAATACACCTCTTTGTGTTCAACGAACCAGGATCGAACGGTCCTCAGATTTGTTGTTATTTTTTTGTTCTTTTTACACGATTTCACACGATTATTATATACTTTGTTAACTCATAAAATGATTTTTCTAAGGAGATTCAAGATTTGAGGAATGAAAAAATAAAAAAAAAAAGAAGAAGAAGAGAAGAGACGCAGACCTGAGAGGGGAAGGGAGGAGAGAGAAATCAGCAATTTCAATTTCTTTTAATTAAGAAGGGCAAAATTGTCATTTTACCCAATTTTGAATTTTTTAAATAAAAATAAATAAAATTGGGGTGTGTTTAGTAAAACTTAGGGTGCAGATAGTCGGGCCCATATAACATTTATGTTATTCTTTAAGTACACATAAAGGATATGGTATTTGTACATAAATATTATACTAACATAACATAAAT
Organism: Scutellaria galericulata; assembly: GCA_946896805.1. Lineage (NCBI taxonomy): Eukaryota > Viridiplantae > Streptophyta > Magnoliopsida > Lamiales > Lamiaceae > Scutellaria > Scutellaria galericulata. The sequence continues at coordinate 2,045,653 of OX335784.1, read as the reverse complement.
GTTAAATAATTATAACATAAAGATTCAGTTATACTACATGAAATTTTATACTAAAAAAAAATTAAGTTATTCACTTAAAGGTTATGATATTTGTACATAAAGGTTATATTAATATAACATAAAGGTTACGATATAAATTTAAAAAATATATATTTGGGCACGAATCCGGGCCAAATCGGAACGACCCGATCCGCATGCGTCAAGTTGCACGGATCATGATCCGTGCACCTGGTTCATAAGAACACTATTCTTTAATCAATTGTTTAAAAAATATCAATTTTAACCATGAATTAACCAATTGATCTCAATTTTAGTCAATTCATAATTTTGGTCAAAATTAGATTATAAATATGGTGATTTGGATGCCACATATATATATTTTGTGAATAACACTTCACTTAAAGTCAAAGTTTATCAACCTTGATTAATCATGATTAACTCATTTTAACCTTAAAAAAGGATAAATTATGAATCAAAATCACATACAACAAACCATAAGATTTCAGAGTCCATTACTTCAAAACTTTGAACTTCTAATATCTGAGTTGGAGTGGCCATCGAAGGGTGATGATGGCAATGACACTGCGGCCGCATCAGAACATACAAGGACTTACAACACTAGATTGATCTAATGAACACAGTTGAATAAAAGAACTCCAGTGAAGCCTAAGGAAGCATGGAGATATTCATGGTAGTGAGATGAACTTTGGGATGTTCAATAGTGATGGTTCTAAGTTTTACGATGTATATTTGAGTTGTCAGTTTTGTTCAAAGTTTCAAAGCTAAGAACTTTAAAATTCTGTAGTTTGCTTTATGTGATCTTCATTCATAATTTATCTTTCTTTTTTTTTCTATTTTTTAGGTTAAAATGAGTTAATTATGGTTAATTAGGGTTGGTAGATTTTAATTAATGATACATAATATGTGGCATCCACATCATCAGATTCATAATCTAATTTTGATCAAAATTATGAATTGGCTAAAATTGATAATTTTTAAACAATTGGCTAAAATAGAAAAAAAAATTGCAAAGCTTTTGATATATTTTTTTTAAAATTAAGCCTACCAAGAATAATGCTCTCATAAATAATATCAATAAAAAAACTGGTGTTCAAAAAGAGTAAAACTTCCATTAATTTATTTTTCCACTTTAATATTATCACTTAAATTTGATTTTTTTATTTATTTCATATCATCGAAATAAATGTGTAAACTATTTATTATTCTTTTCTTTACCGTAACTTGTATATCATATTATCATTGGATATCTTCGATTTTAATTTTAGTTTAAACAAGCTATTTTATTTTTTATATAAATAATAATCCGTCAACTTTTCGTTGGAGTGAGATTGAGTTGTAAATATTCAAAAGAAAGATTTATAAGGAACTATATGAAAGTTTACAATTCACTATACTGTAAATATATAAATGAATAAATAAATATGCTTTCTGGACATGGATTAATGGGCTGAAAGTCAAAATATCCCCAAGCCCAAATTATACTGTTTCCAACTCTACATAAATTGGCCCAGTTGGACGGATCAGTAACTTTTTTTTTTTTTTTTTAAAGAGGGAACAAAACAAATAAGTACACATTTTTTATAAAATATAGAAGAATACTATAAACTATATGTCATGAAAATAATAATGTAAATAAATCGTAGAAGAATATTAGAAAGTATGTCATCAAAAGAATAATGTAAATAAAGCGTAACAGTATACATACAATTCAACGTACATTCCAATTTATGGGAGTTGGATAAAAATTGGTTTTAGGCAAATATATTGAGATGTAATTTCATGTGTTTGATCATAAAATTGAACGATTAAACGTGGGTTGTTGTGGAATTCAAAGGCATAGGACTAATCAATATTCTGTGTAGATCATCGTAGTGTATTTAAATTCTCAAAATCAATTTTTTGTGAGTGAGAAATGAATGCACAAAATGTATGGATGTTGAGAATGTTTTTCAATCATCCCACTTGGAAAATTTGAGATTTGGGAAGTGAAGGGTTATAAATTCATCTCAAATAGAAACTTTAGCACCCTTCTTAACTCCACTATATAAATAGTAATGACTAGGGCATTTCAAAGTGAGGTGGTCCAAGTATTGGACCCCATGTGCCCATCGTTATCGCCCGCTTGCTTGGCTCAAACTTGGTATGAGTTTGGTTCTTGTTAATTGGACTTTAAACGACCTTAGATCTTGGATTAGGTCGGCCTAAAAATAAATAAAAAAATTTAGAACACAAGTTGGGTTTAGTCCACTAGTTTGACTCACACCGTGTGTTATTTGAGATGTTAGTGAGTTTAAAAGTCACTCTTTTGCATCAAAGTTCATAAAATATTTTTTGAAAACAAAAGTGCATTCGTTTTTTCTATTTAGTCCAAACACTCTAATCATTTTCATACTCTATTTCACTAGAGCTTCAAGCTTTGTAGTGCTACAAAATGTAATAAAAACCCTTAATTCTAGTATATGTAATAGAATATAGCTTTTACAAATCAAAGAAAGCCATAAAATATTTAAACATTACGAAAAAAGAAATTACCAAATTATTTACAATTTTAATCATAATATTTTGAATTTAGAAGAAGAAATCACAACTTCAATTAATTATTGCGATTTTTATCACAAATGTGTTTTCAAATAATCTAAGTTCGCATACTCAACAAAATAATCACATAAGACATCTAAAATAAATCATGTAGTTTTAGGAGAAAAAAAACACATTGATCTCATTAAAACGACGTTGATATAGGTGAATTTAATTGTTGTTTTGATATAGTTAAAAAAAAAAAAACATATATTTTATGATGTGTAGCATCTAACATGGTTATTTAGTTGGAGACGTAGACTCAAATATGTGAAAAATACAACTATGAGTGTAATAATAAATTAAAATCATTGTTTTTTGATTTAAGTCAAAATATTATGATTAAATAGCAATATTTAAAAAAAAAATACTGGCAATAAGATCGAGTTATAAATTTAAATGATAATTAGTTAATAAGGAAAACTGTGAACAAGCGAGTCGCTTTGGCCGAGTGGTTAAGGCGTGTGCCTGCTAAGTACATGGGGTTTCCCCGCGAGAGTTCGAATCTCTCAGGCGACGTCGTTTTCATTTTTTCATTCCCCCATTTTTGAGCAATATATATTTGGCCTTTTATTGTTCAATTATTCTAGACGGGTTTTCAGACACCTTTCCCAGATACAACCTCGTAGAGGGCCCACCCAACAGTCGACGCGGCAAATCGTACTGTTTCTCCTGGTGGCCCCCTCAACACAGGACACGTGGCTTCTTGGCCAACTAAACCTAGAAAATAATGAAGTCAAAGTATTTTACAATTCCTTCATTCATTCATTCCTCCACACAATTTGGAATCAATCAAAGATATTTTGTCCCCATATACACCTCAAGAGCCCCCCTTTTTCTATTTCCATTTAATTTTTACCCTATTCACATTTTAATATTCATAATGTGACTTAATTTTCATTAATTTGCTTAGTCTATTATTCTTAAGCCACATTATAAGGGTCAAGTCAACAACTTTTTGCCTTACTAATTGGCCTTTAGCCAAGTCAAGTGAAGATCATTTTTGACTTTTGACTTTCACTCTCAAGAAATTTAAATTGTTTTATAGTTGCTTTGAAATACATCATAGCATTGTTAATATATTGGAGATGGAATTGATAGGCTTAGGATGATGTAATAGGAGGTTGATTATTTTGTACGTTTATGAAGATTAATAGTATAATTATAAAATTAATGGATAACGATTAAAAAATATGATTAGTATGAAATTGTTTTATAAATTTAATTACACGAGACTGTTAACCCACAAAATAAAGACTAACTTATGAAAATAAATTTTAAATTTTGATATCATATATAACCTTTTGTGAATGACATTTTAAATGAGTAATATTTGCTCATAAAAGATATTTTCTAAGCAACAAATCTATATGATACAAATGAATGTTGTTATTTTTAATTTTACACGCTTAATGTGATATTTTAGAATTTGTACGTATTGATGATGTTCTTATTCAGGTCCATAGTTCTATATATTTCGTTTAAACTAAGACTAGTGCTCTGTATGCATTTGACAGCTCACGTAGCGGGCGTATGTCAAGTCCACACACTCGTCACATCCATTTGGATAACTTTCCTCGACAATCATAGCATACAAATCAACCTACAAGGCCGTAAGTAGAGTAGTAATTACATTATGAATTATGGTTTTTTTTTTCTTTTGGATTGGTTAATGCAAAATTGGGTATGACCTATACGCTTTTAAGGGATCATCTTTACATGGAATATATTCACTGAACGGTTCATAAGCAACAAAACGAAATTAAAAGAAAATAAAATTGATATAATATTTTGTACTCTTCTGACTTCTCGGAATCCAATCCTATGCCTTCTTATATTCAAATTCATTCATTAATATTTAATAATTTATGGCTAAGCTATTCTTAGAAGAAGAATAAGTTCACATGCAAGTAGCGCCATGTGTGGCAATTTGGTCCTTCAATTTGGATGCCAAAGAGATGAAATTATTGGACACAATAATTGATTCATTTATGGTTATTGAATTAAACTAAAATGAGTTTTTAAAAGAAAGGGGAAATTATGTCTACACTCTTTTAATTTGTCTATCTGAATTTTGACAATACTCTAATAAACTTATAAACTATTTAAAATATCTTTATAAAATATTTAAGAGTTTACAAGATCCTTAAAGTATAGTTTTCGTTGATTTTTTAAATGGAATTTTTATAAGTTTCTCAAATAAATATTTAGGGTCTTATAAATTGTTTCTCAACGAAACCTAATTTATTTTATTAAGTTCACTCTTCATAAAAATTATCTCACCGACATTTTGAAAATTTCATAATCATTTTTTCATTTATTCAATTAAAGATGATAATATTTATCTTTTAATATAATATCTAATATATTATAAGTGTTATAAGTTGTACTAATTAAACATCCTTATATAGCTCAACTCCTGGATATAATTACAATTCAAACAAACTCGTTTTGATTGATAATTAAACTTAAATCAAATAATATTTTGAAGGTAAACTTCTGATAATTATATGGATAAAAAAAAAACTAAAAAAGAAAAACCATAAGGTGATGTTTGGATTAGTGCTTGCTAGTCGGGATTTGAGATTTGGATTCATTCAAATCTCCATTTGAGCATTATATAATCTACCAAAATCCTACTTTATTTAAATAAAAACACAATCATTAACCTTATACTATAACCTATTAATACACAAATTTCAATATACACCTAAATTTCTACTATTACAATAATTCAATTATTACTATTACATCAACTCATAATATAATATTACATAATAACATTTTTTCCAACATTGATTTGACATCTACAATGCTAATCCTACCCCAAAAAATCTCTAAACAAACACAGATTTTAACTATTCACCTTTATTTAAAAAACCCAGGATTTCAAAGTTGGATTTCCCCAATCCTAGATAACACCAATCCAAACATCACCTAAGTGTTTTGCTAGATTGAATACGAATTCACTGAAGAATTCTTGCCTTCTTCTCGCTGAATAAGTTTGATATAAAAATCGGAAAGCGTAGACGAGGAAAATTGTTATGAGAAATAAAAATAAATAGAAAAACATATGCAAGAATTACGAACATTTGTTGAAGTTGAAATTATTGAATTTCTTCTAAAAAGTAACGATGTTTAATATTTAAATTTATAATTGAAAACAATTATTACTTCACTGACTATGCAACAAAATATTTATGATCACGTGATCCATTTAGTTATGATTTTATTGAAAAAAACTAGCTAATATTTTCTTCTTTGTTTCCTTTTTTTTTTTTTTTTTGGTTGAAAAATATGAAAGTCGTCCTGGCTATTCGTTCTTCTATTAAGAAATGTCAAATATGATGCACGGTGTGTGTGTTTATATATATAATACATTTTATTTAAGTATACATATATCCAATTACATATAAAATACTAAAAAAAAAAAATGTAAGAACATATTTGTTATAAAAAAATCATTCCTATAAAAAGAAAAATTAAACGGACCAAGCCACTATGATCTCATTTCGATAGTTCTACTTTTCGGTCTCAATCTTTAGTTTCTTACTATGTTTTAATCCTAAGGTATATGTATAATCAATTTTATCACTATATGTGATCTAGTTGATAAACTTATAACTAAATAAAAATAATGGAGATGGTATAACCATGTATTGAAATTTTTTTACTATAATTAAGCTAGGTGTTTTTTTTTTTTTTTTTCAAAACAACAAACAATTAATATTAATTTATTTAATCGTAACTTATATTAGATAAATTTATAAATCTTTAATATATACCTATCGAAGAGTTTACAATAAATAAAAACATATCGATATAAAATTATCAAACACTAAATCATGCATGCCCTTCCGATTTAAAAAAGTCTAGTCTTTGCGGATGGAATCATTTAGAGCATCTCCCACCACACCCCAAATCCTATATTTTACACCTAATTTAGGTGTTTTTAACCTTCCAAGCTAAATCACCAAATCACCATTATACCTAAAATTATGATGATTTGAGTTTAATCTCCCATCGTGGTCAAACCCTATATCACCAAAAATCTCAAATCCTATATTTTCACCAAATTTTTTGGTGAAGGAATTTTAATCTCCCACCTTACCACCATTTTAACATAATTTTCACCAAATCCTATTTTTCCTATCAAATATAGGATTTGGTGTAATCACCACCATTTTTTAATTAGCATATAAAATAATTATATTAACTAATTTCATGTGATTACCAACTTATTAACATATTCTTTGTAAATATATTAATGTTGGTTAATAGATTTGTTTTTCAATAAATAAATATATTTATTATTATTAATAAATTAATTAATAAATATAAATATATTTAGCCAAAATAAATTATAGGTTAAAACGATAAATACATTTACTATCATAAATGAACAAAAACATAATACATTTGAGTAACATATTAAACTAAAAGATAAATTACATAAATGAAAAACTCATAAACTACTTAATAATCTTGCTTTTTTTTGCCAAAAAAATATTGATTCAAAGGGGCCTCGTTAAAACCTTGTTTGGCCTAACAAAGAAAGAGTACCCCTTATTTTCTCCAATTAATAGTCTTGACTGTCATAGTTCAAATTAGAGAAATGACCATCACCAGTAGGTTCACCATAGTTGCATTCTGTATTGTTGTTTGGAGACTCCGGGATATAAATCGATGATGTTGAAGATGATGATGATAATGGTGAATGAGATTTTTTTTATGATTTTAGATTAATATATGTTGTAACGTTATTTATTTGAGTTAATTTTCTTTCATGTTGTAACGTTATCATGTTGTAATATTTTTATGATTAATTTATGTTGTAATGTTTTATGCAATAATTTATGAAATTATTGTTTATGTGTGATTTAATTATATGTATTATAATTTAAGTTGATTTACTTTCATGTTGAAATAGTTTTTTGAAATTTATCATCATTGTTGAAATTATATAGTTAAGAAAATTAATATTTAAAATCAGATCTATAATCAATATTTTGGAAATAAAATAGACCAAAATTATGATTAACATTAAATTTATAATTTTGTGATATATTTGGTGAAATGCCATGGGAGACCAAACCAAATTATATCTTTATAAATGGTGTAATATGATGAAATGGTGACATATTAGTATTTTATTATTTGGTGGAAGATTTGATGAAATAGGTGGGAGATCAAATACACTATTTTTTCATCAAAAATGGTGAAATAAGGAAATTGGGTGCTACTGGTGGGAGATAAACCCACTCTTTAACTGTAGTTCATCTTTATATTTAACTAGATTTAAATCCGTGCAATGCACGAGCTTCATTTAACACTTATTTAATTTTTATTTTATAAGTATTGTTATTTCATATGTGTTTGTTGATTTATATGTATGATATTTTTTTCTATATCCTTAAAATAATCTTTTTCATTGTTTTTAGTTTTTTTATTTTTTATTTAATCTTTAGCACAAAATTGTTAATAGCTAGTTCTTTATAGGTGTTTTAACTGTTGGATTATATATTTTCATATATTTCCTTAAAAAGTATAGAATAAATCTCATTTTTATAGCTCGAAGACATCTGTTCTATTCCGATTTTGCCTTTGAGTGCTCTTTTTATTAGGTTTACATAATGATTTCATTTGTAAACATCATTTGTAAAATAATAGAACATCATCTATTTTTTCTACAATTTCCAATATAATCCACTTTCAAACTTGCAAATCTATCTACGTCCCAATGTAAACATATCCTAAAGTTTTTTTAGCACCTATTTTTTGTTAATGTCATACTTTTGCAAGAGCATTGTTGTTTACTTTTTTTTTTTTTTTTAATTTGAAATGTTTGACAAAAACAATTATTAAAGTTTGGAACCAAATATTTCATATAGAAAAAAGCAATACAACATTAGCAATCTCTTCCAAGCATTTGTAACTTACATATTTAGTTTTTTCAAAGCACTTATTTTGTGCAAAGTAATGGGGTATGTATTTAATTGATATTAATTTTTTTTTATATTTCATAAATAAAATGTTTTTTAGGGAAGACACTTGGTAACATTGTAGAGCTCCAAGTGTCATCACTTGAGAGAACCAAACCACACTTTTATATATATAATTATCATTTGATTACTATTATAATCTCGAATTTTAAAATAAATAACACAACCCTACACTAAAAATAGGAAAAAAAATCCGACAAAAAAAAAAAGAAAAAAGGTAATTTCGAGAGTAAAAATAAAATGTGAAAAATCCGCAAGAAATGTATTACTTCGAAGTCAAGTTGGCATCCCCCAGTCCACCCCCTATTTTAATTAAATTAATAAATAAATCTTGAAAAAATCAGCACCCACTAACCCGCGTAAACATTGGAGCCCTAGAGCGAGAGAGAGACACGGAAAGTAAGAGAGAGAAACAGACATTTCCATACACAAATCTAAAACAAAATTGAAATTCCATTTCCGCCGTTTCCTTCACCGCGTGTGAAAACCTAATTCAGATCTTAAATCACTTTTTTCATTTACTATTATCAAAATTAAATTGTTATGATAGCAACTTTAACACAAAATCTTGTACAAAAATTATAATATTACCATTTAATAAATATAATTAATGCATAATATTAGCTATAAAAAAACGGATCAAATTTGGAAATAAAAATTCTAATATTTTTTAAAGGAAATTAATGGAGTATCCTTAATTAACTAAAAAAACGACGTAGTTTGGAGATGGGTGAAAACCTAGTTCCTCGCCATTTCCTTGCACTATAAATAACGTTGGGCAGCATTTCCATTACCCACGCATCGTCTTCTTGATCTAGCATATGTCTCAGAGACCCAATATTCCTCACTTTTCTTCCATTGCATTTCGCCTCCATTCCCATCTCCTGGTTTCCAGTGAGATGAACTCTAATTCCAACTGGTCTTTTTAATTTCATTCTTTTTTCATTGGATCCATTCTTTTGGGAAAGTAAAGAAAGCAAAATCGTTTCTCTTTCCCCTCATTCATTTCTAAACATAAACGATTTTTTTTTTTTTTTTCTGTTTTCTAACCTAAATTTCCGGATCGAATATGGGTGTCAAGGGATTTGTTGAAGGAGGAATTGCTTCTATCATCGCTGGTTGCAGCACTCATCCCCTTGATTTGATCAAGGTCCGTATGCAGCTTCAGGGCGAGGCTGCGGCGGCGGCGGCGGCGCCGCAGAACGTCCGCCCTGCTCTGGCTTTCCAAACGTCGGCGACGGCGGGGCAGAATGTCCGCGCGCCTCCTCGTGTGGGGCCGATTTCTGTCGGCCTCCGGATTATCCAGCAAGACGGCGCCGCCGCCCTGTTTTCCGGCGTCTCCGCCACCGTGCTCCGCCAGACCCTGTATTCCACCACCAGGATGGGCCTCTACGACATCCTCAAGACGAAATGGACCGATCCGAAGAGCAACAACATGCCTCTGCCGCGGAAGATCGTCGCCGGCCTGATCGCCGGCGGAATCGGCGCCGCCGTGGGGAACCCTGCCGACGTGGCGATGGTCCGTATGCAGGCCGACGGGCGCCTCCCGGCGGCGGAGCGGCGCAACTACAAGAGCGTGGTGGACGCCATCTCCCAGATGGCGAAGAACGAGGGCGTGACCAGCCTGTGGCGCGGCTCGTCGCTGACGGTGAACCGAGCCATGCTGGTGACGGCGTCGCAGCTGGCGTCGTACGACCAGATCAAGGAGACGATACTGGAGAAGCGTCTGATGAAGGACGGGCTCGGGACCCACGTGGCGGCCAGCTTCGCGGCGGGGTTCGTGGCGGCGGTGGTGTCGAATCCGGTGGACGTTATCAAGACGCGCGTGATGAACATGAAGGTGGAGCCGGGGGTGGCGCCGCCGTACACCGGAGCTGTGGACTGCGCGATGAAGACGATCAGGGCTGAGGGCCCCATGGCGTTGTACAAAGGCTTTATTCCGACCATTTCGAGGCAAGGACCATTCACCATTGTTCTCTTTGTTACTCTCGAGCAGGTTCGGAAATTGCTCAAAGATTTCTGAGAAATTTGATGATGATGACGACGAACAAGTGATTGAAGAAATTATTATTATGAATAAATTATTTAGTTGGATACTTTTTTTTTTTTTTTTTAAGCAAATGTTAATGTTTCATTAAGAATGATAGTTAAGGTTTGATGTAATACTATGCCATTTGTTTTAAAGAAATTAATTATTCAGACAAGTTCGATGTTACAAGTAGTTTTGAAGTAGCACATGAATTAAGGACGAAAATATGGGACATAGATTTTGTTTTTTCTTTTGTTTTTGGTTTACTTTAGAGAAATGGAATCAGCTTACGTTTCCACTTTAGTTTGGCTTGGTTAGTGTTAGTTTGTCGTCCATTCACGCAATCACATAAATGTATAAAATAATTGTAAATCATACTCCCAATAAAATTACTCATTCAATATAAGATACGTTCCAAAATGTCCTATGCGTACATAACGTCCTAATACATTTATGTGGTGAGGTTCCAAAGGTTCCAAAAAAATAAAAAATAAAAGACTTGTTATACTAGTGTGAATAAAAAATATTTTCTTTATCTCAAAGTGGATAAAAAAACCAAAAATAAAAATCAACCCTACAATTATGTCCATGTAAACAAAACTTGACATATTTTTATTTTATTTTAATGCACAGTATTTATACAAAAATTTGAACTACACTAAATTTGTCTGGAAAATCAAAACTAATTATACCTCAAGGTTGAGCGACAAGCTCAATACCAGAAATCAACATAAATATATTGATAATACCTTTTTTTTTCAAATTGATTGTTCTTTAGTCAAACTCTCAAAGAGTCTATAAACTCAAACCAACAACCTTAACATTTACATGCTCAAAAAAATGTATTAACTTTTATAATTGAATTTGTACTGTTCTTAAATATTTGAGTTTTGATTAGTGAAAAATTGATATCATATAATTTAATTGTTCTTGGCCTATCATTTGTAGAATTACCCAAAAAATCCATTAGCTAAACTATAAAATCCGATTTTTCTATGATTTAGGAATTCCATTTTAACATTATGTTCAAAATCTAATAAATAAAGTAAAATTAGGATCGATTCTATTTACTTCATCCCTCCCCTTTCGATTAGATTTGTACGCGTACTACTGACATAAAAGCTGCATAAATTTTATGTTATTAAGAATATTTAATTTATTTGCATCCATTGTGAGATTAATTGTTTTGAAGAAAAAAAAACGTGTATTAAAAAATAAAAATAAATAATATACCAATAATTCTAAGGTGAATGGACAACTGACATGACCTTTTATAGCAAATGCATGATATTAGCGTGTGGACCCCAATTTTAATTATTATAAAAGACTACGATTACGAAATTTCACAATTTGCAGAAAATGAATTCTTTTTTATTTTTTTAGTCTATCTATATAATGGGAGATTATATAAAAAAAAAAAAAAAAACCGAAAAATATTTTATTAATATTTGTATTTCACTATTTTAGCATAAGTTCTTTAAAATGTATATATCATATCACTATGATAATAATATATCATTGACAAAATGTTACCTTACTAAAATTTTTTAAAAAATAACCATCTCTATTTCTGTTAGTTAAGTCAACAACAAACCATAGTTCACGATTCTATATAAATTTATGTGTGCGGCTATCCGCACCCCACATATTACTAAACACACCTTAATTGTGTTGTTACTGTTCACATCACATGTGAACAGTAACAACACAATTGGGGTGTGCACCCTAAATTTATGTGAGATTTTCTCATGAATTTTTTTTTTTTGTCCAACTTATATGGTTCTCAAATTATAGGTATTTCAAGATCGAAACCTGTGGTGTAACATTATTCTAGATAATTTAGTCGTAGTAATAAATTTTAATTAATTTCAGAAATAAAATAATTAATGATAATATAGTCATATTGTTCTAAATAAATTCAATTTCTTTTAAATAAAATTTTATTTATGCAATAAAATTCATCGTCAGAATTTAGATTCTATCACAATAACAATATATTATAAAAGATAAACAGAACCCACTAGGAAAAAGAGACAAGGAATTCCAAATATCTTACAAAAATAACATTTCTTTTGAATGATTTCTTGATAAATTTAAAGAATATTGTTACGAATTACGATATTCGAGCACGATACCAACTATTCCACCTCGGAATTGCAATGATTCCGAATTGAATCTAGAACCACTTGAAATTAAATTTCATTTTCTAATAATAGAATTCAAGAACCCAACCTATAGATCCAGATCCAAAATGGGTCCCAATTTTCGAGAACCCAAAATCCTACACATTGCCATCCCTAATACCATATCACTCATCTTGTTCATCCCATCTACAATCTATTTATATACTCTTTTGTATGATATATGATGCCCCAATACTTGGAACCCAAAATTAAATAGGTAGATTTTATCATACAAAAAAATAATTTACAAAAAACTGAATAAGGCTACAAAGACTAGGAAAAATTGAAGCCATGAGAATTGGCTTTTCCATATCACCAACCAAACCTTCTTCTCTACCATTCAAAGCTTCAAAATCCCCTTCTTCCATTCAATGACGACGACAAACGAGCCAGTGTCGAAACACCATCTCGTTAACGAGACGAGATTCAGAGCTTCGATTGCACTAATTCTAATAGTAATAGTTGTTCTCCTTGTAGTTCACTGCATCTTTACACAACATCGATCGTACTTCCAAGATACATCTTGGGGGCTCCACGTCTTTCTCCTGAAGTGCGTTTCCGAGCAGCTGTTGCATTTCCGAAGCAAATGTGTCGTCCAAAACCTGAATTATTTTTGATAAGGAATAAAAACATTATTAGTTAATAGGGTTAAAATAAAAAACAATCTAAAGTATGCCCGTCTTGCAACCTAATTTGTTGTTTATCCAATTGCACTCCAAAGTTCGTTTTTCAAAGTGCAACCTAAACTCATCTCTGGTTATTTTTCAGGCCAAAAACAAAACACGAGAGTTGCACACTCTAATCATAAGACTGAACCTGTCTTTCTAAGTTAGGGCTAATATCAAAAAACAACCTGAAGTACACCCTAATCATAAGGGCAAACTTGTCATTTTAAGTCACGACTAATAACAAAAAAAAAAAAAAAGAGTAGACTTACAGTAACTGCAACTCGGGAAGCTTTATACCACGACCGGTTCTCTTTCCGGTCTTCTAGAAACTTCAGCACGTCCTGCATGGGCAAACCCGATTAGAATCAAGTATAACAAATACTGACAAGACGAATCTATGAATCTGCTTTAAACGGCTTTTCACCTGGCCCATGCGATCCCAGAAACCTCGACAAACTATTACAAAAACTTGAGGTTCGAAAACAGCATGTAGTTGATCTATGGTGCCAACTAACAACTCCTTCAAAGGTTCCATTTGTCTCCGTAAATCAGACTCTACAGTGTTCTCTTTAGCATCTTGAATTATCTTTTTCAGCTTCGTAGCATTGTGTATCTTTGTCTGTATACGAAGACATACATGTCAGAATTTGGTGGGGTCCGTTTTTTTTACTGACATTGTAACAAAAAATACTCACATTTTCGATGAGTTTGTCTATAACGGCTTGTACGTAGACTCTAAATTTGGATCTGATCATCACTGTCACTTCACTGAGACATTCTCCTGGGACCATATTCCCAGTTTCAGGTATGCAAGAACCCCATGACTTCACTTGTGCTTCTATCTGGGGCCGAAGAATATCGAGCATCCTTTTCATGGAATTCAAAAGGACTCCCAACTAGAAAACAATGTGGGCTCAGAGAATGATGCAAGAAACAGGTAAATTATAAAACATGAAAAGGCATATTTCGTTGTACCTCATTGGAAACATTGTAAGGACAAGCATGTCCCTTTGTGAATTTCTGTACGTATTTCAAACCAAATTTCATGGGAATTGTGTTCTCTTTCAGTGGTGATAATATTTCAGCATAATGCTTCTCCAAGCTTTCTATTACGGCCTTCTCAACGTCTGCTATGGCCTATTTGCACATAAAGAAATACATAAGAGGAAATAACAAAATGGCCATGAAAGCAAGTTAAGATGATTGGAATGGAGCATACATTTTCCAATGTAAAAGTATATTCCGGCCATCGACTGATTATGACATCATACTCAGCAAGCGTCTCTTTTATGCGGTCATAGATGTCATCAATGAAGGAAGTTGTGGAGTGCTGTGTTGGGAAGCTCGAAGACTTTACCTGACATTATAATTAGCTTTTGTAAGAATAAAGTAACAAAAGATTTCCTGGGATAAGTCCATCGACTGAGTCCAACTATAATATTCAACAACTTAGAAACTTCTCCCATTTTCGAGACTAAAAGGAAATCAAAATCAAACTATGATAATATCTGATTTCAGTTAACACAGCATACCATTGAGTCCTTAAGAACTTCTAACTCTAAGTTCAATTATTACTACTTAAATCAGTTAGTAACACAATAGACATTCATTGGGTTAAAACAATGGTCATACCTTGTCAAGCTTGCAGAAATCAAGTAAAGCAAGACGCTTATCTTGGATCCAAAGGGTTATATACGCGTGGAACAACTCTTTTGCATCAACCCCACCTTTGATAGGACTGCAAGAAAGTAGCAAACAATTATGATTCATGAACATAAACATGACTACTAAAAACATGCAAGGAGTAGTGTTTATCTAGTACCTAATGTTCCACAAGGCAAGATCCCTTTGGAAATCAGCAGTAGCCATGACAAGCTCAACGACCGGAGGTGTTGGCCCAGCAGGAGGGCATGAAACGAGGAATGCCCTTAATCTACTGAAGAGATCTGCGCTGTATATGGACGATGAAAGGTTCGGAAGATCTACAAAACTGCATGGAAATGACAAGAAATGAATGAGCATAAGACCAAGATATCAGAAGAATACCGAGATGTTGACAAATAAAAATGTATACTTTTTTCAATACTGGTAAATATAGATTATCATGACAAAGGAGACGAAATACCTGGGGAGAAGATCCTGTTTATGGATTTCAATATCAGTTAGAATCTCGTTCCGAATATGCATACAAAGTGCTTTCATTTTCTTATACGCCATGGATAAAGCCACTGGGTCCATTAATATGCTCTCCGTATTGTTTGAAACAAATTCATCTGTTTCTGACAAGTGCCTTCTTGACCGCTTCTTTGTGGCGTTCTGCAGAAAGAATTTCAAGATTAAACTGACGAAAGTTGTTAAGAGAGAGAAACATGTCGAGCTCAAGAAAATTCCCACCTGAAAATATCTGCATAGCTTTGACTGCGATTCTGGTAGAAGAATGTCATTCAAAAGCTTGTAGAGTTTCAAAGCAGGAGTCAGAGCAGGTGCTGCCTCTCCTGTGGCAGGTCCAAACACATCTGATATGCCCGAGAGTGACGATTCATCGAGCGACTTATAATTCTCAAAAACCAAAGTAAGTATCTCCTCAATCTCCTCAGAAACTTCCCCCAATAAACGGACCTAATAAGTTGATGGTACATTATTTTAAGACTCAAGAGTTGCAACTAAACATGGGACAAATATGGATATGCAACATTACATCTAATATTGAATTTGGCCTACCTCTTGGTGACTCAATGTGTGCCTATTTTTGCCTTTAATTACGACAGGTAGCAGCAACTCATGCACCAGATCTAAACAGTCGGCAGTTGGTGTGGCAACATCCATAACATATGAAAGATATCTGAGGACATAGTATCAAAATTAAGTGATTGAAAAAATTCATTCCTTTAGTAAACATGTAAATACAAACTCGGTACCTAAGCTTTGTGTATGCATCTGAAACTCCAAAGTAAGAAGCAAACTCAGTCACCAACCACTTCCATGATCCATGGAGCAGTAAGTTTCTTTGCTGAAACTTTTGGACTTTCATTGCGGTCTCCAGAACACAGTCATATGCGATTGTCTCCGCAACAGATGCACACTTTGACATAGAGATAAAAGGGCAGTGAAGTTTACTTACATATGTAAAGAAGCTATAGGCTAAAAAACGATAACTAAACAAATTTCTTTCTAATAACACTGTATCATATGAGTAAGTGATGTGACTCCACTAACTGTCCATCTCCCAACAGCTATATATATATATGTAAAGACCCGAGCATTAATTTATCCAAACCTCAACTAAAACGCCTACTTAAAATAGAATTATATCAATAGGATGGAGATGTAAAAGACCACAATGCCAAGACCAGTGATCAAAATGGAATAATTCAATTAGAAGCCTAGACTTCAAATAATGCTTAAATAAGCCTCTTTATATTTTGCCATTAATCCAAATATTTAGAACAAAAAGTGTGATGAATAAGTTAATTTTATTCTTTCTTTGGGGTAGAGGTGGATGTAGTAAACAATCTGACTCCAACGAGAACACAATAGTAAACTTTAATCAAAGTGAGAGGCGCATACCTTGTAAGTGTTTTCATCTGGCGTAGTCGAGTAATTAATACATAGCTGGACTTTCCCAACTTGCTCATGTTCTGGCTCATGATATATAAAACAAGAGCGAAGCTTCTCACCCTGTATAAAAATCAATAAGAAAACTCAACCAGTTCAATCATGTAAACACAAAACTGTCTATGCAATCACAAACAATCAAAGTTGAGATCCACAAGTCAATACCGATTCTTCAGCAATATCAGCCACCTGAAGAACAGCATGGCCACAATAATTTCCTTTTGAATCATGAACTTCAATTACTAGGTCATCTCCGAGACCATCTGGCAAGCTGTACACAGTCGCAGGAAAATTTACAATGCATGCCTCCCAAATTGAAGGAAAAGGAAAAGGTAAAAACTAAACATACAATACACGAGTTTCACCCGATCCTGGCTGCATTCTTGCTGCATCCTCTTCAGGAGAACTTTTCAATCTCAACAAACAGGAATATGTTTCTGTAATAAAAATTAATGTTCCATTCAACAACAAAATTGAGATTATAATCAAAATTAAATGTTTCTCAGTTTGGATTTGAAGGGGTTCTTTTTTTTTATTGGACAAAATACTGTTTTTTATGGTATCAACAAAGAAGCAAACATGGGTTGTAGGGTACAGGCAAAAGTCGAGAACAAATGATATAACTTATACGTCTTTCCAAGAGATTGCATGGAATTTTATTTTATTTTATTTTTTAGGGGGATTAACAAATGCAGATTTGTACCTCTCAATGTTATGGATAACATCAAAATCGCAGGTCAGAGTAGCATAATAATCAGGGATTCATAAAATTTTCAAACCTTATCAAATGATCACGAGATAAAAGAAAAAATAGTAGAAAGAAATAAATTGGTAGTCTTAATCAGCGGCAACTAAAAGATGCTTAATAAAGGTAAATGCATGGGATTATGAAAAGGTCTGCAAAGCAGACATACCTTGCACAACTTCATTAGATGATGAACTGTTTCGCCAGGCATTAAAACTAACTTTCATGAGCTCAGGCACTTCTTTCATATAACGGCGAGATCGTACAATAATATAAGCCAGACTTTGATCTAATAAAGAGCCATTGATAGCCATAGCTGGGGTTACACGTTCTCTCTTTAACAATTTTCTCTCAGAAGAGACGGCTGACTTAACATTGGATAACCGATGCTGCAACGATTCCAGCTTCACCATGGACGATGACTTGATAGACACAAATGTACACCCAGTAGGTGGATCCAATCCCATCCTCACTTTACGCACTGCAAAATAAGCATTTTACCAAAATATGAATCATTATATACATACATAAAAGCTCAAAAGCATTTTGCCACAAAAAACCATGTGTATGTATAGGAACCTTGAATTTTAATCTTGCCAATGGTTTTCTTAGTCTTCACAGAAGCTCCTTCACTGACAAGCTCTGAAGTATCTTTTCTCAATAGTTCTTCCTCTGACTGTAACAATATGTGTTTCAACCTACAATTTAGAAAATGAACATTTTAACGATCATTACATAAAATTATAAAAATCTAAGAAAGTGATGGTATTTCTGTTTGGAAGAATGAAGAATCCGAAGAGCTTATGCTTCAGAAATAGGACCAGACGAACGATGCTTAGTTTCATAATTATTCTTCTATACACCGTTCACTGGATTAAATCACAAGGAAAACTGGTCTCCTATTTGTTAATCTAATTAATCCACAGTTACTACTTGTATCTGAAATACCTTTGTCAAAAAATACTGTTCTCTACATTGAACCTACAGATTCTATATACGAACACCCTTTGTCTAAAGAACTGTTCTCCCTTTGTCTATATAACTGTTCTCTAAATTGAACCTACAGATACTATATAAAGGGTATATACAGTTTCTGGTATCAATTTTTCACTTCAATATACAAGCAGCTAAGGAGATAAGAAGTGTGGCAGAAAATGAGTTACAAAATACACCAATACCATCCATCTTCCAACAAAGAGAAACAGCAGCAATAACAATACAAAATATGAGGGCATACAACCATAATTACCCAAATGCTTCCCTCAGCAATGCACATTCATTCTCCAAAAAGACAGGAGCTTCCATGCAGCCTTTGGCCCAGGAGTGAAGACACAGCCGAACACATGCATCATAGGAGAGAACACCATACCAATAACCTAGCCCACTGCATCAAATATGGAGATCAACAAAGATATCATAGGATTATCACACAAGGCTCTGCTTCACAAAATATCCTATATAAATCTGTAAAATACAGGAATTTTACAAAAAATACAGTTACATCAGAAAACAGTTCAACTAATTGCAGCATTACAAGGCAGGTTACCTTGCATGATATGTTGGATATTTGGCGGGAGGATGAGAAGAAACTGGAGCAGTCCTGTGAAATACCAAAAACTAACTGTAATTCAAGAAAGTAAATTCATAAGCCATCAACTTATATATTGGGCTGTGCTTCATAAATATCCAAGTACATACCTTACAGATGCTTCAGGAATAGAAGCTTCTTTAGCACCAAACTTTGTCCTCCCATTCATGTTAGGTTCAACCTCAGTAGCAGAACCACGTGATGTTGCTACAGAAGGTTTAGAATCAGCTCTAGAAATCGGAACTTTTCCAGAAAAATGATTGACAGAAAAAGAGCCAGACAATGGGGGTGCACTAGGGATATCATCGTCAAACTTTTTCTGCATTGAGGCATTGCGGAAACCCTGGAACCACAAGTAACATGAGACAATCCAGATAGCACAAAAAAATAACACACACAAGGGAATTTTGGCAGCTCAACAAATGGTGCAAAAGGTACCAGCAAGATAAGCTACGACTATTGTGGTTTAGCTAACAGTAATAACTATATTTGAAAAGGTAATGTAACCAGTTGCTCTGTAACACAAGTGGTTAACAAATAGTAAAGATGATAGTGTGCTTCAAGATTGCTAACTAACACATGACTGTAAAGATCTTCCCACTCGTGACATTAATGCCACTAACCTGTTGAGCAGTCTTGACATTTGGTTGCAAATTAATGCCAGAGAAATTGGTCCCCAGCTTGAATTTTCTCTTAAGTACAGTGCCATTTCTCCTAGGTGGAGTAGAACTCATTTCTGAACCAGAGACAGATTCCAATGATTCATCGTCCACAAAACCACGATGCACACCACCTCGCATTCCCTGTCTTTCCCAATTGCTATTATGTTTTGCACTACCATTGGGAAGTTTATCATCCTGCGGTGATGCTTCTAGAGAATAACGAGCAGACTCTCCCTCGGAATCAGAGCCAGTATCCATGTCTGATTCTGACAAGTTATTCGTGACTCGGATAGAAGTCATTCCTGAAGGCATGTGCCCGCTACGAAATCTAGAAACAGAGGGCATTGATGGATTGACGCCCCGATATCTCATTCCCACTGAATCAGGTTTTAATTTCTGATTCGACATCGGAGATCAATCAACTTCTCCCCTGTTCACAACATTTCCCTAAATCAGTACTTGATACTAACATCCCAAAATAGCACAACCCAAGAAAGAACTCTCCAAACGAGAGAACCAAATAAAAGTACACAATTTCAGAACAAAATGTAAAATAACATAGTATCACTCATCTCATATCAGAAATTCCAGGAAAGATCAGAAATTTGTGATTAACAACAGTGACAAATAAACCAAAAATTATAACAAAATGATAAACACATACCACACTCAACATACACAAACCCCACCCAATCACACAAACCAAAACCACAGAAAATCACAAACGTCCAATTAGAAGAGATATCATACTTAACATACCAAAAGGTGAAGAAAAAGGAGACAAAGGAAACTTGATCTAGCAGTAGAATTACATCCAAGTTCCTCTCTCTCTCTCTCTCTCTCTCTCTCACCAAGAGTGTTTTCAGCAACCAAACAGAGTGTTAAACTCTCTATCAAGCATTAATTCTCACACTATGCCAACTAAAAAAAAAAAAACCAATCCCTCAATCGCAGAATTATAAATTGCCCAGAAAAGAAAAAAAAAAAAAAGTGAACCAAATTAAAGACAACGTACCACAAAATCACCAACAAAATCAACACCCATTAAGTAACACTTACCATAAATTAAACAAGGAAGGTTAGGAGCGTAGAAATCCACTTACAATGTGCAAATCTAGTAAAAGGAAAGCGATGAATAGCCCACCTTTCACTGTAAAACACTAAAACGAATTAAAAAACTTTCCTTTTGCTTTTATTTTCAAGAATCCACCCCCTCTTCTGTCTTTTTCCGCCAAATTATATTTTTTAATATATTATATTCTTAAAAGAGCCCACATTTCACACTCTCTCCTGATACCGCTTTTCGAACAAAGTTAATCCAAAATACAATTACAATAATCAAGATTAATCTTGATTATTGTAATCAAGATTAACCCTTTTCCTTAAAACTTCAACCTTTTTCCTCTAATACGAGAAAGAAAACGTTAAATACTTGAAAGGGCGAAGAACCGTGATTGTGGGTGGTAACGTGAGGATGAGTTGGAGTTTGAATCTTTCTACTCATCTTTAACGGTCGTTTAGTGGCACCGCTTTTGAAGATTGTCTGCTTTGGATTATTGGATTATTGGATTAGTAGCAATTAAATTAACTACTAATTTTTTAATAATTAAAAGGAATTTTTAATTTCGAATTAAGAATTTGGAGCATAATTTTACTAGCCTTTTTTTTAAATAAAAGCCAAAAAAAAAAAAAAATGGAAGTAAAATTAGTGTGAAGTGTGAGAAGGGGGGGACAGTGCATAATGAGTGTTGGACCTAATCTGGAAATTGGAAGCCATAGGCCAATAGCTGTGTGCTTTACTGTAAACCAGTGTCAGAATTTTATTTTTTTTTTAATTTTTTGTTTTTTAGTATTTATTATTTATATAATTTGCATAATCTTATTAGTCATTAAGCAAATTAATAGTGTATTTTAATTTTATCATTAATAGTGTATTTTTTAATCTTGCTTAATCTTAGCCATTATTTTAATTAATAGTCATTAATAGTGTATTTATTTTTAGGGACAATGAATTTAATTTTATCAGATATATAGCAAAGATTTAATAGTGTATTTTAATTTCTTTTTTTTTATCATTCTTTTGAGTAACACTCTTGTGCACCTGATGCACACATGTACTCGGATCGGGTTTGGGTGTGGGTTGATCCGGTTCTGCACACTTTTACTGTTTTTTTAGCTCTAACCTCTATGTTATATTAGTTATACATTTATTTTATATTAGTCATACATTTATATCCACATATCATATCTTTATTTAATACTTTTAACTCTAAAAAAACTATAATTTCACCACAATTTGTACATGTTTACCTTTATGTGATATTACTTATACCTTTATATCAACATAATCATACATTTATATAATACATAAAGGTACAACTAATATAACTAAAAAGTATATATAACATAACTAAAATGTATGAATGTTATAACTAAAACCATAGTCATACATTTATATAATATATAAAGGTATAACTAACATAACTAAAAGATATATTTAACATAACTAAAAGGTACGGCAGTTATAACTAAAATGAATGAAAGGTTAATATGTCTGTCTAAAAAAATGCTAAGATACAACTACTCTTACAAAATATATGACTAACATAACTAAGAGGTATGACTAACACTACTAAAAGATATAGTTAACATAACATAAATGTCTAGCACATGGAAGCATGTTTGGGCTGATTTTGTCCGCGACCTGGTGGCGCAGGCGGGCACATGGCGGACTGGGTCGACTGAGTGCACAGATCTAGGGTCCGTACATCAGGAGCACAAAAATTTGTGTCCATTCATTTTTATATGTATAGTAATAATATGGTGTTTCATTCCTTAAATATTGCATCATATTGTATTTATGGTGTAGATTGGTAAATTAAAATATGGAATATGGAAATTAAATATCTTTCCTTAAATATGTATAGTAATAATATGGTGTATCTTTCCTTAAATAAATGGAAGATCCCATTTGAAAAGTATCATCAATTTTTTATTTATTGTAAAAATCAATAAAGGTGAGTAATGTGTTACTAGTATTTTATTTCATTTACAAGGATATAAATAATAATGTTATGTTGAACATATGATATGCAAAATACAATTGGAAATTGATAAAATTATATCCAAATAAGTAATCATCCGGTCTATTCTCTCAAATTTTGTGAGGTTAAATGAGTGGTTTAATTGGAAGTTAACTTAAACTTAGAAGAGCATAAAAAAATATCAAGTTCAATGATATTTTATTTGCCATAATTTTTTTTTTCCGGTAATTGATTAAAGATTGTTAAGATATTTTTGAGTAGATTTTGATGAGACAAAACAGTGATGTAATAAGGATTTGGAGTACCCCATTTTTCCATGATATTTATATGAAAACTTAGTTTTTCTTAAGTTTCTATTTTGAGTTGAAGTTAGAAGTATCATGGAAATCAGCAAGATGGAGGTTACTAATAGCAGCAGGATTTTGCAAAGAAGAGCTATTGGATATTGCATTTAAAAAGCAGTATATTAGCAAGTAGCATACAGTAAGAAGAATTGAGAAGCTTTCTGAAGGATCAGAACATAAAGCACTTGCATAACATGAAGCAGTTTGGAACAGAAAGCTAGCACATAACAGAAAGTGGATATTGCATTCTGATCAGGGAGCAGAAAGATAACACACTTTATGATGCAATACGAGAAAGATCAATGCATACAAGGTTGTGTCTTGTCAATGTAGCTGGTAGATGGAAGTGATCGGAGAACCAATGTCTCACTAACATGTGGACTGATAACCTGCAAGAAGCCTGATGCCGAGGAATGCTGCCATTAATGCTCTACAGAATAAGATAAGAACTCTTCCCCAATTTTTCCAAAATCATTTAATGCTAGAGCATCAAATGAGATCAAGTATTTCAAATTCAAAATTGAGTGTGTCTCTCTTCAACGGACACATTTCCTACAAGTATTTAAGAATGAAGAGTTGACTGGAGAAACCACTAAAACATTATCTATCGTATTCTCTCAAGCAAACGCTAAAGTTTCTCTCAAATTTCAGTCACTCAACCCTACTGTGAAGCAGCCAAGCCGATGAGATTTTCAGAACTTCGAAGACTTCAAGACTGTCTTTGAAGCACCAGTTGAAGACCTATATACTTTTTAACCATTGTGTTATATGCTAGGTTGTTTTATTTGGTGTCCTCCTCAGTAGGAATGATTTAGATTCTCACTGAGTGTTAATCTTAAGTATTCTAAGGCTTGTAACTTTGTGTGAGTTTGTTGAACCTTGTGTGGGTTGGCTTAAGAATCTTTTTTATTCTTGTAGGTGATAGTTTGGTAGGGATAGATTGTATAGATAAGTCTTGTAAAACAATCTTACCTAACGAAGTTCCTCCTTAGTGAAAAAGAAAAGAGGACGTAAAAGGATTACGCCACCTTCGAATCTCTATAAGCCGTTTGCGTGCTCTTATTGCTTTATTGTGTTTGTGCTACATATATATTTGCTCATTCTGCATATTGAATTTTGAGAAATCCATACTTTGAAAAGAAAACGTTTTTCTAAAAGAAATTCTATCTTAGTGTTTTTCTGCTGCATACTGTAACTCTGAAACAATAAGTTGAAACAACATTCTGCCAGCTTACTGATTCTGCACGTTTGTTGTATTCTGTTATAGAATTCAACAGCGATCTTACAGAAAGTTTTGAAAAGTAAAAATTTGATAGAGATTCATTCCCCTCCTTTCAATCCCCAACCACTTGGAACCAATAAAGAATATTATCATAATATTATTATTTTGATAAGAAACATAACATTGAATAAATATGTGAGAGAGAGAGATATTTTATTTTTATTTATTTATTTGAGGAAAGCCTCGATGAGAAAATTGAATGTGCTTTTAAAAGTTAATTAATGGGTCAAGCACGTAATTATTGAGGTCAAACTCGTATAATTGCACATTAAATGATAGTTACTGATAGAAGTGACAGTGAAGTGGATTAAAAAATAAACTAGTATAAGTCTCGTGCGATGCACGAACATACAAATTTCATTATTTATATATTTTAATATGAAAATATTGAACACGAAAAATAATACATTTTTTTGAAGAATTTCTATTTGATTTGTTACTTTTGTGACTCACGACCATAAAATCTAAATATTTCAAGTTTGATGTGATAATTTTAATTTACAAAAAAAAAATCTCATAATATTTCAATCTCATTTGGTATATCCGTGTCCGTGTGATATATGGACAAATAAATTTGAAGTGTTGATAATTTTTTGATATAAAAATGTTGTTCATGAAAAATAATATAATTCTTCAAAGTGTTGTCAATTTAATCTACTACCCATATAATTTACGAATTTAAATATTTTTTATTTTCATCATACGTTGCCATCACTATTGGCCAGAAACAAACTTATGCAAATTTATGTTCAATAATTTATTTATAATGAGTATAAAATGGTGATATTATTGAGCATTATAATCAAGTTTTGATAATATTTCAACCTCATTTGGTTTTCGTGTGATGTAGTGAATAAATTTCATGTGTTAGTAATTTTTTGATATAAAAATGATGATCATAAAAATCATATAGTTTTTCAAAGTTATTTCAATTTAATCTATTACTCATGTAATTCATTTAAATATTTATTATTTTCATCATATGTTGTTTAACTATTTTAGTACTTGTTTTTGTCACAATTGGCCTAGAAAATAATTGTGCAAATATATGTTCAACAACTTATTCATAATGAGTTTAAAATATTAATATTATTGTATATTACCCCAAAATAAAATTTCTAAATTTAACATAGCATAAAAAAATTTGTATAATTATTTTTTTTTCAGATGTCTTAAAATCAAAATTTATGTATTAGAAAAATCATATTGGATGGTAAACATTTCAAAATTTGATAAATCTAAAACCATGAAACTATATCACAACATAAACTAAATATATTTTATCATTGTTCTGTGAACTTCATGCTACCATGATAGTGAAATTTCAGATTTTTATTTACTTTTTAATCAAGGAGGGAACATTATTTATTCTTACAAAAAAAAATGATAAATTCGCTAATTTTTTCGTGGATATATAAAATGATTTAGATTAAGGTACAAATTTTTATTTACAACTTTTCATGACATGATATTATTAATATATATACACAAATCATACTAACTTTATAACATATCAAATACGATCATATTTTTTTCCTCAATTTTCATATATATACAAAATGATTTTCATACCTTGAATATACATAAATTATGAAAAACTAAATATTTACAATTTATAAATTTATAAAATAATAAATATTTGTATTTCTACTTTAAAAAGTAGAAATGAGGTTAGTTGATTTTTATATAGATGACAATGAAATTTCTTAATAAAAAATTCAAAGTATTTAAAATATATATGTAAAAATTCTTCATCTACGTATTATCACTCTTATAAATAGCATCGACTATCTATTCTTCATGATTAATAATGAAGATATATTTATATAATTTAGCATTATGAAATAGAACACATTTATTATTATTTTTTATAAGTATAAGTATAAATGATATGTTTTTTTTTTCATTTTTTATACTTAATTTGTAGTTTTTAATAGAAAGTATATGAATTCATAAATTTTATACTTCCTAAATGTTATTGTGTGCAACAATATATCATATGTATATTTTTTTTTTATTATATTCAAGATATATTACAAATTTTTATGATTTTTAATAAGAATTAATATACTATAATAAAATAAAATTATATAAACACTATGTTATATTATTAACATTGTTACATAGAAGATATATAAAAATTGGAGTATTGTATATGACATATTTGTCAAATAAAATTGTGTGATATTTATAATAATTTTACAATTCATATTTCGAATATAGTAAATAAAAATAGTTAATTTACGTTGTTTTATATATGTTGGTTAACTTGATTAATAACTCACTTCTTGGTCTTCGACCCCCTCAGTCACTATGAACGCCCCCGATCCAATGCAATGATATATTTATTGAGGTGGTATATGTGTATGTGGGGTACACCATTAGAGTTCAAAAAATATTTTGATGATCTATAGTTCTTGAAATCCGATCATTATGTTATTTTAATTTATTCAACAAACATATATTTAATTTTTGATTATACCAACAATTAAAAAAGTTATTAGATGAGATCACATTAACATTCATATACCATATATAGATAATAATTTTCAAGATTTTGTCAATATTATAAATGATATTATTACCATATATATAAATCATGTTTAATATAATATAATTTATAATTTATGAAATAATATGTATTTCTATTTTTGGGAGGTGGAAAATGAGCGGGAAAATTTTAGCATTTCTATTTTGAGGGGTAATTATTATATATATATATATAATAACTCACCTCATTTCTCTCTTTTCTTTTCTTTCTTTAAAAAATTATTATATTCGAGTTTCATTTCGATAATTTTATGAAGGATGACATTTCTTCACAAGTGATCGTATTATTTCAATGTATGTTTTTATTTGCGTTTCAAAATAAACTATACATGTTTATATTCCATTCATTTCAATTTATTAAAAAATTGGTATAACTTTAAATTGACAAGACCATGTGTATACAGTATACTCCATCTATTTCACCCCGTTCGACTTATTATATATCTTTGATTTACTCTCAATCTCCATTATACTTTTTTTCCTAAAAGAGAACTCCAAAATCGTAAGAGATCAACTTTATTAAAGAGGGTTGTATCTAAAACAACTTTATTAAAGAGGATTGATATAACTTTTAATTGATTACAAATGCATCCATGTTGCTTTATATATAAAAACATAGCTTCCAAAATAAAGGATTTATTTTCAAAATAAATATTTGCTCATTTCTTCGAAATTATCATGATATGAGTTCACTGTTCATTATCTATGAGAACCTTTAACCCATAATATTAAGGACAAACTTATTTACACTTAACATGCTTTAATAATAATATAGTACATTCAAAATATTTATAGAATATTTAATAATGTAATTTATCTGTCTGATTATTAATAATATAATATTATCATAATTATCGGTCTGTGCGTTCTTGCGGAAATTATAACATGCTTAAGAATATTTATTGTTGTTTGTACCATGTAACATGTTCTCTGGTTCTCAGACAATAGACTGCTCACTGAACCTACCACAAAAGAAAATGTACAATTTTTCTCTCTCGATACGAGACGATTGTTAAATTTTGAGAAGGATGAGAATATTTGAGGACAAATTGATTGCACAGAAATTTATATGATGAAACACTATAATGGATAGCTATTGTAAATAAATCTTTATTTTCTACAAATTAAACTCATTTTCATAAATTCACATAAAATTAAACTCATTTTCATAAATTCTTATGTGAATTGTAGCTCTTGTAAATTGATTTGTCTCGCATTAATGTATAAGCAAAATATGAATAAATTACAACTGCATTGAAAATTCATCTAAAGAAGGAAAGATCATCTCTTGTATTTGTCGAGCAACCTTGAATGTCTAAATTATTACAAATACATTGGCAATTATCATGACTAAATAGTTACATGTAACACACAGCTTCCCATATTATCCACCCTCTTTAAGATACATACTACATGTAGTAGGATCAAATATCAAATATAATTTAGTATGTTGCAATAGAAATAATTAATGATCAATACATACACAATTGAGCTATAATTGAACCAACAGAAACCATGTTTGATCACTGACACTTGCACTAATTCTAGATTTGATATATTTAACAAAGCTCAAACAAATTCTAGCTATGGTGGTATATATTCATCAAGGAAAGATCAATTCCATCTACAAGCCATACATATTGATCGCATGAGCTCATTTAAATATACGACAGGCATCGCTCATCTGACTTGCCTGACAAAAGAAATCACAGAAAAAAAGTAGCAAAAGGAATTTTACGAAATCAGGAGCGGAACTCAAAGTTTAGCATCAATCATCCTCCAAGCCAAGGACTTGCTGCTTAATCTGTTCGACTCTAGCAAATAACTCATCCCTATTTTTCTGCAGATAAATGATGTACTGGCTTAGTTTGTAGCATATGAGAGAGAGAGAGAGAGAGATTATCTAGAATATCAACCTTCAAAACTAGATATCGAGAGGTGAACCATAATGTGTAGCCAAGCCCTACAAGTTCCAACATTTTCGGTAACTGTCATAAGATTGGCACCACTTGGTGGTCAGTGAAAGCCTTACTAACTAGTAGTATATCATAATAGTAAATATACAGGAGTAAAAATCATGTTCATTCTCAGACAAAGAGTTCTCACCACTGGAACTGAATCAATGGCACCAATGACAGCAGCTACTAACCAAAGTGCAACTGCACCACCACCACCAAAGACGAGAATTGAATATGTTTCCTCATAATCTAACTGAAATTGGAGCAAATGCATCAGAAGTAACATAGATAACAGATTAATTTTTCTGAAAATGTTTCAATTTCTACATGTACACTTCCAGTGAAGTGATTTCTTTGCTTTATCAGGTTGAAAAATTATAATCATTAGATCCCTGTCTGCCCAGAGTAAAGAGAACCACAGGCTATCAAAGTATACACTTTCTCTTTTAGTCCTCATCTTGTTTCTCAAGGAAAAGCATGGGAGGTTAGATCAAGAGGCTTTGCTTTTCTGTATGATTTTTCCTGTTTCTTGGTGGACCAGGGACAGAATGGTGTATTAAATGTTGGCTATCATTTTTAATAAGTCACAATTTGTGCTAATGTCCATGTTTTTATGATGCATGTCACGTTCGGTGTCACAATACTCCTCCTTGAGCATACCAATACTAACTGCTATAAATTAACACATAAAATAAGAATATACGAACACAAGAACAAACTGGTCAAGTGTACACATATGGATACAAATTAATAAGCTTATGGCTTGCCAATTGGCAAGTGCATCTATGGGAATGATGATAATAATGCTCCACAATAAACAATTTCAACTTGACACGTATCATTTCCACACTATAGAGGTGGATTGTATTGACCTTTGACAAAAGTGGTATAAAATCTGAAACGACAGGCAAATTGCAGCTCTTAAGTATAATAATTATAAATTAATAGACAGGAAAGGCAAACAGATATTATGGTGTAACCCCCAAAAACAGAACTATTAGAAGGTTGCTCAGGTAACCGCTCAGGATCGACATGATAGTCGATGTTTTCACCAAGCATTCAAGAGCTTTCAAATGCTGAATTTACTCATCATAGCAACCGAAATTCAAATAAACTCATCACATTTCATTAACTAAGTGTCCAATTACATTCCACAACAAGAAACCTGAAGATCAACATTAGTGTGTATGTTAGCATAAACAACACAAGACCTCAATTGAAGCTAAATTCCAGCGCACAAACACACTAAAGATTAACTGGAGAAAGAAAAGAAAGGTGAAAAGACAAAAAAATTATAGTTCTGTGAGGTACACAAAGTAGAGAATTGAAGAAAAATCTTTATATCGAGGTCCTCCAAGAACTTAAATAGTTGCAGTGGATTATCAGTCAAACTTTCTTGTGGCTCTTCATTTAGATGAGAACCGTAACCCTCCGCCCTGATTATGCCATCAGATTCACGCTCATCCTTCACATATGGAGTTGTACCAGTCGATTCAGTGGAGATCTCATCTGATCTTGTTGACCTCAGAGATGAATTTCTATGGCATAGTAGCTCTGTTCATGTTACCACAGGTATGAGCATTATAAATTTCCAGCTAAAAAAAACAACTCGCATGAAAAACTGCATTCTACAAAAACTAATCCAACAAAAAAACTCAGGTTTCTGAATTGGTTGGGGGGGGGGGGGGGGATTTACATAAACATCAACATAAAAACTAAATCATGTACTTAATTCTTCTTTCACCAGCTTGGCTATCCTATTCCAATCACATAGAATATACAGCATCGCAATCAATAAAAACTGTTCAAACATTGTTATTTACATCAGCAACAACATAATCCCCAGATCCAATCAACAACGGATTCGGAAATCCACAGGCAGACAAAAATCAAAACTTTTTGAGAGATCAGAAAAACGCAGATCCAATTCATCTTCATAGTGCAAGAACATCGAAAGTTTAATGGAACAAAAACTTACCGGAACAGAAACGGGTTTGGTTGTGTAGTAAAGAAAAATTGGTTTTGCAACGGAGCGATTCAGATTGAATAAGGCTCGGATATAAGTGCTTCACGTTGAGTGGAGGAAGATTCGAGATGCCTCGAGCTGCGCATAGCTCCATTTTAGCGAGGAGGAAAAATGGCGAGGGTTCTAGGAAATGTAAATGCTAGCTAGGGTTTCAATATTTTCGCCTTTTTTGAGTTTGTAGACTGTGTAGTGTTCTGAATACTGATAAAAATGTTTTTTTAGTTCTCTTATAATTTGCTTTATTTTTTCAGTCTTTTTGTTTTGGTTATCTATACCTAAAAATATTTATTTTTTGATCCATTTATTTGGTACAACAGATAAACCGTCTTTTATTTTTATTCTTTTACTGTAATTAATCCTTTGAAAGATTAAATTATAAATATATGATCCTTTAAAAATTAATATAGTATGTTATTGAGAAAAACGTGTGATTTCGAATCGTATTATTCTTGGAAAATTGTTGAAATGTAAAATGAATTTTTTTAGTTTTTTCTTAGTTAAAGGGTTTGACTGTAATATTTATAAACCTTGAAGTTTAGTTGATAATTTGATCAAACCTCGATGAGCATAGATGTAATTCATTGAAAAATAAAAAGATTAATTGTTGTGGAGCAATTATTTATCTTTGGAGTACGGATCCTAGAATCCGTGCCTACAACCCGATCCGCTGACCCATGACCTGCCTGCACTTTTTTATTATTTTATTTTATTTTGTTTTTCATTTTTTTCCCCTCAAATTAACCATAATCCCAACCCGCTGACCCATGACCTGTTTGCACCTTTTTATTATTTTATTTTCTTTTCTTTTTCATTTTTCCCCTCAAATTAACCTTAATTGCAGCGCCGGTGTTGTTCTCTTCTTCTTTTTCTTCTTCTTCTTCTCAATCTTTTAAAAATCACAACATTTCCCGCAATCATTCTATGTATGATGATCTTCTTCTTTTTCCATCTTCATCTCCTCCTTTTTCAACTCATGATTTAATGTTAGTGATTTCTTATTTGAATCAAGAAATTATGTTAATTTGTAATTTCTTATTTTAATCTTCTTTTTATTTTTCATCTTTGTAGATTATTTGTTTTATTGGGAGATATTGATTATTCCAACAGCTATATCATTCATCTTCTCCTCCATATTCGATGTCATGAAATTAATTGCAGAAATTTTGAGGAAGAAGATGATGGAAAGTCG
This sequence comes from Scutellaria galericulata, assembly GCA_946896805.1. Classification (NCBI taxonomy): domain Eukaryota; kingdom Viridiplantae; phylum Streptophyta; class Magnoliopsida; order Lamiales; family Lamiaceae; genus Scutellaria; species Scutellaria galericulata. The sequence goes on along the minus strand of OX335784.1, from coordinate 2,013,170 downwards.
AGTAATTGAGATTTTAAGATGTTAAACTTACACTCTAAAGAGCGTTGATATCTTTTGAGTATATGAGTAATACATTAAAATAAATTTTATGACTCTAAACTTACACTCTACACTACACTGATATTTATGATTCTAAATTTTATAATTCTAAACTTACACTCTACACTACACTGATATTTTTGAGTATATGAATATTACCTTTAATTATACGATTAATACATTTACATGAAATAAGTAATATCTTAAGTGATATCTTTCACTAACAAATAACCAATACCTTAAGTATACTTTATGAATATGCAACTAATACTTTATGAATAAACAAAGTAATACATTTTAAATATATATGTAGTACCTTTAGACCTTTGTGAGAAACAAGTAATATCTCTACATATTCTACATATAACAATGTAATACCTTAAAATAAAATAAGTAATCTTTTTCACTAAAAACAAAGTAATACTCTTAGATAAAATAAGTAATACCTTATGAATATACAGGTAATACCTTTCATTGAACAAAATATAATATAAGTAATATTTTATGAATATACAACTAATATCTTATGAGTATATAACTAATACATTGACGGGAATGATTTATGCAAATTGGATGGTGCATGGGCACACACAGTGACGGACCGAGGGGGGGCCGGGGGGCACTGGCCCCCCTGAAATTTTACTAAAATAGTAAGGGTATTTTCGTCTTTTCATATTTTTTTAATTAAAAATAAAGAAAAAATATTCAAAAATATGGAGAAACATGCGTGTAACAATGAGCTATTCTTACAACCCGGACTTCCTTTTCATCTTCATTCTTCACCCCCTAATTTTCCCCTCGTTCTTTTACCCACACAAACCCTGATTTCATTTTTCCCAATTGTTTATTTCTATAATTTCAAGATAAAATGTTCTCTTTATATTATTTGTTTTTTTTCCATTATTATTGTTGATTTATTATGCCTTCAGTTATATATGTGATGTAGTAGTGTTAAGTTGGAAAACATTGATAAATAATTTGACATTTTATTTACGAATTGTTTATCTATACTTAAGATTTGAATTATGAAAAAAATTATGTTGTGGTAGGAGATGGGAAAACTTATTTTGTTGAATGCCTAAATTATTTTATTGGTTAAATTACTATAGGATTTAATTTCTTTGGAAAAAGAAAAAAATCAAAAAAATTGTTTTGTTTACTTTAACTCTTGAAATTTCAAAATATTTGCTCAAATCTCATTTTATTTTACTTATCTCTTGAAATTTAAATTATTTTGCTCATAGGTTTTACCAAGTTCTTGAACTTTTAATGTATTTCTAATATTTGTCCTATTTTTATAGATAATGGAATTTTACTTCGAAAAAATACAACAACCTACTATGAAGACATCATCATCTTCTGTCAATGCACCTCTTGTTCAACCTCAACTATCATCGAGTCAAGATAACAAAAATAAAGTTGATATGGAAAATCTTCCGAGTGATCCAGGACTACGACCCATCATAATGACCTATCCACCTAATTTAATTGAACATGTTCGTAGAGCGTATTTACTAAAAGATTGTTTAATTGCATATATTGAAAAGGATGTATTTAAAAATGTTAGTAATGAAGCTATTATGCAACGATTTCAGAATATGAAAAATAGAAGAGAAATGTTGTTTATCGAAATTGCGATATATGTTCTTTCTCTAATATTATTGTATCTTTTTATTAATTGACTTGGGCCACCCTGAGTCAGAATCCTAAGTCCGTCACTGACGACGGTTATGTCGAGCTTCGGGATTACTTCCATGGCGGTTTTGGCTGTTTACTGTAGATTCTCTTTGGCAAATGGAGGTACTCTCCCTCTCCCTCTTTCCTTTTCAGGCTATGTTTGGATTGGTCCATTGGAATTTGCAAAGTTAAGTCCATTAATTTACAAAATCCAAATTTTTGTTCCAATTCATCCCAAAAAAATCAGATAATATTTTGTTCCAATCTGTTACACTTTTCAATTAATGACTAGTATTATAGTCTTTTAATTATCAGATGATATGCCATTTTAATTATATAATATCTCGAAGTAAATACAAGGTTTTAATAAACAAATTACACCCGCATTTTTGTTCCAAACATATGGGTCAAGATTTGGGGCGTGATTTATCAATTACTAGTATAAGTCCCGTGCGATGCACGGAAATACAAATTTTACTATTTATATATGTTTATATGTAAATACTGAACACAAAAATAATAAAATTTTTGGGAGAATTTCTATTTGATTTATTACCCGAGTGACGCAAGACCATAAAATTTAAATATTTCGAGTTTCATGGGAAAATATTAGTTTAGGAAAAAAAAATCAAGTGCTCGATAATAATTTAATCTCATTTTGTGCCCATATGATGAACAAATAAATTTTAGGTGTTGGTAATTTTGTAATCTAAAATGTTGATATTATGGGAACAATATAGTTCTTCAAAGTAATTTCAATTTAATCTACAATCCATATAATTTACGAATTTAAATATTTCTTATATTCATCATATGCTGTCTGACTACTTTACTAAATATTTCACAATTGGCCTGAAATTTTTTTATGTAAATATATGTTCAATAACCTATTCATAATAAGAGTATAGAATGATAATATTATTATATATTATACTAAAGTCTTTATAATATTTCAACCTCATTTGGTACTCATGTGATGTAGAAAATAAATTTAAAGTGTTAATATAGTTTTTAAAAGTTATTTATTTAATCTACTGCCCATATAATTTACCAATTTTAATTTTTTTTATTTTCATCATACGTTGTTTGAATACTTTACTAATTTTGTCACAATTGGTCTGGAAAAGACTTGTACAAATACATGTTTAAAAACTTATTCATAATAAGCACAAAATATTGATATAATTGTATATTACTCCAAAATAAAATTTCTAAATTTAACATACTACTAAATATTTTCTTTTTTTTTCCGATGCCTTAAAATCAAATTTTATTTTTAGAAAAATCATATTAGATAGTAAAAATTTCAAAATCTGATAAATCTGAAATCATACAACTATACTATATTACAATAGAAACTAAAATATTTTATCATTGTTCATATAATTATGAACTTCATGCTACCATGTTAATGAAATTTCAGATTCGTATTTACTTTTTAATCATGGAGGAACCATTATTTATTCATAGAGCAAACAAATGATATATTCTTTCATTAAATATTTCATAGATATATAAAATGATTTAAATTAAGATACAAATTTGTATTCACAATTTTTCATGAATGATATTATTACCATGTATATACAAATCATGTTAAATTTAAAATATATAATATGATCAGTTTTATTTTCTCAATTTTTGTGTATATACAACATGATTTTCACCATGGATATACATAAATTATGCAAAACTCAATATTTATAATTTATAATTTATAATTTATGAATTGTAAAATATAAAATAATAAATATTTGTATTTCTACTTAAAAAATTGGAAGTTTGATTAGTTGGTTTTTATAGATGACCATGAAATTTCATAATTAAAAATTCAAAATACTTAAAAGATATAAGGAAATAAAAAAATTCATTGACATATATATTATCACTCTTATAAATAGCAACGACTTTCTACTCTTCAAGATTAATAATGAAAATTTATTTATATAATCCGTTATTATGAAATAAAAAGAGAGTTTTATTAAGTTTTTTTAAATATAAGTTATATTATTTTTATAAGATTACACAATAAATTTCTACTTAATATAATTAAATTATGTAAACATATGTTATATTATTAGTATTGTTACATGGAAGATATATTAAACTGAAGTATAGTGTACGATATACTTGTCAAATAAAATTATGTGATATTTATTATAATTTTTCAATACATATTTCGAATATAGTAAATAGAAATAGTTAATTTACGTTAATTATTATATATTTATTGAGGTGATATATATTTGTGTGTGATACAATATTAGAGATAATTTTTGATAATCTTTTGTGCTTTGTTTGAGGATCTAGAATTCTTGAAATCGTATCATTGTATTATTTTAATTTATGCAACAAACGTATCTGTAATCTTGATAATAATAATAATAATAAATTATTAGATGAGCTCATATTAACATTCATATACCATATATAAATTATAATTTTTAAAATTTTGTCAATATCATAGATGATATTATTACCATATATAAATCATATTTAATAAAATATTAAGGCAAACTCTCCTGTGCACCAGGTGCACAGATCTTAGATTCGTGCAATCCGGGTCAATCCGACTCGACACGGTCATCCACTCACCGGAACAGTCATTCACGCGTCGGCACGCGCCCCCACGCGCCGGGAAGGAGGCGCAACACACTTAGTTTATTTTCTGCATTTTTCTGGAAAATATGTATACCTTTTAGTTATAACTTTCATACATTTATGTTATGACTTTCATACATTTATGTACAAACATCCGTACCTTTATGTCTGTAACTTAGAAAAAAAAATAAAGATTTTCAACACAATTTGTATTGTATACCTTTATGTGATATTAATGTGACATTTATGTTATATTATGTCACCTTTATGTACAAATATTTTGACCTTTATGTAATATATACAAGTGCATAAGGGTCAGAATATTTGTACATAAAGGTGATGTGATATAATATAAAGGTCATATTGATATCACATAAAGGTATACAGTTCAAATTATGTTGAAAATCTTCATTTTTTTTCTAAGTTATAATACATAAAGGTCATGATAGTTGTACATAAAGGTCACACATTTATAACATAAATGTCACATTAATACAACATAAAGGTAACAACCTGAAACCAAAAAAAAAAAAGCAAAATCAAAAACTCACGGATCCGGGTCAAAACTGGATCGACCCGGATTGCATGTACACCAAGTGCACACAAGACCAACTCAAATATTAATAATTTTTAATTTATAAATTGTTAAATAATTAATATAGTATTTCTACTTTTGGGCGGTGGAAATGGGTGGGAAAATTTTAACATTTCTATTTTAAGGGGGTAATTGTTATTTTATATATATATAGATTATAAAACAATAATTGAAAATATTTTCATTGACTATTTAAAGAAGATTTATTGGAGCACTTTTAAGTTTTAACACGTCAATTTCTATTAGATTTATCATAGCACTTTGAAGTTGACACGTAATGGCCACTATTTTATAAAAATTATATTTGATTAATAAAATAATATATACTTTAATTTCAAATAGTATATAATCATTATATTATGTTTAATATTTATTATTTAATAAAACGATAAACCAAAACAAAATTACTATTTATTAAATTCATTTAAAAAAATCTATTTTAGTTATATAGAGATATAGTTTAGTTTATTTGATGGTAATGTTATAAATTAATATTGTTGGGACCGAGAAAATTTATTATGTTAGAGAGGTATTAATTTATTTTAAAGAGTGTTTTTCCAGTACTATAAATAAAAATGTATTTTTTATAAAATAAAGTGCATTTAATTAATATATGCATTATATTCATTGAACTACTAGTATAATAAATATATTCATCATACATAACATAAAAAATATATATTGACCCTTAAAGTTCTTATCGTATACGACACGTGGCAGTGTCATTGCCTGCCCATTTCATTTACGACTTAGATAGTGCAACTTCTTGTTTCCCACTTAACCACCATAATTTTGTGCATTGAATATTGATAAAAATGACTGATATTATTGCACCAAAGTCTAAACATTGCCTAATTTTTTGTATACTTTTTCGTTCTTATGTGTCTGTTTTCTCTTTTGTGTGGAGAATATTGGAATTTAAAAGGAGTACATATTATACTTTTATAAGACGATGAGATGGATGAACTTATAATTATTATTCTACAAATTAATGATTGATTAGTAAGAATACGTTTAGATTATTGTGGTTCCATCTCATTTAAAAACATTTACAAAACGATTTCATATTACTTTGTGATATTTTGTTAATTATCATGTCATATAATTGTATACCTTGTCTTATTTTATTAAAACATTCTAATCTTTTCACAGATTAGGAATACTGATGTGAAATGATTCGAATCCTAGGGAGGGCAGGTACTATCTTTTTGGCTAAATCATTATTATTTAGTATTATATATTACAGAACTATATTTATTTGAAATAATCTAATAATAATGAATATTATGTGATTTTATTTTGAGAGGCCCCCTTTTATTTTATTATTTTTTTCATTTTTGAAGAAGCACAGCTTAATTATTTTTAGAAGAAATTAGAACCCATTTAACACTCTCTAATTCAAGAAATTGTTAATATTATATGATATCATTTATTTCATTCGAGTTAGATCTTTAAAAAAATGAGGAAAAAACTACCAATTTATGCATCTATAATTCTATATGTAGAAAAATAAATCAAACTCATAAAGAAACATAAATAGCTACGAAATAGTAATACTAGATGTATTATCAAATAAGAGTCAAAAACATGAAATTAATATGATCGTAACAAAATTACTCCTCTTCGATCTAGGAATATCGTCATGTACTAAACGTTCGTAAATCTGTTGCATCGCATTCTAGCGAATCTTTGGATAGTTTATACGTAGAAACTCTTTCTTCATTACATTATTTGACTCTCAAATAGTCACATAGGAAAGGACAACACTATAACATGTTTCTTAAGTACTTCAAGCAAAACCAACATAAGTATGCATCCACTTTCAACCAAGGACTACATATATATTACTAACTTTTAAAGTGAATAGAGAAGTTAAAACCTTGATGCTATTGAAAATACACAAAAATATTATAATATATATATGGGATTTATGGTGTCAAGAGTTCTTAATCTCTCTGAAACATCAATGATGGGATCAGATATGTGTTAAGATGTCAACCACAAGTGGGGCTGTGGGGGTATAGTTGAGTCGAGTAATGTTGGGCTCGAGCTCGATTAACATTACTCGAACTCAATTCTAAAACTCGACTTGAAAAATAACTCGATAAGCTCGAGTTCGGCTCAAGCTCGACTCGCTACATGAAAATATTTATAAAAAATTAAAATATTAAGGGCAAAAGTGTAAATTTAATATAAAATGGGTTATGCTTGTTAGGCTCGCGAGTTTGTTGAGTCAACTATCAATGTGTTCGGACTCGAGATCGAAAACTACTTGAGTAGCTCGAGCTTGAGCTCGACTTGATTTTTCGAGCCGGGTTTAATTTTTTTTCAAGTAGATCCCAAATAGCTCATGAGATGTATAATCTCATTTACACACCTAATGGCTAGCCTGTACATGTAGAGTCATATATAACCAAGAAAAAGAATCAAACAATGAATTATGGAGAAACACAAGTCCAAGTTTTATCGAATAAATTAACATAAAAGATCAAGACAAAACAAGACTTGAACAAATAAAACCATGGTACGTATAGATCTTGAATCGAGTTAGATCATGAAACTCGAGTTAAATCACTATACTTATGTTAGGATCATGAAACTTGAGTTAGATCATAAAACTAGGGTTAAATTATGAAACTCATGTTATATCATGAAGTTTGAGAGCATTGAACGTATTTGAAAAAAAATTGGGTAACACTTATAATGTTCCGATCTAAAATTCAACTAAGTAAAATACATCGAAAATTTATCACGGTTAATATGAGGCCCATATAATAATATCTTTAAATCTTTAATTTTGAGCTCAACTTTTATTTGGGGTATGACCCACTTTGAGACTCATTCCTTTTTATTCTTGAACTAGGGTACATGTTGAGGGGACCCTTATTCTTTTAGGCATCTTTAAACCTTTTTGGATCCCCAAATTACAAGGAACCCCATATGGATATATAGAACCGGTAAATCGGGCCATCCGGCCCAACCCATCGGGCCAAATGATAAAGTTGGGGTGGGCCGGCCCATCCTCTGATCAGGCCTATAAAATTGAAGTTCAACCCAACCATGCATGCTCGGGTCATCAGGCCAAATTGGCCCAAATCCATAATTATTTTTTAAAATTAAAAGAATATTAATTAATTAAAATTTTAAACCAATTTGTATGAAGAAAGAACTTCATTTACAATAATTTAACACTTACAATTTAAATTATAGTATTCTATATATCTAATTAAAGATAATTTATTTAATATCTAATTAAAGATAATTTATTTAATAAAATTAAAATATTAATGAAAGGCAATATCTAACTTTTTTTACTATCTTTTGTTCATTCAAAAACATTTCAATCCAATTCACATGGATTGCAAATGAATTTTAATAATTTACAATTCTAATTTACATTAGTTAATGATAGTTGAAGAAGAGAATAGATAAGGAAACATAGAAAAAGAAAAAAAATAAGAGAGGGGAATTTTAGGATTTGCTTCAGGTCGGTCTGAGCCCGACGGTCCATAATCGGCCCGAGCCCATCCGGCCCGTCGGGCCACTTGGGCTAGGTCAAAAAGTTTCGACATTTTTCGGGCCACTATTATTAGAGCTCAACCTGACAATATTTACAGGCCGTCCCGGGTTGGCCTCAAATTGCCAGCTCTATGAATATATATCCCTACCTCCCTTTCTCTCTCTATGATCTCAATAGCGGCGCTGCTGCTGCACTACCGCCGTCCACCGACAATCGCCTTCCTCTTTGGCTGAATCTTACATTCTTTCGAAGTCCATAGTGAGCCCGTCACAGAATCCGATACCTTTTATTTTCTTCGATGCCGGTACCACTGTGAATAGATGGCAAAATCGCGGCTGCTCCACTATCTTCTTTTTCTTCTCTCTCTTTGTGTTTTGTTACGAGTGAGTGGGTGTGCAAAGTGGTGGCGTGAGGGTGTGTTGTGGACCTGTGGTGTGCGTGTCGGTCGCCGGTGACAAGCAGTTGCTGGCCATGCTGAAGGGCAGTGGGTTGGAACGTGAGTCACGCAAGTAAGGGGTTGTTGTGTTGGAGCAGTGGCGGATCTAAGATTTTGATATTTGTGGTATGAGTGAATAAATAATAATACTTCATTTGTCTTAAAATAAGTCGTTTTAGCAACAATACAAAAAAGTCACATAATAAATATTATTATAGAAATTCAAGTAATATTTTCCCATGTTGTACCAAAAATATCTTCATTTTCTATTCTCAAATAAAATGATGTATAAAGTGATAATTGAAAATAGATAGTACAATTATTGTACTTTTAATAAGGGTAGGTCACTAATGTTTTTTTTTTTATTAACTTCCTTAATCTACGTATGTACAAAATCCTAAAATGACATTTAACATTTATTTCGGGACGAATGTAGTAGAAAAAAACCATACATAAACATTGTTTAACATTTAAAGTCATACAATCAAAATATGTAAATACATAAAATATTATAAAACCTCAAATAAAAGTTACAAATCCAATCCTAATTTAATCAGTACTAAATAACAAGAATACAATCATATAAAAAGGAATTACTACAATTATATATATATATATATATATATATATAACAAATCCACAATCACAAATTAAGATATCGCACAACAACTTTAAAAAGAATTAATGACAAACACAATTAACCAATTTCACACGCACAGAAAAATACAAACTCTAATTTATCAACAGACAAAAACTTTTGTGCACCAGTTGCACCGTGCAATCCGCACCTTTATGTTATAAATGTAGTACTTTTATGATATAAATGTAACACCTTTATGCATGTTCATTTTAAAAGATACAAATATTTGTGTATAAAAGTACTACATTTATAATATAAAGGTCTTCCGTGCAACTATGTGCACCAGTTGCACGGAAGTGTTACTCTTATCAACAAACTTGGTCAAATTAACGAATTAATAAATTAAACCAAACAATATATATTAATAATTTTAAAAAATGACGAGAAGGATGTGAAAAAGCAATTAGAAAAAAGGAAAATAAATTTCTACCTTAATTCACTAGCAATAGCTGTGTGAATCGTGCGATTGTGAGATGTGAGGAACTGTCTTCAATTCAAAATTGACAAGCACAATATTAATAATTTATCATTATTTAATTTTAATGACATAACTATGATTTTAAATTAAAAGAAAATTCATTTTTATATAATATTTAAAAAGAAATTCCAATTTTGGGGGTACAGCTGTACCTATACTCCCTCCGCTATTGTGGGATGCCGATGATGTATTGTCGTCGTTTATGGCTTGGACGACGGGGGAAGGGGGCAACGATGAAGGGTTGGTGTTGGTATAGATTTTTATATTGATAATTTCACAATACAAATCATTGGAAATTAAAATCGATGGAATATCTCGGATATATTGGGAAAATTGGTAAATATTGGTTTCGATAAAAAATGGTTTATTTTGTAATAAAAGTTTATAATGAGTGACCCGATTTTTTAAGAATATATATATATATATATATATATATATATTATACACAAATAATATTACAATTTACACATTATAGTTGTGTATACGAATAAAAGTTTATCAAAGTTGAAATATATATATATATATATATATATATATATATATATATATATATATTTATCAGATAGTGTTTATATAATTTATTATCTCTATATTTGTTGTACACGTGTCCCCCAACCCGCGCCCCACACGCACACGCCTTGGACGCGCGCGTGGGCACTTACCGCGCGCTTACCTGATAGGTAT